>CM040119.1:353206563-354636563 GCA_022559845.1 Amorphophallus konjac | reverse complement strand
TTCGTGTGTGTGTGTGTGTAGACAAAGATATTGGTGGATCTGTACCGAAATTTTTAAAAAATATAAGTATAAATTATAGTCACACGAGCAAATCTCACGTTTTCATAGAGTCGTAAAAAAACGTAAGTAAAAATTTTACCTACATTTATTTGGATCTATACTTATGTTTTATAAACATAGGTATATGTCTATTTTATTGTAGTGCCTGCACTGTGTGTGCAAAGTTGGATTGTTGATACTGTATATCAACTGACTCACTGGTTCATGAAAAAATTAGTAATAAGGTTTGTTGAAACCTATAAAATTAGTGGGGTTATTGATTCTTGGAAAAATCAGTGATAATATTTTTTAAAATATGATAAGATCAACTGGGAAGTTAGACCCTGAAAACTAATTATCGTAATTTGGATCGAAAAGGTTAGTGAAATCTTTTGATGTTTACGAAACGATTGGACATAGGTCAATCAACGAGGACAAATCGAACCAATATAAAATCCGTGTGCTCCCGTCGTTTTCTTGCGATTCTATATTTTTATTTTCACTACGTTTCAACATTTAAATTTTAATACATAACTATTTTTATTTAGGACATCTATTCACCACTTTCTAAGGTGTATCTGACTACTAACAGTTTTTTTAATAATTTTCTAAATCTTTATATTTTATAAGATTTTTCACAAGAACACCCTCCTTATAAATTTATTTATGAAATTACTTATCTTATTTTAATATTATATTTAGTAACTTCACAAACCACAACATTACAATGCTTGCAAGCGTACTCTTGTTATCACCAACTAACTTTGTTATAATGAATCCTCGAGGGATGTGAGCCCGGAGTTTTATGGCGACGGTACATAAAAGGGGTGGCAAGATGCGTAGGGTAAGACTCGAACTCGGGTGGCCCAATAATCGCTCAGCTCTCCGTACCACTCTGTTAGATTCTCCGTTACCAAAAAAATAAAAAAAAAACTTCATTATAATGCTTCCAAACGTGCTCTTGTTATCACCAACTAATAGCACTCCGTACAGTCTCTTATTTAACCCTAATTATTTTAACCAAATTAAAAAAAAAGGATCAGAATATTCTTAATCTCTCATTGACTCTTTCTCTCTCTTCATACCTCTGCATCTTCATCTCTCCTCTCTTTATCACAACATATTGATTAGCTAACTCTCTTTTAAAAGGATATTTTTGTCTACAATTACTTAAAAAGGACTCCTAAAAGTATATTTATCAAATAAACATGCAATCAAGAAGGTCTAAACATAAACGTTGCAATTTGAGGACCAAATCCCTGAATACAATGAAGCGTAGGAGCCGAAAGTAAAAAAAAAACATTAAGAAATTATGATGGCTGAGATCGAAAACACACGATATAACTATTTTTCAAAATAAAAATTACACGCTTCAGTATGAGTGACGTTCAAAGCAAAGGAGATGGAGATATATAAAAGAGAGGAAATTCTCGCCATTTATCTTCCAACAGATTACGATGAAAATGACAAATTTCAAGAAATAAAAAGCAGGTGAAGTTCCAAAGACAGAAGAAAATGTCGAGCATGTCTCATTTAGGGAGAAAGAAAAAGGATGCTGAGATAAAAAATAGCTGACAAATAATCCTTAAGCTAACCAAAGATCCATGAAACGAACGAACGGAATTTTAGGCAGAGATGTTCACTAAAATTTTACATTTATTCAAAAACTATGAGATAATTATACCATGGAAATAATGAATATTCTGACCTTGTGTTCCACAAAGACTTTAACATTCATGTTTGAGACGATTAATTACGTGTCGGAGTGTTACATGTATTGAAGTGTTGACGTGCAATATTTTTTTAAAAAATAAATAACAGTCACATCAAACTATCTTAATATACCAACCACATCACCACTTAACATAACAGGAGAGTCATGCCAAAAAAAAAAACTATGTGAATCCATTCACAAGATTGAAATTTTATTTTTACGTGACTCATGTCACGTCACCCGATGACATGACCGACACCAAATCAATTTGACGTAAATATCACTCAAACAAAATCTAAAAAAACAAGTGCTATACTTGTAACACCCGATGTGTTATTATGCAGAGTGTTACACAATATATCCCCCAATGTGTAATTAACCGGTATGTTGCACAATGCATAATGCATATCTCAAGATATACTTTGCGCAGCACCCAGATTAATTAATTACACACCAAGATGCTGCACTTTCAGTCTCTAAAATAGAATGCATGTCCCTACTTGCACCTAAATTCGAATCACCCATCCATCAGACTTCAAACAAACAGGAGACAAGGCACACTGCGGCTGGAGGCCACTGAAGTCTCACAGGGACGGAGGGGATCCTAAACTCCTTAAAAATGGAGTGTTTTATACAAAGACCCCCATGTTTAGTTCGAGCAGTTGGAACTCGGGCACAGGTGATGCATTACGCAAGAAAATGTCAAGTCCAATGAATTAGAAATCTGGCCCAACTATATAGCATGCCCTTGCAGGGGTTTGAAGTCCATCAGTTTGACCGACAACAACATCTTTTGAAAAAAAAATAGGCCAAAACCAGTCCAGACGCACATTCAGAACCCTTCTGCTGTACCACACAGGACTTGACATGAACGGAGTTGCTGTTAAGGTGTCTGGCTGGCCAATGAATGCAGCAATATGGTTCGATTCTTTCCTGAGTCCGTCCCACCAGATGGAGTCCCATCATTGAGGAAGCACCGGAGATGCAATTGTGCGGGTGTTGTAGGAGTGGCAATGGCTACACTTCAGCCCAACCACGTGAAAGGCAACCTCACTAGTGCCATTGCAGTCATTACAGAGGATCCACACCTGCAAAGGGATAAGTGGCAGCCCAATTCTCAAAGACATCCGCAAAACAGCGTATACCTACTCAAAGTTAATTTGGCAAGGATTGTAAAAATAAAGTTCATTCCAGATGGATTCAAGTTTCAATTTTTGTAGTCTCAATTACTTGTAACTGAGGATTTCAGATTTGTAACATGGGCATGTGGTTGCATTGTTTCAATGTTGTTGTGCATTTGGTCATAATCTTAAAAATGACAAAATTGCACACCTTCTTGGTTCGGTAATCCTCAGGCATGAGTGTTGCTTCCACCTGAAAAGTGAAAGGCATTAGTTATAAATTATAGAGGACGCACTTCACATAATAAAAAAAAATTGGGAGTAAACAACAGTAGTAGCTGTAGGTGTATAGAAGACGTATCATATCACATTTACCTAGTTCTACAACACTGACCAGCATCAGAGTCTAATCTATCGTTTGGTTGGAAATGTAGGCCGAAGGATAGTTTCTGCCAGACCAGCGTATGGAAATGTAGGCCAAGAACAGCCTCTGGCTGAAGCCTGGACCCCAGTGACCTTTCTCAAGGGCCCAACCATCACTTGCCATAGCAAACTAAACTTGGTCCACCTGAAGTGGACTGGACCAACTGCTTCTCACAAGTGCCATGCTCAGTTCAGCATGATATGATACTCGCAATGCTTCCTGTTCCATTTTTTTCGACTCCTTGAATTAATCATATCAAGAAAAAAAACAGGAACCATTCATCTGGGTCATCTCTGGCACCTGTTCAGCTGTTAGACGGCTAACACACTGCTGTTCCACACAGATCTGACAGGTTGGATCCCACCCAAGGCCCCTTAATACATCACAGACCTTTGAAGTCACACCACATCCAACTTGGCACTGCTACAGGCCAGAACCTTTTAGGCAACAGCTGAAGCATCTCTTTTACTTATGATGCTTCTAAGCCCAGCAGTCTGCAAGGCTTGACATTCAATCCAGCAGCAACTGTGGCAACACGGATGCTGTCAGATTTGGAAGGCCACGGCATTGGTAGGGACCGATGCAGGGGGGAATGCAGCCGAGATGGCATGGGAGTCAGAGGGATGAGCTGGAGGGACATTACATGCTGTAGAGTGAGTGCATTGGATTAGGCCTGCAGTCTCAGCCCAAGCTTGAACCAAGGCAAACCCAGTTATTTCATGGCATATGAACTCAGTCCTATTCTTAGTGAGCAACATTAAGCATCATGTAAAGGGAGTTTGTAAAGCACATCCATGTGGGAGAGTGATTTTTTTCCTTTATAAATTTTAAGGATGGTGATTGTGATATTGAATCAGAGTGAGTTGATATCACTTGGAATCTTAGACTTCAATGCTCCATAAGAGTAGAGAGAGAAGAAAACTAAGGGTTTTAAGGACTTGGAATGAGTCCCTATGTTAGTTTGGATGGAGCATATAGACCCGTGCATTGGACCTCCCCTCACCGGCCTTGACCCGTGTTTATTACATCAGTGATCAATCAAATGATCGAACACCCTTGATTAACCATATGATAATGTCTTGAAAATGAAGTGATTCACAAATGAATGTACAAGTTTGAGTAAAGCCATGAGATTGGAGTCTAAACCCAAAAATTGTATCATGACCTTAATTAGCCCATGGTGATTTGGGAAGGAACGTGATAAGTTATGAACGAGGATTAAGTGAACAGAGTTAACATGGGGCATTATGAACATAGAGATCAACCTAATGTGAAGTTTAGGTCGTTGGCATTGAACATGGGATGATGATGTGCATACCAGAGTTCATGATGGGACAAACTCATCTTCTTGCTGATTTCTGTCATGGATTTAATGACCTTTAGTCTCAAAAGGAGCAGTTAGTCATCTTCCCATGTGCAGCCCAACTTAAGAAAAAAAATCTCATTATTAAAAGACTCTTTTTCATTTTAAAAGATCATTTTCTCATTCCCACGAAGTTTTTTTAAACTGAACCCTGTGATTTTTATAGCATAGTGAATGTTTTAAGCATTTCATATTTTATGATCATGAAGTTCATTTAGCAAAGGGCTTGGCACCATTAATGTCATTCATGTGTTAAGAACAAATTCATGTGTCAATAGTGACACAAAGATTGCTTACACTCATGTGATAGTTGCATTCAAAAACGATGAACTAAGGTCAAATTACCTACTTTGACTTAGAAGCACATGGTTTATGGAAAAGTAAGTCGTAAAGTTTGAATCAAGAGGCATTAAAATCAGAGGGTATGTCTTGAGGAGAATCAAATGACATGATAGAACTTCCAGATTCATGTTTCATGGCTTAAATTCACAAAGGGAGAATGCTCAGTGGGTTTATCCAAAAGCTAAGTGCTAAAGGATATTCTTAATGAATGCAAGGGTAATGGACCCATGGATCCATGAGGATCTGAAGCTAAACTGTGCAGAACATCCTTGATAAGAAAATCAATTGGGAATTACCCATTACCCATTTAGAATCCAATTAGGATCCTATGAGGATCCAATAACTGATGGGTCTTGTGTAAGTCCAATAAGAAACTATTAAGGATCCATAAACCCCATTGTTCTTAATTATATGATCAATGTAAAATCAAACGGCAAATTTAATTCAAGAAGGGGTAATAAATCAGAACATGATTTCATAGGAATAAACAAGCTCTTTTTAAGGCTTTGAAGCCTCTCAATTAGCCCCTTCTTTTCTCTTTCTCCAAGCTCCTACTTTTACCTTCAGAGCTCTCCTCCTTAGAGCATCTCCACTGTGCCCAGAAATTGTGTCTCAAAGCAGCCGCAGCATGGGGCATTTATAATGGGAGACTGAGCTACAGTTTTGCGCTGGTGAGGGGTCAAGAGGACCCCACCGTAGCATTCAAACACAACTGCTCCCCCCCCCCACCAGTGCTTTTTCTGTCCTTACTTTTCTTGGTCTTGAATTTGACCAGCAGGGTGTTCTGCTTTATGCTCCCACTGGGAAGAGAAACCAACCGGTGAGGAGTCCTTCTGGACCCCGTCACTGGCAGCTTTTTGTTTTGACTTTGCTTCCCTTCTTGCCCTTGGAAAGCTACTGCCTACTGGCAGTGGAGATCTTTCTTTTTTTTATTTCTTTCTTCCAGTTCTGACCCTCAAAACAAGCTGGCAGGGGGGTCAAACCTAAACTTTGGTTTCTTCCCCTTTCGCACCAGAAAACCCACCCGGTAAGGGGTCTTGTTTTTTTCCTTCCCTTTTTGCCCTTTCAAAGCAACCGGCAGAGGGTGTTCCTAGGGAGAGTGCAATGCTCTGTTTTAATGTGCAAAACAGAGCATTCAATGGGAAGTCCAAGACCACCCACTGGCCCCATCTCTCTGGCCATGGTCTCACTCCCCCTCTCTTATTCTTCCCTTCATCTTTTTTAACTGTTCTGCAAAGCTACTGTTGCCTCTGTCCTGTTCTGGAGCTTAGACAACACAGCTGTCAGCACACTTGTCTTCTAGTGCTCTTGTGAACAAGGGATAGAGGTATGCCTGCTTTCATGCTTGTACTTGCACGATTAAATTACTTTTCCGACAGATTCAACTGCCAAGAATAAATATGGGTTGAAAAACCTCATTCCAAATAATTCGTGTATTCTCAACTAGAGCCACCAACAGTAGCAAAACAATTAACTATGGACAGACATTCCTCGATTAACCCATTATTTTTTCATGCTTATCTACAAACAGGATTCTGAAGTAACAACCAGGAAGTATAGCCTTCAAAGACCTCACCAGATTCCATGAATGTGAAATGCACAGGACAGAAAAGATCAACATTATTAAACCCCAGAGAAATGACTCTACAAATTTGGATTACTTGCAGCAACATCAGATAGTTGGTAAAACAGAAACCAATATGTATCAGTATGTGCAACAACTTCACCCATTCAGTTCTCATAACTGATAACAAATTAACCTAGCCACTCCTCAACAACCTCTAGTGACTCAACATAAAGCCCAGCTGTTCCTTTCCTTACAGAGACCAAAAGGTGGGTGGGGTGGGGGTGAACAATTATCAATCCTTCTGATCTATGATTCTTATTGGAGGGGAAAAAGCTCCGGGGTGTGTTCTCTCTTTAGCCGATTCTAGAGTGAGACACTCTGGGAAAAGAATGCCATGCAGTGGGGGAGCCCAGAGGTCGCCTCCGGTGTGAACCGGGTGCCCTTGGGGGGCACTAAGGAACGGAGCCAACGAGGAGGCTTCCGGAGGCCAGAAGACCCGATCAGTTTCCTGAGATTCCGATCCCAGGGGCCAACCTGCTACCGTTGTGGGAGGCAGGGAAATCTGCAGAGGGTGTGTCCCTCTCCGGCGGGGGAAAGACAACCTGAGGCAACTCAAAAGATGGGTCAGGCGAAGAGTGGGGCTGTCCCGTCTGCTCGGCGGTCCTATGATGAGGTTGTTGGGAGTGCAGGGTGTGAAAAGGGGCTCACAGAGGGTTGTGTGGAGAGGAGCCAGCTGCCAGCCGAGGTGGAGAGTTGCCAGAAGGAGTGGTTGAAGAAATGGTTGTGGATAGCACCAGTGGAGGGACACGTTGATGGATGAGGCTGAGGGAGGTGCCGGCTAAAGGTAGTGGAAGAGATGCCGGCCAGGAGGTGACCATGGTCAACAGAGCTGGATTCCTGGCCCTCGGGAGTTGCAAGCAGGTGGTTGAGGCGGCAGCCACGGCAGGATTCGTGTAGGCAGACGAGGTGGTGCTCACAGTAGCGAGATAGGATCTGAGGAGAGGGACCTTCCCAGATCCCTGTCTCTTCTGGTACCACCTCCATCTTGTGGGGGTTCCTCTAATCTACTGCGATAAGGCAGGGATGTCCGTGTTGGTCGGCAGTTTCGGGATGATCGTGGCCACAACAACTACTCTCGCCACAGAGGGCAAGATGGTGACACTTGCAGTGACGGTCCAGGTGAGCACTGCCTTAGCAGTGCCGAGGGTCCTCACCATCCAGATCGACGGTGAAGTCTTCCCGATCTCCGTCCACCTTTGGCAGTTCGAGCAGGAGTCGCTGATGCGGGAGGAGGAAGATGTACAGGGTCCCAGGGGTCGTGGCACTCAGCCAGCAGCCCAAGCGAATTCAAATTTGAATTCGAATTTCATGGGCGCTGGTCGAGTATGAGTCAGGTATGGCTGCCCTTGTGGGTCGGATGCAACCAATTAGCCTGATGCTATATTACTCACCCGTTCCGGAACCCGTAAAGCGAGTCTCGATAGAATCCGAAATCCGGATTTTACCAGGGTCCGAACAGCATCATCGCATCAGGTCTGAGGGTCCCGATATTATTTATCTCCCCCACCGGCTTCTCCGATCCATGCAGTGCTGGCTCTGCAAAGGAGCCAGGAAACTGCCCACACTGAAGTCTACCGACGGTCACCAGAAGGGCCGCCACTCACCGAAACAACACCACCCATGTCTCCTCAACAGCAGCAGACCGGAAACACCTTGCAGAACCAAGGATCCTCCAGCACCCACTGTGGCATTCGGCGAGCATCCGACTAGCAGGAAAGGCCGCCACCATCCCTGACCATCCCCCAAGCCTCATGCGACCTGCAGCAGTGGCCCAAAGAGAATGGCCACCTCCACGCAAGGGCGCCCGCCAGCTCTCCAGAGGTGCTCTTGCTCGAGGCACACGGGCAATCCTTCAAAGAATCAGAGACGAGGTCGGCCCCCAACTGTCGTGAGCAGCTCGCTGTTTCGATGACGACACCAGCTGCAAACGCAGTTGGCCACCTTGTCAGACCTACCCGGCAACCATCTTGCCAGTAGAAAAGGCTGCCACCAGCTCTGATACTCTCCCAGGCTCTCTGTGACTTGCAGCAGCAACCCAATGAAGACAGCCACTTCCAAGAGGTGTCCCAAGCCAGCATGCCAGCTCCATCCGCCTGGGCCCAGGGCAACCCTTCGCCAACTATCAGGGAGGCACAGGAGATCAGATTGATGCTGATGGCTGAGAGGGAAGAACCACAATCAGAGGACGAAGAGCTTGTCCCAGACACACCGGGAGAGGTCACAGTGTCGAAGGAGGGAAATTCAGAAGGGAAGGGAGTAGCAGAGAGGGGCAGACTGGGAAGGGAGGAGGTGAGGAAGCTGGTGAGGGTTGAGACACATGTGAGGGAATGGCGGAGAAGGTGGGGATGTCCTTCGCGGACTTGGAGAGGGACCCGAAGGGTGTATTCATCAAGGTCCAAAAGGTGGTAAATCAGCATGGCGAGGGAGGCAAAGGGAGGGAAATCGTAGAAAAGGGAGGGCAGGGAGAGTGTAGGAGGAGACAGGAGGAGTAAGCTAGAGGAGGAGGGTACGAGTATAACATAGTCCAAATGAGAATAGTCTCATGGAATGTGAGAGGGATCAGTGGGGAAGAGAAGAGTGGGGTGAAGGAGTGTTTCATGGTGGAAAAGATTTTGGGGAGGAGGATGTTCATTTGTTGAACATAAATGCACATTTATAGCTATTTAAATAGCATGTGCACTACTAATTCCGCGGATTTGGTTTATCAGGCGATTAGGATTCGAGTACTAGACATTTTCCGACCGATCGCAATCCGTGTTTATTTACACCGGCATAAAGTCCGAATACTCCTGATTAACTGCCAATAAGTCGCCAACCTCCGCCATATCAGTCACGATATGGAGGGGCATATTTACAATTGCAACAGTGGCCACCCATAAGGGGATAAGGGCATTTACACAACTACAAAAGAAAACTCGAGGCATTTTTGTAAACCCTAGGTATTTTTATAAAGAGCAAAGTATTTTTTTGGTCCATACAGAACTTTACAGGACTTTTCGACAAGTTGTGGACCTTCATAGGACATTTCCGCCAAAGTGCAGGACACTTCTACACATCAACAATTTACAAAAGTTGTAGAGATGTTTCCACAATTACATAAATTTACAAGGACTTTGTTACAAAATTACGAGTACTTTCATAATTTCTGATTAACTCAGAAAATTACAAAAAAAATTGCCGTAAAATTACATAGATGGACCCAAATGCCTAAGCGACGTTACAATGGCGTTTTGTAGCATACCCTCGCTTAAGACACGAGGGGGTCAAGAAAAGAAATCTCCAAGCACTCCAAGGGTGGCTCATGTGCTTGCCATGCTTGTATGTCTACCTCTCTATCTAGTTGTTCTTCTCTTCTCCTCCATTTTTTAAGACCCCCTTGGGGATATTTATAGAGTTGAGATTGGGAAGGGGGCTACCCCGAACCGGGTGTAGGTCACTAGAGGCCCACCCGGACCGGGTGGAAGTAATTTGAGGCCCACTCGGATCAAGTGGGTGCGCAAAGACACCAACTCGAACCGAGTAGATGCCTCGGGGGCCCCACCCGAACCAGGTGGGTGCACAGGACACCAACTCAGACCGGGTGGGTGCCGCGAAGGCCCACCCAGTTCGGGTTGGTCCCTTTGGGGGCCCACCCGGTCCAAGTAGGCCTTTTTTGGACTCCACCCAGTCCGAGGTGGCCAGACGCAACTAGGGAGGAGTGGCCCTATAAAAAGGCTTCCCTTTTTTTTTTTTGGGGGGGGGGGTGTCTTTCTCGTGCTTTGGCCACATGGAAGAGAGAACGACGCTTCGGGGTGCTTTGTGCTTCATCTTCTTGACTTCTTCCGTACATCTTCTTGCCGAGGAGGGGTCCGCGCTTTGAGAATTGCTTCTGCTCCTATCTTGACCACTTTGTAAGTGCGGTTGCCCGCTTGCTGCAAACTTATATTTGTGTATGCCGTAAATACAACGATAGTTTCCGAGACTCATATTGGACCCGTTCTCCCGACGGCTTCGGTTTTGTCCCATCTTTTAGCCTCCGGGGAACTGATTTAATTTTTATCTTTTCTCAATAAGTTTGAGAAAATCACGGGTTCGACAAATGCCGCCCACGAGACGTCCGTCGGAGACATGGACGACAACGTGCGACCCGTGCGTTTCGTGATTTCTTGCTTTCTCCCGAGTCTAGTTGACATGACGGGAGCTTTTGACTTGTACATTAACATTTCTTGTCATGATTTTGCTTTTTGCAGTGGACTTGCTGTCATGTCTCGCTTTGGCGGAGATCATAGCGCCCAGGACTTGATGGAACGAGACTCCAAGAGGGGTCTTCCTGTCAAACGGATCGACAAACCCATGCCATTGTTTCACCCTCCCACGATCACTCAAGAGAATTTTGATTATGTGGATCGTGGGCTTAATTGGGCACCAAGAGACCTATTGTCGAGGCCTCAAAAGGTTTCCCCTATTATCTAGATGCTTGTGTCAATGACTTGACTGATGAGATTAGCCTCGAAGTAGATGCTTCGTCTTTCAGAAAGGGTTGATTTGAAATTAGCTTCAAGGCACAGTCTATGTAGCTTTGCTTTTTTTTCATTCACACCGAAGAGTTCTTCGTCCTCTTCGGAGAGCCAACCATTGCTTTTGCCTTTGGCAGATGAGTACGGGTTAGGCCCCCCAAAATAAAGGGAAGTGTCTACCAGGTTGCACTCATTTGGACTAAATGGAGCATGGTTTGCAAAGACAGTATGTTGCTCTCCATCTTTAGCATACTTGATGCATTGATGGAGAATCGAAGGAACAACCTAATTTTCATGTAGCCAGGGCCTCCCTAGTAGCACCTTGTATAAGGTGTTGGCGTTGATGATGTAACATGTCACCTTTGTCGTGAAATCACCAAGGACCATCTCGAGATTGACCAGGCCAAGTGTATCCTCTGTGTGCTGGTTGAACTTGGAGATTTTGACCGCCTTAACCTTTTGTAGGTGGGGCATTAGGTACAGAGTCTTGAAGGTCTTCAGGGACATGAGGTTGACAACCGCACCGGCATCCACCATGATTCGGTTTGTTTCATATCCATTGATTTTCCCTCGCATCATGTCCTCCAAAAATGTGACGCTTACCACGAACGCCTCATATACCAAAGCTTATAGTTCAACAACATGAGCTTCATAAACTTCGGGCTCCTGGAGGTATTTTGATAAGAGCCTCCCTCAACTCTTTACTCTAGGAAATGGCCTCTCACATTGTGACGTTAGTTGGGAACCACTTCATGTGTAGAATGATCTTACGGTCTGCACGGGCGCGAGCTTCCTCCAGGGGAGGCAATATCTCTGCCAAGGTCTTTCGTGGACCCTCGAGCTTCTCCTTGCTAAAAGATTGTATGACCTTGCCTTTGGAACGTTGACAGGTCCCATCTTGCTCACCTGATGTTTCTTGGAACAACGGGCCAAGGACTGGTCCTTTGCTGATGATGACTGGGCAAGATCATCTTTGTCAGAGGGGCCAACTTGATCGGCCGGCTTGCTTTGAGCTATCAGATCTGTTAGCTCTTCTACTTCATTGGAGAGAAATTCATAAATATTGCCCCTCACCTCGACCTCAAGGATGGGACCATGGTCCATCCTGTTAGGGTCCACAAAATTAATAGGCTTGCAAGGAGGTGAATTGGGATTTCTACCACAGCCTCGGCCACGACCTCCACCCCTTTCCCCAATGGGTCACCACTGATAGGCCACCGTGGCGACTCTGCACTTGGGTCGAGCTGCTGCAGCTTCACTTTTTGGGTTAGCATTGATACTTTCTGGTGACGAGATCGCCACCATGTTGCAGGAGAAGTGTTTGATTATTTCTTTGAGTTTCTCAATAGCAATATTCTCTTTTCTGTAGAACAAGGACAACTCTTCTGAGGTCGGGAGTTTCTCTCCCTCTTTTTTTTTAATAGGTAAGTTAAGAGCAGAGGTGGGAAAATCTGCAGCTCCCACTGGCACTTGCAACATTTGAACCCACAACCTCCCCCATGCAAAGAGGAGGAGTGAACCACCAAGCTATAGGTTGAGTTTCTCTCCCTCTTTTACCTGTTGGTATATTTGACCGAGCCAACTCCTCAAATAGATCTTACGCTCAATCTCTTCCCATGAGATGTATTGGTCTAGGGAGACCATCCCGGTGGGGTGAGGGGAAACATATTCCTTCAACTCATCAATGAGCTTTTATAGCTTTTGGAGAGGTGTTAACCCCCATAGAGCTTGCATGGCCACCGCCTGCTCGGCCCATTCCTTTGACCTCCTTTTGAGGTTCTTCTTTCCATTCTTCTCCTACTTCTTAACTTTCACCACATCTTGTAAGGAGGGAATGGCCGAAGCTGATGTGCCCCAAGAGTTATATCTTTTGTCCCGAGCTCGGACTTTAAAAGACCCAGACTGAGAGCTTTTCTTTGTCATGACCTTGACCCAAACATCTTTTTCTTGCTGCGCTTGGAATGTGGCATTGATTGCCTGCTCGATTATCTAGAGCGGCAGCTCCTAATATTCGGCCAGACCGATACCGAAGTCTTAAGATGTTTGTGCAGTTCAAGTTTCGTTTGGCTTGTGGCTTGATTTGTTAGCATCAGGCCGGGGATTAGGCTCGAGATCCCCCACCTTGGGCCTTTCTGGCTTTGCCTGAGGTCCTTAAGCTCGCCTTGTTGGCTGTGCTCGGAGCTTTCACCCTTGGGCTGGTTCTGTTGGCTTCGTGTGATTTGTTGCTTGAAGCTTCTTACCGTAATCTCGTCTTTTTGACTTCTCACAAAGTGCTACTTCGGGTGCAACTCCCTACCCCTTCTTGGGAAGGTTATACGGGCCAAGCGTCTTGCTGAAGTACTTGACTTGCCCGGATGGGCAGGAGGCTTGGTTGACAACTGTGGGCCCCCCAAAGGAGTTTGGTTGGGTAACTCTTCAAGGACTTCTCTGTAATAATTTGTCGCCAACGAAGCACTTTCGACATGGACTATTCCTTGTTGGGCAAGACCTTCAATCCAATCGTAGACCTCTCGGCCTTCATTGGTCACATGCGGAGAAGATATGCAGTGACGAGAACGCCCTCTACTCTCCCTAGAATGACTTTTTGGCGGGTCCTGCACCAAAATTTCTCTTCTTCCTAGGAGAATGTTGAGCAATTTTCGAGTGTCTTCTTTTGGAAAAGACAATGATTCCAGATCTTGCCACGACCGCCAACCAGGCCGCCACAAAGTTGGTTTAACTTGACAGGCCTCCTCCGTCTCATGCCCCAGGAATTGAGATGCCCTCGTGGTGTGAATCACATTGGCCAACTGACTTAGTCTGCTCCAGGCATGAGGATGCGACGGATTCACCAAACAACATTGCATTGTGATCAAGCCATCTTGAATCATCTTTTCTAGCTCATTCTTAAAGATATCGCAATCTTCAATCGCGTGGCCCAACATGCGATGATACACAGTAGTTGGGCTCATTTGCTTTGCTTGCATCAGCCGGTCTCCTTGGGTTTGGCAAGACGATGAACTTGTTCTTCATGCATAGCTCGAAGAGCTTCTTTGGATGCTCCTTCTTAAAGGAGTGAGGTGTCTTCATGCGCTATGCTAATGCAGTTACTGGCACCTTGCCTTCAGACTTCTTGCCCGAGCCGCTGGAGATGCCCCTCTATTACTTCCATTGTTTGGGCAGAAGTCAAGGACATTTACTTCTTTGCCGCTAGCATTGTGCTCTTTTGCTGCTTTGCCATAGGCGGGAGTGTAGTTAGGGTTGTCAGCAAAGAACACCCACAATTTCAACAACAACTGAGTTGAGCTAGTCGAAACCTTTGATATTGAGGCTAATGAGCTTTTCACTGACCTCTGTTGTTAAGTCTTTCCGACGTATGGTGATGGCATCTTCTTAGGTTGGAGGGTTGCCGCACGATCCTCTTCCCCACATAGCCAAGCCCCCCCTCGCCCTTCCTTTGCACACACTCCTCTTTGTGCCCCTTCCTCTCTCTGTCCACAGCACCCCCTCCCGTCTCTCTCTCCCTTTCTTATTTTTCCTCGCTCTTCTAGCATTAAACGCCCATCTCTTCTCATTTTTCTCTAGCCATTCCTTACCCATCCCACTGCCCTGTAAGAAAACCCTTCATTTTCCCCTTTTTTCTCATTTCACTCCACTAATATATTCCATGAGCATTTAGTGCTCCAACCTTACCTTTTACTTTGTTCACACTCATAAGACCCGATCCATCCCCCCCCTCCACTACACCTTTCTTTTACCCTTTTATTCACCCAATATTTAATGCTGACACTCCTCCCTACTTTATTAGTCCGAGATCACATCACCTCCCCAACGTCCTCTCTCCTCTCACTCTTTCTCTCCGTTCCACGAACTCAAGGTTCATAGCGGCGAGTCCCGGCAGACGGCTCGGCTCGCCCCCTCACTACGCACGGCACTAGGACCAGACTCGGCACCTAGAGGCTCTTCCTTTTTGTTCCGCATCAATTATCCCTCTAGATCCAGCAAAGATATGAATAAACTGCTGGACCAAAGCACAATGACGAGGAAGCTGATCTAAGTTGTTGGGGAATTCTGGAGTGAATTTGTAAGATATTTTCCAATTTCAACAGGCCCCAGCTGAGCCATTAAATTATGAAGTGAATAAGTGGCTTCTACCAAAGAATACGTGAAAATCTAATGAGATGCTTTCAACACTGGAATGGTGCCTGACACATTAATTAATCACTTCCATCCAATGGAGTAATAGAAAAGGGAGAAAATACTGAAGCCCTACAATAACTTTTATCTTCGTGTGTCTTCAAAGTCACCAAGTAGATGAGCTTTTCAACAATAAATTTATCTGTTGCAATTTGAAGGTTATAGGCCTCACATTATAAACTGATTTGCATCTCTTTTCTCTGCTTCCCCCCATAAGACAAAAGAAGGATGCACAAATCTGGAAACAAGTATTACATTTTGAAAAGTGGATGGTATCACAATTTATTACATATTCTCAGCCTTGCTGAAGAGAGCCAGAATGTAGAAGCATCCAACATTACAAAGGGATGGAGATGGGTAATAGGAAGGTGGTTGTTGTGGCCTCCTTAACCATGGCTATGACTGAAGTTAAATAAGAGCTGGAAGAATTGATTGCTGTCATACAAAATTAAAAAAATCATTCTACAGTTAATACGTTGGTTATATTGTATATAGCAAGTTTCAAAGATGTGCTTTTAACTCTTTTTAATAGGAACATGCACAAATCAAGGGAAAAAAGCTTTTAAGAGGAAGAATAGCTAGAACTTAAAACCTGAAATTATATCTAAAAGTATATAAATTGATACTTCCAAATTAGATAATAAATGTATCTTAGATTCGTCTTCTAACATGAAACATTTTTCTTTTGCAAACTGTAAAAACATACAGCCTTTCTTACTTTAAAATTTCTGAACTTCCAACTAGTAAGATAAGTTACAAGTTGACAATGGTGCGTTTAACCTTATTTAGTGTAAGGAAATAGACATACTAACCTCCTCATCTAATTTCTTCCATATCCTTGACATGTCAATTACTGACTTTGAGCAAATTGGGCACGCATATCTGGGACAAATTTCAGAAAGTTTTTTTTACATAATATTTGAATTTCACAGATAAAGGAAGACATAAATGTCGCTAAGGCAGAATAAAATATTACTGGTCATGTTTCAACATTTCGTTTAGACAATCCCAATGCATTGTATGACCACATTTTAGAACCCTTGTCTCCTTCAGTGAGTCAAAAAGATACTGCAAGACAACATCCGTGTCAGTATAATCCCAATTCATAACAAGAGACAGAAACATGAAATACCTCATAACAAATGGGGCAATGGCGTCTCATTGAGTTTTAAACACATGGGTGTTTGTTACGTAGATAGACTGAATAACAAGATCCTGCATATTTGTGTGTTCAGCAGTAGATCTTAAAAGTGAAGAAAAGCAAATAAACATTCAGCAAGAGACATTGCTTTTTGCAAGACAAAGTTCATATGAAGTATTAACGGTTACTCTGATCATGAAGTTCTACAGCAAATTAATGAATGAAGATCAACATCGATACATGGGCATTCAATTATGCAGACATAATTAAGCAAAAACTTCTTTGGCTTTCTGTTTGAAATATCATACGATATAGGGATCTAAACTTCTAAATAAGCATACTTTTAAAAGAAAAAACAGACAATGATTGGCCGGACACTTTCTACTGTCCCAGTGGGTGTTCTGCCCCTATCCTGTCCATCCCTGTCTGTCTCAACTATCCCAGTTTGTCCCAGTAAGAATTTTGCATTGCAACCTCAAAGCATCCAAGCTCCATAAACCCCCTTAAAACTTGTTTTAAAGGATTCATTGATAAGTGTAACCGTTCATATTTTATAAATATTTATTGTCTAAATTACCTAGTATACCTCCTTGTAAATATTAGAATGCATTGATCTCGTGTCATTTTCATGTGATATGTTTCTTTTGATGTTATTTTATTTTTACATCTATGTTCCATACTTGCAAAAACCCAGAATGGGACACCAGAATTGCCTGTGATGCTGGGTTGTCCCATCCCAGTAGGGAAAACAGGACAGGGAAGATCAGGATGAGATTGGCAACCATGCTGAAGAAGATTGACAACATAAAAAAATGACAAAAATAGGATTTCTTTGGCCAGTCCAAGCTGGTTATGCAGCAGCAATTGATAACTGAATGAAAAGTTCATGAGCTCTACATTAAACTCTGGTCCTTTCACCCAATCATTCTGGGAGAATGCCAGGTTCCAGTATAATCTGGTCAGATGCCTGATCTTGTTACAACAACTATAAGTGGTCTTACAAGGTTGTTCACACCATCAAAAGGTGGGGGTGAGGGGTTTATAAACACAATTCAACAGGTAGTCAGGAAACCAAAATGAACACAAGGCAAACATACAATGAAGACAAGCTATGCTAACTATCTATAAGCCTATACCATCAGTGAAGAAGAAATCTAAAGTGCTTTTATTGTCAAAACAATTTAATCATCACATCCCCACGCATGCAACAGTTCGAATTTCAAAGGGATCAGAGTTGTAGTAAGGATGGCAATGCACAATCCAGAATCCATTAAGATGTCAAGCACATAATAAATGCACACCAGCTTCACCATGCAAAACATCAAAGAGATGATGGCACTCTGGGGTAACATAAATTGCTCAGCCTGACATGGCGGCCTTAGTGCCTTATAAAATGGTCACAATTGACGACAATAAAAAAAACAGAAGGATATATGCAAAGACATGTTTTGTGGAGTATGCTTGAGCATCTTCATACTTTTTGGGAGTCTTAGGGGGCTTTTGCATAATTGCAGCTTAGTTATGATGAGTAGGAACAGAGATTCTTCCTATTTTAGAATTTTCTCTAGGATGGCTTCTATTTTCTGTGGCATAAATTGTTCTCCCAGTACAATCCACCGTGAAAAAGAAAAGGTCATTCCATCAATACTAAACTAAAAAAATTAAAACAAATCTACTGAGGATTTTGTTTCAACTTGTTGGTGCCTTCTTAACAGGGTAAACGTCGCAGGCAAGTAAATTTACTAATTTATAGAGACCCATCTGATGTCCTCCTCTACACTAACAGACGTTGCTAACTTATCATCTATCTATAAAGCATTTCATAATTAACATGGACTCCTGGTTAAAATTGACTTCAATTTGAAAATAATAATAATAATATCATACTCAGAATTTAGTATGCAAGACCTAAATTTCTCTACTTACAGGTGAATTATTCCATTTTCTTTGGAAAAAATTATATTTCAACCTATATGTGTACAAGAACAAGATGATCTTTGATTTCCTTTTTCTTTCTGTTTATCCTTTTGGGAGGGAGGGGACGAGGTGGGGTTGTCTGGGATAGGGCTCTGTTAAAAATAGTATCTTTGATATTAAGATATTTTCACCACTTTAGTACAAATATTTTGCAATTACAGACAAACATAACAGTGCCATGTGGAAGCCACAAAAGTGCATGGCACGGCATTATTTATAAGGTCAAACATTTGGAGGGCAACTGTATTGTGAATTGCATGTGTTCTACTGATAGTTGACCTTCTTTTCTTGCATATGTTATACTGATAGTTAACCTTGTGTGTGTGAGTTGAGGAAGGGGTGATTAGGCATCCTTTAATTCTACTGCAAAAAGATGACCATATTGAGGCCGTATCCATCAAGAGTTTAAATGTTCATATCTTAAACTCTCTTCCTTTTTCTATTTTGCATGGGCGGATCAGCAACTTTTCGACCGGGTAGGGCTTGATCAGAGCTCGCATATTTAAAATCACATCATAAAGAATTAGTGGACTAGATGTAAAATTTGATGGCCCAACAACATTCTGTGAGAAACCCAGTGCCTTAATGCTACAATCTAAAGGTCATGTATTAAATAAATATTTAAAGGTAGACTATAATCATGAAATCTGTGGGACGATTCATATCACATACACAAAAGCTGATGGCCTAGATTAGCATTTCCATAAAGGGGTGAAGATGCTGGTGCAGGAGGGGGTCTCCCCCCACTTAAGGGACTTTTTCTTTTTTGTTTTTTTCACACCAGTTCAACATTAACCGTGGTTGGGTCAAGGATTGTAGACTGAGACCAGTGGCGGGGGTTATTTCTATAACAGAACAGGGCTTTTTAGTAAATAGATGGATTAGGGGGCTTTTTTGCAATTCACTAAGTTTGTAGAGGCCCAACTCAAAGCAGAGGTGCAATTGGGATGTCCTGATAACAACAAGCACGCCACTGCAGCATCAGCAGCAGGTCCTACAACAGGGCACAGTGCCCCATGCTGGCACAGCCATCAGATTGTGCCCGAGTGTGATCCAATGGCACTTATTGCACCATGCTGAGTGCTTTATTTCTATAACATGTGCTGGGTGCTTTCTTTGTGAACATGCCTGCCTCACTTTCAAATGAGGTAGACTTGCCAGGTCCATTTGCACAAGGGACCTGATAGAGTGTAGCCAGGCCACAGTAAAGTGTCTACCCTCCCCCCCCCCCACTCTCTTTCATACATATATATATATATATATATATGCTGGGTGCTTTCTTGCCAATGTACCTACCTCATGCTCAAATGAGATGAATTAGTGCAGCCAGGGAGAATGCCTGGGGTCATTTGCACAAAAGAGCTGCTAGAGTGTGGCCAGGCCACAGCAAAGGGCCTACCATCTCTCTCTCCCTCCCCAACTGTTTGCAGTGTTTGTGAGCATGGAGATAGCTATATGTCAGGACATAATTATTATTGAGAATCTGAATGGAAGATATCAATGCCCATTGGACCATTCATCACAGGGAATTGAGGCCCCCATGCGTGAGCCATACTGCTGCAAGGATTGTAGAATCAGATTGGATCTTGGAATCAGCTCGGCTCAATCTGATGTGCATTGGGATAAGAATCAGCTCAACATCAGCCGATTTGGACAAATTTTAAACCAATTCAAGTAGATGTCATTTTTTACATTTTTTTTTCTTTAAGTGAAAGAGGATCAGATTTCCCCCTTGAAACTGGATTGGAATTGGCCAATTTCCATCTGAAACAGTCAAACTGGACCAGAATTGGTTAATCCTACAAATTATGTATTGATGTAGCAGCCTCCCTGGCTCCCCCCATCCCCCACACCATATTGGGCATAGGGTTCAAGAGCATGAAGAAAGCCTGTATGCAAAAATAATTCATGGATAGTCTGTAAGTCATGTAATACTGATAGGCAATTGCACTGCTGACTGTCACCACTGACAACAGAGAGAACGTTGAGCGGGATAGCAACAACTTTAAGATGAAGCTTTCTTACATTTTTATTTCTTAAACTTCCGATAGCACAACCCAAATCTTTTGGACACTGGGATGTCAAATTGACAGGCTCAGATCACGATCAGTTGAGATCAGGTCAAAGCCAAACCACTCCCAACCTCAATGTGCATTTTTAACCAGGCATGGCGTATAATTCACAGAATGGAAATACTTACATCAGCAGTCTTTCGGATTTTCACTTGCATGAAATTTTGCTAAATGTATATTTTGATTGAAATAACCATATCATGAATCAAGTGAAGAAAGAAAACGGTTCAGATAAAACATACCACATTTCTGACAGTGGAAAAAGTTCTCCCGGCCACCAACTCTGTTTTTTAAAATTCAACCATTCCTCAATC
The DNA here is from genome assembly GCA_022559845.1 of Amorphophallus konjac. Lineage (NCBI taxonomy): Eukaryota > Viridiplantae > Streptophyta > Magnoliopsida > Alismatales > Araceae > Amorphophallus > Amorphophallus konjac. The sequence goes on along the minus strand of CM040119.1, from coordinate 354,615,757 downwards.
AGAATAAGACTCCAACAGTGGTAACAAAACGAAAGGAATAAGAGACAAGAAACAGGCAAAGGTCCAGCTGACCTGCATATGCCACAGTCATTACAATGATACTGCCTTTTCTCGGTCTGCAAGTGTTCAATGAAACATAGCACTTGGTCAAATTTCATTAAGGCAGTTTTCTCAATCTAATAAAGCAAGAAAAGCAAAGAAGTGACCAATTAGCCAAAGTTCACTAAGCCAATTTCCCAATCCTATAGAAAGCAGACAAAACAAAGAAGAGACTAAACAGTCAATGCTTACATCATCATCATAGAACTTGCAGATGTCACAAAAATATTCCCCCATGTTAACACCACAGTTTGAGCATACTTGTGCAGGCTAGAGGGAAGGAAATAAAAAATATAGAATTAAGGTAAGTCAATATCGAGATGACAAACTATAAAGTCATCAAATGAGCAGATAAACATGGAAGCTCCATCGAGATTATAAGCCAGCAAAAGCTTACAGGCTGCTCCGCATCGCAGACCAAACAAATTACCTGGCAGAGCCAAAACCCAAGAACCATGGCGATCAGTTCAAAATTGTTAACTTAATAAACAAATAACACCAACTGGCCGAAGAAGGCCTCACCCTCTGGACATCATGGCGGTGGAGCTCATGCCGATCAGCCTTTGGTGTCGCCCCCACCCCAGCCCCCAGCCAGACCAAGAAAGAGACCAGAGTGAACAATCACAGCCTCGCGACAGAGAAGAAAGACACACACAAAAAAGAAACGCAGACTTTTTTCATTCAAGCGACGGAGAGGAAACAAATAAATACCACAGATTCGTTGTGGCAGTGGCGGCACGTGAAGACCTCGTTGCAGCAGGGCGCCCGGATCTTACACCTTCGCCTGTAGTGCTTGCACCTGTGCAAGCCGACGGCACATCAAATCAAACATGCTCGCTAACATAAAGAAAAGAAAAATAGCAAGCTGCGCGCAGAGGGAGAGAGAGAGAGAGAGAGAGAGAGTGAGTGTGTGTGTGTGTGTGTGTACGCACCCATACTCCATCTTGCCGAAATCCAGGGAGCTACCCAGCGCGGAAGCATCGACAGTGGTGGCGGTGGTGGTGGTGGAGGCGGTGGCGTCAGAGTGGGCGGGAGAGGCCTCCATGTTCGCACGGAATGTGGACGGATCAACGCAGTGAACAGCTGCAGCGGCGACTGGCAGGGGAAGAGGAGAAAAAAATGAGGGAAAGAGAAAGACTAGGGTTAGAGAGAGAGAGAGATCACAAACATATATATATACACGCGAGAAACCCACACAGCTACGATGAATAGAGCAACTAGGGTTGGTGCGTGCATATATATATATATATATATAGAGAGAGAGAGAGAGAGAGAGAGAGAGACGCGAGAAACCCACGCAGCTACGAAGAATAGAGGTAATCAGGGTTGGTGCGTGCCAACATTACCTCCTGCTGCGGGGAAAGGGAAACCAGAGCAGAAGCCAATACAAAAAAAACAACTTCTTTTAAAAAAAAGAAAAAAGAAGGGAAACACGGGGAGAATTGGAGGAGGTTGGGAGGGAGATTGGGTCAGCCATCGCTCTCTGCTCCACTCTACGCCAGCCACATGAGGCATCAATAAAAGAACACGGAGGAAGAAGGCTGTCGCCATCGTAAATCCCCCCTCCCCTCCTCGCGATCAAACAAATATTAAGGACCGGAAGAAGATTTGAGAGGAGGGGTGGGAAGGAGATATTTCACTTTCACCTGCCGGCGGGATCGATCGAACTCCTGCTACCCCTTCGCTTCCCCCCCCCCTCACCTCACCTCACCCAGAATCGCGCTAGGATTTCCTCCTTCCCGTCGGAGGAGGAGGGATGGAGGGAAAAGCGGGGAGGGAATGGGAGAGGTCTTTATGCGCATGGGGTTTCGGGCCAATCAGAGAGAGGCTCGGTTACGTGCCCGCTATTGATTGGAAGCTGCGTTTTGCATGATGCAGTTCGTAGGGTTGGGTTCCGACTTCCGAGTTCCCGATTTGGGGGGTGACCCAGCGCCCCTCCGACAGAGACGATGCCATGTCGCTGTTTTTTGCAATTTTCTACTACTATGTTGATGTCAGTAGTTAGTTCGGTGGATGGAGGTACATTTTAGTTTAATTGGTATCTCATATATTTTTAATGAGATTTTTACATATATATATATATCCTTATAAAATATTATATTTATATTTATCTCTAATTTTTATATATATTATCAAAAATATCCTTCTTTTATCCCGCAGTGTTACGATTATATCACTCTGGTTTTAGGACGTCAACCGGAAGATAATATTCTAGGGCCACTTTAACGTCTAAATTATCGTGAGGTTAGCTCAACCGATGAGAGAGGAGGAGGGTGGGGCACATATCTCTCCCTCACACATAACTCGTTAATCGGGGTCGGTTAGCGTACTCGACTCTATGGGGTCGAGTGCGTTAACCGAGAGCGGTTAACAAAGATGCCCCTAGGGCTACTTTGACATCGGAATTGTCGAGAGGTTAGCTCAACCGATGAGAGAGGAGGAGGGTGGGGCCCATATCTCTCCCTCACACAGAACCCGTTAATCGGGGTCGGTTAGCATACTCGACCCTCCAGAGTCGAGTGCGCTAACCGGGAGCGGTTAACAAAGATGCCCCTAAAGAATAAATCACGAAAATCTTTAGTCGAGATAAAATATCAAAAATACCCTCACTTCCATCGTCTCTCCCTCTCCACCGCCAATGCCCTCCTCTCGGCTCCCCTCTCCCCTCCAACCAGTAGTGCCCCCGTCACGTCATGTTAAAATGAAAATTAACGCAGAGTGTGATAACGAACGTAACATATCCGAGAGTAGTAGCACCACAGATATTTCACGACATAAAATCATCTATCATTAATCATGCAGTACGAGGAGAAAGTAAAGGATCCACTCATATTTTATGATTAATTGTAAGAGTGACTTGGTACATAAATCCACGCACGGACAACAAAAGCTATCAAAAAATTTAAAGATCATCACGGTGCAGCAATTCTCCGTAGACATGACTCCACACCCGCAAACTTCACGCACCCGGTGTCGCACCCCCGCCATATATAGGGCACTTGCAGACGCACCATAATTTACCCCGAGTGCCTAACGCCAAAGGATCAGAAGCTGATCCAGGAGGAATCCAAAGCAGCTGATGAAGGTGGAATGGCCGCTTTGGAGAGATCGAGACAAGCTGTTGGAGGAGCAGCAACTAGGGCACCTGCCAGTGCCAGGCTTTCGACGGGGTCTGTTGTGAGCGCTGGAGTGGCGTCGCAGTCGGGTGATCATATGCACGTGCCGGACGGAGGAGGCAAGAAGAAGGCAACTGCAAATGGAGAAAGAGATTGAAATTGCCGGAAGGAGATGACTCGGAGGATGGAGTCCCCAGTGAGAGAAGGTTGAGACAGCACGAAGAAATGGTCCGTCAGCTGTGTCTCCAGGGATCTAGCAAAGGACGTGGCCGAGAGCAAGAAAGATGAAGTTGCCGGTGCAGTTGATAACGAAGGTGGCAGCCATTTGGGTGCTTACGAGAGATTAATTAAGAGACAAAGGAGGCAGTAGAATAATACATATCCAAGGATCTAGATAGATACGTTGAGATTCGTCGACTCGATAATCTGTATCGGATCAAATCTTTCTTAATTAATCCGATATGATATGTCCCCATCTAACTCAAGGTGCATCATCTCTTCTCTTTCTCTCTCTCTCTCTCTCACTGTGACTCGACTCAACTCGACCGATCCAAGAGGCGATCTACACTGTATCGAGTATTTCATTCCGAGTCAGACAAAGTTTGCAACTAGTGCCACCTCCGGTGCATGAAAGTCAAGTCTTTGGGTGGTTCTCACTATCCAGACCCAAGATGGGTGGCGACAGCGGATGATGATGACCTCCTCAAGAGACAGTGACCGATGGAGGCTAAGGAGCCATCTAGCCTAGGTCCATCAATGGCGAGGGTGGAGGTGTTGAAGCTCGACTTGTAACACGCCTATAACAGCCACATAGAATAGATTGCAAAAAGTGCAAAAGAACTCTTTGAACTATAGCCCAACACCACAAAAGAGGAAGGACTCAAAAGAGAGTCGAGCCAGACGCCGAGACAAGAGGTTGGGTAAGAGAGGAAGGAGAGACCCCTTTTCTCTCTACGTGTGTCTCCCCCCACCTAGATAGTTGCGCCCCCCCCTGTGCCTCTCTCACTCTCCACTTTATGACAGGTCACCCGGACTCACCCCCCTCTCACAAGTCATCGACGATAGAGATTTTTTCGTGTGACGGATAAGATTTGATAGTTTATTACTAAATATTGAGATTAGAGGGTCTTATTCTTAATTTTAATTTTTATAGAGATTTCTCCACCTTCGGCTGTTACCATCCTCTTCTCGAGGGGGAAGTTTTTCATTGCATGAACCCCCCCCCCCCTTTTCTCCGTTTTTCTTTTCTTTCACTCTTGCTCTCCTCTCTAGAGCAATGTTTTCATTTTTTTTAGGTAGTTTCTTTTTTTTTCTCCTGATGGGATTTCATCAACTGTTTAAGATGTTCCAACCTTTCTCGCTCTAGCAAGAAGATTTTATATCTTAACGTTCAGATAAGGTATTTGTTTCTAACAAGTCTTACATTCTTGACCCTCTATCTGCACATCATCAACATCGAATCACCCGACACTCGTGGCCTCACCGGAATCCATCCTAGCCTTAACATCTGCCCCATTCCCCGCCCAGAGCCACCACCGAAATGGTATTACATTGTTGGATGGGTGGGAGTGCCCGTCCCTACCCCACCATTTGAGTTACCCTCCTTCCAGATCATTTGTGCATCAGAAGCCACAGATCGACAAAAGCACATGGCTCAATGGCAGGCGTCAGTTCATACCTGGTGAAAATTCTCACACTGTTGCTCCAAGATCAGATTGACAATTGCAAGAGAACCCGATGTCTTTACACCTAAAACGATCCGACATTCATATTCATACCCAATCCACTCGCCATGATCCATCTTCCTTCGGAACTTGTCATCTTTTTTACATCGTATCGGTGCTTTCGGTGTTTTAAATTTGAGAGCAAGGTTGATGACTGTAAGTCCATTCTCGGATAATCAGGAGGTGGCTCCCGTGGGCCGCTTCTCTTTTGTAATGAATAAAAAAGAAAAAAGAATAACTCATATCATTCGTTAGCTGTTGGACAGCCACCCCAGCCCAGCCCAGCACAGCAAAAAGATGGAGGGGTTCAACCATCCACAACTCAAAAAAGGCTTTCCAGCACCCTCAAAAAAGAAGGGGGGTGCAGGTAACGTTTTCCATTTGACTAAAGTTGTCGCCTGTCACCTCCGCCTGTAATGGTTATGATATCCACAAAAGAAGTGAATTGGGCATGGAATAGGACTCACATGCCACCGAGAACGTAGAAGAGTCATTAACTAATGTTTGTGAATCCACAGCCCGTTGCAGTTGTTTCCGTGGGACTCTCTTTCTCGCGTCACCTCCTCCAGGAGACGATTAAAATGAACAAAACAGTGATGTGCCTTGCACAAAATCACTTCCTCCTCCCCTGAAATGTAAAAAACCATCAACAAGATAACCGACTATGTCATTTGACAATTCGGAATGTTTAATGCCCGCTGCAGCATAAAGGATCTGGTAATTACCGAGCCTAAATAGTCTTCCATCATCGGCTGCCTCCGTTTCTTGGAAGAAACCAATGCAGGAGCTTCCGCAGCTGTTGATTTGGCCATGGACCGTTTCGTTGGGGTCAGGTTCTGAAAGTGCGGTCAACAAGGGAAGCATGTTAGTTGAAAGATCGTTCTTCCTACATAGAAAGATGATAGAGGGAAAGAACCACTATGGTAATATGAATAATTGACAGCCAGAAAATGAGAGAGATCTTTAAGAAACAATTGAAACATCTAAAACAGATAACAAGGAGCCTCATTATGGAACCCTTAAGAGAAGAAATGTGTTCCCTAACCCTCAACGTCCTGCCTTTGACTTTCTATCAAGTAACCACCCTAGAAAGCAGTAGTTCTAAGATACGGGAAAAAAAGAAGATAGAAAAGTGTCCTACAAGTCCAACTCATAGCATGACAAGTTATTAAATAATTACTGCTTGTGAAATTAGTTGGAAGTGTGGTACTGAGAAGCATGGAAACAAGTGTGTGGCTTAAAAAAAAAACTGGGAGAAATTTTTAAATTGGAGCAAGAAAACTGTGACAAATTTTGACCTTGGCATTCTTCTTCTCCTTCCTCGCTTGCCTTTCTCGCTCATCATATTCTTGATTTTCTTTCTCCACCAGACGAATAAGAGTATCGCAACGCCTAGCAAGTTCTTGAGTTGTCCTGGACTTCACAAACCAATCAAATCGAAACAAGGGAGAGGTTCTAAAAGCTGCCTTCAGTTCCTCCCAGTTTCCATACCCAAGTTTGTGGACCATGCATAGCTGAGAATAGGATCAAATAGTCATGCATGGAATCAATAGATAGAACAAGTAGGAGCTTCTAATGGGGAAACAAAATTAATAGCTCACCATAAAACGGTCGCATTCTTCATTATATAACTTTCCTTTGTTCTGACCGTACTGAATCTTCAACTCTAACCAGGGGTTCTTGTAGCGATCCATCTTCTTACCAATTGCTTTCATTATCTCATCCTTTCGAGAGATTCTAGCCTCCCCTCTTTCTATGTTCTTTATTATCCTGTCATAATCTAAGATCCACAAACAATAATCAATTCACTTATTTAATGAATGTCAGTGAGTATTGAGTAATTCAATAATTAAAAGTAAATATTATATTTATAAATAAAAAGGAACATCATTTTACCATTCAACTCCTTGTATCTCTCCTTAAAGACTTTTGCATATCTTTCAACCTCCTCTATGGCTTTTCCTTCCATTTCAGATGCTATGCTTCTGATATCATTCCGACCATACTTCTCAGATGCCCGAATAAAAGTATTGAAGTCTCTTCTGGTCCATGAAGAAAATCCCTGAGGTGAAGGCAAACATAAGTCATAGAATAACAAAATAACAATGGCTGTCAATCAACTCTTACATCTTCTAATAATCGCTCCTTTTCTTCCTGTTCCTTTGCAGTTAAGGGCTCTCCAAATTCTACAATAATAGAAACATAGTCCTCAGCTGGAAATCAGAAGCAACAAATGCAACCTGTGAAATAAAATGAGTACCTTCTGGTTCTTCACCATCAACAATTGTATCTTTTAACTGATTCTTCTGGTGCCTTAGCTGCACAAACAAATTGAAAGCAATAAAACCATAGAATCTATATGCAACATTTCATATCCAGAGAAAGCTGAATAAACCACAAGGCAGCACAGAAAGAAATCAGTAGAATATGCACCATGAGATACCGCACTTCTTTCTCATATATCTCATTTAATCGTTGGGTGTTGAAAAACTGAAAGTCATGCCTGAAAATTGTACAGCTGGGGGTCAAATTATCTGCATAATGGACATCTAATGACCCAAGATGAGATCAGATACTTACAGCTGAGGCATTCGAGGAATTCGTGGCTCCCTTGGTTTAGCTGGACCTCCTTGTCTCATTGCTTGTTTGAAATAATCTGATTCTGAGTAACTGCACGAGGGGGAAATATCAGACAAAAATTGAGATAAAAGTATACTGCAAAAGCACTTCAGAAGTATGAATCCAGCCTTACTTGCGTTTGCGCTCCCTCTTAGGTGGTTCAATCCAATTTTCACTGACAATTTTTTTGAAATCAACCTTCTCATCCTACACGAGAATTTGCTTTCTTTTAAGAAAAGATACTCATAATACTGACTCTCTGACCAACAAACTTTAGTAATGCCATTTAAGGCTAGGAGATAAAGGTACCTTATCATCATCTAAGTCAAACAATTCAGCAGCTGCATAGCAAACATATTGCAACTATTAAACAGGCGTGTAATGTGAATTTAATAAGCAGAGAACAAAACCCTTTGGCAAAGACACAAGCAAGATCATGACAGCAGAAAAATCAAACTACGAGCCCACTTACTGTCATCCATTTTGAATTTGATGGCATCCTCTGTGAACTTCTTCATTTTCGCATCAAGCTCGGCTGTTGCTTCCTCTCCTTTAGCAATGATACGGTCAATATCCTCATCTGTGATAGTGTTGTCTTTGGCGCTGAAAACCATTTCAGCACCAAACCTCACCATTTGCAGCAATTCATCTTTATTAACAGCTGCATTGAGCGCAATACAGTGAATCCCAATATGAATTTTTAACACATGATTGTCTAGGTTAGAAGAAAGGAGAGAGGAGCTTACCTTTCTGCTCAGCTAGTCGGCCTTGTTGGATAACCAAGGCATCAAGCGCAAGCTTCTTATATGCCCTTTCAATCACTTTTTCCTCTATTGTATACTGCAATTAATGGAAAAATAATGAACTTTGTCCATAACTTGTGGGTTCAAGACCCCAAATCCAGAACATTTTGACCGAGTGATTTATCTAAAGCAATAGTTAAATGTGAAACCTCAGTGCAAAACCGAAACACTTGAACTTCTTTCTTTTGGCCAATTCGATGGGCCCGATCTTGTGCTTGGAGATCAACTTGTGGGTTCCTATAATAGATAGAAGAATCAACACAAAAAGGTAATGAGAACTTTTCCGGGTAACCACAGAAAGTACACATCGCACAGTATTGACTCACCAATCACTGTCATAGAGAATAACAACATCTGCAGTGGCAAGATTAATACCCAGGCCACCAGCTCTTGTTGACAGCAGAAAGATGAATTTATCACTTCCTGGCTGATTAAAAGCCTCAATGGAAGCATCACGTTCTTCCCCACCAGTATTCCCATCAATTCGACAATACAAATATCCTCGATACATCAAATAATCTTCAAGAATGTCCAGCAACCGAGTCATCTGGTCAGACATAAAGCAGATGATAAATAACATGTGAGAAACAAGAGTCTCCATCAAGCTATCAGGGGGCAAAACATTGCACACATACTGACGGTACTTTTTGTTGACATCCATTAATACGTAAATGTCATATTTTCAGGATATCTTAGACATGCCCCAAAAATGTTCTGTCTGCCACTGAGCAGACCTCAAACCAATTGGAAGGGGCCCCAACTTTCTATCAACTCTCATTATGGGAAGAAAAAGAGCCAAAATATGGCAAGATTAAAATTATCATGTTAAATTGGGATATTTACCAATTTATCACTACAATTCAACCATCATTAGCCAAGTAAAAGTTATTTGTATAATTTTCCAAATGGGGATGCACCAAACCTCATGCTCAAACATGACCCTCATGTTAAAACCAGAATTTATTTTCAAGAAACGGGAAACAAAGTTAACCGATACATGATTAATGAGAATGATCAATAATGTAAGACTAGGAACAACATTTACAGAGAATTACAATGAAACAATAAAAAAAACTACCAAATATAGACATGCACATGTCGTAAGGCTGCAAACAGGTCAAGGTTGGGTAGGTGAACACTGATCATTTTTCTAATTCCTATAAGGCATCTAGTTTCTGATTCACATTCTGAATTAAGTAGGTATTAGTTTCTGACTTAGACTCTAAATTCCAATTGAAGCTTATAATTCCTACAAGGGAGCACAAACAAAGGTGTGCATGCATTTATGCTTCCGATTCCCATAAGAATACATGCATAGGCACCAGAGCACGTGCATGCACATGCAACGGCATAGAGGGATGCTAACAGACCAGAAGAACGGTTTATTTGTTCATGTCTGAAGCCTAAAGAACAAAAGAGGAACATGGAATTATGGATGTAATACAACTTCTTACCTTTTTCTTTATAAGGATACAAAATTATCCATGTGCACTTAATTTTGGATAAGAATATGACTACATATGACTCTGATTGTCTGAGCATCCCTCCATTCTTCTTGGCTTATCTTAGCAAATGATGACAGCTTACATATAGGTCTCAATCTCAAGATAAAAGCCCATGCACACAAACATTTGGATATTCAACCATCACATACCTCATTCCCTAACCTGCTCCCCTATGCACCATTCCTCATTCACCTGCTTATAAAGTCCACTTCTATGACACAATTAGTTTGAAAAATCATATAACTAGATATATTTCAAAGAGGAAGGTTTTATCTTTCTAGGAACATAACAAGAATTTTGGGTTGATATGTAGTATTATCCGATAACTTTCATGTATGCATGTTTGATGATTTTGAATGACAAGGACATGATCACTATTCAACATAATTGCCATCCCCATGTAGTCACATGAAAGATCCCTTCACATCCCCACACAATACAAACATGCATGCTTGGGTGTACATTCACATGTATACAAATGAGCATAGACATGTGCACACTTATGCCCATAAGCATAATGCCTACTGGGGGGGGCAAAGAGTTGTGCACACGTGCATGCATGAGCCACAAGCAGGTAGCTGTGGCAACATCTGCTGCCTGGTCAGCTCAGCATTCAAGGTGGTCGTTGTTAAAAGAGTTTTGAAACAATTGAGGTAGAATGCAATTTCCAAAAAAGGTGGGAATACATGAACAATTTATATGAGGGGTATAAATGAAAATGTTCCAAGAAGGATAGACTGGAGATATTCAAATAAGAGGGGACATGATAAATTCCACTGGCCCCTTTAAAAAAAATGAATGAGTAAAAGAGAAGTGAATATGGATTCTCCTAAACCCCACCTATGGATGAGTTTTCTGGCAGGGTGTGCCGTAGAGACCCTACCGAAGGGTCATGAAATCCAACCAATAGAATGGTTGAGAAGCCTACCATCAATAAACCCCCGGGACATGCCATCAAGTTATTGAAAGGCCACCCTGTCGATACCCATTGTTGGGCTACCGAAAGGCCATGTTGCCAAGGCATGCCATTAGGCTATTGGGATGTGGCATTGGGATACCAAGCCATGCAAATTTGACACCCTAGTGATACATATACTAGGCTACCACTTACCAGAACATGCCAACTTATCTGGGCCACTACAACATCGGGGCATGCAACCAGCCTACCAAGAAATCACACCATGCTAGGCTCCTAACACATGCTGCTATGCTGGCTATGGGGAGTGTCACCAAGCTACTGGACATGCCACTAGGCTAGCAGAGAATGCTACCCGCCGGCTTGCCCAACCTACATGAACACACCACCCTTGTGCCTATATCTTGACCACTAAATGCCAATAATGGTTCATAACTTGTCGTCTTAAAGTGTGTTTGTCCATGAATTGTAATGCACATCATATCAAGAACACTTCGCAAATTGCCCATTATTTCTTTCACATTTCCTTTCACTATAGACGTTGTACAAAGGCAGAAACCAAGAGATTCCTTCATTAGAAGGATGCTATTAACATTAACTTGCAAAATCAGTGGGGAGGATGAGAATCAAAATGAGCTTAAAAACACCTTTAATCGGTATGGCTGAATATTGATGACAAACACCTAAAATGCCCCCATACCTTTATTTTTCAACAATATTATTAAAAAAATAAAAAACACATTCCAACACAGGGTTTGGATTTCTACAGTTCTGACTTCTACATGTCAATCTGAACCATCCTCCATCCAAGAGTGTAAATATAATAATAACCTTTTTGGTTTATATGTTTACAATCTACGAAGTTCCATGTAGTCCTTTTTTCCTTCAGAATCTGGCACATTACTGAATCCAATTCCAATTCTGATAACCTGTGGAGTGCATCGTATGAGTTAAAATGGTACATATACCTGTGAAAATATCAAAACTCTGGAGCCACGTTCCTTTAGCTTGTGAAGAAGTTTATCTAAGAGAACCATTTTTCCTGCATACGGTCATTGACCCATTATCAGTGCTAACATCAACAAAGCAAGCTTGAAATGTCCTTCAATGACTCATGCAAATTTGAGCCTACCCCCATTCGTAATGAGATGTTCTCCTGTTGTGTATGGTGGGCCAGGTTCTGCACCTTGAAACAGATATGGATGATTGCAACATTTACGAAGCTGCATGGCAATATTCAGTAGGCGCTTTCGCTCTCCACCAGCATTAATAACATCCAAGTCCTTTTGAAGTAAAGCTCGATAATACTGCTTCTGCATCTGGGACATGCCAACTTTAAGAATGGTCTCCTTCTTGGGAGGCAAACCTCTCTCAACCTCAGCCTTTAATCTTCTGAGTAGAAATGGACGGAGCACCTTCCAAATGCAAGAGAATAAAATACAGAGATCAGCAATATTGATAAGTACGAGAAGCATGCAAGAGCCTTCTAAATAAATTACCTTATGAAGCTGTTGAACCACCTCCTGCTGGTCATTTTCTCCAGAAATTTGAAACCACTCATCAAATGCTTCAGCAGAACTGAATATCTCAGGGAGCAAAAAGTTGAGAAGAGACCATAGCTCATGGAGATTGTTCTGCACAAACAAGAAGTTCAAACATGAAACTACATAATAAAGATCATATTTAGTTGAGATGTTTCATTTAATGAGAGGAACCTCTCCTCTCAGCTATGTTTTGTATGTCCTCTATTTATTTTGTAATCAAATTGGTGATACAAATCACAATATCTTCCAAAAAATCCTAGTCAGGTGGGGAAAAAACTGTGAATCAGACCTAAACATGTTCATTCAACTGATAACTGATAAGAGAAAGAATAAAATGAGAAGATAAGACACAAAAGAGCGGAATACCTATATTCCTATTTAATGTGCCCCAATATTCTATGAGTAGTCATTTTTAAATGAAAATATAAGACCATGTATTATCCTATGAGTAGTCATTTTTAAATAAAAATAGAAGACCATGTATTATCCTATGAGTAGTCATTTTTAAATGAAAATATAAGACCATGTATTCTGCAGGACATGCCTGGTCACTGCTGATCACCAAGTCGTTTATCACTTGAGGATATCAACTTTGTCATAAGATTTCATGGGGGAAATTTGGAAGTGAAAATTCAGAAGCAAGGAAATTTTTAACTCACAGGGCATTCATCCAAATTTAAAATATAAAATGATGATGTAGGAAGATAAGAATCATAAGATACTAGAGAACATTTACCTGAAGAGGTGTGCCAGTAATTAGGAGGCGATAATTCGTCTTGTAGAGTCTCATTGTCTTAGAAAGCAGAGAGTTCTCATTTTTTATCCGATGAGCCTCATCAATAATCACATAACGCCAACTAAAGCGACATAAAGCAGATTTCTCTTTAATGGCCATTTCAAAACTAGTAACACAGACATCAAATTTGCCAGCCACTAACAAATTCTCACGTATGTACTTCTGGAGAAGTAGAAAAATTACATTAGAACTTAGAAGAATGTCAAGTGCAGAACTAAACAAGAAAAAGATAGTTCACTATTCTGACCCTTTCATCTGGATTTCCTAGAAACTTTATAGGACGTAGAACTGGGCAGAAACGATGAATCTCTTTCATCCAGTTGCCAAGAGTAGATTTTGGAGCCACCACCAGGTGTGGCCCAGTAATCCCTCGGAACTCATGCAGATAAGCCAACAAAGATATTGTTTGCAATGTTTTACCAAGACCCTGGGAGATAATAAAAATAAGTTGTGAATATAAAAGTATTTGGAAAATACTAGTATATCATCTAAAAGTGGGTATATAAGATTCACAGTAACAGAAGCTGACAATCAACTATATATGTATGTACATATGATCTTTACAAGCACTTCAGCTAAATAAATGGCGACCATGAACAGAGCACATCTAAATAATCAGGGGAAAAGACAAGCAGACAACCATCTCATCAGCGAGAATCCCATTTATGCCATTTTCATACAATCGTATCAGCCAGTTCAAACCTGCCAGTTGGTAATCCCTCATCTTTCCTTGTATACCTGCAGAAATTACATGCATAAGAGAGTCAAATAATGATATTTGTCATGGCATAAGAATGCATGGAATAAGTCAAAATGATGCACAATAATGGGATATCCCAGGCAGTAGAAGGGAACGTTTTATATTCATAGGATATGTTTAATGGTTGCCAATATAAAACGTTGGATCCACGTACTCTTTTTTTTTTGTCATTAAACCTATGTTGACACCTGCTTATTTTCTCGAATTAATCGAGGATAAAGCATAGAGAAATACTCCCTAAATAGAGCAAAACGGCACATCGCCAAAGCTGCTCTACCGGTTGAGTTGAGCTCGAAAATCGAGACACTTCGGCCCCGAGCAAAAGGCACTATGCCAACCAATTTCACGACAATCGGGTCAGTTTCGAGATTCGAGACAACTTGCCGTACCTTACGGCACTCTGTGAAGATTCGGGGGACCACCCCGAATACCCTGCCCACGGGAACTACCTGTCCACGTTCCCTTCGCCTCGACTCTCGGCTCGCAGCCATGCACCTCCAGATAAGGTTGGAACGGCCGTTCTCGCCCACCCACGCAGGTCTACTTCCGGACTGACCAGCAGGGCGTCCCTTATATTGCAAAGTTCACCCCCACCAGCATGCTATGTATTTGGTTATGGTTTTTGATGGAGGCGTAGCCCTTCCTGTCCCCTTCACAACAAGTCATCACTCATTCCGATCGGACATCAGATCAGGTCGTGGCAGCATTTCTCGCCAGACTGCGCAGTCCAAGGACGACCTGTCAATTGTGAATTCTCTCCACACCGCTGTGAGTTGAGGTCGGACCTGATTCTTGGTGACGAGATACCTCTGCCAGTCCTCTTCGCAACGAGGGCTCATCCACTCTGATCCAACATCGGAGCTGATCGTGATGCCCATTCTCGCCAACACGCGCAGGCTGCGGCCCGCCTGCCTATGGACCGATGCCAAAGCGACCGCACCCCACCCAGCAAAATAAAATAATAATAACAAACATAAAAACCTATTTCTCTCTCCTGAGGAAAAAATCGCACGAAGGACTTGGTTGACTAATTTTGTGTTTGCTAGGCTCACGTCGATGGCATGTCACATGATCATCCCTCGTACGGCGTCTAGCCCAAACACCAATCTCATAAAAGGTGGCCCCCTACTTTGATAAACACATGTCGTCTCGATAATCGTGCACAACCCTAGATCTTGCTTGGTGAAAGCACCCTACCCGAGCCATATCTCGATATTCGTGCACGACCTTGATGCCGCTTGACGAAAGCACTCTACCCAAATCATGTCTCGATATTTGTGCACGACCCAGGATACTACTTGACGAAAGCACTCGGCCCGAGCCCTGCCTCGATATCCGAGCACGACCCTGATGACTACTGATGAAAGCACTGTGCCCGAGCTCTACCTCGATATTCGTGCATGACCATGACATTGTTGGATGGAAGCAACTTGTTTGGCCTCTGCCTGGATAATCGTGCACCGCCTGATGTTGCGGGATGGAAGCACCCTGCTCGATCCATGCCTCGATGATCGTGTGCCACCGTGGTGTCACCCCGATAAGTGTGCCCTCAGTGTTGTTACCCCAACAATGGGCATACTTCACGAGCCTCGATGCAAGATCAAATGTCAGGCCCCTGCCTCTGTCAACGGGCCCAGAGCACGACCATCGAGGTCTCACAGTGCCCATATCTTGCAATCACAACCGTGCCCTCAGCACCTGACTGCCCAGCCACTCCAATCACGTCGAGGCCCACGACACACGACGGCTCAACCACTCGGGTCACAACGGTGCTCCCGACACCAGACCGCCAAGTCCAGACGATGCCGGGCTACTCTAGCATCAACGGCGCTCAACAACTCCAGCCACAACGGTGCCCTCGACACCCAACTGCCCAACCACTCCAATCACGTCGAGGCCCACGACAACCAACGACTCAACCACTCGGGTCACAACGGTGCCCCCGACACCCGACCGCCGAGTCCAGACGACGTCGAGCTACTCTAACCTCAACGGCGCTCAACAACTTTAGTCACAACGGTGCCCCCGACACCCGACCGCCGAGTCCAAACGACGCCGGGCTACTCTAGCCTCAACGGCGCTCAACAACTTCAGTCACAACGGTGCCCTCGACACTCGACTGCCCAGCTACTCCAGTCACATCGGAACTCACGACACTCGACCACTCAACCACTCGAGTCACAACAGTGCCCCCGACACCCGACGGCCGAGTCCAGGCGGCGCCAGGCTACTATAACCTCAACTGCCCAACAACTTTAGTCGCATTGGTGCCAACGACACCCGACTGCCCAACTACTACAGCCACAACGATGCCCCCGACACCCGATTACTAATCTCAATTGCACCGAGCCATCAGAGTCTCCTGGCGCCCTACTGCCCAACTACTATAATCACATCGAAGCCCACGGCACCCGACCGCTCAACCACTCGAGTCACAACGGTGCCCCCGACACCCGACGGTCGAGTCCAGGCAGCGCCAGGCTACTCTAACCTCAACTACCCAACAACTTCAGTCACATCAGTGCCAACGGCACCCGACTGCCCAACTACTCCAGTCACAACGATGCCCTTGGCACCCAATTGCTAATCTCAGCTACACCGAGCCATCACAGTCTCCTGGCCCCCAACTCCCCCAACTGCTCCACTCACAACGGTGCCCCCGACACCCGACCGCCCAACTACTCCAGTCACATCGGAGCCCGCGACACCCGATCGCCCAACTACCCCGGTCACTACAGTGCCTACAGCACCCGAGCGTCCAACTACAAGGGTGCCCCCAACACCCGACCGCCCAGTCCCTACAACGCCCGACTACTTCGACCCCAACGGCCCTCAAGCTCTCCAGTCTCAGCGATGTTCATGGCACCTGATCGTTCTAGCGATGATGCCCAGGGCACCCGACTCTCCCAATTCCAACGGCTCCCGGTCGCCCCAATCACAGCGAGGCTTAGGGCACCCGACGACTCCAATCACTATCGTGCTGACAACACCCAACTACTTCAGTCAAAGGGATGCCTATGGCGCTCAACTTCAGTCACAGCGGTGCCTACGGCACCCGACAATTTCAAGCTCAACGGCTTTGATCGCTCCAATCAAGGCGACACCTACACCGTCCGACCGCTCCAATCTCAACAACGCACGACCGCTCCAGTCACGACTGGTGCCTGCGCCATTCGGTCCCCCAGGCCTTAGCGACGCCCAACTGCTCCAGCACAGCAATGCCCACGACACCCCTACTTCCCCGATCTCGACACTGTCTAATATCAGGAGTATGTTATGACGCCCCTCGGGTGACACCCTGCTGAGTCACAAGCCCTTTGACGAACACTATGTACGAATGCAGAACTACCCACTCAATAATGTAACGACCCAGGGACCGTCACAAAGGATGGAATTGTCCCATGGCTTGCACACATCTATAATCGGGCTTGCACACCCCCATATAAACGCCTCTCATGGCATATAGTGATGTAATCCAGTCCGAGAGTTGATCCCCATCCTTGCCAGCTGTCAATCTCGAGGGTGTCCAGCAAACAGTCACCTGTCTCTCAACTCGGTCCTAACTCCTATAACCAGACGAACCCCACATCTAAGCCAGGACCTGCCTACTCCTTGCCGAGCCAGCGTCAACCGCTCCGCGCCCGGACCAAGACCTGCTGGCTCTCTGTCGAGTCAGGGTTCGCTGCTTCGCCGTGTAGGCCGATACCACGTTCTCAGAAACCCAGAGTTCATATCGTTTCCAAGCCACACTGGAATCAGTCTCTCTCTGCTCTCAGCTATCCTTGTTGCGTTGTTGTTGCCATGTCGTTGTTGCATGGACTAAGCCCTCCCGACGTCACGGCGTCCAAGGTCCCTGACTCTATTCTTCGATAGTAGAAACAAAGGTGTTCGGATTCAATCCGATGTAAAATAAACATCGATTGCTTGCGATCGATAGGGAAAGACGTCCAGTACATGAGCGCCCACAATCGTCTACACTCGTACCAGCGGAACCTCCTCTCCACGTGGCACACGACATTCCATGCCCACGTGCCGTGCCCTGGCGACACATCTCCAGTCGAACACTTGATTCCGCCAGTGATCGTCGAGAGATCGACTGGCACACCCGCATTCCATCCAACCATCCATGTCCCAATTTTCCAGAATAATTAACCATACGCAATCCCTTCCTGTAAATACCCCCGAAATTCCCGCGTGCTAAGTCGACCTGTCTCGGTCTTCCGTAAAAAGGCGAATGTGTGCCCCCGCCGCAAGGGAAAAACAGGAGTGACTCCTCACGCGCGTAAAACAACCTATAAACGACCATACCTCATTATGAGCATATTTAATCTCCCTTCTTTCTCCTCCATTTTGCATCGAAAACCATTCTCAAGAGCCTTGATCTCTCTCTCTCAATAACACCCGTTAAATGTATTATATGAATATAAAACATTGGATCTACTTGTCTTTTTGTTGCCATTAAACCTATAAATGACTATACCCCATTATGAGTAATCTCCCTTTTCTCTCCCCGTTTTTATATTAGAATTAATCTCCCTTCTCTCCCCTCTTTTTACATTGGAAACCATTCACTTTCTCTCTTTATTTTAATTGTCACTTGCGTATACTTAGATGTACTATTTTATATTCTTTCTTTTTTATCCATGTTAAACTTATAATTAACCAATCTTTGTGCGCATTCCCCCCTCTCTTCCCTCTTCTCACCCTACATCTTTCTCGTTTGCCCTTTTTCCTTAAATAGGGTACATTAAATCACTCTTGAACAATAGATGAGACTATTATCTGCATATTACTTGGTGCCATGTTATTATGCACATATGTCATTCAAATTAGATCAATGTATTCCAACAAAAAATGCCATTTAGGTTGAATACAAATATATGATCAACCATTTTAGATTTCTTGGGTAATGCAATATTTTGTCATTCTCACCAAAATATTTCATTAAAGAGTGGGTACATACTACACTACTCTTAAAAAGAAAGGTACATAATGTAAAATAGAATCTGTAAAGTTGCTTACCTTGCAGATTGGCTGGCGGATGGAGTGAAGGGAGAAAGAGCGAGAGAGGGGGCCAAGAGAAAGGGGGAGCGAGGGAGAAAGAAGGAGAAGCTAGAGGTTGCTGAAGAAGGATGGAATGGAGTCTCGATGGGCAAGAAGTCTACGGGAGCCACGAAGCTTGGAGGCCAAAACAAGGTAAAGCCGCTGCTAGGTCAACAAGATTTCTGCATAAGATGCTTGGAGAGAGGACATTGGGCTAGAGAATGCAGAAATGCAATAAGGTGCTTGCTCTGCAAGGGAGTTGAGCATAGGAAGAGGTTATGCAGGATGACACAAGCCGGGAAGGGGAGTAGACATCACTATGACAAACGGGGAGCTTCAGAGGAAGCAGGAGCATACCAGGCTGAGGTGTCATCAAGGAGGAACGGGAAACATACCACCGCAGATATTCCATGGTCCCCGTTGGTGATGGAGGGCAAGAAGAGGCTAGAAAATTGTGGGGTGGTATCTGTACAGGGAGAAAGCCAAGACAGGAGAGGAGCTGTGGAGAATTTTTTGAAGCTTACCTAGAAACTAGATTCCTGGTGGATCAGAGAGCTGAAGAATGAAGATTTCCTTGTCTGGTTTCCCAGACCAAAGTGGAAACAATGGTGCTTGCAGAGAGGTGAGACCAACAGGAATGGATGTCGTTTGATATGGAAACCATGGACCATGGAGACTGCTACTCAAGAGGTGCAAGCTGGCAAGCTGCTCTGGTGCAAGATGGCAGGGATACCACTTCACCACTGGAACCTGGAAACATTTCATAGCATTGTGGAACCCTTTGGGCTCTTGAAGAGGGTGGACAAGACTCTTGATGGAAATAATCTTCAATATGCCACGCTCCTTACTGAGGTGGACTCATTGTTGAACATTCCGAAGGGGGTGCTCATCAACGTAGGGGGGAAGAAATTCTGGATTGTAGTGGTTGTGGAGCTTTGGGAGGCTAGAACATGTGATCACAGGGACACTATGGACTGGACATGGGCAAAGGTGGTTTCCAGCTACCAGAATCTCCGTCACATAGCTGATGCAGAAGAGACGGTGTCAGAGAACTCGCCCTTGGTAGAGAATGAGTTGGCCGTCCAAGTGCACTCAGAGGGCGTGCCGAGTTGGTTCCCCCACTCAGTCACATTGGCTCGGAATAATGTGACTGTAGGAGATCCTCTGAAGGCACCATATCCCCCTAGGGTACAGGTAGAGCCAGGGGGCCTATGGCCTGACACTCTGACCAAGGCACACCTCATGAAGATCTCCAAGGATTTCCCTCTGCCAGAGGAACCTTTTTTTTCAAATGGGAGGCAAAACAGTGGGATCGGGTCAAGAAGATGTATAGGATCAGGTCTTTCAAGACCTGATTAGAGCAGATTGTCATATAGCTAAGTAGAGCAAGTTGTCTGGGCAGTCAGATCCAAGTTACCAGGCAAATCCACCAGTTTGGCTAGTGGGTAAGTCATCAGGTAGCTTTCTTCCCTACCCGTCGGTGAGCCCGATGCGAAAAGCGGGGTTGAGCAACCTGGCTTCACAGACTGTCTTGGCTGTTCCAGAAAGCGGGATGATCACCGTAGCCGGCCAAGGGAGTGACGCAGATGACACTAGAGAGCAAGCGCCACCGGCTTCACCAATCGATCTCCCCAACATCTTGCCAGGGATGTGAGAGAGGGTGTTTGGGGAGGATGGAGCGAGGACATGGAAGCTCTACGTTGTCGGTCCCTCCCAATGGTGGCAGAAGCGTCAAGGGCTGCCTATCATCAGCAGACCTAGGAGACATGGAGGCGAATCCTCAGGTTCGTAAGCAAGGTCAAGTATTTTACCCTCAACAGATGAGTGGTGGAGCTCTGGTGGTAGCAAAAGGCGGGATTCTTGTGCAGATGGCCAGACGCACAAACAGGGGATCTCAAGAGCCTGAACAGGGACTCAGTATTGTTCTGGCAGAGCCCAAGCAGAGGTAGGGGGTCTCAGAAGTGTCTGCTCAGTCCAGGGCCGTCATTCTCTAGGCCGACAGGGGTGAGAGGATTCTGCAATGGGAGATGGGGGATGTCATACACCCCAGGCTTGCATTGGGCCAATACATGATACAGAATGGTCTGACCAATGCATCAAGGAGATTGGGCTTCTTCTAGGTATCTCCTTCGAAGGAAGGGAGGATTGTATCAGGAAAGCTTTTAGGAAGATTAGGAGACCTCAACCTACAACTCAGGGCTAAAAAGAAGGGGCTCGAATGTGGTATTAAGATTGAGAAAAGGGAGGTGACCTTTTTGTAGAATAATCAACTGCAGGATGGCCTAAGACCAAAAAGCAATGAGGGAAAGGAGAAGAAAGCAGTAGGTAAATAAAGATTCTAACATGAAATGTTGGGGGGTTAAACGGGGAAAGGAGAATGAGAGAGGTGAAGTCTCTAATCCAAAGGCACAGGATTGATGTTCTATGCATCCTAGAAACCAAAATGGGCAGTCGAGACAACTAGAGTATGAAAACTCTGGGAGGGTCCAGGTTACAAATTTGGGCTTTTAAGCCTGCAGATTGGCACAAAGGAGGCATGCTGGTCGTGTGGAATGCAATGGTTTTAGAGAGCCCAGAGGAAGTAGCCCACCAATACTCCATAACAATCAAATTCAAGATGAAGAATAATGGGCTGACCTGGTTCTTCACTAATGTCTATAGGCCTATGCAGTATCACCGAAAAAGGGAGTTCTTCTCAGAATAAAATGCTTTCACACTAGGGGATTCTGAACCACGGTGTGTGGCCGGAGACTTTAATGCGGTCAAACAACCGGGAGAGAGAGCCAACCAACATAGGTGGACAGAGGAAATGGAGATGTTTGAAAACTGGACGCGGGATGCTATGATGATGGAGATGCAGATCAACTCAATTTTTTCACTTGGATGGGGGACGGGGAGTGGAGATCCCAGTCCAAGATTGATAAAATCTTCATTAATACAGAATGGCATCAGGAATTTTGTAATGCCAAGGCTACAGGTCTTCCGAGAGTGCTATCTGATTATATTCCTCTCATTATCAGAACAACAAAAAACAAGAGCTAGACTGTTCAGATATGAAAGGGCCTAGCAGAGGCATAAAAATTTTAAGGATCATGTCCAGCTTGGTGGGGTGAAGTTCCCAGGCCAAATTTGCTTGTCTTACTCTCAATAACAAGCTGAAATGGGTCAAGAAAAAGATACAAGTGTGGAGCAAGGAAACATTTGGTGAAGCATCTGAAATGAGGCAAAGGCTCTTGCGTGATATTGAAGATTTTGACATCAAAAATGACCAAGGAGCTCTATCCAAAGAAGAATAAGAACAATGAGCAGTACGGGGGAAGGAATCTGAGGAATGGTCTTTTATAGAGGAAATTAAATGGAAACAAAGAACCAAGGAGCAATGGCACAAAGAAGGTGACAGAAGCACATCAGATTTCCATGCAATGGCAAGTGTCAGGTGAAGCTCTTTGTGCATTCAGAGGCTGAAAGTGGGAGATGATCAGATGATGCCCTTCATAATGAAAGAGAAATACAACAGGCTATACTCAAATACTATGAAGAATTATCCAAAGAGGAGGAAGAGTGGAGGCCACACATGACTAGTGATAGTTTCAATAAGATCTCTAAAATTACAGCACTTGATCTCATCAAACCCTTTACCGAGGAGGAGATTAAAAATTCAGTTTTCAGCATGGATTGAAATAAATCACCTGAGCCTGTGGTTTCTCAATGGGAATTTACCAATTTTGGGGGGAAGTGGTAAAGGGGGAGGTGATGGATGCAGTTCTAGAATTCAAAAAACCCCGCAGCAGTGAGGTGCTCCAACTCCACCTTTGTAGTGTTAATTCCCAAGAAAAAAAATGTAGAAGCTTTGAATAACTATGGCCAATCAGCTTGATGAATGGGAGGTACAAAATTATCACCAAAGCCTTGGCTAATAGGTTGAAAGAAGTGATTAGCAACCTGGTAGATGCCAATCAGTCTGCCTTTATCTCTGGTAGATACATATTGAACAACTTTATGGCAGCCCAAGAATGCTTACATGAGCAAAAGATCGAGAAAAAAGGATATGTACTTTTCAAGCTGGACCTTGAAAAGGCATATGATAGAATCAGCTGGGATTGTTTATTTCATACTCTTCAGTGCGTCGGTTTCAAAGATCAACGGGTGGAAAGGATCCAGAGCTGTGTTCAGACGGCCAAGTTCTCTATGTTGTTGAATGGGACACCGCACGGCTTCTTTGGATGCTCCAGAGGGTTGAGTCAGGGGGACCCACTCTCACCCTGTTCTTTGTTGTTGTACGACAGGTGTTGAGTGCTATGTGGAGAAGAGCAAGGGCTACAAACTTGATTAGGGGGACATCTGTAGGGAAAGATCGGGAGGTCACACACCTACAATTTGGAGATGACATCATACTATTTGCTTCAGCTGATATGAACAGGATCATCAACCTGAGAATTATATTAAGACTGCTTGAGGCTGTCACAAGCCTCAAAATTAATTTTCTAAAGAGTGAACTGGGCAGAATCAACACCAACGAGAAAGAAAAGGACCTAATTGCTCAATTCCTAGGGGCTGAAGGGGGACAATTTCCCATTAGATATCTGGGACTGCCTCTTACTGTTGCTAACATGAAGTTAATTTTCTAAAGAGTGAACTGGGCAGAATCAACACCAACGAGAAAGAAAAGGACCTAATTGCTCAATTCCTAGGGGCTGAAGGGGGGAAATTTCCCATTAGATATCTGGGACTGCCTCTTACTGCTGCTAACATGAAGTCTTCTGAGTGGTGTAGTCGTCAAGTGTAGTGGTCAAGAAGATTGGGGATCAGATAGCAGCATGGGAAGGAAAGCTTTTGTCTGCTGGTAGCAGGTGCGTATTGTCCAAAACAGTACTGCCCAACCTTGCAATTTACTACTTATCTATCGTCAAGGCTTCAAAATATGTTTGCACCAAGATTTAGTCCCTCAGAGCATCTTTTTCCTGGAAAGGGAAAGTGCCAGGTGAAAAAGGTATACACCCAATTGCATGGAAAATGGTGTGCAGGTCTAAGGAGGAAGGTGGAGTGGGCCTGACATCAATTGAAGCCATCAATCAAGCCCTACTTCTGAAATGGCTGTGGAGAGTAGATATGGATGAACCAACCCTGTGGAAAAATATTTTTGTTCACAAGTACTTGGGGGAATGGAATGGATGGTGTTCAGAAGGACCCTTCGACAACCAACTGTGCAGCATATGGAGAAACATTCTCAAACTTAAAGATTTCTACAGATATTCATCCCCAATTGGTGTAGGGAATGGAGAGAAGACTAAACTTTGGGAGGATCCATGGTTGCTGAGTACAGAGCTTAAAGAAGCTTTTCCAAACCTTTACAAAATTGCATACATGACTGGGGCAAATGTGTGTGATTTCTGGTCTCACTCAGAGCAGAGCCCAGGGTGGACTGTTCAATTCAGAAGAAATCTGCCTGAAATAGAATGTCAACAATTTCTACAGTTCTCTGCCATACTGGCTAAGAAGAGGCTGACATCAGGGTGCAATGACTATAAAACATGGAAGTGGGAAAAGAAAGGGAAACTCTCTGTTAGATCAACAGCCAAAGTTCTAATGCAAGGGGGCCAGAATGTCCCCTGGTACAAGCAAGTGTGGAATCTCAAGGCTCCCATCAAAGTCAAAATTTTCCTATGGCAAATGACGTGGAGGAGAACCTCAACAGCTGATAGAATCCACAAAATCAAGCCGGGCATTAGAACCAAATGTATTTTCTGTGGGTGTTACAATGAGAAGCTGGACCACCTTTTCTTCAGCTGTGGCATAATTCAGACAGTGTGGAGTCAAATCTTCAAAGCAACTAAGGTCCAGTGGCAAATCAAGAGCTACTTGGAGGATTGGCGTGCAGAATGGTTGCAACTAAACCCTATAAAAAAAGAAAATGAGATGTGGGAATTGTCTCCCGGCTATGCTCTGGGCAATTTGGAGGGAAAGGAATAATAGTGTTTAGAGAGCAATTTAAACACCCATCCACCATCATCCAACACTGCATCAACTGCTTAGTGGATCGACACTTTACTATCAAGGGAATGTCAAGCCATCAACCATCTATTATCTCTAGAATCCAGGGTGGAAAGAACTGATCCTGTAACTTTTCCTTCTTGGGGGTTGGCACTTTGGCAGAACCCCGGGTGAATGGTGATTAGTGATTGTAATATTTCCAGTTCTCTCTAATGAAATGCAACTGCATGCCACCTTCCAAAAAAAAGGTACGTAATACACTATCTGGTTAGATGTGGCCAATGTAAATGATCTACAACAACTATAATAGAACTATTTTTAGTAGGGTTGATGCTTAACAAGGAAATCATTTTAGTTATATCTATCATCATAAATTGTTTAGAGAGATTTTATGTGCAATTAGATGCACTTAAACTGAAATGTTGATACAAAGATCTTTTTAGTATCTCACGACTAAGCGAACCTTAACAAATGTAACATATTAATTAAAAAATGGTCCTAGATCAATTTTACCTTATTTTGAGTGTAACAAATGGAGTCTATCATGTGTTTTCTTTATTAGATGCACATTGCAGAACATCTTGTTCAACTATTAGGTATTAGAAATCTTTTCCCCCCAATTTCTACTTCAAAATGCCACACAAATTTACACATTTATCAACTTTTGAATAAATTTATTATTTTATATCAAAACTAACATGCATTATTCATCACATACCTTTCGGTAGGCAAAAATGAATTTATGCCCTTTAAGTAATAATTAGAACTAGATCTTCCTAGAATCAAGTTAAAAATATCTAATATATTTTTTAAAATATTTTTTTGAAAGAGGGTGGTACCATTATTGTATTAAAAGTAACAGAGGGATGTACAAGTATTGTCATTATGTTCCCAAAAAACCTATACATCAAAAGGCCCACACCAAGACAGTGTGAACCACACTACTCCCCCCCCCCAACCCCAACAAAACAAAAATAGAGCAATGAGAGTTCACATTATACACGTACCGATATTATTTTTTAAAAATTATTAACGTTTACCTTGAAGATTATGCAGGTGCACTTGCACATACACTTTTAACTAATTTGAAAGTAGATCACTAGAGGAAACTCATCAACCCTCATCTGGATAGGGTAGAATGACCTTAAAGAGGTAAGATGCTACATTTTGCATTAACAGTAAAAAATAATCAACAATATTTTCCTTAGCAATCACCTTCCAAGATGGTTTAACAACCTAGGTCATTTGTTCATTTATCTCTTGATCAAGCATTTGCTAAGTGCATCACTCATATTTTTGAAGGTGGGGGCCCATGACCTGCCTGCCATCGAGTCTGAAACCTGGGTGATGAAGCATCTCAGCCACCTGGTTTGTATCAGTTAACGTACTGCAGAAATCACCATAGATTAAAAAAAGAAAGAAAAAATTGAGTGAAGGACACATGCAATTACGTCTACTGAGTAATCCATGAGCCTTAAAAATCCAGCCATCACAAATACTGGTCCAAAATTCAAACTAGCGAGTGTTTCAAAGAAAGTTCATGATTTGGATTCTCCTGCAGAGAACATTTAATCCCCTTGTGGAGAATCCATATGGGAAAACCAAGCATGACCTGAAGAATATTCTTCAACAGCTCCGTAATCTGGATTCTCCTGCAAAGAATGTTTAAACCCCTTTGAAGAATTCATTGGGGAAAGCCGAGAGCATGAGATGAAGAATAATATTCAACAGCTTTGGCTCCTTTCCAACAGTTTTTAATAGTTAATGTTAAAGGCCAAAACTCGAATCCAAAACTTAGGCATTGAATGGAGGGAATTATCAACAGATAAGGAGTGAGGTGCCTATAGATTATCCGATGTGGGACTAAATCTCAACACCATGTCTGGCGCCGAACCTAGAATGGCACAATTGAACGGATGGGGCAGCCGGAATGAGAAAGCCCAACTCTGATATCATGTTAAAGACCCGAACTTGAACCCAAAACCTAGGCTTTGAGTCGAGAGAATCCTCAACAGATAAGGAGAGGCACCCACAGATTATCCGATGTGAGACTAAATCTCAACAGTTACAAAATCTTCTCAAGATAGCTTTCCAACTCAAACAATGATCTTCCACCGTGGCACTAAAAACCCGGCCGAAATGGACAGCAACCTGCCAGAACCAATCTAGTTCTAATAGGGAAAAAACCGGCCGAAACAAACCAGAACCGGCCTTGGGACTGGAACCAGAACCAGCCCTACCCATTCGATACCCAGAAACAGTTTTTAAAACCTTGTCTTCAACAGCTTTGGTTCATTTCTACCTGTTTTCTAACAGTTCCAAAGTCTCCCCAGGATAAGTAGTGTCAGATACAGAGGTCAATCTTGTAGCCTAAACCAAGCATTTTTTTTCTTAGAATCCAACGCACATTTCTGTTTTACTGTAACCA
Source organism: Amorphophallus konjac (assembly GCA_022559845.1). Lineage (NCBI taxonomy): Eukaryota > Viridiplantae > Streptophyta > Magnoliopsida > Alismatales > Araceae > Amorphophallus > Amorphophallus konjac. The sequence continues at coordinate 354,588,413 of CM040119.1, read as the reverse complement.
AACATACCATTTGAGTACTTGCCAGAAATGCCTAAAAGTCAAATCTGAGACTCCAAGTGAGATAGAGTAATATATAGTACCACAAGAGAGCCATAATATTAATCTTTATATACATCATAACATGTTTACCAAGATCTCAGAGCAATTTTGGGTGCCAAAACACATGAACAAGTTAGAAAGTATAAGATTGTCAGAAACATGTTGGAATATCAGAACTTTGGAATTCCATTTTCAGCCCTAATTCACATGGTCATTAATAGTGCTCTCTTCAGCGATGGCCCCCAGAGTTTACTCAGAATGGTGAGTAGGACCCCGAGATCTAAGAGCCCTGAAATCCCCTTCTGCTCTCGGAGGGGCATCGTGTCCTCACCTTAATCTTCCCCCGTCGCCAACCCCATCCCTAGAGGGGTATCAGGCCATATCTCCTTCTCTGCAGTTCATCAGAGGGAGGGGAAGAGTGGCCATCGGTCCATTTTGGCAGCCTATGCGACTGTTCCCTTTACTGCATCTCCCTCGTGGAGCAATTGCTGGAAGATCCCGCGCTTTCTAGTCTCGATCTTGCGAACCAGCACAGTTTTACCATATGAACCTATGGGCTTTCAACCCCTTTTTTTCTCCCCCTCTGTGGCGCATCAGAAGGAGGAATTCGTGGGAGGAATGACCTTATACATCCCATGATTTCCCTCCCATTTGGCCCTTCACAAGGCGCCTTCTGCTAATGCTCACGATGCTCTATTTTCCACAGGCGTGATCCGACGCACTGCAACTTGCTGATCCGGCACACATCCCTTTGCCTAGCCAAGCAACCAATCTAACAGTCTCTTAAATGGCTGATCCGGCAACCCGTCTGTTTGAACCAACGCGCCCTAGCGGTCGATCCGACAGCCCTTCAATGGGTTGATCCAACACGCTCTTGCGCAGGCGAATCGGCATAGACGGGCGCCCCTTTTCCTTTGTCATTTTAGCCTCTGCCAACCCTTGATCCAGCGGCCCCCATTTGCTGGTTGATCCAACGCTAGTCTGCATTTTGGCCAACCTATGATCCGATGGCCCTTTTCGTGGCTGACCCGATGCACATGTTGGCACGCCTCCCCTAGCCGATCCAATTCCATCACAAGCCGACCCAGAGGCTGAACCGACGCATCCTTCTATGGGTGATCCGATGCATCGCCAACGCCCGGCCTGGTGCAACAACGGACATCCCTTCGACTTCCTCTTCCGACTTTGCTCCGATGCTCTGGCAGTGATTTCGCATTTCTTTGCCCCCCTCTAGGGGTATTCGAGCAATTTTGATCCTCTAGTAAGCTAGCCCTCGGGGATACGATGCTATTGATAACTCGATGTGTCGCCATTCTGGGCACATCCGAATGCTTAAGGGACCATCTCGGATTCTCCGAAGATGTGCACCCGTTATCCACCCCCGAACACCTTGGGTCTAGGGAAAGTGCTGTCGAAATTTCGACAGATGCCCGAGTCAACTGAGAAATCAGCAATAAAAGAAAAGGGGGGTGAAAAGTCGATTGAATGATAACAATATAACAATATATATATATATATATATATATATATATATATATATATATATATATAAAATAAATGAAATGCGACGATAACGGAAGACCTACTATAAAACAAAAATAAAAATGACAATAATAATAAGAAAGAAGATAAAATAATATAATAATAGTCAAATGATAACTAAAAAGAAAAGAAAAGACTAAGAAAAAGGAATTATACAGATAGAATAATGAAGGAAATAAGTAAATAAACAAAAAAGAGAAAGGATAGAGGTAGAACTCTGTCGACAGAGTCTGTCGATAGAGGTGAAACTCTGTCGACAGATCGATAGAGATGAAGCTCTGTCGACATAGTCTGTCAATAGAGATGAAACTCTGTCGCCAGAGTCTGTCGACAGAGGTAAAGGGCCCCATGGCCCATTTCTTTAAAAAAGGAGAAGAGAAAGAAGAGAAAGAAATGTATGAAATAAGAAGTAGGGATGAGAATCTAATGACCCTCGATCCATTAAATTGAAACCACAACAATGAGCACCAAACGAATAAAAGAAAGAAGGAAGCAAAAAAGGGGAGGGTCAGTCGACCTATTTCAACCCTGGGTCGACTGAAGTTACATCTTCAGTCGACTAACCTGCCGATCGGTCGATCGACCTCTTTACTCGATCGACCGATTCTTTTTTTTTAGTTTAGTCGACTGATTCCCTTTCCAATCGACTGGTATGCCGATCGGTCGACCAACCTCTTGGCTCGGTCGACTGATTTCCCTCTTCAGCCAACTGATAATACCTAATCAAACAAAAAAAATAGTAAATAATAATAATAATGATAAAAGGGATAATACTCAAGAAATCAACGGTGTCTGATCCGAGGCCTCTCTGGCTCGGTCGACTGATTTCCCTCTTCAGCCAACTGATAATACCTAATCAAACAAAAAAAATAGTAAATAATAATAATAATGATAAAAGGGATAATACTCAAGAAATCAACGATGTCTGATCCGAGGCCTCTCAGACCCTAGACCTTGTGCAAAGGGAATAGAAATGATGCCCGCGCAAGTCAGGCTTGGATCTCGAGGACCACCCCGCCATGGCCATAACCTGACTTTGCCTTGAGCCAACAACCCTTCGAATCCGACCTAGCCTCACAGCGATTCGTCACGCTCCTTTTATTACCAAACATCAAGCTTGTCGTATTATCAGCAAACATTTCCCCAACGATCATTCATGTCCTCGTTATGCTTTTGACTCGAAATATCTTCCGAACACGAAGTGGACGATGAATAAATAAAGTAGTTTAAACACCTCCCTTCGCATGGCATATGACACTACATTTCAAGTCATCTCTACTCTTTTCGTTAATGCAAATTTCAGGTCATAAGACCCCTCTTCATAACGACTAATCAAAGATTTTCTCCCCTTCGGGAAGATGTAATTAACATTGTGACCTTTATAACACGACGAGTTCCAATCCCGACATGATACCCATTATCGTCTGATCAGTCAGACGCGCATTAGCGACTCCAGACCACCTTGATCTTCGGAATCCGAATAAACCATCACCTTGTGATTGGCACGCATGTGCACTAATAAATAATATAAAAAAATAAAAATAATAAAAAATAAATGAAAGATAAAAAAGTGCATCCACAACATGGCAGCCATGTCAACGTTTGCCAACAACATAGCGAGCTATAAAATGTCAAGTCACTCAACATCAAGAGCAAGAAACCCCGAGGTGCCTCCAAAGTCTCATCAACTAAAGTTATAACCAAAAAAATGGGAAGATATGAAATGATGAGTATCATTTCAAAATGAAGAAGAAAAATGTGTGCAAAATTCCAGTGCAAAATAGGGTGTTTGGGAGCACTTTAAAAAAAATCTTTCTATCTAAAAGATTATATTATGTCAATTTTTAACTTAATTTTTAAAATTGACAGAAACAGATATCTATTATTTGGCAAAAATATTATAATTTTTAAATTTTGTGTCAACGTGTTTGGGGGATCTTCCTCCAAGCCTCGTTGCCCAGGTCGAACACCAACAGGTAGGAGCAACTGCGCGTCAGCCAATGCAGCGAGCCGCTAACAAACACGGCCAATCCGAAGGGGGGAGGGAGAGGCCAGCCGACGGGGAAAGGGGAGGGAGAGGCCAACACCGACGGAGAAACACGAGGGGAAGAGGGGAGGGAGAGGCCGGCGCCAATGGGAAAACGCAGGGGGAAGGGGGGAGGGGGAGGGAAACACAGGGGGAAAGGGGGAGGGAGAGGCCGGCGGGGAAACACAGAGGGGAGGGAAGGGGAGGGAAACGCAGGGGGAAGGAGGGAGGGGGAGGCCAGACGGCGGGGAAGGGGGAGGGGGAGGGAGAGGCCGACGTCGATGGGGAAACATAGGGGGAAGGGAGGGAGAGGGAAACGCAGGGGGAAGGGGGGCCCTTCCCCCTGCATTTCCCCACCGGCATCGGCCTCCCCCTTCCCCGCCAGTGGGGAAGGGAAGGGAGGGAGAGGCCGATGCCGGTGGGGAAACGCAAAGGGAAGGGGGAGGGAGAGGCCAGCGCCGATGGGGAAACGCAGGGGGAAGGGGGAGGGAGAGGGAAACACAGGGGGGAGGGGGGAGGGAGAGGCCGGCCGGCCGGCGGGGAGAGGGGAGGGGGGGATGCACACGGCGGGACGGAGGGGGGAGGGAGAGGGAATGGGGGATGCACAGAGAAGACGTGTGAGAAGTCTCCAACTATCGTGGGTGTTTTCAAAAAAAAATTGCTTAAGACTTGTTTTTATTTTGAGGAAGGTTTACACGGGATAAGACTTCTCCCTAAAAAATAGGATAGATCTTACCAAACATGTTTCGATACCCTTCTCTTCCTTAATTTTTATTTTGAGAGAAAAAAGAGATAAAAAATTACAACCAAACACCCTGTAAGTTTACCGAGAATGGGACTGGGCTCAAGTTCAACTTCAGAAGGAATCTCTTTTTGAGATTCGAAAGGGCTGACTCTGACCTTACAGGCTAGGCATCTATAACAATGCTCTTTGTAGATGGAATAAATCTATGCAACTCAAAACAACTCATTTACAAAAAATGATGAGGATATAGCATAATGAAATGAGCAAATACTTGTCTATGGGACATCTCCTTCCTCAAGAGTAACAGAGAAGACCGACCCTACATGAGTAGGTGCCTCAGAGGGAGACACCTCTTTCTCTTGAGCTGGCACCTCTAGGGCATGAGACTTCGTCGCCCTAAAGGTTTCTACTATTGGCTCTGTGGAAAGAGCTACAAGAAAAGCACGACAAAAAAAGAAAGGGAAAAAGATCAACACCATAAAAGGGGGGGAAAGGAGGAGGGAGAAATGTCCACCTACTAGATTACTCTCAACAAAAAGGGTCCCGACCAGAAGTGCACTTGAAGCCAAAGGTCTAAAAGACACGGTAACATTATCAACATTGCCCTATCGAGTTGAGTAGCTTGTTGCCTCTATCTCTTTGCATGTTTTCTCTCTCTTTCACCTTCCTTTCTTTTCTTCCTTTTCTTTACACATTACCGATTCCACCGCCCTGGCAGGTTTTCGCCAAAACTAGCCCCTCTTACTTTTTCCAATACACAGATGACCCAATTTTGTCAGAAACACCCTTACGAGTTTTCACCTCAACCGAGTTAAAGGCATTTTACCCTCAACTGTCCTCCTAATGAGAACAACCAAGTCCGCTAGGACACCAGTATTTTAAGTCCCATTTTTTTAGAATACCTATAACATCAATGAGACAGATGACATACCCACAAGGATTAAGTAGTCATAATTGACATGTTGCTCAAGGTTTGGGAGTCAACGATGGAAATTTAAGTTGCAACACCTTTGTAGTTTCTACAAGAGAATTAAATCTGAGTCGACTAGCCTTCGCGGTTTTATGGCCGAGGGTAGAGATTAAGCTTGGCCTATGTTATCAAAAACACGCCTAGGCGCTCGCCTAGGCAATTTTTTAGACAAGACGGCCCCAAACCGCCTCGCTTTCACCTCAAATGCCTCACCCAAGGAGGGCTGACCCCAAGAGATCTTGATTGACTTACCCAATGTATTTTCACCTCAAATCTTAATTGCAGTTAATTTTATTCAAAATCTTGATTGTATATATGTATTTTTTATGATATTTAGGAAAACATTTTTATTTTTTAAATTATATTTTTAATAAGTGTCTTAAATGCCTCAGATGCCTAGGCTGTCACCTAAGAGTTTCGAGACATGAGACAACCCCTTAGTCGCCTCACACCTCTGACTACATAGATTTGAATGACCTTGGTGGTTTTATAACAATGAGACTTGGGTTTTAACTTGAGTTGACTGCCCTTTGTGGTTTTATAGCTGAAAGATTTGGATTTGAATTTGGATTTTGACTAACCTTTATGATTTTATAACCATGGGACTTGTGTTTTAACTTGGGTTGGCTGACCTTTGTGATTTTATAGTCAAAAGATTTGGATTTGAATTTAGATTTTGACTGACTTTTGTGATTTAAAGCCAAGACATTTGGGTTTTGAGACTTAGGCTAGTTGACCTTTGTGGTTTGCAACCGGAAATTAGACTTTTTTGGATTTATGTTGGCTAACCTTTGTGGTTTTATAGCCATGAATTAGGATTTACGATTCGAGTTGGCTAACATTTGTGGTTTGTAGCCAAAAAATTGAAATTTTGGATTTATAGTGACTGACCTTTGTGATTTTATAGCCAAGGATCTAGAATTTAGGTTTTACATTGGCCTACCTTTGTGGTTTTGTAGCCAAGAATTAGGATCTTGGATTTATGTTGGCTGACCTTTGTGATTTTGTAGCCAAGAATTACGATCTTGGATTTATGTTGGCTGACCTTTGTGATTTTGTAGCCAAGAATTACGATCTTGGATTTATGTTGGCTGACCTTTGTGATTTTGTAGCCAAGAATTAGGATCTTGGATTTATGCTGGCTAACCTTTGTGATTTTGTAACCAAGAATTGGGGTTTTGGATTTATGTTGGCTGATCGTTGTGGTTTTGTAACCAAGAATTTGGAATTTAGGGATTAAGTTGACTGACCTTTGTGGTTTGTGGTCGAAGATTGAGGACATTGACTTGTCCATAGCATGAGTTTGATGGGTTTAAGACGGTGGGACAAAACATTATGGGCTGATTTCGGAGTTGTAACCACGAAATTGTCGCAATGCAGTTGCCATCCCATGGCGAAGCCATTGAATAAAACATGCTCGTATATGTGAGACCTACAATAGGAAGGATTTTTTATTTTTTTTAACATTACCAACCTCACCGCTCTTTCGAGTTTTCACCGAGACAGACCCCCTTTAATTTTTTTTTTGATGTGTTGTATCAGATTTTCACATCGAGAGACAACCCAATTTTTCGTAAGACGCCCTTGTAAGTTTTCAACTCAACCGGATGTAAAACCTTTTTGCCCTCAACCACCCCTTGGATTGGGAACAACTAAGTCTATTGAGACACCTCTATTTTAAACCTCATTTTTTTCTTTTTTTAACTCAATCTAGATCTTCGTCAAGAAATGACATGTCTCGAGACGATCGTTGTACGAGCTCGTGCTCTGGCACATGATAAAACTTCATGTGTTTGTCATTGAAAAGAGAGAAGGGACTATTTTCTTTGTGGTCAACAACCATGTACGCACTTCCTTCATAGACCGTTTGAAGGATATAAGGTTCACGTCAATTGAGTTAAAGTTTACCGCTGGATCTTCCTGCCCACATCTCCTTTTCCATGATCATGATGAGATCACCCTTTTTGAATACCTTTTGTCTGACAAACTTGTCATAAACATGTGTCATACGAGCTTAGTACACTTACAAATGTTTGTAGGCTCGCAATCTTTCACCCTCCAAATTTAACGATTCTCCGATCCTCCTTTCTATTTCACTTTGATCTTAAACTAGCAACCCAACATGAACAACGACGTGATAGGATGCCAACTCAATTTCCACAGACACTACCACTTTAGGCCCATACACTAAGAAAAATTGGAAACAACCAATGGGTGCCTTGTAGACAATTCGGTAGGCCCATAATGTTTCGTGCACATTTTCACCCCAATCCTTTTTGAAGCCAATAACTATTTTGACCAACAATTTACAAAAGATTTTGTTAAAGGCTTTGACCAACCCATTGACTTGAGGATTATAGACTGACAACATCCTCCAATCAATGTGAAACTTGGTTGTCAATGCATATACAATTTTGTTTTTGAAAGGTATGACATTATCCGACATGATCCGACTAGACATGCCAAATCTATAGATTATATGGTGCCTAACAAGCCGGACAACAATTTCACCAATCACTTCCTATAGGGGAATAACTTTAACCCACCAAAAAAAATAATTTATAACTAGAATGAATTTGTGGCCTTGAGATGAAGGGGGGAACAATCCCACAATATCCATGTCCCATTCTGCAAATGGCCAAGTGGGTGCTGTCGGATGATAATTTTCTAGATACTAGTCCAAATAATGGACATTGATGGCAAGTACGGATGTATTGATTACAATCCCTATAAATGGTAGGCCAATAAAACCCCTTGAGCTTAATGTTAATCTTTATTTTAACTCTCCTTAATGAGTCCCACATAATTCATAGTGGACCTTGTACATTACGATTTTTATTTCTTTAGGTGAAATATATCGTAAGAGGATCGATCGATCTTTCTCATGGACGAGTCTGAAAAACCAATCATCAATTAGTTGACAAGATGTTGCCATGCGCAACAATTACACTCTTTGAGCACGATTTAGAGGAAACCAACTATTCTTTATTTTTATAATCAACTCGTGTCAATCTTCTTGTTCTGTGACATCCTCCTCTTAAATGTTGTTGACCTCATAGACAGTGAGGCCAGATTCTTCATCAAGCACGCTTGATATGAGCCTTCTATGTTTGACAATGACATTCAATTCCCCTTCAAGTGAGAGCTTCAAGGCCGAAGCCAATTTTGCTTAAACATCTGCTTAGGAGTTGTTGTTCCTAGTAATATGACGTATCTCAAATAGTTAAAACTTTTCTTTTAACCTCATGGCGGCTGCATGATAGGGGATTAATGACAAGTTAAGAATCTTTGTGAACTTTGATACACTTGATGTCCATTTCTAAAGTCAACTGGAGCCCAATAATTAATGCTCCATACTCCGCCTCATTGTTAGTCAGTGACTTTATAAGAGCACATGAATTGTGCAAAATGCAAGAGTCACAAAGACTATTCCAACGCCAAACGCAAAATTTGTAATGTCACCGATCTTCTTGATTGTTCGAGAAGCACCGTCGAAGTACAATTCCCAAATTGATGGTAAGGACGTCATGCCTTGTTTGTGGTGAAACATCTTCAACTTGTTTATTTGTTTCTTGTTAAGATGATAACACCACCTCATCGGGCAACTCAATATTAAGTGATGAATCTTATGACACAAGATGTGTTGCCAAAAACTCAACCATCCCCTATCCCTTGATTGCTTTCCATGAGATAAAGGTGATGTCAAATTCCATAAGGATGAACACCCACATCCCAAGTCTTCTTGACAGAGTAGGTTGACTCAAGAGAAATTTGAACATGTCGCATTTTAAAATGAGCTCCACCCAATGTGTCAAGAGGCAATGCCTTAACTTTTTAACAGTGAACACCAACACCAAAAACATATTTTCCATAAGAGAATACCGATGCTCAAGGCCGATCAACTTCCAATTGAGATAATATAGTGATTATTCCTTGCCCTCTTCATTAATTCGTCCCAAGAGTGCCCCCAGAGAAGCATCCATGATGACAATGTTAAGGTTAAGAGATTTTCCTTAAACAAGAGCCCTTAAGACAGGAGAAGATTACAAATACTCTTTGATTTGTTCAAGTGCCTTATGACAATCTTCGTCCCATACGAAGGGTGCCCCTTTCTTTGTTAACTTGCTGAAAGACATGCACCTTCCAGAAAGGTTGGAAATAAACCGCCTGATATAGGCGAGTCTTCCTTGCAGAGATCTGAACTTTATTAAACTTTTAAGCAGAGTCAATTCTATTATGACCTTGATTTTTGTCGAGATCAATGTCTATTCCTCGATACCTGATGACGAAGCAAAGAAATTTGCCACTAAAGAATTGTATTCATTTTGAGCTGGTATTGCCGAAATCTTTCAAAAACCCAACGCAAGCCAGCCAAATGTTCTTCTCGTCTTTTTGTTTTGACAACCAAATCATCGACAATAGTAGAATCAAATCCACCTAGATCAATCAATCTAACCAGATTTTGCTCAACATGGCCCAACCCCAATAAGCCAACCTTCGATTCCCAAAGGTGAGCAAGATCAACCAGATCAAGCAAAGGTCAACATGTTCAGCCTAGATTGTTTATTCGAGGGCCAGATCAGCCAATCTGGGCCAACTCCAACTACATATTGGACCTCAAATGCTAGTCAAAGTAGTTGTTAAAAACCAAGCTTAGTCATTCTTACCTGACCTACAATATCTAGTTTGAGTTGGAGAAGGCCTTGGGGGCTATAGATAGCCCACGTTTGGTCACACACTATTCTCTAACCCTTCCCTCTCTCACCCTTTGGCCTCCTCTTCTAGTCTCCTCTTACTATCTAGAGTAAGATTTTGACTGAGAGTAATTAGATCCCTTCTAAGTGCCATTGATCTTGTTTTCAACTAGATAATTAATAAGATCTTTGCTCCAACAAAGTCCCTCACGATAATTCCCTAAGGAGGTGCCCAGGATGACTCTCTTTGCCATTAAGAGAGGCAATTTGCGGTCAAGGTGTGGACTCTACTAGATCTCCATAGGTGGTGGTGGGCAACATTAGGGCAACCAGGCCCTATGGGAGAAGAGGAAGGAAGTGGTGATGGTAGCCCTAGTTCAAATTTGAACTAGGGTGGGGTTTCAACTGGGCTGACTTGGGCCAATTTTCTGCCTGAGCCAATAGACCTCATACCAGAGTTGGCCATCTAAGCCAGTGGGCCTTGGATCGCCATTACGTGGACCAATGGTTATGATGGAAGTGGGCCAACTCCTCACAAAGGACCGATCTAGAACCCGTAAGCCCACAACTTACTTACAACCCAGGATCACAGAGGCTCCGAGTACAGAGGACCTAAGGCAACTCTTCTCCCTCGCCCAACATCTATAGGCTTCGCGACTCAGGGGGTCACAATCTCTACTAAGGTAGCCGACGCAAGACCGTTATCTGCTACCCATCACAACCCCCCCTAGGCAACACAATCGCCCCGCAGGAGTGCCGACCAGTGACCATGACGCCGCCTTAAATTGATAGGGATCACTTGAATAGGGCCGATGGCCTATCCTAGAAGATAACGACGACTAATCAATGCCTCCAAAACCCTATATTACGCTCCCTGCAATAGGAAGAAGGTTCGACAGTGATGAGGGAACACCCCCCCCCCCCCCGACAAGAGTAGATCACGAAGGCGTATAAGGGTCACTGCCTCCCGCCCAAGCCGACTCAAGGGCAATTCAAAGGTTAACTCCCGACCAACGTCTATAAGGGCCCAACCACTGTTGCAAGAGGATAGATCAGTGAATGTAACGCCTAGGAGATAAGCGAGGAGACAAGCTCGGAAGGAGAGAAAATCATTCTGGAGACACCAGAAGGGGGTAAATTGATAGAAGGGGGCAATCTGAGGACCTTGTTGTCCAACTATGTTATCAAAGTGGAGGCGATCGCCTAGGCGATGAAGGCGGCCACAAGTCACCTTACCTCCACCTCAATCGTCTCAATCCAATCTCGTGAGACGGCCAACCTCTACACGCCCCAACCTATTTGACTTTTTATTTAAATTTGTTTAGATTTATTATTAATTTTATTTAAATTTGTTTGATTTTAAGATTGAATAAATTTAGAAAGTTTATTGATTTTATGTATACACTTTTGTGATATCCTCTAGGGCATGCTAGGGAGGGAGGAGGAAGAAGAGCTAGTGAGAGTAGTGGAGAGGGTGAGGCAGAGAAGATGAGAGAACTAGCGGAGAATGTTGACATCTCCTTGTAGGTGCAAAGAAGGATTTAAAGGAACTGTTTATCAAAATCTAGAAGAGGTTAAATATAAACTTAGTGAGGGAGGTCAAGGGAGGAAAATCTCAAAAAAGGGGAGTGAGGGAGGGGGAGAAAGGAGGGAAGGGAAGCTCCTTCAAACTTATGAAGATCATCTCGTGGAATGTGAAGGAGATTTGTTTTTTTAGGGGGGGGGGGGGGGAGGGGGGAGATTGATCTAAAGGTGCAAGATTGACATTTTATGCCTACAAGAATCCAAATGCGAACGAAAGGGTGAGTATATCATGAAAGTGTTAGAAGGAACAAGACTTGAAAAGGGTGTGGCTTCACCGACTGAGGGGAGATCAAGGGGCATCATGATTCTATGGAACTTCACACTACGAAAATGAAAGGAGATTCAAGCTCTTTTTTGTAGTGAGTGGTACCCTACGAATTGGACACTTTTTAGACTGTTTGCTTCACTAGTTTATGGTGTCAGAGGAACTATTTTTCTCCTTTATTATGAGAGAGAGAGAGAGAGTGCATTCCACCACATGGACATACACACAGATAGATAGAGGAATATTGTGGTGATTTCTCCCTCACCAATTTCTTCGGTTATATGTATCCTTAAGCTTTTATCATTGTATGTTTCCATGTATTTAGTCTTTAGCCTATATCTACATTTGCTTATGTCAACTACAGCCATGTCATCAACAAATAACATGCACCTATGTGCATCCTCTTGTATGTCCAGTATCATAGTTTAATCAGACAAACCAAAAGTTTGTCATAACTACCTTTAAAAGTATTTTGGAGAGTCATGCAAGAAGCATATGAATGTTGTAACTTTAGAACCTCCAAAGTTCCCCAATTTTGTCAGATCCATGGCTCCATGCACAATACTCACACTAGCACACCAACAGAACACCTAGCCAGCTCCAAATTTGATAATTTCAAGTAATAGTCCTATGGCAGAACCGATCTTAACTCGCCCACCCCCAAGATAAAAAAAGGAGGGTCTGATTTTGTAGACATAGTTTCTAAATGCTTCTTATTTAAGTAGCCTACCAAACTAAGATCATCAAACATTTCCATCCACTGTCAACTCCAAGGACAAGTAAAAAAATAATTCCCTCATTCTATACCAAAGCTAAAGGCAACAACTCGCAGGACGCAGACATAGATGTCAAGTGTTGATGCAGATGTGTCTCAAATGTGGCAAATTAAGAACAAGACACAAGGACACAATAAGTATACATAAGTAGACATAATCACATGTACTTATACATGCCAGAAATTATGATGGATTAAAACTTGTCTAAAACATAGAGAGACTTTGTTATTAGAGGCAATGGAGGCTGCCACAAGTCACCTCGCCTCCGCCTCAATCCAGACTCGTGGGCTTGGCCCACCTCGGCATGTCCCAAGCCGTTTGATTTTTTTTGTTTAAATTTGTTAGATTTGTGGTTAATTTTATTTAAATTTGCTTGATGTTAGGAATGAATGAATTTAGAAAGTTCATTGATTTTATGTACACATTTTTTTGCGATATTTAGACATATATTTATATTTCTGAATTATATATATATATATATATATCATTTTAATAAAATATCACCTCAAATGCCTAGGCCATTGCCTCGACATTTGAGGTATGAGGCGACCCTTTGGTCACCTCGATCGCCTCTCGCCTCTGACTACACCATAGAGAGGTTAACAAAATTCTAAGCTAATTATTGTAATGGTCAAGAAAGCATTATGAATTGTAGAAGTGCTTATTTTAAAATATTAAGAAGTGTCAGATACATAATTGCAGGGAAACGTTGGCCAAGGTAGGTTTGTAAAATGAATTCGAATCGCTTCAGGAATGCAGGGGGAACCTCAAGAAAATGATGGGTGGAAATGCCAAAGAGTTGATGAAGAGTAGGAAGAAGGGAGGTGGTCGAGCTTGAGGGCGATGGCATAAACTAGTCAAGGATGGTGAGTGCAGAGAGGAGCTGCATCCACTGCAAGAGACAAGGTTGAGGACGGCAGCAAAGGCGAGTGCAGGAGCGGTTGATGGCAGTAGCTACAGCGAAAGCAGGGTGGGGTGGGGTGATGTTTTTTTTTTTTTTTTTTTTTTTTTTTTGGGGATGGGGGGTTGCACACAACAAGAGCAAACGGGGGGAAGGGGCCACGGCAAGAGCAAGCAGAGGCAGATGTGGTGGCCTCTCAAACCTCTATGCGATCAGAATTAGGTTAGGTTTAAAAGATGTCCTTTTTTAAAAATGATCCTCGTATTCACATTAATTGCATAAATACTCCATTACAAGACTATTATATAGTTGTATTCTTGTATAAATGGCTTATTTAAAAAACAACACCCATACAAAAGTTTGTTACAAAGCTACCTAGCTTAAATAAAATATTATATAAATACATTAAAAGTTATAAAAGTACATATAATTAGAAATAATTGTTAAAAACTGAAAATTTTGAGAAATATATCTAAAAATTACAAAAAAATGCCTGCATTTAATTTTCAATGCATATTAAACGTTTGTAAGCCAGATAATTTTTAATCTTAAAAAACTCCTTATATCACAAGCAAATTTATAGGCATATGATCACAAAATATCAATAATTAAATTTTATTTAACTTCAATATATATAAGCATTTCTACTTTCCTCTTATTTTTTCTAAGGCCTTTTCTCACTCTCATTTCTTGCATTCATTTCCCATGTTGGCAACTATGATCAAATACATCTAAGTGTCATGTCCAACTGTCCAAGTGTCTAGTATGGCCATTTCATGCAAATACAAGTATCTACCAAATCATAGGCTGAAGTACAAGAGGAAGGGAAAGCTTACAAGATGGTTGTGTCAGTAAACGAGTACTGCCTCCTGCACCAGTTAAACTATCTTCTTCCTCTTTGAGGTTTTCTTCATCTTCTTCCTCTTCAGTTATCTTTGATGCATGACGACCTCTGTGACAATAACATTAAAAAGAATCACCAAACACTGAAAATAAATTTGACAAGACAAATATAATCATAGACTTCTTCAACACTTGCAAAACAAAGAAATAACAAGGCACAATGCCACATCCATGGCAATCTATTACAAACATTGCCCCATACACAAAATGTTCACAAAAAAATTAGGATAAATATGAAAAGCCAAAAGATAAGCACCCTATAACCAATGGATGCATTAAATATCCAAACAAACACCTATATGTTACAATCACATTGACCAGCATGTCCAATCTTGAAAATAAACACGTAGAGTTAGTGGGAAAAGAACAACAAATACCACATCACCACACATTTACAAGTGGTGTACTGCTTTCATCGAGTGAAAGCTATGAGCCAAGCACATTTTGCTTTGAATCAGATATGAAGAACACAAACCATTTATCCAAAGAACTTCAAAATGCAGGGCTTAGCCTCAATAAAACTCACATCAAATGTCACACACACTCTAAGAATTTTCCCAGTACTAATGTAAAAGCTCATACACAAATAAATAGTTGAATTAGGAGTCCATCTACCACAGAGATTAATGTCACAATCCCAGCTAGATTTTACCCCATGCATGCACTGCTGAGCTTAACGTAAGCATGCTGGGCAAATACCACTACCGACCAGAAAGAACACATTCATAGAACAATCATTTCAGAGCCATTTAGGTTTGCATTTACATGTTATGGACAGCCATCCATCCTTACTTTTAGTAATATCACAAGCAAAAGCATTGCTAGAACACAGGCAATCTAAAGTTCGATTCTCCCACAAAGTATAGAATATCTGTTGAACACATTGTTGGATAAGAGGGTAGGAAGGGGTTTCCTCTTCACTACTAAGTACACATCACAAAGGAAACACATGAACATGAAAGAAACTGTAATGTGAAGATGGCAAGCGGCACAATGCAACAGATTGACTTTAGTCTTTATTTTTACTATGAATAAAAGCTCCGGGCCTTGAGAAAGTACTGAAAAACAAATTATGCAAAAATGATCAACTGATTGTATATATAATCAAGGAATTGAGAACCACCATGTTTGTCACGGTTGACCAAGCCCATCTTCTAAAAAAGGATGAAAAGATAATACATGAAATCTACCATCCTCCCTCAGCAAGACCAAACTTCATTTATATAATTCACACTAAAGTTTGTTTTATGACAGCAGCACCAAGCTGATTCAGAAGGTACAATGTGTTTACTCATTTGTTGGCAGCGATAGATTCTCTATGACACACATAAAAAGTTCATTTCAAAGACAAATGATTTGACCAATTCTACTGTTATGCTTCTTAACATCTTGATATGGCGTATGCCCCAGGAACATATGGCCCATATAGCTCCAGCAAGGTCATCACATATTGGTCCTCTACATTTTCTGCCATTAGGGATTATCCCATTTGCCATGGACTTTCCCTTTCCAAGGATTTTATAAGCACCATGTGATTAACTCTTGTGTGGATGTGTGGGAACTTTCATTCAAAGGCAAGTAAAACATGTTGTCATGATTACACTATTTCACCTTCTTTGCACTTTCTTTAACATAATTTTTAAAATTGAAGAGCAAATGCACCTTAGAAAATGAATGTAAGTCAAGAAGCCAAACAAGATAGGAAGCAGGCATATGCTTATCGTTTAAAGGAAAATATATAGTCAAATTAAAATATCAGAGCATAAACAACAATGTGGAATAATTTATTAAGGTGTCTATAAAATTCATATCCAATGTAGAGTCTAAAGAGATAATCATGTGGATCACTAATCAGAGGCATCACGGTTATTCTTCAGTAATGGCAAAATCTCAGACATTTCCAACTAAATTCACATCCAAACAAGAACATAGCTGCTTACCTTCCTTTAGGCTTCTTTTCTGAAGCAGATTGAGCTCCTTTGGCAAAATGAGCAAATATCTCAGTCTGCTGCAAGAGATACTTCAAGCGACCCTTTCCTTTATTATTCTAGCAAAAGAGAAGGAACAACTCTTGATTTCCATAGTACAACTAAGACCCAATGGTCAGACATATTCAGAAATGTCATTTTCTGCAGACACACCATGTCGGCATCAATGGCAGCATTCTGGACAACCAGTATTTCCTGAATTTTCTGCCTCTTCAGCCTCTCCATTTCCCTCAGCCTGGCCTTCTCCCGTTTTGCAACTTCAGGGTTTGCCACTTGGTTCTCATCCTGTGCAATAATAAATTAAAGTAAAGTAAAGTAAGAAGTGTCATTTCCGTACCAAAGCCATAACCTTTGAAGGAGTTAGTCGTATATCTAACATTAAAAATTAATACCAAAGCACGCACAAACGTACAATTTGGCATGTTAACCACAAATGAAGTTCATTTGGTTTGAGGACACTCATTAAGAACGCAGTAGCAAAAAAAATCATATCAAAGCAAGAGCCAGATGCAGTATGATCGAAGATGTGCCGATGCATGTGTGCTTGTTCAGGATGCACGGGGCACCAACGGACTGGTGTTAGAAGTTAGAACGTGCTCTACAGGGACTGATGTGGACAGCAAATGAACCGGGAAAAAGAGTAACACGCATTAATGCAGATAGCCGAAAGGGGGGTTATTTCATTACGAGGGAAACCACCAGAGAAAACAAACTATCACATAAACGTATAAATAGGGAAGGGAAACGGCAAAAGGACCAAGGGACCCTGGAGGAGAATGAAACGACATCTAGTGCAGGGCATTGATAAGCTTGGAAAAGATCAAATAAGAGCAACAGGCCAAGACAAATAAAATCTCTCGTGGAAATCAATGAGAAAAGGCTCCCTACCGACCGACAATCCCTACATATATGAAGGATGAAATAAGACGCAAACATCAGAGTAAAACACATTGGGATCAGACGCCGCGAAGGCAACAGAGAAACACACAACCTCCCTCCCAAGCATCCACAGAGTTCCCCCACACAACACGCCACTTGTTTCCTTCGTTTCCCCGTCCAATTATTACCTCGTGGTCGTCGCTGCCCTTGGCCATGTCGTCCTCGGTGGACTGGGAATCATCCTCCCCGGCACTCCCGTCGCCGGAGCTCGCGGCCCTCCCCACGGCCTCGAGCTCCTCCTCGTCCTCGGCGTCCATCTCCGCTTCGGCCACGTTCATCTGCTCGTCCTCCGACGTCGACTCGTTCGAGAGGGCATCGTCCGAAGATTCCTCCAGATTGGGGCGCTTCGCCATGGATGATCGCCTAGGGTTTCCTGTCGCGAGGGGGGCGGGTGGGCAAGGGGAAAGGGGAAGAGGGAGGAGATTTCGAGAGAGGCGGAAGAAGAGGAGAGTGAAGGAGCTGCCTTAACGAACACGGGGATTCTGGTGGATGAGGAAAGAGGAGGGAGAGAAAAGGCCCCTAGTTATATAGGTGGGAGGTGGCACGTGCGACTCGGGCCAAGTGACCGGAGGGCGGGAAGGGGTTTTCCCGCCATTTTATTCGTGCTGTGCGGCTTTTTCCGCCGATTCCCGCCCTGGGTTGGGCTGTTGGGCATTTGGGTCACCAATGTACTCTCCCACGGTTGGGGGTTGGGCCCACGTAGAGGCTTGGCATGGATCACGGTGGAAATGTGCTTGCACACTCAGGCCCTCTTTGAAATTCGGATGAGATACCGTATTCGATCTCGTAAGGTCGAATACGGTGCCCGACCCCGATTATAGAAAATGTGTGTGAGGAGAGAGTGTGGGCCCCACACAATTCTCTCTCGTCGGGTTAAATATCCGTCCCGATATTCCGATAACAAAGCGGCCGTCAGAGTTTAATTACACAGCCCGAGTGTGTATCAAATAAATTTAACTTTTTTAAAAAAATTTTATATCTTAAAATCTAATTCATTTTAATTTGTAGTGTAAATCACACTCCTATCTAATAGTTCAAAAAAATCAGAAAAAAAAGGTCAATACAAGATAAATTGGTCCCAACATTATTTATTGAACCTGATTTTTTAAAAAATTAAATCATCCGATAATGATTTGTCTTACATAACAAGTTAAGAAATCACAAGTTAAAATGACTTGAGTCTGACGTCACAAAAAATTACATGACTAAAAATAACAAGACCGTGCACTAACCATTACTCAATAAGAATAGGAATGATTTATGTTTTGTGATAGATTATTTTATTTTATTTTTAACAATAGTTTGAGAATGGGGACATATAAGTGTTTGATTTTAGAGATAAAATTTGAGAACGAGACAAGTGTTTGAGGGTCAAGTCTTTAAAACAATCAACATGATTCTTGTCATTAACGTAGATAATATTTTTCAATTTAAAAAAATCATACAACTAGACATTACACAGAAAGGTAAGGTGGTGTTAGTAGTCATTGGAAATATGTTAATTATTAAGTTGACGTGGTGTACAAAGTGTTAAATGAATTCTGCACCTATATTATTTTATTTGCGCCTACGTTACTTTACCTTTGTTTTTATGTCCTATGTTAGTTAGCTTTGATTCTCTATGTCCACGTGACTTAGCGGTTGTTTTTGTGCGCCTATGTTACTTATCTTTTATTTGTGTGCATCAATATGACTTAGTTTTTGTTTCGTGCGCCTATATTTCTTATCTTTGTTTTTGTGCGCCTATGTTATACCTATCCTTATTTCTTTGCGCCTATGTTATACTTAATCTTATTTTTTAGTGTAAGTTTATTCTTCTGTTTAGACTAAGTATATTTGTCATGACATGGCTTCGTTTATTAAAGATTTTATTATTTTAAAGTTTGTTAATTCAAGACTTTGTTATCGCCTAAAGTTGCTATACTTGATTTAATTTTAATGCTTGGGATATGTCCAACAACTTTCAAAATTAAGTCAGTCCAATAATCTCAAAATTAAGTTAATACTTAGATATCAAACACCTCTCTCTATTGGGAAAATGCCTTTTCCCATACATTAATTAATTGGGCTTATGATAGTGTTTAATCATTATGACACATTAAATACATTGCGACTAAATAAGCACATTCCATATTATCACAAATTTTCAATACATGCTAAGTACTATTATAAGTTTAACCAAATAATCAAGTCCCCTTATACTTAGCCTGAGAAAATATTTGATCTTCAAAAAATATACATGGACTTTGTCCACTCGAATTTACTCTAACTCCAACTCATTCCTCCGTTACAAGAAATGGGAAAACAGAGATGTCCAAGGTACCTATTTCCCATAGTCTATATGTATGTTCATAGTTTTTGTATCTCTATTACACTTGTGCAGGAAAATGGATTCTTTTATATTATGGCTTGAGTCTATTTACATCAACAAAATGATATTGTACCTGCAAGAACAAAAAAAAGGCAACATTCAACAAGTTCACTAAAATAGATAATCTTCTAACCAAGTTTACTTTTAGGAGCTCTATGAAAACATGAAAACATTTAAGAGCTCTATGAAAACATAAAGTCTTCAAACAGTTGGTACAGATAAACAGTTCATGACTAAATTTTAGAGTGAATGAAGTTCATCTGTCATTATATATATATATAGAGAGAGAGAGAGTTTGAGAGAGAGAGAGAGCAACCATTCTTGGAAATCATAGATTCAGAATATATTCTTCTTGAAGAAGTAGATAATAAGGTATGGGTAAAAGGATATCACGTGTTGCAGCCATGAGTCAAAAGATATTCAAGTGAAGTTCAAACAAGATAGTAAGAGAAATTCAGTTGAAGGTAGCACGATCTTGGCGTTTTACTGAAGCAATCTAGTTGATAGAGGCAATCACATGACTACGAATGTAATAATCCAGTTATTTGCTTCGATTGCATTTAGTCGTAAGACATCTAGTTGCAAGAGGGTTCGACTAAAATGTTTTGATTGATTGTGCTCTGACTGAGGATAGATAAAGGTTCCATGTATAGTCCGAATAGCAAGTCTTAGTTTCAATCAGAAGATTATCAAAGGATTTCAACTAAATAATAGTTCAACCAAATAGATTGTTGATAAGATCGCGAGTGTGTCGTTAAGCACATCGACTATGGGTTTCAATTTTGAATCGCAACAGGACTAAAGAATAATAGAATAGCGGTGAGTTCAGATCGAATCCGTAGAGAGGTTAGGGAACTTTGGTTCGAGAACTTTGACGTGTGTGAGAAAAGACAAATTATGGTGGGCAAATATAGATGGAAAATAACTCAAATGAATTTATCTCAAAAACAAGTATGAATGGAAAACAACTTAATGACAAAAAATTTCGTTACAATGGAAAGAGAAAAGAAGAATTAGATCTAGAAGCTAATGTCGTGGCACGGTAACTTTTGGAAGACGATTTACACTCTGCTGAGAACTCCTCCTCACGATGGCCGTCTCTCCTTTCTTGAGCCTCGAATTTCTTGAGAGAACCGTCTCCTAACAAGAAGAACTCCTCCTCCTGTAACTAAAAATTAAGAAAGAAACAAAGACAAACAAAAGAGTTCGTGAAAAGAAACTACTCTAGGAAAAGAACAAAGGCTAAAAGACAAAATAAAAAAGGTGTGGAGAATGGGCGAATGGAAGGAGACAGAGGTTGAGGACATGGAGAGGGAGAACATGGGAGAGAGGGAGAGAGCCTCTAAAATCGTGCATACACCTGAGCAAGACACGCGACAACAGATTACAACACCCAGAGGTAAACATCAAGGAACTTGCAATCCGTCTCATGGCTGGGTGATCGGTCATCACATATTGAGGGTACATTGTAACACCCCTCGAGCGTCATCTTGTCAAATCATGGGTCCTTCAACGGACATTATGTACAAAAGTGAAAATAACCGATGTGGGCACATGCAGAAACATTGGGGAGGAATACGCATATGCATATGCATGTATGTGTGGGTATGTAAAAAGCAAAAAGATTAAAATGTGCATAAATGAAATGCATATAAGCGATTGTTCTTGACATACGCGACGCACGTGGAATGGACTGGCGAGGTGACGATGATGTGTGTGTGAGATACTGGTACTAGTGTAGCTGTGTGTAATGTGGGCGTGCTAGTCGAAACTCGACAACAACTCGTGGAACCAAGCTTCAATGGGGATGTGCCTCCAAGACACGGCACGTGGGCACAAAACTACGGGCGGCACGTGAATTGGGTTTGTGGGCACGTGGTAGCTATTTGGATAGCTGGCGCCAAGGAGGGGTTCTACGAGTGTACGTGTATCAGGCGATGTGAGAGATCGGGTGCAGGACGTCATCCCCATTGACCGCAAGTTATCGATATTTATTTACATCGGACGGAATCCAAACACCTTTATTTCTACTGCTGAAAGAGGACTAAAGACCCTTGGGGTCATGATGTCAGGAGGGCTTAATAATTCACGCTGCTACCACGAGGCAACCATTTAGCCCAGAAGATAGGGAGCAGGGAGACTGGTCTCGGCTCGAGATGCTGAAATTAAGGGACGTGGATTCCGGGTTTGACTGGATGAGACACAAGCTCAGAAGGCAGAGCGACAGACACTGGCTCAACAAGGAGCTGGCAGGTACTGGCTCAAAGGCGAGCGGTTGACACTGGCTAGGCAAGGAGTTGGCATGTGCTAGCTAGAGTGCCAGACAAATTAGGGTCTGGCGAACAATGGAAGGTTGGAAGTCAGTTGGGACAGAAGCTGAGTTTTCGACTATATTTCATTAGTGGGTGCCATGAAAGGCATTACAAAGGGGCATTGGAAGCCCAAGTACAAGAAGTGTAAGTCACGGGACAATTTTGCCATAGGTGTTGGTCCCCGAGTCATTGCATAGTGGAGTAGATTTTCGCTGTTTTACATGATGTCCTTTATGGGACTGTAGGTGCTACGGAGCAATCGAATGCTAACTCAGACGCAAGGTTGTTGATGCCGACTAGCAGAGTGTAGGATAGGCGCGGCTTGGGTCGAGCAGTCAGGCGTTGGCTCAGGAGTCATGTGCGCGTCTGCTTGTCCGGGATGTGTCATGCGGACGTAGTCTTCAGAGGTGATGCATCAGATTCTGAGGGAGCGGTTGGGCATGGCTCGGGGTGAGCAGTCGGGCACCAACTCATAGGGTGAGTGTTGACTCCCATCACGTCCGAGAATTGACATGTTTTGCCCCAAAAGTTCAAGTTCTTTGGAGCCTTGCTTCCTGGTTCTTCTCATGTTGACTCCGGTCAGTTGGCGGGGCAGTCACACATCGGCTCGAAAGGAGCAGTCGGGTGCCGACCTCGGGGGTGTCAATTGCAGGTGGTTTTGACATTACGTGTGGGTATTTCCACCACTACACACTGTGTACTCAGGGACTTGTGAGTCAGCTAGACACCGTATGAGGGGTGTTGATGTAACATACTCTCGGCGTGTACTTAGTCGAAATCAATAAGCCAACAAGCCGTCGTGGTACGTTCCTTGCGTCTTCCATGAACTCGAGCTTGCCTTGTGCAGGATGTCCACTGTCGTCGAATGGATCGAATATGTGACCCTTGGCCTTCCCCGGGGGGTTTTATAGGGCTAGGGTGGAGAAACGGGGATGTTGGTCCCGATAAAGGGTTGAGGGGGTGATGCTGGTCTAGGTAAACCCCCTAAATTAATTTTTTAATGACTTCAGGGAAGAAAATGGGCAAATTGGTCCGGTTAAAAGGGGGTTTAGGTGGACCATGATGACTGGGAGGTCATGGTCTGTGTAAATCTCTCAAACTGGCCTGGGAATTTGGGATGTTTCTTTTGTTTTATTTTTTCTGTGGGCAATGGGGTTTACGCGGACCAAGATGGCACGGGGGATCCAGGGGGTTTAGTTGGACCAACCTAATGATTTTTCTTATTTTAATTTGTTTGTTGGAAAGAGAGGGCTTTACTCGGACCAGGATGGTAGGGAGGATCCTGGTCCAGGTAAAGCCCCCCCCCCAGAGGGGTTTACTCGGACCACCTTGGGTGGTGAAGAGAGAGAGACATAGGTTAAAGATTATAAATACCCCCATTTTCAGTAATTCTAACTAACTGTGATTGGACTGGACTGAGACACGTGGAGGGCATGGACTGGTGGCTTACGCGCTCTTTGAGGTCGCCTGTGAGCTACTCCTTGCACGGTGTTGCTTTCTCCGCCCCAAGTGTGCTTTGCGAATCCCGACCTAACTCCGCACGAGGTGAGTTGGCCCACCTTTGATCGGTACACGTGATGGTGTCGGAGTGCCGTATGGGGGTGGCATTGGGAATCACGCCCCGAGGGCACGGGACTGGTCTGGCGCAGGAGCGCCCCCCTGGCGAGCTGCCATCGTGGGGCGGTCCTAGGATCTACTCCCTTAGTCTGGTTGTGCCATGTGATACGACCATGTGTCTCAGGGTCCGGACTTTGACTCGAGCCCCCAAGGCGGAGTTGAATTTCTCTGATTTTTTCAACAATACAAAGCTGAAAACACATAATAGATCTTCAGAAGCCTTCATCACTTTCCCTATAGTTGTATCAAACATGACTAGAATTCTTCGCTTTATCAACAATAATAAGCCAAAGAGAGGGCGCACAATACAAAGCTCACAGCACATTATGGCCATGCTTAAACGCGTCCGGACAAGCGGATGTGCAACGGTGGGCGCGCAGCCAATAATTTAGCAACGGTCTTTTATTCTGTCATAATTCTAGACTCTTAAATTTAAGTAGTTGGCTGGTTGGAAGAAAGAGATTGATGGAGCTATGTTACCCGGGAAATTAAAAAAAAACAAACATAGGAAGTTTCATACTTTTTTATTTATTTATTTGATCAGGAGGAAGTTTCATACTCTGCACACCTGAAATTGACAGCGAAGAATCCTCCATAAGTGTGGGTTGTGTTATCTCAACTTTCAACTTTAAATCTGAACTCTTCGGATGGTTAATATCTTAGGGTCACTTTGACATCGGAGTTGTCGGACGGTTATGTTAACCGACGAGAGAAAGAGTGCGACGGATCCCATCTCTCTCTCTCACATAGAGTTACTAACAGGAGACGGTTAACGAGCTCGACCCTACAGAGTCAAGCACGTTAATCGTGCTCAATTAACAAAGAGACCTTAATCGCTAAGTAATGAAAAATAAGTAATTATCACTTAATCAACTCCCTCGTGCAGCACCATGCTGAGACGTTGTGTCTCCGTGACGGGTACTCGGAATTCCTACTACAACATCTAGGAGGCCACCGTGGATGCCATCACGTGGCATGTCAATTGTATAAATCACCTTGAAATAGACATACTAGACCGTGACCCTGGCGAATTAGGCATGTGACAAGATTTTTTACATTTACCAGTAAACTAATTTAAATCTATCATCTTCTATTATATATATATATATATATATATATGACAATATTATATTTGTATTTATTTCTCTATTTTTACATATTATCAATAATATTCCTAATGTACACCATATTGTTGTGATTATACCGTCGGGGTTGTCAGACCGTCAATATTGGCTAATATTTCGAAAATATACTCATGAAAATCATTTGAAAATGTAAATTCTTGAAAATACACTCATATTTGAGAGAGAGAAAGGTGCCACCTATGACCCCTCTCCCTCACCTTCGGTAGCTCCCCTTCCCCCTCCCTCTCCCCCACCTCCGACGAGCTCCAGCAAGTACCCCCCACCTCTCTCATCCCCCATTTCCCCTCCCGACAAGTAGACGCACCCCCAGCCCTCCCGCCCCCCTCCCCTCCCTCTCCAGGCGAGCAGACCCCCACCCCTCTCAGCCCCCATCTCCCCCTCTGGCAAACACCCCTCCCGCCCATCCTCTTTCCCTTTGGCACTTCGTAGCCCCCCTCTCACCCTTGTCACGCAGGCCACCCTCCCTCCCAGCCCCCCCTCTCCCCCACCCCTCTTGTGATCTCCCAACCCCCCTCTCCCATCGCCTCTCTCTCCACTGCTGTCGCCCCTCTCTCCCCCTCTGATGAGCAACCCCCCCTCTCGATTCCCCTCTCCCTCTCGCAGGAACCCCCCTCCACCACCATCCCTATTGGCCCCCTCTCCTCCTTTGGCATCCTAGTCGTATGCCTTCCGCAACCCCGTCTCTCTTCTCCCCCACCCCCATCTTTGAACCACCCTAGAAGGAACTCCGCCATTGCAACACCTCTTCTTCTTCCCGTCTCTCGATCCGCAGCAACAAGAGGAGGACACCAAGCCGTCGATCGCGCACACGCCATAGCCGCCCGTGTTGAAGGTCGAGCGAACTGCCCTCGGCAGAGTGCCGACCAAGTCCACCATGCGCCATCTCCGGCAAGCTCACCGCCAAGTCCACCCCATTGTCTATGCCTCAACCCCATCATTCCGACCGTTGTCTGTGGCCCACCTTCCAAGCCCACGGCTGTCCAATTCTAGTCATCCCTTGTCCCACTGGGTAATGCAGGCTCTTGACCCAAGCCAACATTGCCACTGTAGGTTGCACTCATGTTTGTTGGTCACCGCCAACCCCTGCGATGATAGCCTCCCCTTGCTCCATCGTCCATCCCTGCCGGCCCTACAACAGTGATGTCCCATGCTTCTTGATTCCCTACACAACAACCACACTATAGATCCCCAACTACCATACTGCCCCTACACCACCATATGCACTTTGTGTGGATCACTGGACTGTGCCAGTCGGAGCCGCAAGGGTCCGCTCAGACCCGTGGTCTGGCCCTAACCCCCGCCACACCTCCACGTCAGGCTGCCCATCTCTCTCCCCCCCCCCTCTCTCTCAATCAAATGGGAAGCCCCCGCCTCATCTCTCTCATCACCCTCCACCTCTCCATGGAGACCCCCCTCTGTTGGGAGCCTCCTATGTCACAACCCTCTGTCTCTCTCTTACGAAATTATCTCCAACCCCCTCCATCCCCTCTCTAACTCCATCACCCCCTTCCCCGTCGTCACTTCTTCTGGGAGAGAGGAAGAGCAAGAGGGAGGTGGGCATGGCGGTGGCCCTCTGTTACCGCCGTTGTGTGTTATAGATGGAGAGAGAGAGAGAGAGAGGATGTTAACTTGAGGACAAGTTAATAATTATCTCGAAGATATAACCTCGACAATACGGGATACATCCGAGATATTCTTGATAATGTGATAAAGTGAGTAAAGAGATAATATAAATATGATATTTTATGAGTACATAGGGACAAAACCCTTCTATATATTGGCGTACATACAACCATATGACATACCATAGGTCTTACAAAAAGCCAAAAAACAATGATACGCTCTTGTTTAACTCCCTCGTAGCGAAATGATGACATAAGTGCTGTAGACGTTTTCATATTCTATTGTATTATCTTCCAAAATCTTATAGTTTAGAATTCTGTTACTTTTTCAACCGAATATTCCTTCATTTCATGGTTGAGAGCAAAAAAATATAACCTCAACAATATACTTACTATGAAATATGAAACTATATACATTTGGGTGCTCCTTTGCTTTCTTTTTTGAGAAATATCAATTATTACTCGTACATAATAAGTTTAGTACTCATTTTTTCTTTCATTAGGTCATATACGCAGTGTGTGGATCTCATTTTTTTTGTCAATTTTACGTGTATTTTAACGAGATTTTTAATATTATAAGAATGACAAATAATTATTTAGAGATAAAAAATAACTATCTAAGATGACAAATAACTATATAAGGGTTGATAAAGAGTTAACTCCTATCAATGTTCGTGCATTTCTTAGACGACAAATGAGACTTCCAATGATATTTAAAGGTGATAAATAATTATTTAAGGGTAAAAAAATAGTCATATAAGGGTGACAAATTACTCAATTTTCATGTATTTTTGAAATAACTCAATTTTCATGTATTTTTGATGCGACGAATGAGACTTCCAATATTATTTAAGGGTGACAAATAACTATTTAAGGATAAAACATAACCATCTAAGGGTGACAAATAGCTATGTAAGGGTGACAACTAGTTCAATTTTAGCCGTAAGCAACGAATGAGACTTCTAATGCTCTTTAAAGGTGACAAATAACTATCTAAGGGTGAAAAATAATTATCTAAGGGTGACAAATAGTGATGTAATGGTGATAAATAGTAAATTCCTATCAGTTTTCACGTATTTTCGAGATGACGAATGAGACTTCTAATATTATTTAAGGGTGATAAATAATTATTTAAAGGTGAAAAATAACTATCTAAATATGACAAATACATGAATAAGGATGATAAATAGATAAAAGTGTAAGTACACATTTAAAAAATATTTAAAGAATTTAATAGATATGACCCACGTGGCAATAACACGGCTCAACGAGACAATAGATGGATAACTTGTCTACCCGTCCAAGACGGTAACTACTAACTAATATTTCTCTTCTTTTATCGGAGACTTTGCGTAAAGCTTGGGTGGATTAGCGTGACGAGGGATTTGCGTGGACTTATTATCCTTTTTTTTGCTGATATATATGTATTTTAAAATAATATGACTTGGATTTCACTTTTCTAAAATGGTGTGAGTAACTATACAGCATACTACTTACTTTAAAAGCATACTTATCTCTTAATCAACTCGTTCATGCAGCGGCATGTTGAGACGTAATGTCTCCGTGATGGGTACTCAGAAGACCACCGTGATGCCATCACGCGGCATTTACAAACATATATATATATATATATATTTATTGATGTAAAGTTTGATTTTGTCAAATATATTTTTATCAGAACATATTATCATGAATATTTTTGAAATATAGATAATATCATGATTATGTCCTCGCCGTAACTTCCGTGTATTTAACTCGAGTTAAATTAGAGTTAAATATTAAGATTTTTGTATATATATTCTTGTACAATTCGATTTTGTCAAATATATCTTAGATCTAATGACCGTAGATGATATATTTTACATAATATTCTTCTCCGTCAATGATAGTAAATTAAAGGGGTATAATTATAATATTTTTATCTAAATAATGGATATTCACGATAATAGACTCAACTAATGAGTTTATTTGATAAAATTGAACTTTACGAAGGTATATACGTAAAAATCCCTTATATAACCATGGCCCGGTCGAATTAAGCATGTAACACAGTTTTTTTACATTTATCACTAAAATAATTTATGGACATTTTATAATATAATTTTAAATTAAAATTTTAAATATAATTATATATAATGCCAAAGGATATATACCACCCATAATATGCCATGGGCCTTAGAAAAGGAAAAAAAACACCGATATGCTCTTATTTAGCTCTCTCTCGCAGCGAAATGACGAGGTGTGTGCTCTAGATGCTTTCATATTCTATTTTATTCTCTTGCAAAATCTTACCGTTTAGAAATCCGTTACTTTTTCAACAGAATAAGTTTTTTTTAGAATTTTTTGCATGAAAATTATTGTTAAAAGTGAATTTACAAAAAAATAATTCCTAAAAATACATTAGCAGGTATATTACTGTGTAATCTGAATTATGCAAAAATGCCATATTTATTTATATGCATATCACTTCTTTTTACTAACAAATTATAATAAAATCACGTTTAAATGACATTTATGTACTATTTGAATTAACGCAATAATATACCTGCTAATGTGTTTTTAAGAATATTTTTTTTTGTAAATTCACTTTTAACAATAACTTTTATGCAAAAAATCCTTTTTTTTATCGGGAGAACTTAATAGCTAAAGGGCACCCGAATGACTTATCAACGCCTCTTCGAGATATTGACATGTGCCCGCAGGCAATTCCAAAGATAAATCCCCTTCCGATGAAGGTGAAGATGGAACTGTTGGAAAATAAGATATTCACGAATGCACAATGAAGAGATTTCTATATTAAACGGATCAATAAATAGAATATAAAATTTAAGTTTAGAAAGATCAAATTCAACTCGAAGTGCGATGTCATTTTATTTAAAGTCGTTTCGCACCTACACGGTGCAATAGGTTCCACGACGAAATTTTTCCTAAGATACGATAATCCAAACGGTGGGACGCAAAGGTGCACTCCAAGTTAGGACGCCGGGACGAACACCACAATGACCACTTCAAACTCTTGCAGAGAAAGATGACAAAGATGAAGAGACGAGAGAAATATCAATTTGCTTCTTAACCCAACCCTATGAAGAATTACTTCCATAAATAAACTCTCAACGAGAGTCTAAATCGATCAAGCACACGAACATACACTCACGTTCCCAAAGGGACGTGGGAGAGAATCTGAAGAGATGCGGAGGAAACTTAAAAGACACTCGATCAAACGGTCAAAAAATAAAAGTAAATTAAAAGTCGAATATCACACGTACAATAGGATAAGACAAGATATTACGTGCGTGTGTGTGATAGAGGAGAGCCCACAAACTCAAATAACCAAATTACCATAGTCTCTCCAAAAAAATACATGAGGTAGCCAATAGTCCTAACTAAAAATAGATGATAACTCAAATTTTAGAAATTTCAAAATATTAAATCTAATAGGAACCCCTTGCCCACCTCATTCCAAAGATATAATGGATGAAGGCAAAAAAGATATAATCTCTACAATATACTTACTATGAAATATGAAACTATATACATTTGGGTGCATTGACAGTGGAACTTATCTTTTTGACGTATGATCCTGATTCAGCAGCATTCCCCCCCACCACCCCCCCCCCCCAAAAAAAAAAAAAAAAAATCTTAAATCACATTGTGTAAAATTTAGGTGAATTAATGTGATGAGTGATTTTCGTGGACTTCTTATAACTATTATTTATTTTTAACAACCCTCTCAGCCTTCCACAAAAATATGATGTCATAAATAAAAATTGAGTAATGTTATGTGCAATAGAGGGTTAATTACACGTAGAGATGTTACATCATTTTTTTAAAAAAATAGATGTGACTTTTAAGTCAAGTTAACTTGACATGATGACTATGTTAACATATGACATGACGGGGGATTTCTATTTTTTAGAGAGGATGGTTGGAGATTTGGAGAAAGGTCCACGTCAAAATAACTTTGTATGGACCCCACTTTAAAAAAATTAAAAAAAATGATATAACACTAGTGCGTTAATTGATTAACAAAAGCGTTGCATAAAATATTACTCAATAAAATATCTAAATGCCAGAGGTGCCCAACAACAAAAATATGTGATTTATTCACGTGTATTTCAATAGAGAAACATACTTATGTGTTGCCGTGGCTCTTCATTTTCTTCAAATGACCCATCAAATACGATGACATGGGGCCTCTTTGCCACTTTACTTCGTTATTGAAATTCTAACCATATTAATGGCGATGCAGACGTCAACTGACGAGAGGTGCTTGGCCAGAAGATGGGTGTGCTAGCACCCCTGTTGTTGCATCTCTTTGCATGACGTCTCACACAGGTCGCACCTTATTCTTTAAGGTCTTCTTTGTTTGTCGATTAGGATAAGGCGTTCGACCCAAAAGGGTCGAACAAAGCTTGTCGGCCCGAATAAACAGGGCTGTGTGTGAGTGCATTAGGTGGGCCCCATATATTTTCTCTCTCACCGTTTTGTTAACCCGGCCGACAGTTCGATAAATAAACTGGCCCTAAGACATGATTTGTTAATCGGATTATTGACTGACTGTCTAATTCGATGAGAGATAAATCGGCGATAGGTCCATACTCTCCCTCACACATTCTCCGCTAACTCAATCCGAGCGCCGTGTTCGACCTTCATCCGCGCTCGATTAACAAAGAAACCCTAATCATCTAGCATTGCACAGTCCGACAAATGCTGTGTTCGGGCCCAGGTAACCATCCAACCCCCATAGATATGTCCATCATGACGGTACGGCTACTCTTCAAGATACCATACCTCCATGATTATATAGGCAGGTTATCACAACTTTCATCGTGTATGCACTCTAATACTCGTGAAATCCTATGTTTTGCACCCACATTCTACTCCTCTCTCGCCAACATTTGGCACCAGAGATCTTTTATCATATACCGATTTATACATAGAATTCTCCAGGGACACATCATTCTCAGACTAGAACTTTTTTCTTACACCGCAATAATTTGACCCCAAGTGATCAACTTTTCCTCGGGATCTCTCTCTCTCTCTCTCTCTCCTCACTTGTGAAGAACTCTCGCCCCCAACTGCCCATCATTAATCCTCAAGTGCTAAGGAGAGAAGTCTGTTGATGCTTGATCTCATAACTCGGCTCGATTTCTCGAAACTCTACTCGCTTGCGTGAATATTTTCATGTTCGATCTCACGTTATAAATTCAAATGTACTGTGTACATAATATATATATATATATTATTAGTTTTTTTACCGAGTGTTATCTTGAAATTTGTTATTCTACACCGCCGTCTCTTACATGATCTACGAACAAAATCGACGATGCATGACCCCACACGCTTCCACAGGCCAACCCCACTTCTCGACGACGACCGCCTCCCAACTGGACCAAGCCCCGCCCCCCCCCCCCCCGCCCCACGTGCCGTCAAAGACGGAATCCGTCGGCGCCGGCTTCGGGTTTTCCAGACGAACCGGACGGTCGTGTCTGGCTGCCGTGCGCACGTGCCGGCGTGGCGTGGCGCCAACCCCCGTTCCATAACTTATCCCTGCTGGCACTGCCACCGTTCGTTTTAAATTCCCCCCGCGAGATTTCGTACAGGAAACGACCGCCTCCTTGTCATCGCCAGGAGCCCACAAGATCAGATTCAGAGCCCGGGGGGGGGGAGTGGTGACGTAAATTATTCCCTAGCCGAGGGTGTTTATATAATATGCATCGACGGGGACTTTTTTATTAGATACCCATGTGTCTCCAAAAAAAATAATTAATACCTCCTATCGTTGGACTTACGGTTTACTCCCCATCCAAAAATTATATGTTTTTAATATTTTACTTTTTGATGAGATTTATGTTATAATCTTTACCGTTAGTTGTTATGAGGTCGTGAGAGTATATTAATATTCAGATCTTAATGGGTTAACGTTGTAATATTTTTAAGTCTTAATATATTAATGGGTTAACACGGTAATATACTATTAGCGTTAACATATTAACATCTCCGGACATTAGCAATTAGATACAAGAAATAAAGAGCAGAAAATACAGTAAATGCGGTGTTCTAAGCAAGGTATACTAAAAATTAAGTTTTCTAAAAAGTATCTTCGGTATATCCCTCTATATACGTATTTTATAATAATAATATTTTCTTCTCCCGCACGCTTGCGGTGATCTGTAACGTCTCCCGCAGTCTGACCTTCCCGTGGGAAGGAAAAGAGGGACGGGCGGAGCCAAAAGAGAAGCCCGCAGAAGAAAGAGAGACCGGCGCAGGCGTGGAAAGGGACGAGGTGACAGGAGGAAGGCCAAGGGTGCAGTGGGCGTTCCGTGCAGGGGCGAAGCCATACTCTCGCCTCCCTCCCCAATCGCTTCTCGGCACCTCGCCGTTCTCGCCTCCTCGCCCACCGGGAGTGCTCTCGCTGTTCTAATTGGGGATTGCTGGGCGCTGCGGAGTGCGGAGAGGGCACCCCATGTCTGTTTGTTCCCCTTCCTCTGCGACTAATCTTTGTTGAGCTTGATGATCTTTGTTCCTTCTGGTGCTTTTGTTTATTCGGGCGCTTGTGATTTTCTCTGATTTTGTTGCGGTGTGTCGGTGGCGCGGCTTGTTCAGGCAATGGAGCGGTCGGTATGGCTGAAGGCGGCGGTCCTGTTGTGCTGTTGCTTGATGGTCTCGGGAGGGAGGGGTAATTGCAGTCATCTCTCTCTCTCCTCTTTTTCTGAGCGTGCACATGCAGGCATTATGGACTTTGGAGCTAATTTAATGTTTGCGTGTGGAATTCCAGTGCAATTTCACGATGCATACTAAGATGTCGTAGTGGGTTGCAACAAACCACTACAATATATGTTGTTGTGTGTTATCCTGGGCTTTGTTTAACCATACAAATAACAAGTCTTCTACTTGCACAGACAGCAAACTACGAGATTGCCAACTGACGTGAGATCTTTGATGTGTTTACCACTTTGTTGTGGCAAAAGTCTATGCAAAGACATTGGAGTGCTCCATTGTTTCCTTTTGATATTTTTCATAGGGGGTTTTCTGCAAATTTTTAGTGGTATTTGTTGTTTGGTGGAGAAGAAGGGCTTACCAGTAGTTAGGTTAGCTGAAATAAGGGTTCTCAGGAGAGTAAGAGGGGGTAAGTTCTTCGTCGTTGATGTGAAAATTAGGAACTAGACAGAATATTGAGTGAATTTGGATGTTGACTACATGATATGAATTTTAAGCGCTAATATTATGGTGGAAAATTACTTTGTATTGAATTGGTGTTTATATACTATTCCTTGTCTTGGGAAAATGATGAAAATATTTTTTTTCAGGCAGATCTGAAAGATTCATTCATTAGTTTAATGTGGATGGTCACTTTTCTCGATTCTAATGTTGTTTTGCATATCTTTGTTCTATGTTGTTGTTGAAATTTTAACATAATCTGTCTTCTTGGTGAAATTGATGTCTCCATGTTGGAAAATATCTATCACAACAACTTTAATTGGTTGTTGGCGGAGGTGGGTTTCCACTGGTCATCAAAAAAAAGTTAATTGGTTATCTATATATACACCTGCTTATAAAGCATGCATTTGTCAAAAGTTGTGGATGATTTCAGGCCGACATCTGATCACTACTCTTGTTGAATCCTTTTTGGATTTTTGATTTTAGCTGAACCCAAAGTTGATGGCATAAGTCTTATGCCATTTGATTGATTGAACCATAGTCTTTATAGAACATGTACCAGATGCAAGCACCCTTCTTGTGGATAGGTAGGGGCATTTTGTTTTGGTGGAGGAATCTCTCCTCATCACCTATGATTTTCTTCCTCTACTTATTTAAGGAAATTTGTGGTGCCAACCGCTATTTATCTTTTAAGGAGAAAAAGCTGAACCTTTTCTATATTATTTGTCTCAAGAAAGATGGAAATAAGATGGGGGAATCATGATGACTAACTTGTGCGTTAAAAAAGCAAAAGAGACCACGCAAAAACAATCTGGGAAGATAAATGCTCTCTTTAATGTACATCTCTGCTCATCTTCTGTTAAAGTCATGAAATAGTTTTTTTTTGGCCAGAATTACTCACCCCCACACGTGAGACAAAAAGGGGGGTGTTTAAAACAGAAAAGGAAACGAAACAAAACAAACAAAAAAAAGGCCATTAAGGAAATGTGCTGAGCATTCTTTTTCTTTTTAGTGGTGTACCCTAACCACCATTAGGACTGGGTTTATGCACTTCTCAAATAAAATTTTGACACACTTAATTAGTGCTTTTCTGAAAAATGACAAAGCAAATTATTTTTTTCCGAAACTCACAGTAACCATCTCGTCTCATATCCACATAGTTGCATGTAATGCAATGTTGAAGGTTATTTTAGTTTGATAGTTTTGTTTCTTTTTTTCAACTAATGCCTTTAGTAGTTACTTTCAAACTAATGTCTTTAGTAGTTACTTTCAAACTAATGTTAATAGTTTGTATATGTTAAGGCCTTAGTATCACTCTTGTTGGATATTATTTTGCACAGCTGTACTATTCAGTCATCATACCTTTGTTAAAAGAATGGGCAATAAGTGTGCGTGCGCCAAGTATGGGTGTCTGTTTGATGCTGGAAATATTATGTAGATACACAAATACAGCATCTAAAGCCTTGGAATTGATGTGCTCTCTATTGCAGATATTAAATACAAGCACGAGGGCCATGCAGATATTTACAACCACACTCTTGCAACCATACTTGTGGAGTATGCTTCCGCTGTGAGTTTCTTCAGAAGTATCATGGCAATAGAATTATGACTTTTAAATTTTTTTAATGCATTTATTTTTATTATATGCCTTTATTGAACCAACATGATGTTTAGGTACCATTTGCCTTTTAAATGTCATAAAATTGTAAGTTAATTACTAGGGTTACAACTTAGATTACTTGATGTTCTAAAGTTTTATAAATGAAAATGTTTCTAATTGAATATTTCACATCTTCCAGGTGTACATGTCAGACCTAACTGAACTGTTCACATGGACATGTTCACGCTGTAAAGATAAAACTGAGGTAACTTTATCTGCGTTCTTTTTCTTTTCACATGGTATACAAGTATCTTAAATTTCTACTCAATACTTTGAGTGAGTTGTATCTCAAAAGATATTTTCTTTCTTCACAATGGTCTTATGGATTGACTTATTCTACACTTGACAGGGTTTTGAAATCATTGAGTTGATTGTCGATGTTCAAAACTGCTTGCAGGTTAATTTTTGTTCCTTAACGTCATTGAACCAGCGACTTGATTATATGTACTTTTGCTTAACCACATGTCCTTCTTTTGATATAAATATAGAGTATCTTTTCTGGTGCAGGCTTTTGTTGGAGTGGATGCAAATCTTAAGTCTATTATAATTGCGTTTAGGGGTACTCAAGAACACAGGTAGAAAGAAAGTGGCAATTTTGCCATTATCAGAATATATTGAAATTAAAGTCTTCAATATGAGTACCAGGGAAACCAATAAAATGACATAACCCTGCTTTTTCCATTACCTTTCAATGTTTCACATCCAAAATCCTTTTATTAGATCCTTATTCTAATGATTCAAAGCTTCTTCCTTTTCAAAGCTCAAACAGAGAGAGATATTTTGGCTAAAGTTCTTTTATGCTTAGTGTGAATCTTGATCAAGTAGATGGCATTTGATCATACATTCAAAACCAAATAATTGTGGTCTTTGTCTGATGAAAGCATTTCAAGTCCTTCTGATGTTTTTCACTTAAAAAAGAGGTCCTGATGTTTTCAGGAGAAGGTCTTGTAGAATTATGTACATATTCTGACAAATGCTTCTTAGAGAAATGGTAATGAAACATCCCTTTAGTGTAGCAAGCTCACACTTTGCGTGCCAGATTTAATGAACTATTTACCGGAGGTGAAGTCTTATATAATCACCTCATAGAATCCAGTTTAGGAATGATGATAGATGGGCTTACAGACTGGAATCCCTTGAAGATGTCTTATAATGATGTCTTCTCTAGAATAGCCCCCTGAAGTCCATTCTAGAATGCTTGGTCACAAATCACATAAAAGGCAGATAGGTTAAACCCCCTTCAATTTTATTACTAAAAAATAACATTTGTTAATTCCATCATGATTGCATGAAAGATTTCATTACATGTTTGACTCTGCCTTTGCTTCAAGTTGTTTATTGCTGATGCATTATTTTCGTATGTTAAATTCTATTTAATATAGAACATTCAGTGCTTTTTCTTATTCTTTTATTGATGTTGATATCTCTGATCAGTTTAAACTGGGAATTCTTTATCAGCCATATTGATATTCCAAATACAGATCCTAAGATGTCCAGCAGACCACAAGTTGTCATAAGTTGTGTAGAAAAAGAATAGGATTTTTCCCCCTATACATCCGTTTAAAGGATCCTCTATATATTAAATTTGTAGAATTCATATGTGCAAAGATCTTCCAACTATATGTGATCTCAGCTCTTTATCTTTATTTGATTTACCCAATACTACATCAGGGCCTTCCGCACACAAAGTGGACTCTACTTGGGGGACACAAAACCCAAAAGTACTAAACCCAGTTGACATAGGGAAAAATATCTATACTAAGGTTATACACATGTAAGAAATTCTTGTCTAGGATATCTCTAGCTAAAACGGCAGTGAGGATGCATCATTGCAACTTGGTGACAATATTTCTTTGTGCTTTCAACAATTTCCAAGTGCTAAAGGAAAAATCTTACTCTACGGTTCTTCCAAAGCATGATTCTAATGATTCCCAAAAGAAAATTCTTATTCCTACTGTACTTCCGAAGCATGATTCTAATGATCTATAGGTT
This sequence comes from Amorphophallus konjac, assembly GCA_022559845.1. Taxonomy (NCBI): domain Eukaryota; kingdom Viridiplantae; phylum Streptophyta; class Magnoliopsida; order Alismatales; family Araceae; genus Amorphophallus; species Amorphophallus konjac. The sequence goes on along the minus strand of CM040119.1, from coordinate 354,551,161 downwards.
CTCACTGCCCGCTCAATAAATATCGTAAGGGGATTTTGCATATATCCTGTTTAAAACCAATATATGCAAAATGCATCTTATGGAATTTGTATAAAGCTTTGTCGTATGTATGGTTATCATACATGCATACAACCCTTGACATCCCTCCACCTCTATCTGTTCAGAGTATTCAGACCCCACATCAGGAGAAAGTCAACCACGTTGATGTAACACTGGCATTGTTTAATTGCATAATAAAGTTCTCTTTATGTAAGGCACAAAGATACACAAAGCTCTTTATCTCTTCCATCTTTCTCCTTTTTTGTCTCTTCTTTCCCACACCCTTCTATCGTTCTCCTCTTAGGGAGTGTACAGGCTGATGCAGTGGCTGTTTACTGCTAGGGAATAGCAGTCATTGACGTGGTAGAAGCAGTGGCTGTTGGTTGTCCTAGTGGTTGTTGTCAATTGCAATGGAGGCTGTGGGAAGGAAAAGGCAGGGTACAGGTTGGAATAAATTTGGTAGAGGCATGACTGACATCTTAGAAGAAGTTTTTTCTTACCTGTGGAAGTGTTAGCTTTCTACTGTAGATCAGATGTGGGCCTTCTTCAGCACTGGAAGAAGTCAGTCGGCAATTCAGATCAATTCTCACCTGTAGAAGCTCATCCCTGCTACTGTTTGTTTGAGTATATGGAAAGGGAATGGTGTTGTTTTTCGAGGCTCAAGACTCTACATTGAGAATATCTGCTTTAGAACTGCTAGCCTTCTTTATAACCGGGGTAGATATCTCGCCAAAGTTCGTGCAGCTCCTGTCTTTACGAGCCTGCAATCTCTTTGTAGGGCATGATTCTTTGAGGGAGAGGAACATCTCCTCTACCCTCCCAGATTGTACTACCTCTATTTATTTATTTAATAAAATTGGTACTATAGCCTACCCTTTTACGGAAAAACATGGTTTTTCACCTGACATGGTCTGATCCATCCTTGGGTCAGAGCTATGCCACCCTTGTCTAGTCGTGGATGAAGGTGGGTCAGGGTGGATCAATGTGGGTTAATGACAAAAGGCATGGGCAGGATTAGGTTTTGGCTGGGGGAGGATTCATGTCAAAATTTCCAACTTTAACCTGACCCAGGGAGAAGATTGGGTCAAAATGGCTTGACCAAGACTTGACCCCTTTCTTAAAGCTTCTGACCTGAGGCTGATGAGCAGCCTACAGTGACAACCCTTGCACCTATAAGACTATTTATGGCAACATACAAAGTTGCTGCTTGAAAATGTCAACTTTTGTATTGATGACTTGCAGCAGCAGGTAAATTACCATAAAAAATCTTAGATGGTAGACTCTTACTATAGATATGATGGTAATTTTCACTATATAAAACAAACTGACCTGAGACTTTCACAAGCTTGGGCTTGGCTTGGGAAAAGAAGCTTGAGGGATTTTGGCTTGGTTCGAGTTCATTGTGTGACTAGAGTCCAGTAGAATTTGAGTTCGAGCCCATTGAACTCGTGCTTGATCCGAGGTTATCCCTATCAGGGGTGATAAAATCTATCAGTGGAGATAAAAAATGTGACCAGAAATGATATGGTTTATGAATGTCCAGGATTCTTTAACTTCTCCTGGTGAGTAGATTAAGTTTAGGGAAGCTTTTGGTATAATTTTGTGGAACAAGTTGAATGTGATAACAGTGAGACTGTTAAGGAGTAGGAGTAGCAAAACTTTGAGTGACAAGAGAGAAATGAAGATCTTAAGAGGTGGCACTGTGTGGCATCAATTGAAGCGGCAATAGGAACATAATGCCTTAGATGGTTTGATTGTTTCACATATAGGTTGCACGTGACTCCTAACGGAGGATTGTTCATCTACGTTAAAGGTCTTAAAGAAAGTGTAAGACTGAAGACCTAGATGGAAGTGGCAAACAAGGACCGAAGATGTGACTGAAAGTGTTAGAAGATTTGACTTTCAATAGAGAATAAGAATGCTTATAGGTTGAACATGCTTCTTGCAATGATCCAAAAGGTTTATTATCTATGCAGTCCTAAGTTGTTTTAAGCATGTCTATTTCTTTGTTCCAGTTTTGTTACCTCCTTTTTACTAGGCTTAGGCTGGGTATATATAATGTATTTTATTATTAACTTATTATTTTTCTGTAACTTTATTATCAGCGAATAATAAACTGATGCCGTTATTGGCTTGTGTGTTGGATTAAATGTACCCATCAATGAATACACAATTCAATACACAATCCAATACTCCCTCTGACTGTTCATATTGGCTGCCCCAATTAGTCTACCAGCAGTTTAACTATCCTCTTTAGAATATCATAGGCACTATGCCATTTGCCCTCAAATCTTCTGATGTTCCTCTCTCCCCATGGCCCCATACTGTGCACTGAGGTTGGCAGATCTAAATCCCCGGCCTTAACCTCTGCTTTCACTGATTGGCCTGTCCCATTCCCTCAACAGGTCTTGTCTTGTTTTACTCCTAAGAGTGCCCTGGGGAACTCGTAGCATCTGGCAAATTCTAGTTGACACTATTGGAATGTGACTTGCAATGGAAAACCCTGTCTCGATTGTATGGATGGTATGCTGACAATATCACCTTTTGTAAAGAGATATAGGTCGAAGTAAGATGTTGTTTTCAGGGAATGTGGCAGATAAGAGATTGTGAAAGATTTTTGTTGAGATGGTTTTTGCAATGGGAAGTGGACTTTAATTCTATATAAGTTTCTGAGCTGCAATCTTGTTCCTCTTTCTTGTTTAAAGATTTCAGTTCACAGAATTAGGCTCTAGCAATCATATATCACTTGACCACAACATTTCTGGTGCTTGAATGATTTTTTTATTATTATTAAAAGAAAGCAAAGATGGTTAACTTTGGCATCACTGTTCTGATGGAGGTCGTTGGAAGTTTTGGCTAATTGAGTTATACAGGCAAAAGAGGAAGCAAAGGTTGTGATTGTAAATGCCAGTGTTTCCCCATCTAGTAGAATTAGTTTTTGCCGAAGTTATCGATTCAGATATTACTTTTCGTTGCCAATACAGCAATACACACGTAAATGAGACATATTCAATGAAGACAAACTTACCTAGGTGTCCCTAAAGGCTATGCAATCCATATGAAAGAAAAGCTGCTTGAGGCCCACTGCCATGAGGAAATTGGAAGTGCCCTCTGCCAAATGTTACATCACCCCTTAAAGGAAGACAAGCACACGCTTCCAGATGAGATCTTTAACTCTCATTCCCACTGTACCCAAGATCTCCCTGAGACCTGGGAATCCTCTGTTATTGCCTGCCAAATCACCCATATTGCAGTATATAGAATCCAACATGAAGCTATTTTGTCTGTCTAAAGTAACTAGTCCTGGTTAATCCATACAGCAACATCCCAGTATTTGCTAGAATTGTCCATGAAGTTCATGCACCTTGTTCATCCTCCTCCAAAATTGGCTAGTGAAGGTACATTGCAAAAACTTTGAATATAAATTCTCTTCCATGGGTAAAATGAAATCTGCATTTGAGGATGTTGCTGTCACCATATTATATATCCATAACCATCAGTTTTATGACTCTCCACACTGGGATTTTTTGTTCATTCGTTTGTTTTTGTGTTTGAGGGGTAGGTGACACAAATATGAGAATTCATATTACAAACAAGAAAGTCACACTGGAAATTGAACTTTAACTGATATAGATCTTTTCCAAACTGCCTTGGCCAGCAAAATTTTGGAGCCACTCTCAATAAGAAGAAGATAGGTCCCCCCTTTAATCGCACAGCCACATCCAATGGTTGTCCCTGTTGGGTATGAATGCCTGTCGTTCAACCATCCAAATATCCAATAGCATGCTCCACTTCCATGTCCTGTGAAACATGTTCAAAATAAGGTTCCTTGAACCTTAGGAGACAAATCATGAAGAATCTGGTAGCACCTCCTTTTCATGTGGATCTGAAAAACAAATCTCTTAATGGAATATCATCACACCAGGGTTCCTGCCAAAAATTACCTCCCGCTGATTTCCTATACCCATGGTTTGCCATCTCTTATGATATCTCTGAGATCTTTATGAGATCTCTCTCTCTCTCCAAGTGCCTATTCTCTCTCAGGATCAAGAATAAAAGGGAGATGGAGGAGGTTAGGGGGAAGAGTTGGATATAGGAGGAGGAGGAGAACAAAAAAGAAGAGGAACAAGAAAAAGAGATGTCTAAAATTGTAACTGTAGTAGTGCCTTCATAGTGTACCTTTCAGAGGAAGAGGAACATCTTCTCTTCCTATTTGATTGTACTATCTCTATTTGCAATAAGATTGGTGGTATAATCTATCTTTTTCAAGAAAAAGGTAGGTATATCTTCTGATCTTGTTTGGAATTATATCTAAAAGGTGCAACGGATCCTTACATTTGTTTGGTTGCAGAACCAAGGACTTTGTGTCTGAAGCTTTAGAGATGAGTCAAGAAGATATTTTCATTGGAGTCAATATTGTTAAGGCCCCAAACTCTAACCCAAAACCTAGGCCTTTGATATGGTATTAGAGCTGGACCTACGTATTGGATCATCCATTTCAGACATACTCCATCCTAGTTATTCAATAGTGCCACTATACCATTACCATTTCGGTTCAGCGCCACGGAGGTTGTTGAGGTTTAGTCTGATATCGGACATCTGTGGGTAGAGTATCCTCTACATGTGCAGAGGGAAGGCACCCATGGGTATCCAATAAGGGACTAATGCCTACAATTTATAGAGCGGAAATTATTGATCTTGAAAACAAAAGAATTGCAAGATTGAGCTTCTGGTGCATCCACAACAAAAGGCTTCCCTACAATGGCATATTATTTGGAGTCACTGGTTGAGACATCTGGAAAACTCCCAATGTGGGAATAAATGACTCTATTTCACGCTTAAGATTGAGGGAATATTATGTATGGATTAGACCCCCGCCTTGGTCGCCTAAGTAATAAGACGGTGGACCACCGCCTGATCACCTTGGACGCCTTGACAACCATGGACTAGACCGAGTCATGGACATGATGGTTAGTTGCTTCCAGGGAGCTTTTATCGGGGGAAGGTACATTCAAGAAAATTTTCTGGTGGCCCATGAGTGTTTGTTTGCTTTGAAGACTTAAAGAAGGAAAGGTGCAGTCCTGAAGCTAGATTTTGAGAAGGCATATGACAAGGTCAACTGGCAGTGTTTATTTGATGTGCTAGAGAAGATAGGATTTGGGGAGAGATGGATTTCTTGGGTTAGTGCTTGCCATTTATCTGCCACCTTTACTGTTCTTTGAATGGGAAGCCTACTCCTCTCTTCCATAGTAGAAGGGGACTCCGCCAAGGCGACCCAATGTCTCCTTTCCTTTTTGTGATGGTGGCTCACATCTTGAGCATGATGTGGTTAAGAGTGGAATCTATAGGTTTGATCAGGCGCTTTAAGGCTAGTAGAGATGGGCCATCTATTACTCATTTGCAGTATGCATATGACACTATTCTTTTTCTGGCTGAGGATGAGCATCAATTCTATGTGGTTAGGCTTCTGCTAGAGCTTCTGGAAGAAGTCAGTGGGCTCAAGGTAAACTTTGACAAGAGTGTCTTGATAGGGATTAATATGGATGACAGGGTTTTGAGGAGGGCGGCATTCATTTTGGGATGCCAAATAGGAGTTTTTCCAGTCTCTTATTTGGATCTCCCAATGTCCTCATGCCACCTTCATTGCTCTGATTGGCAACCTATAGTGCAGAGATATGAGTCTAAATTGACATGTTGGAAGGTTGTTACTATCTTACGGGGATAGACTGATCTTATGCAAGTCTGTGCTTGATAGACTCCCTATCTACTTTCTTTTGGTGTACAGGATCCCCAAGACGGTGGCAAAGAAGGTGGACGCAATTTAGGCGAATTTTTTTTGGCATGGCAGTGGGGAGAGGAGGAGGGGTTGGCATGACATTGTTTGGGGCAAGCTGGCCAGAAACAAGGAAAGTGGAGGGGTGGGTATCAAGAACATCGGAGCTTCAATTTGGCTCTTTTGTATAAATGGTTGTGGGAGCTGGGGTGGGAGAGGTTGGTCTTTGGGCCCAAGTCATTCGGTAGAGATATTATGACAGGAGGAGAGTATGGAACTTGACACCAGCATTGCGACACCATATTTCTCCTATCTGGCGTTACATCTTGGCCTGCATGGATGTTATGGTCTAGTGTCTGGTTTCGTTTGGGAATAGGCGATAAGTGCCTTTTCTAGAAGGACAGGTGGTGCGGGGATTTCACTCTGGAGGATTCCTACTCGAGGCTCTTTGCTATTTCAGAAGCTCCACAGGGGACGATCACTCAAGCTTTCAATTCGCAGCTGTCAGGAGGTACCTGATCACTAATTTTTAGGAGGGATCTTTGGCCGGAGGAGATGGACCGTCTTCAGGACCTTCTATACTTCCTCCTCGAGTTCTCTCTTTAGCCAGGTAGAGAGGACAAGTGGACATGGAGGTGGGAGAAGGCGGGCTTTTTCTCGGTGAGGTTTGTTTACATCTTCATTTATGATGGTGGGACATGACCTGGCCTTGCCCCCTAGATTTGGATTCCTTGGAGTTCTTTGAAGGTGAAACTCCTTACCTGGAGGATCTCCCATAGGGGGCTTCCCACTAGAGACAGATTGCGTCGGTTCTTGCATGATATGTCTGCTACTTGCTCTCTGTGCGGAGCTGAGGATGAGACTTTGGATCACTTGTTAGCTAGCTGTACCTTTTCCCAGGAGGTGTGGGACCATATTGTCAAGAGGATGCAGCGCCCTCCCCTTTGTGAGAGGGAGGTGCACCATATTTTGGGAAAGTGGGGGAGAGGATGGAGCCTAAGGGGTGATAGAATTATTTGGCAGTTGGTTCCCCATGCTACACTTTGGTCTCTTTGGGGAGAGAGGAACAAAAGATTTTCAGAGGGGAGGTTAGAGTAGGGGAGACCCTGGTTGTGTTCCTTTGTAATAAAGTGAGAGAGTGGGCGGAGCTCCTTTGTAATGCGAACTCTCTCAACTCTACACTTTTTGCTTTGTTGGAGAGCTAAGGCAAGCCTTTTTGGTGTGGGGTGGGTATCCCGATGTATAGGGTTTTTTTGTGAACTCCATTGATTATACTTGTACATCCTTTTTCTTTTAATACAATAGTGGTACCAACCACTTTCTAAAAAAAATAACATTTATCCTTAGTGCTATTGTTGTCCTTTTGGTTCCCCCACCTTCTCTCTCCCCACAATATGACTACCTTTTCATAAAAAGAATTCTCCATTTCTAGTAAACTTGAGATAATGGGAACCAATAAGTTGCCATCTCCTCAAAACGCGAGGAAAGTCAATAGAGGAGGAATGGGAGGGTGGGTGGGCATTGGCTTCTCTGATGAGATATTTACGTAGTTTTATATTTTTAGGATGTGTGGACCATGGTTTTCCTTGTGTTAATTCCAGGAGCAACATCTTACCCGTTAAAAGAAAAAGGGGACGAGAAAGATGTTTTGTATCTTGCCTTTTTTGTGTTTCCATGTACATGCTCAGTTTTTTTAATAAATGTTTGGTTTTTCATACTTAGAGGGATGATTGACTACACCTTTGAAGATTCCTTCTTTACGGAGAATGAGATTGACTAAATAGGTGTACTTAACGACTTATGATTAACTGTACGTTTGGAGCTTCCTTGTATGGGACTAGGAACAAAGCTCTCAAGGAAAATATTAGGTTATGCTTTTCTGAGTTCATGGAGTCAAAGATTTTGAACTGTTTGTATGTTTCTCGTGTTTTGTGAATGTGTTCACCAATAACAATAACTGTTTATCCCTCTGACTATTCTTTGTGTGCATTTGCAGCATTCAGAATTGGATAGAAGACCTTTTCTGGAAACAACTTGATCTAAACTACCCTGGGGTATCTGATGCAATGGTGAGTAATCTTTTACATTTTGCATAGATGTGTTCTTGTCTGATTTTTTTTTTTAAAACCTTTCTCAGGTGCATCACGGATTCTATTCTGCATATCATAACACAACTATGCGCCTGGGGATTTTGAATGCTGTTCGGAGGGCCAAGAAATTTTATGGAGACATTGGCATAATGGTGACTGGACATTCAATGGGAGGAGCTATGGCTTCCTTTTGTGCACTTGATCTTGTGGTAAAAATCCTGAAACATTTGTTGTCTGTGATTAATTTTGGTTTATGCATCTCATGGATATTCTGTGCCTAATATCGTGAGCCTTATCCCGTTTTATTTGGGGTTGGTTATATGAATCCTGGTTCGCCACATTAATTTATCTGAAACCATGCCTATAGTTAAATCTAGGAAGGTCAAGTCTCTTCTGATTACATGAAAATATCTTATTCTAGGCCTTCTCTGATCACTTCGCCATCTTCTGCTGGAATTTGATTGCACCTTCTAATCAGCACTTGACCCGGATGATGGCCTCATGTCAAAAAACCATAAAAGCATTGTTTCCTTGAGATTGATGTCAGTTAGGTCTATACCTAAGCCTCCATGTATACGTTCCTTTCCAAATCGTATCTTTTATAGTATTTCCACACATCCATCTCAATACCCTCATTTCTGCCACACATTTTTCTGTAGGTGTTCTTTTCTTGCCGCCTAAGACAGTCCCATACAGCATAATGGACCTCACAATGGTCTATGGTACTTTGAACTTTAAGGGGACTTGCCAATGATGAAGGATTCTAGATATACATCTTCACTTCAACTATCTTGCCTTGAACTTATGTGCAACATGCTCTTGGATCTCTGCATTCTCTTTGCTTATAGATCCTAAATGTAAAAAAGTACTACTTTTATGGACAATTTGACCATCAATCACGACTGAATCTTCTTTGTCTATGCTCAAGTTACTAAACTCACATATCGTATGTTTCAATTTAGTTGGCTAATTCAAGATCTTAGAGTCCCAAGCACCTCCTCATCGTTCTAATTTAGCATTTGTACCTTATATGTTCTTATCAATCAAAACACCATCATCTGCAAAATATACACCAAGGGATTTCATTACGTAAATGTTTAGTTACCTAATTTATAACAAAGGGGTATTGACTTAATGCTTTAACTTTCTCATTGTTTTTTTTATTCTTTTCTGTCCTTTTGATATGGGAGCTAAAGGGTCTGGTATCTCCATGTCCATGCTGTAATTATTTTGCTTAGAAGATGTCTATTTTGTTATCATTGGACAAGTTGCCTGTTAATTTAGCAAATAATAAATATGCTTCCTGGTCTCAGGACTGGATTGTTTATTATGTAGGTTGAATGAGACAGGCCGTGTGTGCAGGGTGACTGGTGCCAGTGCACTTGAGTCCTAAAAAGATACAGTTGGAAAAATAATGAAGTTGGCCTCTGGTCTAATTCTGTCCCCAGAAAAACTACAATCTGGATCCAATTGGATTTGGATAGCAGATTCTGATCCAAAACTGATTGTTTAATGCTCTATAGTTGTTTGGCTTGAGTTATTGCTTGTTTATTTGATTACTGGACTCCCCATTTGAGGGCAACATTCTACCTTGTATGACTAAGTTTGCAGCTTGTGTTTTTTGATGATATTACAGACGTGCCGAGTGTATCCACAAATGTAGGATGGTCCTCAGGATATTATATGGTTTTTTTAACTGGACAATGACTCCTGCTGTTGTTGTAGTGTTTTTGTAACATCAATGCTTCATTCTTGTTTCCGGTTATCTGACATGTCTTGGCCTTCTGAAATTCAAATTGCATTAATAATGCTTCTTTCTCAGGTTAATCATGCCGAGGACAGTGTTCAGCTTATGACATTTGGACAACCACGCATCGGCAATGCAGCTTTTGCTTCATACTTCGGCAAACATGTACCAAGCGCTGTTAGAGTGATAAATGAACATGACATGGTCCCACATTTACCACCATTCTATACTTACTTTCCCCAGAAAACATATCATCACTTCCCAAGGGAGGTAAAATAATGCTAGAAAGTAACTTGATTCACTTTTAAATTATATTTACTTTTCTTAAGTCTGGAAGACGTGCACAAATTCATAGTGATATTTTCTGTTTATTCTGTACTTGTACTCAAATGTTTTTGCACTTACTGTTGATCTATACTAGGGACATTCTTTTTCAAACTGGAACAACTTCCAGTTTGTATATTTATTTATCTATTTTTGTTCTCAACTTAATCTTCTCCTTTTAGTCCTTTCTGGTCTTCACTGACATACATATTTCACGAACTTTCAGGTATGGCTTTACAACATAGGTTTTGGTAGCCTTGTTTACACCGTTGAGAAGGTCTGTGACGGCTCTGGTGAAGACCCATCATGTAGCAGGTATAGATTTTATTCGGTAGTTCAATTTCCTGGCGATTCTAAGTAAACATAAGCAGCACCTGTTTACTGGTTGTTGTCCTTGCTTTTTCCCTTTCTGGTTCAGGTCTGTTCCTGGGACCAGCATTTCAGACCATTTGGCGTATTTTGGCGTCGACTTACACGCCAGGACATGGGGTTCTTGCGGAATTGTTATGGCTGAAAACATGATGAAATACCGGGCAGATCTCAATGGCACCTTCGTCTGGTCAAGAGAACCAGTTGCCGCACCAGTTCTTAAACTCAAGGCGCAAAGAGATCCTGGTGTCATCTCTGTTTAACCTCATTACTGGATGCTTTATGCCAAAGCAGGCGGGGGAGCAGGAAGACGGAGGTCTTCTAGCAACCTGCGGTAGATATGCCTTGGAAGATTGGTGTAGGTTGGAATAAAAATGTTACATGTAAAGTTGTTCATTTTGTTCATATCGTTGACAAACAATGTAAATAGAAAAAACACCCTTGGGAGCCAAATGTGAAAATTCCGGACCCGGGTTGTATTCTTTATATACACATACTAATGAAAATTCACCCTTTTATTTCCAACTCTGGTGTGCCTTTTGTTGCAAATACTTTCTGACATTCACAGAGCTCTCCATATCAAGGTGGAGGTGTTGTATTCCTGGAGACAAGTTTAACCCCTATACCTCAGCGTTGTGGGTTAGATGTTTGATGCCACCAATTCTCACGTCCTTGTATGCAGAAGAATCTACGACTGCTCATTCTGCAATTCCTCAGCAATGGCCCTGAACTGGGCCAAAAGAGAGCCTCTCCAGGAATAATCTGCCAATCCCAGAAAGAACGATGTTCTCTTTAATAGTCATTGGACACTAGACCATCTGATCTTACGATCTACAATGTGGCCCCCTCACACGCAAGTCCCAGGTTGCATTGTAGCACCTCTCTCTCTCTCTCATGCGCCAAGGAGCTTATCCAACCCAGTTGGCCCAAAGATAACCGCTTGAGATTTGTGGCATTTTCTCCATGCTCCTTCAAGATAGTCACAGGTTGAAATGCTCAACATTACCTCCTTTTCTGCATGCTACACGCAATGGGGAAAGTTCCCTTTAGGAGCTAATCAAGAAGTCTACTACTTTTCGCTTGTGACTCTCACAAGGCTTTTATATAACCTCATCTCATTTAAACATCAAGGGCCTGTTTGATAAACGAATTGTCGGGGGATTTGTTAAACGATGAGAGAGAATTGGGGGTGGGGCCCACCTCTCCCCTTCACACACATGGCCATTAACCGACCCCGGATACGGTATTCGACCCTGAACACGGTATCTCGCCCGAGAAACAAACAGGCCCCAAAGGGTTTATCTGGGATAAAAATTTTGGAGGTGACCTTTTTTTTTGTTTGAGATTTTTACATTTATACCCCCATAAAGTTAAGTTTTGTCGAATATACCTCTCATCTAAGCATATTATCATGAATATTCTCGAAATATAGATAATGTCACGATTATGCCCTCACCGTAACTCCCGTGTGTTTAACCTGAGTTAAGTGTGAATTAAATAGTAAGATTTTTACATATATACTCCTATAAAGTTGGATTTTGTCAAATATACCTTAAATTTAACTATCGTAGATCGGTAGATGACATATTTCACAAAATATTCTCCTCCCGTCGACGATAGTAAATTAAAGGGTATAACCGTAATATTTCTGTCTAAATGAAGAATATTCATGATAATATATTCAGATGAAAGGTATATTTGACAAAACCAACCTTTATGGAGGTATATATGTAAAAATCTCTTCTTGTTTTTACTTTCTTATAATTAAGACTCAGCTGACACTCCAAACACATCATGACCCCCTTCGATAGTCGACAACAATTGGGCCATTCAAGCTCAACCCAAAGGGCTAAACTTTAGTTAGATTTTTTGCTTGGAAATTGCCTGCTATTGTTCAATGTTGATCTTGTCGATTGGGCTGCTGTTCTTAAAGGAAGGGCGAGATGAGGAACAAGATGCAGACATGGGTACAACTCAAGACGCCGTGGACTAAATACCTTACCAAGCAAAGGGACCGTGCTAGCAAAGGGGAGGGGGGGATTAGGGAGGAGAGGAGGGGGGTGGTGGTGGGTAGGTAGGGAAACTTACCGAACTCGGGAAGGGGCACCCAAATGTTACCCCCCAGTGCTTCTGCGGGACGAAACCGGCCTCCTGCGGAGGCCGCCGCAAGGGGAGAAGTGTCCACAGCCACGCCATCGCGTCTGGGACGGATCCAATGTCAGTCAGCAATGTGGTTGACAAGGTGTACGAAATGATTGAGTAATACTTGGTGTAATCAATGTTATTAGAATTGAATCGGTGATTGAATCGATCAATGAACTGATTCAGTTCGAATCAGTTGGATCGTTCAATCGAATCGATTTGAACTGTGATGTCATCGTAATAATGATACATGATCCGACCCGATTCTATAACCCAAGACAATAAGAAATAAGATGTAATGACCAAAATAAATAAACATAGATATATAATTATTAGTCATGATTATGTAATTATACAAGTAAAAAAATAACAATAATATGGTTAAATAAACTGATCTTAAAATTTTGTAATATTTTATTGGTGTTCACTCTTTACAATTGACATCTATACTCCTTTAAATATTTAAACCTTAAATATATCTAAAATAAAATGATAAATAACAACAAATCAATAATAATAAGATAATTTTGTTCACATATAAATATCATTTTGAATATCTAAATATTTTTACATTTATTTTTTTTATTTTAAAAGGTGAATTGGGTCAGACCGGTTCACCGATTGAACCGCGGTTCATTCGGTTCACCCGATTCTTTAACATTAGATCGGATCGACCTTAATCGGACCGATTCCTAGACCAGTTCATGGTCGGGCCGATCCGATCGATCGATCTTATCCGATTCTGATAACACTGGTGTAGACACAAGAAAAATGCACACTTTAGGTTTGCACCTAAGTCTTTTTTTTATATTATATTTTTTAAAATTTATGCCCTGAGGTTGGAGTTGAGCTGAGCTATACGTCCTTATTAAGGCACACTCTGATTAGATGATGAAAAGAAAGAGATCGGGTTAAATCGGCCTATCACTATTCTTTCATTATTATTTTTTGATTTTGTCTAATCATCTGATTGGGGTGTATCTCAGCTGTATCCCAACCCGGAGACATAAATTAAAAAAAAAAAAAATCTTGGTGCACAAGTTTGTGTGCGTCAAATGTTTCTCGAGATGAGAATGACCGTTGCCCGCCTTGGTGTGTAGCAAACATTGCACACCGCATCGGTCCAAGTGATAGGAAGTGCGCACCAGGGTCAGTTTGTTAATCGGTTAGGATAGAGAATATGTCATCCGATAAGAGAGAAATGTGCGAGCCTACATCCTCTCTCTCACACACATAGCTCTTACTCGGGTGAGGGTAAGGTGTTCGACCTTAGGGGGTCGAATATCTTACCCTCACCCGAAAAATAAACTGACCCTAAATGCACCAACCTGGGTAAGGTGTTCGACCTTAGGGGGTTGAATACCTTACCCCCACCCGAAAAATAAATTGACCCTAAATGCACCGACCTCACATAACTCAATGAACTCCGTATACAGCCTGATGCACTCCAGACATAGGCCCATGTGTTATGCAAAACTCAAATGGAGTGCAAAATACTATGGATCGGTGAAATATATCTCGTAGTAGTGAAAAATAGTCTAACATAGAAGTGATTGATAGTCAACAAGAGTGATTTCCCTCACTCCTGTGAGTTATATTTCACCGATCTACAATATTTTTTTTACTTCGCCCGAGTTTCGTAGAAATGTACGGGTCTATGTGCAAAGCTCATCGGGTTGGGTGCGGTCAACGCATTTAAGCCGTCTAGTGTATTTCTTATCACGTGAACCAATCAAAACACAGTGTGCAATGTTTGCAAAGATGATCGGGTTGGATGCGTTCAAACACATTTAAGTCGTCTACTGTACTTCTTATCACATGGACCAATCAAAATACGGTGTGTAACGTTTGTTACACGTGGAGGTGTGCAGATTCTTTGTAGATGTATATACTCCGTGGTGGGGGGAGAGAGAGACCAAGTGATGTGGACCCAATGTCACCTGACGCAAGGCCGAAGATGTGCAGATTCTCTGCAGATGTATATACTCCGTGGTGGGGGGAGAGAGAGAGCAAGTGATGTGGACCCAATGTCACCTGACGCAAGGCCGAAGACTAGGTGAAGTTCAAAGCTCGACCGCGAAGCCATCGAACTTGGGATAGGTTGTAGACTCAAGAATTAAACAGAAACTAAACATCTCAAGAGAACTCACAAAATACGGCTCTACCAAAGAAGCTAAAGCCGGCCCAAAGCTGAATGCTTGAGATACGTGACATTTTCTCCTTGCTCCTTTAGAGCAGTCCCACACGTTTGAAAACCCGATTTCGCCTTCAACTTCTCTTGGAACGTAATATTGAGATACAAGCGCTCAAGGTCATAAGCACAAGAACTACAACTCAATTAATCAATACGGGACTATTGCCAAAGAATTATATCTAAATTCTAACACTTCCCCTCACGGCCAAGATGGGCCGTGGACATTAATTGGGTGAAGGTGACAAGAGGAGTTGGGTCATTTGACCTGCTCTGATACTATGTTGAATCTACAAAATCACGGTTTTGAGATAAAAGGACCCAGAGTCGTAAGTATATGAATCACAACTCATTTAACTAATACAGAACTATTATCCAGAGACTACCCAAATTCCAACACTTTTGACTTAGTGACTTCTATGTGCTCTTTCGTAATCTCATCTGACTTAAACATCACAGGATCAATGTTGAGATGAAAATCTCCAACATAACCTACCTTCACTTTCTTGCCGAGCACACATGTAACCCTCGATGACCATACCAGCCCCCTCGATGACTGGCTGCTACCAAGCCATGCAAGCTTGTATGAGAGCTAAACTTTCACTACATAGTTCATTCTTCCTCCTACAAACTGCCATGACTTCGATCACCTTCAAAGCCTCTATTGAGTTCTAATCTCACTCATAATGGTTTAGGAATGCCATATTAGGCTGCTTGGAAAATTGTGAATGCACTTTAGGGAAAGCTCCAATGGCATTTCCAAGTTTCCAACGTTGAAATAAATTTCCATCTCTAAGAACTTTTTTGATGGCAACTTAAATAAGTAAGGTCATTTTGATGTGGTCCAATGGAATAAGCTGTCCATGTTCCATTTTAGGTGGAACGATTTATGCCTCCTTGTTCCATTTTAATATTGAAGAAACCATCGTAACGCCCGGCGACGTGACTAACCCCGGCTATTTCCAATTGAAGAGTTTTACATATATATATATCCCGTAAAGTTTGATTTTGTCAAATACACCACATATTAATATGAATATCTTAAAAATATGAATAATGTCACGATTATATGCTCGACGTAACTCCCATGCGTTTAACTTAAGTTAAATATGAATTAAAGAATAAGATTTATATATATATATCTCTCTGTAAAGTTCGAGTTTGTCAAATATATCTTAGATCTAACGATCGTAGATAATATATTTCACAGAATATTCTTCTCCCGTCGACGGTAATAAATTAAAGGATATAATCATAATATTTCTATCTACATAAAAGATATTCACGATAATATACTAATCCGAAAGATCTATTTGACAAAACCAAACTTTACAGGGGTGTATATATATATATATATATATATATATATATATATAATATATATAAATCCCTATAATTTGGCCACCACGGCAGGTATTAGGTGTCTTTACAGGAAGTCGCAGCCAGAAACAATGCCCCAGAGTGCGTAAACCCTTCTACTTTTCTTCCATCCCATTAAAACTTTAATGAATGAATACAACCAAAAGCCTCCTCCAGCACTTCGACAGATCAACCTGCAGCCGAGAAGAAAAGGAATAAGACAGTCATTAGAGAAGCGTTGGAGCAGTTCAGCCTGAAGAACCAAGGAAGCTGAGATTATTTGTAGCCAATGGGCGAGGGGGTCGAAAAGGGTGGGATTTTACACCCATGAGCTTGTGCATAAAACCACGTTTCAACAGCTTTAACCACAAACGTGACTGTTCACAGGAAACCAAAAAAGAGGGGAAAAGAACAACCCAGAGAACATTCCAAAACAGGATAACCTCATGTGAATTCATTAGCATAAGACAATGAAAAGTATAGCAAGTGAATGTCGAAATCAAACCGCCACGTAAATCTTATGAGCCAAAACTCTTAACACTGTCTGTTTATCTTTGGCCTCAATAAAGCCTTAACATACAGGACGCAAAAAAAACTGCACAAAGAACATGACTCGGTGTTGGGCTACCTATACTTGTGCCTGAAATGCAATTATACACCTTTGAACTATTCATTCCATCCCTCAAGATAATCATATACAGAGGTGCTCGGTCGGGTCGTTAAGTTACCTGGGATGGCATCTGGTTTTCTTAACTATACAGATGATAACCAAGCAGCAACTGCCCAACAAAAGACATCAAACTTATTCTCCAAGTGGAAAACCATGATGAAATGTATGACAACTGCTTTTTCTGTGCTATGAATCATAAACCGCAGCTGCCTTTTCTGGAATGGACCATAACAGACCAGCTCCACGTTCACTTTGGCTGTGCCCAGTAAGGTAGCAATGCAACTATTCATGTGTACCATCGAAGCTGCCCTGTGCATTTGCGCGCTTTCTCTCTCTCCAATTCTCACCCCATACTTTTGCTTCCGCAACTGCACGCTCCCTATCAAGGTCTCTGTTCAGATTTTTGGGGGTACTTCTCATCCTTCCAGTACTCATGGGGCTGTCCCTCTGCGAGTCTTGACTCTCCAAGTCATCCAAAGCCCATTTCCTTCCAGAGCCACTGCCAATCTCACCTCTCCCTACTTCTGCTCCAAAGCTAACACCCCTTGCAAGCTCTCCCGGCCTGAAATCAGGGGAATTCCTACGTGGTGACTGAACAGCATGTTGACCATCTGTCCCAGCACTAAGACTCTTCCAGTCTTCCCTGGCCCTAGGTGTGGAGGGACCAGTCCTTTGAGCTGATGCAGCATTTGGATCATACGTTTGTGAAGCCAGATATGTGAGTGCGGTTACGACATCTCCAATAAGAGGTCGAGTTGTTGCTTGTTCCTGCAAACACATGGCTGCAACAGCTAGAGCTTGGTATAGGCCACGCATTGGATACCGGCCTTGCAACAATGGATCTGCCATTTTGGGAAACTTTCTTCTATCTTTGAACAGTGGACGAGCCTGAAGAAACGTACAGGTTGTAAAAGAAAATATTTTAGAAATTGTTCCTGGGTAGTCAACACTTTCTCCTACCATGCATATTGGAAGCTACCACAGAAAGATAAGAAAAGTGACAGTTCAAACAATTAGACCACTAATAAATTCCCTTCTTCAACTCCTTAATGATAAAATACCTTGAGAAATTGTACAATGCAAAATTCTAGCAACTTTTGAACAGTAATGTATTGAAGTGAAGCATTGTCAAAAACAAGTATTTCAGGAACCACTTCATAGATTGCAGGTAAAGTGGCCCATTGAAGGAGAGACAAAATAGTGAGAAAGACATACCCATGCAACAAGATTATGCTCCCCAGCAGCCCTTGTGTTGTCAATTGCTTTACGCCCTGTTATCAATTCAAGCAGGACTACACCAAAACTGTATACATCTGATTTCAGTGTCAGCTGTCCAGTCATAGCATACTCTGGTGCACAGTAACCATAAGTTCCCATTACTCGTGTTGAGACATGTGTCTTGTCACCAACAGGGCCAAGTTTTGCAAGACCAAAGTCGGAGAGCTTTGGGTGATATCCTTCATCAAGTAAAATGTTTGATGATTTGAAATCCCTGTAAATTACAGGGGGATTAGCTTTATCATGCAAGTATTCCAAGCCTTTTGCTGCACCAGCTGCAATCTTCATCCTTGTATTCCAGTCAAGGGGTTCCTTATCAGGTGGTACATCTAATAAGAAGACCAGAAGTAGGCCAAGTTGATTAGAGATAGCAAAAATAATCTTAAAAAATCACTAAAGTTATCTCATCAAATATCATAAATTTTATAGGGCAACACAACCGATCACATGTATACAAGGTTTCAACTAATCCAGCATCTTTTTACTTAATAGCTTGAAATTTAAAGGAGTTATAAACAACTATCTAGATTGGAGGGGCTAACTGTAACTATGAAATATTATAAGGGATAAAAACTAAAAATCCCTTCTTTTGCCATGAGAAAATCATGCTTGGGTCTTTTCACTTGCAGCATTGCTGTCATCGGGAAAGCAGCCAAGGAGGAACACAGTTTAACAAAGGTGCCAAATCAACACCACTGGAATGACGCTCGTGGGAAAACACTATAGAAATGATACGAAGGCCAAAGAAAATTCAAATAACCGTCCAAAAACTGACTATATGTTTTAATCCAAGGAACAAGATTAGGATTAGGATTAGCATTAGAGCATAACTGGCTCTGGATACTGACAACACCAGATATTTGCCTGACTCGGGGAAGGCGGATATCTAGGAGTACTTACAAAAAAGGAATAGGTGGATTGAGGGTGAAGGGGAGGAAGACCGCTCACAGCTGGAGACAGTAGCAGAAATATAAGCACGACCAACAGACAGCAAGAAAGCAGGTGCAGTACCTCAACACGTGATGGAGACTGTTGGTTGTCATTTGATCACCACTGACTGATTTTATTATCCCTAACTCGTAATTCTGGAGCTTTCTCATGGAAAATTTAGAATTAATCTTTTAGGGTTTTTAGGTATACGCATTTCCCTGAAACTAAAGGAATCAAGATTGCCACACTGGTGAGGGCTTTGAAGCAATGTGGAGTGCCCAGATGCTGGCTACTAACCTCAATGAAAGAAAGTTATAGATAAATGTCACTGAAAAATCTTATTACCCCCAATTTTGTCTCGACTTAAATCCTGATGATCAATTCCCATTTTTTTAGCACAGTCCCATGGCCCTATGCCAACTTGATGCCAACCTTCCATTTGTTATATCCAAGACCTAGCTGAGACTGGTTGATGGGCAAAGACTTTGGCTTGCCCTTCAACAGAAGTGGGGCTTCTCTCTCTCAGACTAAAGGTGCAGTTGGGACCTGCTAGATGTTGAATTCTAGAAGGGGCTGCACTGACTTGGAAAGCCTGAAAATCTATTGCAAATCCCAAACTGAGTCAACTCATACAACACGACATAAGTTGCTCTGCATCAACAACCATACCTCAAAAGGTGCAGTTTAATGTCCCCCACGAGTGGCGGAGTGGACACCCTCCCCCTTTGCAAGAGGGAGGTCCCGGGTTCAATATCCGGTTCCCCCTCCCCAATTTTTTTTTTAAAACTTACCTACTGACAAAAAAAGGTGCAGTTTAATCATGTTGAACATGAGAAATGGCAGAATCTTCGGGAGGGAAGCCAGGGTGTCAGACAGGGTTGCTTCTTTCATTGTGTGAAAAGTGAGGGAGTGGGTGTCAGTTGCATGTAATGTGGACTCACATAATTCTTCATTTTTTGTTTCTTTGGGGGAGTTAGTGGGTGCCACATCAGCTTGGTGTGAAGTTTTCTGTAAAGGGATCCTTTGGGATTACCTTGACCATACTTGTACATCCCTTTTTTTACATTAATACAAATTAGTGGTACCAACCACTTTCAAAACAAAATCATGTTGAACATGACGACACAATGTCTTCATGTCATGGCACGACATATATTCACAGATACTCTGTATTTAGTTAAGTGTAACAAAAACAAATGAATAAATATAAAAACATGGCTATTGCCTCAAAGGGTTGTTTGACTGATCAACCCAACCAGTAGAAACTGTGTAATTAAAATGAAGAATTTCCTGGCAGTATACTATCCACTATGGGATTCTCTCAAATTTTCACTATGCTACACTGAAAGAACTGGAACCATATGTAGCTTCTTAAGGAAATCGAGACCAATACACTTGCCATGATTTACAATTAATGCACTTGCATGGTCATCTAAATAAGCCACAAGATCATGATATGCATGATCAGTTAATCCAATTTTGAACTGACTGCTTAGAATCACATGGGCACCAGCCAGCCCAAAGTTGGAAGGAGAAATCAGTTTCTCTGCTCCAGGGATGAAATGGAAAAGAATATAGCAAAAATCTGCCCCTGAACTGGGGAGAAATAAATAGATGGATGGTAAGAAAATGAAGTTTTTTTTCTTATATAGAATATCTACTTTCCACCTTTTCTTATTTTTCCTAATTTTTGCATTTTCTGTTTTAATTTTTTTTTTATGATGGGGAACCTAACAAGGCTAGCAAACCCCCAGCTCACATCCCTCGAGGATTAAATGTAAGGTAGGTAAGCACCCCCCGTACCAAGAGGCAAGGTCCTTTACCAATCGACCCACTTGGGGTCCTCCAATTTTCTGTTTTCCCTTTTTCCTCTTTTGAATTTTAATACCTAATAAAAGATTGGCCTTTCCTCTCCAGAAATGAAAGGTCTGAGTCTGATCCAATCCAGATCATGCCAGACATGGCCAATCCACTCACACGATCCAGTCTTATCAAGGACCTGAAACTTCTTCTTCCCCTTAATTCTATTGGACTTCTGGTTAAAATGAAAATATATTAAATTCTCACATGATGCCAGCAGTTGTCACAAAAACCACAATGACATTCTTGCCCATTAAAAACATCTACAAGAAAAATCTTGAGATGATCCCAAATCTACCAAAACTATCCATCACATTTTCATATATTTAATGGCTGAAGGCCAGAGAGAAAAAAATCTCGAAGAAAAAGGAAGCTCCAATATGACTGTAATCGAGAAGTTTCGTCAACAATGCACTTGAGGACTTCTAGCATACAAATTTTATTCTTTCCCCAAGAATAAAGCTAGCTTACACGTGCATGAACATGATCATCTTAACCGAAAAGTGACTTTTAACATTCATGAGCTTGGCAGCTGATAGGTTTTGCATTGAAGTTACAAAAAGTCATTAAAATATTAAAGATTGAAATATAAGTGTCACCACATCAAAATCTGTTTGGTTAGATATTGGATCAAGTTTTTATGAGGAACTTCAGCGGCAAGCTATATTTCTCTTGAGAGGCTGGCAGTTTAGGACACTGAAGCAATTCCATTTCTGTTTAGAGCATATCTTTCACATTCTACATGGTGTAGGTGTGCAGCTATTTAAGCTTCGTTGCCAAGTGATTCTTCTTTTCTTTTGGTTACTCCAAGTTTATAGCTGTATATGCATTCTTTTCAATATAGTGAACTGCCGCGTTGACTACTTCCAAAACAACAAGAAAGGAAGGGTTTGACTGATATCATTTTCACTTGGATTTGTGATCAGTGGGCATCAGTTTAGGGTGGGTTTGGGGGGGGCCCACGTTTGAACCTGGGTGTGGGTGTGAGTTTTTGTTTCTATGAACAGTACACTGCCACTGTGGCAGGGACCTCAAAAAAAGTGGTCTCTCTGTTCATTCAAGATCATACAGTTTAATTACAATACCCTAGATACACAGCAACGTACACATGGAGTGTAAGCAAGCTTTTTGAGGTACAAGAGATGAGGATGATCCTTCGGCATAGAATGAGTCCAGCTTTCACATCCCCCTTCTTCCATCCTCCATAATCAACAAGGAGAGAACCATGGGGTCTTTAACTATGAAGTTTCCTCAGTGTGAATGATTTCCAAATGCTCCTCAGCTAAACCACCTTCCTTAATCCCCTTCCTCACCATAACAGTTGCTATCTTTTGAAGTTCGAACATGAGGATCCATGAACTACCACCAATCCTTCACTATCATTAGGGTTTCCTAAGATACTAAGTTCATACATGGCTCAACCACTGTTTAGGAAGACAGTCATTTGAGAAAAAGCTGATTCAGCACGGTTGATGCAATTGGAGTTGATCAAGCACAAGGCGCACTCCTTGAAGAAAATCAGCTTGGGCATGATAGGCTCCTGAGCAGAGCCCAATGTATGCCGAAAAAAGTGAGCAATATTTGGTGGGGTTAAATAACCTCAATCTCTCCCCCCTCTCTTTCTATGCCCTCAATCAAGATTGGCCCAGATCAGGCTGACCCAATACCATTCAAGCACGGATTGGCTGATTCCACTGATCTGGGCCTATCCTATCTGTGGAAGGAACATTGGGGCCAGATCAGTTCAACATCCAACAATCACACAAAATTGGCAGATCCCAATCTCATCACATGGATCCCTGAGACCTTGAGCATAAGAATCCCCATATGATTTTCTTTTGAGGACTCATCTCAATGCCAATGCATTATCACAGTATTCTGCATATGAGCATCTTTAGGTTACAGATTGACTGTCTACAATCTCTAAGGGCGTGTTTGAGAAGCGGGTAGGATACGGGAGCCGATGAGAGAGAGAGCGGTGGGCCCCGCTCTCTCCTCACACCCAGCCGCGCTAACCGGGGTCGGTTAGCGCGCTCGACCCCCCGGGGTCAAGCACGCTAACCGCACCCGGTTAGCAAAGGCGCCCTAATGGAAAACTTAGTAGCATAGGGAGCAAGTGTTAATATAAACACTATCATATAATTTTAGACATGACAAACACATTGTTGTGGCAACCAAATTGATGACAGTGAGTGTAAAGCAACTACTTGTGTCTCACAAAAATATTAGACTGCAGCTAACAAGGCATTTACTCTTATAAACATTAAAATTATGCAAATCATGTTGACAATGTAATTAGAGTATGTTTGAATTGAATATCCTAATATAACTGGTAATGAAAGTACTCTGTCATAAGTCATGTTAAAAATGAAATATGTGCTCCAGCCAAAAGGATAAACGACAGCTTGGAAGGGCAGTTATGATGGTTTTAAATAATGGCCAGTTTTGGACCATAATCGAACAAATTGAATGGACCTTGCTGGACCAAGCCATCTATTTTTCTCTTTTCCTGGTTGAAAACTGGCCAGTTTGTTTTTTTAGGGACCATTTATAAATACAAGGGGCAAATTAGGTTTTCCTCTATTTATGCTAACCTACCCTTATAAGGAGGCGAAGGTGGGGTATGCGAACGAATCTTCTTCCGTCTCCTTCAGGGGAAATCTGCCATTGCCTCCATCCCGAACCACATAGCACTTGCGTGATGCCTGCTACCATTGCCATTGCTGTCCATCCACAATCACCACCTTCCTCAGCTCAGGTCCTCCTGAGGTACCCCACTGCATTGCCACTGTCACAGGCCTTTTTCAGGCTTGCATCCACTCTCCCTCCTCTTCTTGTTGCCCACGGCTCCATGTCAATAGTCTTCCCCATGACCCATGCTTCTCTTTGTCTTCCTCCTTCTCCGATTGAACAAAGATGAGATTTCTTTGAAGGTACGAGTTTGGGCCATGGAATTACTCTCTCTTACAGCTGTAACATTGCCACACCAGCTGAGAGACATCATCTTTGTATAAGTTATATAGCCTTCTGCTGAAATTTCCATATTTATGAAGGTATAACTCCCACTAATCCCTGATGCTCCAGAAATTGCATGGGGTAAGAACATCTGTCGCCAACTATTGAGACATATATCATTACTTTACAACCTTCTCCACAGGGCAGAAGAATCAATAAGATATGCAGTATCAATACTCCCCATTAGTCTTGCGCACTCCATACCCCTCACTATAATTTGAAGGTGTAGTCACCATCTTCATTGATCTGTTCACACTTCACACTACGGCCACTATCATTCCACCTTCATTCCTTACCTGCATAATACTTCCGTGCTTAGGATATACTGCCTAAATTTTGATAAAAAATATTTTAGTTTAATTGGAATGCATCCCAATTCTTCTGCCAAACATCACATATTGTCCACAACCGATTTATATGTTAAATTTAACTAAACATAGGCCACCTCTTCTTTAGCTTCCATATCAGTGAGACTCAGCTATCTTGGTAACTTTCTGTACCTTCTGAAACCTTTTTTTTAAACACTAAAAGTAAACACCCTCCTATCCTTTCATCCTCGTCCAGACAGAGAGGATGAGTGGGTTTGGAGGTGGGAGAAGGAAGGGTCCTTTACAGTCAGATCAGCCTATGCCTTCATCTCAGATGGAGGTGTTCGTCACAGCCTTCATGATCAAGATGTGGAGTTTGAAGAGCCCGTTGAAGGTGAAGTTATCGGCCTAGGGGATCTCTCATGGGAGGTTACCAACTAGGGACATATTGATCCGATTCCTTTCGGACATTCTACCGACCTGCTATCTTTGTGGTGAGCATGACGAGACCCTTGATCACCTGTTTGTAGGTTGCTCCTACACACGGGGGTGTGTGGAGGGAGCTTGCTAAGAGGACCCGTTGAGTCATTGGCCAGCACAGGGATCTTCACCACCTGTTTGTGAATTGGGATAGACTTTGGCCCCTCAGGAGTGACAAGACGGTGTGGTGGCTGATCATTCATGCTACTCTGTGGACGTTGTGGGGTAGCGGAATGATCGAATTTTCAGGAGGGAGTCTCAAGCCGAGGACATTGTTGTATCTTTTGTTTGTGATAGAGTAAGAGAATGGGCTGCCATTCTTTGTAATGTGAATTCCCCCTTTTTTTTGGAAGATGACCAACAAGCCACAATTCATTAAGCAAAAATAAAATTAAAAAGATACAGAATCAGATATGAAAAGGAAATGGAACACAAACAGATTCTACCAAGATGGTAGAAATCAGAGCCCTCCCCCAATGGCTACAAAAGCCAACTCCCTAAAAAAACATATTACAATAATAACCTCACCCCGTCCCTCATCTTTTGAAGTACACTTGACCACTCAATTTCAGACCCATACGCACTGACATACCTGACAATCATACATTTGATGCAGTTGTTTATAATGGAACATGGATGATTAAACTCCTCTCCAAAAATTCTGAGGTTCCTTTCTCTCCAAATTGACCCTTGTCTTTTTGGTTGTTAGGGGGGCTAGGGTGATCCACACTGCCCTTGTGTGGGCTTCTCTTGCACAGGGAATTTTTGGGGTTGCCATTTGGTATTGTGACCAAGGAAGGTGGAATCGGGGATCGAGATCGGATCGGCCGATCCAAAAACGATCCAGATCGGTGGGATCGACTGATCCTAGACCGATCCCAGCCGAGTCAGGCCAGTAGACTCGGCTAGGGATAGCCATGTCCAAAAAAATTCAAAAAAAAATTCAAAACATCTGAAAAATAGAAAAACTGTTCTAGCATAGTTCTATATCAAATTTAATGTGAAATAGTTGACATATGCCCACTAGATGTCATACCTTTGGCCAATGCAAAGACAAACCAAGGAAGATAATTAAAACATTAGGGGACCACAAATTAATCAAAACAGAAAAAAAAATCACCCCCTAAGCCAATTCTGAAGAGAGAGAAAGTCTTGTAGAGAGAGAAAGAGAGTGCTGGAGAGAGGGAGACCATGGTAGGGTGATAAACAATGTTAGGGGACCACAAATTAATCAAAACAGGAAAAAAAATACCCTCTAAACCTAATTCTGAGGAGAGAGAAAGTCCTTGTAGAGAGAGGAAGAGAGTGCTAGAGATGGTGGGGTGATAAACAATGTTAGGGGATAACAAATTAATCAAAAGTTTTGAAAGGCCCAAGAACCAAAGAAATTTGGTTGTCCTTCCCCCCCAAAACTTTTTTTTTGAATTTTAAATGGGGACCATGGGCGGGATTGCCCAGAATCGGCTGGGATCAGCCGATCCCGGCCAATCTGGCCGATCCTAGTGAAGGATCGGGACCGGCTGGCTCTGGATCGGGTCAGTTCACCAAAAAACTGATCGGATCGGCCCGGATCCGATCCGATTCAGCGAACCTTGGTTGTGACAGCCTATACTTGTACATACTCTTTTTCATTTTATACATTAGTGATACTACCGACTTAAAAAAAAACACACTAAAAATAAACACAGCCGCCTAGGATCAAGCCCAAATCACTGAGACAAATGCCTCTTGGACAGTGGGCACCCCACCCCCAACCCCTCAGCTCAGTGAAGTTCGTGAGGTCAGACGCCACATGTACCCTGGTTTGGTACCCCCCCTGCATTTATGTCCATGGTGGGAATTGTTACCTTCTGAAACATTAGTGACTCTAGCAGGAGGGGAAACCTCATTATCCTGCATGTTTAGAAGCTGAAGTCTTTGGCCTCACAGCCTGTCATATTTTGTCTATAATCTGCTGCATAAGGTGCTGGTTCATGAACAAAGGTCCTGCTGGAGATTTCGAGGGGATATTCTCCAATTACGTGGATGTGCTGCCAAAGGAATTTCTTGTCCATTTTAACCTTTGCATGCTTGCATGTTTAGATGCCTAGGATGAAATGTATGGAGCACCCTGAAATCCTTAAACTTCACATCTAACAAACTGTGCTCAATTGTTCAAAATGCCATGGAAATATCCCCATAAATGGAAGGTCAATAAATCTTTGATGTGCTGTCCCTAATTCCCCTCAACTCTGTCACAAACCTTGTATGCATATCTAGCTTCTGACCTGTCTTTGCTCCACATAAAATTGCAGCTGATTCTTGATACACTGACCCAGAGTAAACTTCACATAACCCGAGTTTCTTACTAAGAGTTTGAAAAATTGGGAGGCCTTAATAACAAATAGGTGGGTTAGGAGGGGCTTATTCCCAATGTCGATTTTTTTAGGGGCCAAAAAATAAAAACCCTAATTAATATGATGAAAGATTAGACTGGAACCATTAATAAGTGTTTTGTTTAAGAATTCTCACTGGATGCTTAAAGATATAAACAGAAAGGTCAAAACAGAGATAAATTATCATCAATTATGATGAAAACCTGATGATGGTTGCACCTAAATGTGTGTACACATCAAAGAATAATGTTATTAAAGCATCGTGGTTTGTGAATTTTAAAGACTAGAATATGCTTCTCATATAAATTACAATATGAACCATAATTGTGGAATGAAGAATGAATTAAAGATAAACGCCAACAATTGAGGGAGAGTCAAGTAAGAATTAGAATGTATATATTCATCTAAATATTATGAATTATAGTTTAAGTTGAAGATTGTTCATCGCCACAGATTTCTCAAATTATGACTTACTTTGATATGGTATGTAGTGGCATATGTTATGTTCCTTGGGGATAGAGAACACCGGGTCAGCTCCTTAGGACTTGTGTCAAAGTCGGGGCATGAAGTGTCTCCTTTCTTATGGGGTCTAGAGTCCATATTAGGGACACAACCAAGGCTGTGGGTAGAGACCCACATGAGTGCATTCGTACTTGGAACCAATATGTCATAGTTCAAGAGGATATGAATCCATAGACCTACGTCTCCTAAAGTATCCGGAGACTTCTTAGGACTATAGGCAATAGTTGAGGGATTGAGCTAGGAAGTGACCCGGTGAGTGATCTGCTCGGTTGATTTTATGAGTGCCAGGGTGTGGTGATCCCTGTTACTTTGGGTTAGGGAATGAGCGGACAGTATGAGGGGCAACTGACTATAAAAGATAGACCCATAGGTCATCTCCTACACCCTACGATGACTTAGTATTTAACTATTTATAATGTAAATTACTATTAAATTCTAATTTTATGAACATTATGGTGGTCTGGGAGTTAAAATTTGAACATTATGAACATTGCATTGCTTGGCAAGTGGTTGTTGGAGTGTTGCGTGAAAAATGCGACACTGGTAAAGTAATAAACAAATGTAGTTACTTGTTAGCGTGTACATTATTAACTTTGTGATATTGGGTATATCAGACGATATGGGTTCGTGTACTGGACCTTCCCCCACCAACCACAGTTGGTGTTAATTTACATCGGTGAAAAATCCGAACACCTTTGATTAACTGTCAAAAAAAATTCTAACCTCTACCAATATCGATTGTGATATTGGGGAGTTTAACTAATGGCTATGATCATGATGATCACCCATTTGATATATAACCTTGCAGGTAATTTGAGGATTTTAATCCTTGGTTGTATAATACGAATGGCAATCAGCCTGTTGGGACCCATACCTTTGGTCCTGATTATGTAATTGGACCATTTAATTCTATAATCCTTGTTCCAATTGGCAAGATCGGAACATAAGATTTAAGGTTAGGAACCCAATTGTGGGATCAACTCCCCATATTATATGATCCGGCTCATAATTGGGCTGATTGACTCATCAGATCCTAATATCATCGCGATCAAACCCCTGGATTGCGATGTCATTACGATCTAACCATTGGATCGCCACACGATCACGATCAATTGTCGGATCGCCATATGATTATGATCGACCTATCGAATTGAGATATGATCACGATAGACCGTTGGATCGCCATATAACCACGATTGGTCCATTGGATCGAATTAATTCCTGAAGTGTCCATAAGGACTTAGAAAAACACATGCAGCGGTACAAACACAACATACCCTTTTTGGTTTCTTTCACAAACACACAAAACTCCTCGAACCTCTTCTCCAAGAGGATTCTTGGAACTCTATTGTCCAAACCTCCTTTTTTTTTTTTTGGAACTCTCAACCCTTGGCTAATTTACAGGCATTTGAGGGTTTCTCTGGGGGAGGTGAACACATGAAAGCTCCCCCAACTAACAAGAGCCTTTTTTATATATTATTATTATTTTTGAAAGTGTTTATATATTATTATTTTATCCTTAAAGAACTTAAGTGAGAGAGGGAGAAAGGATCCGGCCGGCACCTCCACCCAGTTAACCGGGAGAGGTGTGGGGTCTGGGTGGCACCCCCTCACCTCTCCTGGTTGGCTTGGAGAGCGAGGGCGCAGGGGCGCGAGGGCCTAGTGGGCCCCGCACGGCACTCCCTCACCTCTCTTGATTAGCTAAGAGAGGGAGTAGGGGCGCAGGCGCCTAGTGGGCTCCGCACGACACCCCGTCACCTCTCCCGGTTAGCTGAGAGAGAGGGGGTTGGGGAGAGGAAGGCTAGGCCCCATGCTCCACCCCTTCAATTATCCCAGTTAGCCAGAAGAGAGAGGGCCGGGGAGCGGGAGCCTGATGGGTCTGTGCTCCACCCGACAAAGCGGGGAGCCCCCCCCCCCCCCCCCGGCCCCTTTAACCAGCAAGTCTGGTAGGCCAATAAAAGGGACGAGGGCACTGCATTTTATCTCTCCTTTTTTATATTTTTCTTGTGTTTACCAGGTCAACCGTGAGGACAATTTTGTGGCTTTTGCTTTTTCTGGTGTAGGCCGGCCTGTTGCAGAAAAATTCTAGCCGACTGGGACTTCAGTCTGGTGCGTTTTGGGCAGCTCAAGGGGCAATGGAGATCCGCTTCTTGCCGGTTCCCAACGAAGGTGTGTTACACTTGCTGGTCATCACCTGTTTCACGCATTTTGCACAAAGTGCCCTAGATTTGAGTATGAATCAAGTATACATAGTGCACTGCCCTTGTACACGACTCATGCACCCCAGTTTTGTGCTGGTTTTGGGCCAATTTTTATGCATTGACCAAAGGGAATTTTATGGGTTCAACAAATGCCCCCCATAGGATTTCTGTGGGAGCCGAAGGGGACGGAGGACAACCTGTGTGCTTAAATAATACGTCATTTCACCAGGCCTAGTGTATTAGTCTTCCATAAAGGGAATACTACAATTCTCGAGCCATATTACTTTCACTATTTTGCATGGAACTTTGGGTATGATCAATCTATTCCTCCTAATGCAGAATTTCTATTAGAAAGGAGAAAGTATAAGACAACGGATGCAGATTTGATGTCGGCATCCTGGTGGGATTTCCTTTTCAGAGGTGATATGAGGGTTGCTTGCATATTTTCCGGTTTGACTCGTGTTGGCCAATTTGATCTGAGCTATGCCAGATGGTGGTATAACCATAGCAATATATTTCAGCAGCCTTTGAGAAAATTGAGAGAGATGGAAGAGGCTTGCCTATTGAAGCAGGATTGTCCTATTCTCATTGACGCCTCTTTGCTACACGCTTACCTTTCTCGGATGGCAGGGCAAGTGAGAGCAATACACAATGCTTGGGTGCAGAAAATGGGCATGTTCTGTCAAACAAAAGTCCTTATTTAGAGATGACTGCTCCTTTGAGAGACCCAGCATTGAAGTTGCAGCTGAAAGCTCTTCCAATCAAAGCCATGTCATTGAGACTTCAAAGCATATTCAAGGTGGGCACACCTTTTATCTATCCTTTTATCTATTTGTGGATACCCGAAGGGAAGCTCCTTATCACGCAAACTTCATGAAAGCAATTTCAGCAATGAGGCCATTGAAAGCTGGCAACGACACTTGGTCAATGCCATTGGGTCAGCTGGCCCCTTAAGAGTATATTTCCCAGATCGAGCAGGCTCGTAATGTGAAGGATATCTGGGATGCTATGAAAAAGGCGGCGCGGGCCATCGGGATTAAACCCGATGACTTGGTATTGAGACCCGTAACTTAATATGCTCCTGTGGGTGAGTAACTCCACCGTTGCCCAGCTTTCGTTGTTTTTATATAGATATTTGTATGCCCTTCTTTGACAAACTATCTTCCCCCTCTTTTTGTTGCAGCAAACACCTCCACCACCCAAGATGGAGCAGCCCCTGAGAGCATTTCCCCCTTTGAGACTCAAAATGAGTCGGTCCAGAATATCTCCACAGAGAAGCCATCTGTGCCTTCTAAGAGGCGAAGGAGGACAGAACATGAACTCATGAAGGGGGTGTACAAGCATCTCGCAGTTATACTAAGAAGGCAACTCCATCTGATGAGATGATGAACCTTGGTTAGTATTTGAGGTTGATTATCTTGGAATCTTCCTTCCTTCCTTCTTTCGAGTTCTGCTGATCTTCTAGGGCCGCTTTGATAGCCGGTTAAGATAAATCGGTTAGGGTAGGCACGGGTAGGGTATTCCAAGGTTAAGCCTCTTCTAATTTGGTAACTACATTTTTATTCTACATAGAATAAGAAAATTAAAATAGATAAAAAATAAAAATAATATAAATAAAAAACATGAAAAGTTACCTTACCCGACCTAGAATAACTAATTCAACCATTTTGGTCAAATTAGTTATTCGACCTTAACCCCAGAACAACTCACCCGACCTTGAATAGTCTACCCATGCTACCAAACTCAGCTTAGCAAACTAGCACAAATAATTCACCCTATTCTACCCTTATTCCTTTATCAAAGTGGCCCTTATGTTTTTTATATCCTTTCCCAGGTTCTCCTGAGGCGCAAGTCATGGGGGTGGATGACTTTTTCACCTCCAGATGGTGATAACACTTGTCAGCCAAGAACAGATAAGGAGAGATGTGATCCACACTTGGCTTTGAAGCTGGATGATCTCAAGCTTCTCAACCATGATTACACTCCTGTGACCACCGAGTCACCCTTGTTCTCATCTGGGGATCCTCCAGAGAGCCCTCTAGCTGGTATGTTCTGCTTATGTGTGCATTTTCAAAGTGTATTATGCAAGAAGCTTATGACTCCTATTGCTGTTTATGATCATAGGGGACAATGAGGTCCAGGGTTCAACTGTTCCCCCCCCCCCAAACAGGAGAAGAAAAGAATGCTTCAACAGAATCTTCTGTCGGTGAGAAGGAGAAGACTTGCCAGGTGAGCATTTATTGATACCTTCTCCTCGATTCATGTGGGTATTGACCATGTCCTTCTTGACAGCTTCCACAGCTACCACCTCATCCGACTCCATGCATGAGTTCTCCATTTTTTTGAATTCTTCCTTGGACGAACATCTTTTGGAGTACGGTGATAGTTTGGAGTTAGACTGGAAGACATTGTTTATTACTCTAGCGCGCTTCACTGTTGTGCGATGTCACCGCCAGTCCTGCACCAAATTTGTCATCAAAGTTTTGGCCGACTTCTGGTGCTATTGCACCCTTCACGCCAAGCCATCTGAGTTCTACCACCAGTTTGGCTGAACCAACTATTTCCCAACTCCCTAGTGAGGATCTTTTGTTTTGAAATCCGCACTCTTGTTTTTCATCTGGATTTATTTCATTTGTTACACCTATATAGCAATAGGATCTGGTGTGGTACAGTCCATTGAGGCTTCAAGGATAGTTGGCAAGTTTCCTCTGACAATAGATCCCTGTGCATCCGATGATTTGCCAGTCATCCAGACTCCTTGAGGCACCTATCTCTGTGATTCTCCCATCATCTATAGAAGCTGTGCAAGATGCGGAGAGACCTAGTAAAGAGGCGGAAGGTGTTTTAGAGAATGATGCCTTATTAAAGGCAACTGTCGTCAAGGTGACAGAGGCGAACATTCCCTCCCATATCTCACTACCTCCTACTCCAGATTCTTTTGGCAGTAGAGACAATCCGGAATCGGGTACAGGTATTTCCCTTTGCCCCTTTTTTGCTTTGTATGGTATTATTTTCAGATTCTTGACAAAATTTGAATTATATCCCTCTTTGCAGAGAGTAACGAGGTACACATGCGGTCTGTGGCTCTTTCCTCACCGGTGCCTTCCAAAACCACAAGGATGACTAGTTCCTCGGCAATAACAAGGGATAAGGCTAGAGGGGAACTGCACTCTGACCAAACTGGGTCTTCAGCTGCTACCAGAACATGAGAACTATCACTCCAAGCCATATTTCCCATGTCACCTTTGCTTAGAAAGTATAAGCTTCCTTGTATTCTGTTACATATTCTCTGCATGTTCAGTAGAAGAGATTCCTCCCGAGCTATCAGGTCAAGAGAATGCATTGGGAGAGTTTCAGAACTTCCCAAATCTTGGAGTTGAATGGCCAGATGCTCCATAGACACGCCCATCTGTAAGGTCCGAGACGATTCCCATACTAATCAACAGCTTATAAAACTTGCTTCACTAGGAGCCTCTTCCCACCGCTGAGATTATGCGGGCGACCTTGAGAGACATACCAAGGCTTATCACATGTTGGGATTGCCCAAAGAACCTTGGATGGCTGCATTGGAGGGAATTTGAGGTGAATTCTCCTATCTTCATGCTACTCAACAATGGAAAGAAGGTGCCTTAGTTGAAATTCAGTAGCTTGAAGAAGAGATTGTGGCATTACAAGAAAAGGCCAACGAAACAAACTTGCAGGCCAAGGCATCGTTGGCCCGCAGAGCTGCGTTGGAGG
Source organism: Amorphophallus konjac (assembly GCA_022559845.1). NCBI lineage: Eukaryota > Viridiplantae > Streptophyta > Magnoliopsida > Alismatales > Araceae > Amorphophallus > Amorphophallus konjac. The sequence goes on along the minus strand of CM040119.1, from coordinate 354,517,750 downwards.
AAGAATACACCCAGGAGATAGCCCATGTGGAAACGCTTCGGAAGGAGCTATTGGGGTTACTCTTCTCTTGCCAGAAGAAGGCCGAAGCCATGCAGCAGATACGAGAGGAGGTAAAAGCGCTTGCAAGGTAAGGGATTGATATCTATGATCAGATTGACACAAAGAAGTCTCGGGTTGATCAATTGAAGAACAATGAACCGAAGAGGCCTTGAACATTCTGTTTGATGTGCACATTTTTTGTAGTCACCCCAAGGGCTTGTCTCGAGCTCCCAATATCTTTTTATGAATAAGACATAATTCATCTCCTTCATGGAATTTGCATTGTCTTTCTTCTTTCTCTTTTTTTATTTTCTTTTTTCTATTACTAACTTAGCGCTCTCTCGGATTTTCACCAAAACTAACCCCCTCTTGCTTTTGCCGACACGCCCTTTCGGATTTTCACAGTGCAGGGTTACCTATTTTTACCCGAGACGGTCTTTCAGGTTTTCACCTTAGTCAGGTTATGACCTTTTAGCCCTTAAACATTATCAGGACAACTCATTTTTAAGTCTCTTATTTATTTATTTTTACTATTTTAGTATATATATTTATTTTATATCGCCAATGGGACAAAAGAAATTTGAACTTTCATTGACCCTTGGCTATGAAGAGGATACGGGGTCAATAGATATAGGTGTATATTGATATCGATGATTCCCGACCTTGAAGAGTATGAAACTTGAAAGGTACAAATATCAATGGTTTTTGATCAGGAAATGGGTATATGTGGCTTCTAGCCCTTAAAGGCATGGAACCTAAGAGTAAGAATATCAATGGTTTATGATCTTTAAGAACCAAAGAGTATGGATATCAATGGTTTCTAACCTCCTTCTTGGTGACCCACATTTGTTTGATGCGGAGGTGCCGCAGTTCCACATGATTGCCCCCTCGTTAAGCTCAGGGGCTTTGGAATTCTGCAAGTGCACTTGCTTTTGATTTGAGGTTTTATAGAACAGCTGTGAGACCTGCTTTGTTATATGGTACCGAGTGTTGGGCAAAGGAACACATTCACAAAATGTGTGTAACAAAGATAAGGATGCTGAGATAGATGTGTGACAAAACTAAGAAAGATAAGATTATGAATGAGCGCATCCGTAAGGACTTGGGGATAGCCCCAATTGATAATAAAATGAGAGAAAATAGATTAAAGTGGTTTAGACATGTGCTTCGTTGCCCTAACTCAGCGCCGGTTAAAAGATGCGACCGAATCTTAGTGGATGTTAGTAAAAGAGCTCGGGGAAGACCTAAAATGAGATGGTGCGATGTTATTAGGAAGGACATTAATTTTTTTATTTTAAATATGAATATAACACTTGATAGAAATCTTTGACGGAACAGGATTCATGTAGCCGACCCCAAATAATTGGGATAAGACTCTGATGATGATGATGATGAACCTAACTGTGGGATCAAGTCCCTAGATTACATGATCTGGCTCATAATTGAGCTGATTGAGTTATTGAATCCTAATATCATCACAATCAAACCATTTGATTGCGATGTCATTACGATCTGACTGTTGGATCGCCAAATGATCACGATCGATCCAATGCATCGGGATATGATCATGATCGACCAACGGATCGCCATATGATCATAATAGGCCCATCGAATTGGGATATGATCACGATCAACCGTCAGATTGCCATATGATCAAGATCGGTCCATTAGATCGAATTAATTCCTCAAGAGTCAATAGAAGTGCACCAGTTGATTGAGCATTGGGGTAAGTGTTGGCCTCTTAGGGGTGATAGGACAGTGTGGTGACTTCTTCTCCATGCGACACTGCGGACGTTATGGGGTGAAATGAACAACCACATTTTCAGGAGGAAGGCTAGAGCCGAGGATACAGTTATTTCTTTTGTTTGTGATAGAGTGAGGGAATGGGCTGAGATACTTTGTAATGTGAATTCCCAAAACTCTTACTGTTTTTGTCTTGTTGGGAGGTTAAAGTGCTACACACTATCTTGGTGCGACCTTCTTTTGCATAGGGTTCTTTTGGGAATTGATCGGCTATACTTGTACATCTCCTTTTTATTTAATACATCAGTGGTACTACCCACTTTCCAAAAAAAATATCCATAAGGACTTAGAAAAAATACATATGCAGGGGTGCATACACAACATACCCTTTTTTGTTTCTTTCACAAACACACGAACTCCTTGAAGTTGTTCTCCAAGAGGATTCTTGGAACTCCATTGTCCAGACCTCCTCCTTTTTTTTGATCTTTTTTTTGACTCTCCAACCCTTGGCCTATTTATAGGCATTTGAGGGTTCATCCAAGGGAGATGAAGACATGAAAGCTCCCCTGGCTAACAAGAGCCCTTTTTATATTATTATTTTATGCTTAAAGAACCCTAAGTGAGAGAGAGGGAGGGTCCGGCTGGCCTATCACCTCCACCCGGTTAACCGGGGGAGGTGTGGGGTCCAGGTGGCACCCCTCACCTCTCCCAGTTGGACGGGAGAGAGAGGGCAGGTGCACGGGAGCCTAGTGGTCCCCGCATGGCACCCCCTCACCTTTTCCAGTTAGTCAAGAGAGGAAGCAGGGCTGCGGGAACCTGGTGGGCCCCGCGCGGCACCCCCTTACCCCTCCCAGTTAGCGAAGAGAGACGGGGCAGGGGAGCGGGAGTCTGGGCCCCGCGCTCCACCCCCTCACTTCTCCCAGTTAGCCGGGAGAGAGAGGGCCGCAGAGCAGGAGCCTAGTGAGCCCCACACTCCACCCGGCTAACCGGGGAGGGTCCCCCCGGGCCACTCCTTCAGCCAGCTGGTCTCGTAGGCCTATAAAAGGGTGACGGCACGGGTTTTCTCTCTCCTTTTTATATTTCTTGTGTTTACCAAGTCAACCGTGGGGACGGTTTTTTGTGTGTTTTGCTTTTCTTGATGCAGGCAGGCCTGTTGTGGAAAGATTCCAGCCGAAAGGGACTGCAGTCTGGTGTGTCTTGGGCGGTTCAAGGGGGTGAGAGAGATCCGCTTCTTGCCGGTTCCCTGCGAAGGTGTGTTACACTTGCTGTTTGACATATTTTCAAGTGCACAAAATGCACTGGATTTGGGTATGATTCATGTGTACATGGTGTGCTGGTCTTGTGCACGACTCATGCACCCAAGGTGCTAGTTTTGTACCAGTTTTGCGCTGGTTGTGGGGCAATTTTTATGCACTGACCAGATGGAATTTTATGGGTTCAACAGGGAGCTAGTTTCCAATGACCCTGTAATGTGGAAGGAGATTACGAGGCAGAAATATTACCATAGGAAACACAAATACTATTTGCATATAGCGAATGTGTCTTTTATGACCCCTTTGTGGAAAGAAATTACATATGCAGAAAAATGGGTTGATCAATGCCATTTGAATTCAGGTTGGTATGGTGAGCATACACTATTTTGGCATGATAATTGGACTGGTGATCCCTCGAAAATTTCCTTTCTACATGGCAAATTGTTCAAGAATGTCACTCCCTGGAAGGGTCTTCTGTATACTGGAATCTCACTTTAAGAAGAAATCTCAAGAAGGCAGAGGAGAATGAATTCATCTCACCCATGCATGCTGAATAGGGTGGCTATAAACCCCAAACTCCAATAAGCAGGATCAGATGATTTGGGTGAAGAATATTGGAATTTTCTCAGTCAAATCCTTATATTCTCAAATAGGGGCACTTGAAAGGAACCCAAAGAGTCGAGACATCTGGAAAGTCAAAAGTTCCATCAAAGTGTGAGCTTTTATGTGGTTAGCTTTCAAGCATAGACTTGGGGCAAATATCTATAGGAGGAAGGGGGCTGTGAACAATGATGACCTTTGCGTCTTCTGTAGGTTCTAACAAGGAGATATTTACAAAGGCTGCCATTTTAGTAAAGAGGTGTGGCGGGTCTTTGGTAGCTTGGCTAACGTACGCTGCAGCTTTGGCACTTTTGAAGAAATATGGCAAGCGTAAAGAGCCTTCAGATTGTAGGCGGGCAGGAGTCAAAGATCACACATACTTCACATTTTACCTCATGCCATCTGCTGGAGCATTTGGAAGGAGCGGAATGATGTCATTTTTCAGGGAAGTAGACCTTATGTCGAAAACATGTCTTTTCATGCGCTTTATTTTCTTTATCATTGAAGCAGATTTATTCTCAAACTTTCTATAGATGACTGGAAGAATGAGATATCTGCTGTTTCTCCTTTCACTGTTATGAAATTTTCTTTTTCTTTAGAATGAAGAACCTCTCTTCCTTGCAATGATTGTATCAGCCCTCTATATTTTAAAAAATTGTAGGAAGAGTTCACTTTCCTTTCAATAAAAGAAATCTAAACAAATTATGGATCACAAAGATCCTATGTTACATGACGAGCTTTAAATTACATTCTGTTCGGGGATTCTTCTTGATTAGTTATATATTATTATGCATTATATTTGTGTATATGCATATGAAAGATAGGGACAAAAAGAAAGAAGATGATAAGAAAAGTGAGGAAAAGTAAATATAGACACCGTGGATCAGGAGAATCTAGGAAGTGAATGATCCCTACTGAGTACAACTCATGAATTTCATTCAAATGCTTTTCAGGAAAAGGCTCTTAGAAGTTGGTGTGTGGTCATTTGCTTGCCTTGCAGTTATCAGGAGTAGTTTTGTGGTCAGTTGTACTTTTCTCTTTTGGATATGTGCTTGTCTACTTTGTACTTTAAAACTAAGTGTGTCAATGAACATGAAAGTGGAATGACAGTTATTTTATTTAGTGGCTTCATGTGGGGGTGTGCTTGGATATTTATAATTGTTACAAGTTGGCACTACTAATAGATCTAAGATAAGGTGGTCTTCAGTCTGGGCGGTGGATTCCTGCAAAAGCAGGGCCGTTATAGCTAGTATACTGCATAGTTCTCAAGGAGGCCTAGGCACCGCCTTAGCAACCAGGCGCCTCTCTAGGCTCAAGGTACATTATCACCTTTTCTTGGTCCAAAAGGTGCCCAAAGCACCTGCGTGGGTGCTCAGGTCTGCCAGTGTGACCGAATAACTGGACCTGATTTACTTTTAAAACACCCCCCAAGCCCCCGACCTCGATCTACCCATTCTCCTCAACTCTTCGAGACCTCCTCTCCTGTGCCCCCTCTAGGGTTTTGTCCTTGCTACCATCTCTCGCACCTCGTAGCTCACCATCTTCTTGACCACCATTGTTCACCGCCATCCCTCCACCTCTCCTGTGCCCCCTCTAGGGTTATGTCCTTGCCACCATCTCTCACTCCTCACTCCTCGTAGCTCACCATCTTCTTGGCCACCATTGTTCACTGCCATCCCCCTCTCTCTCTCTCTCCTCGTAGCTCACCATCTTCTTGGCCACCATTGTTCACCGCCATCCCTCCCTCTCTCTCTCTCTCTCTCTCTCTCTCCTCGAAGCTCACCATCTTCTTGGCCACCATTGTTCACCACCCTCTCTCTCTCTCTCTAATAGCTCTTAGAATGAATAATTATGATGTTTGCAGATCTTAACTTTCTTTTCTGGACGTCTGGGACTCTTATGTAGTACCGACTCCACAGAAATGAAAGAAACTTGCATAGCATAATTTTCTGTTAAGTGGAAGTTATTCATTTAATTTACGTTCCTTTTAGTTTGTATTCAATATTGTGTAATTAATGTATCTAATTCATTGTCTTTAAATTTTTATTAGGATGGGTGCATTTATATATCTTGCAATTGAGATAAAATTTGCAATATCTTTAATTTTAATTTATTTGACATTATATTAGGGCCATGTAAATTTTTAAGAGAGATGCTAGTTGCCCAAGATGTGCCAAGGTGCTAACGAGGTGCTGCTTAGGCAGACGGATGCTTTGCGCCTAAGTGCTTAGGCTCCCCAAGAATGCCTTGGGTCGCCTTTTTGCCTTGACAACCATGGTATACAGTCTCATAAACATGATGCATGGTTATGGTTATGGGAAGGCAATGGGAGATTCACAATCAAGTATTCCAACAATCTAATAGCAATTGGGGGTACCTTGCATCCCTTGGCTAATCAAGTGTGGAAGCCTAAGGGCCCATTAAAGGTAAAATTTTTGACGTGGAGAATAACTCATGGCAGACTGCTCACTTATGACTGCTCTTTGCAGAGCATTAATACACCCGACACTTGTATGGTTCTATCGAAAACCTGCTGCTTGTATGGACATTGAGGAGTCGCTTGATCATCCTTTCGTTGGCTGCTCATTTGCTATTGAAGTCTGATTGATGATCTTGTATAGGCTCCAATGCATGCATCACTTCCTAGATTCAGTCCACGAGCGCTACTCCTATGTTGGAATTCCTGTCCTTAAAAATGACAAAATTGTGTGGCGGCTGATTCTCCATGCTACCCCATAAGGGCTTCTGCTCAAGAGGAATAGAGAATCATCAAAAAGGCGCTAGGACTCTGGAAATAGTTGTTTCTTTCATTTGTGAGAGGATCCAACAATGGGTTAGTGATCTCTGTAACTTGGAAGACTGTAAGTCCTCACTATTGCAAATTTTTTTTTTTTTTTTTTTTTTTGGGGGGGGGGGGGGGGGGGGTGTTTCAAATAGGACATACCATCCTGATCTGAACCACAACAGAACCGTTCTGGTTCCCATGGGCAGTAAATGAGCAGAACTGACCAAAACTGGCCTTGGAACCAGAACCGGAACTGGCCAAGACCACGATGGTTCCTAAAACTGGTTTTTAATTCCTTATGAGCCTTCTGCTTGCAAATTGAGATTGTGAGCTATACTCCTATACTTGTACCTTCCCTTCTTTTTAATATAATTTTGTGGTACCCTCCACTTTCAAAAGATAATTGATACGAGATAGGATAAGTGTTTTCATGTTAACATTCATGAAGCAGGTAAATAAACTCTACTACCTTATATGTTCATGCAGTTACAAAATTATTTTCCACTTTACTCATTAAATAACACGGATAAACTACACAGGATATTTCTTTAACCCACGATATCAACATGGTCCTAATGTGAAGAATGATGATGAAGTGTTGAATGGGATAAATAATGTTATTAAGCAAAGACACATGGACAAGGATAGGGCTACAACGGTATACAATAAAATGTATCATTGTAGGTTGAAGTCGATGCATGTTGGAAGTTTACAAGCAAAAAAGGCATTAATATTGCTAAGTCCAGGCAATCACTTCTGTATATAACCAATTGGATAGTTATGGTTTGTTCTTGATTCCAATTTTTTATTTTTTACAGATGATTGGTGGATGGATCATGGGAAAGCCTTGGGTATGAAGATCTCCCATATGTTGCAATTTGTGTGACAAGTTGAATGAACCCTGCTTTAGGATGTAAGATGAATTGGTCAGGCATTCAATCTAATTCATACGAAGCAGAGAAACAAGCTCACATCATCAAGGTTGGAACAATTTGTTTTCTGCCACTATAATACGTAGATAAATTTAGTGGCTTTAGGTGTCACAAAAGGAAGAACCTGATACAAGGTTGAGTTAAGGAGATGAGCTACCACAGAGACTGCACTAGTAGAAGAGCCCATAGATTTGGATTAAGTTTTCATACAAGAAAATTCACTCCATGCATGGGTGAATGCAAAGGACAGCATTGGGTTCACCAGAATTTAACTCAAAAAACTGAACTTGTGCTGAAGGATTGTCAGATGCACTCCTCTGTCCATAGAGTTTCAACTTCCACTTCCAAAATGACAAAGAAAGCTTTCAAAGAAGACTGAGTAAAGGCAAGGAGAAATTAATGACCCTATGTATATCGCAGATCTAGACATGATGGAAAAAGGACAACAAAATGCCAAAGCCGAGCAAAAAGATTATATCCTAAATTTTATATGACTAAACTTCAACCACTAGCAGTGATGATCCAAATTAAGGACAAGGTGGTGCACGCGTTCATTTATAGGGGTATATCACCAATACTTTCAGAAAGGAGCAATAATTTACCCATGCCACGCAGGATGAAGCAATCACAGCGGATAGGAAATGGGGATTTTAGCGGCTAAAATTGCAGTGGTGGATGACATGAGTGACGATGGTATTCTAGATGAAGCACCAAGGCCAAAATAGCTGGATCTAGGATTAGGCCACAAAGAGAGGAAGAATGGCAGTGTCATGGAGAGAAAAGGATACTGGGGATTTCGGGCAGCAGGAGTTTGCAGTGGACTATTCAGTAGTTGGATCGTGTTAATTAAAGCCCATATATTATTGAAATTTAAAACATAAACATGTAAAATACACTTTACACACTACAAGGGTGAAAAAAAGCATGTATAGAAACATCATTTACCAAAGGGATGGTAGATTCCCTTCTTTTTTGGTTTTGTATGTACCTATATGGTATGCAATGTAACTATGTTCCTGCTCACCACTTTGGTGCTTAAAGTATTTTGAGGCTTCGTCTTTTAGAATGCATAAATGAAACATAAAGCACCAAAAGAAATAAATTAGCCTCTCTAGAAGAAAAGGAATATGACAGTACTATTCTATAATTCAGGCACCAAATATCTTGTCCCCATCATGTGCTTGCATGCTGATGTATTCCAACATGATAATGAACAAAGCCAACTAATTGGCTTTAAAAAACGAGACTGTGGATTACCTCTCACTTGTAATCACTGTTTGGCCTTTCTGTAGGTTCAATGCCAAAAAGGCTCACATTCCATCGATTTGCCCAGGAGACCATCCAGTGAGAATGTTCAGCACTCTCCCCAATTTAATTGGATATGCTATACATACCCCAACCTCCCAGAAAGATGACCACCCAGTTCCATTTTCTGAACTCAATATTTCAACTCACATAATTGCCATTTTAGAACCTCCATGTTACTATTTGAAGCCTATTTACAAAGCTGCTTAAATTTGTTTTACATTCTTACCACCAGGCACTGACATATCCAATGCTACGATGCAGGCATGCACAGTTCTTTCATGCCTCCCTCATCTTCCTCTCCAGAGAAAGACTTAATTTCTGACTCTCTGAGTCAATTCCCAGGCAATTTAAGAACAAACAGTGCATAAATAAAAGTATGCAGAATTAAGTTCACTCAATGTTATACTGCCCTTCTATGCTAAAGAACGTTGCTTTCCAGACCACACTTCTTGTTTGGTGGGACTGCAGGTTGGAAGGCATTGATACAGCAGGCAGAGTTAAAGACGGATACTTCCAACAAATGCCAACACACACACGATTTAGCAGGCAAAATCACATGAAATGAAACAGAGCACAATGTAAAACATATGCGAACAACAGCCCCAGTGGTTTGAAGAACAAAGTTATGTACAAGAATCAGCAGTGTGACTGTCATTTTGTGGTGACAATCAAATGCAGAAACAAAAAGTCTGATAGTCATCTAAGCTCATAAAACTGCAAGATGCATTATGTCCTCCACAGAAACTACAGAAACTCCAAGCATACTGTAAAGAAGAAAAATATATATATTGAGTAACATACCCATGCCATGTAGCATTTAACATTAAAAGGAAATCATCAATACCATCAACACCAAATCTGTATAACATCCAAGGCAATCCCTTGCTCACATAGGGGCAAAGGGAGACACAAGGTTGTTTTACCTCACATTAGGCAAACAAGCAATTACAAAACTGAAAATAGGGCATTATGGACATTCTTTCTGTTTTCCTTTTCCCCTTTTCTATTCTTCTTGAGAGGTACTCGATGTAGAGCCCCATTTTATATGCATACTTTTGCATCTCATTTCACAACAGGTGACTCACGTTTCTTCAAATTAGTTGTTTCATTCCTCGATTTTTAAAAGGAACATAAGAATCCATCCCCATAATTATTTAATAAGAAATGCATGTTTATATTTCTCACTGTACCCCAATTGATAACTTCATGTCATTTTGGGAGATAATAATCTTCTCTAGACATGTTTGTATGACCAGTGAGTTTGTTGCAATATACTTGGCATCCACTATATTATCATTAACTAACTTGAACTGTTATATTATCTTAGAACTTTCTTCTGTATGTTACTAATATATTTTGGTTAGATATTTGATCAATATCAACTGAATTTAAAGCAATCCTCTATGAGTAATTTTATAAAAGCACCAAGGTTTTATTAAAAACACTTGATATTTATTCTGATGGGTCTCTTTGGAGACATCCGATAAAATTGGAACGATATTTATTCTGATGGTGTTTTAAACATTACATGAAATGCCTGGGCACTCACCTAGGCATTTAAGGCTGAAGCAAGCCCATGATCACCCGACTTGCCTTTCACCTTAAACTACATAGGCTAATCCTTACATCAACCATATCCAACATGTTTCCAGTGAAAAACATTGGTTCAGCCACTCAGGATCCCACAATTGCTTGCCATGATCCTTTCCTAAAGCACATGTAAAATTATACACTATTCTAGGTTATCCTAACATCTTTTTTTCTTTTCTTTCTTTTTCGAAAGTGAGTGGTACCACTAATGTATTCAAGAAAAAATGGGAATGTACAAGTATAGCAGACGAGCCAAAAAATCCCTCTACACAAGTAGGCCACACCAAGCCAATGTGAAGCTCTCTAACCCCCAACAAATTGAAAAGAGAAGAGTTTTGGGAATTCACATTACATAAGAGCTTAGTCCATTCCCTCACTCTGTTACAAACAAAAGAAACAACCGCATCCTCCGCTCTAACTTCCCTCCTAAAAATTCTGTTGTTCTGCTCCCCCCACAATGACCATTGACCACATAGTAGCATGGAGGATCAGCCACCAGATGATCCTACCCGCTCTAAGAAGCTAGCCTATGCCCCAACTCTAAATCAGATGATGCACTTCTAACTGTCGGCCGAAGACATACTGGGTCCTCCTAGCAAGCTCCCCCCACACCCCTTGTCAGTAGGAACATCCTACAAACAGGTGGTCTATAGTCTTGCCCTCCACTCCACACTGATAGCAAGTCAACAGGATGCCTGGAACGAAGCGAAGCAGCCTATCCCGAGTAGGCAACCTCCTGTGAGAATCCTTCAAGCCAAGAGCTTCACTTTCAGCTGACTCTTCAGCCTCTAGACTTGAGGGGCGAGACTACGACGAATACTTCCATCTAAGATAATGGCGTAGGCAAAACGAATCGAGAAGGTCCCCTCACTTTCTTACCTCCATGTCCACACATCCTCCCTATCAAGTAGAGGATGGAAGTCAAGGAGGAAGGAGAGGAGGTCCTGGAACTGCTCCATCTCCTCCAATCTGAGATCCCTCCAAAAAGTGGGAGCCCAGGTGCCATCGAAGAGCTAGAAACGCCTGAGAAACGGACCCCAACAGATAGGTTGAAACTACAAAGAGGTTCAGAAAAAATCTTCCAAGGAGAAGTCACCACACCACCTATCCTTCCAGAAAAGACTCTCGTCGCCTTTCCCCAGTTGGACCGGGACGCCGGAGACTATAACATCCTTGCAAGTCAATATGTCGTGCCAAAGCGGGGCATTCCTATGCTACAAAGTGGGTACCAGCTCCAAACTCTCCTCTTGTCATAGTACCTCTCCCTAATAACCTGCACCCATAGCCCATCATCTCCCACTCCCAACCTCCATAGCCACTTACACAAGATGGTCAAATTGAAATCCCTTACATCATTGATCCCCAAGCCTCCATGTTCCCTACTAGCAGTCACCCTACCCCATGCAATGTTATGCCAACCCCTACATCTCCCTCCACTACCATGCCAAAAAAATCTGCTCTGAATAGCTGCAATCTTCTACGCCACAGAGTTTGGAATCTGGAACATGGAAAGAAAATAAATAGGTAGGAAAACTGTATAATGAAGGGCCATGCCAAAACTGATCTACACAACACCAGTCTGCTCTCATAAGATAGCAGCCTGGTCTTCCAGCCAACAAGTCTGGATTCAAATCTCTGAACAATAAGAAATCAATTTACATAGTGAAGGGCAACAAGAGATAGTGGGAGGCCTAGATAGGATATAGGAAACACTCCCACTTGACATCCAATAATACATGCCACCCTTTGAAGAGCCCAATCTTCCATGTTAACCCCCACAAGCATACTCTTATGGAAGTTAACTATAATCTCAGTGACCTCGACCAGCAAATCCAACAGGATCCTAGCCACATAAATCTGTTGCTCGCCCTATGCTAAGAACAGGATGGTGTCATCTACATATTGTAAATGAGTAACTGAAAGGCCACCTCGGCTAACATAAAACCCCCTAATCAGACCAGAAGCCTCTGCCCTCAGCCACACTCGACTCAGAACATGAGCTACCAGAACAAAGAGAAGAGGGGGCATGGGGTCCCCCTGTCGGAGCCTCCTGCCACTGTAGAAAAGAGAGGAGGACCTCCCATTGACAAGGACAGCGAAGGAAGCCGAGGAAATGCACACTTTGATCCAACCAATCCATGTATCCCCAAAACCCATGTTGTCCAGCACATCAAACAAACATTGCAAATTAACCGTATCACAGGCCTTCTGAAAATCCAACTTCAGAATCATCCCTTTCTTCCTTTGAGTCTTCATAGGAAACAAGCACTCATGGGTCACCAAGAAATTATCGTGAATGTGTCTCCCCCTAATAAAAGCTCCCTGATACCTGTTGACCAGCCTGCTTATCACACTGACCAATATCCCTACCAACAGCTTAGAGATGATCTTGTAAGTACCATTCAACAAACTGATAGATCTGAAGTCCTTGAAATCTCGAGTACCTTGTTTTTTAAGGATAAGGACTACGAGGGTTTTATTGATGCCTCCCAAATGAGCCCTTCCCTCTTGAAACTCCCTCACCGCTGCCACCAGCTCCTCTCTAATGACGTCCCAGCATTGCTGAAAGAAGGCCAGAGGGAAACCATCTGGCCTTCGAGCTCTATCCCTACAAGAGAGAAGATGGCCCAGTGAATCTCCTGCTTAGTAAAAACTCTTGGTAATGGCATCCCTCTCCTCACTAGAAAAATGGGGTAGGAGGTCATCTGTTATCCTCGGCCTCCAACGCTCATCCTCTGTAAAAAGTCTAGAGTAAAAGTCCCTCGCCTATCCCCTAATATCCTCTTCAGAAGAGAAGGAGAACTCTCCCACCTGGATGCAAGTAATGGTGTTAACTCTCCTCCTCCCTGATGCAATATGGTGGAAATAGGCGATGTTCATGTCTCCTTCTTTGATCCATCTATCCCTCAATCTCTGACGCCAGTAGATTTCCTCCATAGAGAGGATCTCATCAAACTGGACCCTTAGGGAGCCACTAAGCCTCTTGTCATCTGGATCTATAGGACATGCCTCCTCCAAACTGTCAAATCTCTCAAGTTGTTGTAAGATACGGTCCTTAGCTGCCCTACCCGAGAGGGCCTTATCAGCCCCCCATGTCTTGAGAACATGCGCAGTGTGCTTCAGCTTTCTCACCAAAGATGACATAGCAGATGTACCCCTATTCAGCCCAAGCGCTCCTGACAGTGTCCATGAAATCCGCCTCCTTGAACCAGAACTTCTCAAGTCTAAAGTTGTATCTCCCATCATGCACATGACTAGTCTTCAAGAGAATGGGTTTGTGGTCCGAAACCGATCTAGCCAACTGGAGCACCTACACATGAGGATAGTGGCCCTCCCAATCAACAGAAACCAGAAACTTGTCCAGCCTGGAGCATAAAATATTAGCTCTCAAATTGGACCAAGTGTATTGCCCACGAGCCATACCCAGGTCCACCAGTACAGTCTCCTCAATAAAGTGAGTGAAGTCCTCAATATCCCCCATGTGCAAACTATCACTTGTACTCTCCCACGGAGTAGCGGCCACATTAAAATCCCCATCAACACACCATGGCCGACTAGAAGAAAGATGGTAGCGAACCAAGTCATCCCACAAGATCCGCTTCTCCTCTCTACTTTGAGGTCCATACACTCCTGAGAAGTCTCAGGAGAAGCCATCCCTAACATTAAAGAAGTGAAGGAAAATGGCCCACCTATCAACTTGTCTATATGGCACCACCTCCTCAACTTCATAAGGATTCCAAAGGATCATAACCCCCCCTGACCTGTCCACTGTTGGGGAAGCAACCCCATGGACAATCTCGTACCTCAAATCTCCCTCATAAAGGAATCCCCATCAACTACACACTTAGTCTCATAGATGTAAAGAATATCAATCTTACATCTCCTAATTAACTCCCTCACTGTCCTCTTCTTCTCCACCCCCCCAAGCCTCCTCACATTCCATGAGACGATCCTCATGAAGACACGCTCCGCTCCTCCCTAACACCATCATCAGCCCCCTCCCTCTCCCCTCTCTGTTGAGCCCTCTCGGCCTGCAAAGTACACTCCCACCATCTCTTCTGAATGTTCAAGAACGCACCCTTCACGTCCTTCTCTGTCAATACACAAGAGATACCCACCTATTCAACTAACTCCCTCACCCGCTCCTCATTAAACTTCTCGACCTCTCCCAACAACTCTCTCACCATTTCTCTCCCCATAAAGTTCCGGGCAAGTGAGGCTGCCTCCACCCGTGGCAAGCCTGCACCTCCACCCGAAGACTCTAGGAAGACATCCTCTCCCTCCAGCAAAGCTACCGCTTGAGCCTCCAACACCTGGGCTCCTCCCCCCTTCTCCCAACTAAGGGCCACTGGGACCGGCACCAACAACAAGGAGGGGTGATCCTCTACACTGGCCTCCTTGGACAGGGCCGCCTTGTCAACCACGACAGGCGCCTCTGGAGCACCCCCCAACACCAGATGCTGCTTCTTCTCTGTTGAAGAGCCCACTTGCTTCATAGATGTTGATGCCTCAATGCCACAGGTGGCCGGACGCCACGCAGGGAGTCCGACAGAAGCCAAGTGACCAAGCCTCCAACCGGCCCATTGAAAAGTCGCTACCCCTCCAGTTGGAGCCTTCCACGCCCTGGACATCCCCAGTCACCACATGCTTCCCCCTCCCATCCACAGCAACAGACGGAGAGGCTCCCTGTCGCCCCTCCATACCCCACCAAGGTAGAGCGAGGGGGAAGGACGTTGCCTGCATGCCGGAGGAATCACTAGCAACCTTTGGAGAGGCAAGAGCTGCCGGCAGGATGTTTGCCGCAGTAGGCTCTGGAACCCCTGCGAGCTTAGGGCGGCCGGCATAATCGAGTGAGGGGGATGATCCATCGCGGTTCCCAGAGACCCGATAAGGACCACCAAACCGACACCAGGTAAGTCATGGGCCTCTTGCATGGACCGGTGGCTCCACCCAAAATGAAAGATCCGCGGCCCGACTACGCCACTTCACGGATCGGCTCAGAACAAGAACCAGGGCCTTGAATAGTGTCAAACCCCACGCGGTTCGAATTCAAATCCCCCACCCAATCAGGCAACCTCCGTACATCTTCAACCTCGGCACATGGCCCTCGTTGCCCTAGGTGTGGCAGCAGTGCAACCTGTAGAGTTTAGTACACCCATAGTCGGACGACGTAGGTGATGCCGGCAAGGTCAATAGAGACGACGGAGGGGACCGTCGACGGGTCGGCCACCTAGATGATTGCAGCCACCGCCGTCTGCAATCCCAACTCCGTGAACCCCAGTGTACCCAGCTCCACCCGTCCAAACTGTCAGACCATGAACGAAAGGTCTACCGCATCACAAAGGCACAGTGGGACACCTCCGAAGATAACACGTAGCCTCATCGATTGAGAGTTGGGGAACGTCCCCCTAGTCTCCAACCATCGTTGCACCCTAAGAATGGCACCCCCCGCTGCGAGGAAACCCAAGTCCACCATCCCAGAGATCGATGATGCCTCCTGCCCGACTGCGAGGAAAGTTGCCCGGGACACCTTGGAGACCTCCCAGCCACCACCTACAACCTCTCCCAACCTCCGCCTGATCTCCTCTGCAACAACTTCCCCGTCCAGTGACACACAGAGACACCTCCTAAGCCATGTGACCCTGTCCTGCAAGGACTCGGGTGGGAACTCACCTGCATCCACCCATCTCTTGCTCACCGGGCCCTTAGACCCCAGAGCCAGAACGTTCCTCACCACCTTCGTGAAACCCCGGCGACGTCCTGAAGCACCACGAAACGGTGGGCAGCGCCCTAAGCCTGCGGAACCGCCTCACATGCCCCCTCCGGCCACAGTGAAAGCAGGTCGGCTCCAACAAAGGGCCGCCCCGATGTGCCATGACATCCAAAAACCCAAGCTTCTTTGTGGCAAGGTCCCACCCTTGCTTCAACTTTGTTAAAAGAGCAGAACTATTACTGCCATCTTTACAATGATTCAAGATGCTATATGGTTTGTACTGAGAATCTAGAGTACAAATCATCAAGTTTACTACTTCATTGTGTGAGAAAATAAAAAAGAAAAAGAAATGTCTCAATACAATAATTACACTAGAGAATTTGCGAGCTGGAAACATGGGAAACCTCATAATAGCAGCAACAATATTTTTCTCGAGGTAATTACCACTAGTCACTCTTTGTTTCTAAGCTGATAGCATACACCAATGTACTGCACCGACATATGCTAAGACTTCGGTCAGGGTTATATACCAGAACTGCACTTTTTAATTCGATATGCTTGGCTCTCCATCCACAGAACTGGCATTTAATTGAAGATGATCAGCCAATCAATAAATTAAACTGTCAATGTGGGACTGCTTTAGCAGGAAGCTCCCCCGTTGGCCACCGGCGATCGTTATGGCTAGGAGGGTGCACTGGAAGAGCCTCCGTCCCCCATCAACCCCTCATCCCTGTGTTCGGCTCCATGTGAAGGCAAGAGGATGAATCCGGCGGACCTGGCGAAGCAGTTGGCCTCCTCGCCGGGCACCGGCGGCTGCCAGCATGGGGAGCGGAAGGCAGAGAAGCAGATAAAGGCAATGCGGCCAACTGCAACCTGTTGCCTAATAGTTGTGGAACAGTGACAGCACCGGCCATCCTGGAGGTTGACAGTCGACCCACCGGCATGACTGGGCAAGTGATGGAGATGAGACATGGCTCTGCATCCCCTCACCAATCCACTAGAGTCGGAGCTAATGGCTCACTCCCTGACTTGGTTACTGTATTGAGAGGCCACGGGCCTCAAGCTCCTCCAGCACTCGATGACATGGTGGCTCTTCACAGACTCCCCATACTGGATAATGAGGATCTATTGGACTTGAGTGAGGAGTACCAAGCAACCAAACCTCACCTGGAGGTCCCAGAAAGTCCTGTACATGGAGTTGGGAAAACCCCAGCAAAATTCTAGCAGGATGATGCAATTCACAAGGAGAAGGATGGGTTGGGGAGGGAGGGGGTTAAGGAGATGGTGGGAGTAGTGGAGAAATGGAGAGAAGATCAGGGTCAAAGAACTGGCGGAAAAGGTCGGGGTGTCTTTTGCCGGCCTGGACAAGGACATCAAGGGGTTGTTCTCCAAGGTTCAGAAGAGGTGGCTGCTCACTTTGGCTAGGGAAGTCAGAGGGAGGAAATCAGCCAAATAGGGTGACAAAAGGGTGTGGGGGGGGGGGGGGGTGTTAGGGGAAGCAGAGGGCTCGAGAAGCGGGAAGATAACTCCTCATCTCTACGAGGATTGTGTCGTGAACATAAGGAGGATTGGGGGGAGGAACAAAAGAAGGTTGGTGAGTGACCTTGTCAAAAGATGTAAAATTGATATCTTGTGCTTGCAAGAGTGAAAATGTGAGGGGGATGGGGAGAGTATCATGAGGGAGATAGGCGGTGCAAGACTATCTAGGGGAGTGGCTTCTCCAACTAAAAGGAGAGCAGGGGGCATTATGATTATGTAGAATGAATTTGAGGTAGAGAAGGTGGAGAAGTTCAGGTGCACTGCCAGGGGAGCTATCTCTCTCTCCTTTCGCAGCATCAAAGATGGATTCCAGTGAGACTTTACTAACATCTATGGACAGCAGACCAGGGAAGACAAGAAAGCCTTGTGAGATGACCTCCCCCTGTACCATGTCAACTCTGGCCGCCCATGGTGTGCAGGAGGGAACTTCAATGCTATTTTGGAACCTGAAGAGAGGATAGGAGGTTCCAGTCCTCTGAGGAAGATGAAAGATTTCAAAAAATTTATCTCAGGCAGCTTTGATGGATGTCCACACATCCAATGCCCACTCGCTTGGTCTACCTTGAGAGCAAAGCCATGTCAGTCTAGACTAGATAAATTCCTTGTTTCAATTGATTGGAAAACCACTTCCTGCACCTAGAGGCACTTGCTTTGCCAAGACCTGCTTCTGATCAGAAGCCCATTTTACACAGGACCAGTTGCAGGCAGGTGACGAAAGCCCTTCTTAGGCTAGAGAGATACTGGCACACGGAGGAATACTTCTTGCCCACTGTCACTAGAGTGTGAAGTATCTAGAGACAGGAGGTGCCTGCTATGGCCAGGTTAATAAGGAAATTGCGGACTCTAGCATAGAAGTTGGCTAACTGGGGAGCCTCCAAGACTCTCTGGAAAGGTAGCAAAGGACAAGATTTTGATTCAGCTGGAAGGGTTGGAGGCTTGGGAGGAGGCAGGCCTCCTGAATGAACCTGATAGGATTCAACGGGACAACATTAAGGCTAAGTTCAAAGACATCTTCTTGAAAGAAAAAATTTACTGGAAGCAGAGAGCAAGGGAAAGATGGATTAAAAAGGAGGAGAAGATTGCTTTAGGGAGAAAGGCAACCGAACTGCATCAGAGATAGAAACCAACTCATTACTACACCCATAGTGGTCAAGACGACTCAAGACGTTGATGAGGAGCCTAAGCGCTTAGGTTATAAGGTGTCCAGTTAGGCGTTGCCTAAGCCACATCTTGATACCTATTTAAAACCCCAAAAAATATACATCCCTAATATACAAATTATGACTAAGATGTATGAAAGAATTATAGATTTTTATATTAAAAATTGAAGGAGATAGAGAGAGGAGAGAGGGGGCAGAGAGAGAGAGAGAGGCACACATAGAGAGAGGAGTGTTGGATAAGTGTGTGGAGTCTGACTTACCTATGACCCCGCCTCGCATCGCAGACCAAGAAATTTTAAGGGGGTGTTATAGGGTATGCACAGGCCAGGCAGCCCAAGAAACCAAAGCAGGGCACCTTGGGGCGCCTTGGTCACCTAGGTGAGTCTTGCTCGCCTTTCTAAGAGGGCAAAAAGGCGGGCTTGCGCCTTGGTCCCATAAGGTTGCCTAGTCGCCTTGGTGACTACCTTGACAACTATGACTACACTAGAGGACATAGCCAAGGATGCCAGACAGTTCTACTCACGATTATTCACTGAGGATGAGCCTGCTAGACCATCCATTGTAGAGTCACTCCTTCCCCGACTTTTGACAGAGGAGAGGAGGGCACTCTCTCGGCCCTTCGAAGAAAAAGGAGGTGAAGAAAAGGAGGTGAAGTCAACTATCTTCTTTCTTGTAAGTGACAAAACTCTAGGGCCGGATGGCTTCCCAATATTTTTTTCCAACGTTATTGGGACATCATCAAGTTTGATATTCTTCAAGCTATGTGAGAGTTCCAAGAAGGGAAAGCTCACCTTAGAAGTATCGACAAGACTTTGTTGGTCCTCATTCCTAAGCAACGGGTTGCTGAAAGCTTGAGGGACTGTAGGCCCATTGTCTTCTCAATGGGACCTATAAGATAATCACTAAGTTGTTGGTTATGAGGCTTGAGGGTATCATTGATAGAGTGGTCAACTCTTACCAGGGAGCCTTCATTAGCGGGCGTATTATTCAAGACAGCTTCTTGGTCGCCTATGAGTGTATTCATGCCATGAAGATACAGAGGCAGAGAGGGTTACTTCTCAAGGTCAACTTCCAGAAGGCCTATGACCGGGGTTAGCTAACAGTGTTTGCTTGATGCCCCTTAGCATAGTTGTTAAGGCGCCCGCCTAGGCGCCGCTTAAGTGGCGCCTAGGCGGGCAGGCGGTATTTTGGGAGCAAGGCGCCCCCACGCCTTGTTGCCCCTGAAAAAGGCGCCGCCTAGGCGCCGCTTAGGCGGCCCCCTGCTACCTTCGTCTCCCTCTTCTCCCCTGTTATAAATAAAATTTTTCTTCCGGGGGCTCCGCCCCCGGAAACCCCCGCAAGGGGTGCTACCCCCTTGACCCCCGCGACCTGACCGCGCAGGTCGATCCGCGTGCGAGGGCACACGATGGCGAGTTCGGGCTTCACACTCTAACACTCTCTCTATTTCTCTCTCACACTCACAGTGAGACCCACCCTCTCTCTCTCTCCTACCCCCTCTCTCTGTCTGTCTATCTCTTCTCTCCCCTTGCCCCCTTCTCTCTCTTTCCTCCACCCTTCCTCCTCTCTCTCTCTCTCACACACACAGTTCGCAACTATCTCTCTCAGTCCCCTCTCTCTCTATCCTGCCTTCCCCCCTTTCAATTAATAATGGGGTTAATTTGTTAATAAAGTATTTTAACTTTTAATTAGAATTTTGTATGTCTTAATTGTTAATTTTATCTAAAAATAAATTTTGATATTTTATTGCAATGTCATTTCTATTAATTTTTATTTCTATATTCATACTAGTGTTGTTTCCCATATTTGTAATAATCATGATTAATTTATATATAAAAATTATGTGTATATTAATGATAATATTTTTATGAACTTGGCGCCTAAGCGCCGCTTAGGAAGGCGCCTAAGCGCTTAGGTACTCGAGGACCCCAAGCTCGCCTTGGTCGTCTTGACAACTATGGCCCTTAGTAAGATAAGCTTTGATGACAAATGAGTGAGATGAATCCGGATTTGCATCCAATCAGCCAGGTTTGCCATCCTCATTAACGAAGAACTTTCTCTGTATTTTCATAGTGGTAAAAGTCTAAAGCAAAGGCACCCAATGTCCCCGCTCCTCTTTGGTTAGGTATCACATATTTTAAAGCAAAATGTGGATGAGAGGTCAAAATCATGGTCTGATCAGGGGATTCTAGGTTGCCCCCCAAGGATAATCCATCACCCATTTGTAGCATGCTTATGAGACTATCTTGTTTGTGATAGAGGGTGAGGAACAATTGTACACTATCAAGATGATAATATTTTTATGAACTTGGCGCCTAAGCGCCGCTTAGGAAGGCGCCTAAGCGCTTAGGCACTCGAGGACCCCAAGCTCGCCTTGGTCGCCTTGACAACTATGGCCCTTAGTAAGATAAGCTTTGATGACAAATGAGTGAGATGAATCCGGGTTTGCATCCAATCAGCCAGGTTTGCCATCCTCATTAACGAAGAACTTTCTCTGTATTTTCATAGTGGTAAAAGTCTAAAGCAAAGGCACCCAATGTCCCCGCTCCTCTTTGGTTAGGTATCACATATTTTAAAGCAAAATGTGGATGAGAGGTCAAAATCATGGTCTGATCAGGGGATTCTAGGGTGCCCCCCAAGGATAATCCATCACCCATTTGTAGTATGCTTATGAGACTATCTTGTTTGTGATAGAGGGTGAGGAACAATTGTACACTATCAAGATGATGTTGGAGCTTCTATAGGAGGTCAGCAGCCTTAAGGTGAATTTTGACAAGAGCCAAAGTATTGGTGTTAACATGGAGCAAAGAGCTATTAGGAGAGCGACTGCCATTCTAGGCTGCCGTATCAACCAGTTCCCTATCACTTATTTGGGGCTTTCTTTGACTCCCAACATTTTGCAGTGTTGGCAGTGACAGACTGTAGTGCAAAGATTTGAATCCAGATTGATAGGAAGGAAAGGAAATTTGCTTTTATATGAGGCCCGACTGGTGCTATGCATATCTATTTTGGATAGCATCCCCATCTATATTTTGTCCACTTTTCGGATCCCTACCTCTATGGCAAAGAAGCTCCAACCCATCCAAACAAGATTCTTTTTGCATGGCAGTAGAGAGAGGAGCACAGGCTAGCATGACATAACTTGGGGAAGGGTCTACAAGTGCAAGAAAGGGAGAGGACTAGGACTAAAGAACATCAGGGACTTCAATCTCGCTCTTTTGAGCAAATGGCTTTGGAGACTGACATAGAGAAAGAGGGGCTATGGAGTAAAGTTATCCATCAGAAGTACCACAGCAGAACAAGAGTTTGGTATTTGACTAGCCCACTACAGCACCACATCTCACACATCTAGAAGGGTATTTTGAAGAACACTGACATAGTCAGGACAGGAGTTAGAGTGAGCTTAGGAAATGACCAAAAGTGCCAAACCTGGAGAGACAGATGGTGCACTGATTATCCATTGGGTGAGGTGTATTTGCAGCTGTCTGCAATTGTAGTAGAGCCTTTGGCAGTAGTCAACCAGTTGTTTGAGGGGCAGCAGTCGAGAGGCACCTGGAGCCTAGTGTTTAGAAGACATCTGTGATAGGATGACATCAGCCAACTTGGGGAATTGCTAGGAATGGTGCATAAGATATTGCGGATACAGCCAAGGTAGATGAATGGAAGTGGAGATGAGATAAAGATGGGCGCTTCTCAGTTAAGTTGGCGTGTCATGTACTTGCTAATGGAGATCTGCGTCACCCATCGAGGAGGCAAGTATGGGAACCGAGGAGTCCTCTCGAAGTTAAGGTGCTAATATGGAGAATCTCCCATGAAAGACTCCAAACTTGTGTCAGACTAGCCACCTTCATGGAGGGTATTCAAACTTGTTGCTGTCTTTGTGGAGGAAGAGAACCTTTACCACCCGTTCACCAGATGTTCATTCTCTATAGAGGTTTGGTGTCATATTTTGAACAAAATTCAGTGATGTCCAGCAATCATGAGGGGGTGGTACAGGGATTGGCCTTGCAAGGAAGACAGGCGGATATAGTGGCTCATTCTCCATGCCACCCTATGGGCCTTATGGGGGAAGAGAAATGGCGGGATTTTCAATAAAGAGGCCATCATTCTAAAGAAAATTGGGGATTTCGTTGGGGAGATGACAAGAGAGTGGGCTAAACTCCTATGTAATGTAGAGATAAAAAATTCCTTTCTTTTGACTATGCTTGCGGGCTAGGGGAAGTCACACCTCCTTGATGTGACCTTTTTGGTATAGGCAATTTGGGGATATTTTGAGATTTCACATAGCATATTTGTAAATCCCTCTTTTCTTATTAATATATTCAGCAGTACCAAACACTTTCAAAAAAAAAAACATGAGACTGCATCAAATTTTAGTTCCTTAGAAGATGTGACAAGGATAATGATTAGCTGTAAATCTGATGATCATGAATTAGTAGTTTACCTTGGGCTTTTTACATAGCCTATCATAATGCTGTCAGGATTAGTATCAGATGGTGACCCATTTATGGAGTTAGATCAACATCAGATTGTAACTTCACATTATGGATTGTTGTTTGGATAATATGTAGAGTAATGCAAGTAGAAGTCGTACTTTTTTTGGAGATTGTATGATTAGAATTTGGACCATCTATCGTGTCTCATGAATTGCTGTCTCCCACAGTGTACCGTACGATACGGAGGACACTCCCGGATAAAACTTTATTAGCGGCTAAGTAACAAATATACCATAAAAAACTATTTTGTAGCAAGTTGAGAAACGAGAGATATCTAGTTACTGTCAGAATCCAAGACAGAGATTACTTTAATATGAGACTACCAAATGAGATACTCTAGTTTTACATCTTCATAACCTTCTAGCTTGCGCTGCCTAATCTGATAAATGAAATTTCTCTTTCATGTCTGCTTTATTCAGTTCAATGCAAGCTTATTGAGGTACCGTTCTGCAAGGAATCCTATTCATTCTTGGATTATATAGCATAGAAGGTGCAAACAAACTATATGTTAACTACTGTGTTATGGAATTTCTTTTGTCCTCCACGATATAGATAAGAAGGGATTGAACAATCTAATAGTTCTTCCACAAACAGATTTCTGGATGGTTACCAAGCATTGTAAAACTTGAACAGATAATACTATTAGTTGCCAAGTGTCTTTTCTAGTCCAAGTAATGTATAACCATCCAAAACTGTCCAGCCATAAGAGTTTCAAGGAGCAGGTTCAGTGGCCTATGAATATTTGGAAAGAGTAAAGGGTGTGAAATCTAACCATGCAAATGGTCCTCCAATGATCCCAATGGCATAAACTCATAGACCAAAAGGCGTTGATCTCCATCAGCACAGTAGCCAATCAAATTGACAAGGTTAGGGTGATGTAAGAGGCTTAGCATGAGCACCTCCACCAAAAATTCTCGATTTCCTTGAAGGCCATTCCTATCAAGCTGTTTCACTGCAACTACCTGCCAAAAGATTCAAAACACTTTGCTAGCGAAACTTATCCATAGATAACAAGACAACAAGTAAAAGGCTACATGGCAGTTAAAACAAACTCATCCATTTCCGATAGGGAGAAAAATAGATAAATAATTAATTAATTATATTAAACTGTCAGTCCAGCGATGTAACCTGCCCAGTGCTCTCCAACCGGCCCTTATATACACGACCAAAACCCCCTTCCCCCAAAAGACATTCTTGTCTGAAATTCTTCGTAGCGGCTGCAAGTTCACGGAATGTGAAGGTCTGCGCAGCGATATGTGCAGGTCCATCTTTCGGGACAGATGTTTCCTTCTTCATCTCCGTGCCACCTCGTGACTTTGATTTGTCTGCACGGCGAATAACATATCTTATGTTACATAAAATCAGGGGAGACAAAGCGGGCGAGGGGAAAGGAGAGTCCCGCAAACAAGCGTTGATCTCAAAAAGAGAAAAAACAAAACTTTTCACAAGGATCCAACGTAAAGCGTTCACAGACCAATTACTTCGAAATTAACAAAACACACATTCTACCCAGATGCCGAATTGTACTGAAAAATCCGAACTTATGCAGGAGAAGGACGCAGAGAAAGATGAGAGAAACAAGATACCAGAGCCGACTCTGGAGACATGGTGCGACGCCGCCGCAACAGAAGCCTCCTTCTTCGACTCGCCGCCGCCGCCCTTGGCCTCACTCTTCCCTTCCTTCTCCTCATTCGACGATCCGATGCACGGGAAGCAGCCCATCCCACACCGCAGACACCACCAGAGCAGACCCGGCGCCGGCGGAGGCGGAAACAAAAGCGGGAGGGAAACGAGATTTTTAGACGCCCCGCCCCTCCTCTGACAGCATCATCTCACGGAAGCCATGGCGGCGATCGCATCCAACTGGCACGGCTTCCCCTGCGGAATCAGATCAGAGACCGAGCAGGGGAGAGAAATTGGGGGATTTCGCATAAAATAAAAATCGAGAGAAAAAAAAAGGAAAGGAAAGGACGGAGACAGCCGGCAGTAGATGGTAAAGAAAGAGGCAAGGAAATTTAGAGAGAGAGAGAGAAGAGTGACGAAAGGAGTTGAAAGAACCAGAGAACGCGGAGTAGAGAGAGAGAGAGAGGAAAAGTCAGCAGGGCCGGTGAGTAATGATTTCTTTCTGTTTTAACAAAACGATTGTGGTATTAAATGCGTTATTAACGCTGGGGATTAACGAACATGCAAAATGAGGGAGGGTTTTTTTTTTTTGCTTTGTATACTCTCGTTGATATAAAACTTTTATGTGATGTATAGAGTTAGGCGAAGGCAACAAATCAATGTGATCTTCAAATATATCAAAAGAAAAGAAAAAATAACTATGTATCTCTAAAAAAATTAAATACTATCTATATATTTTAATTTTATAGAATTTATCTCAATATTCCTCGAATCTACTCATCAAATTTGTCGTGCCCCCAAGTTTAAACTCCATGAAATACATACCTTACCGTGATAATAAATGATCGTTTACCCCCCCCCCCTCTCTCTCTCTCTCCTACTACTCCCTCACCGGGTACATCGACACCGTTGCCTTCAACTTCGCCCACCTCGTCATCACCAGTTTCGCTCTGATATGGTGTGGCTGACGATCAACTACTGGTAGATGGGGAGGGGGGACAAACCTACTACTGGGAGATGTAACGAAGATGAAATTGATCGACGTGATGTCATTAGTTCACACCGACATCAAATCCACATGTTCTAAGTGGGTTCAGAGATGTAGGGACACAGTCGGCCCCTCGTGGAGCTTGCTGGTACTAAACCTCTGGGGGGAGATGGTCCTTCAAGTGTTGCCCGCCTGAGTGGACTATTGACGACGTCATAATCACTACCTCCCCCATCTCTCTTTTCCTCCTCTCATCCATCTCTCCACTCTATCACCATCGCCGAGAAATGATGGCACCACCCCGCAAAGAGAACCCCATCGAGGGTGCTCGCGATAAGGATCGAATTTGATTTATGTCGGCTCCAGCTCTGCCAAAAGAATTTGCTCTAATTGGAACCTAGGGATCACTCCAAATGAAACCTCTGGGAGTTGAAAACCTAGGAATCCCTCTCCAATTCTCGCCTCCAAGAGGGACCTTGCCATCGCCACACAATCACTCTACAGTCACTTTGCATGGCCATGTCATCGCCCTTCCCACACCATTGTTGCACAGCCACTTCGTATGGTCGCCTCTCTCCATGCAACTGCTTTGTCATGGCCACGTTCTCATTCCTCAATCATGACACCACCCTTAACCCTCACCGTCATGCCCTCGCTCCTCACCATTGTGCCTATGCCCTCACTGCACTCTTCGCTGTGGTGGTTGCTCCCTCGCCATGACCACCCTTGCCACAATGGTAATGTTATCACTATCGTCGTCACCATGCAGTTACCGTCACTGTCACCTCCATGCTCGTCTCACCCCGCCACCGTGTCTACCACCGGCCCCCTCCGCCTCCACGCTTGGAATTGCAACCTCCTTCGGGGGCTTGCCGAGCCCCCCAGAGTCAATGTAAAGAGCTCGGCGATGGCGGCCGCGATGATCTCGTCGTAGTTGTCTTTTGTTGACAATCTCGTCGCACCCTATCTCTTTTCGAAGGATTAGCAATAGCCCAATATAAGGGGAGATCTCCCGACAGTAATAAGTCTCTAAATAATTTTGATGATAACAAAAAAATATATTGTAAATGACTAGTGGGTTGAGTTAATAATGTTTAGAAAGTGTCATTGATTGACTTAAACAGGTCAAAAGTCAAAAACGAAGGGTCAAAACCAATTCAAGTTCAACTCAAGTTCAACCCAGAATTGTTAGGGTGGTAGACTACCTAGGTCGAAACGGTCGGTGTAGTAACCCGCTAAAATAAATAAAAGATTTAAATGTGAAGAGATAAAATAAAAATAGTAAGTCAAGTGGACTGCATTAGCTAGCTAGAAGTCAAATTCAAAATATAAATAAAATCTTTAAAGATTCAAGATTTAATGAGATTTAATTTGAGCTTTTCAAAGAGCTAAAATTTATAAACGGTTCGTAGGTTATTTAAGAATTCTATTTTTATTAAAATAATAATCTTTTAATGGGTCCCAATATTCGTTAACAAGATATATTAAAAGTTATTAAAATAAATGAGATCGATGACAATCCATTATTAAAACAATCAAATAGCCAAGTGGGCCTTAACCAATAAGTTTGTTGGGCCGTGACGAGTCCGTCTCCCTTTTTGGTAGACATTTCTCTCAAGTAAAAATTAGATTAGTTATCGTCATAGATAAAGTTTTACGCGCTCTTCGATTTGACGTATAGATCATAAGTTTTCATCATATATATACATCAAAAAATTTATTTTGAAAGACCGATGTACATTATTCATTGTAATTTTTACTAATAATTCATTCAAATCTCTTCTCCCCACTTAAACGTCACAAGCAAATGATCGTTTCTCTCGTGAAACGCCAAGTGCAAGTGACGTGTTGTCGTCCAGCCGTATTCTAATTTCTTAATATTAATTTCAAAACTATGATTTAACCTATCATTAAAATTTTGTAAATTAATCATTTAACTCTATAATAAAAAATGTTAATTTTATAGATTGTATTTAATACTCTAGAAACTGTGAACTATTTTATTTTTCTAAAACCCTGTATCCGATGAGCAAAGTCATGGCGGCGCTCTTATGGGAAGATAAAATCAAATAAAAGAAAGATAATTTGCGTTGCTAAAATTTAGGAATAGGACTCTTAGTATGATTCGTGGGGTTTAATTCCTATATAAAGGGTCCTTGAGTCTCAACTGTAACGACTCAAGATCCAGATACTAGAAAAGAACCGGTACGACTCTAATCCTTGCCTGCCACCCACGAGCCGGGAGACTCGGAAGGGTTATTTGGACGATGTGGAGATGTACAAGAATCTAAAATAATTATAAAAATACAGGGATAATCTATTAATGCAGGAAAATTAAGCAGTTTACATAATCAAATAATTATACAGTCCAGAATATTAATAGTCCACAAATAATACAGTCAACAGAAAAAAAAGTACAAGTTCACGGGACATACCCCATCTTTGGGACGTCTAACCCTGGCCTCCGGTACCACGAGGAGCCTCTGAAGAACTCTGCGTCAGCCTCGCCTCACCTGAAAAGCAAAGGGGGTTGGTCTCATCTCATTGGCTCGACAGGGGTCCCGCAGATCCCTACCTCACAACGAGAAATCGAACAATAATAAACAATAGTCGAGGACAGTAATAAAATAAATTATATCAGAAGGAGACAGTAAATAATAAACAAAAGAACTACCCTAGTACAGGCCTCACAAATCACGTGGCACCAGAAACTATAAGTATGGAGCCGCCAGAGCGGTCACCTCGAAACGAAAGGGAACCGAGTCACTACCACACAGGAGACATGAGTGTTACTCACTAGAAGTAAGACCGGATGCGTCCACTGACGCCTTAGTTCGCGTCCTAGGTGTCTCCCTACATGTCCCAGGTGGAAACTGAGACACGCTACAACGAAACCACAGAACAAGGACTAGTTGGGGTCGCACTCGTCAGCACGGGTCCGACGCCCCCAACCACATGTGCATACACAGACCATGCGCTCTAGGTCAGATCCTGTAGCTGATTTTCCGCCCAGCACGGACTCAGGCTGCAAAGATGAGAGGTCCTACGGTAACCATCCTAAAAATCGTCACACTGGGACACGCTCTCCACCACTCCCGAGTGGGTCCGCACACGTGTACGCAGGAAAGCTACGACTAGTGAGAAAAAAGTCACTGGTGGTGTAAACTCGCTAACAAGCGTAAACCACCGGTCCGTACTAATTCCTATGAGTGCACAGAACACACTACGAGGTGGATCATGACCCGAGAACCCAAATCTCAAGACTAGATTGCTAATCCACCAACTACCGGCGCAAGGGGCACAAGCCGGAACACACGGAAGCTCGAAATGGAAAAAGACAAAGCCCGAAGGGAGAGGGGCCTAGGTGGCCAAACCCTTGGTCGCCCAGGGGTCTGGGTGGCCAGGGCCATGGCCGCCCACTCCCCTTGGCTCCCAGGTCTGGGCGGCCAGTCTTCTGGCTGCCCAGACTGGGTGGGCGGCCAAGGTACTGGCTGCCCAAACCTTGGGCCAACAGACCCAGGCGGCCACCTTGGTGGCCGCCCAGAGGGCCTGGGCGGCCAGCTCTCCGGCTGCTCATCCCTGGGCAGGAAAGGCCAGGACGGCCATTTCTGGGCGGCCAACTCGATGGCCGCCTAGCCTGTCAGGCGGCCAGACTTTTGGCCACCCTGCTGGGCAGAGACGGCAGCCCAACTGGCCGTCTCTGGAGTAGGGAACCTCCGGAAACCATCCAGAATGCTTCTCGCCCTCAATTTGCAACCATTGCGAGGGGGAGCTTCGGAAAACAAGTGGGGCCTCGTCCCTAGCAAGATTGCATTCAAAAAAATACGATCCAAACAAGAAATCACAAAGAATTGGCCAAATTCTAGCTCACAACCCCAAAACATGCTATTTTTCTCAAAAATGAATCGCACCCCACTCTCTAGCCCAAATCAACGCCGGTCGGAAGGGACATGCGAGGGGGGAGTTAGGGAATCCATCCCTCTACCTTGGTTGAGCTCAAACCTCAAATACCGCTTGAAATCCACCGCCGGAACTGCCGTTCCCGCTCGCAAACCTGCGAACACACCCGCGGCGCGATCCCGCGAACACGCCCACGCGAGCACGAGCGGCTCCACCTCCACCCGAGCTCCGCCCCAAGCTACCGCCGTCGTTGATCGTCCTCCCTCACCCTCACCGTCTGTAGTCGGGGAGAAGAGGGGGCCTCGCGATCGATGTGAAAAGGAGAAGAATGAGGAGAGAGAGGAGGGGGGGTTTAACGGGGAGGGAAAAGATTTTTGGGTTTCTCCAAAACCTCACAAGAATCGAAATTATAATTATGCCCAAATCTCTCGTATGAAAAGCCAAACACCCACGGAAAGATCTCGGAAAGCCGCGGTTTGAACGAAATTCAATTTCCGACGATAAAAAAATTAATTCACCTGCCAAAAATAAATCCAAACTTTGATAAATAAATAAACCCGAAAATCTGGGGCGTTACATCAACGGTAACTCAAACTGCTGTGTGGGACTTGAGGAGGATCGCCGGGAGTGTTGGTGTTCGTGGAGAGCATCGTGCGTGAGAGAGAGTTTGTGCAGAGCATGGGAGGATTCGTGGTGTCGACTTCCTTCCCGTAGTTCTAGTTCTTCCTTAAGATAGGTGTTCTCTCAGATCTAAATCCCTTAACTCAATTGCATGTGCATTGTAGGATCGCGTTTTCCGATTTTTTGGAAGATTTTTGCATAAGTCAAGAATAGATGACGCGGGCATATGCGTCAAGTTCATGTGATGCGTTTGTCGAGAAATTTGTAGACGTCAGCGTGACTGACGCGTGTGCTCAAACACGTCATGGGCTAATGATGCGACTGATCATATGCATCACTGCGCTACGGCGCATTCTATTAAACATGAAAATTAATTAATGCATGATAATCCCTATATACAAGTAATTAATCAGGATATTAAAATCTTAAAAGCCTACAAAATCTGTTCTGTTAAATGCCGATAATATCATGTTTTAATTATCTCAATCCTTAATCTTCTAAACCTTGATTATCGTGTCAAAAGCAGGCCATCTCGTGAAATATTGATCACCCTCTTAAATTTATCTTCCAGAAACACCTCGATATAAAACTGTCATCGTGTTTTATAGAATTGACATTATTTTTAGATATGTAATTGATACCGTGGCCTATATGGAAGCCTGTAAGGCTTTCTATAAGTTTTAGTGTAGGCATTAGAGAGACCTGACGCTTCTGTCTGAAAGCGTCTTCTCCTTGTGACGCGCTTTCACAGGTGTCATTTGGAGATGATGTCATTTGGAGATGACGTGTCTTAATTTATTTGAATCTGTCTTCTGTTTAGACCGTGTTTTTCTTCGGTGTTTCTTCCCGTTCATTGGAACCTTCGGAATCCACATCACATAACCGTGAGTGGTTCCTATTTTGGTTTTCGACGTAACACCCTATTTCTTGAAGATTGATGGACCCTCCGTTAGAATCTCTCTCGTCGGATTGGAAAGTCTTTCAACGAGACCTCTATAAGTCTCTGACATCGAAGGATTTCCTCTTCGATCACTGGGCAAGTTGTACCCAAAAACCCTGAACACCATCTAAGTCATGTCCTCGCGACTAATTTAATCGGCCTAGCAGACATCGAACTAGCTTTGATGTTCTGTAATCTTCTACAGTCGCATCATCAGAACCTGACGCGTTTGTTTAAGCACGTCGGGGAGGTGAGACGCATCTGTTATTGCTCTTCTACAACTGCGTCGTTTGAACCTAACGCATTTGTGTGAGCGCATCGGGGTGACGTGACGTGTCTGTTATTGCCCTAAAGTAAATTCCTAAAAAAATCATCCTGAACATGACATGCCCCTGTGACACGTCTGCTAACACGTCTTGGCGGCACGACGCTTCTTTTTACATTCTTGCCAACTATTCTTAATTGCGACACCTCTCTAGGACGCGTCTCTTTAAAGGCGTCAACTTGATGTGACGCGTCTATTCTGACCCAATTTCTCTCGTGGTCCATGCGCAATCCTGAATCATATTACTAATCTCCAAATATTTCCTGTTATGATCTACTCCAGTATTAGTGAATCTGGAGTTTTTCTTAATTTCTCTCGTAACTCTTAATTTCTTTGAATTGCTGGAATCTTGTCCTTGGAACTCATGTTGGCCATATGTAAAGTGGATGTCTAGATATTTTACATGGGTCCTTGGA
Organism: Amorphophallus konjac; assembly: GCA_022559845.1. Classification (NCBI taxonomy): domain Eukaryota; kingdom Viridiplantae; phylum Streptophyta; class Magnoliopsida; order Alismatales; family Araceae; genus Amorphophallus; species Amorphophallus konjac. Next base: position 354,485,782 of record CM040119.1, on the reverse strand, counting down.
TCCATAATCTCAATACCTAACGTTAATAGAGCCTGATCTGGTCTTGAGAGGAGCACCCGAAAATACGCGTGTCCATGGGAACTATTATTGAACACGATGTGGTATTACACTGAAGTGTTTGACTTGCTAGATTGTTCTATGACATTCCATTCACTTACATGAAAGATTACTACATGATATACTTGGCGTGAACACTTAGACTTACTCTTGCTTGCGAGAACATGAATACTCGACTTGTACTTGCTTGCGTGATATGGCCATTCCTTTATTCATTATTGCTCTAGTGCTTGATTATTTTTCGGCCATCTTGATTTGTTATGTAACTCTCGCTTGATGTCTAAATATCTTTGATACTTCCTTGTCTATAGTTCTATATCTACTTGCTCTTATTCAGTTTATCGTGGTTTCTAGACATTAGTGCATGGCATTGATAAAATGTTAATTATTTAAAGTTATCCGATATCGAGATATAATTTTTACTGAACTTTCGCTCACCTAATATTATTTCTAATATTTTTAAGGTAATAAAAAAGAAGTCAAAATTATCCACGCAAATGGGAATGTCGAAGTGTGAATGAGTGATCATGGAGTCTAGAAGATCCGTGTATTTTATTTTCTTGAGTCTAAATTAGAGTTTTGGAGTCTTGTAACTTGTGTCATTTCCTTTGAGTTAAAAATTATAATTTGAGTAAAAATAATTGTAATAGTTGAGATCAATATTAATAATGTTATAGTTCCATCCAATTTTTGGCCTTATAGTGTCTTTTATGGTTATTGTTCTGAATGACATGACTATTACTGTTACATTCCGAGTAGCTTCGATGTTGTTAGTTCGGGACGTGACAGTCGACCTCTTTTCATAGTGCACAGCCTACTCAGAAAAATTATGGAGATGGTCGACCACTTTTCAAAAAACGATCGACCTCTTTTTCCATTGCACATACATGTTCACAAGAATCGTCGGGATGGTTAACCACTTTGGGAAAATAATCCACCGCTTATAGGAAACTTTTTAGAACTTTCTCAGTTTTGAGATTTCAAATTCTATCTTTTGTCTAAACGTCTCCAAAGTTGTTATTCTATGTCTTGCTCTATAAATAGGATAAGATGAGATTCATAAACACTAATCACAGGAGAAGAAATGAAAAGGGGGGTGTAGTCTTTTAGATCAAATGAGAAATTCGCAAGTACTTCAAAGGGCTATTATTCTTCTTCCTCCTAGTGCTTTTAAGATGTTCTATTATAAGAGGAGGACCCAAGGGTGTATCTACAACGTGCAAAATTTCTTCCCTATGTCTTAAATTTGGCATTTACTAAAGGAGAGTCTTATACACGACCATAGTTATTTTCTTCTTCTCTCTTTTCCATATGTGCTTTATTGTATTATGAAAATAAAGAAAGAACAACTTTGTTGATCGTGTGTGATTGATCTCTATGTGTATGTGTGGCTGGTCCTTATAGCACCAAGTGTGTCTGTGTGGGGGGGGGGGGGTGTTCTTTCACCCGTGTGCATGGTTATAATTCTTGAGATATTCAACAAATTTTAAAACATATAGAGTATTCAACAAGAGGAATTTGGTTGCACAAGAAATTACTCATGTGATATTTGATGAGTCCAAAACAAAAGTGGGAGAAAATATAAATGACGACAATGACGTTGAAAGTAAGTAAAGCTGAAGCATATATAGGCTGCCATGCTCGAGCATCTATATAGAAATATGTGAAGATGAATGCATCAAACCTTAGCCATTTTGATAATATGTTATGATAAATTATTCGAGATGGATCGGGGTGAGTTATTCCTTGAATTTTCTCTTTTTGAGTTTGATAATTTACTCTCATAGTGAGAATAACTCATTCCATGTGAAATGGTAGAATGAGTTATTCTTGTGGAATGAGTTATTCTTAGAATAATGATCTTATTCTTAACCGATCTCAAATAACTTAATCCTGCTACCAAACTCGAGTAAAGATTATTAGACGGAATAATTCATCCTATTCACCCTTATTCTGTTATCAAAGTCGTCAAATTATGGGGGAGTTTTATTTGATCATGTGTTCAATCCTCAAGTAATATGTAACTCGGGGTTTTCTGATTCATCAGATTTCTCATCACAAAAAAAAAAAGTATTACTGGCTAGAGATTGGTATCCAGGGTTACCCTAGATCGGAGGAAGACCACCTTGTGTCTAGTATTTAAGTGATCCTCAGTGAAAATCTCAAGTGCAATTGCCTCGAGGATTGGACGTAGGTTATGGTAGTTGGCCAAGAACCGAACCCGGAAAAAAACCCTTGCCACTCTATGTAATTGTGATCCATTCTTCTCATCTACTCTTTACTTACAGTAACACTCAGCTTACTCGCAGTAGTTGATATTTATTTAATTTTTATATCACATTCATCCCCGGCCCATCTGGGTTAGCCATAGCCTGGGCAACAAGAATTGTTGTTAAAATAATTCATAATTAATAAGATATCATTAACATACTACCCACGTAGATATATGTAGTATAAGGCAGGGAATCATAAAGGTTTGAAAGGAAACATTTGTAGGTTAGAACTTAGATTAGAACACGTGTGGATTAATTGCCGATCACATACAGATACACTAATTTGGGCCCTCTTTGAAATTGGGGTTGGATACCGCATTCGACTGCATAGAGTCGAATACAGTATCCGATCTTGATTAAGGAACGTGTGTGTATGAGAGGAGGGTGTGGGCCCCTTATAATTCTCTCTCGTCGGATATTGTATCCGTCTATCCTAACCCGATAACAAAATAGCCCTCGATGTTTGGGACGAGGAATTGGTTCCTTCAAAAATAAAACACAATGTACCAAATTGTTTATGCAGTTGTTATATTCCTCAGTCCATGCAACATAACAACTCCTTTAAGACAGAATTTGTAAAGGTAATTAGGTAGTTGATATTTTAATGGTCTTAATTATGTCAACAATTACCAAACATTTACCAGCTGGGTGATAACGTGAAGAAATGGTCTACAACTAATTAATTGGCCAGTAACGCGTTGCATATAGATGCGGAGAGATAAAAGAGTGGGACAATTGCATGTACAACCCTATTTTTTTAAAAAAAATGTTTATGTACTCTCTTATTCTCTTAATTATCATGTGTACCCCCGCAATTAAGGAATACACAAAAGTTATATATGCCATTGACCTAATTGTTAACAGTTAGAGAGAATATTCCATTTAGAACTTATTAAAACAACTAACTAATGTACCTAAAGCACCTGTTTATCATAATACATATTTAACTGCATGGGGGTAGTTCAGTCATTAAATTTTTTGTGAATGTGAAAATGGAGACACGTACGTTATAAGCCATTTACAACTATAACCTAAAGAAGGTCAAGAGAAGAGAATCATCGGGGGAGGTGTATGGATGAAATATTAATTTTCCTTAATTTGAGGATATATATATATATATATATATGTATATGATTGGTTTTCGAGGAGTATAAAGTTATATAAGTACTTATCCCCAGTAAGATTTGTCGGTATGATCGTATCGGCTGTATCGATTTTTTGCCGATATGATATGGTACGACACCGTACCAATCCATACCGCAAGGTGCCAATTTAAAAAAACTATTTAATAAGTATATATTATGGTAAAATATAACAAAATATTATGTGTTATTTAGTGGTTAATAGATGTGTTAGTTGTGTGTGAGATAAAAGGTTCAAATTTCACAATGTCATATGTTTTTTGACTTATTTTTCTTAAAGAACAATAAAAAAGTAAAAAAATAATGTCACTAGTATATTTTGAACTCAAATCTTAACTTTCAGACTCTTAACCGAACTACTTATAAAATCATATTTAATATAAAATAATATATAAAATATTTAAAAAATATAAATTACATATCGGTTGCGTACCATAAACCGGTCATATCGATATGTGACTGGTACGGGCGATACGCTCAGTATTAGATCGATTCGGTAAACCTTGATCCCCAGAACAATTTGGAGCTATTGAAGGGGGATAAATATTCTCTACAATATATGCCAAATGAGGCCCAACAACATCAGAAGGCCCATGTTTCAGATACATAGGTGGAATCGCCCAAAGCCCATGAGAGCATGCTCCAGGACCAAACCATCCATTGTTGACCCAGCGGCCCATCGAGGTCGGCAAAGTGTCCAAACTGGGAGAAGAGGCTAATATAATTATCCATCAGTGTCTAACGATAGCAAAAGATCTTCTTCCCAGTCTCCAAGTATTCGGAAGCCAGTTAAGGGAAGCCCTCATTAATTATAGAAATAACTATAGTACTCTAAAATCACAATATATATACATATATATAGCAAGTTATGCAACAATCAACCACAGAGTCCCTATATATGTTCTTTAGCAATACCTACCTCTGTATCTCTACGTAAGCTGAGTTTGAGCAATACCAAGATCTCCCCGAGAGGATAATCATCCGACGCTCTATGCACATCTTCCAATGTTCACAAGTAACAAGGTACATGGCGCCGTCGTCTATCCTATCGGGTCTGATCCAAGTTTTCCCTTCCTCGCAAGTCCATTAATAAAAGATATGGAGCTTAGAGACGAAATTGTGACTTCATAAATGGTTTACATAGTGACCAAATTTGATCTACTCAAGGTCATATATGATCTGTGTCGTCGATCTTCGCCTTCAAATTGCTTCCATTTTCAAGACCCAGATGTCTGTTCCAAGGGATATCGTCGAGTTAGATTTGGGCAAGTCAGAAGCACAGCTCTAAATTTTCTCTAAATACTAAATAATCAAGACTGGAGGAGTAATATCTCACATAAGGCACACAAAGGAGACTTGTAGAACACTTAGAAAATGGAAGACTATTGATTCACTTGGCTTGTGTTGAAATGTGGGAATTGGACTCCTTATATAAACCTTGTACAAGTGTAATTCTTAGACTTATTTAATGGGTCAATGTTATAGGTTATAATGGTTACAAAGTATAAAGACAAACTCTCCATCCTCTCTCACGTAGCCAAGCTAACTCTCTTTGATAAAAAATGCGCAATAAATTAATATGAGATCTCAACTCCCTATCAAGTAAAGATATCTAGACTTCCCAGTTTATTACATAAAAAAACTATTGATTCAAGTTTATAGTTTCCAACACGGTCCCTCAAACTTGATTTTCCTTTATGCCAAGCTTTTCTTTAAATTTCATAAATGTGTTTGTTGTCAAAGCCTCGACGAGTATGTCTACCACTTGCTCTATGGTGTTACAAAGCTCAAGTTGCACATTCTTGAGTTTCGCATGATCTCCTATTAAATGAAATATATTATCAATATGCTTGCTCCTTCTATGCTCTACTAGATTCTTCGAGAGTTTTATACCAGACTTAATTGGTACCTACAAAAATATTAGTGGGTTCTAACTGTGGATGATATAACTCTTTCAGTAAATTTTTTAACCATAATGCTTCGCACACAATAGACGATGCTACCACATATTCAGCCTTACAAGTTGATATGGCCACCACACCTTTTTTTCTTTGAACTCTACGAGAAAGTTGTCAGTCCAAAGAAAAAAACATAGCCAATGATGCAATCTTGTTCTACGGCCTCGTCAAATGTGAGAAGCTCGTGATCAGAATACAAGCAGAATAGATTTGTCACATCATCTTCTTCTGTTTGCTCATAGATCTCCCTCAAGCTCCTTATCTTGATGGAACTCTAGCTCGAGGAAGAATTGGATCTCTGTGACGTAGATATATAGAGTATTTCAGGATGGTGAACTACTCCCTCTAGTGGAAGGAGTTTGTGGAGAAGGTAGAGATATTAGTTGTGGTTGAGGTTGTTGATGCTCAACCTCTAGTTCTTCTACCACCGCTTGTTTGTCAATATCATTCTTCCTGTCCCAAGCCTCTACTTTATTGAAAATAACATCTATGTTTTCCACTATTTTATTAGTAAGTGGATTGTAGAGTCGGTATAACCTCTGTTTCACCGCTATAGCCGACAAAGAGGCACTTCTCTTCACGATCATCCAACTTCTTTCTCTTCTCCTCCAGTACTTGTGCATATGCTATGCACGTAAAAATGCAAAGGTGGTCAACACTAGGCTTCTTGTCACTCCATGCCTTTTGGGGCATCAGGTCCTATAGTACCTTTGTTGGACTTCGGCTGAGGAGATAGGTTGTACATGCAACAACCTTTGCCCAAAAAGTTTTAGGCAGCCCTTTTCCTTCATAATGGTTCTCACTATCTCTAAGATGGTGCGATTTTTTCTATAATCAACGCTGTTCTGCTATGATGTATAAGTAGTTGTAAACTGCTGTATGAAGCCTAGCTTCATTCCTACAAAAGTTCTTAAACGTATTGGAGGTGTATTCTCCACCTCAGTCAGATGTAAGGACTTTTAATTTACAACTACTTTCTCACTCAACATGAGTTTTAAAGTGTTTAAATACATCAAAAGCTACTGACTTTTGTTTCATAAAATATATTCTCATATTTTTACTATAATCATTAATGAAGGTAATAAAATAGCAATTACCTCCAAGTGATATAGGTTTCAAGGGACCACAAATATTTGTATATACCAATTCCAATGGTGCTAACGCCTTCCTAGGCATGCCCTTTGGAAAAGGATGCCGATGTTATTTCTTTAGTGTGCACACCTCACATATGTCATCTAGTTTCTTAATTGATGGCAAACCTTGCACCATGTCTTTGGATGCTAATTGCTTTAAATTATGGAAGTGAAGATGTCCGTATTGCAAATGTCACTTCCATCACTCATTCTATGAGTCCATAAAGGCACTTCTCTAGTGTTGTCTTTAGGTGGAGGGGGAACATCTGATTTTTCGCCATTTGAACACGTGCAATGTGTCTCCCTCTTGCATATGTCAAGCTAAGCATGCAGTTCTCTATATGTATTTTATACCCCTCCTTGAGGAGTTGCCCAATATTAATAATATTACTTTTCTTGTTAAGTACATAAAATACATTAGAAATGTATTGAGGCATACCATCTTTTTGGAAGATTTTGATCTTCCCTTTGTCTTCCACCACAAGCTTAGATGAATATCCAAGGTTGACAGTTCCATGGGCATTGTTGGAGAGTTCTACAAAGAGCTCCTTCCTCCGGTACATGTCGTTGCTTGCTCTTGAATCAAGGAACCATACGTTTTGTTGCTCGTGCGGCTCTTCCTGTGCAAGGAGAAGAGTGGGATCTTCATCGACATTTAAAGCTTCTGCAAAGTTAAATTGTTCAAAGTGATCTAACTGCAAAGTTAGATTGCTTAAAGTGATCTAACTCCTTGCATCGGCATTCCAATGCATAATGTCCAAATCGATGGCAGTTATAGCACTTCACATTTCTACGATTACTTTTGCACTTGCCTTTGCCTCGACCAACATCAGAGTCTTTTGTGGAAGCTCATTGTAGTTTTGTTGATTTCCACGATCTCGACCTCTTCCATGTTGTTTCCCCTACCTCGACCTCTTCTTTGATCATTGAGAGTCAATTTAGACTCTAGCACTTGCTCCATCATGGTTGATTGAGACATCTTCTAGATCCGTTGCTCGTGAACTTGTAATGGCCTGACAAGCTCTTCAAGTGTAAGAGCCACCAATCCTTAGACTCCTCGATGGCAATGACCACGTGCTCAAACTTCGGTGTGAGCGACCGAAGCATTTTCTCGATGACATAGATGTCTTCAATATTTTCGCCATTCCCCTTCATCTGGTTCAGAATCACACATAATCGTGAAAAATAATCGAAGATGCTTTTATCTTCTTTCATGCTAGCAGCTCGAATTCACCTCTCAAAGTTTGAAGGCAAATTCACTTCACTCAATTTACACCTTTGTAGATCGTGCCCAGGGTATCCCAGCTCGGCGATCTTCTCAAAAGTTACATAATCTAACCCTTGGTAGAGTATGAATAGGGCCTTCTTATCCTTTTTTTGCTGGTCTTTAAGAGCACTTCTTTACTCTAGAGTGTAACATGCTTCTTGTTCGGTAGTGGGTTCTTCATACCCATCGCAAACGATCTCCCTTAAGTCTTGTGACCCGAACAACATCTTGATTTGGATATACCAATTTTCATAGTTGTCTTTTGACAACTTAGAAATTAGGGACTGCACCAAAGTTGACATCATCTCAATAACTGGAGAATGGGATAAGGATAACCTAGAAAGATCTCTAGCTCTGATATCACTTTGTTGGATTTGGGTAAACTAGTAGCACGGCTTTAGGTTTTCTTTAACTACTAAATAATCAAGACTGAATGATAAGTATCTTACATAAGGCACACAAAAGAGAATTGTAGAACACTTTGAAAGTGGAAGGCTATTGCTTCACTTGGCTTGTGTTGAAGTGTGGGAATTGCCCTCCTTATATAGGCCTTGTACAAGTGTAACTCTTGGGCTTGTTTAATTAACGGGCCAAGGTTACAAGTTATAATGGTTACAAAATAAGAAAACAAACTCCCCATCCTCTATTATGTAACCAAGTCAACTCTCTCTAACAAAAAAACTCATAAGAAATTAATATGAGATCTCAATTCCCTATTAAGTAAAAATCTCTCGACTCCCCAATTTATTATATAAAAATTAGAGATTTTTACATATATACCCCTATAAAGTTTTCTATTGTCAAACATACCCCCTCATTTAGGTATATTATCATGAATATCCTCCTAATACTCCGAATGATTGTGGTGCCCTCGCCGTAACTCCCGTCTGTCTAACCTGAGTTAAATGTAGATTAAAGAGTAAAAATACCTACCCTACCTTTGGTTAACAAAATAAAAAATAAAAAATAATGACTATCCTCCCCCTTCTCTCTCTCCCAGTTGAAATCCCCCTCATCGACGGTGGGCGAGGGGGAGGGCAAAGTAGGAGGTGGAGGGGGCCTGGCCTGTGGTGGAGGGGAGTAGGCACTGAGAGCCAGTAGGGAGGGCGTTAGAGGGGGAGGGGGAGCCGATGTGAGGGGGTGGGGGTGGAGTAATAGGAAGGTAGAAGGGGAGGGGATGAGCTAGCGGTGAGAGGGAGCAACAGAGGGGGAGGGGGCACCGACAGTGAGGCGGTGGGGGCAGAGTAGTAGTGAGGGGTGGTAGAGGGGGAGCTAGAGAGGGAGTGGGTGCTGGCGATGAGATGGGGGGAGAGGGGGAGGGGGAGAGGGCCACCACATCCCTCTCTCTCACTCTCTCTCTCCCCCTCTCTCTGTTGCTCTTGCCAGTGTTTGAGACCGCCGCTGCCCTCTCTTTCTCACTCACCCCTGTCTCAATCGATCTCTCGCCTGCCCTCTCTTGTTCACTCTCCCTTTCTCCGATTACAACATGTCGATCATTGGAGAAACAAATTGCATCAACAAATGGCTACCAAGGTTTACAGAGCCGTTCGTACTGGTCGTAGCAATTTTTTACCGGGACAGTATGGTACGTTAGCATATCGTAGCATACCGTTACGTACCAATAAGACTATATTACTTCATAAATATTATTATATATAGTAAAATATATTACATACTTATTTGTGGCTCAATTGGTTAAAGAGTTTTTTAGTTGAGGTGGAGGTCAATGGTTCAAATCTTATGTGTTTCATCTTTTTGGCATCAATTTAGAAGAAGAATAAAGATAAAAAACACAAAAATGGGGCATTCGTGGGGTTCAAATTCAAAGCCCTTCCAAACCAATGAAAACATTCAACTAACTTACCTAGTAAAGTCTTTTATATTTAAAATAAAATACTAAATATATAAAGTGTATCGGTTGCGTATCACGTATCGATCGTACTATTCTGTGACTAGTACGGTCCGGTATTTATCCCATACCAAATTGATTTGTAAAACTCTGATGGCTACTACTACCGCTTGCGCAGCTTGGTCCCCTTCACAGCGTCAAAGTTCTTGAAGATCTTGAAGAAGCATGAGTTGGAGATCTTAGCAAAAGGTAGGTCGACGCCGGCATGACCTTGTGGGCACAGTACGACTAGTCGCCACCGTTGATCATGTTGCTCTCAGAAAAGAGTCGGTCCTTCCACACCAACTCGGATGCGTCTCTCTATCTCTCTTTTACACACACACACTCTCTCTCTCTCTCTCGATTGGAGTATTTTAAATATTTCAATATACCTAACGACGATATATGACATATTTTATAAAATATTCACCTCCCATCGATGACAGTAAACTTGAAAGATATATATAACCACAATATTTAGGATTAAATGAAAGATACTCATGATAATAGATAAATTTAAATGGGGAGTATATTTGACAAAATTGATATATAGAGAGAGATATATGTAAAAATTCCAAAAAAACTATTCAGTCAAATATGTTATTTCCAACACTTCGTAAGGACAAAGCTGCATGCAGGAGGCCGGAGATACACTCCGAGGGCCATTCTTTCGTGCTGGTCCCCGTCCGCGGCTTTTCCCAAAGGCCACATTCTCCCCGACGACGAGAAAGCGAAACCCATCTCCAGCGCCGTCCAGAAATGCCCTCCGACAGGTTCCCCAGTAGTCGCCCCCCCCTTGGCCGAGCACCCCACCCACGTTAACAGGCTGACGGGGATGACGCTGAGTGCTATGTATCCCATAAGTCACAAAGATGCACATCCGGAATCTCTCAGACGAAGCTTTTCCTTATCCGTGGATGCCCGTCGCTCGCGAGGACGGCAGTGCCATCCGAACACGGTGCGCTGCCGATGTGTTCGACGTTGAAGTGGGAGGGCATACTCTCTCTATATATATATATACGGCCCTTCACACGCACACCCACCCACCCACCATCCGCTGACTGCCGATCCAAGCAGACGGTGACGGTGCTCCTCGTACATCAATTGTGATGGGAGGTGGGTGGGTGGGGGGGGGGGGGTAGAGGCTGATAAGGAGAAGCATGTATATGCTTATGGATGGATGGCAAGGGAATCGCGAAAAGATAAAGCGGGTGTGGGACGCCGGTGGGAGCTCACGGCCGGCCACCGACCACGCCAATCCAGGGTGGGAAGCACAGGCTTGTGCACGTCGTTGGGATGCTGGCTACGTGTACAGCTGTATGCATGCTTTTTTTATGCAGTTCGAGATGTGGGGGAATACGAGCTTCAGAGAGCCACGGGAAAAATAGAATCCCTGGTGTTCTCTAGCCTCTTGATTTTCTCGGAGGGGTCATTTGGTATATAGCATAAAATATTAATGTAGATCATAGTCGAATATTATTATTATTTAATTATGTTCCACTCAGATGCAATATTCTACCATATGTTACAACATTTTATATCAGACAAAATGGCGCTTTAATCAAGTCCAGGTCTTTGATGTTAGATACATGCGTGTGCATGTTCGGAGAGGTTAAGGAGGTCAATGAATTATGCACATTAACGTTGAGAATGGTGATTATTATCATAAAATCAGTGCACACCCTCTAAGTGCTTCTAACCAATAAGTGAAAAGAGGAGACATCTGCAAATGTTGAACAATGGGCTACGGGTCCATAAAGGCTAAAGGGGTGCTGTCCCCATTCTTATTCTTTGGAATAAGAAAGGTGGGGTCTCTCTCGGAGAGGGAAATCTTTGGACCCATTAATCCTAATTGACTTGTGTTACGTACGCTACAACGTCGTTCACACTTATATACTAGAGAATCGGATTACATCTCCCGTTGTGATGAGATTATAGAGCATGAGAAAGAGGGGAGCGTTAGGATACATAGCCTGAGAAAGAGTTGTAGAGAGATTGTCCGTTTAGCAGGTAACCCTTGGACTGAACTCCCTACGGAGACTCGCACCTCTTGATGGTACTTCGGGTGTCGCTATGTCGAGGCTTTAGGGTCTTGTCTCCTTGCTTTGGGTGGAGGAGGAGCTATGAAGGTTGTAGGGAGATTCCTCCTGGATGCTCATCGATGGCCGATCCTCCGTACCGGTGATCGCCAAGGCAGAAGATCTAGTTGGGGACTGAGCTTCTACACCTGGGCTCCTAGCTACCTGCTTACTTCTTTCGGGCCTTCATGGGGCCTGACTCTATACAGGCGTATTGAGCCGAGTGGTCCCTCCTCTGATGATGTACCCTTGGTGCCGATCTTAGAGTTGTCCTGCATAGTGTAATCATAGCAAGACTCGGTGCTGAGTGTTTTGCTTCTCGCACTTCATCGTCATGGTGTCGCTCCTCAAGATCATAGATCTCCAGGCTAGAAGATGTAGGCTTGACGGCCGCCTGGTTGAACCTCAGGTGCACCATGGGATCAGCCGAGGTTAGGGGCGGAGTTGCTAGCTAGTATCCGACTTGGGGATTCCTGATATGGGAGATAGCCACCTTCCACCTTTGGTAGCCTAGAGCTTCTGGGCTAGAGTCAAGTAGATCATCCCATGCTGCATGGCTAGGCGTGTAAGTATCTCACTGGGCTCCTCAAATGATCCCTCCGAAGCAGCTATTGTCCCGAGAGTACTCACCGAGGTTCAACCTGAAAAATAGTTCCCACCAGGGTTGTGGTTCCCTAGGAGAACTCTCCTATATTTAAGCTAGTGTATGTATGGGAGTAAGGAACGAGAGATCTTAAAAGATGAAGGTGGCTTAGGCTTATGTGAGTGGCCTAGTCAGGGTGGAGGAATATGGCTATGGCTTTAGCTATGTGACTTTCTATTCCTCTGAAAAGGGTGCTCTCACTCGGTGGCCTAGTCTTACTTGCTCTACCTTCGCATACCTGGAAGGGGTCATAGTGCCCCCCTTTTATATATAGCCACAGTGGGGCTTTGGATAGGGAGGCGTACCTAATAAGACCTTATGGAGCGATGTGGTAGTTGGGCCGATTTTCGTGGGGGACAAGGAATGCCAACGGGCCAGAGCATATTGCGGCCTAGCTCGGATGTTGCACTGATCTGGTGACATGAAAGGATAAAGATGGCACATTTCAACCTTCCATAATGGGCGTGGGACACCAGATTCAGTGGGATGTGGCCATGTGCCCACCACCGGGAGGCATACACATCACTAGCCCCCCAACCCTTGGTGCGATTGACAACACGCTTATCGGATTAGGGGCAATGTTTTGGATTGTCGGTTTCGATTTCGAGGGGTTTGTACCATGCTTTGTTCCTTGTGCGGTGGACCCGCTTTTGGGGGAACGACTTTAAGGTGGAGGCTCACCAACAGAAGGCACCCACGGGGTGGGCAAGTCTAGGAGTTGGCGTCAGCGGATGACAAGCTCCGGAGGCTTGTTGGCCAGATATTATTTTGGGATGAGATAGAGGAGGTACTCGGGCTGTCGATGCTGGGACTTTCAGACGTGGTGCGGTTGCTTGAGGCAATGGCTAGGGGTTTTATCTTCTACGACTGTTGTGGCGAGGCAGCGATGGAAAATGAGCACTCGTTTGGGTGGTCTACAGAGGCCTTGGAAGTCGACATGAGATAGGTTACTGACAGCGCCAGGAGAGAGGAGGAGGCCAGGCGGGATGCCGAGGTGGCTAAGGCTGACTTCACTAAGATCCACGAGTTGCATAGATATATCTCCAGGACTGGGACTAGTTGAAGAGGTTGGAACATCTTTTTAAGGAGGCAAATGAGAATGTGGCACGTGCTTATGAGCGAGCGGGCCAGGAGATCGTCTCCCAGTATAAGAAATCAGAGGAGTTTCGTTAGAATATGGTGTAGGCTTCTAGACACATTTGTATGACTTTGTGGACGCTGCATTAAGTAGGGTCCAAGAGAAGCATCCTCAATATAAATCTAGGGATTTCCCATACCCAGGCTTATAAAGGGGATTAATTCTCCCAATATGTGTCCTGTAAGAAGACCTCTTTTTGTAAATGTAGCAGGCCTTGATTGCTCAGTGTACTAGTGCTCTATTGCTTGAACGTCCCTTGTATGCGATTTGACGCTTTGGTTAAGACCAATAGACAAGTGTGTGACCCAATAGGGCCCAAGAAATGAGGGTGCAACTCAGCTCAGGTTGACGTAGGGTAATCTACCTGGTTAAGACCAGGGAGGACATGTACCTCAGGGTAGTCCCTGAGGTTTGAAGATCTCTACCTAGTTAGGATGCCAGCTCAGTTGAGGCCGAGCCTTTCTCCTGGTTAATTAAGATCATGGTCGAACATACCTCAGGGTCATCTTTGAGGTTGAAAGACTTTACATACTCGGAGATCTTTTATAGGCATATGTAGCTGATAAGACTTTACAGAGTGGCATGGCATTCATGGCAATTTTCATGGGGTGCAAGAAGCACTAACAGGTAGAGCGTATCGCGGTCTTGGATGCTACGCTGATCTGCTGACGTGAGAGGATAAAGATGGCATCTTTCATCCTTCCATAATCGACGTGGGATGTCAGAATATTCAACGGGATGTGGTCACGTATCTATCACTGGGGAGGCATACACATCATCTTAGAATTGGAAGTTTCCTATGTCTAGGAAGAAATCCGATTGGATTGCTCTATTTGATTCTCCAATTTGGATTGGGAATTGAATCAACTCAATTGGAGCAATTCATGGGCTACTTCAAATTGAAGTTAAGGTTTATGTTGTGCACTTGGATTGTGCCCACTATAAATAAAGGAGAGGACTCATTAGAGTGCAACTTTTGGAGCCCCCTCTTGTGCTTGGTTCCCCCCTCCTTTCTCTTGTCCTTCTCCTTCTGGCACCCCTTCTCTCCCTTGTTTGAGGTGTTCTACAGCGTCTTACTCTAAGGACGTCCTCATTTTGCCTCCAGATATGAGACATGTAACTCTTATTGAGTAACTCTAGTAGATTACAACATTGCCTTCTGCTTGTACGTGAGAATCTCTCCACGAATTTCACACAAAGGGACAACCTGCATGTGCATTATCCGCTATGCATTTATTTATTGTAGTTCATCAGCAAAAAATCCTTTATGCGATTTGTTTTGATTCTCTATACGGAGGGTTCTTTTACAGATATTCGTGCCCCCCTTCTCTTCACTTATTAACTCCAATATGCACTCTCCACTCTCGTAAAACACATCAAATTCGAAGTACATGAGACTCGTGTGGACTTTTAATTAAAAGCTGCTTAAATTAATGACTGGATAATACTTTTCTTAAGACTTTTAATTACTCATAATGATTTGTGGACTGACATCGTGTTGTACTAGTTGACTTCGATATTTAAGAAGCTTGAAAGCAGGTCTAGCTCAGGAGTTGGACCCACCTATCTACAGACGAGAATTAATGCTGTAGTTTTCTGCTTAGATTGATGCTAACGTCGCCACAAATTTACCCACTTTTTTAATCCTTCTGAAGAAGAACCCTTGATAAAATTGATGATTAGCGTGCGGTTTAATGGCGGAAGAAATCAGATGCATCCACCTTATAAAGAGTAAAAATGAAGGTGGAGAACATGTTCCGTTAACATCTTCATTCTGCTTACTAGAGTTTAGGGGACATCTAGTAAGGATCGATGTGGCTCGCTGATTCCGGGTTTGTCTTGTGTTTCCCGAGAAGAGTTGGGCGCATCTGGTTAGCAAAATCACTAATCATTAATCCTGGGTTTCCTAATTAATATCATCATAAGAAAAGGATGGGAATCGACGAACTCTCTCCTCTTAGTGCTCAATTTCAAGAATCCTGCTACCCGGCTAGTGTTTCCAGACGTGGTTTTGCCCCCAAAAAAAGCCGGAGAATAATCGACTTTGTGAACTTGCAAAAAACGAATGATAGTACATGAGTTTTAGCCTCTACAGTATACAATCTTATCTGCTGTGGTGCTGTTTTGACGTACCCTTCACATCTTAATTGGACTATTATATTTACTGAGATTAATTATGACATTCTTACTCTGATGATATTTATTACTATTAAGGATATTCTTACTATGTTAAGGTACTTAAAGTAGTGCTTTCGTCTGTTGTACCGCGATCGACCTGGTGTTAATTTCCACATCATATGGAGATGGGTATCACTAATTAGCGTACTTCCTAGAGGTACTCCTGTCACATCACACTGGGAGTCCCTTTTTTTGGTAGGAAAATTCTTTAAGAGTTGACTCTGAAGAACACACGCCATTTAAGAAAAGTGATATGAATCAGTTCCACTGGGTCAAGCTTACTAAAATTATTTAGGCCCGTTTTGATAATTGAATTGTCGGGCCTTGGTCGAGACATGCGCTAATCAAAGTGAGAGAAAGACTCACCTTCCTCTCACACAACCATTTTTACCTGGGGTCGATTACCGTGTTCGACCCCAAAGAGTCGAACACGGTAACCGTGTTCAAACATCAAAGAGGATCTTAAGAGTTGACCTCGAAGAGCACACATCGTTTCAGAAAAGTGATATATATATATGAATCAGTTCCACCGGGTCAAGCTTACGGGCAAATTTTATCGATAATGCTAGAACACAAGTCCACCAGTGTATCCTCTTGAAGATACAAATTGGAAAAAACACAGGCGTAGATCAGACCAATGAAAAAATAAAGAAGTACAGAAAAGATGATAGTAAGAACTAATGTCGTATAGATGGAATTCTCCCCAATTTATCCATGATAGTTACACCATGCGTTTTTTATGGAAGGTCTATTATAAATGCGTAGGAAGGGTTATAAGTAAAATATATACTTACGATTTTTGTATCTTTACTTACGACTTACGTTTTAGGTATAAATTTTTCTTAGTGTAGTGTATATGAGCACTACGTAGAGATCCAAACCACGTCTATAAGCTTGAGGTGATGTCACCAAATATGAATAAGTGATTCAGGTCTTGTTGAGCAGGAGTTGGCGAGACAAAAGGGACGCTGTTGTCCACTGAGACAGCTCGATGTCGCTAGCACCTTCCAGCAAAGCATGGCCACCCTCGGTGAAAAATTATCATGCCAGATTTTGGATCGAGATGACCTTGGCACTGCAGCGTCTAGCAGCATAATGTTAAGTCGAGTCAACAGAAAAAGAATAAAGATGAATCTTCATTTTGATGGCATGATTTAAAGGAGTAATTTAAAAGTATGGTTTGTCAACTCGATCTGACTCAGGTCAATTCGGGCGTGTCATATCGTACATGAAATAATTTGATATGTTACATATCACTCTCAGGATCGGTCGAGTCAGACCGAGTCACAGTGAAAGAGAGAGAGAGAAAAGACGATGTACATCGAGTCAGATCAAATTAGTTACGAACATATCGTATGAAATTTAAAAAGATTCGATCAAATACGAATAACCGAATAGATGAATTTTACTTAAAAGAGTACGTTAATTAAGTGAGTGATATAGAGTAAATCTAAGTGGTGTGGTGCCACGTAATTAAATATGCCTCTCACATGGAGATTCACACGTCATAAATGTGTTTTGATATGTTTAGAAGCATCTCGATGTCAAGTCAAGTCAGCACACATGGGGCAATCAATTCAAACAACAGTACTGTGATGTAAATGTTTGATGAAGGAGACTGTTAAGAGACACACCAGTAACGTTTATCATTTGCCACAGTGATCTGCACTAATTTCGTCATGGGAAAAGCACATAGAAAAGACAGTACAGATGTAAGATTTTTTAGAGGGACTGCCTTGATTAGACAAAAAGTGTGTAGCCTTTAGTAGATCTCCCCTAGAATGATCGCTTACTGTGGTGAAACCGATCCAGCATGCACTTGCTGGTGCACTGCGCATCTTAAGCCTGTAGACGTGGATAAGAACATTGAAACGGGCTACTAAACGCTAGCTTCCAGATGCCGAAGATGTACATGGCATGCAGGAGATTATCACAGCCGCGACTTGAGTGGGCAGAAGACAGGTTGTTCACTTTCAGAAGGTCAAGGGTTTCAAGGTTGGTAAGAAGGAGAGGAGGAGTGGGCAAAAGACGTAGATACCTACGGTCATGCATATTGGAGGTTCTGAACGAGAGACCAGATCAAAAACCTAATATTATACGTACAGAACCATTTATATATAGTTCTCTGATCGATCTCCCCTTGCCTCAGGCACTACGTACCCACGAGGAGCACTTATTCCAAACTCATCTGGACGCTGCAAAATCGCCCATACAGTCTCAACTCGCACCAAGTACGGGGGCATGATTACGTCTGTTACAGATAAGATCGACTTCGCGCTCAGCGGCGTGTTATTACGGCAGTGGACGTCTTTTGCGCAAGGGTTGCTACAGCCATTTGGCCCCCGCGTCGTGGAGCATGGGGGCCAGCTTGCCACTGAGGTGGAGCGACATGACCCTGTCGGTCGTCCCAACAAGCCTCCCGCCGATGAACACGGCCGGCACGGGGGGGGTGCGGCCGATCAGCCTGGCCAGCGCCCTCTCCATGTCCCTGCCCTGCGGGTCCTCGTCGAGCTCGTAGGTCGCGAAGTTGACGCCGAGGTCCTGGAAGAACGCCTTGATGGTGTGGCACATGCAGCAGGAGCTGGTGCTGAAGATCACCACCGCCCTCTGCGACGCCAACCTCACCACGCGATCCATATCTATATCTATATCTATATATAGATAGATGGCTCTGTGTCGCCGACGAGAGGGCTTCTCCAAGTCCAGGTGCTTCGCGTCCGGTACTGCAAACTGTGAGCTTTGTCTTGCAGGAAGGTGAAGCTGGCTGTATAACAGTGAAGTTTGGCCGGTTTGAGAAACCGCCGGGGACGATGGAAGTTGTGGAGAACTTGGGGCGGCTGTGGAGGGAAGAACCTCCCGGTGGTGGCTATTTATACGAGTCTTGGGGTGGCTGGTGGTGACGGAAGAGGACGTAAGAGCGGGTGTGATCCGATCATTGCTATGAAAAAGACAAGAGTGGCTTTTAACCACGGACTGGAATAAGATCTGGATATGGATTTGGGATAGCGCTGGACAGTGGAGGACATTTCCCCTTTATTCCAAACTGAGCCTTCACACACAAGTGGATAGAGCTTCACGGTATCCGCATTCTGTACACACGGGCCAGGAGTACGGAGATATCGACGTCCGTTTCGAAAAGTTATTCTTCCCTTCAGCGCCCGAGAGAGACACATGGGCATCTGACCCGTTTGGCAACACAATATATATAAGAATGGGTGGATTATGAACTTAATTGGAATCTCCACCCTTAATCTTAGTGTGTCGTCGAGCACACTCTAGATTTCCTCCATTCAACTTAAGCGAGTCTCAACTTGAAATTCATCTTGGTTTGACTGAAATAACAGGTAGGTAAAATATATTCCATTTTCATAATTGCACATGCTCAAACCAAATATATATAAAATTTCTTAATGATAAAGATATTCTTTCTGTACTTTGACAAGATTAGATGTTTGAATGTTGAACAGGGTTAAACTGCAAGTGGTCCAAACAGACTTAACATGACTCAATCCAGTCTAGTACACCAAATGGGCAAGTGAATGTCATGGCGTCGGCGTCTTAAATCGCAACAAGGACATTTATAGGGTGTTTGGGAACAGTTTTTTTATAGAAACTATTTCTATCTAAAAAATTATGTTATGCCAATTTTTAATTTAAAATTTAAAATTGAAAAAAAATGATATCAACTGTTTGGTAAAAATATCTCAATTTTTAAAAATTTGATAAACCCGTTTGGGACATCTGGGGTATGTTCACGGAACACTGGTCGACGGCGGCCGTTGTTCCTCTCTCGTCCTCCAGGATCGGGAGAGCGAGGCCGAGTCGACCCAGGCACCGGTGGCGGTCCCCCGTCGATCCAAGCGTCGCCGTCGCGCCTCCAGGATGCCGCCAACCAAACCCGATCCTTCCTTCGAGCGCCTGGATGGTGCGGGCACAGCATGGATAGATGTTAAACTAATAATCCACCCAATCATCGCCAGAGGTCGGAAAATTAAAGAATCATTGCGTTAACTAATAAACAAAGTGACGAGAAGATCGAACAAAGAGCACTTTTTTAATCGAAACCACCTACACGCACTCCTTGCTAAGCCAGTCATGTACTGCAAGAACCTCCAAAGACGATCCTTCCAAGCGCTCGCCGAAGGGAGAGGGATCAATTAGTTGCTTATCGTTTCCACCCCTGAAGTCCTCGTATCTTTGTCTGCACGATGTTTTCAATTATTTCGACGCATTGCCTACAGCTTTTAACATTAGTGAACTCTATTAATTGATCAGTTGGTAATACATAATTACTTGAGGCTTTTAAAGATATTAGAACTTCTATAAATTAAATGCAGACATATATCTAGATAGTTATGAACACTAAAAAAAATTAAGAATATAATGTGGTGTACCCTTTACATTTAGGGCGCATTTGGATTGACCGCTTTCAGGGGGTGACTTTTTGATCTTGAAAATCACACTCTGAAAAATCATAACAAATGAGTTATTGTCACATCAAATTTTTCTCAAAGTTATTTTTTGATTTTAGAAAGATATAGAAACAAAAAATCATCTTTTAAAATGTCTAAAAAATCTCTTATAATTTTTTTCTCTTTTTAGAGATTTTTTTTATAAAAACGAAAATCCACATTAATTATCAAGCGCGCCCTTAATAATGTCGTAGCTTCATATTTCTGGTCTCTATTAACGTAGACATATTCTTAACAGTGATGAATCAGATGTCATCTTAAGTAGATGCACTTATTCTTAATCGATGCCCGGAACAAGGTTAAAAATGAAAGATATTGGTACCATAAGGTATATTAGGGTTACTGTTTAATTAATAGTTGTTGCAGAATATAAGATGCTCATAAGAAACACGAAGAGAGAGAGAGAGAGACTGTTTGATTAATAGTTGTTGCAGAATATAAGATGCTCAGAGAAACACACACGGGGAAGAGAGAGAGAGAGAGAGAGAGAGAGAGCATTGGCATGACTTGAGTGCGAAGATAGGCAGATGATTAGGCAGTTTTGACACTATCAACAAAGTGGGCATAACTTTTTTGTTCGGTTATTTTGGTATAATTAATTTATCTGTGTTCAATCCAAGAAACTTCCACACATTCATGCAAGGTTAAAATGAAAGATATTGGTAGCATAAGGTATATTGGGTTACTGTTTAATTAATAGTTGTTGCAGAATATAAGATGCTCATAAGAAAAACACACGGGGGAACAGAGAGAGAGAGAGTGTGTGTGTTTAATTAAGAGAGAGAGTGTGTGTGTGTTTAATTAATAGTTGTTGCAGAATATAAGATGCTCATAAGAAACACACACGGGGAACACACAGAGAGAGAGAGAGAGAGAGAGATTCAGGTCAAGTGGCATTGGCATGGCTTGAGTGCGAAGATAGGCAGATGATTAGGCAGTCTTGACACTATCAACAAAGTGGGCATAAAATTTTTGTTCGGTTATTTTGGTATAATCAATTCATCTGTGTTCTATCCAATAAACTTCCACACATGCATGCAATGGGTGATCGAGTGTGCTAGCTATAGCTAACCTTTTCTTTAACAATAATATTAAAATGTTGACTTGTGCTCTGCGTGCGAGTATCTCTAATTGAAAAGCTACTGTAATAACTAATGCCCTCTGCGTCAGCAATCGGATGAGACCCGACGATTCGTCCAAAGAATCTCATCAGCTCAGACCCACCCCATCTGTATCATCATCTTCACACTCCACCGGCCAAATCTGTGATGCCGGGAACCGAACCCGCGTTCTCCCTTATCCACATACATACATCCATGCCCCCTTTCTTTCTATGGCTCCGGATCCTCTACGGTCGGCATCATACTTAATAAAGAAATTCCCGACAGTCACCTGTAGTAACCCATTGCCACAATAAATATATACATATATATATATAGTGCCTTTAATTTTGAAATGAAATTAGAGTGTAATTCTTAAGGCCCTCTTTATTTCTCGGACGGAATACGGTGTTCGACTCTCTCGGTCGAACACGTAGTTCGGGGTCGAATAAGACTCTTGTGTGTGAGGGAGAGTGTGAGCCTCCCGCTACTTTCTCTCTCATCAGACGTGCCATCCGCCCGACAGTTCGAATATTAAATCGGCCCTAAAAATTACTCAAACCATACACATGATGAAGTTCCATCAAATTACTCATCATGAATAATCTGCTGAAGCTGGGTGCAACCAACTTACATTGATTCTCCAATTTACACTTTTTTGTGTACATACTCTCTCATTGTAAAATTTTATTCACACGCAAACCCATGTTACATTTGGTAAAAAAAATTTGTCGTGGGAGATTCCGATGATTGGATTCATTGGAATCCCCACAACCACTTCCAAACGCGGCCTTATATCAAGATGAATTTCATGATGAGAAATTACACTTAAAATGAATTAATGGATATTACAAGATAGAAATATTAATTAATTACATGCCCTTACTGTCTCCTGATCCCTCACCACCAGCTCCACACCACCACGCGACTCGTATAAATAGCAACCTTAAGGATCGAGGAGACCAACCCCATCCCAACTCGAAGTCTTCTTCCGTCCATAGCCAATTAGCTAGTACTTGTAAGTTTGATCGCCAGAACTTCCAGTCCTGTTCCGTGTCTTACTCACTTCCTCTCCTCAGCAGGTTCTTCGATCACCTTCCTGCAAGAGAAAGTTCACGGTACACGAAATTTACAGTACTTTGGACAAGTCCCTCGGCGACCCACCAGAGCCATATATGGACCGCGTGGTGAGGTTGGCGTCGCAGAGGGCGGTGGTGATCTTCAGCACCAGTTCCTGCTGCATGTGCCACGCCATCAAGGCCTTCTTCCAGGACCTCGGCGTCAACTTCGCGACCCACGAGCTCGACGAGGACCCGCAGGGCAGGGACATGGAGAGGGCGCTGGCCAGGCTGATCGGCCGCACCCCCCCGGTGCCGGCCGTGTTCATCGGCGGGAGGCTTGTTGGGACGACCGACAGGGTCATGTCGCTCCACCTCAGTGGGCAGCTGTCCCCCATGCTCCGGGGCGCCGGAGCCAAATGGCTGTAGCTACCATCTGTCAGGAGCGGAATATTATAATCTACATAGCATCTAACCATGCATGCTCCGGTATCGTCCGGTGTTAAGTTGAGACTGCATAGGCAATTTTGCAGTGTAGTCTAGATGACTTTGGAACGACTCTTCTCTATCTGTATGTACGGGGGGTGGGAGGGGGGGAAGAGGAGTATGCATAGTACTCTCTCTCTCTCTCTCTCCCTCTCTCTCTCTCCCTCTCTCTCTCTCTCTCTATATATATATACATATATTGGGTTTTTTTTCTTCTGGTCTCTGGTTCTCGATCGAGTACGTGTGACTTTGTCTACGCCCTTAATTTGCTTTCTGGAGTGTAGTACAGACAACAAAAACTAGCGAGCTTGCTTAAGCTCTACCTTTTCACTTATATCCTGCAGTTTTTCCTCTTGTTTCTGTCCAATTTTTCATGTATATGGCAATTACATTGCGAGTGTGATGATCTCCAAACAGAAGCTTAATTATGTCATTATCATCCACATTTTCAGCCCCCTAGAAATGGTCGAGAGAACCTGGGCGTTTCAATCTCCTGATCCGAGACTGCAACGTTCAGATGCATGGTGCATTATCAAAGCGTTAATTTGACCTTTTCTCCGCATGTGGTATATTCTTTTGGACAGTAAAGGCTGCATTTTTCTCTCTATTAACCCTCGAGACAATCTTCACGATTGGATTAAAATGGTAACATTGCAAACGATATCTTTATGTTGATATACAAGAAAAGATTTTATAAATTTTAATTATATTGAATTTCATTACATGCTTTAGTTGACGACATTGCAAATGATACCTGTAGAGGTGGAAAATTAGTTCCTAACTCTCGTGCCATACTTTTAATATTTATTTGTTGGGGAAGATCGTCCGGCACCCGTGAAAGTTTATAAACACCAGAGAAAAAGGGCGTCAGAAGGAGCCCTGGATGTTACCCCTGGTGACAACCCTCCGATGCTTAAGTCAGCACTTTGGGAGATGGAGAATAAAGAAGACAAAGCGAGAGAGAGAGAGAGAGCTGAAGGTCATCTATGTAGGCTTGGAGGGCCGGTCCGTCTTCTAGAGGAGTGCTCGCCGTATCCAATGGGCACTCGGAGAGTGTTCGCTGGGCGATAAGGGTGCTCGGAAGACCATCTGCACTCTCCTTCATGGGATCCACTTTCGAGGGGTGAACAGTCGAGGCATTTCTTGTGGTAGTAGTAAGTCGGTTCTCTGGTCTCTCTCTACTTGAGCCTGTGTCCCCCGTGTCTATGTCCATCGAAGGTCCATTTATAGGGGTTGCACTGGTGGTGAGAGCCCGTCCCTTAGCAGGGAGGGGCTCAAGTTGTGGAGTAACACCTCCCTGCGATCGTGAAAGTTTCCCGTTGAGGATCCGTTCCTTCGGAGTCGAGCGGTCTATGGCGAGTCTTACGACGTCTGTGAGGCGTGCTCGCCCTTAATGGGGTTAAGGCCGACGTCGTGGGAGGTAACGTTCGATCGCCGGAGGATCATTCGGCGGCTATTACGCATGGGCTGATATCTTTCGTGTGTTGGCGAATTCGAGGACTATCCATCCTGTGCTATCCATTGTGGGCTGCGGCTGTCGGGGGCCCGTTGCATGCGTTGTAGAGGCCTGGCAAAAGCGGGCCTGGCGAAATGGGCCTTATATGGGTCAAGCCGGTTTTACCCTCCTCAATACCCAACTCAACATTATGAAGATTCGATTGTTGAATATCCTCCCGATTAAGATATGACCGTTAGATTTAACTTAGATTAAGATCTAATTATTTAATCTTACTCCATATCAAAATCCGATTTAAGTTTGCTAAAGATCCAACCGTTAAATTTAAGTTTGATCAAGATCCGACCATTGGACTAATTTGCTCTCGATCAAAATTAGATCGTTGGATTTAAATTTGATTGAAATCTTACCGTTAGATTTAAGTTTAATTAAGATCTGATTATTGGATTTACTTTTGATCCGATCCTTAAATTTAAGTTTGATCGAGATCGGACCGTTGGATTTACTTCTGATTAAGATCCGACCATTAGATTTGCTCTTGATTAAAATCTGACCTTTTGATGATTTAAATTATATAAAGATCTGATCATTAGATTTTGTTCCCAAACAAAATCTGATTGTTAGATTTAAGTTTGATCGATCTAATGGTTGGATGTAGGTTTGACGAAGATTAGATCGTTAGAGTTAATTAAGTTTGATTAAGATCTGACTATTAGATTTACTCCTGATCAAAATCTAACTGTTGGCTTAAAGTTTGATCAAGAACTGATTGTTAGATTTGCTCCCGATCTAAAATTGATTAAGATCCGATAGTTAATTTTTTTCGATGAATTTGATCGTTAGATTTACTCACGATCTAAAGTTGATCAAGATCCTACCACTAGATTTGCTTATGATCTAAAGCTTATCAAACTCTAACCATTGAATTTACTCTGAATTAAAATATGACCGTTGGATTTAAATTTGATCAAGATCTAAATATTTGATTTACTTTCAATCTAAAACTGATCAAGATCTGATCATTTAATTTGATCCTTTTTTAAATCTGACTATTGTATTTAATTTTGATCAAGATATGATCGTTTAGATTTACTTCCGATCTAAATCGGATCAAAATCTAGATGGTAGATGATATTTTTATTATTTATGATGGATAATTTTACGTCACTAATCCATCGTCAAAGTACAAGGAATGTTGCAACAGATTCTTTTCCATCTCTAATACGTCTCTAATATATAAGAATTTTGGCGACAAAAATTTTCTGTCACTAATCTATCTCTACTTTTTGCAACTGACATATTTTCTCGTTAATTTACCCTAAAATTGTGACGGAAATAGTCTGTCTCTATTGCGTCGCTAAATTTGCGATGAAAAATTTTCGACATAAATCCATCGCAAACAACACTGTAAATTTGTGACGAAAATGTTCCATCGCTTATATGTCTCAAAAAACACACTAATGTTGCAATAGATTTATCAAATGTTGCTAATCTGTTGTTATTTTGCGATGGAATAATCTATCGCAAAAACTCCGTGAGGTGCGAGATTTCCCGCCAAAAGTCCTGCAACCCCTTCTAAAAAAATACAGAGGAAAAAAAAGGAACTCTCAAGTTAAAGCTTCATAAATTAAGAGAAAAGGAGTACATAGAAGAGGGAAACAAGATTGTGAATTTGTGATCATCTACTCCATTTGATCTTATACCATTTTTACTCTACCTCATCACCGTCATATGTTCGTATGGCATTTATACCTCCTTTATTTTGTTTATCGTAACCAAATCCTTAAGAAATAAGAAATAATAGGGTTAAGATATGATGAAGTGCCATACAAATGGTGCAGAGGAAATGGAATAAGTCCATATGAAACCATATAAATAAATAAATAAATATATATATATTGCATACATCAGAAAAAACTTAAATAAAGGTTCCATCAAATACAAGTTTAGAGAAGGAAGAAAGAATTTGGAATGCAAACCCAAAGAAAGACTCCCTCACTCTCTCTCATGCGTTTCTCTCTCTTCCCGCTCCCCCCCTTAGTGCCTCTCCCGCGTGAGGCCCTCCCTCTTGTGGACTGACCCCCGGTGGCTGTGCGTGAGCCCCATCAATGGCCGCGGTGAGGGGGGAGGCTGTGTGCCTCCCCCCTCCCCCACTACCGTCGACGGTTCTGGCCCCCCAGCGCCTGCTAAGCCCTCACCCGTTCCTGGCCTTGGTGGTTTGGACGTGGGAGGTCATGCTGAGCTTCCTGCCGCAATGGCCCTTGCAGCTGGGCCCCTCCCTACTCCATTCTCGTCGTCGGTGGCCCCCACCACCGGTGGCCCTGCTGTGGACGTCCCCCGCTCTGCTGCGGAGAGCTGGGGCTCAGGTGGAGTTGGACCGCCACCTGTTGGCGGTGCTTTGGCTGCAGGTCCGGCACCGATCGCTCGCGACAACCCTGCTCTTGCTCCTCCTCCAGCCAGCTCTTCCTTCCCCGCCGGCCTCCATCGGGGTTCCCAGTCAGACCCATCGCCTATTCCGAGTTGCCACGTTTTTTTGCCCCCCTCAGCACGCCACCTCGAGTGGGCCTCTCTCAACCGTTGATCGTCTCTCATCTGCCCACGCTAACTCAGCCATCCGGACACGTAGCCAACCAGTCAACCTGCCCCACCGAGTTGACCGGCCCCTCCTTCGATGGGACATGCACCAAATACGGTGCTCTATTTTCTGCCAACGCCGTGAGAGGGGTTCCCTCCCCTGCTCCGACAGCCTACCTTCATGGATCTTTAGCCCCCACGACGGTCCCTCTGCTGCTACGCCGGTCGGGGTGCTCAGCGCGCGGCTCCCGGACGCTACGGTGGAACCCTCCAACCGCCCCCTGCCGGAGGGTTCTGCTCCTGTCGGTGGGCCTTCTGCGTAGGCGTCGTCCCCTGGACAGGGGCGGCTTGCAACCCCTGCCGCCGTGCCTCCTTCGACTGGTGTTGCTGGCCGGCCTCAAGCATTGGGCCCTCCTCCTGCAGCTCCACAGCCCAATGGTGGTGCCCGACCACGTGCAGCTGATGGCTCTACATGGCCGACGAAGGGAGCCGCCACGGGTGCCGGTTTGGGAGGGCTCCTCCATGTTTCTCATACCACTGTCACCGCCCCCTCTTTCTCCCATGTGGTCCTGGCCTCCTTCACCCCGCCGGTGTTGCCTCTCTCCGTTCATGCCCCCGCCACCACCGACTCCGGTGAACCGGCGGCGTTCTTCTCATTGGAGGAGGTTCAGCTAACCTGCCAACCCCTTGCTTTTGCTGTCATCGCTAGGACTCCCAAGGGGAGCGGGCGCACCTTGCCCAGCGATTTCAGTTTAAGGAGGACTTCCTGCTCAGCGCCATGGACCGTCGGCACCTTCTTCTCCGCTTCTCCAACCGGGAAGACTACTTGAAAGTCCTGCTCAAAGAGTCATTGCTCGTCCAAGGGCCCCCTTTTGGTTCTTCCAATGGGCTTTCGACTTCTCGCCGGAGCAGGACTCACCTCTTGTTCCTGTCTGGATGGAGCTTCCGAGCATTCCAGTTAACTTCTACCACGAAGCTTCCATCCTCTCCATCGCTGGCAGCATAGGGTCGACCCTGAAGATCGACCGGAACACGTATGCCTCACCCGAGCGCACGCTGCGTGTGTGTGTGTGTCCTGCTGGACATCTCAAAGAAGCTCCCCCACCGTATTTGGGTTGGCATTGGCGCAAGCGATTTTTGGCAGCCGGTGGTGTTTCCAGACCCCCCTCTCTTCTACTCCAACTGCCGCCGCCTGGGTCACGTGGCCGGTGACTGTAATAAGAAGCCCCCCCCCTCCGCCGCCGGCCAAGGTGGTGGCTATCGCTGCTCCTTGTGGCAGGGCACGCCCTTCTGCCTCCGTTGTCCCTCCTGGACCGATCTGGAAGCCCACGGGTGGCATCGGGATTCTGCCTGCCCCTGGCAATCCGTTGCCATCCTTGGGCGCAGCTGCCTTGGCTGGCCCCTCTGCTTCCACTCCCCTGCTAGCTGATTTCACATCTCAACCTATTCTTGGAGGTCCCGGCGGTGCGTCTACAGCTCCGGTAACAGCTGCGCCTGCCCCGGGTGTCGCTTCTCCAGCCTTGGTTCCAGCTGCGACTGAAGCTGCCCCGGGAGCCCCTCCCTGTGTGGGTGCAGGAAGCCCTCATGAGCACCATGCTGCCTGTGGGGTTCCCATTCCCTCGTCAGCTGTGCGCGTCCCGGGGCCGGAGTTGGTTCCTCCGGTTGAGCTCGCAACCTCGTCTTCCCTAGCGGACGCAGGCTTCGGAGTTCATCCGGCTTCCCCACCTACTTCGCCTACTCCCCGAGGCTCTCCTCTCCTCCTCGCTACTGTCCCCACGCCTGTTGGCGCTACCCGCCCTGTTTCCGTTGCGGTTCTGCCAGCCCCCGTTGAGGCTGTTCCCACCTCCACCCTCACTGCCGTAGGTTGTGGTCCGACTGGGCCGGCTGTGGTTTGGGCCCTGCATGCTCCTGATGGTCCTGCCGCCCTGTCGCTTGGAGGTGGGGATCCCGTTGTCTCTTCAGCTGGGTTACCTCCTGCTGCCCGGGCCTCGGGTCTTAGTGCAGCAGCTGCTGCCTGGTCTCCTTCGGCCGCCGGGTCGGCTCTTGCCGCTACACCGGCGCAGTCCTCCCCGGCTTCCTCTCCCCCGGTTGTGGGGTCTCCGACTGCTTCGCCCGTGCACCCCTCCCTGACTGGCTCGCCTACTGCGCCCCGCCTGTCCTTCGCACAAGCTCTGAAAAAGAAGATCAACCGAGAACCGCCCGATCCGTTACCGGCTCCTCCCCATGTGCTTCCTGCTCACGAGTTTGTTCCTCCGTCTTCTTAGGGTGGCCTCCAGTTTCCTCAGCCCTTTCAGCTGCTCACTTTTCCCGGCCTAGAGCCTAGTGAGAGGTTCCATGACCTTGCCTCTGCCCATGCGCGCTGGGTCATCGTGCAAGACTAGGACCGTGCCCGTCCTCCTTCCAGGTCCGATCGTGTCAACTCCAGGAGTTCTATGCGCAGATCCAACTCTACAAGCTGTACTCGATATCGAGACTTTGTTTAATTTTTTGGCCTCTTTGACCTCTTTGGTTTTGATCGAGGCCCTTCTATTTGTTGTTCTCCACCCTTGCTTGGGTGCCATCCTTATCCATGTACTTCTCTATGTTCTTACTGCTTTCATTAATAGAAAATCACTTGTCTAGTGGCCGGGGTGGCACATCCTGTCCCTTCCGCAATGAAGGGATAAACGGACTCCCTAGTTTCCCACTTTATAAGTATTACCGTTGAGTTAAGAAAAAAAGTTTAGAGAAGGAAAGTTATTTCCATGATAATGAGAGTACTAGGACATTGATTACAGTCCTTTCTGCTTCAGCAAACTGAATAAAACTACTTTCAAGTTCTGTCAAGTCCCCCATAAAGAAAATTTCCTGGTTCCACCAATTAAGAATGAAGGATTAGTGGCTCGGAGAACAGAGACCACCAAGCCACTAGTCTATGCTTCTGTCTCCAGGGGGAGGAGAAGGCTGAACCATGATCGATCAGGAGAGAGGAACTGTTTCGCTGTCTGTAATGGAGTCAGACATTTGACTTCGACTCAAACGGAGTCCACCCGTACGCGTTGTCTTAAAAGAAAATTAATTACCACCGAAGAGTTAAAGCCGTCGGCAGCTTGGGAAGTCTGAACATACATACCACATCCTGAGAGCATCTCATCAGGAAGTCTGTCAGGAAGTCTGAACACATCATACCACATCCTGAGAGCATCTCATCAGGAAGTCTGAACACATCGCACCTTGCGAGCAGATCATGCGCAACCCATTGCATATAGATAAAGATGTTCATAACGCTGTCCGCATGAAACTCGCCAAAAAGGTGCGTGTGGTCTAAGATATTACAGAAGAAAAAAGGAAAACAAAAAGGGGAACTGGGCATCAAGTTGTTCATGGTGATGCAAGTTTTGATGGAGGACCAGTTGGTATGAAACCACCGGTTCTTACACTTATTAGTCGATCGGCCGCTTCTGGAAGTTTTTGTACGTAGGTACTGCTTGTGATTGCTGTGGTGCTTCTGTTTATAATTAGAGCCATTTGGCACCAGCATCCCGGAGCATGGGGGCCAGCCTGCCGCTGAGGTGGAGGGACATGACCCTGTCGGTCGGCCCGACCAGCTTGCCGCCGATGAACACGGTCGGCACCGGCGGGTTCCGACCGATCAGCCTGGCCAGCGCCCGCTCCATCTCCCTCCCCTGCGGGTCCTCGTCGAGCTCGTACGCCAAGTAGTTCACCCCGAGGTCCTTAAAGAACGCCTTGACGGCGTGGCTCATGCAGCAGGAGCTGCAGCTGAAGATCACCACCGCCCTCTGCGAGGCCAGCTTCGTCACCCGCTCCATGTATATATATCTATCTGTAGCGCTCAGCAGGTAGAACTACTGGTTGGAACCCGAACCCGGATAGGTATGGATGGAGTTGCTCTGAGCTCTGGTACCGGCCGGCGAGTTTTTCTTCTTGAGCAGGGCCGGGCTCCACTAGCTAGTGCTTCTGATCAGAAACTAGCTCAGGAGCAGGAAACGGGCCGGGTGGGCAGCAGAGGGGGGCCGTACGTAGTAGAACGAGGCTCAGAGGAAACCTGCAGGATCGAAGAGCAAAACCTGCTGAACTCTGGACTTGCGCGGCTGCCAAAAGCGATAATATTGGGAGGCTGGGAAGAATTGATGAACTGACAGGAGATGGGGATCAAGCTATATATGGTAACCCAGGTGGTGGAAGGGGCGGAACACTCGCGAACTCGGCGAGGATCAGTGGATAAGACTGACCCTGCAGGGGGCCTGGACTTGGGACGGAAGGGGGCACCGAGATGGATTGGTGAGTTGGTGTTCCGGGGCCGGTTGTTAGGCCTATTTATACAGGTCTGCGTTCTTCCTGTACGTACGTACGTACGTAGGTGTCATCGATCACCATTGAGATTTGTTTCTGCAAGTGTGACGATGGTGGGAGGTGGTGGGAAGTGGAGATGACGATTCCCCCACTGAGATCTATCCCTTGTCTGGTGCTCGAACCGGTGCCCAGTTGATCATGGACTTGAAAGCGAACCACCCCTCCCGTTTTCTGAGTCCTCCTAAGCTAAAACATGAACTCGCGATCGATGGGAATAAGATCCTAGCTAGGTAATGTCAACATTTTACCCTTGTTTCATATTCCCTCTCTCTTTCATGCATGTATATATATATGCTTCCTCCCTCGTCATAAACCGACCGCGCGAAGTGGATAAAACCGGGTGTGCAGTTGTTGTTA
Source organism: Amorphophallus konjac (assembly GCA_022559845.1). Taxonomy (NCBI): domain Eukaryota; kingdom Viridiplantae; phylum Streptophyta; class Magnoliopsida; order Alismatales; family Araceae; genus Amorphophallus; species Amorphophallus konjac. The sequence goes on along the minus strand of CM040119.1, from coordinate 354,454,171 downwards.
CGTCCCTGTCAAAACGGAGGGTTCCCTCAGCTCTGACTTCAGAGTTCAGAATAGCATCAATTCCCCGAGTCACTAGCTTGACGTCGGTGAGATCTTCTTTGGGCTAAGAGCAGAGCTCTTGGATGGACTCCAAGCAATCAGCATGGATAATGCTGTTGGTGGCGCTACTCCCTTTGACGTGTGTCCAAGAAACACACATGAAGCACCTCTTTTAGTTCAAGACACGGTGAACCCTAGCTAACCCAATTTGGTTCTTATCTTCGATCGCGTATATATGGAGCTAGAAAGTCAACTCTACATAATTAGCTGATCGAGTACTGTGGGAGCACAAAGTGATGCCACTTAACTAAAATCCCAGCATTCTTATGTACATTGAGATGCTTGGGTTCATTGCAGATATAGGAAATACTTGCACCACGAGAAAAAGTGGTATTAGAGAAATTTTTCGACGGATTTATTTCCGGCAGAATGGGAGTCATGTTAAAATAATAATTTGAATGTGTTGGACTTCTCTAGAAGCAGGAAGAGAATTCCAAAATTGTAGAAGAAAGATGGAGACATAGAAGGTTCTAGAATGCCATTAAAAAGAGAGTACTCTAGAAACACTTATCTAGAGAGAAGATGAGAGAAGAATTCTCTAGAATGACAGTGTATAAGAAGTATCTAGAAAGAACTTCATACCTCTTATGGAGACTATAAATACCACCACCTAGGCACCCTTGTGGGTATCCAAGAGAGATCCAAGAGAGATCCAAGAGATCCAAGTAGAAGTAGAAGTGAGCCAAAGAGCCTCACTCCATTCCATCATCCTTCCAAGCCTTTTATCAAGCCTTTCTATCTTCCATCTCCCCTTCTACATTGTACACGATCTTTTGTACTTGTACTATTTCTTCAATAAAATTATTACTTTCTTCACCTTTTGTGCCCATCTCACTTCCGCTGCTCCAACAAATTTGGTATCAGAGCCATAGCCTCCATTCCCTCAAGTTCCAATCATGGCGGCACCTAGCACAACTCTTTTCAACTATTCTCAAAATCTTATCCCCATTTTTGATGGAGAGAATTATGATTTTTGGAGTCTCCAAATGAAGACTCTTTTCATCTCTCAAGATCTCTGGGAGCTCGTTGAAGGCGGATATGAGGTACCAGAGGACGGGGCAACTCTCGCATCGTGGACGTCGGCAAAGCAAAAGGAGTACAAAGAAAACAAGAAGAAAGATGCGAAGGCATTATTATTCATCCAACAAGGGGTAAGCAAATCTATCTTTCCCCGTATTATGACGTCTGCAACCTCGAAAGATGCTTGGGATCTTCTAAAGCAAGAATTTCAAGGGTCATCGAAGGTAATCTCCATCAAGTTACAATCATTATGGAGAGAGTTTGATAATATTATGATGAAAGAAAATGAAACTGTTCAAGTATTTTTTACTCGAGTTGCCGGCATCATAAATCAAATTAGAAGTTATGGGGATAAAATAGAAGAGAAGAAAATAGTTGAGAAAGTATTGAGAAGTCTTCCATTCAAGTTTGATCATATTGTTGCTGCTATTGAAGAATCCAAAGATCTATCAAAATTTTCTATGCACGAACTAATGGGTTCTCTGGAGGCGCATGAGTAATGAATGAATAGATTTTCTCATCAGAATATGGAGCAAGTATTTCAATCAAAGGTATCATTATTTGATAAAAGAGAGGAGTCAAAGAAGGAGAACATGGAAGGCTATTCTTCACAACATCAGTTCAGGAAAGGCAATTCAAGGCAGAAGAAGTTCATGAAACAAGGTCAAGACAGAGGAAGAAGATATGAGAAAAAATTTTCAAAAGGTACGTCTACCTCCCAATGCTGAATTTACAAAAAGTTTGGACATGTTATGGAAGATTGCAGATTTAAATGCGCCAAATGTAAAAACGCTAATCACTCCCAAAGAGACTGTTATTATCAGCAGAAAAATGAAGCTAATTATTCGGAGATGGATCAACTATTTTACTCTTGCTTTACCAGTCATTCAAATTCTAGCGATATATGGTATTTGGATAGTGGCTGCAGCAATCATATGACATGAAATAAAAGTAGCTTTGTCAAATTGGATGAAGAGATATATTCTCAAGTGAAGCTTGGAGATAGCAAGTTACATGAAGTAAAAGGCAATGGAGTGATAGCGGTGCATACAAAGGGAGGTAAGACGAAGTTTATCACAGATGTTCTTTATGTTCCTGGCCTATCTCAAAATTTATTAAGTGTTGGACAGTTGATGCAAAAGGGTTATTCAGCCAATTTCAGAAAAGATGAATGCATCGTTATAGAAGACAGAAGTGAAAAGTTAGTGGCAAAAATCAAGATGGCTCCCAACAAAGTCTTTCCGCTAAAAATGCCACTAGAAAATATGGCTCTAAAAATTGAAGAAGAGGATAGCTCTCTCATATGGCATAAGAGATTTGGCCATTTGAATTATAGAAGCCTCATATTACTAAAGAAGAAGAGAATGGTCATTGGATTGTCATATTTTAAAGAAGAAGAAAACAAAATTTGTGAAGGATGCATCTATGGAAAGATGCACAGATTACCCTTCACTAAAACATCATGGAGAGCTAAAGAGCCATTACAATTGGTACATGCTGACATTTGTGGTCCAACAAAAACTGCCTCACTTAATGGTTCACGATATTTTCTACTGTTTGTGGATGATTATAGCCGAATGATGTGGATATACTTTCTGAAAAAAAAATCAGAGGCATTTACAATGTTCTTACGATTTAAAGCATTTGTCGAGAAATAAAGTGACAAAAAGCTCAAGGTTTTAAGGACAGATCGTGGAGGAGAGTTTACTTCTAAAGAATTTCAAAAATATTGCAGAAACGAAGGAATAAAGAAGGAGTTAACAGCAAGATATACACCTCAGCAAAATGGAGTAGCCGAGCGAAAGAACAGGACAATAGTAGAGATGACTCGGAGCATGCTAAAAGGTATGAATCTTCCTAATAGTTTTTGGGCTGAGGCTGTACATACTGCAGTTTACATTTTAAACAGGTCTCCAACAAAAGCAGTTCCAAACAAAACACCATATGAGACCTGGTTTAAGAGAAAGGCCAAGGTAAGTCATTTTAGAATCTTTGGATGCATTGCATATGGCCATATTCCTTCACAAGTTAGAGAAGAAAAATTTGATGAGAAAGGAGAAAAATATATATATATTCATTAGATATAGTGAGGAATCAAAGGCATATAGATTGCTTGAGCCTAAGACAAATAAATTGGTTATTTCTAGAGATGTGATATTTGATGAAACATCATCATGGAAATGGAAGAAGAAGAAGAAAAATAAGTACCAAAAATTATAGAAGAAAAAGAATTAGTATCTCCTTCTCCTCCACAAAGTCCAAGAGAGCAAGGCGAGTCAAGTAATGACTCAAACACACCACGACAAAAGGAACGCTCTCTCAAAGAAATATATGAAAGAAGTAATGTTGCTTATTTCTGCTATGAACCACAAAGATATGAGGAGGCAGTTAAAGATGAGAAATGGATAAGGGCCATGGATGAAGAAATGAATATGATTGAGAAAAATCACACATGGGAGCTAGTTGAGCAGCCGAAAGATAAAGAAGTTATTGGTTTAAAATGGATATACAAGATTAAGTATAATGAGGATGGTTCCATTTATAAATATAAAGCAAGGCTCGTAGCAAAAGGGTATTCTCAACAACCTGGTATTGACTTCAATGAGACATTCGCACCAGTTGCAAGGATGGAAACTATACGGGTTATCTTAGCATTGGCAGCACAATTGAAATTGTCAGTATTTCAGCTTGATGTCAAATCTACATTTCTAAATGGCAATCTTGAAGAAGAAATATATGTGGAGCAACCACAAGGCTATCAAATCAAAGGACAAGAAGATAAAGTTTATCGCCTACATAAGGCATTATATGGGTTAAAACAAGCCCCTCGAGTATGGAATAATAAGATCGATCAATATTTTCAACAAGATGGCTTTCTAAGATGTCCGAGCGAGCCCTCATTATATATAAAGAAGAAAGGTATTGACTTTCTAGTCCTTTGTCTATATGTTGATGATCTAATCTATTTTGGTACTAGTCATGATATGCTAGACGATTTCAAGAAGAAAATGATGAAATAGTTTGAAATGACCGATCTCGGCATGTTGAGTTATTTTCTTGGCATTCAAGTAAAGCAAATCAAAGGAGAAATATTTCTCAGCCAAGAAAAGTATTGTGAAAATTTGTTGAAAAAATTCAATATGACCAATTGCAAGACCGTGGCTACACCTATGGCAGCAAACACAAAGCTCTCTATACATGATGATGCAGAGAAGATTAATACTTCAGTCTATAGAAGTTTAGTTGGTTCTCTTTTATATCTCACAAATACAAGGCCGGATATTCTTTATTCAGTAAGTGTGGTATCACGTTTTATGAATGAGCCGAACAAACTACACTTTGCAGCGGCCAAGCATATTTTGAGATATCTCCGAAGAACTACAAATTATGGCATCAAGTATGTCTCTGAAGAAAATAATCATCTTATTGGCTATACAGACAGTGATTGGGCAGGCTCGATAGATGACCGAAAGAGTACTTCTGGATATTTATTTTGTCTTGGAACAAAGCCTATTTCATGGTCATCTAAGAAGCAACAAACAATCGCTCTATCATCATCAGAAGCCGAATATATATCTGCTACAAGTGCCGCATGCGAAGCTGTCTGGTTAAGGAGAATATTATCACAGCTTCAACAAAATCAAGAAGAACCAACTACTATACTTTGTGATAATATGTCAGCCATCGCTATGACAAAGAATCCAGTCTTTCATGCACGGACGAAGCATATCGAGCTGCGTCATCACTATATCCGAGATTTGGTCGAGAAAGAAGAAATCATTCTGAAGTTTATAAAGACAGAAGAGCAAGTCGCCGACATCTTCACGAAGCCCTTGGCCACCGACAAGTTTATACACTTTAGAAGGAGTATGCACATTACAAATTAAGAGGGGGTGTTAAAATAATAATTTGAATGTGCTAGACTTCTCTAGAAGCACGAAGAAAACTCCAAAATATTGTGGAAGAAAGATGGAGGCATAGAAGGTTCTAGAATACCATTAAAAAGAGAGAACTCTAGAAACACTTATCTAGAGAGAAGATGAGAGAAGAATTCTCTAAAATGGCAGTGCATAAGAAGTATCTAGAAAGAACTTCATACCTCTTATGGAGACTATAAATACCACCACCTAGGCACCCTTGTGGGTATCCAAGAGAGATCCAAGAGAGATCGAAGAGATCCAAGTAGAAGTAGAAGTGAGCCAAAGAGCCTCACTCCATTCCATCAACATTCCAAGCCTTTTACCAAGCCTTTCCATCTTCCATCTTCCCTTCTACATTGTACAAGATCTTTTGTACTTGTACTATTTCTTCAATAAAATTATTACTTTCTTCACCTTTTGTGCCCATCTCACTTCCGCTGCTCCAACAAGTCATAATTTTAGATTGACTAATTTTTGTCGTAAATTGTATCGGTGTTTCTGTCGGTATTTCCGACGGATACCCAGACGGAATATTTTAGTCGGAACGTTTCCGTCTGAACGGTGGTAAGTTTTCGACGAAAAAAAATACCGTCGAAAAATCGTCGGAACTTCAGACTACATTTCTGACATCATACATTTGTCGGAAATACAATTTATCTGTCCGGTAAACTATTTTAACTATCTTATATATGTAACTATAGGGTGGTAATAGGGATCCGGTCCATCTGGGTTGACGTGAATTGACCTTCTATGTATATATCAAGGCGTGGGAGGTCAAGAATCACCATTAACATTTAACCAGAACTTGGGGAGGATCGAGGTGATCGAGGACTGATGGGTAGATGATCATAGAGTGAAATTATTTCCTAGAATGTTTAAAAGCATTTCCTAGAATCTGATTTAGTTCTTGGGTTTGACTTGATAGGTATCTGTGGCCTTAAAGCCTGATTAGCGCCCGACGTACGTCAATATATACTCTTCCTAAAATCAATGTCATAACTAATTAAGATTTGAGTAATTCTTGCTGTAAATTATTGTTTGTTTGTGTGCCTTGTCACCTTGCAAATTCACCGATGATGGGTGCATGAACCCCAGATGACTAGGGACACAGATTCCACCACTATGTGAATTCACACATGATACATTCGACCACGTCAAAAAAAAAAAACTAAACTCAGATCGACTTCGAAGAACAAAATATTCATTTTAGAACGAGAAATATATATTAGGAGTACATAACTATTTGAAACAAAATATGCTTTGGAATGGGAAAAAAAAGTAATGAAATGTACCCATTAGGAATGAGGAATGAAATACACCCATGTATCATCCGAAAGGGTATATATATATCTTTCCTATTCGTTCTTAAGACGTACATTTCATTGCTAAAACCCTTTTTTTTCATTCCAAACTGGCACATTTCATGCCAAACACTTTTCTTGTTGCTAATATCTATTTCTCATTCCACATAGGTATATTTTATGCCTACGAAAATGCACCCTATATATATATATATATATATATATCATCCGTGTATCACAAGTGCCACACGAGTATACAGTACATAGTTATGCCATTCTCTCCCGTCATCTTTACGTGCTTGCATGGATCAATCATCGGTGTCTTTACAATACAACTAGGCACAACTGTAAAGCATAGTTTGCAATAAGGATTGCTTGAATGATTTTGTTGCTTCATTTGACACTCCAACATGGGCTACGTTTTCAAACAATTTGGCCCTATAGAAGCCAACAATATTGAGCCAGCCCAATCAATGTTGGGCACCGAAATGGGCCACATCATTTGGTACCCTTTCCCAACCCACATCAAGAGAAAAATTGTCTATCCTAGGATTTGAAAAGATTGGCTACATCTCGACGTGGTTGTCCTGCCACTTGTCAATGAACACGTCCAAGGACCATAATCTAACAAACAAGATGTTATGGCCTATAAATTAATAGACACCTAATTAAGACAATGTTTTCCTCGAATCATTTGAAGCCCCTGAGTTTTATATATAGGTCAAAGAGAGTCCATTGCATGCTTGGCTCAGGTGAATAAACATCTAAGACATTTGATCTATAGCTGCACCACCACACCTCTAGCTCTTTGATGTTTGTTGCTTCCACTCAATTTCCTAGCTAGTTTATCTTCTTACACTATTGAGGAGGGGGAACTCCATCACGCCCAACAAGGCCCAGTAACGCTAGGCCCAGTACGACCTGATGTTGTCATGTTCATAGCTGCCATCGCCAGCTGACCAACAGTCTAAGAACGATGCCCAATGTAGACCCATTCAGGACTGGCCAGTCCACATACATGATTCTCGCACACGTGCATCCCAGACGTCATGAGATTCGCCAACAAACGAGTGTTAAGGCCACAGTTACGGGACTTATCCCGACGAATGTAGAATCATGCCCACGCCGCCACGATGTCCGCCACGATGCCCTTCCACAGAGAACGGATGAGTGGGCAACGGATAATCCTCATGATCGAGCAGGATAACGCTTCACTAACCATGCCCTCGCTAAGTCAGGAAAGAGACGACGCCACTACAACCGATATAAACAGGTCCTAGGCAGACCTAGATGGACAGACACGGTGTGATACACAGACAGTGAGAGCGACAGCGTGACACACACACACACACACACACACACACAGAGAGAGAGAGAGAATGATCTCTAGTGTCTCCAGGCCCTAGCTACGCCTCCCAGCACTCAACGCATAGTCGAGCACTCGCTCTTCCTCTACAACTCTCATCTCCCTCTCTCCCTGATCTCTCGTTTTACTTCCACACACTTCTCTGATTTAAGCATCGGAGGGTCATCTCCTGGGATCACACTCAGGGCTCCTTCTGATGCATGTCTGTAGATTTTCTCGAGATAGTCAGACACTCTTCCCTTTCAAACAAATCTTAAAGGTGTAGTACGAAGTCAAGATAATAGTTTTTAGCCCCTATACTGTTTTGCGCCATCTGTAGGAAGAAGACACAAAGTCATGGCATCCCTTGGAAACTACAGCAACACTGGCTACTGCCAGAGAGCTCCAGGCTTCCGACAAGCTTCTCAAGAGGCCTCATCCTCCTCGCATAGGCGAGATCCCTCTCTCTCGTCAGCACATCCTCGAAGAGAGCTTTGCGAATCTTGATTGAACTTATAAGAACTCAGCACGAACAAAGAAAAAATTAAAGAGGAAAGAAGATTGCATGAGATAGCAAAATGTGTGTAGCCAAAAAGATTCTTTAGACGACAAAAGAGGGGATGAAATCATGGAGAGCTCAAAAAATAAGGGGAAGACAAAATTGGGAAGGTGAGGGGGGACTTCCCGGAGGAGCTTCCCCTACCCAAGAGAAGACATGTGTTGGAACCTGGCTGTTTGTATTGTAGCTTCTGTGCATCAGTCAAGTCCACCGTGCCATCGTGGTTCAACGGTAACAAGCTGGCAGTTGGGAGCAATTGAGCTAGCACAGTTTGTAGTTCCATTTCTTTTATAAATTTAATAGTTTTTTTTTGTGAATAAAATTGGCTAATGGCATGTGGCTTAATCCCCACCGATAGCCTATAATAGATGATAGATATAAGTAGTATAAAATGGATGGTGTGATCGAAAAAGGGGATCAACATCCTTCAACCCAGTTTGTGGAGTACTATAGCATCTGTAGATTCTATTCTTAGTTTGTAGCTAGTTCTCTTGGTTCTTGCTATGTGAATTGTGGAATTTAGAGGAAGGAGCAGTTTGGAGCTCGAGCCTGAAGAACTGGGCCTGGTGGATCTAGAGGTTCTTCCATTGATCCATTGGAAGCCTTGTTCCAATTTGGTGTCTGAGCGATCTTGAGGTAGCTCCAATTTCTCTTCCCAAATGGCTTCTAGTTCCAATGATGTCGTGCTTTATCTCCTTTAAGACCAACAAAACAAGGTCAATCTCATTCAAGATGAGCTAGGTTCTATAAACCAGAGAGTTCACAATTTAGAATCTAAGCCTTCTAATTCTTTGGGGTCTCGAGATGCTACTCTTGATAGGACGGGTTTCTTTCGCCCAAAATACCATGAGTTCCCTAAATTTGATGGTAGGACGGACCGTGTGAGTGGAAATTCAAGGCAGAGTGATATTTCTTATATAATGAAGTCTCAGATTTTCACAAGATTTCTTTTACATCATTTTATCTTGAAGAAGAAGCAGTGCAATGATTTTGACATTTCTCCAATATTAAGGATTCAGTTTCTTAGTTGAATTTTTAAAGGGGAAGGAATCAAGATTCGGAACTATTTCTGTACTGGATTCCCATGGCCAGTTAAGAAAACTTAAACTGACTGGTTCCGTTTCTGAACACCAACGCCAATTTGAAAGACTAAGTAATAGAGTTGCTGGTGTTTTTGAAGAGCATCTGCTTGGCATTTTTCTTAGTGGTCTGAAAGATGAATTATCTTGTGAGGTTAGGTCTTTCATGCCTTCATCACTATCACAGGCTATGCAATTGGCTCCAATTCAAGAGCAGAAAATCTTGTCCGAACGCAGGACTTCACCACATTTCAGCTTCACTACATTGCGGCCCTCAAAATTTAAGCAACCCTTTGTCGCCCAGTACACACAGTCACAACCACTTAAACCACCCACACCTCATGTGCGTAGATTAACCACACAACAACTGCAGGAGACAAGGGCCAAGGGCCCTTGTTATAATTGTGATGACAAATACCTTCCTGGTCATGACTATCAGAATTAGAAGATGTTTTTATTACAACTTATTCCGGAGGCCAGTGAATATGACCAACTGATTTAGGAAGAACCTGAGTTAGCCACTGAAACCCAATGTGAGCCTGAACTGTCTCTCTCATCTCATACAATTTCTCATATGGCTTCTCCCGATACACTCAGGCTACAAGGTTTTATTAGCAGTCTCTCAGTCATAGTATTGATTGATGATGGGAGCATTCATAATTTTTTAGATCCTAGAATAGTATAGAAATTAGGCTTATGTGTGACCAATTTGAAATTCCATCCAGTTAAAATTGGAACAGGTTTGCAAATTTCTTCTTAGCGTTGCTATGAAGGGGTCACATTAAAGTTACTAGGATTATCCTTCACATTAGATTTCCTAGTGTTACCTTTGGGTACAATTGATGTGGTACTGGGCAACACATAGATGCAACTCTTAGGTGACATCCCTTTGAATATTTCTAAAATGGTCATGAAGTTCTGTGTCAATGGCCAAGAATTTGTGTCATAGGGCTTAGCACCTCCATCCTTGATTTGGTATCAACAAAGAAATTTTGCTCTGATTTACCTTAGGCCCGGGCACTATACTTATATTTATTTTCTCTGGATGCTTCTACCTCTTCTTCATCATCATCTTCTTTGCCTTTACAATCCTACGTACCCTCATGAGTTGGCATGTATCTTATAGAAATATGTTGTAGTCTTTTTTGAGCCTCAAACATTGCCACCAAGTAGGTCACATGATCATAGAATTCCTCTAATAGATGAGTCAGTCTAAAGCAATTGCCTCGCCTTCTTATAGGGACTCACCCTTCCAGAAGAATATCATAGAAAAGGATACTAGAGATCTTCTACATAAATCTCATATTCAAACAAGTAACAGCCCCTTCTCTGCCCCAGTTCTTTTAGATCAGGAAAGTGATGGGAGTGGAAGAATGTGCATAGATTATCGGACATTGAATCAAAATACCGTCAAGGATAAATTCCCCATTCCTCTTGTGGATGATTTGCTGGATGAATTATATGGAGCCAGATATTTCTCCAAGCTAGATTTAAGGTCTGATTATCATAAGATCCATATGAGCCCTGAAGATATTTCAAAAATTGCATTCCGCACGCATTAAGGGCACTATGAGTTTTTTGTCATGCCCTTTGGGCTTTCAAATCCCCCTTCCACTTTTCAAAACTTGATGAACGATATTTTCATGGAGTACTTGAGGAAGTTTGTATTAGTGTTTTTCGATGACTTCTTGATATACAGTGTCTCTTGGGAATTACACTTACAACATGTTGAGAGGGTGTTATGGACCTTATCACAACACAGTTTATATGTTAAATTTACCAAGTGTGTCTTTGGTGTGAATACAATGGATTATTTGGAACATATCACTTCAGGTCAGGATGTCTGGATGAATAATAGCAAAATTGAGGCCATTTTATCATGGCGCACTCCTAAGTTAGTCAAAGCCTTGAGTGGTTTTCTGGGTCTTACTAGCTACTACAAGAAGTTTATCAAAGATTATGCACTTATTGCTGCCCCTCTAACCCAATTACTGAAGAAAGATGGATTCCTGTGAACTTCATCTGCTAACGAGACATTCAATAGGTTTAAAGACACCATGACTACTATAGTGCCAATTTTAGCACTCCCTGATTTTACTGCCACTTTTGTTATATAATGTAATGTGTCAGGAACAGGCATGGGAGCAATTTTAATGCATAGAGGCATGCCAATTGCATACATTAGCAAGGCATTTTCTAGTATGCAGTTAGGGAAATCGGCCTATGAAAAAGAGATGGAGGCCATCATTTTTGCTGTGCAAAAATGGAGGCCATATTTAATGGGTCGACCATTTGTGATAAAAAACATATCATCAAATCCTCTGATATTTATTAAATCAACAGTTTCATACACCAGCACAACAGCGATGGTTGGAGAAGCTATTAGGATATGATTTCAGTCTGGAGTATAAATCTAAGCATAAAAATAAAGTAGCAGATACCTTATCCAGAATCACTAAGGCACAGCTTGAACATGCTTGTCATGCCATTCAGTCTTAGTTCCCACCTAGTTTCAGGACATTCAGAGTTCTTATCAGTCTAATTAAACATTCCAAGCGCTCATGGAATAGTGAACTATAGGGAAATTAAATCCAGCTAAATTTTCTGTCAAAAGAGGTGTTTTATATTACAAGGGAAGATTTTTTCTGTACAAGTTACATCCACTAATTCCCATTCTGTTGCAAGCTCATCATTCCACTCTGGAAGGGGGTCATTCAGGGTATCACAAAGCCCTGCACAAGTTAAGAAGATCATTTTGTTGGCCAGCTATATATGCATGGCACAGTCAGGACTTTTGTGAGAGAATCCGATACCTGCTAGAGAAACAAGCTACTTCAACAACACCCAGCAGGATTGTTGCAGCCATTGCCCATTCCTGAGCGCACATGGACTCATATCCATATGAATTTTATTAATGCTCACCTCTTTCTCGGTACAAATATACTATTTTAGTAGTCATTGACGGGCTATCCAAGTATTCTCACTTCATTGCACTTAGGCATCTTTACACTGTAGTCTTATCTTTACACTATAGTCTTAGTAGTGCATGAATTTGTTACCAATATAGTGAAACTGCATGGGTTGCCGCATGCAATTATATCTGACAGGGATGCTATCTTTACAAGCAAGTTTTGGTCTGAATTTTTTAAATTACCGGAGGTCAAATTGGAGATGAGTTCTACTTACCATCCACAAACTGATGGGCAAGCAGAGTCTTTAAATAAATGTTTGGAGACTTATCTCTGGTGTTTTTGTTTTCCACAGCAACAACATTGGTTACAGTGGCTTCCATGGGCATAGTATTGGTACAAGACCACTGTCCATTCCTCCTTGGGATAACCCCCTTTGAGGTAGCATATGTGTAATGCCCCGAATTTTTTTCGAATATTTTTCGGATCATTTTAGTGGGTCTCGGAGTGTATTTTATGTTTTACACGTATTTTTCCCTGATGTGCCTTCGAAAATCTGTGTAGGGCAAACCGTGGCGTTCTCCGACTCCGGGACATTACCACTGCGTTGTGTTCCTCCCGAGGATCGTGGAGATACTTTTTCGTAATTTTCTGAATTTCTGGAATTTTTAGGTTTTCTATATATATTAACCCTTTCTCTCTCTCCCCTCTCATTTCTCACTCTCTCCCTCTCTCTCTTCTCCCACGCTCTCTTCTCACCCTCTCTTCTCCTGCGGCCGACGGAGTGAGACGGGGGAGCGGCAGGGCGACGGGGGCGAGGAGGACGGCGAGGATGGGTCGAGGATCGGGGGATGGAGACGCGTGGAAGCTCGGTGGCGCGTTCATGAGCCGGCGAGGGTTTCGCGACGATTTCTTCGTGGATCGGCGTCCACGGCAAGTCGTTTCTTCGGTGAAGGTAAGGAGATGGACCCCCAGCTCGTGCATTCCCTTTCCCGCAAGTTTTGTAGGCCGTGGTGAGCCGAGCGGGCGTATTTGGGGAATTTTGGGAAAATTCTATGTTTTAGGGCTTATGGGCCGATCTACCGTTTCATTGTGTTTTTTGCCGATCCAAGGCCATAGATGCATGCTGGGGGCTTCCCCCTTGTTTTCCCCCTCTCCCGTGTAGGTATGGGGGCGTGGTGAAGCTTTTTGGTCGTTTCCCGCCGTTCCGCCGCTGGGACGGTGTGACGGTCGTTCCAGTGACTGCCACAGCGTATGACGCCCCAGGGTGGGTGCGTCACAGCCTACTATTTTGCCAACTGGGTGGTCCGTGGGCCTGACGGTCTCACGATAGACCGCCAGGGCATGTGACGCGCCTAGGTTGGACCGTCAGAGTGACGATCCGACCGTTGGCACTCGACCGTTGTGATTTTGACCGTTGGGGGTCAAGGCCTCTGACGCACCCAAGGTGGAGCGTCAGAGCCTGGTGACGCCCCTGTGAGGGAGCGTCAGAGAGGACGTGTCCTCACCTTCTAACGCACCTGGGTTGGAGCGTTAGAGTCTGTGACGTCCCGAGGGGTTTGCGTTACAGCCAGTTTTGTCCCGTCTTCTAACGCACCAGCGTTGGTCCGTCAGAGACCGTGACGCCCCGGGCGGTGTGCATCACGGTTGGTTTCTGCTCGTCTTCTGACGCACCAGGCTAGGCGCGTCAGAGACTGTGACGCACCAGGGCTGGCGCGTTACATCCGGTTTTGCACCGAGTGTCTGACGCTCCTGAGTTGGACCGTCAGGGTGCTGTGATGGCCTATCCTTGGACCGTTACAACTGTAACGGCCAAAAGATAGACCGCCAGGCACTGTGTTACGCCGAAATGGTTCTTCGTGCTTGCCGCGATCGTTTCGCGTTGTGTAGCTCCATGGTCGACCCGGTTGGGACCCAGTGGTCAACTTGCGGTCTCGTGAATGTCCCAGACACCCCGAGGGTCTTGTGTCCGTGGTTTGAGGGTGTCGGGAGGACTGTGCTACCTCATTTAGCGTGCCTGTGAGTTTGAGAGTCCAGGTGACTCCTTGTATTCCGGACTTTTGTGTTATGCTTGAACGAGTCACCGTGCGTCGGTGAGTAAGGCGAGGGTTCCCCGCACGCCGTGAGTTTCTTCGGGAAGAGGTTTCCGAGTGGGCCATGAGTAAGGCCTTGGACTGTGAGTCCAGTTGTCCAGCCTAGGGCTGGAGGATTTCCACTTTTCCTTGAGAATGGGATTCGGTTTGGCGGCCTGTGAGCTGCCTTGGGAACCGTGCTTTGGCATTTCTGCGTGGCCAGGTGCGTGGCCCGTGGACTGTGAGTCTCGTTTCTTCTCCGACCGTGGTCACCGTGCGACGGTGCTGGTACGTGGGACGGTCCCCGTACTTCGTCGGGTTCGGACGTTATTTTCCGTTGACTTGAGAGTCTACTCCTTCAGTGACCCTCCACTAGTCGTAGCATGCTTACACGTGTAGTGGTCCCACCAGGGAGTGGTGGAGAGGCTACCCTGAGGACGGTTTTAGACTGGTTTCCGTCGGTCCCCACGTCTACCATCCAGAGTCCGACTGAGGGGAAAACTGGTCAGAGGGCCAGACCAGGGACGGACGGTCTGTGTGTGCACACGTGGTTGGGGGCGGTTGGACCCACGCTGACGGGCGTGACCCCAGCTAGTCACTTGTTTGTGGTTACTTGTGCGGTGTCCTTGCCTCCGTCGGGGGCTACTGTGCCAGGCTGTTGTGCCAGGTGGATACCTGAGGCGCGGACTAAGACGTCAGTGGATGCATTCGGCTTTGCTTCTAGTGGGAGGTACTCCTGTCGAGTCGGGAGTGACAAACTGTCAGTCTCTGTGACTTCGACCTTCGGGTTTTTGGTCGTGTTGATCGTTGAGTTCCATGTGTTTTACCGTGGCGCTTGTGTTGGTTCTCGTGCCGTGAGACTGGTGCTAGTAGCTTTACCGAGGTCACGTCTTGTTGTGCGATACCTGCGACCGGGCGATCGGGGTTGCACCTTGGACAGCGTGTCCAGGTTGACAGTGTCCTGGGAGACAGGCCTCCCGGGCGGGGTTACTGTGGGTTTTTACGTCGATAAATAGTGCTAGTGTGGTCCGGTTCCCGACTGTGAGATCGGGACTTCTCTTTCTGCTTGACAGGTATAGTAGGAGTAGTTGTAGTGCCGAGTTTTGACCGACCACCGAGTTTACTATTCCTGTTGCTCTCGTAGTTACAGCTTTCCATGCCGCCGTTGTTCTCAGTTGAGGTTCCGCGGGATCCCTACTGGGCCAGTGACAGGAGGCTCACCCCTGTTTTTTAGGTGTGACGGTTCTTCCTCGTGGTTCGAGGATGCTGTTCAGAGGTTCTTAGTTGCCAGCTCACCGGACCGAGTGTTCACTCGGCATGTGGTACGTTTTTACTGCTTTAGACTGTACTTTTTGTTGGACTGGACTCTACTGCTGTAGTTGTTTACTTATTTCTGTTAATTGTTGAATTGTCCTGCTTTATTTCCTATTTCTTTGTGCCTCCACACTCCTTTTAGCCCTTTCGAGCCCTCCCGGCTCGTGGGCGACGGTTCGAGTCTCGGGTTATCGGGCCTTCCCGGTAATCGGATTCTCGGGTCATTACAATATGACATTCCTCCGCCAGCTTCATTATCTTATGTCTCAGGCACTACACAGGTACAAGAGGTGGGTGACACCTTCTTAAAGAGGGATACTATCCTAAAGGAACTAAAATACCATATGTTGAAAGTCCAACAACGGATGAAGCGCTTGGCAGATAGAAAGAAGACATACAAGGAATACAAGATTGGTGATTGAGTATACTTAAAAGTGCAGCCTCATCATATCGGTAGCAATCAGTGGTCATCGGAGATAATCATAAGTTGAGTGCAAGGTACTATGACCCACATCAGATACAGGAAAGAGTTGGTGTTGTGGCTTACTGTCTCTTGTTGCCTGCAAGTTCAAAAATACACCCCGTATTTTCACATGTCCCGGCTTAAGCTCAAGGTGTTGTGGGTAGTTCTTCGGAGCCAGCTTTATCACTACTAGACCATTTAACTGCAATAGCTAAGCAGCTTCTACAGCTTTTGGGCAGAAGGATCATAAAGTGAGATAACAAAGCTGCAACACAACTCCTCATCCAGTGGCATGGCCAGCCTTCTGCAGAGGCTACATGGGAAGATTTTGAGCAGTTCAGAAGCTCTTATCCTTTCTTCGACCTTGGGGATAACGTCTTCTTGAACGAGAGGAGGAATTGTAACGTAGCTTCTGTGCATCAACTGAGTCAACAGTGCCACCGTGGTTCAACAGTAACAAGTCGGCAGGTGGGAGTGGTCGAGCCGGCGGGTGACAATTGTAACACCCCAACCTGTCCGAAACTCAAAAATAATTAAGTATTTTATATTTAGACCCTATATAAATGTTAAGTTCTTTTAACCAAAGTCCAGTACCTTAAACGATATAGTGAATACGAGTTTAACGAACTTTATTAAGTAAATTAAATAGATATCTCACTTTATTAATATATAACTTTTCGTAAGAATGTCAGAATGGGGTTAATATTAGACCCATTGGAAAGAGAACTCAAAGATCTACAAGTTTCATGTTGAGCATATTTTCAAATTTTGAGATTTGGTAAGTCAAAAATAAGGTAGAGTGAACTAATTCTTACAAATTATGTTATTGTTAACTTTTTAAGAGTTTTCATATAAAAATATAAAACAAAACAAAATAAAATAAAACCCAAAAATCCCTCCCATATCCCACGTAACCCTTTCCCCCCCCCCCTCCATCACCTTCCCCACTTAACCCTTCCCCACTTAACCCTTCCCCCCTCCATCACCTTCCCCACTTAACCCTTCCCCCTCCATCACCTCCCCCTTCCTCTTATCTTCCCCTCCCTCCCCCCTATAAATACCTCCACCCCCCTTCACTTTCTCCTCCCACCCCTCTCCCACGTAACACACCCTTCCCCCCTCTCATCTCTTCTCTAATCTCCCTCCCAAACACACACTCTCCTCTCTCTCTCTCTCTCTATTTTTTTTCTTTTCTTTCATCTCTCTACTCTCTCTCTCTCCTTCTATCTCTACTCTCTCTCTCCATCTTCTCTCTCTACTTTCTCTCTCTAAATACTCTACTTTTCTCTCTCTACTTTCTCTCTTTAAACTCTCTATACTTTCTCTCTCTTCTTTATCTCTCCTTTCTTTCTCTTCTTTCTCTCTCTATTTTCTCTCTTCTTTACTCTCTCTACTCTCTCTCTCTTATCTTCTCTCTTCTTTGTCGCTCTACTATCTCTACTTTCTATCTCTTATTTCTCTCTCTACCCTCTTTACTTTCTCTCTCCACTTTCTCTCTCTTATCTTCTCTCTCTACTTTCGCTCTCTTATCTTCTCTCTCTACTTCCTTTACTTTCTCTCTCTTCTTTCTCTCTCTACTTTCTCTATTTAAATATCTCTCTACTTCTCTCTCTACTCTCTCTTTACTTCCTCTCTCTCTACTTTCTCTCTCTATTTTCTCTCTCATCTCTCTTCCCACTCTCATTCTCCAATTAATAAACAGAGAAGATAATACAGCATCATAATAATATAAATATTTGACAAAAGTTTGGACGGAGGATTTGGAGCTTATTTGGACCATTTCGCCCTTCTTTACGTATCTGGGACGAGAGAATTATCTTTTCCTATGAAATGACTTTTACAGGAGCTCGGGTGAGATACTAAATTCAATTCGGAAGTCCATTCTAAAGGTAGGCACATGATAAACCGAGTGCATGTTATTTGTTATTTGTATTTCTTTGATTTGATTTTATTTGAAATATAATTTAAGTCAGTGATTTATTTAAACCAATGATCTATGTTTAGAATCAGTTATTTATTTAGTTACCATCATGTAAAAATATCATTTTTCTCTCTAATCTCTCTCTAATTTCTCTCTAATCTCTTTCTACTTTCTCCCTCTACTTTCTCTCTCTACTTTCTCTACTCTAATCTTTTCGAATGTTATATAATAGTAATTTATTTAGTTAATAAATTTTATCTACGATCCTATGATTAAAATCTAATTCCTGATATTAAAATACGATCCAGTTATTTTGTAAAGTTCAATGACAAGTTTTAAGTATTGAGATGACTATGTAATAAGAATAATAATAGGAATAAAAATTTGATCAAGTATATGGACTGTGTCACTTTAAGGAGGTGTGGGGCGACAAACCGTAGTTAGCTTCCGCTACGGGATTAGGCCCATTTCCGAGGACAAACGGACTTCTGAAAAATCCGGAACCCAGAATAAGAAAAATTATCTGATGAATGGTGGAGTATTAATTCCCGATCCTGCGTGGTTGATCAAGCCCGACAGACTCCAGCGTTTAGACCATTTATCTTTATGTCGACGTATGGATGCCTAGATATGTGTTTGCTACTGCTTTTAGTGACGGGATGCCTGTCCAATATATGTTGCCAAATAATAAGAAGTTCAGATTTGATATATGACTTTGATATGATCTGAAAATAAGTTTATCTGTATAAGTTCTTATTTAGGTAAGATATGTACTATGCCATATATATATATAAGTCAGATAAGATTTGTTATACGCATTTGCTTATAAGAAGAAAAATTATTCTGCTCTAATAGTTTTTCTTAGCATTCATAGTATATGTACAATCCAATGAAATTGTGATTAGCTGTATCTATACATCATGGATTTGCACAGTTTAGTATATGATAAACATGTGATTGGTTTTAATGCCCACTGAGTCTTTGGACTCATATCTGTTGTCTAACCATTTCAGGAAACTAACAAGTGAGTACCTCGACTTCGACGAGCAGTAGGTCGGAGGGGGATCTCGGGCGTAATTTAAAATTTCATGGCGTAGAATAAGTAGATTTGGTTTTCTTTTGAATAATGAATGTAAATATGATTTTTAGGTAGAAATATATAGCACTCTGTATACGATGTAAATTATGAGTGTTTATCTTATGAAAATGGTATGATTTTATCTTTTAGAATATGTGATGGTTTGGCCTTTAGCGTCATGCAAATATCTCGGTCCACAATAATTCCGTCCATCAGCTGTGACGTCCCCGGACACGATACAGGATCGCGAGAAGGGGGCGCCACAGAGAGTGGTATCAGAGCAAAGTTGTGAGGCTTGAAATTATTTACAACTGTAATGCCCCGGATCTCTGCCGGATCCCTGATAGGTCTTGTTGGATCTTTATTGGATCTTTCGGATCTGTTTCGGCGAGTTTCGGGTCGCTTTTGTGGCTTTCGAGTTGAGCTTTACGAGCTCTGTGGGTCTTTCTCTCGTACTAGTTACGGAACCCTACGGTGAGTTTACTTGTCAGTTCATCAACTCGCGGATGCTACAGCGACAATGTACTTTTCGAGCCGGTCGTTTTGACTATTTTTACGTATTTTTCTGAGATAGGCCCAAAAATCGGATTTTTTAGAAATTAGGAAAATTCCTAATTTCTTTCCCTTTTTCTTTTCTTTCCTCTCTCCTCCCATCTCATTTCGCCGTCGCCTCTCTCTCTCCCGTTTTCTCTCCTCTCGAGCTTCCTCGGCTCCGGCTACAGACGGAGAACCTAAGGGCAAGTGCTGGGGATGTTGTGGAGCTGATTGGGTGCGCGACGGAGCGAAGATGGAGTGGTTTTGGCGCGATCCCGAACGGTGAATTCAAAGCCGACGTTTGAGCTCGCGGCGTGGTTTTCGGCGCGGTTTAGTCCCTTCGGGGCACGGTTTCTTCGGTGGAGGTAGGGTGACGGATCACCACTTCTCCCTGCTCGTTTTTCCTGCCATTGCGCGTCGTTCGGCGTGGAAACGGCTGAGTTTGGGTTTGTTTTGCCTAAACCGTGATTTTCGGGTTTTGTAGGGTTCGTCGGAAAACGGCAACCATTCGCGGCGTAGTTAGTATTAAACTGACCGCTGGGATGCCTGTATCCCATTCATGCTAGTTTCGTGTCGATCGGTTGTCATTCGAGGCCGGTAGGAGTTAGGGAACCTCGGTGACTCGTTTTGGGTCGATTCGTTAGAATCGCCCCGATCTTGCGTTTTAGCGCGTGCATGTGGGCTTTTTAGCCTCCAAATGTTATTTTTCATCGTATGCCTTTGTTTCCCCTGCGCTTCGGCGTGAATGGGGCGTAGAACATGCCGATTTGGCGTTTCCACCTTTTTCCCGCCGTGGCCGGTATAGCGGTCGTATCAGAGACCGTCACAGTCTCTGACGGCCCTACGATAGACCGCCACAGCGTCTGTTCGTTTTAATTTTTTCGTGGCTGTGGGAGTGTGACTGCCCAGGTGTGGTGCGTCACAGCTCTCTGACGCGTCCGGGTGTATGCGTCACGGCTATTTTGTCGTCTTGCGGTTTGGTTAAGTCGGTTCCTCTGACGCGCCTGCCCTGGTGCGTCAGGCTTGTGTAACGCGCCTGCTCTCGCGCGTTAGGTCGCTGTAACGCGCCTGGCGTCGTGCGTTACGTGATTCGCATTTCAGTTTTTAGCCGGTTGGCTCTGACGCGCCTGTCGTTGTGCGTTAGGTCGCTGTAACGCGCCTGCCCTGGTGCGTTACGTGGCTCGCGTTTTGTGTTTGTGCCTGTTGGCTCTGACGCGCCCGCCCTGGTGCGTCAGGCGCCTGTAACGCCCCTGAGGTGGTGCGTTACAGCACTGTTGTGGCCGAGATGGCCGTTGGGTGTTCGGTGTTCGCCCGTGTGTTGGGCAGTCGTAGGTTGGTGTTCTAGGGCTGTGTTTGTGTGGCAGTAGTCTTCTGGATCGGTCGGTTTAGGTGACTGGGTGCGGTCTTTTCCCTGACTGCGATAGTTCCCTAACGACGCAATCTAGAATTGCCAATGCCCTTGTCTCTGGTTTCGTGACGGTTGTTCCTTGACTGCTGGGTCTGCCTAGTGGTTGAATGACGGTCCGTTCTGCCAGAGCTTGGTTTTGTCGTTTCGGTTTCTGCTTGTCTTGGCTTGGTCTCGTGGTTTGCCCGTGACCTGTGGGTGTCTGTTGACGTCCTATGAGGGCAGTAACCATAATGGGACAGCCAGGAGTGCTTGTGCATGCCGTGTTTTGTGTCGGTGTTGTCTGGCTCCGGTCAACCGGGGGTTACCCAGGGGTTGACAGGTAGCTTTGTGTGTCTCGACGGTTTTGTCCAGCTGTGGACACCAAAAATTGCACACCCATATATCCTACTCCGCCCAGCACCAACAACGGCGCCAAGTGAAGAAGCCTCGGAGAGACTAGGTCATCTGGGCTCCCCAAATATGCACACTGCCGTGAAGCCGTCTTCGGGGTCACGATGGTGAAAAGAAATTAATCACCAAGAGCCCCACAATCCATGGGCCATAACTCATGCTCACAACGGGCTCAAAACTACCCATTTAGCCCTTTAGCGTCACACTCCCTGGGGCCGCCCCTTCAACGGCACACCCCAAGGTGCTCAGCGGCACGCCCCTTCAGCGGCACGCCTTGGCGCCCCTTCAGCGGCACACCATGTGCCCCCCCCCCCTTCAGCGGCACACCCTCCAGGGTGCTCCAGCGGCACGCTCCCGTGAACCCCTTCTGCGGCACGCTTCATCGCATCAAGTCTATACAGCCATCAGCCCAAGTCTGTACGTTGGCTGAATGAACAAACGAAGTCTGTACAACCAAGCCCCAAGTCTGTACATTGGTTGAACGCACAAATAAAGTCTATACGTCCAAGCTCCAAGTCTGTACATTGGCTGGCTGTTTTGAACGCAAAGTCTATACACTCGTGTGGCAAGTCCGTACAGAGTTCTGACAAACGCGAAGTCTATACACTGGTGAAGTCTGTACTTCCACCAGTTCAACGCGAAGTCTATACATTGGTGAAGTCTGTACATCCACCAGTTCAACACAAAGTATGTACATCGATGAAGTCTATACATCAGCCCCTGCAAGTCTATACGTTGCAGCTAGGTGAAGTATGTACAGCCCATGCCTTGCCGAAGTCTATACACTCACTTGCCCTGGCAACCGTCCAACGGCACACCCCAGGCCGCTCAGCGGCACACCTCCTAGGCGCCCAGCGCCCCCCCCAGGCCGCTCAGCGGCACACCCTCAACGCCCTCAGCGGCACACTCTCCTGGCCGTTCAGCGGCACGCCCTTTGGGCCCTTCAACGGCACGCCCTTTGGGCTCTTCAGCGGCACACTCTCCTGGCCGTTCAGTGGCACGCCCTTTGGGCCCTTCCACGGCACGCCCTTTGGGCTCTTCAGCGGCACACTTGCCTTGTCTTCCAGCGGCACGCCCTTTTGGCCTTCCAGCGACACGCCTGTTTGGCCTGCCAGCGGCACGCCATTAAGGCTCTTCAACGGCACATTCTGGCAGACGAGATCTTGCGCCCATGCCCTATGGATCCTCGGCGCGCAGTGGGCTGTCCGAGGTGTCACCCGGGGGTTGGGCCACGCTGCCTACTCCCCCTGTCACCCAGGACAAGAGAGTCAACTCCCATTAAACCCCCCGGACGCTTCCCGCCTTCGAGGCTTCCACCGTGTGGGGTATAAAATCCCTCTTCGCTGCGAACAAGGGGGGGAGAGGCATATACACAGAGAGACACACACACGCAGAAGAGAAGAAGAGGGAAGAGGAGAAGAGGAAGAGAAGAAGAGAAGAAGAAGGAGAAGAGAAAAGGGGGGAAAGAGAGGAAGAGAGACAAGAGGGCTCGCTGCTCCACTTGCCGCCGCCGTCTGTGCGGAGAGGGAAGAGAAGAAGAGAAAGAGGAAGAGGAGGGGAGGCTCTGCCTCCCCCTCCCGCTGCTCTGTCCACCGCCGTCCCCGCGAAGAGCAGAAGAAGAAGAAGAGAAGAAGAGAAGAAGAGAAGAAGGAGAGGGGAGGCTTCTGCTCCCCCGTTGCTATCCCGTCCACCACCACTGGTGTGAAGAGAGGAAGAGAAGGAGAGTGAGTGAAGAGAGAGAGTGAGGTCCGGGAGGGGAGGAATCCATGCTCCCCCCATTGTATCTTCTTTCTTTCTTTCTTTATCCCCTTGTTTTCTTTCCCGTCGCCATGTATTAGCTCCCTTGGGGCACTCCTTTTGTGAGAATAAAAGTAGAAGGCTTGCAAGTATTTTTTCTTGGACGTCTTTCTAAAGCATTTCTTCCGTGTTTGCATCATTCGGTGTTTCACGCCCCCTTTCCCTTTCTCCTTTTGTTAGGGTTTGTTTCCTCCCGGGTATTTTTGCCTTCGCTCACCCTGGGCGCCCTCAGCGGTACGCCCTCCATGTGCCTTCAACGGAACGCCCTTGGGCACCTTCAGCGGTACGCCTCTGGCGACCTTCAGCGGCACGCGCTCGCCCAGGGCCCTCGGCGGCACGCTCCTGCCGTCCCTCAGCGGCACATCCCCTTCATGCCCTTCCTGCGCCTCCAACGGCATACCCTAATTGTGCCTTCAACGGCACACCCCCGACTGTGCCTCCAGCGGCACACCCCAACCAATTCTTCCCCGGCAGCCTCGGCCATGCCCTTCGCCGGCACACCCTCTCGTGCCTCCCTTGCCCGGCACACTTGCCCTTCCTTCTTGCCCGGTGCATCCCCCCTCAGCCAGTCCTAGAGTAGTCTTCCACTCGCCGTTCCCATCGAGTTTTCCGAGGTTTATAAAGGTGTTGCCGCTCTCGGGCGCCCACCTCCAGTTGTCGGGTTCCGCCACTCCATGTGGGCGCGTTCCCTGTATCTCCCTTACGCTCGGGTTAAGGGGAGATGCTGCCGAATTTTCGTTAGAAACGATAACAATTAAAAGACAAAAGGAAGCAACAAACAAATGGGACAACCACACCTTAAAAAGGACTAAAAGAAAGCAACAAACAAACGAAAAGAATAACGGTGAAACGCGTTCACCAAGGCAAGGGAACCGTAATCAACATAAAGAGAGCCAAATCGAACGACACCTAAACAACTTGAACATCCGCCCTCGCAAAAGAAAGAATGAAAATTAATCAAGAGAAGAAAAGAAGAAACCCATGCAAACATAATAAAAATCAGAAAAGAAGAAAAGAACAGCCTTAAAAAAAATGGAGGAGGAGTGGGCTCCCCATGCCTTTCGCCGGTACGCCCCTTCAGCTACCTTCGCCGGTACACCCTCTAGCTACCCTTGGCCGGCACACCCTTCGCCGGCACACCCACTCGCGCCCTTCGCAGACACACCCTCCATGGCCCCTCGCCGACACACCTTGCCAACTCTTCCCCGGTACGCCCTTCAATGGCCTTCGCCGGCACACTCCCTGTTGCCTTCGCCGGCACGCTCCTTTGGCCCTCAACGACACGCACCCTTTCAGCCCCTCAGCGGTACACTCCCTCAACCCTTCAGCGGCACACTCCTCAGCCCTTCAGCGGCACAGCCCCAGGCCCTTCAGCGGCACACTCCCAGCCCTTCAGCGGTACACCCCCAGGCCCTTCAGCGGCACACTCCCAGCCCTTCAGCGGCACACCCTCAGCCCTTCAGCAGTACGCCTTTCTCTTAGCCCTCTAATGACCCATTCTCTCCCCAAAAAATATGAGTAATAATAATAATAATAAATAATAACAGATTCAAAAAAATGAATAAATAAATAAGAATAATAAAGGAATAAGTAATAGTAATAATAAGCTTAAAAATAATGACGATAATAATAATTAGACAAATAAACGATAACAAAAAAATGAATGAATAATAATAACGAACTCAATAAGAATGATAAATAAATAAAAGATAACCAAAATAAATAATAATAATAAACTTAACGAAACACGACAAGCAAATGAATGACAATAAAATGAACAAAAATAATAACAAACCTAACAATAACATTGATAAATAAATAAATCATAAAAAATGATAAATAGATAGTAATAACAAACTCACTCAAAGATACACATAAATTAACGAATAATAATGATAAAATTTTTAAATGATAACAAAACAATAAGATCCACTTTGCAGCCCCGTCTCTCTCGTGACCCGGTGCCGAAGGAACAACAATGTCGCTCTTCCAGGTTGGGCCTGAGTCTTGGGAATCATCCCGAACTTGCCGTGACCCGACCTCGCCTCGGGCTTACATTCCGATTAAACTGGATTCATTTCTCCGGCCGGATCCCTTCCGAGCCGCTACTAAAATTGCCGCACGCTCGGCAGACATTTGAACGGGTTCACCTCGGTTTTCGCCGCAGACATTTGAACGGGTTCACCTTCCGAGCAACCAATATGGCCGACGGCTCCCTCCCCGACATGGTCGTGAGCCGGCATTGCTCCGGGTCGATAGCCCGTTAAATCGGATTCATTCTAATGGGATTTGTTCACGTTCTTTCATTGAAACTGCCGTAAACTCGGCATACATTCGTACGGGGTCGTTTCCATCAACGTCGCACTTTCAATATGGGCCCTTGCCCGAACATGAAAAGGTCCGCAAGCGACCGACAGAATCGGAATAGAACGAGACGGCTCTCGCCACCCCTGGACTCCTTCCATGGGAATATCAATAAGGCCTCCGTGGGCCACACTTAGACCTCGGGCCTGACCCGATCATGGTCATCGTCTGGCTCATATCCTTGGTCTACAGCCCGCTCCTTTCAAACACGTTTTCGGTTCTGGAGTCTAGTCTTGGGACTCTCCCCCGTTGCCCTCCGGCACCGAAAATATTAATGATGCCCGCGCAAGCCTCGTTCGGACCACGGGAGGCGCCCCCGGCATGGTCCTGACTCGATCTCGCACTGGGCTAATAAATCCACTAGCTTCCTGCTACACTAGCCGAGATTCAACCGAATATTTTCAGTGTCTCGGAATAATAAACTTGTCGTATCCCGGCATGCATATGTTCCAGGTCCTCCCGTGACGATTACAATATTCTCAAGCCGGACTCCCGTCTGAATATTAAATGGTCTCCCGAATGACCGACATGTTTCGAACGCCCGCTTCTCCGAACACAGGGCTTTTCAGCCGATTCATGGGATATTCCCTCGTCGCCCCTGGGCACCGGAAATATTAATGATGCTCATGCAAGTCTTGTTTCGACCGCGGGAGGCCCACCGCAGTATGGTCGCAGCTTGCTCTTGCACCGGGCCAACAGATTTACCGGTTTCCGACCGCTCTAACTGAGGTTTAGCCAAACGTTTTCCGTTCTTCTGAACAGTAAATTGCCATATCCTGGCATACATATGCTCCGCTCTTCCCGCGACGATCGCGCTTTCCCCGAGACGGACACTCGTCCGAACATCAAATGGTCAGCACATGACCGACATGATCTCGAATGGTTTTCTTCTCGCCCTCGCGTGAGGATCTCAATACCTCGTAATAGACTTTTCATGCAATTAATCTCTTGGCCATGAGGCCCTGAATCTCGACGATTAATCAAGGGTGTTCCCTCGTATGGGGGATGTAAATGACGTCGTGACCTTTACGGCGCGGCGGGTTTTGGTCCCGACCCGAACCACACAACCGTCTGACGAAGTCAGATCGAGCGCACCATGGGCTCTTCGGAGTCCGAATAAATTGTCACTTCTGTGACTGGCACGCCCACGCACTCAATAGACGAAACCACCTGAACAAGCGAATTTTAGTGCGTCCACAAGTCTGGCACGCCCGGTGGGACTAAACCACCCTTCATCTCTTCGCCGGGATTCAGGGCCTCATAGCCCCCTAATAAACGATGTTTGCCTGCTTTGATGAATTGCAGGTGCTGTCTCCGCCAGTCCTATAAAAAAAAGAGAAGCCAGACTCGGTGCAGCTGCCTTCGTGGCCTCGAGGACGCTGCTTCGAAGCATATGCGGCTTCCAGGAATCATGGGGGCTGTTATAAAAAGGAGAAGAGAAGAGAAGAGAAGAGAAAGAGAAGAGAAGGGAAAGAGAAGAGAAGGGAGGGGAAATCAAACCCTCCCCTTTTCCTCAAGAAGAAAGGGAAGAAAAGAAGAAAAGGAGAAAAGAAGAAGAGAAGAAAAGAAGAAAAGAAGAAAAAGAGAAGAGAAAGAAGCAAAAAAAAAAAAAAGAGAGAAAGAGTCGGCGAGAGAGGGCTGCACGGCCACGCCCGTCGAGACCCGTGCTGAATTAAGATTACCATTGTGGGGTTGATGCGGTGGAGCAAACCACTCATCCCCTCCCTGAGGGGGTGAGCGCTCTCCTGCACCTCCACCCTGGTCAATCATACAAAAAGGGGGAGAAATAAAGAAGAAAGGAAGAAAAGTTGGCCAGCATCGCCGACTGAAAGAGCAAGAAGAAACCTGGCATCCCGCCCGACTCTAGGAGGTCCCGAGTCTGCGGTGCAATGACCCCGCTCGTTCCTCCTTCATGCTGCCTCCATCCGGCACAAAATGGCCCCCGAGTGGTTGTTAAAAGACCCAGCGAGCCACAATTGTAGCTTGGTGAATGGTTGCCCGCTGTGGGGAATGCTTTACAGCAATGAGGCCAAGCATGGCCACCACTCCCGAAGAGAGCATGCACATACCCCGCCATGGGGGATGAGAAGAAGATATATACCCTGCTACAGGGGCATAGGAGGCAAAAAAGAAATACACCCCATTCCCAGGGGCACATGAAGAGAATCCGCCCCGACTGAGGGGCACACAAAGTAAAAGCTACACCCCGGCTTCGGGGCATTTGAATGAGAATCCGCCCCAACCTGGGGACGTAAGAAGAAATAGAGCTGCACCCCGGCTTAGTGGCATTTGAAGGGGAAATACACCCCGATATGGGGGCACCTGAAGCAAGAAACATACCCCGCCATGGGGGCATAAGAAGAAAAGAATTCACCCCGGCCTGAGGACACACAAAAAGAGAAACTCACCCTGGCTTATGGGTATATGAAGAAGGAACGTACCCCGGCCTGGGGGCATAAGAAACAAAAGCACACCCCATGCTAGGGGCATATGGAGAGGAATGCGCCTCGCCCTGAGGGGCAAAAAAAAAAGAGAGTATAAGAACACACCCTGGCTTAGGGGCATTTGAAGAAGAAACATACCCCGCCAGGGGGCATAGAAGTCATGAAGAATACGCCCCGACTTAAGGGCATTTGAAGAAGTCACATCCCGTCTCGGGAGCATGAGAAGAAGCAAGAATACACCTCGGCCTAGGGCTATTTGAAGAAGAAATATGCCCCGCCTGGGGGCATAGAAGCCGTAAAGAACACGCCTCAGCTCAGGAGCATTTGAAGAAGCTACATCATGCCTTGGGAGTATAAGAAGAAAAGAGTCCACCCCATCTTAGGGATATTTGAAGAAGAAACACACCCCGCTATGGGGGCATAGAAGCCATAAAGAATACGCCCCGGCTTAGGAGTATTTGAAGAAGAAGGATACCCCGCCTCGGGGGACTTTGCAAGCAGCGATACACCCTACTTGGGTGCACATGAAGCAAACCACACCCCACTCCTGAGGACACATAAAGAGAGTACACCCCGCCATGGGGGCACATGAAGAGAATCCACCCCGACTCGGGGGTACATGAAGCAACAAAGAATACACCCCGCCTTAGGGGAATCTGAAGAAGAAGCATACACCCCACCAACGGGGGCACAAGAGCCGTCGAGAATCCACCCCACTTTGGGGGCACAAGAAGCAGACATTCCCCAGCATGTCGGGGCAGAAGAAGAAGAATCCCCCTAAGGGGCATATAAAAAAAAAAAGCAAAGATACACCCGGTGCCCGGCGCACATGAAGAGAAAGGCACCTCCCTCTGGGGGCACAACAAGCAACAAAGATACACCCCATTCCCAGGGGCACATGAAGAGAAATATACCCCTGCTCCAGGGGCATATGAGACAAAACTATACCCCGATTTAGGGGCATTTGAAGCAAAGACTTCACCCCGCCTCAAGGGGGGGCATAAGAAGCCAAGAAATATACCCCGCCACGGGGCAACAGAGGCAAAATGCATTCCCCCCGGGGGCACATAAAGCAACATACCCCTCGCCTCGGCAGCGTATGAGGCCAAGAAGCTACATCCCGGCTCGGGAGCATAAGAAACAAAAGATATACCCCACGTCCGGGGCATATGAAGCCAAGAAACACACCCCCGTCTCGGGGGTATTTGAAGAAGAAGCATACCTTGCCTCAAGGGCCTAGAAGCTATAAAGAACACGCCCCGACTCAGGGGTATATGAAGAGAAGTCCACCCCGGCCTAGGGGTATTTGAAGAAGAAGCATGCCCCGCCAGGGGACATAGAAGCCATAAAGAATACGCTCCGGTTTAGGGGTACTTGAAGAAGCTACATCCCGCCTTAGGAGCATGAGAAGAAAAGAGAATCCACCCCGGTTTAGGGACCTTTGAAGGAGCATACCCCAGGCTCGGAGTCCATGAAGCAACATGCACCCCCCGGGGGGGACATCTGATGCACAACAAACAACATCCCCCGGCTTAGGGAAGCATATGAAGAGAGGAATACACCCCGATATGGGGGCACGTAAACAAAGAAGAAGAATTCACCCCGCATCAGGTGCATAAAAAGTAAGAACCACACCCCGCATCAAAAGCGGCAATACACTCCACTCTGGGGGCACTAGAAGCGGAATACACCCCGTGCCGGGGGCATATAAAAAAAAGGGGATACCTCGCTCGGGGGCATCAAAAATAGCAATACACCCCACCTTGGGAGCATAAGAAGCAAACATTCCCCCCGGTGTGTCTGGGAAGAAGAAAAGAATTCACCCCGGGCTAGGGGTATTTGAAGAAGAAGCATACCCCGCCAGGGGACATAGAAGCCATAAAGAATACGCCCCGGCCTAGGGGTATTTGAAGAAGAAGCATACCTCGCCTCGAGGGCCTAGAAGCTATAAAAGCGCATGCCCCGACTCAGGGGCATATGAAGAGAAGTCCACCCCAGCCTAGGGGTATTTGAAGAAGAAACATACCCCGCCAGGGGGCATGGAAGCCATAAAGAACACGCCACGGCTTAGGGGTATTTGAAGAAGATACATCCCACCTCGGGAGCATAAGAAAGAGAAGAATACATCCCGTCTTAGGGATATTTGAAGAAGAAATATACCCCGCCAGGGGGCATAGAAGCCATAAAGAATATGCGCCGGCTCAGGGGCATTGGAAGAAGAAACATACCCCGCCTGGGGGACGCGGAAGCAAAGAGACAGAGTACACCTCCACCCGGGGGCGTAAAGAAGTAAAGAGACATACATCCCGACCTGGGAGCACATGAAGAAAGAATATATCCCGACCTAGGGGCGTCAGAAGAAGAAACATACGTCCCGATCCAAGGACATAAGAAGCAAGAGAATACGCCATACGAAAAGGGTATAAGAAACATGAAGAATGTACCCCAGCCTAGGGGCACAAAAAGAGACACACTCCGCCCTTGACGCATAAGAAGCAGAAGCACCTACCCCAGCCTAGGGGCGTAAAAATACACTCCGCCCTTGGCGCATAAGAAGCAGAAGCATCTGCCCCGACCCGGGGCACAGAAACAAAGAGACATACATCCCGATCCGGGTGCATGAGAAGAAAGATATACTCCGCCCAAGCGGCATTTGAAGAAACAACATACCCTGCGTCGGGGGCACAGAAGCCGTAAAGAGATACACCCCCGCCTCAGGGGGGCGTAAGAAGCAAAAGACACACTCCACTCTAGGGGACATAAGAAGCAAAAGATACACCCCCGTCCAGGGGGCATTTGAAGAGAGCTACGTCCCGTACCAGGGGCATATGAAGAAGAAACATACCTCGCCTCGAGGGCCTAGAAGCTATAAAGAACACGCCCCAACTCAGGGGCATATGAAGAGAAGTCCACCCTGGCTTAGGGGCATATGAAGAAGAAACATACCCCACCTGGGGGCATAGAAGTCGTGAAGAGTATACCCCACCATGGGGGCATTTGAAGAGAGTTACACCCCGTCTCGGGGGCATTAAAAAAAATACACCCTCGTCTGGGGACATAAAAGCCAAAAAAATACACCCCGTTTGGGGACACAGAAGCAAAGAGGCAAAACACACCCCTCAGGGGGGATGCACACCAAATGAAGCTACACCCCAACTTGGGGGCACATTAAGAGAAATACACTCCAGCACGGAAGCGTTAATGAGAAAAGAAGAGCAATAAAGAAAGAAAAAAGGGGCACACGAGGTAGACGTGGTCTTCGAGCCCGCCTCATCCCATAAAAGAAGAGAAAAAAAAGAGTCACGAGGCAGACGTGGTCTTCGAGCCCGCCTCGCCACACAAAAGAAGAGAAGAAGAGAAGGAAAAGACACATGAGGCAGACGTGGTCTTCGAGCCCGCCTCATCACACAAAAGAAGAGAAGAAGAGGAAGAAAAGACACATGAGGCAGCCGTGGTCCCTGGACCCGCCTCCTCACACAAAAGAAGAAGAGCAGAACCAAAAGAAGACACATGAGGTAGACGTGGTCTTCGAGCCCGCCTCATCACACAAAAGAAGAGAAGGAAAGAAAGAATGCACATGAAGTGAATATGGTCCTTGCACCTGCCTCTCTACAAGAGAAGAATAGAAGAGAAAAAAAGAGACATGATGCGAACATGGTCCTTGCACCTGCCTCTCTACAAGAGAAGAATAGAAGAGAAAAAAGGAGACATGAGGCGAACATGGTCCCTGCACCCGCCTCTCTACACAAAAGAAGAAGAGAAGAAAAGAAAGAAATGATCACGAGGCAGACATGGTCCTTGCACCTGTCTCTCTATAAAAAGGGAAGAGAAGAAGAGAAAGAGCAATCATGAGGCAAACATGGTCTCTGCACCTGCCTCTCTACAAAAGAAGAATAGAAGAGGAAAAAAAGAGACATGAGGCGAACATGGTCCCTGCACCTGTCTCTCCATAAAAGAAGAATAGAAGAAGAGTCACGAGATAGACGCGGTCTTCGCACCCGCCTCATCACACAAAAGAAGAAGAAGAAAAGACACATGAGGCAAGCGTGGTCCTCGAGCCCGCCTCATCACACAAAAAGAAGAGAAGAAAAAGAGACATGAGGCACACATGGTCCTTGCACTGGCCTCTCTACAAAAGAAGAAGAAAAAAAGAGACATGAGGCAGACGTGGCCCTTGAGCCCGCCTCACCAAACAAAAAGAAGAGAAGAAAAGGAAAGAAGAGACACATGAGACAGACGTGGCCCTTGAGCCCGCCTCATCACACAAAAGAAGAAGAAGAAAAGACACATGAGGCAGATCCTGGAGCCCGCCTCACCACATAAAAAGAAGAGAAGAAAAGAAAGAAAAGACACATGAGGCGAACATGGTCTTCGCACCTGCCTCTCTACAAAAGAAGAAGAGAAGAGAAAAAGAGACATGAGGCGAACATGGTCTTCGCACCTGCCTCCCTACAAAAGAAGAAGAGAAGAGAAAAAGAGACATGAGGCGAACATGGTCTTCGTACCTGCCTCCCTACAAAAGAAGAAGAGAAGAAGAGAAAGAAAGGTCATGAGGTAAACTTTTACCTCCGACCTCCAGCCATTTAACAAATAGAAACCAACTAAACCTTCCGCCGACGGGGCGTTAAACCGACTAAACCTTCCGCCGACGGGGCGTTAAACCTGTGGCGCCCCCTTTTCCGCGATCCCATATCGGGTCCGGGGACGTCACAGCGGATGTACGGAAGTGTTGTGGGCCAAGATTATTTGTAAGGCGCTAAAGGCCAAACCATCACATAATCCAAAAGAAACATAACCATACCATTTCCATAAGATAAATACTCATAATTTACATCGTATACGGAATACTACATATCTCTACTCAAAAGTCATATTTACATTCATTATTCAAAAGAAAACTAAATCTATCTACGCAACGGAATCCAAACTACGCCCTGGATCACCCTCCGACCTATTATCCGTCGGAGTCGAGGTACACACTCGTCAATTTCCTGAAATGGTTAGGCAACAGATATGAGTCCACAGACTCAGTAGGCATCAAAACTAATCACATGCTTATCATATACTAAACTGTGCAAATCTATGATATATATAAAGCTAATCATAATTTCACTGAATTGTACATATACTATGAATGCGAAGGAAATATAAAGAGCAAAGTAATTTTCAAATTTATAAACAAATGCTTATAACAAATCTTATCTGACTTATATATATGGCATAATACATATCTTAGCTAAATCAGAGCTTATACAGATGAACTTATTCTCAGATCATATCAAAGTCATATATCAAATCTGAACTTCATATTGTTTGGCAGCATATATTGGACAGGCATCCCGTCACTAAAAGCAGTAGCAAACACATACCTAGGCATCCAGACGTCGACATAAAGACAAAATGTCTAAACGCTGGAGCCTGTCGGCCTTGATCAACCACGCAGGATCGGGAGTTAATACTCCACCATTCCCCAGGTAATTTTCTTATTCTGGGTTCCGGATTTTTCAGAAGTCCGTTTGTCCTCGGAAATGGGCCTAATCCCGTAGCGGAAGCTAACTACGGTTTGTCGCCCCACACCTCCTTAAAGTGACACAGTCCATATGCTTAATCAAATTTTTATTCTTATTATAATGCTTATTACATAGTTATCTCGATACTTAAAACTTACCATTGAACTTTATAAAATAACTGGATCATATTTTAATATTATTAACTAAATATATATAACATTTGAAGAGATTAGAGTAGAGAGAGAGTAGAGAGAGAAAGTAGAGGGAGAAAGTAGAAAGAGATTAGAGAGAAATTAGAGAGAGATTAGAGAGAAAATAATATTTGTACAGAATGGTAACTAAATAAATAACTGATTCTAAATATAGATCATTGGGTTAAATAAATCAATGACTTAAATTACATTTCAAACAACATCAAATCAAATAGATGTAAATAGCAAATAACATGCACTCGGTTTATCATGCCTACCTTTAAAATGGACTTCCGAATTGACTTTAGTATCTCACTCGAGTTCCCGTAAAAGTCCTTGCGTAGGAAAAAATAATTGTCCAATCCCAGATGCGTATAGAAGGGCGAAATTGTCCAAATAGGTTTCAAATCCTCCGTCCAAGTGTTTATTAATTATTTATATTATTTTGATGCTGTATTATCTTCTATTCTCTATTTATTAATAAGAGAATGAGAGTTGGAAGTAAAGAGAAAAAGTAGAGAGAGAATTTAGAGAGAGAAAGTAAAGAGAGAGGAAATAGAAAGAGAAAGTAAAGAGAGAGTAGTGAAGAAAGTTAGAAGAGAGATTTAGAGAGAAAGTAGAGAGAGAATTTAGAGAGAGAAGATATAGAGAGAAGATAGAGAGAGAAAGTGAAGAGAGTGGAGAGAAAGAAGTATAGAGAGATATAAAAAAGAAAAATTAGAGAGAGAAAGTAAAGAGAGAAGATAAAAAATGTAGAGAGAGAAAGTGGAGAGAGAGTAGAGAGAGTATAAAAGAGAAAATAAAAAATATTTAAGAGAGAGAGAGAATAGAAAAGAGAAAATAAAAATATTTAAGAGAGAGAGAGAGTGAGTGAGGAGGGGAGTGAGAGAAGAGAAGAGTTGGAGGGGGAGAGGGGGGTGTTGGAGTGGAAGGGAAAGAGGGGGAGAGGGGGTATACATAGGGGGAGGGGAGGAGAAGATAAGAAGAAGGAGGAGATAAGGATGGGGGAGGGGATAAGATGGAGAGGAAGAGGATAAGAAGGAGGGGGGGCATACGTGGGGGGTGGGGTAGATATTTTAGGATTTTTTTAATTTTTTTTATATATAAAACTTTTAATAACATGATTTCTAAGAATTAGTTTACTCTATCTCATTTTTATCCTTCCAAACGTCAAAATTTTAAAAAGTGTTCAACATGAAACTTATAGATTTTTCAGTTATCTTTCCAACGACTCTAATATTGACCTATTCTGACATTCCTATGAGGAGTTACGTATTAATAAAAGAAGATGTCTATTTTACATTCTAACATCCGTTAAACCTGTATTTTCTATACAGTTCAAGACATTGAGATTTGATTTAGAGAATCTGGGATCTGTATAGGTCCCAGAAGTAAAGTGATTAGTTATTTTCAAGTTTCGAACGGATTCGGGTGTTACAAATCTCTCCCCCTTAAACAAATTTCGTCCTCGAAATTTAAAAATTTACTCAATACGTACCGAATAGCTGTGGATATCTCTTCCGCATTTCATCTTCCATCTCCCAAGTAGCTTCTTCTGCTGAGACGCTTTTCCACAATACCTTCACCAGTGGAGTTGTCTTCGTTCTCAGCACTTGTTCTTTCCTATCGAGAATGCGAACTGGCTTCTCCTCATATGTAAGATCCGGCTGAATTTCCAACTGTTCATACTCTATAATGTGCGATGAGTCTGGTATGTATTTTCTCAACATGGAATACATCGTGAACTCCTGACAATGATGGTGGTAAAGCCAGCTGATATGCCACCTCACCAATCCTTCTTAAGATTTCAAATGGTCCAACATATCTCGGACTGAGTTTACCTTTCTTGCCAAATCTCATTACTCCCCTAGTAGGCGAAACTTTCAGAAATACGTGATCCCCGACAACAAATTGTAGATCTCTCCTTCTTTGATCAGCATAACTTTTCTGCCTACTCTGAGCTGTAAGTAATCTTTTTCTAATCAACTCAACCTTTTCTACACAATCCTGTACAATCTGTGGCCCAATCAATCTCCGCTCACCAACCTCATCCCAACAAATAGGTGACCTACACGGTCTACCATATAACGCTTCATATGGTGCCATTCCTATGCTTGCATGATGGCTGTTATTATATGCAAACTCAATTAACTGCAAATGTTCATCCCAACTGCCTTTCCAGTCTAAACTGCATGCCCTCAACATATCTTCTAGTGTTTGAATGGTTCTCTCTGATTGTCCATCTGTTTGAGGGTGAAAAGCTGAACTAAATTTCAACTGTGTACCAAGCACTTGTTGTAAACTCCTCCAAAATTTTACTGCAAAACCTTGCATCCCTATCTGAAATAATAGACACAGGCACACCATGAAGTCTCACAATCTCTCTAATATACAAATTGGCTAAATCTTCTAATGATTGTATCTTTGTGATTGCCAGAAAATGGGCTGACTTAGTAAGCATGTCAACAATTACCCAAATAGAATCATGTTTTCTCTTAGTCATTGGTAATCCCATCACAAAATCCATAGTGATATGCTCCCATTTCCACTGTGGAATTTCCATCAATTGTAATGGTCCCGCTGGCCTTTGATGCTCCGCCTTTACTTGTTGACAAGTAAGACACTTGCTGACAAATTCTGCTATATCCTTTTTCATACCAATCCACCAAAATTATCTTCTCATATTTTTGTACATTTTTGTACTGTCCGGGTGAATGGAATATTATGATTTATGTGCCTCGGTCAATAGATCTTTCTTTATTTCTTCATTCTGAGGTACACACAATCTTCCCTGAAATTTGATTGCCCCGTCTGCACTTTGAGTAAATCTCGGTGTGCCAATCAATTTTTGTAACTGCTGATCATTCAGTTGTGCTTGCATAATTCGCTCAACCATTGCAGACTGAATAGTTAGTTGGGCCAGAAATAAGTTTCTCCCTTTGCATATCGGAGAATACTCCACTACATCAGATGTCATTCTCCAAGTTTGGCGTAACTGGATTGCCATTAGCCTCTTCCTGCTGAGTGCATCTGCCACCACATTTACTTTTCCTGGGTGGTAATTCAAGGTGAAATCATAATCCTTCAAAAATTCAATCCACCGTCTTTGTCTTAAATTTAATTCTTTCTAAGAAAAAATATATTTTAAACTCTGATGGTCTATAAATACTTCAAACTGCTCACTATATAAATAATGACGCCAAATTTTTAGAGCATGTACCACCGCTACTAACTCCAAATCATGTGTTGGATAATTCACCTCATGATTCTTTAGTTGTCTAGATGCATAAGCGACTACTTTGCCATTCTGCATCAGGACACATCCTAGTCCTTTTCTAGAGGCATCTGTATATATCACAAATCCTCCTGACCCACAAGGTAAAGTAAGCACTGGGGCTGTAGTTAACCTTGTTTTTAATTCCTGAAAACTCATTTCACATTTATCTGACCATTCAAAAGGAACCCCTTTCCTAGTCAATTTTGTCATAGGAGCTGCAATAGAAGAAAAACCTTCAATAAACCTGCGATAGTAACCCGCAAGACCCAAAAAGCTCCTAATCTCACTGACATTCTTCGGCCTTTCCCAATGCAAAACTGCCTCAACCTTAGCTGGATCAACAGACACTCCATCTCCAGAAATGATATGCCCTAAGAATTGGACCTTACCCAACCAGAATTCACATTTACTGAATTTCGCATAGAGTTGATGTTTTCTTAAAGTTTCCAACACAATTCTCAAATGTTCTTGATGAGTTTCAACAATAGGAGAATAGATCAACACATCATCAATAAACACCACTACAAATGTGTCCAGATATGGTTGAAAAACTCTGTTCATCAAATCCATAAATGCTGCTGGTGCATTAGTTAACCCAAATGACATAACCAAAAATTCATAATGCCCATATCGTGTTCTGAAAGCAGTTTTTGAGATATCTTCTTCTCTTATCCTTAGTTGATGGTATCCAGATCTGAGATCAATCTTTGAAAATACTGTGGCAGTTCGTAGCTGATCAAATAAATCATCAATCCTTGGCAAAGGGTACTTATTCTTAATGGTCACTTGATTCAATTTCCTATAATCAATACATAATCTAAGCGACCCATCTTTCTTTCTAACAAATAGAATAGGTGCGCCCCAAGGGGATACACTTGGTCGAATAAACCCCTTATCTAGCAGTTCTTGTAATTATTTCTTCAACTCTGCCAGTTCGGCTGGTGCCATTCTGTAGGGAGGAATGGAAATGGGTAAAGTACCCGGTGAGAGCTCAATGGTGAACTCCACCTCTCGGTGTGGTGGCAAACCCGAAAGTTCATCGGGGAATACATCTGAAAATTCTCTGACCACATCGATATCCGAGGGGGTTTTCTGATTTTCATTAGAAGGAATAGCCACTACACTAGCCAAATAACCTTGACATCCACTTCTAAGTAATTTCAAAGCTTTAAGTGCTGAAACTAATGTTTTGCTAGAACGGTGCCTTGGACATTGATAGTGAAATGTCTGCTCCCCAGGTTTTTAAAAAATTACTTTCTTTCCATGACAATCTAGAAGGGTAAAATTTGTATCTAACCAATCCATTCCCAAGATGACATCAAAATCAGTCATTTCCAGCAGATACACACATGCTGGCATAATCCTCCCCTGAATCACCACATCAATGCTAGGAATAACAGAAGTCGTTTTAACTATCTCCCCAGTTGGTATGTTAATAGACATCTCATCAGTGTTCACAATTTGTTTATCTTTCAATAATTCAACAAATCTCAGAGAAATAAATGAATGTGTAGCACCCGGATCAAATAAAACTTTTGCATGCATATCATTGATAAGAAGAATACCTTCAGCTACTGCATTGGCATCTCGGGTGTCTTCCCTTGTTAGTGCATATACTCTGGCTTGAACTCTCCACTGTTGTTGTGGTTGCTGATCTTGTCTTGGCCTTGTGGGACAATCCCTTATCATATGCCCTGTCTGACCACATGAAAAATATTTACCTGCAGCCCGCCAACATTCATTGTCTCTATGCTGTATCCCGCACTGTTGACAAGTTGGCATAGTATCTCTCCTAACTGGTTGAACTCTCTCTGGAAAAGTCATCTTTGGCTTCTTATCTTTCCTCCCAATCGAACCAAAATTACCCCTTTTTGCATTATCCCTTTGTCTTTCCACTAAGAATTCCTCATATTCAGTTTCTGCAATAAAAGCAGTCCTCAAAGCTGCTGCCATAGTCTGAGGCTCAAGGATTGCAACTCTACTTCTAATGTTACTTCTTAAACCTCTAACAAATTTCTTCACCCTTCTAAGCTCATCTGAACAAATATGAGGGGCATATTTTTCTAATTCAGTAAATTTTACTTCCTAATCGGCAACTGACATACCTCCTTGAGTCAAATTTAAAAATTCTACTTCTTTCCTGTCCTTCACATGCTGAGGTAAAAATTTTGCATGAAACACATCAAGAAATTCATTCCAGCCAATCTCCGTCTCTCTATTTCTGAAAGTGGTTCTAAGTGCAGACCTCCACCACTCATCCGCACGGTCCTTCAACATAAATGTAGCTAATATCACCTTATCCTGCTCTGCATATCTAATGGCCGTGAAAATCTTCTCAATCTCTCTTACCCAGTTTTCCACAATCTCCGGGTGACTCTCCCCCTTAAAAGGAGGAGGACTCATATGTCAGAATTTCTCCATTAGGGTAGCGCCTGCTGCCCTATTCGGTTGTTCTTGCACACGGGTTTGTAACTGGGCTTGCATCATTGCATGAGTTTGGGCTTGTAACTGCATAGTCTGCACTAACCCTTGAAAAGTTTGTGTGAAGCCTCCTAAATCTTGTACACCATGAATAGGTAACGCACCTTGCCCACCGGGAGCAAGCTCGCCATGAATTGTTTCCCCGACAACCCCTTGTGATGTTCTATTTGAGGGCGCAGACTCCTCGGGAGAAGTATTCACCTCAACTCTATCACTCCCTGCCATCGCCTGCGAGGGAGAACTAATCCGAATTAGTATGATTCTAAGTTTGACATCAAATTCTAAAATGAATTCTTAAGATCTTGTGGTATGGTATATAAATCTGATGGCTGCAAAGATTCCAAGCCTCACAACCTTGCTCTGATACCACTCTCTGTGGCACCCCCTTTTCCGCGATCTCGTATCGGGTCCGGGGACGTCACAGCGGATGTACGGAAGTGTTGTGGGTCAAGATTATTTGCAAGGCGCTAAAGGCCAAACCATCACATAATCCAAAAGAAACATAACCATACCATTTCCATAAGATAAATACTCATAATTTACATCGTATACGGAATACTACATATCTCTACTCAAAAGTCATATTTACATTCATTATTCAAAAGAAAACTAAATCTATCTACGCAGCGGAATCCAAACTACGCCCTGGATCACCCTCCGACCTATTATCCGTCGGAGTCGAGGTACACACTCGTCAATTTCCTGAAATGGTTAGGCAACAGATATGAGTCCACAGACTCAGTAGGCATCAAAACTAATCACATGCTTATCATATACTAAACTGTGCAAATCTATGATATATATAAAGCTAATCATAATTTCACTGAATTGTACATATACTATGAATGCGAAGGAAATATAAAGAGCAAAGTAATTTTCAGATTTATAAACAAATGCTTATAACAAATCTTATCTGACTTATATATATGGCATAATACATATCTTAGCTAAATCAGAGCTTATACAGATGAACTTATTCTCAGATCATATCAAAGTCATATATCAAATCTGAACTTCATATTGTTTGGCAGCATATATTGGACAGGCATCCCGTCACTAAAAGCAGTAGCAAACACATACCTAGGCATCCAGACGTCGACATAAAGACAAAAGGTTTAAACGCTGGAGCCTGTCGGCCTTGATCAACCACGCAGGATCGGGAGTTAATACTCCACCATTCCCCAGATAATTTTCTTATTCTAGGTTCCGAATTTTTCAGAAGTCCGTTTGTCCTCGGAAATGGGCCTAATCCCGTAGCGGAAGCTAACTACGGTTTGTCGCCCCACACCTCCTTAAAGTGACACAGTCCATATACTTAATCAAATTTTTATTCTTATTATAATGCTTATTACATAGTTGTCTCGATACTTAAAACTTACCATTGAACTTTATAAAATAACTGGATCATATTTTAATATTATTAACTAAATATATATAACATTTGAAGAGATTAGAGTAGAGAGAGAGTAGAGAGAGAAAGTAGAGGGAGAAAGTAGAAAGAGATTAGAGAGAAATTAGAGAGAGATTAGAGAGAAAATAATATTTGTACAGAATGGTAACTAAATAAATAACTGATTCTAAATATAGATCATTGGGTTAAATAAATCAATGACTTAAATTACATTTCAAACAACATCAAATCAAATAGATGTAAATAGCAAATAACATGCACTCGGTTTATCATGCCTACCTTTAAAATGGACTTCCGAATTGACTTTAGTATCTCACTCGAGTTCCCGTAAAAGTCCTTGCGTAGGAAAAGATAATTGTCCAATCCCAGATGCGTATAGAAGGGCGAAATTGTCTAAATAGGTTTCCAATCCTCCGTCCAAGTGTTTATTAATTATTTATATTATTTTGATGCTGTATTATCTTCTATTCTCTATTTATTAATAAGAGAATGAGAGTTTGAAGTAAAGAGAAAAAGTAGAGAGAGAAAGTAGAGAGAGAATTTAGAGAGAGAAAGTAGAGAGAGAAAGTAAAGAGAGAGGAAATAGAAAGAGAAAGTAAAGAGAGAGTAGTGAAGGAAGTTAGAAGAGAGATTTAGAGAGAAAGTAGAGAGAGAATTTAGAGAGAGAAAGTAGAGAGAGAAGATAGAGAGAGAAAGTGAAGAGAGTGGAGAGAAAGAAGTAAAGAGAGAAGATAAAAAATTAGAGAGAGAAAGTAGAGAGAGAAGATAAAAAATGTAGAGAGAGAAAGTGGAGAGAGAGTAGAGAGAGAGTATAAAAGAGAAAATAAAAAATATTTAAGAGAGAGAGAGAATAGAAAAGAGAAAATAAAAATATTTAAGAGAGAGAGAGAGAGAGAGAGTGAGTGAGGAGGGGAGTGAGAGAAGAGAAGAGTTAGAGGGGGAGAGGGGGGTGTTGGAGTGGAAGGGAAAGAGGGGGAGAGGGGGTATACATAGGGGGAGGGGAGGAGAAGATAAGAAGAAGGAGGAGATAAGGATGGGGGAGGGGATAAGATGGAGAGGAAGATGATAAGAAGGAGGGGGGGCATACGTGGGGGGTGGGGTAGATATTTTAGGATTTTTTGATTTTTTTATATATAAAAACTCTTACTAACATGATTTCTAAGAACTAGTTTACTCTATCTCATTTTTATCCTTCCAAACGTCAAAATTTAAAAAAGTGTTCAACATGAAACTTATAGATTTTTCAGTTATCTTTCCAACGACTCTAATATTGACCTATTCTGACATTCCTATGAGGAGTTACGTATTAATAAAAGAAGATATCTATTTTACATTCTAACATCCGTTAAACCCGTATTTTCTATACAGTTCAAGACATTGGGATTTGATTTAGAGAATCTGGGATCTGTATAGGTTCCAGAAGTAAAGTGATTAGTTATTTTCAAGTTTTGAACGGATTCGGGTGTTACAAAACCGACTACACCTTCCGCCGACGGGGCGTTAAGCCGACTAAACCTTCCGCCGACGGGGCGTTAAACCAACTACACCTTCCGCCGACGGGACGTTAAACCGACTAAACCTCCCGCCGACGGGACGTTAAACCGACTAGACCTTCTGCCGACGGGGCGTTAAACCGACAAAGGCCTCCCAGATCCTGGCTTTTGTAGCTTGCTTCCCAAAATTCGGCCTTCGTGGCCTGCTTCCCGATTCTGGCTCTCGCAGCCTGCTTCCCCCTGGCTTTTATAGCCTGCTCCCCAACTTTGGCCCTTGCAGCATGCTTAACTTTGGCTCTCGCAGCATGCTTTCCCGTGGCTTTTATAGCATGCTTCCCAACTTTGGCTCTTGCAGCCTGCTTACCTTTGGCCCTTGTGGCCTGCTTCCCAACTTCGGCTCTTTGCAGCCCGCTTCTCAGCTTCGGCTTGTAGCCCGCTTCCCCAATTCTGGCCCTCGTAGCCTACTTACCTGTGGCCTTCGTGGCCTGCTTCCCCATTCTTGCCTTCGTGGCCTGCTTATCTTTGGCCTTCGTGGCCTGCTTCCCAATTCTGGCCCTCGTAGCCTGCTTATCTCTGACTCTCGCAGCCTGCTTCCCCTCGGCTTTTATAGCCTACTCCCCAACTTTGGCCCTTGCAGCCTGTTTCCCTCTGGCCCTCGTGGCCTGCTTCCCAACTTCGGCTCTTTGTAGCCCGCTTCTCAGCTTCAGCTTGTAGCCTGCCTCCCCAACTTTGGCTCTCGTAGCTTGCTTCCCTTTGGCCTTTGTGGCCTGCTTCCCAATGTTGGCTCTCGTAGCCTGCTCTCCCAACCTTTGGCCCTTGTAGCCCGCTTCCCAGCATCTCCCGGCTTCTATGGCCCGCTACCATAATACCCTTTCAGCTGTTCGCAGTCTGCTTCCCTAATACCCCTTCAGCCATTCGCCGTCTGCTTCCCTAATACCTTTACTATCACTACACTTATACGTAACAACAATATTTTCTTATGCAAGAAAAAAACAAAACAAAAAAAAAATAACACAAAAAAAAAACAAAACAAACAGCAAAACAAACACAAAAAAAGAGAATGCATGATTGCCCTGTTTGCATGGTTGCTTAATATAGAATAATACACCTCCTTGGAATTTTCTAGGACCGTGTTTCCTTGCTAAATAATATCGCCCCGATTCCGGATGCACGGGCGTCACTGCATATGCTCGAAGGGAACCCAATTATGGCAGGTGCACACGTCAAGGGGAAGAGTCATGGCTGAATCGCTAAGCCCAACTCACAAAATAAACCTGAGGCAACGCTCCCACACTTAGCACTTAATGTGTTTAATAGCCTTCGACTATAGGGATTGCCTGAATTTCTTCTTAGCACTCTACGGAGGCTTGAATTCCTGCACTCGCGTGAAAGGTAATCGTAAGGAAAAAGATGTCTACCCCCACTGTAAAAAAAAAAATAGAGAGAAGAAAAAAAGAGAGAGAAAAAATAGAAAAAGAGAGAAACGTGAATCCGAGTAGCCGGGAATCTCTATTGAGACATATGAGGAGACTCGCGCGAAATGGTGAAGCGAATTACAATAAGGATGAAACCTATTAATCGGGAATCCCCATTGAGACATATGAGGAAACTCGCGTCAAACGGTGGAATCCGCAATAGAATCACAATAAGGACGAATCTTAGTAGCCGGGAATCCCCATTGAGACACACGAGGAGACTCGTGCCGAACCGTGAAATCCGCTACCAAAATAAACAAGTGGGGGCTGTGTGAAACTACCGAAAGTCGAAAGCCTGGAACTAATGTGTAGGCGCTATAGTGATCCTCGAGTGTCACTAGGAAAACCTGCATATCCCTATGGTTAGGGCTCTTTGTTCACACATTTGTACCGTC
The DNA here is from genome assembly GCA_022559845.1 of Amorphophallus konjac. NCBI lineage: Eukaryota > Viridiplantae > Streptophyta > Magnoliopsida > Alismatales > Araceae > Amorphophallus > Amorphophallus konjac. The sequence goes on along the minus strand of CM040119.1, from coordinate 354,409,921 downwards.
ACGCCACAGAGAATTGCCTCGGGTGAAATGCGTGAATTAAGGCTATGCATGCAAGACGTGCGATATCCTCTTGATGGGTGCACCACCCCTCAATTGTGCCTCATGACTCGCACCGTGTCTGCGAATTATAGGCGATGTCCCTATCCCATCCCCTATAGATGGAGCTATCACATACGTATATTTATGTTATGTCTGCTAATGAATGCCTGCATGCTTGAATAAAAAATAATAACAAAAAATAAATAAAAAAAATAATGTGTGTATACAGTAAAATCAATTTCGGCTATCGCAGCCTATTTTCCCAGCTCTGGCTCGTAGAGCCCAATATTGGTCCCCCCATGACCTACCTCTTGCCCTCGCGGCTCGTTAATCTCCCAACTCCGGCTCCTGTAATCCGCTTCCCCGATTCGGTCTTCACGGCCCGCTTCCCATAATTTCGGCTCTTGCAGCCTGCTTCTCGGAATTCGGCTCTCATAGCCTGCTTCCCAGAATTCGGCCTTCACGGCCCGCTTCCCATAATTTCGGCTCTTGCAGCCCGCTTCCCAACATCTTTGGCTCTCGCAGCCTGCTTCCCGGAATTCGGCTCTCATAGCCTGCTTCCCAGAATTCGGCCTTCGCGGCTCACTTCCCATAATTTCGGCTCTTGCAGCCCGCTTCCGAATATCCTTGGCTTTATAAGCTACTCCCCCAATTCGACCTCCGCGGCCCGCTTCCCGACTTTGACTCTTCTGGCATGCTTCCCTTTGGCTTTTATAGCATACTTCCCAATTTTAGCTCTTGTAACCTGCTTACCTCGGCCTTCATGGCCCGCTTTCCCAAGTCTGGCTCTGGCAGCCTGCTCCCCAAATTTTGGCTTTCGCAGCCCGCTTCCCTGATTTGAGGACACTAAATAAATTCTCACCCCATGTTTACGTGCAAGGGAATATAGAAGAGGAGAAAAGAGAAGAAGAGACAAACAAACCATGTCAGCTCCTGGCACCCTATCGGCGCTGACGAAGAGACAAAGAGACCAACACATCATGTCAGCTCCGGGCACCCTGTCGGCGCTGACGAAGAGACAAAGAGACCAACAGAGCATGTCAGCTCCCGACGCCCCGTCGGCACTGATGAAGAGACAAAGAGACCGACACACTGCTTCAGTTCCCGACACCCTGTCGGCACTGATGAAGAGACCAACATGCTGCTTCAGTTCCCAGCATCGCATCGGCACTGATGAAGAGACCAATATGCTACTTCAGTTCCCGACACCCCATCGGCACTGATGAAGAGACCAACATGCTGCTTCAGTTCCCGACACCCCATCGGCACTGATGAAGAGACCAACATGCTGCTTCAGTTCCCGGCATCCCGTCGGCACTGATGAAGAGACCAACATAATGCTTCAGTTCCCGGCACCCCACCGGCACTGATGAAGAGACAAAGAGACCAACATGTCATGTCAGTCCTCGACACCCCGTCGGCACTGACGAAGAGAAGAAGAGACCAACATACCACGTCAGCGCCCGGCAACCTGTCGGCACTAACGAAGAGAAGAAGAGACCAACATACTGCTTCAGTTCCCGGCACCCCACCGGCACTGACGAAGAGAAGAAGAGACCAACATATCATGTCAGCTCCCGACACCCTATCGGCACTGACGAAGAGAAGAAGAGACAGACAAACCATGTCAGTTCCCGGCACCCCACCGGCACTGACGAAGAGACAAAGAGACCAACACATCATGTCAGCTCCCGGCACCCTGTCGGCACTGACGAAGAGACGAAGAGACCAACAAACCAGGTCAGCGCCCGGCACCCTGTTGGCACTGACGAAGAGACAAAGAGACAACAAACCAGGTCAGCTCCCGACACCATGTCGGCATTGATGACGAAGGGAAGAAGAGACCAACAAACTATGTCAGCTCCCGGCACCCTGTCGGCACTGACGAAGAGACCAAGAGACCAACAAACCAGGTCAGCGCCCGGCACCCTGTCGGCACTGACGAAGAGACAAAGAGACAACAAACCAGGTCAGCTCCCGACACCCTGTCGGCATTGATGACGAAGGGAAGAAGAGACCAACAAACTATGTCAGCTCCCGGCACCCTGTCGGCACTGACGAAGAGACCAAGAGACCAACAAACCAGGTCAGCGCCCGGCACCCTGTCGGCACTGACGAAGAGACAAAGAGACAACAAACCAGGTCAGCTCCCGACACTCTGTCGACATTGATGACGAAGGGAAGAAGAGACCACAAACTATGTCAGCTCCCGACACCCCGTCGGCACTGATGAAGAGAAGAAGAGACCAACATGTTACGCCAGCTCTCAACACCCCGTCGGCATCGACGAAGAGAAAAGAGACAAGTACACCCACGGGCACCGCCCGGCTCATCCTTTGCCTGCGCTACCCGTGGGTGGGGGGCATTTGGGGACACCAAAAATTGCACACCCATATATCCTACTCCGCCCAGCACCAACAGCGGCGCCAAGTGAAGAAGCCTCGGAGAGACTAGGTCATCCGGGATCCCCAAATATGCACACTGCCGTGAAGCCGTCTTCGGTGTCACGATGGTGAAAAGAAATTAATCACCAAGAGCCCCACAATCCATGGGCCATAACTCATGCTCACAACGGGCTCAAAACTACCCATTTAGCCCTTTAGCGTCACACTCCCTGGGGCCGCCCCTTCAACGGCACACCCCAAGGCGCTCAGCGGCACGCCCCTTCAGCGGCACACCATGTGCCCCCCCTTCAGCGGCACACCCTCCAGGGTGCTCCAGCGGCACGCTCCCGTGAACCCCTTCTGCGGCACGCTTCATCGCATCAAGTCTATACAGCCATCAGCCCAAGTCTGTACGTTGGCTGAATGAACAAACAAAGTCTGTACGGCCAAGCCCCAAGTCTGTACATTGGTTGAACGCACAAATAAAGTCTATACGTCCAAGCTCCAAGTCTATACATTGGCTGGCTGTTTTGAACGCAAAGTCTATACACTCATATGGCAAGTCCGTACAGAGTTCTGGCAAACGCGAAGTCTATACACTGGTGAAGTCTGTACTTCCACCAGTTCAACGCGAAGTCTATACATTGGTGAAGTCTGTACATCCACCAGTTCAACGTAAAGTATGTACATCGATGAAGTCTATACATCAGCCCCTGCAAGTCTATACGTTGCAGCTAGGTGAAGTATGTACAGCCCATGCCTTGCCGAAGTCTATACACTCACTTGCCCTGGCAACCGTCCAACGGCACACCCCAGGCCGCTCAGCGGCACACACCCCAGGCCGCTCAGCGGCACACCTCCCAGGCGCCCAGCGCCCCCCCTAGGCCGCTCTGCGACACACCCTCAACGCCCTCAGCGGCACACTCTCCTGGCCATTCAGCGGCACGCCCTTTGGGCCCTTCAACGGTACGCCCTTTGGGCTCTTCAGCGGCACACTCTCCTAGCCGTTCAGCGGCACGCCCTTTGGGCCCTTCAACGGCACGCCCTTTGGGCTCTTCAGCGGCACACTTGCCTTGTCTTCCAGCGGCACGCCCTTTTGGCCTTCCAGCGACACGCCTGTTTGGCCTGCCAGCGGCACGCCATTAAGGCTCTTCAGCGGCACATTCCGGCAGACGAGATCTTGCGCCCATGCCTTATGGATCCTCGGCGCGCAGTGGGCTGTCTGAGGTGTCACCCGGGGGTTGGGCCACGCTGCCTACTCCCCCTGTCACCCAGGACAATGGAGTCAACTCCCATTAAACCCCCCGGACGCTTCCCGCCTTCGAGGCTTCCACCGTGTGGGGTATAAAACCCCTCTTCGCTGCGAACAAGGGGGGGAGAGGCATATACACAGAGAGACACACACACGCAGAAGAGAAGAAGAGGGAAGAGGAGAAGAGGAAGAGAAGGAGAGAAGAAGAAGGAGAAGAGAAAAGGGGGGACAGAGAGGAAGAGAGACAAGAGGGCTCGCTGCTCCACTTGCCGCTGCCGTCTGTGCGCAGAGGGAAGAGAAGAAGAGAAAGAGGAAGAGGAGGGGAGGCTCTGCCTCCCCCTCCCGCTGCTCCGTCCACCGCCGTCCGCACGAAGAGCAGAAGAAGAAGAAGAGAAGAAGAGAAGAAGGAGAGGGGAGGCTTCGGCTCCCCCGTTGCTATCCCGTCCACCACCACCGGTGTGAAGAGAGGAAGAGAAGGAGAGTGAGTGAAGAGAGAGAGTGAGGTCCGGGAGGGGAGGAGTCCATGCTCCCCCCATTGTATCTTCTTTCTTTCTTTCTTTGTCCGCTTGTTTTCTTTCCCGTCGCCATGTATTAGCTCCCTTGGGGCACTCCTTTTGTGAGAATAAAAGTAGAAGGCTTGCAAGTATTTTTTCTTGGACGTCTTTCTAAAGCATTTCTTCCGTGTTTGCATTCTTCGGTGTTTCACACCCCCTTTCCCTTTCTCCTTTTGTTAGGGTTTGTTTCCTCCCGGGTATTTTTACCTTCGCTCACCCCCGGGCGCCCTCAGCGGTACACCCTCCCTGATTGTGCCTCCAACGGCACGCCCCGTCGTCCCTTCAGCGGCACGCCCTGATTGTGCCTCCAACGGCACGCCCAGTCACGCCTTCAGCGGCACACCCTAACTGCGCCCCAGCGGCACACCCCAGTCCAGCCCCAACGGCACGCCCCTAGCCAAGCCCTTCGCCGGCACGGTCCTGATGGCCTTCACCGCCATACCCTTGGCCCCCTTGGCCCGGCACACTTGCCCTTCCTTCTTGCCCGATGCATTCCCCCCTCAGCCAGTCCTAGAGTAGCATTCCACTCGCCGTTCCCTCCGAGTTTTCCGAGGTTTATAAAGGTGTTGCCGCTCTCGGGCGCCCACCTCCAGTTATCGGGTTCCGCCACTCCATGTGGGCGCGTTCCCTGTATCTCCCTTAGGCTCGGGTTAAGGGGAGATGCTGCCGAATTTTCGTTAGAAACAATAACATATTGAAAGACAAAAGGAAGCAACAAACAAATGGGACAACCACACCTTAAAAAGGACTAAAAGAAAGCAACAAACAAACGAAAAGAACAACGGTGAAACGCGTTCACCAAGGCAAGGGAACCGTAATCAACATAAAGAGAGCCAAATCGAACGACACCTAAACAACTTGAACATCCGCCCTCGCAAAAGAAAGAATGAAAATTAATCAAGAGAAGAAAAGAAGAAACCCATGCAAACTTAATAAAAATCAGAAAAGAAGAAAAGAAAAGCCTTAAAAGAAATGGAGGAGGAGTGGGCTCCCCATGCCTTTCGCCGGTACGCCCCTTCAGCTACCTTCGCCGGTACACCCTCTAGCTACCCTTGGCCGGCACACCCTTCGCCGGCACACCCACTCGCGCCCTTCGTCGACACACCCTCCATGGCCCCTCACCGACACACCTTGCCAACTCTTCCCCGGTACGCCCTTCAGTGGCCTTCGCCGGCACACTCCCTGATGCCTTCGCCGGCACGCTCCTTTGGCCCTCAGCGGCACGCACCCTTTCAGCCCCTCAGCGGTACACTCCCTCAACCCTTCAGCAGCACACTCCTCAGCCCTTCAGCGGCACAGCCCCAGGCCCTTCAGCGGCACACTCCCAGCCCTTCAACGGTACACCTCCAGGCCCTTCAGCGGCACACTCCCAGCCCTTCAGCGGCACACCCTCAGCCCTTCAGCGGTACGCCTTTCTCTTAGCCCTCTAATGACCCATTCTCTCCCCAGAAAATATGAGTAATATTAATAATAATAATAATAAATAATAAATTCAAAAAAATGAATAAATAAATAAGAATAATAAAGGAATAAGTAATAGTAATAATAAACTTAAAAATAATGACGATAATAATAATTAGACAAATAAACGATAACAAAAAAATGAATGAATAATAATAACGAACTCAATAAGAATGATAAATAAATAAAAGATAACTAAAATAAATAATAATAACAAACTTAACGAAACACGACAAGCAAATGAATGACAATAAAATGAACAAAAATAATAACAAACCTAACAATAACACTGATAAATAAATAAATCATAAAAAATGATAAATAGATAGTAATAACAAACTTACTCAAAGATACGCATAAATTAACGAATAATAATGATAAAATTTCAAATGATAACAAAACAATAAGATCCACTTTGCAGCCCCGTCTCTCTCGTGACTCGGTGCCGAAGGAATAATAATGTCGCTCTTCCAGGTTGGGCCTGAGTCTTGGGAATCATCCCGAACTGGCCGTGACCCGACCTCACCTCGGGCTGACATTCCGATTAAATCGGATTCATTTCTCCGGCCGAATCCCTTCCGAGCCGATACTAAAATTACCGCACGCTCGGCAGACATTTGAACGGGTTCACCTCGGTTTTTGCCGCATTTCTATTACGGACCTATGTCTGAATATGAAAAGACCCGTGAGCAACCAATATGGCCGACGGCTCCCTCCCCGACATGGTCGTGAGCCGGCATTGCTCCGGGTCGATAGCCCGTTAAATCGGATTCATTCTAATGGGATTCGTTCCCGTTCTTTCATTGAAACTGCCGTAAACTCGGCATACATTCGTACGGGGTCGTTTCCATCAACGTCGCACTTTCAATATGGGCCCTTGCCCGAACATGAAAAGGTCCGCAAGCGACCGACAGAATCGGAATAGAACGAGACGGCTCTCGCCACCCCTGGACTCCTTCCATGGGAATATCAATAAGGCCTCCGTGGGCCACACTTAGACCTCGGGCCTGACCCGATCATGGTCATCATCTGGCTCATATCCTCGGTCTACAGCCCGCTCCTTTCAAACACGTTTTCGGTTCTGGAGTCTAGTCCCGGGACTCTCCCCCGTTGCCCTCCGGCACCAAAAATATTAATGATGCCCGCGCAAGCCTCGTTCGGACCACGGGAGGCGCCCCCGACATGGTCCTGACTCGATCTCGCACTGGGCTAATAAATCCACTAGCTTCCTGCTACACTAGCCGAGATTCAACCGAATATTTTCAGTGTCTCGGAATAATAAACTTGTCGTATCCTGGCATGCATATGTTCCAGGTCCTCCCGCGACGATTACAATATTCTCAAGCCGGACTCCCGTCCGAATATTAAATGGTCTCCCGAATGACCGACATGTTTCAAACGCCCGCTTCTCCGAACATAGGGCTTTTCAGCCGATTCATGGGATATTCCCTCGTCGCCCCTTGGCCCCGGAAATATTAATGACGCTCATGCAAGTCTTGTTTCGACCGCGGGGGGCCCACCGCAGTATGGTCGCAGCTTGCTCTTGCACCGGGCCAACAGATTTACCGATTTTCGACCGCTCTAACCGAGGTTTAGCCAAACGTTTTCCATTCTTCTGAACAGTAAATTGCCATATCCTGGCATACATATGCTCCGGTCTTCCCGCGACGATCGCGCTTTCCCCGAGACGGACACTCGTCCGAACATCAAATGGTCAGCACATGACCAACATGATCTCGAATGATTTTCTTCTCGCCCTCACGTGAGGATCTCAATACCTCGTAATAGACTTTTCATGCAATTAATCTCTTAGCCATGAGGCCCTGAATCTCGGCGATTAATCAAGGGTGTTCCCTCGTATGGGGGATGTAAATGACGTCGTGACCTTTACGGTGCGGCGGATTTTGGTCCTGACCCGAACCACACAACCGTTTGAGGAAGTCAGATCGAGCGCACCATAGGCTCTTCGGAGCCAGAATAAATTGTCACTTCTGTGACTGGCACGCCCACACACTCAATAGACAAAACCACCTGAACAAGCGAATTTTAGTGCGTCCACACCAGCTCGAGACATTGGTTCTGGATATCTCGAGGCATTGTCTTACCTCGGTCCGTGTGTCCAGACGTGTCTGAGGGTCCTTGGTGTTCCCTCAAGTCCCCGTGAGTCATTTTCTCCAGAGTGTTGTTTCGCGTGGCTTAGGATTAGACCGATTGGCGGCTTGCTCCGCTGTCAGTGACGATCTTGCCTTTGAGTCGTCCGACTCAAGGATCGTTACGTTGTAGGTCTAGTTACCTTGTCCTGAGTCTGTTGGCAGTTGTCTTGCTGCCTTGGTGCTTCGAAGTACGTGCTGTTGGGCGTTCTTGCCTGCTTGTACTTCAGCACACGTGTTTTTGAGTCTCTGTATCTAGTGAGCCTCCGATTGTTGTAGCCCTAAGGCCTTGAGTTGTCGACCCGCCTGCGGATGGCGGAGGGGTGTTCCCGACACGCGGTATGTAAGCTAGTTCTGTGGGCTCCCAGCCAAAGGTAGCATCCTACCAAGGGAGAAAACTAGCTAGAGAACCTTGCTTAGGCTAGAGCCAGTGTGTGCACACGTGGTCAGGGGCTAAGGACTTACGTCGACAGGCGTAGCCTTGACTAGTTACTTGTCGATGTAGTTCCTGTTTGACTCAGCGTGTGTCTGCGACTCTGCGGTGGTTTCAGCGGTACGGTAGGCGAGACACTTGTGGCGCAGCATAAGACGTCAGTGGACGCAGCTGGCCGTTCTTCTTGCGAGGAGGTGCTTCCGTCACGTGACGCGTGACTCTCGGCGTTTCTTGTGCGTCGTGACCTTCCCGAGTTAGCCTTTCTGTGGCCCTACTCGAGGTCAGTGTGGCGTTGCGTGCACGACGTTCTAGTCGTGTGTGCCGTCGTGTCTGTTGTGTCTGTCTTTTTGTCCGTCCGTGCAGGTCGTCGTCTTAGGCCTGGCGTCGTGTCGGCAGATCGGTAACTCCTGACTTTGTCAGATCAGAGTCGCCCTTCTGTCGTTGCTTGGAGTAGTTTGGGGTGCCGAGGTTAGTTCGACGGCCGCTTGTCTGGTGCGAATTCTCCCCCTTTCCTACTTGTTCCCTACTCCTGCTGTTCCCGTTCTTTTTACAGCTTCGTAGTGTAGTTTCCTGCTTTGCTACACATGCTGTTACTTCTCTTGCTTCCTGTTCCGTGTTCTGCGTGTTTTTCAGTGGGGATTCGCGTGACCCCTACTGAGCCTCTGGTTGGAGACTCACCCTACTTTTCAGTTGGGCATCGTCTCTATTCGTGGTTCATGGCGTGGCGTGCTCGTAGCTGCCAGCTATACCTGCGTTGGGTTTCTCCCGACCTCAGTGTACGTTCTTTTCCTGTGGCCTGTACTGGTCTTTATTTTCTGGGACTGGACTCTGGTATAATTGTTAAATTGAAACTATTAATTAAAAAGTAATTTTATTTCTGTTACTTTAGCAAACCGATCTAATGAAATTTAATTGGTTACTGTTCTATCTCTGTGGCTTCAATGTACTCTACACATGCCTTTTTCCCTTCGGAGCTTTACCGCTCTTGGGAGGCCTCGCGGGTTCCATGTGGTATCACGTGTATTCGGTAGTCCTACCGGGTATACCTGGTAGCCGGGATCCGGGTCGTCACAGCAGCCATCTGAATTTATATACCATACCACAAGATCGTAGGAATTTATTTTAGAATTTGATGTCAAACCTAGAATCATACTATTTCGAGTTAGTTCTCCCTTGTAGGATATGGCAGGGAGTGATAGGGTGGAGGTAAATAGTTCTCTTGAGGAATCTGCGCCCTCGAATGGGACATCACATGGAGTTGTCGGAGAAATAATTTATGGCGAGCTTGCTCCCGGTGGGCAAGGTGCGTTACCTATTCGGGGTGTGTCAGATTTAGGAGAGTTCACACAGGCTTTTCAAGTGTTAGTATAGACTATGCAGTTTACAGGTCCAAACTCAGGCAATGATGCAAACCTAATTACAAACCCGTGTGCAAGAACAACCGAATAGGACATCAGACGCTACCCTGATGGAGAAATTCAGACATATGAGTCCTCCTTCTTTTAAGGGGGAGAGTCACCCGGAGATTATGAAAAACTGGGTAAGAGAAATTGAGAAGATTTTCACGGCCATTAGATGTGCAGAGCAGGATAAGGTGATATTAGCTACATTTATGTTGAAGGACAGTGCAGACGAGTGGTGAAGGTCTGCACTTAGAACCACTTTTAGAGATAGAGATATTGAGAATGGCTGGAACGAATTTCTTGATGTCTTCCATGTAAAATTTCTGCCTTAGTATATGAAGGACAAGAAAGAAGTTGAATTTTTAAATCTGACTCAAGGGGGTATGTTAGTTGCCGATTATGAAGCAAAATTTACTGAATTGGAAAAGTATGCCCCTCATATTTGTTCAGATGAACTTAGAAGGGTGAAGAAATTTGTTAGAGGTTTGAGAAGTAACATTAGAAGTAGAGTTACAATCCTTGAGCTTCAGACTATGGCAGCAGCTTTGAGGACTGCTTTTATTGTAAAAACTGAATATGAGGAATTCTTAGTAGAAAGATAAAGGGATAATGCAAAACGGGGTAATCTTGGTTCAATTGTGATGAAAGATAAGAAGCCAAAGATGACTTTTCCAGATAGAGTTCAGCCCGTTATAAGAGATACTATGCCAGTTTGTCGGCAGTGCGGGATGCAGCATAGAGGTAATGAATGTTGGCGGGCTGCAGGTAAATATTTTTCATGTGGTCAGATATGGCATATGATAAGGGATTATCCCAAAAGGCCAAGGCAAGATCATCAACCACAACAACAGCGGAGGGTTCAAGCCAGAGTTTATGCATTAACAAAGGAAGATACCCGGGATGCCAATGTAGTAGCTGAAGGTATTATTCTTATCGATACTATGAATGCTAGAGTTTTATTTGATCCGGGTGCTACACATTCCTTTATTTCTTTGGGATTTGCTGAATTGTTGAAAGATAAACAAATTGTGAACACTGATGAGATGTCAATTAACACACCAACTGAGGAGATAGCTAGAACGACTTCTGTTATTCCTAGCATTGATGTAGTAATTCAGGGGAGGATTATGCCAGCATGCGTGTATCTGCTAGAAATGAATGATTTTGATATCATCTTGGGAATGGATTGCTTAGATAAAAATTTTGCCCTTCTAAATTGTCATGGAAAGAAAGTGATTTTTCAGAAACCTGGAGAACAGATATTTTACTATCAATGTCCAAGGCACCGTTCTAGTAGAACACTAATTTCAGCACTTAAGGCTTTGAAATTACTTAGAAGTGGATGTCAAGGTTATTCGGCTAGCGTAGTGGCTATTCGTTCTAATGAAAATAAAAAAACCCCCCTCAGATATTGATGTTGTCAGAGAATTTCTAAATGTATTCCTCGATGAACTTCCGGGTTTGCCACCACACCGAGAGGTAGAGTTCACTATTGAACTCTCACCGGGTACTTTACCCGTTTCCATCCCTCCCTATAGAATGGCATCAGCTGAATTGGCAGAATTAAAGAAACAATTACAGGAACTACTAGATAAGGGATTTATTCGACCAAGTGTATCCCATTAGGGTGCACCTATTCTGTTTGTTAGAAAGAAAGATGGGTCGCTTAGACTATGCATTGACTATAGGAAGTTGAATCAAGTGACCATTAAGAATAAGTACCATTTGCCAATAATTGATGATTTATTTGATCAACTACGAACTGCCACACTATTTTCAAAGATTGATCTCAGATCTGGATACCACCAACTAAGGATAAGAGAAGAAGATATCTCCTTTCAGAACACGATATGGGTATTATGAATTTTTGGTTATGCCATTTGGGTTAACTAATGTACCAGCAGCATTTATGGATATGATGAATAGAGTTTTCCAACCATATCTGGATACATTTGTAGTGGTGTTTATTGGTGATGTGTTGATCTATTCTCCTACTGTTGAAACTCATCAAGAACATTTGAGGATTGTGCTGGAAATCTTAAGAAGTCATAAACTGTATGAAAAATTTAGTAAATGTGAATTCTGGTTAGATAAGGTCCAATTCTTAAGACATATAATTTTTGGTGATGGAGTGTCTGTTGATCCAGCTAAGGTTGAGGCAGTTTTGTATTGGGAAAGGTCGAAGAATGTCAGCGAGATTATGAGCTTTTTTGGTCATGCAGGTTACTATCGTCGATTTATTGAAGGTTTTTATTCTATTGCAGCTCCTATGACCAAATTAACTTGGAAATGAGTTTCTTTTGAATGGTTAGATGAATGTGAAATGAGTTTTCAAGAATTAAAAGTAAGATTGACTACAGCCCCATTGATTACTTTACCATATGGGTCAGGAGGATTTATGGTATATACAGATGCCACTAGAAAATGACTAGGGTATGTACTGATGCATAATGACAAAGTAGTAGCATATGCATCCTGATAATTAAAGAGCATGAGGTGAATTATCCAACACATGATTTGGAATTGACAGCAGTGGTACATGCCTTGAAAATTTGACGACATTAGTTGCATGGTGAGCAATTTAAAGTACCGCCATAGGTTAAAATATATTTTTTCTCAGAAAGAATTAAATTTAAGACAAAGAATGTGGATTAAAATTTTGAAAGATGTAAGATTTATAGCAAAATTTTGGATGAGTTTACAGAAAGGTAACTTCAGTCTTAGGTACGTTGAACCATCTGAAATCTTAAGAAGGGTTGATGAGGTGACATATCAATTGACTTTACCACTATCAGGAGTTCATGATATATTCCATGTGTTTATGTTAAGAAAATACATACAAACACATCGCACATTATAGATCATGAGCAGTTGGAAATTCAGCCAGATCTTACATATGAGGAAAAACCAATCCGCATTCTCGATCGAAAAGAACAAGTGCTGAGAACGAAGACAATTCCATTGGTAAAAGTATTATGGAAAAGTATTTCGGTAGAAGAAGTCACTTGGGAGATGGAAGATGAAATGAGGAAGAGATATCCACGGCTATTCGGTACATATTGAGTAAATTTTTAAATTTCGAGGACGAAATTTGTTTAAGGGGGAGAGATCTGTAACACCCCAATATGTCTGAAACTCAAAAATAATTAAGTATTTTATATTTAGAGCCTATATAAATGTTAAGTTCTCTTAACCAAAACCTAGTACCTTAAACGGTATAGTGAATACGAGTTTAACGAATTTTATTAAGTAAATTAAGTAGATATCTCAATTTGTTAATATATAACTTTTCGTAAGAATGTCAGAATGAGGTCAATATTAGATCCATTGGAAATATAACTCAAAGCTTTATAAGTTTCATGTTGAGCATATTTTCAAATTTTGAGGTTTTGTAAGTCAAAAATAAGATAGAGTGAACTAATTCTTACAAATTATGTTATTGTTAACTTTTTAGAGATTTTCATATAAAAATACAAAACAAAACAAAAAATAATAATAAAACTCAAAAATCCCTCCCATATCCCACGTAACCCTTCCCCCCCCTCCATCACCTTCCCCACTTAACCCTTCCCCCTTCCTCTTATCTTCCCCTCCCTTCCCCCTATAAATACCTCCACCCCCCTTCACTTTCTCCTCCCACCCCTCTCCCACGTAACACACCCTTCCCCCCTCTCATCTCTTCTCTAATCTCCCTCCCAAACACACTCTCCCCCCCCCTCTCTCTCTCCCACCAATCCCTCTCTTTCTCTATTTTTTTCATTTCTTTCATCTCTCTACTCTCTCTCTCCTTCTCTCTCTACTCTCTCTACTTTCTCTCTCCATCTTCTCTCTCTATGTTCTCTCTCTAAACACTCTACTTATCTCTCTCTCTACTTTCTCTCTTTAAACTCTATATACTTTTTCTCTATTCTTTCTCTCTCCTTTCTTTCTCTTCTTTCTCTCTCTATTTTCTCTCTCTACTTTCTCTCTACTTTCTCTCTCTACTCTCTCTATCTTCTCTCTCTACTTTCTCTCTCTTATATTCTCTCTCTTCTTTCTCTCTCTACTCTCTCTACTTTCTATCTCTTCTTTCTCTCTCTGCTCTCTTTACTCTCTCTCTCTACTTTCTCTCTCTTATCTTCTCTCTCTACTTTCTCTGTCTTATCTTCTCTCTCTATGTTCTCTCTCTACTCCCTTTACTTTCTCTCTACTTTCTCTCTTTAAATATCTCTCTCTACTTCTTTCTCTACTCTCTCTTTACTTTCTCTCTCTATTTTCTCTCTCTACTTTCTCTCTTATCTCTCTTCCCACTCTCATTTTCCTATTAATAAACAGAGAAAATAATACAACATCATAATAATATAAATATTTGACAAAAGTTTGGACGGAGGATTTGGAGCTTATTTAGATCATTTCGCCCTTCTTTACGTATCTGGGACGGGAGAATTATCTTTTCCTACGCAAGGACTTTTACGGGAGCTCGGGTGAGATACTAAATTCAATTCGAAAATCCATTCTAAAGGTAGGCACATGATAAACCGAGTATATGTTATTTGTTATTTATATTTCTTTGATTTGATTTGATTTTATTTGAAATGTAATTTAAGTCAGTGATTTATTTAACCCAATGATCTATGTTGAGAATCAGTTATTTATTTAGTTACCATTCTGTAAAAATATTATTTTTCTCTCTAATCTCTCTCTAATTTCTCTTTAATCTCTTTCTACTTTCTCCCTCTACTTTCTCTCTCTACTTTCTCTCTCTACTCTAATCTCTTCGAATGTTATATAATAGTAATTTATTTAGTTAATAAATTTTATCCATGATCCTATGATTAAAATCTAATTCCTAATATTAAAATACGATCGAGTTATTTTGTAAAGTTCAATGGCAAGTTTTAAGTATTGAGATGACTATGTAATAATAATAATAATAGGAATAAAAATTTGATCAAGCATATGGACTGTGTCACTTTAAGGAGGTGTGGGGCGACAAACCGTAGTTAGCTTCCGCTACGGGATTAGGCCTATTTCCGAAGATAAACAGACTTCTGAAAAATCCGGAACCCAGAATAAGAAAAATTATCTGGGGAATGGTGGAGTATTAACTCCCGATCCTGCGTGGTTGATCACGGCCGACAGGCTCCAGCGTTTAGACTATTTGTCTTTATGTCGACGTATGGATGCCTAGGTATGTGTTTACTACTACTTTTAGTGACGGGATGCCTGTCCAATATATGCTGCCAAATAATAAGAAGTTCAGATTTGATATATGACTTTGATATGATCTGAAAATAAGTTCATATGTATAAGTTCTTATTTAGCTAAGATATGTAATATGCCATATATATATAAGTCAGATAAGATTTGTTATACGCATTTGCTTATAAGAAAAAAATTATTCTGCTCTACTAGTTTTCATTCGCATTCATAGTATATGTACAATCCAATGAAATTGTGATTAGTTGTATCTATATATCATGGATTTGCACAGTTTAGTATATGATAAGCATGTGATTGATTTTAATGCCTACTGAGTCTTTGGACTCATATCTGTTGTCTAACCATTTTAGGAAACTGACAAGTGAGTACCTCGACTTCGACGAGTAGTAGGTCGGAGGGGGATCTCGGGCGTAATTTGAATTTTCGCGGCGTAGAATAAGTAGATTTGGTTTTCTTTTGAATAATGAATGTAAATATGATTTTTGGGTAGAAATATATAACACTCTGTATACGATGTAAATTATGAGTGTTTATCTTATGAAAATGGTATGGTTTTATCTTTTGGAATATGTGATAGTTTGGCCTTTAGCACCATGCAAATATCTCGGCCCACAACAATTTCGTCCATCCACTGTGACGTCCCCAGACACGATACGGGATCGCGGGAAGGGGGCGCCACAACAATGGTTTAAGCAGTTAGTTCTTTGGATTTTAGCAGAGTCTATTATATTAGTTCTGAGGAGGGTAAATCCGGCTCGGCCCATATCAAGCCCATCTACATCAAGTCCAATTCGACTCACGGTCCACGACGCGCCTAACAGGCCACTACAGCCATGACCCGCTATGAACGGCCCAAGGCGAACGGTCCTTGGATTCAATAGAGTGAAGGGCCCTGGCCCAGGTGCAATGACCTCCGAATGACCCTCCGACGACCGACCGTTACACCCCGCGACGCTGGCTTCAACTCCACGAAGAACGAGCACGCTCCACGGGCGCCGTAAGACTCGCCTGGGGATCGGCCAACTCCGAGGTAACCGCCCCTCAACGGGAAACTCCCGCCATAATCATGGGAGACGTTACTCCACGATCTATGCCTTACCCTGCTAAGGGATAGGCCTTCGACACCAGGACAACCCCCTATATAAATGGGACCTCGGCAGAGGACCAGGAGGGGGAATTCATCAACAACACACGGTGAACTTTACCGAGAAACGCTCATTGAGGAACATGCTAGAGAGACACACCTCTCACTGTTACTCAAGAGGCCACGGCTGTCCCACTCGGAGAGAGAACCCCTTCCGAGCACCCTTACTGTCCAGCGAGCACTCGTGCAGCGGCGAGCACTCATTCGGAAGATCTACCGCTCTCCCAGGTCGACTAAGGCGGCCTCCATCTTCCTCTCTATTCCCTATTCTGCTTTACTCTCTACTCAATCCTGTGCTAACTTAAACATCGGAGGGTTGTCCCCTGGGTAACGCCGAAGGCTCCTCTAACGTTCGTCTATTTGGTGTTTGCAGGCTTCCACGGGTGCCGGACGATCTTCCACAACAAATAAATAAAGAAGTGTGGTACGAGACGTAAGAACCAGATTATGCCCTCTACAAATTCCATTTCTTTTATAAATTTAATAGTTTTCTTGTGGAGGAAATTGGCCAATGACATGTGGCTTGATCCCCACCAATAGCCTATAATAGATGATATAGTTATAAGCAATATACAATGGATTGTAAGATCGAAAAAGGGGATCAACATCTTTCAACCCAGTTTGTGGAGTAATGTAGTGGCAGTAGCTTCTATTCTTAGTTCGTAGTTAGTTCTCTCTGTTCTTGTTGTGTGAATTGTGGAATTCAAAGGAAGGAGCAGTCTGGAGCTCGAACCTGAAGAACTGGACACGGTGAGTATGGAGGTTCTTTTGGCCCTCTTTGTTAATCTAATTGTCGAGGGCGCACTCTCCCTCACATACACGTCACTAATCGAGCCCGGGCACCGTGTTCGACCGAGAGGGGTCGAACACAGTATCCCCGCTCGGTTAACAAAGAGAGCCTTGTTGAATCATAGAAAGCGCCATTCCAATGTTCCATCGAAGATTGGCATTATTTTTGCCGCAGTACAAACTAGGGTTCATGGATCGTGGAAGGAAACTCCTCTGCACCCATAGCATTCCGAGGAGTTCTCTCCTCAAAATTCAAAAGTTACAAAGGGTGGCAAGCTCTCATGGTTGACTTGTCATATATATATATATATATATATATATATATATATATATATCTCGTTAGAAATGCCCAATTCATTTTTGTTTAAAAAATGTAAAAAAACTTGTTAAAACTTTTATTTTAAGGACAATGTCCAAAGATTGTGACCACATTGTGATTTTTTTTGATAAATATTTTTTCTTAAATATGTAATGATAATGGAATTCGAATTCGAGACCTCCGCCAAGTAAAGGTTGGATGGCCAACCTAGTGCACAGACAACTGGTTCCAAATAGTCAAATAATCTGAAGTGAAGGAGTGGACGGGCGCACAGCGGTTACCACACCTCTTCTCATCGATCGTATGCGTGGGGGAGGTGGTGGGGGCGGCTGCTGACCGTCAGTGTCGGAAAGCCCGTGTCTTTTTTCTCGTCTAATCGCCATCACGAACTTCGCTCGACCACGCCTCACATTGCGGACCTCCCTGTGCGCAGACAAAACTCCACGGGCAGTAGCAGCAGGCGAGCAGCCCAGGACTCCCCCTCCCCATGTCGTCCTCCTCACCTTCTTCTCTTCCCCCATTAAACACCACCGAGTCAGTGACTGGTCCCCCCCCACCGGCCCCGCCTTGCTTGGCCCATCCTGATGGCTTCGCCAGTCCTGCTGCCTGTTTATGGCGCCTTCGCCACCGGAAACGCCTCGCCTAGCTGCGTGCGTGGTTCCTGTCCGTTGTTTATTTTATTGCGCTTCCTTGTGCATCTGCTCTAACACTGTTGTTATGGCCATTTATTATCACGTCGCCACTCGGTTTGAATTCCGGAGCCCCCCCCCCGTCCCTACGCTCCGGAATCCGTGCTGCTGCGACCCGTAATCTCTGCTGCTTGCTGCATGGCCCTGGTCTTTGTGGGCAATGGGTTTCCCTCTTTGTTTTTTTTCCTGCTCTGTTAAACTCTTCTCTCTCTAACCCATCAGGGCATATCTCGTCTCTTGTCTTTCTCTCTCAAGCACAAAGGTGTCATTTTCAATTACCGCGGGTGGGTCTGAGAGCGTCGGGGGAAAACCTGTCTCCCCCGTCACACGTCCGAAGGAGCACGCAAACGATAGCTCTGGGGCAGCAATAATTAATGCCCTCGTCAAGTGGGCACGCTGCAGCCCAGAGGCAACAGCTGCTGTCTGCCTGCTTGCCTGCTGCTGATTCAGACCGAGCCCTGGTGGTACGGGCACCGCCACAGTGCCATCCGCACCTGTGGGTCGCTGGTGATGGTGGGGCGGAGAGGGCTCTTCGCTGCGCGGGCACACACGTTCGCCAACCCTGCCACCGGCCTTCCGCCTATCACCGTCTCTTCCCACTCGACTCGTCCCATCGACCCTTCTCTCTCTTTCTTCTCTCTCTGTGAGTCGCATTTTATTTTCTCCGGTGACACTGCTTGCTGCTCCCCATCGACTAGTAGTGGATTGAACTGGAAGGTGTGAGTGAAGAGTGAGAGAGAGTAGAGAGCGAGAGTGAAAAGCTTGGTCTGGAGAGTGCTACTGAGGGGCTTCGGATTCGACCCAAAAATGCAGTACTATCGTCTTCTCCTTCCAACTCTGCAGCGGATGAGGGCGGGAACTTGAAGGTTGGTATTTTCGCTGCTGCTCAGTAGCCTCTCTCTCTCTCTCTCTCTCTCTCTCTCTCTCTCTCTCTGCCTTTGTTGGTTGTGGGGTTCTTGGTTACTGAGGCTGCTGTGTTTTGGCGCTGCTAATAGGGGGTGTGTTGAGAATTCTGCTGTATTGTTTGTTCATTACAGGGTGCCATGTTCATTTGCAGGTAGCCACTCTCCAATTCTGCGCCTGCCCTACGAGTCTT
The DNA here is from genome assembly GCA_022559845.1 of Amorphophallus konjac. NCBI lineage: Eukaryota > Viridiplantae > Streptophyta > Magnoliopsida > Alismatales > Araceae > Amorphophallus > Amorphophallus konjac. The sequence continues at coordinate 354,391,006 of CM040119.1, read as the reverse complement.
GGACGGATCCACCACGTTTCTTTCGTTTTTCCCCACTTCCATTTTCCTTTGCTAAAAGTAATAATTTCGTTAGGGCGCAGTGGAGAAGGCAAAGATGTTTGGGTTTTCGCGGAGGCGGATGAAACTTGGGAGGTAAAGACTTTGCAGCGTCTGCTTCTCTTCTCCAAATCGTCATTCTCCTCAGTGGAAACCATGCGGCAATGTGGCGAATGACTAGATACTTTTCCCTTTCAATGCTGTCTTTCTATGGAATGAGGATATTGCTCCACTGAAAACTGGTTTTTTATAGCGCCTTCGTCATGATCTAACATTTCTATCTCTGTCCTGGACTGCACAGGCTAAAAGTCCACCTGGGGGATCCGTTGCATGGGACGAGGAGTCCCGTGAGACCCACTAAGCGCCACAGTCACCAATCCAATGTAATGGCCGTCGATTATATGTTTAACAGTGCAATGCATATTGTTTTTTGTCCCTGTTGGCTTGCTAGCTGAAGTTTTGTGAGTTTGTGCAGCGGGAGGATGTGGGAGCAACCTCTGTGCCCGTTAACAGTGGCAATTCTGATGAGCATGGCTGCCAATGCTCTTCTGGCTTTGACACAGCATTGGCCAATTCCGAGAATTGGATGGTGGTGTCAACATCAGGAGACAGGCCAGCGCCACGATTCAATGTAAATATCATGTTTTGACTTATGGAATTCATAGCCGTGATAAATTGTTATCTCTTTAAAAAAGGAAAGCTCATTGCGGGTTGTTTTCAGCATGCAGCTACAGTGGTTGGGAGCAAAATGGTGGTTGTTGGTGGTGATTCGGGGCGTGGATTTTTAGATGATACACAGGTAAAGAATGCCAATATGGGAATATATATTTGGGGCATGAACCTCGGTTCTTGTTGTATTATGATCTATGTACCATAAACATCGTAATAGAGGCACTACTAAATATCTCTGCAATGCCTTGCCAAGATCTTGGCTTGCATTGTGTTAAAGTTGCAGAATTTGGTGTGTTAAAATGTGTCTTGGATTTTTCACGTTCTGTCAAGTTATATTATAGTTTAAGCCTCATGGTTCTACTTCAGTTATTCACCGATTACTGCTTTCACTGCTTAGCTTGACATGTCGTGAGTCTCTTTTGCTTCCAACTACTAAGCTTTTTATGTAATCCAGGTACTTAATCTAGACAAGCTTACATGGACCACTGCCGTTCCAAAGGTTTATTTGTCACCTACCAACCTGCCTCTGAAAATTCCTGCTTGCAAAGGTCATACTCTGGTATATATCATAATCTTCTCAACAGCGGTCCTTAATGTCACCTTTGCTGACTCTTGTTCTTTTTCTGTCCGTGACTCTGAAAATTCTCCTTTTCTTCTTTAAATATGAGTTTGTAACCAAAAATGGCGTGAGCTGATTAATTTTAGGAACTTGAATTTGCGGTGTTATTAACTTATCTCACAGTTCAGGGCTGGTCGAAGAGCACAATTGGTTTAGCTATGGTTTGTGGATTAAGTAGTTCACACGTCATTTCTTTTTAACTAGGTCTCATGGGGGAAAAAGGTGCTTATGATTGGGGGAAAAACTGATCCAGGAAGTGACAGGGTTTCAGGTTGTTACTTTGTCATTTATAGCATCTCTTTTGTTCCCTTTTGCTGATTGGCTAGTTCCTTTATTCTATTTCTTTCCTTGTGCAGTATGGTCCTTTGATACAGAAACAGAATGCTGGTCACATATCGAGGCAAAAGGAGATATCCCGGTAATTTGATACAGCGGAAACTATATCATGGAAATGTTTATGTCTGTTGTCTCCTGTTTACGTGGGGATATGCATTTTGTCTTCATTCAACAGTGTTACCATTTTATCTATATGAAATAAGGATCCATCTCTAGTGTAGACATTTTCAAATCTGTTTGAAGATAGTGTGATGTGCCACTTTTTATATCTAAATCCTCTTTACCTTCCTACAGTCTTCTCATGGTTTTCAGCCAAGGATCTGATATGTGTATTGTGGGCCATCATCCAAGTAATTAAAAGCACAATTTTGGAACCAAACGGGCCTTGGCTGATTCCAGTTCCAAGACAAGTTGCCCAAAAACCAGCCACTTCTTGTCAATTCCTATGGAACCAGACCCATTCTTGCTGATTCGTATCCAGTTTGGCTGGTTTCTAGTAGCATGACATTGAACTAAATTCTTGTGGAGAGGCCCACCAAAGCAAGGTATTTAGAATCAGGAGTAGGGATGGGATTGACCAAACACTACTTCATCATAAATAATGAAGATTGTAAAGTATCTGTACATTTTAAATGACTCTTGCTGTTCAATATAATGTCCATATTGACTCTGTTATTTTTTTTTGGGGGGGGGGGAAGTTGAAAAGAAAATCTGCTGCTGCTAGTGTGAGGGTGAAAAAGGAAGAAAAACAGGAAAACCTTGTGCAGTTCATTGATGGGTGTTCCAGCTGTTGTCTTCACGATGTGCCCAGGAATGCATGGTTTAATCATAGGAAAAGCTTATCTGATTTGGCTGGCAATGGGCTAAGTTGCTTGCAGGACCTATTCTAGATTGGCTTGAGTTTTGCCCGACTCTGCTGGACTCAAATAACTTGATGAGTTGAGTCTGAGCTTCAAATAAGGCATGCTTGATTAAATGAGTTGAGCGCAAGTTTCACCAATCTTGGCTTGGTCAGCACATGAGCCAGCTCAAATAAAACTTACTGTTTTTTATTTTTATTCTGTTTAAAATTAAGTCCTGATCTTGTGACCCATCCAAACCATGTCTGTACGAGGCACAGCATGATCGGAAGATTAAAAAATAATAAAAAAAGAAAGAATGTTTGGGCCGACCACTATTGGCTCAGTGAGGACATCCAACCTTCCTTTTTTTATTCTTTAACTCATCCGATCATATTGTGTCTTGTATGGACGTATCGCTCGGGTGGGCCCCGAGGTTGTGACATAATTTTAAAAAAAACACTGCTAAGTCCACATTGCAAATTTTTCTTCTGTTTCAGATATCTTACTGTCTACAAAACCACTTAACTCAAACTTGGCTAAGTTGTGCAATGGCTGCTTATAGCTCCGTCCTTATTCTCTACTGTAGGACTTCTTAGTCCTGACTTGCTTACCCACTTACCTGCGCAGGCATGCACCCCACATGGGTGCACCTGGGCTTTCCTAGTCAGGACATGCTTGTCCCACATCAGATAATGGTAAAGTTTCACGTTATCTTGGTCCTTAAAATTTGGTTCAACCCCTCCCTATTCCACTCACACGACCAATGCTCTCTTAATTATATTGTCTCAGTCTGTTTATCAGGTCAACTCAATGAGACATGCTTGAGCTTCTTACATTTTTCATTTAGTGCAGGCATGCACCCCACATGGGTGCACCTGGGATTTCCTCGTCCGGACATTTTTTGTCCCACATCAGATAAGAGTAACATTTCACATCAAGATCCCATAATTTGGTTCAACCCCTCCCTAGTCCACTCAGACACCCATGCTCTCTTAATTGTATTGTCTCAGTCTGTTTATAAGGTCAGCTCAATGAGCCAAGCTTGAGTTGCTTACATTTTTCATTAAGCTGAGCTTGAGCCCTGGAAATGAGTTCAAAGCATGCTCGAGTTCGAACATTTTTGATTGAGCCAAGTTCAAGCACTTCAAAGTCCAGCTCAGCTCATTACCACCCCTATATCTGATTGAATAAATGACAGAAAGATTAAAGAAGAACGTGGGGAAAATTTTCTCTTCGTTCCTTTTCTCTCTCCTTTGCTTTTATTTTCCTGCCATTTTCTTGGAGAAATTGCATTGTGGAATGAACACTTACCAATGATCTATGATGCAGTTGACCACGCTGTCAGGTCCTTCTAAGGTTTCTTTTTTGCTCCTTGCTAGTTGCAGTTTGTTCATTTTCCCTTTTTTCCTGTTCCTTTTTCACGTGTGTCCTGAGAGGAGTGTAAGAAAGTGAGAGTGGTTTGAAAATTTGAGATTGAGGGGAAAGGAAAGTAAGAAAGAAGCAATTTGGGCTTGCCATCAATAGGAATGAAAGAGGGTATTAGAGGAACCATTTGGGCTTGGGAGGGGCCAAAAGATGGCAATTTACAGCCCTCAAGCCTCTCCTAGTAATTGCTAGCCATTTGGCAACATCTGTAACATCCAATCCACATGTTCAAAGGCTAGGAAACAAGATCATCCCAATTCAAGCTGATTGGGGCCTGATCCCTAGTTGGACCAGCCAATCCTGCTTGATCCCATTTGATCCTGCTGCTCAAGGTCAGGGTCAGTGATCTGGGTAGCAAGATTCAATCCTTGTACTAAAATGACTTACAACTGGGACTCACAGGCGTGGCCCATGTGTTCCATCACATTCCCCAGGTAGAAGGCATATTTCTTTAATTTTGCCCATAGTTTCAAAAAAAATGGGCCCACTTATTTTATGGTAGTTTCATTCTTGTTCCTACATTGTCTTACGCAGTTACTGTATACCTTGGAAGACTTTCATGCTTTGTTGTTGTGGAGGTAATGATTACTGATACTTGGAGTGTACTGCAGGTTGCTCGCAGTGGCCATGCTGTAATCAGAGCAGGACCAGTCTTAATCCTCTTTGGAGGAGAAGATGCAAAAGGGAAGAAGTTAAATGATCTTCATATGTTTGATCTGAAGTCTATGATGTGGCTTCCTCTTCACTATACGTGAGTAAAAGCCGTGGTGCAATGCCTTTTTTTTCAGTGATTCAATGTTGAACTTCTTTTGTATCACCTAGTGTTGTTAAGTAGTCTGGACTGTTGAAGCATATCTTTTTCTCATTTAACAAGGCCATCCTTTTCATTATTTTTTAGCACAGTGGGGCAGGTCCTTCTCCGAGATCTAATCATTCAGCTGCTCTTTACGATGATAGAGTTCTTCTCATTTTTGGTGGACAGTCAAAATCCAAGATTCTGAATGACCTTTACTCACTTGATTTTGAGACAGTATGTGAAGCAGAAGACTCTCCACTCTTATAGACACTCCTTGGAAATTCTTTATGTCAAAATTTAGAAAATTTAAATAGAATGAATGAAAAGAATCTCATCTTTGATTTTTCTTGCTAGATGATATGGTCGAGAATTAAGATTCGAGGGCATCATCCATCACCTAGGGCAGGTTGCTGTGGAGTCCTCTGTGGCGCTAAATGGTACATTGCTGGGGGTGGTAGCAAGAAAAAAAGTATGCGTTAATGACTGTGTAGAGTATGCTTAAGATTTGTCTAAACAATTCTTGCTTCGGTATTTTATTTGTTTTTTATTGTCACTTTGAACATAGCCTGCCCATAGAACAGATCTGGAGATTAGATATTGTCTTTACTACTCCTGTCCATGTCATCAATGCCTCGGGTCAAGTAAACCATCAGAAGGCATTACGTACATCATATGTCAACAATGTAAAAGGATGACTTGCTTCAATTGAAATTCATAGAGCATCCATTCCCTTTACAAAGACATGATCTTTGCTCTTAAACCTCCTTGTGCTTATTTTCCAACATCCATCTGGCAGATAGCTAGTGAACGAAGAAAATTGATTTCTCCAGCCTGTTCTGTTTGGCCCAACATATCAACAAAGCATGTGTTTTTCCCACCCTCTGCATGTTTGTCTTCTAGTTTATTATGGAACTTTTGTTGGTGATCTTTGGCATTTATGCCATTACATAGCACACTCAGCTAAATGGCCTTAGGTCATTTTGATTCTAGATTTGTGGAACATAGAGATTCAGTTTGAAGGTTCAGACGTAAGACTGTGGTTGGGTAGTAAGTCGTCAATGGGCGCACTTGACTGCGATACTAGTGAGAGTCTAGTTATGTAATTAGAGGCGAGAGACGCCTGAGGCAATCTAGGGGTTGCCTTAGCCTCAAATGCTTAGGCGATGGCCTAAGCATTTGAGGCGCATTTTTTAAGTATATTAAATAAAATAGATGTATATTATATATCATTAAATATGCCAACAACACAGATAAAATCAATAGAATTAATAAATTCATCCATTTAGATGTGAGAAATAAATGAAGAACCTATCAAATTCACATAGACCCGGCCCTATGTAGTCCGAGGCGTGAGACGACCGAGGCGACCAAGGGGTCGTCTCGTGCCTCAAACGCCTAGGCGATGGCCTAGGCGTTTGAGACGTTTTATTAAAAATATATATACACAATTCAAAAAATATAAATATGTCTAAATATCAAAGAAAATACATACATACAATCAAGATTTTCAATAAAATTAACAATATTTAATATTTGAGGCAAAAATATATACATACAAATAAGATAAGATTTGAATAAAGGAGGTTTAAACCAAGATTGTACCAAAAGAAGAAGAAGATTGAGAGTGAGGCGTTTGAGGCAAAAGTGAGGCGGTTTGGGACTGCCTCACCGCCTCAAACGTCTAGGCGAGCGCCTAGGCACGCCTCTGACTACATAGACCCGGCCTCACAATTTCTTATATAAATGTGCTGGGCAGCCCAAGTGGGTTTGGCCGAAAGGCCCTGTGGCCACAACCAGCTTGCCTAAGCGAGATGGACCAAAGCAAGGCAAGTTATGGGCACCTCGCTTCGCCTCGCCTTATCACCTAGGCGTGCTCCTCAAGTGCCTTTGATAACACAAGTGTCTAGTCCTTGTCACTTGAGTTGTAGGAATGAGAAGTGTTGGTCCCAAGGTATGGCAAACCCAAGAGGGGATTGGGGGGGGGGTGAATTGGGTTTGGCCCAAAATTGCTCACCAAATGCAGAAATTAAATCTAATCACACCCACAACCAAGAAATTTGATGATCTAAGTAATGAGAAATGCAATTAAACTAACATCCACGTGAAGGTTGTAGGAGACAAAGATCTATCACATCAAGTGAACAAGGATTTATAATGGTTTGGTCTCAATCCTTGAGACCTATATCCACTCCCCCACTGAGTTGAGGGTTTTCCACACACTAATAAAAAATCCACATACACAACGGTTGATGATCCAAGGATGGCAGTTTCGGTTTCGATTTCGATTTTGGCTGGGTCCGAAACTGAAACAATATCGACTTCAATTTCGGCCCGAATCCAAATAAAATACTATTTTTTGCCCTGTAGTTGATGTCCGGTTTTGCCCGATTTCGGCCAGTTGGTTTTGGATCGATTAGGTCCGAAACGTATCAGTTTTGGCCGAAACTGCCAATCATGTGATGATCACCCTCTCAAGATGCCTTGAGCTTCAAATACACATAATATATCCACACCCAAAGTAGCAATTTCAAGTGCTTTCTAATACAATATAACCAAAGAAAACACAAAATAGAAAAGGAGAAAGATGGACAAAGCTGATCCTTGGAGCACCTCCCTTAGAACCTCCCTTTGGATGAATCATGACCTGGAAGAGTGAATAAGCCCCTGCAGTCTTCTCTTTGCAGCTCCTAGCTCTCTCTTCACATGGGTCATCCTAGGAAGCTTGGAGAGGAAAAAGATGTGTAGAACCTGCAAGAACACACTAGAAGCATCTAAATCCTTCTCTCAATAAGTTAGGGGAGAGAAACATTATCCTTGTATACCCCACGGGGTGGGGTAACTTTACATCCAACCAATAAGTAGAGCTGCCACAAACCAAATCTGCGATTTGTATAAGGATGAACCGGACCAAAAACGGTGGACCGTCCCGGCAAAGCGGTCGATCACCCCCGATTTTTGAGAATAGGGTGTGCTCTAGAAATTTATGTCGACTGCCCTGATGCAGAGGTTGACCGCCTTGGGCAGAAGAGCCAGTCTCCTGTCCTTGCTCTGTTTTTTGAATCCCTGTTTTGCTTCGTACCTATTTGCTTTTCCATGCCGACGAATACAAACATGCAACGATTATCATTTTCAAAATAAACGGGATTTTCACTTCAAATAGTAATGGCCTTTTGGCCCCCATTCCTTCCACAACAACAAACACATTGGAAACATATAGAAATGATTTTGTAAGCATCAAAATCAATGGGAAACATAATCGTGAAAGGACAATGCATCTCTTTCTTCTTCAAAATTAATGGCAATCAAAAGATGATTTGCCATTTGCTTGTGGCTAGTTCCTTAACTTTTGACCATTTTAGCATGTGGATGATGAGATTGGATGGACTAAGTTTGAAATGAATGATGGAGTGAATGATGTTTGATATTCATCTTTTGATTTAGAAGCCAATTGAAATAGATAGAATACATTTGCTTTGTATATGGAGGTTTTGTCATCATCAAAAAAAGGGTGGGGGTAGATTGTTATGTTTCCCATTAATTTTAATGATTACAAAACCATTGACATCTTTTTCTTTCATAGGGCGGGTATTTTCTATCCCCAATTTGAGCATAAGGAGGAGGAAGAAGAAGGAGATGCATTGTCCTTTCACACGTTCAATCAAATTCCCCAAATTACTCTTGGGGTGGTGGAGGAAAGTCGTAGAAATTCCACGTCTTGGAGGAGGCAGGTTTGAGTGTCTTGTTGTAGACGCATGTAGGAGATATCTCTAGAAATCCCCTCCAGTTGATCTTGTACACTCATCATTCTTCCATCTACCTCATCTAGCATTGTTTCCATCCTACCAAGGCTATCATAGAATTAGTTAGCATCAAAGTGAGGTGGAGCATTTCTCTCTTCTTCCATTAGACGCTCGAGGAGCTTGTTCATCATCACCGTCATCATTCCTCTGTCATCATCATCTTCCTCAAAATCATCTTCATCAACCTCCTCCTCTTTAGTTTTCTGAGGAGTTTTTCAAGGGTGTGGTGCACTCATCACTTTCCTCCTTATAGCTCATAAAGGTTTGCATAAGTTTTAGATTACCAACTTCACCGCCATTTCAAGTTTTCGTCGAAACTAGCCCCCTCTAACTTCTTTCGGTGCACCCTTGCGAGTTTTCACAGCGAGAGGTTACTCGTTTTCGCCTAGGCATCCTTGTGGGTTTTCACCTCAATCGAGTTTTAGGCCTTTTATTCTCAACCATCCTTTTGGTGGGAATGACTAAGTCCGTCGAGGCACCTCTATTTTAAGCCCCCTCTTTTTTTGCAACCGATTTGACTTAGCGCCTCCGACACTCTATGCTTGGAAATATCCGAGCTAGTGTTGCTCCGACGCCATCCTTGATTGCTGACTTCCCTCGAGCGGAGCCTTGTTGTGAAATGGCCCATGGCATTAGTTTGTCCTTATCCAGTAAGTGCTTCAATGTGCTCTCGAACCGCTTTGCATTCATGGGAAGGATGACACACCCTAGCATTATTCACAGAAGAGGGGATGCCCTCTATCTGCTTTTGTGAGTGGTTTTGGAGTAGCATGTGATATTATGCGTTCTTCCCTTACTAATATGTCAAAAATCCCTATTGTACCCTCTCGACGGAAGGAGTATTCATCGGACGGCGTTTGTCGACTAGGGTCCTCTTTGAAGGGTTTGATTTGACTTGGCCCTGCTTCTTTTGTCTCAAATTCAGAAAGTGCCGATGCGGCTGAAGCATGAGTTACCTTGAACGAAGGCTTTGGTGGGGTTTGTGGATGGGGTTGTGGGAGATCAACCTATGTAGTCTGAGGCGTGAGGCGACCGAGGGGTCGCCTCATGCCTCAAACGCCTAGGCGATGGCCTAGGCATTTGAGGCAAAATTTTATTAAATATATATATTTAATTCAAAAAGTAAACGATATGTCTAAATATCACAAAAATGGCTATATAAAGTCAATAAATTTCCTAAATTCATTCAATCCTATGATTCAAATTATTATGATTCACTAAATAAAATGACACAGCATTAAACTGATAAAGATTTCACAATATAATAAGCATTCTGAAAGAGAAGAAATTAAATAATGAAGAAATTAATTAATTCAGAAAACTGTGGTCAGAGGGAGGCGAGACAGGGCGAGGCGAGACGCCTAGGGGGCGGCGCCTAGGCGCGCTTTTAACGACACAGAGATCAACTCGATAATTCGTCATTTGGATCACCCTTGACTATATTCCTCTTTTCACTTCATCTTTAAAGACATCAGTCCTCAATAGCGTGGCCTACCATGCAATTATACAAGCAGTAGTTTGGCTCTTTGATTCTATTTTCCTTAACCAACTTCGGGACTTTGGTAGAGTTATGAGCTCTTGTGCCATGTAGAGCTCAAACAGTTCTCTGGTATGCTCTTTGATGAAAGAGTATGGTATTTTCATCTGCTGCGCTAGCGTTCCCGCAGGTGATTTACCCTTGACATTTTTGTGGGCCTTACTCGAGCCAACTTTTTCTCGGGGATGGCTATTGGAAGGAGAGAAGTCGACAGCATTTGCCGCCTTCTTAATGACAACGATCCTTGAAGGTCCTGGCCTCAACAGCCGATGCCTTGCCCATTGTTGCCGAATGATCGACATTCGCTGGAGTCCCATAGTTGGTTTGGTTAATTGATGATGATGCGAGATGCATGAATAGGGTATCCCGCTCTCGCAACCATTCTTGTAGAGGGGACTTTAATGTTTGGTTTTTCCATTGTTCATAGTGATGCATTTGGTATTATCTCGGGGAACATTCTCGAGGCTTATGTTGCTTTCCCAATGAATATTGTGAGGGTTATCCGCCATGTCATCCTGTTGAGGTAACTCTTGTCGAGATGACATCCTAGCAAGATGGTTCTCTTGGGTCGAATAATCCCTAGCCTTGAGGTGAGTCATGGGACCATCCTTGTTGACCAAGTGAGTCCATTGAGTTAGACCCTCAGGCATTGCGGATTTATCAGTCGCAAAAGAGTTACCACTGTGAACCAGTGCCTTGAGGAATCTACATCATTCTTTTCTTGTGGGGATATATATTCGAACGGGTAGGTGCCCCCGGTCGGTCAAAGATCGACACCCGATTGGGCTTTTGCTCTTCGTCCAGATTTTACTTTGGCATCAAATTCAATTGGGGGTTCACCTTTAGGGACTGAGTGAGTTATTCCAACTGTCTCTTCAGATATATCGTGAGGTGAATCCCCCGACATCGAGTTATCTTCTATCAAACTTAAATTGTCATCAGATGCATCTTCTGACAAATTTAACGAAGGATTCGGACTTTGAATTTGAGCCGCTTCGACCATCTCTTCGAGCCGTTTGATTGACTGCTCGCTGACAGAGGAAGTGTAGCTGGTAAACACCTTTGTGGAGTCGTAAGTAACCTACAACACCCTCCTCTTCTTTTGGAGTTGAGAACTCGGGTGTTTAAATGTCCCTAGTCGGTCAAAAACTGGCACCTTGGGTGATGGAGCCTCCACTTGATAAGTTCTGTCTTACTGGGTTTCTCCTAGGGATCGTCTGGCTTTGCTGGGTTTTTTATAAACCCCTTTCCTCTTTAGCCCTTGGGGGCGAGAGACTTGGATTTCTGGATCAGTTGGGACTTTGGTTTGTCCATGGTCTGGTATTGGGACAAGGTCACCCATCCTGGCGCTCCTGGTGGCCCGAGCCTCCTCTTTGGTGACCCAGACCTGCTTGGCTTGGAACTGGCGTTCCTCCGCAGGATTGCTCGCTTGCTTAGGCTTAGGGGTCATGGACTTGAGCCGATGCACCTGTCCCTAGTTGATGGCTATAGCTTGAGCACCAGACGTTTTCAATTTCACCGTGTCTTCCTGTATTCGGAGGAGTAGACCAAAGCGGTTGGAGGTCGGGATGGTCGGGACACAGTCGTCCTGTGTCTTGATTGGCTTGCCCCCATTGAGCCGGACGTGAAGATTACCGACGAGGACTGACTTGCCAGATCTAGATGCGACTGTAGTGGGCTTTCCCTAGTCGGAAGGATCGGCTTCGAAGTGGATTGTGTTGGCCGAAAAGCTCGGGGATGAGGCTTGGGGCTTGATGTGACCAACAGCAGCATACGTTTTCAGAGCCGTTTCAGTGGCAGGGACCACCTCTGGGAGGGAGGGTGAGAGGGATATATGGAGGTTTCAGATTATCAATCTTCAGAATTTTCAGCGAGGAATTTGGAGAGAAAGGAACCTCAGAATTTTCAGTGAGGAATTCAATCATCCATCTTCCATTATCAATAACTGCATCAAATATATGATTATCTGGAATGTCAGTGCATATGGGTCTGAAATTGGGCGATCAAGTACTCTGCAGAAGATGAGATATGGGGTTAAGTAAAATGTGTAATCTGTTTACTGAGTGAGCTGGCTACTGTAGCATTTGGGGGATGGCTCTGATTTCTACCATCTTGGTAGAATCTTTTTTGTCTTTTCATTTCCTTTTCGTCTGTTCCTTGTATCTTTTTAATTTTCTTATTACTCAATGAACCATGGCCTGTTGATCACCTTCCAAATATTGATTGACAGGTATTCACAAATTCTTATCAGTGTTCTCCTTATTAATTTGTTATTGTTTTCTATTTATTCTCTTTAAAATATAGGTATATGTTGAAGATTTGTGGATATCAAATTTTCTATTAACTAAAGATGGAACTTATATGTAGAAAATGTATAGTAGTAGTTCTCTTGCAATTTACTTCGTTATATAAAGTAGGTTTTGCCTAGGCGCCTTGCCTTGTCGCCTAAGCAGTAAGGCGGTGGCCCACCGCCTTGGTTGCCTTGGACGTCTTGACAACCACGGTTAACTCACCGCCTTTGTTCTCATCTAATTTTCTTTCCCAGGCAAGTCCTTAATGAAGTACTTCATGATTGGGAGCCTGGTCATCCGGCAGTCAGGCCCTAGAAGGGAAATTACTTCCATTACTAGTTCCTTGCCAAATTGTTTTCTTCTTAAGAAGAGAAGAGGACGAATAAAACAGTTTATATGTACTTTGCTTTATTTTTGATGAACTATTGCTTTTGCTATCTTTTCAAAAGAAACTTTTGTCTTCTTGACGCTCTAGGCAAATGATGGAAATCCAGCATGAAATAGCTTGATTTCTCTGAAAACAGTTAGCCATCCCTCTGGATGCATATGACTAGAGGTCGGTGCTCTAGTTGCTATTTACTTTTTACTTCCACTTTCCATCATCAGGTTTCAGATGGCAACTTGGCATAATGCTGCCACTTGCATACTATATCAGCTGTTACTTTAGCATCATGTCACATATGGGTGTCTATTGTTATGATTGGTTGGTGTTTTGTTGTTAATGTTCATGTGATATTGCCCCATGTGGGAAATCAGTCTCCCTTGGGATTCCCACCTTATTTTCAGTTTTTTATTTACAGTTTATTGGTAACTACTACTGATTAAGATGTGTGCGTGAACAAGCCAAGAGTTTCTTGAAACTTCATGTGACTGTGAAGTTCGGTTTTCGTATTCAACATTCTTGCGTAAATATTTCAGTGTGGACTCTAACCTGAGGCCTTATTTCAATTCATTTTCAGGATATGCAGAAACCTTGGTCTTTGATGTAGTGAAACATGAAATGTCTGTAGCTGTGACTTCACCTCCTGCTTCTATAACCACGAATAAAGTGAGCCTCATGATCTTGTGTTTCTTTAAAGCTTCAACTGGAAGACATAAATATATGCATCTTTGATGTCATGATATCTTGGTGTTCATAGAATTGGTAGGCATTATTACTAGCTCAGCTTATGCTATAATGCACTGGATTTCTCATGATTCATTTTGTAGAGTGCTTCTAGATAAAATGCTAGGTAACTTAGGAAAAACTTGCCAAAGGTATATTTGTTCTTATAATTCAAAATCTGAGTTTTTCTTTTATGAGTTTTGAGATGATGAATTCGTTTTTCTTAAGTGAACGTTCTTTCTACAACTAGATATTTAATGTGCATGGAGCCAGCCTCTCCAGCCTCTTCTATGGAATACATAGGAGAGTTAACTGAAAGTGTTTGCAATTTCAGACTCTTGTTTTATATGTTTTGTGACAGACCCTGGCCTAATATGACACCAGGATAAACCCTAGGTACATGCGAGCCACACGAGTACCCTTGCCATGGTAAAATATGCATGTTGGATGCTGCCAGTGTGGGTGTCTTGATATGCTATCCATATGGAGCAAAACCACAGCCTAGTACTAACTACTAATGGCATATTGGATGAATTAGATGTTTGTGGTTTTGATTGGCTGTTAACCTGTCATCAAATGTGTTTGTTCTTTCTATCCATGATGACAAAAGGGGGAAAAGCTTGTCTACATACTGGACATAATGTGCTTATGCTTATTTTTTATCTTCTACTTAGGGCGCGTTTGGAAAGGATGTAGGGTGGAGGAATTTTTTCAAAATCTCTTAGACAGAGAAGAAGCACCTTTTAGGTAGATTTTGGAGATTTCCCTATCTCTCTCTAAACCTCGAAATCCACCATAAATAAAAGTTGATGGGACATTGGGACATTTGGAAAAAGCTTTTGAAAAAGGAGGGATTCCAATGATTGGAGAGTTCAAAATCCCTCTCCTACATCCTTTCAAACGCGCCCTTAATTGTGTGATATAATATCTTGTTTCCATATTTTTGGCTGCTCACCTATTTTCGAGATTATTCATCACAATTCACAACCCTCCCACCTCCCAAGAAAAAAACAGAGACTTTTGTCATGACTAGTTACATGCATCTTTCTTGGAATTTTGATAAGTAGCAATAGACAACTAAGTTAATTGTTGCTACTTATTATGTTACATAGGAAATCATGAGCATAGGAGGATGCTCCTGAATGGATTGATATCACCCTTTGTATAATAGTAAGGGGGGAAAAAGAAAATTATGAATCAGCTACTTGACTTTTGGCATTTTGAATCCATTTGTTCAATTGTATTTTGTACCATGTGAAGGGAATTACCATAATGCAAAATGAATTGTGTTATTTTTTGAAAGTGTTCACCCAGTATATAAGATATTGACGGGCAAAGTAGCAGTTAAATATGAAAGGGGTTTTTGTCTTGCAAGCAACTTCTTTGTTAGAAACAAATGATGTATATATCTATAAGGTTTAATGAAAAATATGGAAGGTGCATGCCTCCCTTCATTAAAAAATAATTTATCCTCACTGAAGAATGGAAGCTATACACAAAAAATGGTGCACAATGAGAAAGTACGCTGGTAGATGCATGCCTTGGAATACCTTGTGCCTCCCTCACAAGTTTGTACTAAACAAATAATATTGTTATTCCTCTTCTCTAAATAACCCTTTTGCAGCATTCAGCAAAGACTGTCGACCTTTCCTATCGCCGCCAAAATGTCCAACCAAGAAGCAGCTCCTTAATGTTTCTAAATTCAGTCAATTAAACGAGTTACTTTGCAAAGTTGATTTGGACAGTCACCCATTATAAATGTGCTTCAAACTCTCTACAACATCATAGGTGCAGAATTGTAGAAAAATCCGCCATACCAATATACCATCTTCAAAAGATGGAGGCCTCTCAAAAGCAAAGAGCCTTTTGTTTCCAGAGAAGCTGTATGAATAGCTTTATCACATAATCCAACCTGGTGCCTTGCATCAGCATACGGGAAAATGCTGTCTAATAAAATGGCAGGAATTTTGTAGTAGAATGCCAAGTGTCATATTTTAAGGAGGTGCAGGCCACTGTAGAGAATATCATACTGTTACCATATTAACCAGTCACATGCCTTGTCAATCAGTATACGGCATATGTGTGTATGCGGTTTTTTATTAGTATATGGCACATGTTTATAAATGCACATGCGTGGAAATTAATGGACTGCAGTTTATATCATAATGTGTTGCTGTCTAATAAAATGGCAGGAGTGTTGTAGAAATGCCAAGTGTCATATTTTAAGGAGGTGCAGGCCACTGTAGAGAACATCATACTGTTACCGTATTAACCAATCACATGTCTTGTCAATCAGTATACGTCATATGTGTGTATGCGGTTTTTTATTAGTATATGGCACATGTTTATAAATGCACATGCGTGGAAATTAATGGACTGCAGTTTATATCATAATGTGTTGAATATTCATATTCTCCTGGGTAGGGATTTAGCCTTGTTCCTGTGCACCACAAAGATAAAGTTTTCCTTGTTGCATTTGGAGGAAGCAAGAAAGAACCTTCAAATCAGGTATGAGAACAAGCTTGGTCGTGAAGGATTATGAAGACTCCTTTTGCCATTTGGCCATTTTATTTCTGACGTCAGTTGCATACAGGTTGAGATATTAATCATAGTAAAGGATGAACACTCAATGAACTGGCACTCTGGACAAGATAATGACTCGTCCCTGTTTAAAAAGCGTACGACTGGCAGAGTAGGGCTTGCTGTGCATCTTAAAAATGATGGTCCAGTTGATTCTATTGCCATGCACAGTATAGCATCTATAGTTGAGCATCATAACTCTGGTCGCAGATCACTCTCAGAGATCTCTGTTGACCCAAATCCTGTGACCAGTAGTGTTCCACTTCGTAAACAGTTTCACCATGAGGAAGAATATAATTCCGCTCACAGGTTGCAGAAAGCTCATGAAGATGACAAACATACAGATGGAAGTGATTGTACACAGGTAAATTAAATCACTTCATGGCTGTATTCACATAATGACGTGTGACTTGTTCTGTCTGAAGTGCTTAATGAGAAACTGGCTATAATGACCATGATCAGCTGTCTTATGTGAGCTTTTTGCTAATTTGACATGATTTTCTTTCTATAATTCCTTATGAACAAGGAGATTTAAAATGGCCAAATATGATTGGGATCATCTTATTTTCATTGGATCTGTTGGCAAAAGCCATTTTAACATGTCCATGGAGAGGTTACCTTTTTATCTTGGGGCCACTACCTCCTACCACCATGTGGTTTGGTGATGGCATATCATATGGATTAGTGTACTAGGTTGTTCCTTCTTCCAATCCAGTCACTTCCCAACTTTGGCTCTTAAAGGGCCCATAATTGTTTGGTCCATTTGCCATAATGCCTTCACCCTTGGAGGGGGAGCTTGTCATCAGGAAGGGTTGTTGGCAAAGGCAGTTCAATACCATATTAGAAGTCTGTGGTTATGAGACATTTGTGGTTGTCTCCTTATATCTTGGGGCCTCTACCTCCGGCCATGTGGTTTCTGGACGGCTCATCAGAGAATCCTTTGACCAATTTTAATTTTATTTTGTTGTTGGGACGATCCATACCATTTTTTATCTTCTCTTTAATGTCTGATATTTCTGTCTTCCACTTTTAATCAAGAGAACGTGTTCTAGAGCATATATTTAAAACCTGGAAACTGGTCGGTGCTGGGTTCAGCAAATGTTGGTTTGATTTCTTTCACAATTGGCCAAAAATGGACTATGTGTGGTTCACTTTGGATCTAATTTGTTGTTGGACCTAATACACATGGTATGCCTGCTCCATTAGAAGGATCATATTAACTTATAACTTGATTTTATCGTTTGTTACCACCTTGACAACCTATCCTTTTCAGCCGGTGGCATTATCTCTTCCATCAGCTTAGAATAAAGTCTAAATTTCATCAAGGCCTTCCATGCTTTTCGAAACAGGTTCACTGTCCCACTTCTCTATGCCATCTCATATTTTGGCATCATTTTGGCAGTTTCGGGAGAGAACCCATAGAGACAACAAAGAGATCAAGAGATAATTTTTGAGGTTTCTTCTTCCTCGTTTGTTGTATCTTCACCACCTTCTTCTCCTCCTTTCACTTCTGCTTCTTGGTGAGAGCTTGACATTTGGTATTCCATGGTGTCTAGATTCTTTTCAATAGGTCTAGGGGAATCTTCGAGAGTTACTGTGGTTTTGTGAGCTTATTTTAATAAAGAAGCTAGTTTTCCCATGCACCAAGAGACCTTCTAAGACTTTTGTCTGGCCTCCTGTCTAAAGTTACCATGGCTGAGGACAGATGTCATCAAGCAAGAAGGTGGTTGTGAAACTTTGTTGAATCCTTGGATCTTTTGTTGAATCTTAATCAACCCTATATGGCTACACTAAGGCTTAGGATGATGATGGTGACAATTCAAGCTTCATCAAGAACTGTACATTTGCAGAATGTATGAGCAATTTGGTGCCTTCCCCCCCCCCCCTTTTTTTGAAGCAAAAGTGGATTGCACCACCAATTTTATTAAAGAAGAAACACAAGTGGTACAACCTATGAAGAGGAGATGTTCCCCTTCAAAGAAAATTAAAAGAAGACTACATTCTTATATCAGTCTTAAGCAGACAGCATATTAATATATCTACTCCAAATGTACAGAAATGACAAACTATGGAAGCAAATATTTTCAACAGAGTCTACTTTCTCAAAATACCTCTATCAGATATCATGAGGAATGACATAAGCTTCTTCCTGAGTTTGTCCTGAGCCTGGAGTTTTGGAGTGTGAATGTAACACCACAGATCCTCCAAATTTGAAAATGTTACCTGGAAATCCAGTACCCTACCAAAAGTCTTTCCCACCTCCTGGCAGATATGACAAAAGAAAAATAGATGATCCACAGTTTCTTGCTGAAGTCGAGCAAAACACACAGGAAATATCACAAGTCGGATCCCATTTCCATCTATAGAGCTTGGTAACAACTCTTTTTTCAAAAAGCAACCACATGAATGCATTAATTTTCCAAACTACTTTAAATTTCAGGTACTGCAAAGGATGGTTATTCATGAATTGCAAAAATTATTGACTCTGAGTTCCTTTGTACCACTTTTCCAGAAGAAAGTATCCCTTCATGTTGCTGAAATGTGTATACCAAGCAATTTGGTGTTGGTTTATCCTCATCTATCTCAGTAGCATGCGACCTCTCAAAATTATTTTGAAAGAATGTACTCTGTTTCATTCGATCTCTTTGCCAATATAACCTCCATGCATACTGATATCAGTGTTTTAACAATCGCCCCCCTAGACGACTCAGCGCTTTCCCACCTAGGCAGTTTCCGCCTCGTTGTGTTTCACAAGTTTTCATTGATGGGTGACCATTATACCCCTATTAATTAGTTTGTATAGTCTTGGAGGTTACAGCTTATGTTCACAAGTTTGTCCCTCTTATCCGCTGTCACCTCTACAGTTGTCTTCTTTTCTTTCTCCTTTTTCCTCTTGCCTTTCACATGTGTTGACCCAGTGAATCTCTTAGTTTTCTGACACCATAGATCAAGTTCGACACTTTTTCTCAATAAAAGCATAATCTCTCTGGTTTTTGTCATTTTTGACACCCCTTTTGTCATCCTGTGTTTGATAGATATTGTGTCTCTAGAAAAAGATAGCGACATGCGGACCATATTATGAGTAATGAGACCAAAGCTCTATCCTTTGAGCTATAGGTTTCTGTACATATATTTAGTTTTTTGTAATGCATGTTATATGATTCTTCAAAACATTGATGCATCAAATTAAAATTTATAGTTCATTAATCACCTTATGATGCTTATATAATTAAATGAGAGATGTATATAGTTTATAGCATTATCATTTGTAGAGGATGTGTAAGAAATTTATAAAAATAAAAAATTAACTGTGCCTCAGAATTGAGGCACCCGCCTTGCCTCCTAAGTAGTCCGCCTAGACAGTAAATGGGGGCAGCTGACTCGCTCCACCAAGGCATTTTTTAAAACACTGGCTGATGTCATTTAGAAGCTAGGATCTCCACAAGTAAAAAGAAAGAAAAAAAAGTCTGAAAGTAAGAACCTGATATTGCTTGTGCTACTATGTGGTGTAGGAAAATCCACTTAGCCATAGTCTCCATTTAAATGCAAGCTATTTTACCTTTAGAACAGTTAATTGTAGTCTCTACATTCTTCTGGCCACTGTAAGGCTATCATCATTTGATAGTTCTTGATGGAAGTACTCTACTCTGACTGGTCCTCTTTCTTGTCATGGTGGGATATAATTTTTGGCCCTGCTGTCGGGATCTCCAGTTTTGGAGTCTACTGATGCTCAAGCCTGTTGACAAGGTTGTGGAAATGAGCATTGGGAGTAAACTATAGCAATCTGGTAAAGGACACCTTTTGAAGTCTTTGGCTTGCTTCACTGAACATTGGGTGTGAGCCTCATACAAAGCCTCATGGATGGAAACCTTAACAATATTAGTTTACTTCCTGGCTTCATGGTCATACTTGACGGTACTGCACCTTGGCACATATTGTTGCCAAGTTTATCTTTTCTTCCTTTTGTGGACTTTTAGGAAGCTTCTTCTGCCTCTCAGACAAAAGAAAATGAATGTGACTTGCAGAATAAGGTTTTCTTTTGGTTACCCAG
Organism: Amorphophallus konjac; assembly: GCA_022559845.1. Lineage (NCBI taxonomy): Eukaryota > Viridiplantae > Streptophyta > Magnoliopsida > Alismatales > Araceae > Amorphophallus > Amorphophallus konjac. The sequence continues at coordinate 354,370,916 of CM040119.1, read as the reverse complement.
TTTCAAGTACGATTTGGCTGGAAGAGAATGGAGGTTGTAAACAATAAAAGAAAACATGTGTTTCTTTAATCTCCTTGAACTCTCATATGTAGCCTGTCTCATGTCTATTACCAGAAATAACATCTTGTTTTTCATTCATTCTTTGGCTACAATTCATTGTTGTATAGCAAGAATATGATTTTTTATGAACCGTGCAGAAAGTTCGAAATCAAGAAGCCACTGTAAGGCCAGATGTAGCTGGCCGAACAGGCCAAGAGGTAACTGTGTTAACATCAGATTCAGAAAATCTCAGTGACCACCAGAGGCAAGGAAACAGGGATGTTCTTGATGGTGAGGATATTTCACCTACAGAAATAGAGAGAAAATCAATGGTCACTGGTGCTTCAAATTTGTGTATGCTTTATGAAACCAAAGTAGCTACCTTAATGAGAAAGAACATCACGTTGGAAGGTCAATTGGCATCTGCACTGGCTAGCCGTGAAGGTGCAGAGAAAAGCTTGTCCTCTGCTATTAAAGGTAGGGAGGATGCTGAGAATAAGCTAGCTGACACAGTGAAGGAGGTAGAGCTGTTGAAAGAGAAGCTTGCTAGTATGGAGGTGGCACAAGAAGAAACAAATAGCCTGTCAAACATTGTCCATTCCGACAACGTGAGGCTGGAGCATGATGTGGCATTCCTTAAAGCCGTTTTGGATGACACCCAAAAAGTGAGATAAAAATTGCTTCTAACATACTATTGCATCAAGCCCTTGCATTTGTCAATTGCATATCCATAGTTTAGTGACCTGTTTGACAAAATTCAGGAACTACAGTCCACTAGAGGAGTGCTTGCAGCAGAAAGGGCCAGAGCATTCCAACTTCAGGTACAATGCTCTTATTTTCATACTTGCGTGTTCATTTTTCTTTTTATAGATTGGTGTGCCTGCCAACATATCCTTCAGATTCCAGTGACTTGACTGTCTTTTTAGATGGAACTCCCTATTATGTCATGGATGGGGAGTGCTCCTCGTTCATTAGTTTGAGGGGGCATACTATCTCATATACCTTACTACAATCTTAGTTTTTCTCTGTATTTGCTTGGGTGGGACAGTGAATCTAGATCTTTCATTCTCATTTCATTTATACTGGCTGCAGGTGGAAGTATTTCATCTCAAACAGAGGCTGCAGTCTCTGGAAAACAGGGCACCTACGCCCAGGAAACCATTCCATATGTAAACGCAGACATTGAATTGCATATTGGTGGTTGGCAGGTTTGCTTAGATCCCTGTAGAGCTTATCGCCAAAGCATTATCTTCCCGGATATCATGCTGTTTGTGTATATAGATCCGGGAATATGTTTTGTATTAGTAGAGGTATCATTGTGATGCTGTCCGGTTTCCTGGACAATGTCTGTAACCTTGACCATGAGCTAAGCTCTGAAATCTAAAGTTTTTGTACTCCCCATCCCCCACCTACCCACCGGCCAAAGTTTTGGGGGACCAAGTACACAGTGCTCTCAAACATGGAAGATGAGCGTGAGGTGATAGTCAGAACTCAAGCAAAATGCCATTCTCTGGATGCACGCATGCTGGTGCAGCCTCCAATCGCTGCTCCGTCCAAACGGATGTGTAAAACTCAAATGGTAAAAAACATCTTGCCTCAACTCTATGGAGTGATTTTTATAATAATATGAATCATGTATCTTAAAGGCAGCCCCGTAAACCGTTGAGCTTTTACTCTCAAATGTATAGAAGGAAGAAAAAAATTTCAATTAAAACGAAATGTGGAATAGAACAGTGTTTTGATCCAAGATTAAAATACAAAGTAAGGTGGTTTTTGGAGGCACTCGAGCCTGGCCTAAAGTATTAGTTCAAGTCTAGTTTTTCAATGTCTTATAAGTGGTCTCCAAAAAAAAAGGGGGGGGGGTAACATTTGATAAATCGTTTGAAAGAGAATTCGGATAAATATAGTTTAAACAAGAATATATATATATATATATATTGTATGGCTGATGGCAGATTTGGATGGTGGCACTCGTGGTGAGTCCAAACTATCGTGGCGAAGAGAGATTATTCCGCAGCATTTGAAAATAAAAAGCTCTCTCTGTAACTTATTATTAGCTAAATATTTTTAGATGTTTGTGAATTTTCGTATGATTAAGATCCTGAGATTTTTGTGAATGAATTGGTGCTAAAATTAAAAGTATAAAATTTTCATTTTTATATTAAAACATGGTCAAATTGTTAAAAATATCAATATTGTCGAAAAAAATGCATAATGGCCTATTCGCGTAAGTTCAAGCAGTCTTTTTTGATAAGAAAGTGGTGCAGAAAGATCATTATGTTGTCTTTTTATATACTCAGCTTTTTTGTTAATGTGCGAACTTAATTGTAGGAGTGATACCAATGGTTTATACACAATGACCCCTAAGATATTTTATCAAACAATAAAAAACATGTTTGATTGTTTCTTAATTAGGCCCAAATGAATGTTATCAAATGTTAAAAAAATATTTTTTTTTCCAGAAAGAGGTTGGCTTCAATCTTCACCTGCATGCCCGTACCGTCCATTTTTTGATCGAACAGTTGAAAAAAAAATCAAGAAAAAAATAGAGATTGAACACCCCTTTCTGCCCCCAAAAAATGGCTCGGACACTTTGAGCAGTCCATTTAGGGAGTTTGATTTTCCATTCTTTTTCAGCCGTCCAATCAAAGATCGGATGGTACGGACATGTAGATCGGATTGAGATCGACCTAAACATAATTTTTTTTTAAAAAAACCCTTTTTTGCTACACCCCCCATGGAATGCAGCAAGAAGCAGGTAAAACTCTCTTGTCAATCTTTGTTGTTCAAGACAGGGGTATGTCTTGGAGTACAATTCTCTTTATTATAGCTCTTTTCTATTTTAATATGCCCAGATTCAAGTAAGGAGGGCAGGTGAAGCATGCATGGACTAGACGAGTGGACTTGGCTTGTAAGTGTATCAAACGGTTGTTGGTGAAAAATTATATATATCCTAATATAAAGGTCCCATAGGAATGACTATCTTGGTTCCATTATCATCTTATGAAGGTAAAAAAATTGATTTCTGCATTACCCAATTCCATAGTTGTCAAGGTGTTGCTTATGCGGGAGGGGGAGGGCACCTTTATGAGAGCTAGATAGGGGTGATTACGATTCGGTTCAATATGAAACTATTTTTTTCTCAAATCAAATCGCCCTATCAAATTGGATCGATTTAATTCATTTTCAAACTAAAATTTTATATTTTATTATAATATATACATATATTTAATAAGTTATACATATATATACTAAAATAAAAATATTTTTATTCGATATATTTATATATATACTTATATATATATAATTTTTAAAACTTTAAATATGTTTATAATATATAATATATATATATAATAAATCTGATTTATTCGATTTAATTTGATTTCACACGTTATCGAATCAAATTAGACTTCAAATCGAATCAAATTAAATCGAAATCGAACGATTCAATTCGATTTTTAGATTTGAGCCAAACTAAACCGAAATCGAACTCAGTTAGATTTTTAGATTTGAACCGAATTATATGCTGTTGTTGAGCCTAGGTGGCCTACAAAAGGCAGCCCAAAGCACCACTAGGGTGCACCTGACCACATAGATGTATATGCGATGCCCCAACAAGGGGGGCCGTTGCACCTAACCACATAGATGTATATGCGATGCAAGGTCAGACCGAAAGTAGATTAAGTTCCATACACCCCTTCGACGAGGACTTTGCAGCAATAAGCCCTAACGCTCTTTCACATACGCATCATCCACACACACACACACGATCATGCTCGATGTATGTAGTGATGTTTGCTTGCTATCAAATGTTACGTTTGTTTACACACGTTACTCTTGAACCTTGACTTTAGTAATCTTTGTTACTTCTCTAGATCACGCTCGATGTATGTAGTGATGTTTGCTTGCTATCAAATGTTACGTTTGTTTGTGATAAATAGTGATGTTTTTTGATACTTCATTGCAACATGTTTGTGATAAAGTGATCATTCTTATCTCATATTCAATTTTGCTGCTTTACTGCAATGTGACTTCCAACTTTTTTTTTTTGATTTGGCATATTAGTGTTGTTTCATAAACCTTGGTTATTTTGAGGAGATGACATCATATATTGAAGAGAAACTTATTTTTTTTATCTTAATCATTGAACTCCTTAACTTCACCGAAATTCTTTTACTTGCACATAGGTAAAATGGCGCACGCGGAGACCATATCTCGCCCTCATGCTAAATTCTTCCATAATCCATTTTTTTTTCTAGATAGCAGGCGAATCAACATATCTCAGCATTAATTTTGTTACTCAGAATGAACCCTCAATGAAGATCAGTTGTAGAAAAGATTTCACGACCTTTTCCCCGTAACATTTAAAATAACAGCCTATGGAATTCCCGCTAAGAAAAAGTACGGCTTTCACTGCATGAGATCAAACGATCTGTCGAACACTAATTTTACATTTCCATTGAATCTAGAAGAGACAAACGAACGATACAAGAAGTTGAGATGCTCGTTGCAAGAAAAGCGACTTACAGCTGCATAATTCACTGATAACACAAAAGCATTACCGAATGTGCCGCAGTAATGCAGATCATTCTTCTTCGGGCTCTTCCTCTTCCTGTAGAAGATTTTCTCGGTTGTCGTGAGCCCAGAAGCCACGGACGTCTATGAGCATGCTGGCAACCGTTCCCCCTTGCTTGCATGCAAGGAGGTCGGCAAGGGATATCCTGAGAGGATCAACTGGTTTCACCATGTCCCAGATTTCATCTCTCACATCTTCAATACACAGCTCGTAGTTCCCACCCTCAATCCACTTTTGATGTACATCTCTGTCAAATGAAAAGTACTCAGCAAATCACAGCATCGTAGATTCATCATTATAAGGCCTAAATGGATAACAAGGTGCAAATGGGTCATCTAAAACACCAGGAAAATGTTGCACAAAAAGAAAAAAAAAATTAACAGTAGTCTTGGTCAAACAGGAACGACTAGGACTGATCATATTCTTAAATATTCCTAGCAAAAAGAAACATTTTGCCTCGTTTGCATTTCAAGGTTGAATTTTCTTACCACCAACACTTCCGACCAAAATGCCACTAATAAATCATTCAACAGATGCTTTTGAAACCACTGTCTTGTATTTTGAGACTCGTAGAACCTACTTCCAATTCTACAAGCAGGAAAATTACAATTGTTTTTGTAGGAAGATTGTATCGGGCTAGCATCTATGCTGTTGTATGCCACCCTTCTCTTCTTCCATATCTGGCTTAAGATAGTTGAACTCTCGATCATACAAGCAAAATAAATGACAGGCAGGAAAACATCCTAAATAAACCTGAAGATGAACTATTGTCTTGATCAGCACTAATTTGCAATATGAAAGCACAGGAACTAACTGCAGTGCATGCATGCTAGCATATCTATGCAACCAAAAAAGATTTCACCGAGTTCAACAACATAGTGCACCCCCATCTTCTTGGTCCCGAAATAGCACAGATGGTGCCCCACCGAGAAACAAGCCGATCTGGCTTAGGCATTTCATGAAGGATGCACAAGCAATGGGAAAAAAAATGTTTGGGAATGAGAGAAAGGAGGGAAAACTATAAATAGACTCTTGAAAAAGAGTAATGCTTAGTGCACACCAGGGCCGAATTACACACCCCGGGTGTGCACCAAGCAAACTTATTTTTTTTGAATTTTTTTGTGACGTGGGGCCCAAGTCACCTTATCTTGTGGTGCAAGACACACTCCCATCCGACGGTCCAAAAAAATCTAAAAAAATCAGATTCAATGAATAGTGTTGGGCCCAATTTCTCTTGAATTGGCCCTTTTTGTTTTAGATTTTTTGGGGCCATCGGATGAGGGTATCTTGCACCAGAAGTTAGGGTGACTTGGGTCCCATGTCACAAAAAAAATTCAAAAAAAATTAAGTTTGCTTGATGCACACCCTGGGTGAAAAATAGCCAGCATGTGCACTAAGCATTACTCCTTGACAAATTATAGTTTAATTAAAATTTAATCAATTATCGTCACATCACATAAAAAATAACCTTTACAATCAAATGTAAAGGGAATTTGAAAATAATGATCCTAAGTCATATGCTCCACCAAAAGATGATGCACCATGGCCTTATGACCAAGGAGGCACCAGGACATTTGGATTGCAGAAAATGCACAAGATACCACTGCAACAGCCCCTTTTCATACACAGTGAATTATGTGCATGCATATGTTGGGGAACGGGCAATTAAAGGAAGAACCATGTATGTGAAAAGTTTTAGTTTCCAGCAAATTATGTTGGAGACCAAAATCCCCAATATGTCGGCCCATAATTCCCCCCAACGAAAGCCACAATAGTTTTGTCACCCAAACATAAAGAAAACAGAGAGAACCATTACTTGAAAAAGCAACATGTCTAGGCATATGGCACCAGAATGCCTTGAGGCATGCACCTGAAGCCATTACCTGAGGCTTATGCCTTTTTTTAATGGAGATGGGGGCATGTTCCTCGGGCCGTTGAACCAACCAAGTGATGAAAAAGTACCATTTTTTTCTAAAGAGCATGGAACATTTTCACTCATGGAACACTTTAAGTTAAAGACTGCCACCTTCCAAAGCAAAATCAATCACGAAGATCATCAACAATATCCTACCTTGGGCTCTAGAGACAATATTCATACAACATGAGAAAAGTACTCCCCCATGAAACTTGCACGAGTCAGAGTCATGATCTGCAATACCTCCCGGTACATGCAGGTACTGGGCAGTACATACAGTACCGGATGGTATGCATTAAGAAAATAAGATAAACCAGACGAACCGGGGCCTTAAAAAAAAAAACTAAACCGGACGAACAGGGGCAGTACTGGCTGAATCGGCCGGTACGCCCCAGTTCGCCCCGTCAGGACCGGCTGATAACTAGGGTCTGTCCTCTTAACAGGCCCCGTCGGGACCGGCTGATAACTAGGGTCTGTCCTCTTAACAGGCTGCACTTTGCAGTTCCGTGACAGGAAGACCCTTCACCTTTGTCCATTCCACAACTCCTCCCTCCCGCAGCCAGCCAGCCACCGGTCGCTCGCTGGAGCTCCGGTGGCCACCAGCATCCCGCAGGCCACCGCCACCGGCGATCACCCCACCGCGAAGTAGATCCAACCATCCGGGCACCTCCAAGAGACCATAGCCGCACAGCACTCAGACCGCAGCAGAGGCACAGGCACTTGGACGCCAGCGATCGCCGCCAACCCAAGCCGCTGCCGCTGAGCAGATCCAGCCGCCGGCCACCAGATCCTGCCATTTCCTCGCCGAAAAACTGCATTTTCAACTAAAAAGGTATTTTTTTGCTAAAAAAGTGTTAAATAAAATTATATAATTGTATCTTATGTGACCTAATTGGGCCATTGGAGTAAATGAGTACTCAATTGAACTCTGATTTAATATAAAATCAGATAAACCTCAATTTGAGCCCTAATTAGGGTTCTAAATTGGGGCTTTCCTGAATTAAGTTAATTTAGATGCAATTGGACATCAATTGCATCTTACATGGCCTAATTGGGGTTAATGAGTGTTCAATTGCACTGTGATTTAATGTAAAACCAAAAAATCTCCAACTTGAACCCTAATTAGGGTTCTACAATTGGGGCTTTTCTGAAATTAACCTAATTTAGATGCAATTGAACATCAATTGCATAATTGGGATAAATGAGTGCTCAATTGCACTCTGATTTAATGTAAAATCAAAAATCCCAGTTTGAACCCTAATTAGTGTTCTAAAATTGGGACTTTTATGAAATCAACTTAATTTAGATGCAATTGAACGTCAATTGCATCTTATGTGGCCTAATTGGGGTTAATAAGTGCTCAATTGCACTCCAACTTAATTTAAATTGGATGTCATATCTACTACAATTTTCTTGCGCATGGATTTTCTACAAATAACCATGCTGATGATCTAGGGTGGAATATGCCACTTAACTTAATGCAAAGACACAGGGTAAAATGCAATTTATGTGGGGAGGAAATGAGAGAAGGAATATCTAGAATAAAAGACCACTTGGCAGCAAAAAGAGAAGATATTGTACCATGCACTAAAGCATTACATGAGTTCAAACAAATGTTCAAAGACCTTCTGAAAGGAAAGCAAAAGGAGAAGGAAATGCAAAAGACACGTGAACAACAAATGAGGGAACAGATCATGAGTCAAGATATAGGAGGTCTAATTAAAACACCAACAAATGGTCTTCATAGAGAAGATAATGAAGATGTACAATATAGAGCAGCAATACATGAAAGCATGAGGTAATTGCATGATAAGATGCACAGATTTGGACATGGCACTTCTTCAACTCTTGCTGCTGACTTGTAATGTTCTAGGAGTACAATAGGAGGACTAAGAGGCAAGGTTTGCAAACCCGATACCGGTTCCGGAACCGATTAGGGCTGGTACCGGTACATACCGCCCGATACCAATATGTATCGCCGGGTACTAATACATATTGACCAATATGTATCGGCCGGTACTACAAACATGCTAAGAGGGTCATCGCTTACTAGAACAAACACTATGTCTGCTACTCAAAGGTTCTCTTTACTTGGCTATGGGGGAGATCTAACATCATCTACAAATCCATTTGTTGGACTAATGGATCATTATTTATTTAGGAAAGATGATGCTCAATAAAAAAGTATCAAGAATGCTTTGAAGGGATAGAAATAAGTGAAGAAAGTTGCATCACAATAATATAACATATTTAAAAGGTTTTTCTATGCAAATGTTTCAGCCAACACCGTTGATAATCCATATTTTCAAACAATGATTGACTCCATTGCAAGAGGTGGTTTAGGTAGTCCTACACCTAAGCCAAAGATCATCTATGGCTCTTTGCTTGATGACGAAGTTCATGAGCTACAAATGTGGATAGACTCATTTAAAAGAGTGTGGGATGAAAGAGGGTGCACCTTGATGTGTAATAGATGGCTTGCGATCACTAGAAAACCAATGATCAACTTTCTTATTTATTGTCCACATGGAACAATCTTTTTGAAGTCATTTGATGTTTTTGATAATCACAGAAGTGCTAAATTTTTAAGCAATCTAATAGATCAGATTGTTGAGGAAGATGGACAGGAGAGAGTGGACCAAGTATTTACGAATAATGCAGTAAAATACAGAAGGGCTGGTCCTATGCTGAAGGAGAGACGAAGACATCTCTATTAGGTTCTATGTGCATCACACAGTCTAGATCTGATGCTAGAAGATATTGGAGCACAAGAAGATGTTGAAAGTGTCATTCATGATGCACAGGTTATCAGTTTTTCATTTATGGCCATCACCACATCCTCGTCATTTTATGGTAAAAGACAGGAGATCACACTATCATCAGACTAGGCCCAACTAGATTTGCCATACAATTCTTGGCTTGGAGAACTTGTATAAGCATAGAGTGACAATCATAGAATTCATCAAGGATAAAGAATGTTTGAAGCATTTCAAAACTCTTGGTCTTAATGCAAAAAAAACTGCAAAAGTTGTGCAAAACACTTTTACAGAAGCAGAGTGTCAGGGAAAATATCCAAAGGTGTCTCAGGTTGGTTGAGCCAATTGTTCACGTTTTGAGAATGGTAGATGGTGATGATAAAAATGACATGAGAAACTTATATGAAGCTATGGACAGGGCCAAAGAGAGAAGTCAAGAAAGGTTCCTAATCATGTATCAGAGGTGGTGGGACACCGTCGATACTAGGTGGGACGACACACTTCACCATGAATTGCATGCAGCTGGTAAGCTATCTAAACCAAGGATGGCAAACTCGGTTTCGGTCTCGGTTTCGCCCGGGTCCGAAACCGAGTTGACTCGGTTTCGGTTTCGGTTTCGGCCGAAACCGGCTGAAACCCATATAAAAGGTCAAAAAAATTAAATTAATTCTAAAAAATATGATAAAAAATCATAAAAAATATTAATAATCACTTAAAATCACAAAAATCATTACACATGCATTTGACTGAATAAGTTAGTGCAATAACTTTGAAGTAGACAACTACAAAAATTGAACTTCAAACATTGAACATGTGATAGTTAAAATAATATTCCATTGTACATTAATACAAGCAGTACAAAATTAGACAAAATAGATAAAATAATTGTTACAAAAATTCATTGATTCTTACCTAATATGGATAATAATTATTAGAAGAACCTTCTCCCTCATCGTCTGGCCCTTGATGTTGATACCCATAACCATGTTGCATGTATGGTCTATATTCACTATAACCAAACAATGAGGTAGCCAAGTCCTGCATCCCTCTTTGGATCCCTCTTGGAGTGTTTGGTTGGCTTGAGCCGAATCCAGTATCAGCATAAGAATCTTGAGGAAGAGAAGAGGAACTGGCCGGATGGAAGTTGAATGATGGTTCATAACCCCACGACCGATAAATCGCTGCCTCCTGTTGGCCACCTCCATAACCTGATGGATGCCCATATTGACTCTGTGACTCATGTCCTCCCTCACCCTGACTGTATCCTCTGCCTGTGTCTGCGTGGAAGGAGGAAGGACCACCAGCATCCCCACCGCCAGTAGTAGCACCTGTAGCACCTGGCACATACGAAAATATATAATTTATCTCCTACCAAAACCTTTTCTGATTCGAACTGATAATAAGAATTTAAGTTACTTTCCAAAATAAAAAATCAAAGGATCACGAAACCTGCAGTCTCCAGTCGCCTTTTGGCCTTTGGGGATGCTTTTTCCTGTGCCGGTGTGCTTTCTTCTTGCACCCTTGACATGAATCCTGTTCCCCTTGGCGTGTGCCTCAAATAAATCTGCTTTAACTGTTCAATTGCCGGGTCCTCTCGAGCAGCAATATTTGTTCTCTCAGTTTGCCCATGCACTGATGTACTTCTTCTTAAGGATGTAGGTGCCTTGCCCATTCTAGGAGTGACTGGCCTGCTATCTGAGTCGGAGTGTCTAGCTGGCTGAAAATCATGTTGCTCCTCAGTGTCCTCAACAACCCTAGACATGTGGGCATGAGTATCTCTGGCCCTCTTTGATTTTCTTCTTAATTCGGGATCCCTTTGCTCATCTTCATCTAGTATGCCCTCTGCCCATCTTCTATCATCATCATCAAAAACGGGCTCATCAACCTGCTCTCGTGTCTCCACCCAAGACTGCAACGGATTCTCATCATCAAATAAGGCATCCACATCAATTTCTGCGGCGGCATCCCCGGCGGCGCGTTTGTCTCGCAGCTGTTGTCTCAACCTCATATTCTTTATTCTCAACCTCATATTGTAGTGGCAGTACACTAATTTCTCTAACCGTTCAGCCTTTAGCCGATTGCGAACCTTTGAGTGTATAAGGCTAAACGTGCTCCAATTTCTTTCACATTGACTTGCTGATGTTGTTTGACTGAGCACCCTAATTGCAATGAAAGCCAATGCATTGCTACCCATATCTCGGTTGTTAACCATTATCCACCAGTCAGCTGTTCCACCAACCATAAAAAAATGCATTTTAGTTGTAAAAATATATATTCATCAGGTTAAGAAATCCAAAAAATAAAATATACCTGGGCTCACTCTTCCCACAGCGTATTGCAATTGGGAGTCAGCATATGTCTCAGTCCTCATTCTGTAATGGTTCATCTACAAACATAAAGTAATAGATTAACATAACTACTTAAATAAATTCTATACATGTTATTGACAGTATCAAATAAAGGCGAACCTCTACTTCGGCCTCTAGTCTCTTTTCTGGATTCCTCGATAAACGACCAATAACTTTTAAAGTCCCTTGAAGCACCTCGCCATCAACATGTGCATCGGCACCGTACATAAATCGAGGGTTGAAGAAATAACCTGTATTTGTGTATAATTAACTAAATAAAATTTATAAAATAACATAAAGGCATTACCTCAATTTCAGTACAATTAATCACTCACCAGCTGCATGCAAGTCATGGTGTAATGTGTTGTCCCATCTCTGGTCAATAATTTTCCACCATTTTGCATAATGTCTGGGAAGGGAATGCTGCAACTCCAATTTGGCACGGTCCATGGCCTCGTATAGATAGCCCATATCATTCTTCTCATCGCCATCCACCATTCTTAGGACCTTCACGAGAGGTGTGACTACTTTCAAGTACCGTGACACCCTGTCCCAGAATTTGTTGTCGTCCACGACGTGGCAGACATCCAGATAATCCATCTGTGTATCAACATTGCCCTTGTCGATGTATTCCCGCAGGGCATTGTGGTACATGAAAGCTTTCAGCTCATTCTTGTACCTGTGCAGATAAATGAAAATTGAAGCTGCATCAACTGCTACATATCAGTAAGGATAAAGTATCAAGAATTGAGATCAATCTTATACCTGTGCAAAGACTCCAAAGAAATAAAATTGGAAGCAAATCTGGTTGGGCCTGCACGGATGATATCTCGCCCTCCACTGGCATGCGCCCTGAACATATTTAGTATCCTAGGATGGCCATAGATATACTGTGTGACTTTTTGTGCCTTGTCAATTGTCTTCTTCACATGCTTTTCCTTCCCTATGTCTTCAAGCATCAGATCAAGACAATGTGCTGCACATGGGAGCCAATATAAATGACTGCGCTTTTGCATCAATTTCTTTCCTGCAGCCTTGTAACTGGCTTCATTATCAGTCACCACCTGCACAACATTCTCCTCTCCAATTTGTTCTACCATGCCATCCATCAAATGAAACAAATAATTTGCATTCTTTTCATAATCTGATGCATCAACTGATTTCACAAACACTGTACCGCTGATGCAATACACCAAAAAGTTTATCATGGACTTTTTCGTGGTACCAGTCCAACCATCACACATGATGGTGCATCCTCTCTCCACCCATATATGCTTGAAGCTTTCAACCCAATCATGGAGCTCCTCAACCTCTCCCTCAAGGCCACGCCCGTATATGTCTCGACGTGAGGGGGCTTGCAAGCCAGGGCCAGCATCTGCTATGGCATCTATCATAGGTTGGAAATATTCACTTGAAGCTGCATGTGCAGGGACACCTGCATGAAAAAACCATTTGCAAATAGATTTAAATGCATGCCCTGCAACTTCTGCTGATTTTTTGACCCCTCTCATTGCTTGCTTGATTTTAGGTTGTGTAGCTTGGGGCCTTCTGTGCAGATAGCTGTCCATGGGACCTGTTCCCTGCGTATGTGGGGCAGCACCAACGTCAGGACGTCGTGCAGCTGTACTCTCATAGGTCCCTGATCCCATGGCTCCCTTCCCTTTCCTTCGAGCGGCTTGTTCACGCTCCCTTGCTTCAGTCAGCTCTGGATCAGAATCCTCAGTGCCTTCCTCATCATCATCCCTTCTAACCCTTCTGCCAGAAATCTCCTCAGCAATTTCAGCCTCATCCTCAGCCCTTTGTTGCACCCTCTCCCTTTTCCCCAGAAGGCATTGGCGCATCTCTTCTCGCACCTCTCGGGGACAGTTGTCACATTGTCTGACCTCTCCTCTTACCCCTGCCAAATGTTGTTTTCCTCTGGTAATTCCGCCATACATTTCCTTACCACAGTAATTGCATTTCACCTTTCTTCTCTTAGCATCTATTAAAGACATGTGGGCCCACCCCGGATCCTCCTGCCCTTGCTGCTCCTGTGTTTGCTGACGTCTAGGCATGATGCTGCATTAAGACAGTGACACACAAAAAGGTATAAGTACAATTAAAAACTTAACCCTTAATTAGCAAGTAACCCTTAATCACCCTTGCAAAAAATCAATTACCAGTATGATCCCACCCCAAAATCTTCAATGTAGTTTAATTGAGCTTCAATTTAGCCTAAGCAAACTGACTTAGACAAAAGCCCCAAATTTTATATACTAATTAACCGTTAATTATCATTTACCCCTTAATCACCTTTTGAAAAAATCAATTGGCAGCATGATCCCACCCCAAAATCTTCAATGAAGCTTAATTAACCTTCAATTGTGGCTAAAAAACTCGAATTAGACAAAAGCCCCAATTTCTATGACCTAATTAGGGCTTAATTAGCAGTTAACTATTAATCACCCTTGGGAAAAACTAATTACCCGCATGATCCAACCCCAAAATCCTCAATGAACCTTAATTTAACTTCAATTGAGCCTAAGCAAACCAATTTAGACAAAAGCCCCAATTTTTAAAATCTGATTAGGGTTTAATTAGCAAATAACCCTTAAGCCCTTAATCACCCTTGGAATAAACTTAATAAGCAAGACTTGCTTACCCCAAATTTTTAACCCAACCAAAAGAACACAACAAAATAATCAAACAAAACCCAATGAAATTAACCTCAAACAAAATAATCAAACCCTTGAAGTTGAAGTTGTGTTGGCGCAAGAAGGCTCCCTCAGACCTCAGTCCCTCTCGGCCTCTCCCTGTCGGACGGCCTTTCACCCTTGGTCGGACAGCTGCCGGCAGGCAGCAGCCGCAGCAGCCAGCAGGAGCAGCCGCAGGCAGCAGCCGCAGCACAGCAGCAGCAGGCCGCCAGCAGCAGCAGCAGCAGGCAGCGGCAGCAGCGGCAGCAGCACAGGCGCGGCAGCGGCAGCAGCGGCAGCAGCGGCAGCGGCAGACACCACCCGCGACTGTCACACCAGGGGGGGAAGGTTTCGGCCGAAACCTGTGGGTTATGGGGTTTCGGGGGCCAACATTGGCCATAAAGTCACTAGTTTCGGCCGAAACCAAACGGTTTCGGGCCGAAACCGTTTGGTTTCGGGCGAAACTCGTATCGGTTTCGCCCGAAACCGATACCCCCTTTAGTTTCGGATTGCTACAGTGTTTAATGTGTGTTTCGGATCGGTTATGGCCGAAACCGATACGTTTCGGCCGAAACGTATCGGTTTCGGCCGAAACTGCCATCTATGATCTAAACACTTATCACCTATTTTATTTTTCGATATATCAATTTTAAATCTCTAATTCTTGTGATGTGATTGTGATATAATATATGCAAGATATTTCTTGAACCCCCGTTATCAATATAGTGCATAGTTTCACACAGATGATGAGATGATGCAAGAGTTATTAAGTGTGATACACCGAATGTCAGGAAATGAGACCATGAGATTTGAAATTGAGAATCAAATTGATGAATTCAAGATAAACATGGGTGTTTTTGGACTATCAGAGATCCAAAGTACTCTTATGAAGTATAGTCTAAGTACAAATATAATAAGTGATAACTTTGTAATCTTTTACACTAGTTTCTATGCTAACTTTGCATTTTTATTCTTTTATAACAAATGATTGATGGGCAGCTATGAGAAGAGGTATGGATTTGAATGCATTAGCAGAGATTGCTATCCGAGTTCTTAGCCAAATTAGAGTTGCTAGTCAATGTGAAAGGAACTGGAGCACCTTCAATCTTATGCACACTAAATTGAGGAACAGATTGAAGGCTCAAAAAATAGAGAAATTGGTGTTATGTCATTACAAGACCCAGAATGAAGAATCAACAAAAACAACAAAGGTTGTTGCAAAAGAGGGTGACTGACTTGGAGGGGCAGAAGGAGGGGTTACTAGTGAGGGGCAAATTGACTTAGATGAATTATTTAAAGAGGAACATAAATTGAGTGCATGGGTTAAGACAAAAAGTCATTTGGATGAACCTGTATTTGACCCCTTAGATAGTGCTTGGGTAGAGGGAGAGTTGAATGATGTTGAACTTGATAAGGAATTTGAGGAGGATCCAGTTGCTGAGCCTAATGTCTAGCCTCACATTCCACTGCAGCATTCTGCATCAATTCCTCGTTTTCGTACCTTCCCACAACATGATGATGAGCCTAATGTCTATCCACCAAAGATGTCTGAGTCTACAATTCCATCCAAAGCTTCAAAAAAGCAAAACCAAAAACAACCAGTGAAGGGGCAAAACTAAGCGTATAAAAGAAAATCAAGCACACGATATCAAGATGAGAGTCATCAACCAAAACCATCTCGTCTAGGTAGTCAATCACTACGTAGAGGAGAAGATGAATCAGATCATGATGATAGATGCACAGGATTTATACAGTTTAGAGGAGGTGGTCCAGCTATTTGGACAATACAAGTTGCTCGACAAGAAGAAGATGATTATAAATATGGTACTTATGGCAGTGTTGAGCAATGGGGCATGTGGGGTAAGCAAGACACAAGGCCACAGTATCATGGCACAAGCTCACATTCTCATTAGGATTGGCAATCTTGGGGGTAGCAACAACATGGCACAAGACCCAAGATCATGGAGGGAGCTCACACTCTCACTGGGACTCTTGGCCACAAGATCATAGCACAAGACTACAAGACTCTTGGGGGCATCTTGCACAAACACAAGACCAATCTCCTCATGTAGGGGACTCTTAATCTTTTCATTGGGAGCCTTAGGGTCATGGTCAGCAAACTCAGCATAGCGGAGGTGAAGTTAGAGAATCTAGCAACTTCTTGGGCCAATAGAATGAAATGGCCGATGCATTATTTAGTTCTGAATATGCACCAATGGACCAAGATGGGGATGGATCTTTAACTTACCACATTCATATGAGCATTATTGAGTATGTATTCTCAATGAAATGTTTTTAAGTTTCAATTTTCAATGCATTAATAGTGAAGAAATGAAGTATTTTATGGTTCTAAACTTTTCAATATATGTGTTAAATTGTTGATTGCGTTCAACCATGAATGATTTTGCATTCTATTAATTTTTCCTATTTTTATATTTTTTCAATTTTCAAACCCATATATAAATATATACTTATATAGAAGGGGGCCGCCGTACGGTACCATACCGGCCGATACCGATTTGTACCAGAACCAATACCGGTTTTGCAAACCCTGGTCAGAGCTACCCCACAAGGAACTCATGATGTCCTCAGGAAGGATGTGGTACAAAGTTTATCCCACCAAGAATGTTTGCATAAACAGTGTCAAAAAATAATTAATTAATAGAACTGCATTAGAAAATATTAAAGTAGATCATTTTTCAAAGAGCAAATAGAGCTTACTTCAATTTTTGTGCAGAGCCCATGTTTTTCGTTTGATTCCATGGTTTGTGGTGAAAAAGGTAGCAAATGTGAGTATCCGTCAGAAGACAAATGATGATAAGACATACTTTTCATACATAGCCCGTGCAATAATGGGGTTGTCATATTCAACTGCAGATACAACATATATAATATAAATAGAAAACAAAGATATTTCTTCTTTCCATTGACTCTCTTTACATTTTGTGCTTCCTTGGTAGGATTTGTGAATTAACTAAATGCATTGCCTTCTTTTATATACTAATCTCATCGTGATCACAACTTTGAGACCATTTGCTCATGCAAAAAGAGAAAATTCTAGGAATACAAAGAAACACTATCCATAATCAACTGGTCCAGTAGAAAGAGTGCACCTGAAAAGTGTATGAACATCAGCTGTTGTAAGATGACCTCTACCATGAAGATCAAGACAACGGAATAAGTATGTAAGTCCTTCCGGAGTATCCTTATTTTCCAGAGCCAAAACAAAATCAAGAAAGCTCTCAAAGTCCATTTCCCGAACATTGCCCCCTCCACTTTTGCCACGCCGAACATGTTCGTCAAATACTAGACAAGAAGCAAAGCTTTTTAATATGACAAGAAGACATAATAGTGAGATAGATAATGAAGTACTGCTTAGAAGCATTGCAAACAATAACCCTTGAATTAAAAGCATGTAGAAATGAATGCTCAATAAATTTTGTCTAATTGACTAATTTAATAACATCAACATAAATTGTAACAATTGGATGACACATTCTGACATGCACTTGTAGCAGACAAATGCTGGAATTAACTTGTGCTATTCTTAATCACTGGTGAATTTCAGTCAGAATAGGAGTGTAAAGCACAAGAGTAAGGCTTGCTGCACACCCGCCCCTACTGCACACCCTGGGTGTGCAGTGGGTTTTATAATTTTTTGGTGTGCAGTGGGTTTTAATAATTTTTTTTTTTTCAAATTTTTCTGATGTGGGCCCCAAGTTACCCTAACTTGTTGTGCAAGCCACGTCACCATCCGAGTATCCAAAAAAATTAAAAATGAAACGGATTTTTAAAAAGATGGGCCCAACACTATCCATTTGATCTGGTTTCTTTTTTATTTCCTTTTGGGTAATCCAATGATGGCGTGGCTTGCATGGCAAGTTAGGATAACTTGGGGCCCACGTGAGGGAATTTTCAAAAAAAAACGTTAAAACCCACTGCACACCCAGGGTGTGCAGCAGGGGCGGGTGTGCAGCAAGCCTTACTCAAAGCACAATAGAAAATTTCCAAACATAGGCCCATTATTAACAAATGCAAATGCCTAGACGAAATGTAAAAAAGAGCAAAGTGAAGCCCTTCTTCCCAAGATTGAACAAGCATCATGTAAAGTTATTTATTGACGTAAACATACAAGGAGATTTAGTCCAATAATTGTAGGATCACAGATTTCCAATAACTTAGTCCAATAATTGTATGAGCACATATTTGCAATAACTTTTAATGAAGGAAAGATGCACTTCTTCTCGATAATATGGACAGTGCCTTGCTAGTGTTACTAATTCAGCCATTGCTTTTCTTTGAACAGATAAAGAGAAAATGAGAAATTTCACCTAGAAGAAAAACATTTGAAAATTTCTAATATGTAAATTTGAGAAACCAGAAAGCCACCCCCACGATTCATCCCGTGATGATATACAAACGTAAGAAAATATCTCTATGTAGAGTAACATGTTTTCATCATAAACTTTTAGTGATGATACAAATCATGAATGAACTAGTTTATAGACATGTGAACAAGGCTTATCATCTGACTATGATAATCTCATGATGTTCTACTACAATCGAAATTGGGCAAGTTAGAAACAACCGTTTATAATATTGAGTACAAGCAACCCCCTCCTGGGGAAAAGGCCAACAGGTTGAGTGCCAATACAAACCCCTCTCAATGAAGATGTCAGTCAAGGTTCCATCTGCATACTC
Source organism: Amorphophallus konjac (assembly GCA_022559845.1). Taxonomy (NCBI): domain Eukaryota; kingdom Viridiplantae; phylum Streptophyta; class Magnoliopsida; order Alismatales; family Araceae; genus Amorphophallus; species Amorphophallus konjac. Next base: position 354,351,909 of record CM040119.1, on the reverse strand, counting down.
TCTAAGCTCTTGTTTGCTCAATGTCCCATTCATATCTTTATCAAGAGCAAGAAACATGTCTGCACAACACATCAAAAACAGGTCAAAAGAGAACATGCTTCAAACTGCACCAACTTTTGCCTTGTATTTCAAGGCTGGTTTTAACATTTTTGTGATTACAACAATAAATAAATAAGTGCAAATTAGAAGTTGAAACTTCTTCAGAATTTCAGATCTGTACTTCAGAAATGGAAAAGGGACTGCAAGACTGGTGTGGAAATAACAGAAACTATAAACAGCATGGTCTTCCTATTATCAGTTTCAGTAAAGGGAAATCTGAATCATTGTTGGCACTTTCAACCAAAACCGATACGTTTCGGCCGAAACATATCGGTTTCGGCTTTACCCGATACAAAAATGAGGCTGAACACTGTAGCATTCTCGAAACATAATAAGTGTATCGGTTTCGGGCGAAACCGATACTGGTTTCGCCCGAAACCGTCCGGTTTCGGCCGAAACTCATGTGAAGTTATACCCCCCCCCCCCCCCGATCGGGTTCTTCTCCGCCGAAACCCTCCCCTCCCCTTCCCGAAACCGTTCGCTGCTGCTGCTGCTTGCTGGCAGTGCCGCGCGCGCGCCCTCCTGCTGGCTGCTGCGACCGCCTGCTGCTGCTGCCGCACCCACCTGCCACGCTGCCAGCCCCTGCCCGCAGCCAGAGGCCCAGAGCGAGCCAGCCTGAGGCCACGCCAGCCCCTGCTGCTGCTGCCGAAGCCGCCCTGCGCCGCCCAGCCCCCCCCCCCCCCAGCCCCGCCCTGCCCCAGCCGCGCCCGCCCTGCTGCAGACTGCACAGTCTGCCACCGTCGGACTCGGACCGCGCTGCTGCCACCCTAATTAGCAGAATTAGGGCTAAGTAAGTTTTTTTTAGCTTAATTTGTGCAACCCACATTAGTTCAGATTTCTAAATAAACCCTAATTAGATACTTAAAATTAGATTCATTGTTAATTAAGTTTCATTGTCGAATTTGGGGTTGGATCATATTGGGATTTTATTGTTATGAAGGGTCATTAAGGGTTAATTGATAATTAAGCCCTAAATAGTTCATCAAATTTGGGACTTTTGTCTATTTTAATTTGCCTAGGCTCAATTGAAGTTAAATTAAGCTTCATTGAAGATTTTGGGGTGGGAGCATGCGAGTAATTAATTTTTTGCAATGGTGATTAAGGGTTAATTACTAATTAAGCCCTAATTATTTCATAGAAATTGGGGCTTTTGTCTATTTTGATTTGCTTAGGCTCAATTGAAGTTAAATTAAGCTTCATTGAAGATTTTGAGGTGAGAGCATGTGGGTAATTGATAATTAAGCCGTAATTTTTCCAATGTACTTACAACTATACTATTTCTCTTTGACTGTCTTAATGCAGCATCATGTCTAGACGTGAACAAAGTCAGGAGCAGCAAGGGCAAGAGGATCCGGGGTGGGCCCATTTCTCCTTAGTTGATGCTAAGAGAAGAAAAGTTAAATGCAATTATTGTGGTAGGGAGATATATGGCGGAATTACTAGAGGAAAACAGCATTTAGCAGGGGTAAGAGGAGAGGTGAGACAATGTGGCAGTTGTCCTCGAGAGGTCCGAGAAGAAATGCGCCAGTGCCTTCTGGGCAAAAGGGAGAGGATGCAACAAAGGGCTGAAGATGAGGCTGAAATTGCTGAGGAGATTTCAGGCAGAAGGGTTAGGAGGGATGATGATGATGAGGAAGGCACTGAGGATTCAGATCCAGAGCGGACTGAAGCAAGGGAGCGTGAAGAAGCCGCTCGAAGGAAAGGAAAGACACCCATGGGTTCAGGTTCAGGGACGTACTCTAGTACATCTGCACGACGTCCTGACACTGGTGCTGTCCCGCAGAGAGCAGGGCCCATGGACAACTATCTGCACATAAGGCCCCAGGCTACACAACCTAAAATCAAGCAAGCATTGAGAGGGGTCAAAAAATCAGCAGAAGTTGCAGGGCATGCATTTAAAAGTATTTGCAAATGGTTTTTTCATGCAGGTGTCCCTGCACATGCAGCTTCAAGTGAATATTTCCAACCTATGATAGATGCCATAGCAGATACTGGCCCTGGCTTGAAGGCCCCCTCACGTCGAGACATATACGGGTGTGACCTTGAGGGAGAGGTTGAGGAGCTCCATGATTGGGTTGAAAGCTTCAAGCATATATGGGTGGAGAGAGGATGCACCATCATGTGTGATGGTTGGACTGGTACCACGAAGAAGTCCATGATAAACTTTTTGGTTTATTGTATCGAAGGTATAGTATTTGTGAAATCAGTTGATGCATCAAATTTTGAAAATAATGCAAATTATTTGTTTCATTTGATGGATGACATGGTAGAACAAATTGGAGATGAGAATGTTGTGCAAGTGGTGACTGATAACGAAGCCAGTTACAAGGCTGCAGGGAAGAAATTGATGCAGAAGCGCGAGTATTTATATTGGCTCCTATGTGCAGCACATTGTCTGGATCTGATGCTTGAAGACATAGGGAAAGAAAAGCATGTGAAGAAGACAATTGATAAGGCACAAAAAGTCGCACAGTATATCTATGGCCATCCTAGGATATTGAATATGTTCAGGACACATGCCAGTGGAGGGCGAGATATCATCCGTGCAGGCCCAACCAGATTTGCTTCCAATTTTATTTCTTTGGAGTCTTTGCACAGGTATAAGATTGATCTCAATTCTTGATACTTTATCCTTACTGATATGTAACAGTATTTGATTCAAATTTCATTTATTTGCACAGGTATAAGAATGAGCTGAAAGCTTTCATGTACCACAATGCCCTGCGGGAATACATCGACAAGGGCGATGTTGATGTTCAGATGGATTATTTGGATGTCAGCCACATCGTGGACGACAACAAATTCTGGGACAGGGTACTTGAAAGTAGTCACACCCCTCGTGAAGGTCCTAAGAATGGTGGATGGCGATGAGAAGAATGATATGGGCTATCTGTACGAGGCCATGGACCGTGTCAAATTGGAGTTGCATGATTCCCTTCCCAGACATTATGCAAAATGGTGGAAAATTATTGACCAGAGATGGGACAACACATTACACCACGACTTGCATGCAGCTGGTGAGTGATTAATTGTACTGAAATTGAGGTAATGCCTATATGTTATTATATATATAACATTTAGTTAATTATACACAAATGCAGGTTATTTCCTCAACCCTCGATTTATGTACGGTGCAGATGCACATGTTGATGGCGAGGTGCTCCAAGGGACTTTAAAAGTCATTGGTCGTTTATCGAGGACACCAGAAAAGAGACTTCATGCCGAAGTAGCGGTTGACCTTTATTTGATTTTATCAATAACAGGTCATCATCATCATCATCATCAGAGTCTTATCCCAATTAATTGGGGTCGGCTACATGAATCCTGTTTCGCCAAAGATTTCTATCAAGTACAATATTCATATTTAAACCCAAGAAACTAATGTCCTTCCTAATAACATCGCACCATCTCATTTTAGGCCTTCCTCGAGCTCTTTTACTAGCATCCACTAAGATCTGGTCACATCTTTTAACCGGCGCTGAGTTAGGGCGACGAAACACATGTCCAAACCACCTGAGTCTATTTTCTCTCATTTTACTATCAATTGGAGCTATCCCTAAGTCCTTACGGATACGCTCATTCCTAATCTTGTCTTTCTTAGTTTTGCCACGCATCCATCTCAACATCCTCATCTCTGCTACACACATTTTGTGGATGTGTTCCTTTCGTACTGCCCAACACTCGGTACCATATAACAAAGCAGGTCTCACAGCCGTTTTATAAAACCTCCCTTTGAGTTTCACAGGCATACGACGATCATAAAGGACACCTGATGCACTTCTCCATCTTAACCAGCCTGCCTTAATCCTATGTGTAACGTCATCATAAATCTCCCCATTCTCTTGTATGATAGACTCTAAGTATCGAAAGCTACGACTCTTCTGAATGTTATGTCCATCAATTAGAACCAGGTCTTCCTGAACCACTCTCCCATTACTAAAATTACAGTGCATAAACTCTGACTTACTCCTACTAATTTTAAAACATTTAGACTCCAAGGCAAGTCTCCAGCGCTCTAATTTAGCATTTAGAGCATCAATACTCTCATCAATTAAAACAATATCATCTGCAAAAAGCATACACCAAGGGATATCCTCATGCAATTGTTTAGTTACTTCATCCATAACTAAGGCAAAGAGATACGGACTTAGTGCAGAACCTTGATGCAAACCTATAGAAACGGAAAATTCACCAGTCTCTCCAGCAATAGTTCGAACACTAGTAATAGCGCCGTCGTACATATCCTTAATCAAATCAACATATCCTTGAGAGATTCCTTTCTTTCTTAATGTCCACCAAATCAATTCTCTCGGTACTCGATCGTACGCCTTCTCTAAATCAAGAAAAACTATATACAAATCTTTTCTCATCTCTCTATACTTCTCCATTAACTGCCGTAGTAAGAAAATAACTTCTGTAGTAGATCTATTTGGCATAAAACCAAACTGATTTTCCGATACAGTAGTCATACATCGGAGGCGTTTTTCAATTACTCTTTCCCAAAGTTTCATAGTATGACTCATAAACTTAATTCCACGATAATTGTTACAACTTTGAATATCTCCTTTGTTTTTATAGAAAGAAACTACAACACTTTTTCTCCAAACTTCGGGCATTCTCCGTTCCTTTAAAATTTTATTAAAAAATTTAGTTAGCCACTGAATACCAATATCTCCTAGGCCTTTCCATACTTCAATAGGTAAGTCATTTAGTCCTAAGGCCTTACCCACTTTCATTTTTCTTAAAGCATCCTCCACTTCTGACATCTTAATACGCCTGAAATATTGATATTTATCAAATATTGTGGACTCTTGGGTACCTTCTAAAGATAAATCATTGACGGCATCTCCATTAAGTAACTTCTGAAAATAGCTATGCCACCTCCCTTTAATCTCAAGATCCTTAGTTAAAACCCTTTGATCTTCACCTTTGATGCACCGAACATGATCTAAATCTCTAGTTTTTCTTTCTCTTAATTTAGCAAGTTTAAATATGTCCTTTTCACCCTCCCGGGTTCCTAATTTATTATATAAATCTTCAAATGCCTTTGATTTAGCTTCGCTAACTATTTTCTTAGCTCTCTTTTTAGCGATTTTATAGGCTTCTAGGGTTTGATCATTTTTGTTATTTTGCCAAACTTTAAAGCATTCCTTTTTTACTCTAATGATATTTTGGATTTCCTCACTCCACCACCAAGTCTCTTTTTCTAAATTCTTTTTACCTTTAGATTCGCCTAAGAGTTGTTTTGCAACCCTCGTTATACAATTTGTAACATTATTACACATTACATTAGTTTCTTGTTCTAAATTCTAAATATTTTCCTTTAATAGATGATTTTTAAATGTTTCTAAACTTTTACCTTTTAAATTCCACCATTTAATCTTGGAATAATTATTTATAATGATCTTTCTTTTGAATTTAGGGATAGTGACATCCATTACTAACAACCTATGTTGAGGGGCTAGACTCTCACCAGGAATAACTTTGCAATCTTTACATAAAACTATATCGACCTTCCTAATGAGAAAATAGTCAATTTGACTTATATGTGTTCCACTCTTGTACGTTATTAAGTGTTCGTCCCTCTTCTTAAAGAATGTATTAGTAATTGCTAGATCATAGGCCATAGCAAAATCAAGAATAGTGTTACCCATATCATTTATCAATAACAGGTATAGAATTTATTTAAGTAGTTATGTTAATGTATTACTTTATGTTTGTAGATGAACAATTATAGAATGAGGACTGGGACATATTCTGACTCCCAATTGCAATACGCTGTGGGAAGAGTGAGCCCAGGTATATTTTATTTTTTTGATTTCTTAACCTGAATATGTATTTCTACAACTTATATGCATTTGTTTATAGTTGATGGAACAGCTGACTGGTGGATAATGGTGAATAATAGAGATTTGGCCAGTTCTGCATTGGCTTTCATTGCAATTAGGGTGCTCAGTCAAATAACATCGGCAAGCCAATGTGAAAGAAATTGGAACATGTTCAGCTTTATACACTCAAAGATTCGCAATCGGCTAAAAGCTGAACGGTTAGAAAAATTGGTTTACTGTCATTACAATATGAGACTGAGAATAAAGAACATGAAGATAAGACAAATGCTGAGGGACAAACGTGTCGCAGAGGATGCAATGCCAGAAATTGATGTGGACGCTTTATTTGATGATGAGAATCCCTTGCAGTCTTGGGTGGAGACACGAGAGCAGATTGATGAGCCCGTTTTTGATGATGATGATAGAAGATGGGCAGAGGGCATACTAGATAAGATGAGCCAAGAGATCCCGAATTTAGAAGAAAATCAAAGAGGGCCAGAGATACTCAAGCGTACCAGAGAAGGGACCCACCTGGGGTTGTTGATGACACTGAGGAGCAGCATGATTTTCAGCCAGCTAGACACTCAGACTCAGATAGCAGGCCAGTCACTCCTAGAATGGACAAGCCACCTGCATCCTTAAGAAGAAGTACATCAGTGCATGGGCATGAGAGAACAAATGCTGCTGCTCGAGAGGACCCGACAATTGAGCAGTTGAAGCAGATTTATTTGAGGCACACGCCAAGGGGAACAAGATTCATGTCAAGGGTGATTGAAGAAAGCATACCGAAACAGAAAAAAGCATCCCCAAAGGTCAAAAGGCGACTGGCCAGTGATGGTGGTGGTGATGATGATGATGATCCTAGTGCAGCTGCAGGTGCTACAGGTGTTGCAAGTGCTCTACTGGCGGTGGGGATGCTGGTGCTCCTTCCTCCTTCCACGCAGACACAGGCAGAGGATACAGTCAGGGTGAGCGAGGACATGATTCACAGAGTCAATATGGGCATCCATCAACTTATGGAGGTGGCCAACAGGAGGCAGTGTTTTATGGGTGGGGTCATGAACCAGCATTCCAGTTCCATCCACATCCGTCCAGTTCCTCTTCTCTTCCTATAGATTCTTACGCTGATTCTGGATTCGAATCAAGCCGAGAACCTCACACTCCAAGAGGGATCCAAAGAGGGATGCAAGACTTGGCTACTTCATTGTTTGGTTATAGTGAATATACAAAATACATGCAACCTTCTTATGGGTATCAAGATCAAAAGCCAGACGATGAGGGAGAAGATTCTAGTTATTACCCATATTAGTGTCTCTTCATTTAGGTAAAGATCATTTAATTTCTGTAACATTTACTGTGCCCAAGTAGGTTTATTGTAATGCTTGAACCTACTTTATGCTTAGTATGTACTCAAGAATATTAGTTTAACGTGTTGAATGTTTGAATTTCAATGTCTACTTCGTGTTTATTGCACTTACTCTAATTTCTTTACAATCAAATGCATGTCTATTGAATTTTCTGATTTTTATGTGATTATTAACTTTATATCTATTTGTTTAAGAATTTTAGGTCCATTTTCAATTTTTTTAAGCTTTTGACTGGGTTTCGGCCGAAACCGAAACCGACACTGCCATCCTTGATCTGAATAATGAATTTCATAGAGATAAATCCAAACCTGCATTTGATCATACAGTGAACTACCCTTGAGTTACCATCCACAGAGTTTAAAGTTTCAATTAGGCCAAACGTCATAAATGACAAAAAAATTGAAAACTAGATAGTTGAATATCGCAACAATAAATGGAAGCATTGTATGAACATATAAGGTGCAGATCGATGATTAACAAGGATATTTTGAAAGACGACTTCCTGAGCAACTGAACATCTCTACTAAACAATTGGATCCAGAATTGAATTGATACGGCAGAAACTAGAGTCATTAATGAAGCATTTTATAGTGCACTTGTCTAAAGCATTGTAACAATCTAATCAGATTAATCCAAAGCACCAGTTAGATGGATGACATCAATAGAGTTTAAGCAAGATGGACAATAGGATTCTGCTGTTGTCTTGCTAGTGCACTTGTCTAAAGCATTGTAACAATCTAATCAGATTAATCCAAAGCACCAGTTAGATGGATGACATCAATAGAGTTTAAGCAAGACGGACAATTGGATTCTGCTGTTGTCCTGCTATGGCTTGCAAGATCAAAAAATGTGCACTAACACTGACTCTATGGACATGTTAACTTCTGATGCAGTACAGCAAAGCACAAATGCTTGGTTTCATAATCTCCAAATTGACATAGACTTTTTCTAAATCAGTCTCTTTGGAGTATTTAGAGGAAGGATTTTTGTTAAATCTAATGATCAGCACCTGAACTGGAGTTCTATAATCCACATGCAAATCCTAAATCCAAATATCAATAGAAGGCCTAGTCCAAATGGGAATCAAATTGAGTCAGGTCCAAGCAGCATCTTACTTGCTAGTCCAAGCAGCATCTTACTTGCTAGTCCAAGCAGGATTCAATTTGAGCAAAAAATTGTCTTGGTTCCAGAAGATAAATAGAATAGAGTTTAGATAATCCAAATCTGATATAGGAAAGAGTAAAAGAGTAGAGATTGACATCACATACCCTTTTCCTGTATCTACAAGCGTCTATAGCAACAGCTACATACCAGTGACAAGTCAAACATACTCTTTGGCATCCATTCTCATAAAGTCATTCTCACTTAAAATGAGGAATGAGCTCACTTAAATCTCTTTGGTAACCCTTCAGGGAATTTTTTCCAGGAATGAAGGGGGTTGGTTATTTCAGAGAGGCTGCGAATGACTTTGAAAAATCCTTTCAAGAATGATTTCTTTTTCTTTTTTTTTTGGATGACCGGGGAAATCCACCCCTAACGCCAACCTCAGTGTGCGGCCACTTTGGGCATATGGACCCTACCACCATGGAGTCCACTGGCTGGGGAAAGTGGCGGACTTGGTAAAAAACACCCGAGCAGTGCTGCCGAGACCCAAGCCAGGGAACCACCCATGGGTGCGGACATTGTGGCCAAGGCACAACCGCACTTTGCCACCGAGAGGAATCAAACCTGTGACCTCGTTACCAACAAAGCGCAGAACCATTCAATCCACTCTCAGATCCAAATGGTTGCCAAATGAAGAAGGGAATATTGCCAAATGTATTCTCATTCTAAAAGTGAAGGAAATATGCCTTTCTTACTTAGAATGAGGAATGAGATGGAAATTCTAAGAATGGATACAAAAGATATGTTTATTTGGTGATGTTCTTCACATTATCAAAGCGAACTTTCGACAGATCTTAAGTGTCCTTTCAAAAAAAAACCTTATTTTTTGGAGGTTAGAGGAATCCCAACAAGCATCCCCATGTTGACTGATGTTCAAGCAATACTTTTTTACATTGTCATCAGAATTTATGGAGCAGAGGCAAATGAGGTGCACTCAAGCTGATGCAAGTCTTGGATCGCGATGCTAGCAGTAAAGAGTTTAATGTGGTGGGTTTCTCCCCAAGTGGCGGCAATAACGGAGGAGGGAGTGCAAACAGTTCAGGCAAGAAGTCTAAAGACAAGGCGTCAGTCACTACACTAGTGGAGGGCATGGAGACGCATTAATCCTTCAAAAAGGAGCATACAAAGAAACTCTTCGAGCTATACATGAAGAATAAGTTCCTCGTCCTACCTGAACCGAGGAGGCCAACTGATGTAAGCAAAGCAGATGACCCTAATTATTGTGTGACACAGCGTATTAGGTCATACCATCGAAGAATGTTATATCTTAAAAAATATGGTGGAAAAAATGATTCAGGACAGCCTCATTACAATGCAAGGCTATTTGGTTAATCCTCCACAGCCTCATGCCTGGAATAGGCCGAACCAATCGGCTAATATAATCCATTATTCCGTCAATGTGCTCCATAAAGTCTCTGAAAGAAATGGGACAAGATTGGAAGCAAACACACCAGTCCCGGTTGCCTACAGCAGCACTGATGCTTCGGGAACCGGACAGTTAAACCGACAACATGAAGCCATGTTGGGGTGCACCCACTTCAGAATGCCTGAATGTCTGGCTGTGCGGGAAATCATTCGAAAAGTTGAAAGGGAGATCAGGCGGCTGCAGCAAGAGCGACGGGAGCTGTTGCAGTTCTTGAAGCATGTTGGTGAATAGTTGGCAGCATTTCCCTTTATACCATTGACAAGGGGACCTGCCCCGACAACCACACAAAGCTCCAAACACTTGACAGGCACCCGAGTACTGCCAAGGTTCGGAGGATGGCTGTCTGAAGAGTCATCAGACTCATCGATTGAGGAGACACCTGAAAAGTCATATTCTTTCCTCATCATAAGATCCAAGAAATCTTCTACATTTGTCATCGGGAGAGATTGGTAGACCTCCCGACACCAAAAAATAATGAGGCAACAAGCATGATGCATCAACATGGTTACTGGCTGTACCACCAATCAGTAAGTCATGCCATCCAAGACTGCCATGTATTTAAAGACATCCCGGAGGACTTAATCACTCGAGGAGTGATAGATATAAGTGACCATTTAATAAACTCTCCCCGACCTCAAAGTCGTAGTGAGCCAAGTTTTTCTGTGAATGTGGTACGCACACTAGCACCCTTCATATACCCCGAGCTAGGGGCAAAAGGAGCTGGCTCTAGCCAGGCCAAGCCCGCTTCGTGGCGTCCAAACTGACGATCATGGCAGGATTTGGAGTCCCTTCCTTTCCCAAAGGAAGACACCAGGAAACTACTCAGTATCCTCTCGAGGGGAAAGGAAGTCTTGGTGTATGACCCGCCGAGAGTCCACCCAAGGGAAGAGTCGGATGAAGTACGAGGATTGATTGATAGTTTTGTCAAGCAAGGTAAAGTTAATACTGGAAGTACTTCACCAATGACAAGTAATTTCGGAGAAGCTGCTAAGGAGCTACTCAGTCAAACTTCCTTGGCGAGAAATCCCCGGCAAGACTCCCCAACCGGCAACCCTGGCGAGTCATGTACCCTCAAAAGACACCCTACTCGCCTAAGGGCTCCATTCAGTCTTCGAGGCGGGGAGAACACTGCAAGTACCTCAAGAAGAAGTCAGGGACAAAACCCCAAGCAAAATTTCAGGGAAAACCAAGATGATGGGATCATAAAAGAAAAGCTCTGGCCAACAAGACAGATCCCAAGAGGGAAAATCCAAGCAATCATGTGAGTGTGGACACTCCAAACAAAGCCAACAAGGCAAGCCCAAGAGTGAAAGCTCTGAGACAGCCCAACAAGACAGGTTCAAAGAGCAAGCCCTCAAGAAAAGCTGCAAAGGCAAGGCTAAGATGGGGGAGCCCGAGACTAAGCCCCAATCCAGTACTGGACAAGTCAAGCCACAAATGGGAGGAAAGTCTGAGGCTACGCTAAAATCCCAAAGCTTCAGCACTGGCTTGGCCGAGTACCAAGAGTTGCCGCCTGAAATAATTGAGCAAGCATTCAATGCCACATTCCAAGTGCAGCAAGCAGCAGCAGCTTGGGTCGAGGTCGCATACTGTAAGAGTTCTAGACCTAAGTCCTCCAAAATTCCAACTCAAACTAGAAAGCACAACTCTAGGGGAACGTCTGCTCTATCCCCAAAACCTACTCATTCCTCCTTGCATGAAGCAGTAAAAGCCAAAAAACAGAAGAGAAATAGAAAAAGAAAATCTCAAGAGGAGATTGAAAAAATAGGTCGGGCAAGCAGCAGCCATGCAAGCTCCCAAAGACTTGACACCTTTGCAAAGGCTCCAAAAACTCATTGATGAGTTGGAGGAGTACATTCCTTCTTGCCCCACCAGGGTCGTGTCCCTAGATAAATATATCCCATGGGCTGAGTTGGAGCGAAAAACCCGACTAAAGAGTTGGCTATAGCAAATGCTCCAGAAGGCAAAACAAGGTGAAAGGCTTCCCATCTTAGAGGAGCTCTCCCTGTTTTACAAAGATGAAGAGATCACCATTGCAAAGCTGGAAGAGATGCTACAAAACTTCTCATGCAATATGGTGGCAATTCCGCCGCTAGACAATATCAACATTGCTCAAGAAGAAGAAATTGAAATGGATCGACCCAAGCGTAAAGCCACCTTGGTAGCCTATCGGCAGCATTCAACTAAGGAAAGAGGTCGAGGCCGTGGTAGAGACCGTGGTCGGAAACATGGAAAAAATCCCAATCCACTCGGCAGCAAGTCTACTGGCTTTGTAGACCCTGATAAAATTATAATCTTCCATGGGGAGCAGCCGGGTCCTGTCCTAGAAGTTGAAGGTAAGGGGTAATGTCTATGAGTTCAACCCGTCCAATAAGGAAGAAATGCCGACAAATCCGGCAGTCCAAGACAAAACTGCGAATTAAGCTGGTCTTTCCGGCAAGGAAGATCCTACTCAACAACCATCTGCAGAGGATGAGTCTCTAGCTCCACTATTCCAGGAAGCTTCAAACAATTAAAATATAGACCAACAACCTAAGGGTGAAGTGAAATAATCCCCAAAAAGGAAAAGTATGATGGTCGGTCCAAAGCCTTGGCTGAAATACTGTCTTCTCTAGAGAAGGCTTGTGCTCGGACCAACATCAAATTGTTTAACATATGAAGCGGTTCCCGACAAATATCACAATATGGGAGGCTATTACCTAGAGCAAAGAGTTGATGGAGGCTCTTATCAAAATACTCCAGGTGCCCGAAGTTTATGAGACCCATGCTATTGAGTTACAAACTCAAGCTTACGAAGCATCTGCAGTGTCACCTTCTCAAAAAAGGACATGTTATTGTGCTCTTCGTGCTATAATCGCCCCATGTACATGCGGGGGAAGATCAACGGCCATGAAATAAACCAGATCATAGTAGATGCCGGTGCAACGGTCAATATCATGTCGCTAAAGACATTCAGGACTCTATACTTGATGCCCTACTTGCAAAAGGTCAATGGGATCAAAATCTCAGGATTCAATCAACACACAGAGGATGCTCTCGGTCGAGTCGAGGTGGAGTTAATCCTAGACGATTTCACTATAAAGGTGACATTTTATATCATCGATGGCAACACATTGTATAAGGTGCTACTAGGAAGGCCCTGGTTGCATGAGAATTAGGTCGTTCCTTCCACACTACACCAGTGCATTAAGTATGCTAAGAACCTTTGCAGACCAGTCACCATTCAATTCAAATGAGTGCAACCTGGCGGATGCTTCTCCGTATTTCGGAGGGCCTGGCATGCCATCAATCAACAAAGGCAAAAATGAGGTCTGGGTCTCTGAAGGGGATGAAGAAGAGCTCTTCAGGGTGAATGAAAAAAAGACAAAACTGTATAGGTTAAGCCTCGAAGCCAACTCCAAGTCAACCCGTCCCAAAAGACGGAAACTTACCTTCGAGGATAAGCTCATTAGCCGAGTTACTGGCAAAAACATCTCTTTTCCACCAGAATGCATGCAACTCCCATTTGTAAAGGAAGAACAGAAGGTGGAGTAGTTGAAGACCTTCATAGATACCTATCAAAGGAAACAAAGTAACAAGAAGAAAGCCAATAAGGACAAGCCCATCGTCTTCTATAGAGATCTAGTCCCACGAGGTCCGCTAGAGGATGATTTCAATTGGGTCACCTCAGTTGAGAAAGCTCTAGAGGTAATCCAAAAAATGGACGACATGCCTCGACACATCAGAGAAATGTGCAAGAAGCAGCAAATTCCCCAAGTCCAAGACCCGACCCGACGCGAATACTTCCACCAATTGTAGTACCCTTCACAACTCCGGGGGCAACCTCCCTTCTTTAACAAAGACACGAGAGGACTTGGATATGACTAAGAAGATAACTTCCAAGTGTATTATGCAATCAACACAGTAGGACTGGTGCCACTAACCAACGGCCAGACAAAGACCAAAGTAAAATTTGACAGCTCTGGAGAGGAAGAGGAAGAAATCCTAAGGCCGCTCTCAGCAGACCTGTTGACCAGTCCTAAGGGACCGGCAGAAACTTGGTCCAAGAGATCGTCTATCAAAAGACTGAAGAACAGTCATCAAAGTCAACCTCCAACTAGCAACCCAATTCCGTCACAAACTTTCCGGGCAAGAAGACGGTGGAAAACTCAAAAAAGAAAATCCATCGTCGGCTATCAGTGAAATTGAATATTATGATGTGTATGAAGCCAACACCAATGTTGGCATAAATCTCCCAATCTAAGTGACATAATATTCTCGCTCTAAGCCCCGAGCCATCAAGTCTCATACGCGGCGATCCCCACCGAAGCAAGTCATAACAAAAAGTTTGCAAAAAGCAAAAGAAAAAAATTCAGACAAGAAATGTCAACAAAAAAAAAACACTCATTATGTGAACAAGACTAAGGAGAACACAGAGATCATAGGATGCACAGGTCGCCCGCCGTCACCTCCGGCTCTGACGGACGCCCTCGTGGAGGGCATTTGTTGAACCTGTTATTTATCTTGAATAAATCGAGTTAAATTCGTCGAATGACGGCCAAAAAATGGCGAAAAGCCAAGCCGTCATGAGGCGGGGTCAAATACGGGCCCCCGAGAACCCCTACCGGAAACACAACATGAAATAGAATATTTTCGCAGCAAGCAGATACTCGAAGAAAATTATCATTATGACTCACAAGATGTTCGAGCTGGAGCAGGAAGAAATCATTCAAAGACAGAGTCTCCTCATGCAAACAACACAAGAAACCAAAGCACAAAAGCACAAATCCCAAAGGTGTCACTTTCTTCTCCCACGTGGAAGCACAAAAATCAGGAAAAGATAAAAAAATGAAAAAATGGGGACCTATTTATAGGCCACCCCCCTTTTGCTCTCAAAAGAGTCACCCAACCTAGGTAAGCTCCCGCAGGAGCCTACCCAATCCGGGTTAGGCTCCGCAGGGGCGTACCAAGTCCAAGTAAGGCTCTGCAGGAGCCCACCCACACCGAACAGGCCCCGCGAGGCTTGTCCGGGTCGGATAGCCTCCCACGAAAGCTTGTCAGGTCCGGATAGGCCATTCGTGGCCGGTCCAGCTTGGGTGGGGCTCGCGCAGCCTTGTCTGACCCAAACAGGCCCTCTATAGCCTTGTCCGGGCCATGTAGGGGCCTTGCGGCTTGACTGGGCTGGGGAGGCTACCTGCGGGTGCTTACCCGGTCCGGATAAGCTCCAGAGGGAGGCCATCCAGTCGGGGTATGCCCCAAAACCCCTTACCCGGTCCAATTAAGCGTATTTGGCCTATAAATATCCCCTAGCCCCCCCCCCCCCCCCACACACACACACGAACTACGAAGCAAACTCGAGCTCTCGTGAAGACTTGTGCCTTTGTGTTTTGTGCCTTTAAGAGTATGTTTATAAAAATACCCTTGTGATGGCGGTTATGCACTTGCGCATTTTTCTAATGTAATTTCTGATGTTTTATGGAAAAAAATCACGTAATTTTTTGAATTCGTCAGAAATTATGAAAATACCCCTTAAATTATAAGAAAACTCTTGCACTGTTATAAAATTGCAGAAATGTCTTGTAATTTACAGAAATTGTAGATATGTCCCTGCATTTGTGTAGAAAGCCATGTAAAGTCTACAATTTGTTGAAAACATCCTATATTTTTTAGAAAAGTCCTGTAAAGCTCTGTAATTGCCGGAATGTCTTGTATTTTATAAAAATGCTCAGGTTATTACAAAAAAATACCCTGCACTTTTTGTAAATTGTCCAGTCTAACTAGCACGAACAAAAAGTCGATGTCTAATTGCAATTAAACTCTAGCCAGTTCAAACTATAATTAAACCTTAGCCAATACCAAATCGCAACCCAACTCTAGCCAGTGACAAACTGCAGATAAACCCTAAGTCAATATAAAACTACAAATATGCCCCTACTCATATCAAATTACAATCAAACCTATCGGAGAGTGCTAAACTATGAATGAGCCCTTAGCCAATGCCTAATTTTCCACTTAAGTTATAAACTCATTCCTATCCCTACAGGTCTACCCTACCCTTGGACCGAATTACATAAATATCTTCATCCCATCGAAAGTGTTTGTTGTTGCGATTATAAATATACCCTCAATATCACAACCGGTATTGTGAAGGTTAATGATTTCTTTGGTAGTTTAACAAAAGTATTCGGACTTTAAACCAATGTAAACAAACACTGATTACGGTCAGTGGGGAAAAGTCCAATATCCGAACACTAAATCGTCTGATAAACCTAACTCGCAAGATTAACATTGCACATGCCATCTAAACGGCTAACAAATGTGCACAAATGTTCAATCACTGAAAGCCAAATAACTAATTTTATTTTTTTAATATTCAACACCATTTACTTAATTTATATCCGTTAATTCCTGCCCGTGGTAAACAGTAGTGCTACAGTTTGGAGTATGAAGTTGGGGCCCACTTAAGCATAACCACAAAAAAATTAAAATGGTAATTGTTCCATCATAAACTCCTACGTGATATTCACTATGTCAGGTTAGATTAATGCATCATATTTCTTTATTTTTCTTGTGTTTATAATGCTTCATCCATGTATCATACTAGCTTTTTCCTATCAGTAGCATACATATTATTTCACCATATAACATATGATTTATAGCTCATAATCTGTACAAATGAAAGTTGTGCCAAATTGTATGTAATTTTGACATGTTTCATTGGAGAGATTTCAATATCCAGAGATTTCAGTATCTCAAAGTTACTATAAGCATTTCAATATCCAGAGATTTCAGAAAGTTTTCTACATCCCAAAGTTACTACATGACGGAGATCTCTGAAAAGCACCCAAGGACTATAAACATGTAACAGGAAAGTATGCACAAGTCAGTGTATACTAAAGTAGTAGTATCAGCAACCAGGAAACAAGAAATTTTGTATTTTAACATTGAATCATGGGCCACATACCACATATTCTTTGAGCAGACGTCAAGGAGAACCAATTTTCAGCTTGTTCAGTGTCAGTCACTTCTTCCTCACTTTCCTGACAAAATGCATGTAGCCATCGAATAATGAGTCACGGTTCCTAGGATGGAGGGAATTATGCCTCATCTACTCATTCAGAATTACATTTAAGCACTTCAGAAATTTTATGATCTAATTTTATTATGACAAGATTAGTCCATCAAGCAGAGGAAAAGTATAACAAACAATTAGGATGCAATTCTCAGCATATTAGGAAAAAGAAAAAAAATGAAATGAAACAAGAAATGAAACATGATAATGAGAAGAGATGATAAAGGAAGAGAGTGTTGGAAGGGGATTTTGAAAACTGATGAATCTAGTAGTTATGGCAAGACAAAGGCAGTGACTAAAGACAAACATCATCAAACAGCAACATGAACCGTTGCATGACAGACTATATCATCACAAACCTGATATTGGAGGTAATGGAAGGTTTGCATATGGTCCCAGTTACATCCCCCCCCCCCAAAAAAAAACCCTGGCATGGAACTCTTCGGATTTTACTTCTTGAGGGAAAAAATTCCTCAGATTTTGTATTTAAGTGCATTATATTAAGCAGGTGCCAGAGGCTTATCAAGATGAGAGGTAGTTCAAAATATAAGTGACAGATTTCATGCTTCTATTGAAAAGGTCATAAACAAATGGAGCAAGTTGATTCGCTTTCACTAAACAGGTGGGGTATGAAAATCATGCATAGTGTGGTTATTAATATCCACGGAGCTCTCATGAGGGCTACAGAAGCAATCCTGATCTCAATCAGACCAGGATCGGGTATGCCCAATCCGGGTGCCCAATATGATTAGAAACTCCTTGCCTCCAGGTGCTATTTTCTTCATGATAATTTATTACGGAAGAAAACACACCGCTTCAAGCACCCAGACTCTCGCCTTTAGGCGTTTGAGGCTGAGGCACGCCCCTAGCCACCTTGCTTGACTCTCACTTTTAATTGCATAGTTCATATGTGACTTCCTTATAAATAAAATCATATAAAAACCCTCCTGAAAAAATTAATTGCATATATACTCTTCTTATTTAGTTGTACATTTGCACAGCTTTTTTAAGGTGAAAGATTTGAACAGTTACCTTTCCAGGTAAGAGTTGTTGCCACCAATTAAAATAACCCCATGGTGTTCTCTAATAACCACTCAATTACATATGTATCCTCATTCCTAGACTGTTGTGGTTATACACAGATCCAGTGTAATTCAAATAAAATACGCATATACTTGACACCAAATATTTGATATTTCAGAAATATCCTGCAAAATACTTGAAAAATGGGGAATCTGGCCCTTAACATCTCAAACCAAAAGTCCTCCCTAAACATCACCTAAGGAAGACAGAATGCAGATATAAACGTATACAAATTAAATAGACATACATATTTTGCGCAATACAGTTATCCAATAGCAGGAGGAAAGGAGAGAATAAACCAAGTGAGATTGTTCTGGGTAATGAAATAGCAAAATATTGAGAGACCATTTGGATATAATGGACTCCACTTTGAATACTTCCAACAATCTGTGCACTATGTTACTGACCGAGATATTTTTAACCCACCAGTTGTTCCAAAGCCCAAAATCTTAAAACAAGTAACCGAAATTAATAAATTTCAGAAAATGTCAACATGAGGATAAGGGTGGCATATACCACCACACATACAAGAGGAAGTGTTTTATTAGTACACATGAGTGCATGAAAGGGCAGTTACCCCCTCTGATTGCAACAAGTTCTGGATTCAAGGATTAAGGGTGTTGCTTCATGCGTGCTACTCATGACGAAAAAAGGCTGAAAAAATAACCCTTGGAATAAAGAACTGGGGATTCCCTGTTTTGAACACACACTCTCATGGTGTAGATCAAAGGCTCCTGGATACTAGTTAGGGACACCCTAATTAAGAAAATAGAAAAAAACAATTTTATTAGAAAGATTGAGCTTTAGTACATCAATTGTAAGCCATTAAAAAAATCCAAAAGAGTATAAGCATGCACAATGGAAGACACACTACATGATGAAAAAGTTCCTTTCCATCTTAGCTACATGAAAAAACAAAGGGGAAGAAACAGTTCATTTGGAAGTCAGCCATGGTCTCTCCACTAGATTGATTACACCGGCAACCCAAAACCCTGCCATGAAAGGCAGAAAAAAAAATATGAACCTCTCAAAGATGTTAACTAAACTGAACAAGTTGCCAACATTTCCACATATCATCCCCTCAATCATTTGAAATATGCCCAAGGGAAAATAATAAATGGTGATTTAAAAATATGTATCAAATATATTTATACTACTGGATATGTTCACTAGATATTAGCTGTGGAATGACAATATAGTACCTTCTCGAATGAATGTCATCTTAGGAATACTGGCTCTGAATAAATAACAAATCAGCTTTGAAAACCAGCTTAAAGAGGCTACTAATCACAGGTGTGAAATTATCAACTATCATTTACATCCCTGTTCAGACAATCATCATCCCAAATGTCAATGGGCTCGACAACATCAAAAATATGGTCGCTGGCTTCCTGCGGCAGAAGGATCCCATGTATCCACAATCCATACTGGAAACCATCTGACATTTTCAGAATAGACAGATCCACTACTCACGAGAAGTTTAAAAAGGGGTGAAAATGCCAAAGGTGCAATACACAAGCACCATCACACCATTGTATGTCTCAGGTTTTTTAGTTTTCATCGACCAAACATAAATCAAGCATGAGTAATAATTCCTTTTTTAGATTCAGAAACACTCGGCAGCCTATTATATAGAAAGCTGTGTTATGAAAATGTCTCCTTCCAAGAGGCATAGTTGTCAAGGTGACAAGGCAAACCAAGGAGTTCTGGGGGAGCCTAAGCGCACCTATAACGAGACTAATTCAAGGATGGAATCTGAAGAGAGCAAGCAAAAGGAATAAGTATCAGATGATTCAGATTAAGCATTGAGCAAGCATCGAGTTATGAAGGAAGCGTACTTGATGGAACAAGTCTTCTTTAAATACACATTTTCAAAATTTTATGCATTAAAAAAGGAATCACATCCTTAGCAAACAGACAAAAAGAAAACCAAGACAATTGTCAAACCATGTTTACAACTGAGCAAAGAGGCATACCTGATGAAGTTCCATAAGTTCTTGGAGACAGTTACTAAGTAAAATCTTCTTTATGCATCCCTTCCCTACAATAGACCATAGAAGACTTAACATCAGCTGATTATTTTATCTCCATGACTATGAATTAGCATATATAGCATTAGATAATCAAATGGGAATGAAAGAATAGGGAAAAAAAGAATCATACCATTGCTCTTATTTTAAACAGGTAAACAAATATGTAGGCAACCCAAAAAATGCACAAAGTTATCCATTTTTAAAGCATTGCATTCACTTATTTAAAAAAAAACTTTAGGGAGCCAAGAGTCCAATTAAGCCAAGTCATAATGTCCCGCCTTACTCATCAAAATAAATCACATCGATCCTTCCAGGAATTCTATTTTTCAAGCAAACATCAGATTCTCAGATATCTTGCGGCATGCAAGGTCACATGTCAATGTAAGCGATGAAAAATATGGAATTAGAGGCCGTGGATAACACACAGCTAGTAATAGGAATCCTTAAGCAAAGCCTCTAATATAATTTCTTTCTCTTCAAATAATCTGGACATTTTTCCTAGATGTAAGACTCACGGTGCCCCATCAGTCAAAAACAAAATAGAAAGTCGACAAAACTTTCAAAATAACAAGTCTCTAACTCCTTGATAAAAATCTTCAAGGTAACATGGAGGGCTACATGCTCCACACCACTTCCACAAGGAATGGGAAGCGGCTCTTCATATCCCACCGTAAACATGCACGTGGCCCAAAATCGAACACCAGTGGCACAACCCCCACCCCTCACCCCTCAATACAGTTGCCCACTTCCCGATGTCTCTTTAGCTCTCCGTTTCACCATGAGCAAGTGCAAACAAAAAGAAACCTCTGGACTGCTTTGTTGTTGATGTGTAACTGAACCACCCATGTAGAATGAAGTGCTGCTCAGCTCCAAGGGGTCGAATTTCTGTCCTAGTGAGTTAATATTTTGGGTAGTAGTCCATGACCCATGCACTGTCGTAGACTGCCACTCTCACATCTGAGTGGTTAAGTGCAATATAAATAGTAGGGCATCCATGATTCCACACGACTCTTACAAACAATGCATGACATATGCATATCAAGAATGAATATTGCAACAGCAACAGGAATTTAAGAGGCAGACGGTCCTCAAATGTCTTAACAGCCACCAACAGCAAGAAGATATGCAGGTCTAACCAAGAAAGCAAGCACCCCTCTTATCTCGAGGCCAAGAGCAACTATCACCTATCAGTTAACAAAGTCTCTGTCCTTCAACCACCTCCACTTAAAACGGATCAGCTTCAAAATGAATACAAGTCTGACTGTTTGAGTAACCAACAATCAAAAATTTTAAAATATTTTTTTTGCCAAACAGAACAAAAATATAATTCCCCAGTATAAGTAGACCATTTAGAGCATGTCCAGAAGCATGAGTGCAAACCTCGCCTATGAGGATCACAAAAGAAGAAAAACTTGTGAGCAGCTATTCGGCAGTACATTTGAACAAAGGCTGTGGGCATGTCACGGAGCTGTGCCAAGTTAGGAATTAGACCGCGGATGTATGCTTCCATTTCCTGAACAAGAGGTAATATTAGAAACGGTTTAACAGATTCATGGTCAGTATATAAAAGGACAACAATGGGGCACCATTCAATGGAAATATACCCAAAAATCTGGGTCCAAGATCAACCTAAGAGATGAAGGAATCTTACATGAGGTTGAAGGAAACCATCAGAATCCTCATCAAGTTCACTCATATCAATCCTGGCTTGAGTAAGTGAGACCTGACAAATTAAGGAAACCAATAGATGTGAATCACACATCTACTAGAGAATCAAAGACTCGGCTATTGGAATATCTGTGGAGCAATTTTATATATAAAATATTCCAGAATAGAGCAAGTGTATACATACACCAATGATGACACATCCAACAACAGAAAAAGCAGAAAAAAGAATAGGATAGCCACATCCAAGCTCCACAAAGATTCCAAGCTGAATGTTGCTGCCTAAACAGCTGAGGCAGCAAGATCCATTCACCATGGTGGATCCATCAGGAAATTGACAAGAACAAAAAAACTTCCAATCTGTGGATCGGTTAGGATTATGTTTCAATTGATTATTTGGATAAGACTATGTTATCAAAGTCGAATGCCTCACTCCCCTAAGAGATGAGGCAAGGTGACGCAAGCCAAAAATGCATCGTCTTGCTTCATGTTTGCCTCAGTCACCTAGGAGCTCACCACCTATTGTATCTATGTTAAACGCTTGTATTTTTTTTAATTATATGGTATCTTTTTTCTTTCTTAATTATTTTAGAGTAGCTAATGTCTCTTGTAAGAATGCACAGTGCCCTTTTCCTCTAGGATATTGCCACTTTCTTTCTTATTTTTGATGCTCTCTGAGATCATCCACTACTTATATGTGTGCATCATACAAGTTTTATGTTACATATTGGATATCATCACTGTTTCCCTTATAGTAATTTATAGGGAAAAACACATCACCTCAAATGCCTACGTGCTTGCCTAGCCATTTGAGGTTGAAGTGAGCTCTTTGTTGCTTCACTTGCCTCTTTGCCTTTAAACTACATAGGGATGACGTGCCCTAGACAAGATCACATATCTTTATACCAAACTTGCCTCTTCCCCTCTTCATCTAGACTCCTCCTGGTGTCTCCGCAAATCTTTGAGGGTTGTTGCCCCCTTGTTCCATCAGGTTTGCCCAAATTGTGAAACCATAAAATTGCTCTTACAATTGCCAACTGTTACCACCTTGTGAGTGACCAATATCAAAGACCCAGGCAGTCAAAGATCCTCCATTTCATCTAGCTTAGAACAGATTGATGAAACAATGCTAATGACAATGATTCTCTTGGTATACAGTCTCATTACGTCTTATTCTGAAAGCTTGGTCAGATAAATGTTGGTTAGAGAGTCCCCGAGGATTTGATGCAGTTTCTCTCCTGCAGTCAACCTGATGATAATGCCTCGTTTCTAGCTCTTTAAACTTGACAAATATAAATCAGCAGAATGGGAGAACTATTGTATGGAGAATGTCAAGTCCCTCACTGCCACAACTGATTGGCCAGTGGAACCATCTACAACAAAAAATAAATAAATGATTAAACAACCTGGGTTTCATGTGGGTTTCAATCTCATGAACTTCTTGAGACCGATGGGGGCCCACTGTCCAAAAGATGTTTGGCCATCCCACAGCTTGGGCTATCAGTGATTCGGGCTTGATCTTGGGCAGGTGAATTTACTCTTGGTATTCAATAAATTAATAAATAATGAAACATCATAGAAGACAATGAAACAAATGAGCAAAAGGGGACACAGTAAAAGGCAAAATGATGATTTATAATGTGCAATTGACAATAAGACATAAATGATGATCAAAAGCAGAACAAAAAATGCAGATTGAAATTAGATAAAGCAGAATCATATGATCCCACCACATGTAACCTGCTTCCAGGTGCTTCCAGGTTTTCACTTAGAAACTAGATTTCACCTCTCTTAAAACTTCAGAAAATGCCCATTTAAAAGTCTATACATATCATTTCATTAGCTAGTCTGAGATGTAATATAAAAGATGTTGACTGGGATTCTTTCAGAAAAGCAGATGGAGAAGTTGCACCAAATCAAAAATTCCGAACGTAATATCTTACAATGCATCCTCCCACGGTTCTAATGTATCCTACAGCCCTTGATATGAAAATGAGTGAAAAAAGATTCATCTGGAGCTTCTGAATCCACAAGTTGTGTGAAAGCTTGGTGCCTCCACAGTTTCTGAGAGAGACATATATATCTTCTTAGGGGAAAAAAAGGTCTCGGGTTGCAGTCTTCTTAAAAGCCTTCCCTGTTTTTTGGATCATGGCAAATCAACCATGGTATAAAAACCACCTGAACAGGACTGGAACCACTTCAGCTCCAGTAGGTAGAAAACTGGCCAGAAACAGCCTTAGAACTAGAATCGGAACCGGCCCTAACCAGTTCTGGTCCTAGAAATTTTAAAACCTTGATATACACCACCTTTTGCTCCTAGATAGACAAAAGTTGCCGCTTACCTTTTTGATGTAGATTTCCTATGATGGAAAACCACACAAGACCTTGACAAGCTATTATATCCATCAATCTTCACTTCAAAAAAAGGAAGAGAAAACATCGAACTGCATCAACCAAGTTCTCTATATATCCTCCATTTCAGATATACATTGAACTCCATCCTCTCCTTCGTCAAGGCAGTTGAAATGCTGGTCCAACTTTAACTTCTCTATCTCTGCAACCATTTTCTTTATTGCTCACATTTACTGAAAGATACAAGTTCAAAGTTTCTTTTATTGACAGTTGCCTTTAAATTTGAGAAAGGCATGTGGTGTGGTGAATGGAAATCATCTACTAGATGCCATGTCTGATGAAATTCCAGAACTTGTAGTATATGGTTCAGCTTATGTTTCCTGATGAAGGATGACTCACAAATGAATGGTATGAGATGCTACAAAGATGGAAACTGACAGATAATTAAATCAACACTGTGCATTAGCTATCATAAATAGTCATATATACTTTCTTTCTCCCATTTATTTGGTTAATATGTGCCTGATATAACCTTTGTGTTTTTTTTCTGAAAGTGGGTAGTACCACTATTGTGTTGAGAGTAAAAAGAGAGATACAAGTGCTGTAAATGAGTACCCAAAAAAATCCCTAACAAAGATAGCCCACACCAAGACGATGGGATCCACTCTAGCTCCCCAACAAAACAAAAATGATGGAGTTTTGAGAATTCACATTACAAAGTAACTCCGTCCACTCTCACACAAATAAAGGAGACCAAGCTATTTGCCGCTTTCGCTTCCCCTCTGAAGATCCCGTTGTTCCTCTCTCCCCATATTGCCCACAGAGTAGCATGAAGGATAATCTACCAAATAAGTTTGTCCCCTTTAGGAGTCCATCTTCTACCCCACTGCACAATCAGCCGATGCACATCCCTATGCAACACCATAGCTTCGCGTGTCCTGCTTGTCATCCCTCCCCACACATCTTGTGTGTAAGATCATCCTGTAAATATGTGATCCAAATTCTCATCCTCCTCTCCACACAAGCAACATAAGGTGGGTAAATTCTATAGAAAGAGAGCATGCCTATCACAGGTCAACAACCTTCCATGGGAGATCCTCCATATCAAAAGCTTCACTTTCAAACGAGTCATGGGAATCCAAACTTGTGAGGTGAAGTGGTGGCGCACCCTCCACCTGAAATGAGGGTGTAAGCCGACCTGACCGAGAAGGATCCCTCCTTCTCCCATCTCCACCACCACTAGTCCTCTCTGTCTAACTGTGAGGGTAAGTGAAGAAGGATGGCTAGCAGGTCCTCTAGCTGGTCCATCTCGTCTGGTCTGAGATCCCTCTTAAAAGTCGATATCCATGCACCTCCTGACAACTCGAAGTCAAAGGTCTGGGAAACTGAAGCCAAAGGTGTTGCTGAAACTAAATAAAGTCTCAGAAAAGAAGCCTACAAGTTAAAATCTCCGCACCATCTGTCCTTCCAAAAGAAACACTTCTCCCCCCTTCCCAATCAGACCCTGACGCTAGAGCCAATGATGTCCTCGCATGACAAGATCCCTCGCCAAACGAGAGAAATGTTATGCTGAGATGCTGGTGACAAATCCCAATCCCTCACTCAGACATAATACCTCCGACTGATGACCTATGCCCAAAATAACCTTTGTATTGTATTTCTATCCACAAACAAGTGAATCGTGGCAAGGAGAAGCTGTCATTCTAAGAACCAACCAAATTTATATTTGGAAGAGATTACAAAAGGAAATATAAAACTTGTATGACTGGACTGCACATGATTTGTTTACTCGATACATTTTATTGATACATTGATTCTAAGATGGATGGACTCGCTTAAATTCTTGATTTTATTGACTCAAACCAGGTTGGCCGACTCAACGGACCAGATCGACTTGGTCAGGCCCAGATCTGGTACAAGTTGCTCTGATTCAGACCTTCTCGAGCTGATTCAGCCATCTAAGGCCAGCCCTAATATGGTATAAGTCGGCCAAGTTGGTCCAAGACGGCAAACCATGGACTCAAAGAGTACTAATTTTATTTTGTGTGAGTGCAGTTCCGACATATATTTGAAAGCTATTTATAAATGTAAATTCGATCAAACAATGGAGTTTCCTACATAAATTTGAGAAAGATATCTTTTTCTGAGAATTGCTACGGATTTACCTCTTGACAAGGTTCAAATCTCTAATCAATTCTTCTTCTGTACGTCCTTTATTCCCACAACTACCCTGCTATCTTTCTCATCTTCACTCACAACAACCTGCACATGAAAAAGGAGTACGTCATAATCTTTAGCCATATTCCACGCCAACATTCAAGCACGTTGACACCTCTAATGTCCATTGTTGCTGCTGGTGTTCTTCGCCTCTCCCTCCACATCAAAGTTGTACCCTACTCTTCTTATTATGTCAAAACCCACAATAATCCTTCAACAAAACCCTTTGCTATTCTCATAGGCACAATTCTGAAACTCCCATCCTACCATTCTTGGTAAGTTGCCTATCTATTTATCTCATAATCCACGTATCCTTATTTTGTTGTTGTCATTGTTAGCATGAGCATATGTACCCAGCTATAAGCCATCTCTTGGCCCTTCTGGTTATTAGTAGAACCTGTCCACAATACACCGCTGGTATGCAAAACCACCGGCCAGCGCTGGGACGGTTCGGCCAGTTTTATCTCGGAACCGGCCAGTATGCAATAAAATAAATAAATAGACGAACCGGAGTGGTACCGGCCGATAAGGCCTTAGGGTGTCCTCTCATGGGCGGCACTTTGTCACTGCCCGTGAGAGAAACACCAGGACACCTGCGGCCACTGCAACCACGTGCTCCTCCTGCTGCTGCAGCCACCACTCGCCCGCCCAAGCTCCGGCCACTAAGAGACCACCAGGCACCGCCGCCGGCAATCGGACCCACCCTCCTCCACTGTTCCACCCGCAGCCGCGCATGCCGCAGGACTAGCAGAGGCGCAGGAGCCCGCCAGCCACCTTGACACTGGTGATCGCTGCTAATCGCCAACCCAAGCCGCCGACAACGAGCAAATCCGGTCATTTTCTCACTGAAAAACTCCATTTTGAACTAAGAATGTATTTTTTTTACTCAAAAAAACACTGTTAAATAAAATTAGAAATGGACTAGTTGTGGTTAATGAGTGTTCATTGTCCTGCACCTGGTCTCCCTGCAGTCTAGATTGACTTTGGGCCAGCTCTAGGTGCTCTTCTCCAACGGATCGGTGATCAGGTGGTAGAGGAGGCAGCTCTACCTGTCGGAGAGGATGCTCTTTTGGCTTCACCGGGAGGGCATGTGGCTTTGCTCACCACAGGGGAGGAGCAGAAGGGGAGGTGCTGCCTGAGTGGGGAGAAAGTGAGAGAGATGGTGGAGGTTGTTCAAAAAATGATGGAGGAGCAGTGGGGGAGTTGGCTGATAAGGTTGGCATCTCCTTTGAAGTCGGGGCGGAGACATCTAAGAGGTGGTGTTCTATTATTTTGCAAGAGGAGAGAAGCCGGGGGTGGGGAAGGCGAGGGGGAGGAAAGGAGTATTTGTGTCTTCATGAGAATTGTCTCATGGAACGTGAGGGATTTAAGAGAGGTGGAGAAGAAGAGGGCAGTGAAGGAGTTGATCAGGACACGCAAGGTTGGCATCCTTTGTATCTAAAAGACCAAGTGTGAAGGAGATGGTGAAGTTCGCATAAGGGAGGTAGGAAGTGCTAAACTTTCCAGGGGTATTGTGTCTCCGGCAGAGGGAAGGACTGGGGAGATTATGATCCTTTGGAACCCCTTTAAAGTAAAGGAGGTCGTTCTAGACAGACAGGTGAGTAGGTGGGCGATGCTTCACTTCACTTCTGTGAGTGATGACTTCTCGTGAGACTTCACAGGGGTATATGGGTCTCAGAGTAGGGAGGATAAGTGACTTTTGTAGAAGAAGGTGGTCAGCCTTAACCTTTCCTCAGGAAGACTTTGGTGTATTGGCGGGGATTTCAATGCAGTGGCTGCTCCTTGGGAGAGGCCAGGGGTGAGTGCCTATGCAAGGGACATGGACGACTTCATTGCTTTCATTGAGAAGGCGGCCTTCGTGGACATCGGTATGGCTCATGGTCAATTCACTTGGTCCAACTTGCGAGCTAATGCTTCCATTTTAAGGTTGGACATATTCTTGGTTTCTGTTGTTTGAGAGGACCATTATCCTCATTTATAGGTGCTATCTTTGGTGAGATCTGTTTCGGACCATTGTTGGAAGCAAATTTTGCCTGCAAAAACACCTCCCGCCAACACCCATCCGGGGTGAACTTGTTGTCCGGGGTGAAAAGAACCTGTCCAGGTGACATGGAACTTGTCCGGGGTGAAACAACATCGGATGGACCTCTCCGGGGTGATAAGGGACCTGTCCGAGGTCGAAGAAACCCGCACGGGGTCGCTCGACCCCGGACAGGTCCGTGCATGCGCGCGACCCCGGGAGGGACCCGCCCGGGGTCAATTGACCCCGGGAGGGCCTGCCCGGGGTCGTTGGCCCCGGGAGGGCCTGCCCGGGGTCGTCCGCCCCGGGCAGGACCGCCCCGGGGTCAAGTGACCCCGGGCAAGTCCCGCACGGGGTCCGGGGTCATCCACCCCTGGCTGCTTTCCTCTCCCGCGCGCGGAAACAAGAAAAAAAGAAAAAAGGGGGAAAAGGGACCTCCCCGGGTCATTTTCATCCCGTTTAACCCATACGGGTTCAAACACCCCCGGGGAGTCCCCCAACTTCTATAAATAGACCCCTAAGGGTCCATTGAAGGTATTCGGAAAGCATTAAGCAACCACTGTAGTACGGAAGCATCCAGTATTCGGATTTTGTTCATTGTTTTGACCCGTGAGGGGTAAGTCCCCGGGTCTTGTGTATATGCCCCTAAGGGGTATTTTTGTAATTATGCCCCTCAGTGGGCTATGTTTGTAAGTTTTTACGTCCCGGGGCGACTAAATTAAATAGTCCCGCCCACATAACGGGGGAATTACGGACATGTCCTCCCCGGGGTCCCGAGAAACAAAATGTCTTGCTGTTTGCAGTTCTACCCTGCAATTTCTTGTAATTGGGGCTACGTCCCTACTTCCCGCGTTAGTGCGGATCTTTGTACAGTCGACAACTCGCCGACAACTCTTGCACCCACTGGGGCCATAAATGTATCAGGTGTATTCCACAAATCTTCTTTGTGCATCGATCGGGGAAAGTTATAAGAAAACCCCCCGACTTTCCGGAATTGCATATATACCCCTCCTCTGGCAAAATGGACGGATGTGCGCCTTCTATGAAGTCTTTGCCACTCCCTTGTCTCGAGGAAGTGTCAGCCCAGTCCTATGCCTGGATGCTGCCTTAACCCTAGGTCTATGTAGGGTTTGGTAAAATTACTAAAATGCCCTCGTGTCCTAGAAGAGGCCTATTAACCCCTAAAACCCTCCACAAATGGTCTCAGCGCCTTGAAAAGTCAGGAATCCTATCCTACTGTCATTCCAACATAAAAATTTTCAGGAATACCCCTGGCCTGGTAAAATTACCAAAATACCCTTTGGAAGGTAAAATTACCGAAATACCCTCAGGGTCAGGAAACCTCGCGCCACTTAAAAATGCCTATGGCTTTTTGCAAAATTGCATTTATGCCCCTAAATTCTAGGGTTTTGCCTGAACTCAAGAGGCCTTTGATGAAACCTTAATCTAGTTAGTGTGTTGGTGGTAAACGAGTGGTCATCGAGCGTCACCCGAGTGAGCCTACCCTCCACATCCGAACCGAGGGGGGGGGGACTTTGGGATTTCTTTGACAGTTAAACAAAGGTGTTCGGACGTTGGGCCGATATAAATCAACACTGACTGCGGTCAATGGGGAGAGGTCTAACACCCGAACTCAAATCGTCTGATATTATGTCCACCCACGGAATAAAACCTCCACATAAAGAGGGGAATGTTTCTTTTCAAAAAGAACATAATTATTTATCTATAAAAATTCCGTGGCCAACAACCATAAACCTATCCTTTTGAAGACCAGTCGGTTATAGGACAAGAGGCTTACTTTCAAGCTTGAAAAGTCATGGTTTCAGGGAGACAAATTTCTTGGACACAGTCTGGGGAGCTTGGGATTCTCATGTGGCTGGTAAATTTGGCATGGCTACTCTGCTGTTGAAACTCAAGCATACTGCGCAGGTTCTTAAGACTTGGGGAGCTAACAAAACCCTCCTGGGTAAGGCAATTAAAGACAGAATTCTACAGCAAATTGAGGGCCTTGATAGTTTGGAGGAGGCAAATCTTATGGATGCAGAGGATAAAGGCCTCAGGAACTCTTTGAGATGTCAGTTTGATGAGATCCTTTCTAGGGAGAAAATCTACTGGAGACAGAGATAGAGAGACAAATGGATCAAAGAGGGGGACAGAAATACTTCCTACTTCCAGCGTGTTGCCTCAGGGAGGAAGAAAGTGAATACCATCTCTTGTATTAGAGTTGGTGAGCTCTCTATTTCTTCTGATGAGCAGATTAGAAGTTTGGCGAGGGACTTCTACTCCAAGCTGTTTTCAGAGGTGGATCATTTTAGGCCGTGGATTGCAGATGATCTTCTTCCTCGGATTTCTCCAGAGGAGAGGTATGCTATCTCTCAGAGCTTCGTAGAGGAGGAGGTTCGCCAAGTAGTCTTCTCTCTTGCAGCTGACAGAGCTCGAAGTTCGGATGGATTCCCTTTGGCCTTCTTCCAGTAGTGTTGGGATATCATCAGACTTGACCTTTTGGCTGCAGTTAGAGAGTTTCAAGTGAGAAGGGCTCACTTGGGGGGTATTAACAAAACCTTCCTTGTCATTATCCCCAAGTAAGAAGGAGCTCAAGAGTTTCAGGACTTCATGCCTATCAGTTTGTTGAATGGCACCTATAAGACCATTTTCAAGTTGTTGGCAAGAAAATTGGAGAGAGCTACAAACAAGGTGGTGAGTTACTTCCAGGGAGCCTTCATCAAGGGAAGACATATCCAAAATAATTTTCTGGTGGCTCATGAATGTTTGTTTGCTATGAAGATCCTTAGGGAAAAAAGGGATAGTCCTCAAGCTGGATTTTGAGAAGGCTCATGATAAGGTTAACTGGCTTTGCTTGCTGGATGTGCTCGAGAAGATGGGTTTTAGGGATATTTGGATTGGTTGGATCAAGACTTGTATCTCTTCTGTCTCATTTGCTGCTCTAGTCAATAGGAAGTCACATCTTTCTTCCATAGTGACAGGGGGCTCCAGTAGGGAGATCCTATGTCTCCTCTCTGTGCATGTGACTCGCGTTCTTAGTAAGGTGTGGTAGAGAGCAAAGACTACAGATCTTATCAGGAGCTTCCAAGTGGCGAAAGGTGGTCCTTCCATCTCCCACTTACAATATGATGATAATACCATTTTGTTCCTGGCAGAGGAGGAGAGACAGCTTTATGTGGCTAGAGCTTTGCTGAAATTGCTAGAGAAGACCACTAGCTTGAAGGTAAATTTCAACAAGAGCTTGTTTGTCGGGTTAACATGAAGGACAAGGCGCTTCAAAGGGCGGCGCACATTATGGGTTGTCAGATTGGAGCTTTCCCCATCTCCTACTTGGGGCTCTCTCTTACCCCAAGTGTTCTCAGGTGCGCAGATTGGCTTCCTATATTTTGCAGAGATTTGAGACTAGACTGACTAGTTGGAAGGCTAGACTGTTTTCTTATGGGGGCAGGTTAGTTCTTTACAAATCAATTCTGGACAGTTTACCTATCTACTTTCTATCCGTGTTCCTAATTCTGAAGTGAGTCGTGAAAAAGATTGAGGTCATTCGGGGCAGATTCTTCTGGCATGGGAGTCGGGGGAGATGTAGGGGCTGGCATGACATTAGGTTGGAAAGGGTGGCTACTAATAAGGAGCAGGGGGGATCAGGATCAAGAAAGTTAGGGACTTTAATCTGGCTCTTCTATGCAAGTGGTTGTGGAGGCTGGGGGATGGGGAGGAAGAGTTTGGGCGTAGCTTATCAAGCAAAGCTATTATAGCAGAAGGAGAGTTTGGGATATGGACACTCCAACTTTGTCCCTAACCTCTCACATTCGGCGTGGTATTTTGGCGTGCAGGGATATCATCTCCTTTAGCATTCGTGTTCGTCTAGGGAAAGGCAACCTCTATCATTTCTAGAAGGGCAAATGATGTGGTGACCTCAGCTTGGAGACATCCTTTTCCAATCTGTTTGCTGTCTCTGTTGACCTTCTGGGGTCGGTTGACATGGCTTTTGACTCCCAACTTTCAGGCCCCTGGTTGCCGACTTTCAAGAGGGATCTCAAGTCCGACGAGAAGGAGCAACTCCAAGACCTCTTACTACTCCCCCTCGATTTTGCCCCGCATTCCCACAGGGAGGATGGGTGGACTTGGAGGTAAGAGTAGGAAGGGGATGTTCTCTGTTAGTTCTGCAAATGCCATCGTCTCAGACGGAGGGGTGCACCACGGCCTTGCCCCACAGGTCTGGAGGCCAAGGAGTCCGTTAAAGGTGAAGCTCCTGACTTGGAGGATCTCCCACGGCCGGCTTCCCACTCAGGAAAGGCTTCTTCACTTTGTCTAAAGTATTGAACCGACATACTATTTGTATGGTCAAGAGGACGAGACCCTGGACCACCATTTTGTAGGATGCTCCTACTCGCATATGGTGTGAGAGGGGATAGCTACAAGAGCCCGCTATGTTCCTAGTCATCATAGAGACGTGTTGCATTTCATCAGGTCTTGGGGCAGGAGGTGACCCGTCAGAGGTGACAACATTATGTGGTGGATAATTCTGCATGCTACTCTATGGTCTTTGTGGGGTGAAAGAAATAATAGGATCTTTAGGAGAGAAGCTAGAGCTGAGAAGTCTAGCGTATCTTTCATTTGTGTGAGAGTGAGGAAATGGGCAAAGTTATTGTGTAATGTGAACTCCCACAACTCCCCACTTTTTGTTGCTAGGGGTTAGTCGATCTTACATTGTCTTGGTGTGGTCTGTTGTACAAGAATTTTTGGGAGCTCACTGACTATACTTGTACATCCCCTATTTTGATTTTATACAATTAGTGGTACTATCCACTTTCAAAAAAAAATACACTCTAACTTAATTAAAAATCAGAAAATTTCTCCAAATTGAGCCCTCATTAGGGTTCTAAAATTGAGGTTTTTATGAAATTAACCTAATTTAGAAGTAAATGAACATCAATTGCATCTTATGTAAGGGAATTCACATTACAAAGATTAACAGCCCATTCCCTCACTCTGTTACAAATGAAGGAAGCAACAGCTTCCTCAGTCCGAGACTCTCTACTGAAGATCATGTTGTTCCACTCCCCCCACAATGTTCATAAGGTGGCATGAAGAATGAGCCACCAAATAGTCTGGTCACTCCTAAGGGGCCAAGTCCTGGCCCAATGCGCCAATAGGGTATGAACCTCACGAAACTGGCTAATGCCGCCACCAGTCCTCCTAGCCAGCTCAGACCACACCTCCTATGAGTAAGGGCAGCCCACAAAGTGGTGGTCTAAGGTCTCAAAATCCTGACCACAAAGGCAGCAGAATGGGTCGATGTCATATAGGAATTGAAGCAATTTGTCTCCGGTCGGCAGTCTCCCATGAGTGATCCTCCACACAAGAAACTTCACCTTTAGCGAGCTCTTCGGCTTCCACACCTGCACATATAGGTTGTGGCAAAGACCTCCATCAGAAATGATACCATAAGCTGATCTCACAGTATATGCACAATCCTTCTCCCACCTCCATATCCATTGATCCTCTGCATCAAACTGAAGATGGAACGGAAGAAGAAGGGAAAGCAGCTCCTTAAGTAGCAACATCTCTTCAAGAGAGAGATTCCTCCTAAAGGTCGGTGCCCAAGTACCCCCAGGCAAGAGGAAGTCAAAGGCCTGGGAGACTGAACCCAGAGGGTGAGCAGCAACCGCAAAAAGGCTCGAGAACAAGGTGGCTAGGGAGACCTCCCCGCACCACCCATCCTTCTAGAAGAGGCTGGTGTCTCCTCTTCCCAGACAGACTCGTGCTCCAGGAGAGAGAGCATCCCTACAAGAGAAGATATCTCTCCAAACATGAGAGGTCCTATAGAGAGGAGACGGAGCTAAGTCCTACACTCTCCTCCTAACGAAGTATCTCTGTCTGATCAGTTGTGCCCACAGGGGCCTCATCTCCATGCCCAAACCTCCATAGCCATTTACACAAGAGAGCCAAGTTGAAGTATCTGACATGCTTGAGCCCAAGACCACCTTGTCCCTTACTAGTACATAATCATCCCCAAGCAATCTCATGCCAACTCCTACAACCCCCTCCACCGGCACTGAATAGAGTCAAGCTTCTTCCACACAGACTTAGGAATCCGGAACATGGAAAGAAAATAAGTAGAGAGACTATCCAATACAGATCTGTACAACACCAATCTCCCCCCATAAGATAAAGCTTTAGCCTTCCACCCCGCCAACCTGGACTCATATCTCTGAATGATGGGAAGCCAATCAGCACCAAAGAGCACCAGGTGTAAGAGCGAGTCCCAAATAGGAAAACGTGAACTCATCGATCTTACCTCCCAACAAGCAAGCGCTCGAGAGATCACCCTGTCCTCCAAATTCACCCCCACAAGAAGGCTTTTGTGAAAGTTTACTCTGAGACCAATGACCTCCTCCAGTAACTCCAAAAGAAGCCTAGCCATATAAAATTGATGCTCCCCCTCTGCAAAGAACAAAATGGTGTCATCAGCATACTGTAAGTGCGTGACAAGAGGAACCTCTCTGCTTGCCTGGAAGCCTGTGATCAAACCAACTGCCTCAGCTCTCAGCCACACCCTGCTCAACACACTAGCCACAAGAGCAAAGAGGAGAGGAGACAAGGGGTCTCCTTGGCGGAGCCCCCGACTATAGTCGAACCACGTGGACCGCTTCCCATTAATGAGGATCGCAAAGGACGCCGAAGAGATAGAAACTCTAACCTAACAAATCCACTTGTCGCCAAAGCCCATCCACTCCAAAACATGGAAGAGACATTGCCAGCTCACCCTGTCAAAAACTTTCTCAAAGTCAAACATCTCTTTTTTTTCTTTTTCTTTTTTTTTTTTTTTTTTTTTGGGGGGGGGGGGGGGGGTAATTGAGCCACACTTTCTTTGTGTGGCGTGTTCGTGTATAAATTTTTGGATTTGGTTGTGGTATTTGCACGGCCTATACTTGTACTTTCCTCTTCTATCTTTTCTTAATACATCAGTGGTACAATCCAGTTTCACAAAAAATGAATCTCATGTGGCCTAAGTAGGGTTAATGAGTGCTCAATTGCACTCCAACTTAATTTAAAATTAGAAAATCCCCAAATTGAGCCCTAATTAGGGTTCTAAAATTGGGGGGTTTATGCAACTAACTTATTGAACATTAATTGCATATTGTGTGGCCTAATTAGGGTAAATGAGTGCGCAATTACAGTC
This sequence comes from Amorphophallus konjac, assembly GCA_022559845.1. Classification (NCBI taxonomy): domain Eukaryota; kingdom Viridiplantae; phylum Streptophyta; class Magnoliopsida; order Alismatales; family Araceae; genus Amorphophallus; species Amorphophallus konjac. The sequence goes on along the minus strand of CM040119.1, from coordinate 354,316,415 downwards.
TGATGGTGAAGATGAGAGAAAGAAGAAAGATTTTACAGTCACTTCTGCTTATCAACTTATTTCTGATGGTGGTATGAGACATGGTGCAGCAATGTAGACTTGGAGGCCTACAAGCCCCCTCAAAGTGAAGTTATTGGTAAGGAGGATCTCACACGGGTGCCTGCCGACTTGTGACAGGTTGGCTACCATGGTGCCAGGGATCCCGACACTATATAGCTTATATGGTGAGGAGGAGGACACTATGGACCACCTATTCATAGGATGTTCATTTTCCAAGGTAGTGTGGTCACAAGTTTTGGGCAGCCTCCCAGGGGGCACTCTATTGCAAGATAATGTGCAACAGTTGATAGCTCAATGGAACAAAAGATGGAGTATGAAGGACGATAGGCTAATATGGTGGCTTATTCTACACATGACATTGTAGGCTTTATGGGGTGAAGGAAATGGCAAAATCTTTAAGAGGGAAGCCAAAGTATCAGAAAGAGTTGTCTCGTTCATTGTGGGGAAAGTGACCGAGTGGTCTTTAATTGTATGTAATGTGGACTCACTTAATTCTTCACTTTTTGTTGCATTGGGTGGTCCACATCATCTTAGTGTGCAGCTTTTTATAAAGAGATCTTTAGGTTTGACTTTGATTATACTTGCACATCCCATTTTACTTTAATACAAACTAATAGTACCAACCACCTTTAAAAAAAATTGCATTTTGTGTGGCCTAATTAGGGTTAATGAATACTCAATTGCAGTTTAAAGTTGATGTTATATCTAATGCATTTTTATTATGCATGACTTTTCTACAGACATAGTAGGCCGTGCAGAGGATCCAGTGTGACAATATGTCAATTTACTTAATTGAAAGACAAGGAGGGTGAAATGCAATCTATGTGGGAAAAAGATGGGGGCAGGGATATTCAAGATAAAGGAGCACGTGGCAGCAGAAAAAGGAGATGTTACACCATGCACTAAAGTATCAGATAGATCAAAAAAATGTTCCAACACTTACTGAAAGGGAAGCATAAGGAGAAGAAATTGAAAACAGCACAAGATCAACAAATGAGGGAAGAGATCATGAGTCAAAGTAAAGTAGGTCCACAAATTAGAGCACCAGAAAGTGGTCTTCATAGAGAAGATGATGACAAATGCAAGAATGAGAAATTTAGAGCAACAATTCATGAAAGCATGAGGCAAGTACATGAGGATGAGATGCGCAGATTTGAGCTTGACACTTCAACTTTAGTTGCTGAATTGCAACATTCTAGGAGTATAATAGGAGTAAGAGGGCCATCATTTCCTAGAACAAACACCATGCACACTACTCAAAAGTTCTTTTTACTTGGTTGTAAGGAAGATCTAACATCTCTCGTAGATCCATCGGTTGGACCAACGGATCATCATTTGTTCAAGAACGATGATGCTAAACAAAGAAGTATCAAGACTACTTTGAAGAAATAGAAATAAGTGAAGAAAGTTGCATCATAGCAATCGAAGCACATCTCCCAATGGTTTTTCTACGCAAATGTTCCAACCAATGTTACTGGTAATCCTTGTTTTTAAACAATGATTGACTCCATTGCAAAAGTTGCCTTAGGTATGCTCGCATCTAAGCCAAAAGACATTTATGGCATTTTGCTCAATGAGGAAGTTCGTGAGCTACAAGCATGGATAGAATCATTTAAAAGAGTGTGGGGTGAGGGACGGTGGACTTTGATGTGTAATGGATGGACATAGACCAAAAAAAACAAATGATCAACTCTCTTCTTTATTGTTCACATGGAATAGCTTTTTCAAAGTCATTTGATGAGTATGATAATCACAAAAATGCTGAATTTTTATGCAACCCAATGGATCATATTCTCGAGCAAGTTGGAGGGAGCGAATAGTCCAAGTAATTATTGATAATGCAGCGAACTACAGAAGAGTTGATCATATGTTGACGGAGAGACAGACATCTCTATTAGATTCCATGTGCAACACATAGTTTAGATCTTATGCTAGAAGATATTGGAGCACAAGAAGAGAATGAAAGTGTCATTCATGATGCACAAGTTATTAGTACTTTCATTTATGGCCACCATCGCATCCTTGTCATTTTCAAGCAAAAGTCAGGAGATCACAACATCATCAGACCAGGCCCAACTAGATCTGCCACATAGTTCCTAGCTTTGGAGAGCTTGCATATGCATAAAGTGGCAATCATAGAACTCATTAAGAATAAATAATATCTGAAGTATTTGAAAGCCTTTGGTCCTAATGCAAAAGTTGTGCAAACACTTATAGAGAAAGAGAGTTTCTAGGAAAATATCCAACGATATCTCAGGTTGGTTGAATCAATTGTTCACGTTTTGAGGATAGTAGATGGTGATGATAAAACATAACATGGGATATATATATGAAGCTATGGACAGGGTCAAAGAAAGACTTCAAAAAAAGTTCCCAACCACGAATCAGAAGTGGTGGGACATCATTGATACTAGGTGGGAAGGCACACTTCACCATGAGTTGCATGCAACTGGTAAGATGTCAAGACACTTATCATTTATTACATTTTTCAATAGCTTATCAATTTTAAATCTTTAATTCATGTGATGTGATTGTGATATAATATATGCGAGATATTTCTTGATCCCTCGTTATCAATGTAGTGTAAGGTTTCACATAGATGATGCAGTGACGTAGGGGTTATTAAGTGTCATCTCCCAAATGTCAATGAATGAGAACATAAGACTTGAAGCTGAGCATCAAATTGATGAATTCAAGATGAATTCAAGATGTAGGGTTTATGAGTGAATGCCATATTAGAGATTGTTATTCCTGTTCTTAGTCAAACTACAACTGCAAGTGAATGTGAAAAGAATTGGAGCACCTTCAGTCTTGTGCACACCAAATTGAGAAACAGGTTGAAGGCTCAAAGATTAGAGAAATTGGTGTCCTATCATTACAACGTAAGACTCAGAATGAAGAATCAAGAAAGACAACAAAGGTTGTTGTAAAGGATCAAGAAAGACAACGAAGGTTGTTGTAAAGGAGGGTGACTGACTATGAAGAGGCAGACGAAGATGGGGTTGCAACCGAGGGGCAAATTGACTTGGATGAGTTGTTTGATGAGAAATATCCATTGAGTGCATGGGTTGAGATAAGAAGTCCTTTAGATGAACCTTTATTTGACCTCTCAGATTGTGCTTAGGCAAAGGAGAGTTAGATAATGTTGAATTTGATAGAGAACTTGACAAGGATCCAATTCCAGAGCCTGATGTCCAGCCCCTCATCCCACATCGCCGTTCTATACACATTCCTAGTCCTCATACCTTCTCACAGCATGATGAGCCTAATAATTAACTACCAACGATGTCTGAGTCTACTTGCCCATCCAACTCTACAGAAAAGCAAAAACAGAAACAACTAGATAAAGGGCAAAGCCAAGTGTATAAATAAAAATTAAGAGAATCAAGCACATGACATCAAGATGAGGACGATCAACCCAAATCATCTCGTCTGGGTAGGCGAGATGATACCACTCAAGCACCATCATTCTCACTTGGTTTGGGTTTGGGTAGTCAACCTCTTCATAGAGGAGAAGATGAATCAGATGATAATGATAGATGCAGAGGACCTATATAATTTGGAGGTCATCCGGCTTTTTAGGCAATACAAGTAGCTAGACAACAAGAAGATGATCATAGTGATGGTCCTTACAGAGGTGTTTCTCATTGGGACACTTGGGGGCAGCAAGGCACAAGACCACAATATCATGGTGGGATCTCACATTCTCATTGGGATTGACAGTCTTAGGGGCAGCAACGGCATGGCACAACAGCGAATATCATGGAGGGAGCTCACACTCTCACTAGGAGTTCTGGCCACAAGATCATAGCACAAGACTGCAAGACTCTTGGGGGCAGCTTGCACAAACATAAGGCCAACCTCATTATGTAGGGGGCTCTTATTCTTCTCATTGGGAGCCTTGGGGTTAGCACACCGGAGGTGAAGTTGGAGAATCCTGCCAACACAGGGAACACTAATGATGCTAACTTCTTGGCACAATGGAATGAAATGGCCAATGCATTAATTAGTTGTGGATATGCACCAGCGAACCAAGATGGAGATGGATCTTCAACTTACCCACATTCATATGATCATTATTGAGTACATATTCTCAATGACTCAATTCCTCAATGAAATGCTGTTAAGCTTCAATGCATTAATAATGAAGAAATGAAGCATTTTGTGGTTCTAAACTTTGAAATAGGTGTGTTAAATTGTTGATTGTGTTCAATCACATATGATTTTGCATTCTATTAATTTTTTCTATTTTTGCTTATTTGTTACATTTTTCCCAATTTTTAAACCCATATATAAATATATAGTTATATGGGGGGAACCAGTATCAAACGGGTCGATACCGGTTCATACACATTCCAATATCGGAACCGGTCCTAACCGATTCCAAAAACAGAACCGGTTTTGCATATCTTGAATACACCAATAAAATAAAACATATTTTATTAGTTTTAACCAGCCTATCCCTCTTAGAGCTAGTGCCTCAATAATGCACATTGAACAATTAGTTAAACAATCCTACACAGCCCAGTTGTACAAGCTAATTTATTTTCTATCATAATCTCTTCAAAATGAAAATTTGCTTGGCTGTAACTAAGTCATCTTCTCCTTTTTGTAGTTCACTTGTCCATGGATATAAACATAGTACAAGTGTTATTTTACAAATACATCCACCAAATAAATAAGAGGGTACATGTGAATATTTGTGATAACTAATTTCACATTGTTAGGAACCTCTCTCACCTCTAATAGTTGCACTAACCCGGTTTATCTAATAAATATGGTGGTGCAAACCACTTTCTCTGCAAAAGAAAAAGGCCAATTTCACATTGTTTATTTGTCATCTATGAGTTTCCATCTCAGTACCATCTAATGTCACTCATTTGTGAGCTGTGCTGCATTAGAAAACATAAGTCAAACCACATCTTTGGAATCTCATTAGACCATTCACATTCACCTCATTTGTGAGTGGATTTTGAAAAATAAAGAAATAGTACTTGATTTTATCCATAACAAATTTCTGTGAGAAGGAAGCACAAGTGCCACTCAGAAGTGGAAAAGTTGATAACAGCATAATCTCTTCCTTTCTCATCTCCAGCTTTTCTGTGAGGAAAATTCTCCTATCTACCAGGAGTCACTGTTCCATCTCAGAAAAGGAAAAAATCACTTGAATTTCATTCCAGTTTTTCCTTTTTGACCAAACCATTAAACAGTTTCCCTAGAAAACTATGGACCTTTATTGCCTAACGTCCTGGCAATCATGGATGGCAGTGTCGATTTCGGACTCGATTTCGACCGAGTCCGAAACCGAAACGACTCGGATTCAGTTTCGATTTCGGCCGAAACCGGCCGAAACCCAGTGAAAAGATTCAAAAAAACATCAAAATAAGTCTAAAAATCATAAATAAATCAAAAAAATATAAATAATCACATAAAAATCAGAAAATTCATTAGACATGCATTTGACTGTAAAGAAATTGGATTAAGTGCAATAAACATGAAGTAGGCATTGAAGTTCAAACATTGAACATGTGAAACTAATATTCTTGAGTACACACTAAGCATGAAGTAGGTTCAAGCAGTACAATAAACCTAATTAGACACAGTAAATGTTACTGATATTAAATGATCCTTACCTAAATGATGACGCACTAATATGGATAATAACTAGAACTTTCTCCCTCATCGTCTGGCTTTCGATGTTGATACCCATAAGAAGGTTGCATGTATTGTGTATATTCACTATAACCAAACAATGAGGTAGCCAAGTCCTGCATCCCTCTTTGGATCCCTCTTGGAGTGTAAGGTTGTTGGCTTGATTCGAATCCAGAATCAGCGTAAGAATCTTGAGGATGAGAAGAGGAACTGGATGGAACTGGAATTCTGGTTCATGACCCCACCCATAAATGGTTGCTTCCTGTTGGCCACCTCCGTAACCTGATGGATGCCCATATTAGCTCTGTGAATCATATCCTCGCTCACTATGACTGTATCCTCGGCCTATGTCTGCGTGGAAGGAGAAAGTACCACCAGCAGTGCCACCGCCCGCAGTAGCACCTGTAGCACCTGCAGTTGCACTGGGATGATGATGATGATCATCATCATCATCACCATCATCATCAGAACCATAAGAAACCAGTCGCCTTTTACCCTTTGGGGATGTTTTTTTCTGTTTTGGTGTGATTTTTTCAGTCACCTTTGACGTGAGTCCTTTTCCCCTTGGCGTGTGCCTCACATAAATCTGCTTCAACTGCTCAATTGCAGAGTCCTCTCGAGCAGCAGCACTAGTCCTCTCAAACATCCCATGCACCGATGTACTTCTTCTTAAGGATGGAGGTGACTTGACCATTCTCGGAGTGGCTGGCCTGCTATCTGATTCTGAGTGCCTAGCTGACTCGGTTTCAGGCTGCTCCTCAGTGTCATGAACAAACAAAGTTGGGTCCCTTCTCTGGTGCGCATGAGTCTCTCTGGCCCTCTTTGTTGCTCTTTTGAATTCTAGATCTCTTGGCTCATCTTCATCTAGTATGTCCTCTGCCCATGTTCTATCATCAACATCAAAAACAGACTCATCAACCTGCTCTCGTGTCTCCACCCAATACTGCAAGGGATTGTCATCATCAAATAAAGCATCCACATCAATTTCTGGAGTTGCATCCTCTGCGACGCGTTTGTCCCTCAGCTGTTGTCTTAACTGCATGTTTTTTATTCTCAGTCTCATATTGTAGTGGCAGTAAACTAATTTTTCTAACCGTTCGACTTTTAGCCGATTGCGAACCTTTGAGTGTATAAGGCTGAACGTACTCCAATTTCTTTCACATTGGCTTGCCGATATTGTTTGACTGAGTACCCTAATTGCAATGAAAGCCAATTGCTGGTGGGCCCACCCCGGATCCTCCTGCCCTTGCTGCTCCTGACTTTATTCACGTCTAGGCATGATGCTGCATTAAGACAGTCAAAGACAAATAGTTGTAAGTACAATGAAAAAATTAGGAGTTAATTATCAATTAAACCCTAATCACCCTTCATAAAATATAATTACTACCATGCTCCCACCCCAAACTCTTCAATGAAGTTTAATTGAGCTTCAATTGAGGCTAAGTAAACCGAATTAGACAAAAGCCCCAACTTTAAGTAACTAATTAGGGCTTAATTATTAATTAACCCTTAATCACCCTTCATAAAATTTAATTACCAACATGCACCCACCCCAAATTCTTCAATGAAGCTTAATTGAGCTTCAATTGAGCCTAAGTAAACCGAATTAGACAAAAGCCCCAATTTTAAGGAACTAATTAGGATATAATTATCAATCAACCCTTATTCACCCTTCATAAAAATTAAATACCAGCATGCTCCCACCCCAAATTCTTCAATGAAGCTTAATTGAGCTCCAATTGAGACTAAGTAAATCGAATTAGACAAAAGCCCCAATTTTAAGGAACTAATTAGGCCTTAATTATCAATTAACCCTTACTCACCCTTCATAAAAATTAATTACCAACATGCTCCCATCCCAAATTCTTCAATGAAGTTTGATTGAGCTTCAATTGAACCTAAGTAAACCGTATTAAACAAAAGCCCCAATTTTAAGGAACTAATTAGGGCCTAATTATCAATTAACCTTTAATCACCCTTCATAAAAATTAATTACCAACATGCTCCCACCCTAAATTCTTCAATGAACTTAATTGAGCTTCAATTGAGTCCAAGTAAACCGAATTAGACAAAAGTCCCAATTTTAAGGAACTAATTAGATTTTAGTTTGAAGTCTTAACATATTTAATGGTTTAAAATTAACCTACAACTGAAAAACTAACCTACAACAAAAAAAACTTTCAACCCAACCAAAAAAACACAAAACAAAATAAACAAACTCCAAATTTACCTCAAGAAAACAACCTCTACACAGCAGCAGCTCCCAGCACAGCAGCAGCAGCACAGCAACAACAGCAGCCCCTGCAGCACAGTAGGGGCAACACAACAACAACAACAGCCCCTGCAGCACAGTAGCAGCAGCACAGCAGAGCAGCAGCAGTAGCACCCAACAGCAGCACCCAGTACAGCATCAGTTCAGCTGGCCCCTTTCTCCCTCAGATCTGAGGGAGAACACAGTTTCGGGCGAAACCGATACCGGTTTCGCCCGAAACCATTATAGGGTGTTTGGGAGCACTTTTAAAAAAATAACTCTTTCTATCTAAAAAATTATGTTACATTAATTTTCAACTTAATTTTAAACATTAATAAAAATAGATACTACATGTTTGGTAAAAATATCATAAATTTTAAATTTTGTGCAAACTCGTTTGGCTGGAAGCATATCCCCCCCTGGCCACGCCGTCGTCAACGCCGTCGCACGAGGAAGGGAACAGGGAGTGCGTGCACAAACAGAGAGTGAGAGAGGGGCAGGAAGAAGGAACAAAGAGTTCACAGGCACACAGACAGAGACAGAGATAGAGTAGTAGCTGGAGGAAGGGAAAGGTAAGGAGATGGCTACGTTGGGGAAGAGAATGGATGAGGGGAGAAGGTGGGCACTACCGCCTGCTTCCTTTCCCCTCGTCCTTCTAGCCCTGTTGATGGCAACAGCGCGCCTGCGGCGGACGGGCAGTCCCTTGTGCCGGCGGTGATCATCTTCGGGGACTCGGTGGCGGATGTGGGGATCAACAACGGCCGACTCACCCTCTTCAAGGCCAACTTCCCTCCCTACGGCCGCGAGTTCCCCGGACAGAACCCCACCGGCCGCTTCTGCAATGGCAAGCTCGCCATCGACTCCACCGGTGATCGATGTTTCCTCTCTCCCTCCCTCTCCCTCTCTCCCTCTTCGCTCCTGCTTATGTGATACGGTCGTACCGCAGTTGAGACGCTCATGTTCAATGGGTACCCGCCGGCGTACCTCGGTCCGGACGCCATCGGCAACAACCTCTTGATCGAAGCAAACTTCACCTCCGGGGTGTCCGGTTACCTGCGCAGCACCGCCGTCCTCTACGTAGAGGGGAGGGAAGGGGACGCCCGCCGCGGTGGATGGGAGGGGGAGCCGCGGGGAAGAGGGAAGGGGAGCCGCGGGCGACGCAGGCCGCGGGGGAGGGGAGGGGGAGCAGCGGGGAAGGTGGGACGTGGGGGAGGGGGGTCGCGTGTGAGAGGGAGGGGGAGTCCCGAGACGTCGTTGGTGTTTTAAAAAAAAAATTGGTCCAGATTTATTTATTTATTTTTTGAGGAAGATTTACACGGGATGAAATTCTCTCTTTAAAATTTAGGAGAGGAACACCAAACGGGGTTAGAGGATCTCTTACTCTCTTTTTTAAATTTGGGAGAAAAAGAGGAAAAAATAGCAACTAAACACCCTATTAGAACTTTTTTTTTTTTTAGCTTCGGACCTGCTACAGTGAGCAGGTCTGGTATCGTTTCGGTTACGGCCGAAACCGATACGTCAGTTTCGGCAGATACTGCCAACGATGCTGGCAATCGGTTTAGCATTAAAAGTATACAGAGTGCACAATATCAAATCTTCCTGGAAGACCATGGATTTTTATTACCTAATGTCCTGGCAGTCAGATCCCCATTAAATTTTGTGGTCACTGTGTGAAACATTTTTCTCATGTACAAAGCAAAGTCAAAACTTCCAACAATAACATTGAAATATCAAGCTGCTAAGTCTTATCTGAAAATTGTCAAGAGAAAAACTTCACTACTAGATTTTTGGAAGGTGGCATGCAGCCACATTTCATTAGAAAGAACTGGAACTATTATAACCACTACTCACCATTCACCCGGGGGCTCTACCAAGTAGGTAAAACACCCCAACAACCATAACAAAGCCCCCCCAAGAACGAAAAGTTACAGGAGGAGTTGTTTCCACCCCTGGATTCCAGAGATAATAGATGATTGGTGGCTTGGTGTTCCCCTGATAGTAAAGTGCCAATCCACTAAACAGTTGATGCAGTTTTGGATGATGGTGGATGGGTATTCAAATTGCTCTCTAAACACTCTATTATTCCTTTCCCTCCAAATTGCCCAGAGCATAGCCGGGAGACACAATTCCCATATCTCCTTTTCTTCCTTTATAGGACTTAGTTGCAACCATTATGCACACCAATCCTCCAAGCATCTCTTGATTTGCCACTAGACCTCAATTGCTTTGAGGAATTGAGTCCACACTGTCTGAATTTTTTTTTTTGAGACTGAATTTTTTTTTTGAGAAGTGGATGATACCACAAGTATATATAAAAGAAAAAGGAGAGTGTACAAGTATATGACATGACCTCACAAAAACCCCATTGCAAAAAGGACCTTCCCACCAAAAAGTTGTCCCCAATTAACTCTCCAACAACAAAAGAGAGAGGAGTTATAATTCTCCACTTACAAAGCTCACTTGCCCAAATGGCCACTCTCTCACAAACAAAAGTGGCTAACCTATCTTCTGGCCTCGCTTCCCTCTTGAAAATTCTATTGTTCCTCTCGGTCCACAAGGTCGACAGTGTGGCATGTAGGATAAGCCCAAATAGCCTTGTCACCCTTCAAGTTCCATGCCCTATTCCACTTAGTGAAGAGTTGGTGCGCCCCCTCAAATTGGCGACCTGGCTGCTAGAGTCTCTGTTGTACCCTAGTCCAAATGCCGCTTGCAAAGGCGCATCCTGTGAATAGCTGGTTCAGGTCCTCCTCCCCACACAAGCAGCATAAGGTAGAAATATGTTGAAGAAAAGGTGCCACTCTATCACAGGTAGGAAGCCGACCATGTGAAATCCTCCAAACTAACAACTTCACTTTGAGTGGGCTCTTGGGAGCCCAAACCTAAGAAACATAATGGTAACGCATATCCCCCTCCGAGATGAGAGAGTAGGCCGACCTGACTGGGAAGGCCCCCTCCCTCACCCATCTCGACATCCAAGTGTCTGCTCTGCCAGTGACCAACCGAAAGTCAAGAAGGAAAGGCAAAAGAAGCTGAAGCTGGTCTATCTCATGAGGCTGAAGATTCCTCCTAAAAGTGGGTGCCCAAATACCCCCGGTAAGGTCTGCATCAAAAGACTGGGCAACAGAAGCTGTAGGTGCCCCTGCAATGGCGAACAAGGACGGGAAAGCCTCTGCTACAGTAAAATCACCACCAACTATCCTGCTAGAACAGACTCTTGCGACCATCACCCAGGCTAACTCGAACTCTAGCTCTGATAAAATCTACACCCTGAAGGATGCCTCTCCAGATTGTGGAGACATTGTAGAAAGTGGGCGGAAGTAAATCCCAGACTCTTGATGTGGAATAGTATCTATGTCTGATAAGTTGCGTCCAAAGCCCTCCATTTGTCCCAAGTCTCCACAGCCACTTACATAGTAGCGCCAAATTGAAATCTCTGATGTTCTTAATTCCCACACCGCCTCCTTCTTTACTCTTACAAACTCTGCCCCAAGAGATATCATGCCATCCTCTACCTCTAATCCCATTTCCATGCCAGAAGAATCTAGCCTGGATAGATTCCAACTTCTTTGCCACCGTCCTGGGGATCCTGAAGATGGAGAGGAAATAAGTCGGCAAGCTATCCAAAACAAATCTGCACAACACCAATCGTCCTCCATAGGAGAGGAGTCCTGCCCTCCATCCTGCAAACCTGGTCTCATATTTTTGCACCACCACCTGCCAATCCCTACAATGAGATCCTAAGGACAAAGGGAGGCCCAGATAAGAAAAAGAAAATTCCCAGATCTGGCAACCAAAGATACCAGCCGTCCTCCTAAGTGCAGAAGCCTCCATGATGATCCCAACTGTGACTTTTGGAGTAGTTAACCTTCATACCACTAATATCCCGAACCATTTGAAGCATCAACCTGGCATCATATATCAGTGCACTGTAGGTGGGTGATACTGGTACCAGTCTGCCCTGGCTGGAAGCCTCGGATAATCCCTATAGCCTTAGCCCTCGTCCACAGTCTACTCAAAATCTGAGCAACCAGCACAAACAAAGTATGAGACAATAGGTCTCCCAGCCGAAGCCCTCTCCCACTCTAAAAATAAAAGGATGGCTGCCCATTAATCAGTATCGTAAACGCTACAGAAGAGATGCACTCCCAAATCCATCGTACCAAGTTTGGTGAAACCCCATCTTCTGTAGCACCTGTAGGAGACAGTGCCAATTAACCCTGTCATAAGTCTTCTCGAAGTCCAGCTTGAGAACCACACCCCTCTTCTTCTGTTGCTTCATGACATACAAACATTCATGAGCAACTAGAAACTTTTCTTAGATATGTCTTCCCCTTATGAAAGCCCCCTGGTACTCATTGACCAATCCACCAATGACCCGTCTAGCCTCCTAACCAGTAACTTAGAAATGATTTTATAGGTGCTATTCAACAAGCTAATGGGTCTGAAGTCTGCAAAATTATGTGCACCCATCTTCTTAGGAATCAACACCAGGAGAGTTTTGTTAATACCTCTTAAGTGTGCCCTGCCTTCCTAGAATTCTTGATTTGCACCAACAAGATCTTGTTTGACAATTTCCCAACACTGCTGGAAGAACACCATGGGGAAGCCGTCTGGCCCTGGGGCCTTATCCCCTGTAGAAGAGAAAATTGCTTGTCTGATCTCCTCTTCCAGAAAAGGACCCACAAGAGCCTCACTCTCTTCAGAAGAGAGATGTGGAAGCAAATCATGGGAGAAGTCCGGTCCGCTCATCTGCTCCTCCGTGAAAAGCCTTGTGTAGAAGTCTATGGCGTACCGCGTGATGTCCTCCTCCCTCTGGATAGATTGGTCTCCCACCTGTAGGGAAGCAATATGGTTCACCCTCCTCCTTCCTGAAGCCATCGCGTGAAAATATGGAGCGTTTTTGTCACCTTCCTTAAGCCATTTCTCACTCGACCTCTACTGCTAATAAATCTCTTCCCTGATGAGAAGCTCATCATATTGTGCACGAAAAGAATCCTTGTTCCTTCTACCAACATCATCGAGCACACTCGCCTCCTCCATCTGGTCCAGGACTCCAAGATGATGAAGAGTCTTGCCAACTCCCCATCTTCTGAGCACAAGGGATAGATGCTTAGTTTCCCAATCAAGGTGGCCATGAGAGAGCCATGTGAGCTGTGGCTCTCCCACGCCCTCCTCACTGTATCAAAAAAGTCTGCCTCTCTAATCCACCACCTCTCAAATCTGAAGACTTGACTCCTCTCTCGGCCTCTAGCGGTCCTCATGAGGATAGTCTTATGATCTGAGGTTGGCCTAGCCAAGCAAGAAGCCTGCACGTAAGGGAAGTGGTCATCCCAATCTGTTGACACCAGGAATCTATCAAGTCTGGAGCAAGAGGAAGACGCCCTCAAGTTGGACTAGGTGAACTGAGCGTTCAACAATCCAATGTCGATGAGGGCAGCCTACTGGACGAAGTCACAAAAGTCCACTGTCTCCCCAACTTGGAAATGAGTCTCGGTCCTCTCAAGAAGCTGAAGACACCGCATTGAAGTCACCACCCACGCACCAAGGGCGGCCCAAAGAAAGATGGTAATCAATCAGCTCCTGCTAGAGAGCACTCTTCCCTTCCCTGGTTTGAGGGCCGTCGATCCCAGAAAAGTCCTTGGAAAAACCATCCCTCAAGCAACGGAAGTGGAGAGAAATAGCCCATCGGCCCACTTGCCTATCCACCTCCTCCACTTCAAAGGGATCCCACAACACCATCATCCCACCGGCCCTGCCCACCGTTGGGAAAGCCACCCCCTGTGTAAGTCTACCACCACCTATCTCTCTCATCTGCCCCTCACCATCCCCCTTGTTGTGCCCCTTAGGCACAAGCATGTGCTATGTTGATTTGATGATAGCAATGCTATTTTGTTTTGATGATAGCAACAAAGTGAGTGCATTTCTGTGCATCTTTTATCCTTGAGATCCTTGAGCATTCTGCATATGATAACAACATGAATGATGATGAAATGATGTTTTGAATGCATTATTCTGTTTGAATAGATTGCATTAATGTGTTCCAGCATACATTGCATTTCCCCAGTTTTGCATGTTTGTACATTGCATTTGCTCATGCCTTAGAGTCTGTACATTCATGTGCACAGTTCATGCTACCAAGTCTATACATTGCTGGTGCGAGCAGTTAAGTCCATACATGGCTAAGTCTGTACATTGGATGTGTCACAGACAAAGTCTGTACAGTGAGTGTCTCATTGGTGAAGTCTGTACACTCACCAGTTGAACTTCAAAGTCCATACATTGGACTGTAGCTTGCACGAAGCTAAGCCCATACATCGCTCAAGTCTGTACAGAGTCCAGCGTCTTAATGTGCGTCTCATGCATCGTCTCTCCAGTCTATACATTGTGCATCGTCTCAGCCACCGTCTCATTCAGCGTCTCACGCTTACAAAGTCTATACACTGGTCGGTGGAAGCAAGTCTATACATTCGACTGCATCCAGCAAGTCTGTACACTGAGGACGCATGTTAGCTTTCAATGCCTATACATTGCTCATTCGTTCATTCAGCATTGTCAAGTGTGTACATTGCATCACGTTTCATCAAGTCTACACATTGGCACTGTAGCATGCATTCATGAAGTCCATACATTGGTCTTCATATTCAAAGTCTGTACAGCCATTCCTTGAGATCAAGTATATACATCGGCACTGTAGCATGCATTCATGAAGTCCATACATTGGTCTTCATATTCAAAGTCTGTACAGCGTCTGCATTGTCTCGCTCACACTTGCCAAAGTCTGAACATCCACAGTATCTTTCATCGTCTCACTTTGCGTCTCAGTTTGCAAAGTCTATACATTCACTGCAGAGATCACTGTCAAGTCTATACATTGGTCCGTCTCTTACAGCGTCTCATCTGGTCAAAGTCAACACATCACTTGAAAGCTTCTGCATCAAGTCTATACATCGACTGTCTTGCTTTAGCTTAAGTCTGTACAGAGTCAGCGTCTCGTTGACCGTCTCTTGCTGTGTCTCACGAAGCATTTCATTTAGCAAGTATGTACAGTTGACCGTCTCAGGCAACGTCTCTTTGTGCGTCTCTTGCAAGTCCATACAACGCTTCAAACTAAAGCCTGTACATCGGACAGTGTTTAGCCGAAGTCTATACATCCGTCCGTACAGTGTCTTGGCCACCGTCTCACGACCACCAAGTCTATACATTGGTCGGTGGCAAGTCTGTTTTGGACTCTTGATCAAGTCTGTACATCCAAAAGTGTTCTTCCAAGTCTGTACATTGGAAGCTTCACCTACGTTTCCCTTCAAGTCTATACATCGGTGATTTTACCGTCGTTTCTCTTGAAGTCTGTACACTGTTGGCTTTACCGTCGTTCCACTTTGAAGTCTATACACTCAAACGCCTGTGCCTTGATCAAGTCTGTACATTGGGTTGCTTGCATGCGTCATGAACAAAGTCTGTACATCAATTTACTTAATGAATGCAAGTCTATACATTCGTCTAACTTGCATTATTCATCAAGTCTGTACAGCCTTGTCTTGCATTCAACTTCACAAGTGTGTACAACGAAGTCTATACACTGCTATGTTTACACTTAACCTGATAAAGTTCTTATCTGTCTGACAGGCACCCTTCGAAGAGGCAAATGGAAGGCACGTGATCCAAGGAGGACGAGGTTCCCTGATCGTGACACGTGGATGCACTGTGCTGAAATGCTGACACGTGGACTGAGGTCCTTTGGCGGGAGATGTGGAAGGCACACGCTCGCCCTAATTGCTGCAGTATATATTGAAGCCTTCGTCTTCAGATGGAGGCTGATCGATCGACAAAAGAAGAGCAGCAAAGTCTATACACCAAAGAGCCTTCGATCCAGACAGAAGAAGAAGAAGAAAAAGAAGAGAAGAAGAAGAAGAGAGACAGAGAGAAAGAAAAAGAAAGAAAGTGATCGTGAGCAGAAGAAGAAAGAAGTAAAAGAGAAAGAGAGAGTAGAAGTAAAAGAGAAAGAGAGAGTGAGATCGTGAGAAGAAGAGTGTGAGAGAGGTTGTTTGAAGATCAGTCTTCACTGGACCGTGGATCAAATCCAGGCCAGTCAGCTCTTTGATAGCCATATTATGCTTTATGTTTACAGCTTTCCGATTGCTGTTCATCTTGTCTTTTGTTTCCTTTTTATACTTTCCTTCAAGCTGTTAGCCAGCGTTGCAGAGGAGGACTCCTCTGGACAGCAAGCTGTGTTGCTCAGTGGGAAGTGGAGGTTTCCACTGGACAGGTAAGCTGTAATCCCCAGCGGGCAGTGGAGGATTCCACTAGACGGCAAGCTGTGAGACCCAGCGGTTGTAGGCTAAGCTGTATTGCCCAGCGGACGCAAGCTGTGTTGCGCAGCAGTAATCCACACTCGGGTTTGAGTGTGGGGTGGATGTAGGTCTGCTGGACCGAACCACCTAAAAACCTCTGTGCAGTGGTTTGATTTCTTCATCTGTTTTATTGCTTCCGCTAGATGCTTGCATAGGGGCACTTCATGTGTTTGCTTCCAGTTCAACAGAGTTGATTAGCTGCGCACGCTATCTGTTTGACACCGGTATTGTGTGTTGTTTGGATTGTCTAATTGCTGCGCTCATTAGATGTCTGCTTAGGAGTACTCTGCCTACAGGTTCACAGATGACTGAACTAGTTTTTCTTAGTTAGTCTTAGTGCTGTTATTCCGCTGTTCTGAGCATTAGAATTTCTATTTGAGCGAATATTTTTTAAAGGGTATTCATTCAGCCCCCCCCTCTGAATACATAGCACCGAACCCAACACCCCTCCCATTTAGTATCTTGTTAAGCAAAGGATGTCTACCTTACATCTTCTCACCATCTCCCTCACTGTTCTCCTCTTCTCCCCTCCCGCTAGACCCCACACGTTTCATGAGATAATCCTCATGGGGAATAAAGTGTGTTCCCCTCTCCTCCCTCCTGCTCTTCTCCCTCCACCTCACCCTCACCCCTCTCGATTTTCATCGGGGACTTACCCATTTTGGCCTCCCTTGCTAGAGCTGCAAGCCATCTCTTATGGATCAGAGAAGTGACCCCCTGATCCCCTTATCCACCCCCTCATAAGAGACTCCCAACTTTCCTGACAGATCCCTAAAGTGCTCCTCCATAAGCCTCTCCACCTCACCCATCATTTCTTTGCCTTCCTCCTTGCCCAGGATGCCTTCCTCCTCTGGCCCCCTATCACCCAACCGCCCGACGAAAGCATTAAAATGAGCCGCTAGATCACCCTCTTGAGACACCGCTCCCCTGATAGGTCCTTCTAGAGCATCCCAGATGACCAGCTCCATCTTCCCTACATCCCGGTGACCACCACTGACAGAAGATGTCGTCACCGGTACCCCTGAAGCGGACACGGGCGGCCGGCAAATAGCAAGAGAGACACTCGTTGCAATATCTTCCTGTGGGACAAAACTGAGCAACTCCGACAACGGAGAAGACCGGGACCGGCGGAGACCAGAAGCTCTCAGACCCCCCGACCCCCGTGAAACCTCCATGATGCCTCCATGGCCCTTGCAGCCACTGGTGGTCGGCCGCCAATCCTAACGATCCTGAGAAGGCCCAGTAGGGAGCTTCCCTCCTGAAGTAGCCGAGGATAAGCAGCCTCGGACGTGGAGACCCCCAGGAAGGGCGAGGAAGGGGCGGCCGGCGTGCACTGCTATAGCCACTGTTGTAAAACCACCGTAGGTATCGGGCGGGGAAGACGACTGTTACTGGGTCCCGGGGACCCGACACGATTGAAGCAAATGGGTAAGTCACGGGCCAGGCCGCCCGACCCGCCTCCCCGATCCAAAGCTACCTCCAGACCGCCCACTAACATGGGTACTGAACCGCCCCAAACCGAGGCGAGTTGGGGCAGCTAGGGAGAGGAGTTGGGCGGTCGATTCAAACTTGAATCGGCCCCCAAATCCCGCCCAGACCGCCCATCTTCTTCCTCTCGCCCCTACTTGTGTTGCCCTAGCTAGGCCACCGACACCGCTGCCGCCTCCAACAGCCACAAACGAATGCCCACTGTAACGCCGTCTAGGACCACCGATAGGGCCGCCTGGATGTCAGAAGGGCTAGACACCAGAACAACAGCCACGATCGATGTCCTAGAGCTCAAGGAGTAGAAGCCCAGAGTGCCAAACTCCACCTACCCAAATCCCCTGGACAGGAAGGCCAGCCCACTGTCGTCGCACAAGTGCATGGGGACCCCCTCAAAGATGACTCGGCATCGTCTCCCCGACAGGTTAGGAAATGTACCTCTACCCTCCGACCACCGGAGAAGTCGGACTAGGGAATTGCCAACGGTGAGATAGGCCACCGCCACCATCTTGGCCACCTTGGACTCCTCCCCAACCGCCATGAAAGTTGAGGAGGTGACCCTCAAGACTTCCCATCCACCTCTCGAAACGTCCCCCAGCTGTCTCTGAACAGCAGAAGCCTCTGCCTGACCGTCCAGCATGGAGACGCACATACATCTCCGCAACGACGCCTGCCTACTTTGCAGGGCCTCAGATGAGAGCTCCCCGCTGTCCAGCCACCTCCTGCTAGCCTGCCTCACCACTGGCGAGAAGGACCTGACCGCATCTGCATAAGAGCCATTCCCCGCACGACCACCACCGACCCGTGCGACACTCCCACGATGACGACAGAATCGCCTGATGTGGCCCTGGCGGCCACACTTGAAACAGGTGGGTGGGTAGCCAGCGACCCGACCCCCCCCCCCCCCCCCCCCGCCAACGCTTGCCCCCACCTGAGCTTTGCTCCTGCGAGCATCGGTGAAACAATCCTCCAGGCCACACAGAACCCCCAAACCCCAGAGCTCTCCCTCTTCTTATAGCCGGTGGGAACGGGGAGGTCAGCAGACACCACTGTCTGAATTATGCCACAGCTGAAGAAAAGGTGGTCCAGATTCTCATTGTAACACCCACAGGAAATACATTTGGTTCTAATGCCCGGCTTGATTTTGTGGATTCTATCAGCTGTTGAGGTTCTCCTCCAAGCCATTTGCCATAGGAAACTTTTGATTTTGACGGGAGCCCTGAGATTCCATGCTTGCTTGTACCAGGGGACATTCCAGCCCCCTTGCATCAGAACTTTGGTTGCTGATCTAACAGAGAACATCCCTTCCTTTTCCCACTTCCATGTTCTATAGTCATTGCACCTTGATGTTAGCGTCTTCTTATCTAGTATGGCAGAAAACTGTAGAAATTGTTGACACTCTATTTCAGTCAGATTTCTTCTGAATTGAACAATCCACCCGAGGCTCTGCTCTGAGTGAGACCAGAAATAGCACACATTTGCCCCAGTCATGTATGCAATTGTATAAAAGCTTGGAAAAGCTTCTATAAGCTCTGTACTCAGCAGCCACGGATCCTCCCAGAATTTAGTCTTCCCTCCATTCCCTAAACTAATTGAGGATGAACATCTGTAGAAATCTTCAAGTTTGAGAATGTTCCTCCATATTCTGGACAGTTGGTTGCCGAGGGTCCTTCTGAATACCATCCATTCCATCCCCCCAAGCACTTGTGAACAATAATATTTTTCCACATGGTTGGTTCATCCATATCTACTCTCCACAGCCATTTCAGAAGTAGGGCTTGATGGATGGCTTTAATTGACGTCAAGCACACTTCATCTTCCTTCTTAGACCTGCACACCATTTTCCATGCAATTGGGCGTATACCTTTCTCACCTGGCCCTTTCCCTTTCCAGAAAAAAAAGATGCTCTGAGAGACTCAATCTTGGTGCAAACATGCTTTGGAGCCTTGAAGATAGATAAGTAGTAAATTGCAAGGTTGGGCAGTACTGTTTTGAACAATACCCACCTGCCACCAGGAGACAAAAGCTTTCCTTTCCAACCAGCTTTTCGATCCCCAATCTTCTTGACCACTACATTCCACTCAGAAGACTTCATGTTACCAACAGTAAGAGGCAGTCCCAGATATCTAATGAGAAATTTTCCCCATTTAGCTCCCAGGAAGTGAGCAATTAGGTCCTTTTCTTCCTCCTTGATGTTGATTCCGACCAGTTCACTCTTCAAAAAATTGATTTTGAGGCCTGTGACAGTCTCAAGCAGTCTTCATATAATTCTCAGGTTGACGATCCTGTTCATATCAGCTGAAGCAAATAGTACGGTGTCATCTGCAAATTGTAGGTGTGTGACCTCCCGATCATTCCCTACAGAAATCCCCCTAATCAAGTTTGTAGCCCTTGCTCTTCTCCACATAGCACTCAACACCGGCCCTACAATGACAGAGCAGGGGTGAGAGCTCTGCCTCACCCTCCAGAGAATCCAAAGAAGCCGTGTGGTGTCCCATTCAGCAACATAGAGAAGTTGGCCGTCTGAACACAGGTCCTGATCCATTCCACCCATTGATCTTCAAAACCCATGCACCGAAGAGTATGAAATAAGCAATCCCAGCTGATTCTATCATATGCTTTTTCAAAGTCTAGCTTGAACAGTACACATTCTTTCTTCTTGATCATCGACTCATGTAAGCATTCTTGGGCTGCCATAAAGTCGTCCAATATGTATCTACCAGAGATAGAGCCAGACTGATTGGCATCTACCAAGTTGCTAATCACTTCTTTCAACCTATTAGCCAAGGCCTTAGTGATAATTTTGTACCTCCCATTCAGCAAGCTGGCAGTCATTCAAAACTTCTGCATTTTCTTTCTTGGGAATTAACACTACAAAGGTGGAGCTGAAGCACTCACTGCTGCAGGGTTTTTTTGAAATTCTAGGACTACACCCATCAGCAACCCCTTCACCACTTCCCAAAAAAATTGGTAAAATCCCGTTCAGAAACCATCAGGCCCAAATGATTTATTCTGATCCATGCTGAAAACTAAATTTTCAATCTCCTCCTCGGTAAAGGGTTTGATGAGATTAAGTACTGTAATTTTAGAGATCTTATTGAAACTATCACTAGTCATGTGTGGCCTCCACTCTTCCTCCTCCTAAAATTATTCTTCATAATATTTGAGTATAGCCTGTTGTATTTCTCTTTCATTATGAAGGGCATCATCTCGCACTTTCAACCGCTGAATGCACAAAGAGCTTCGCTTGACACTTGCCATTGCATGGAAATATGTTGTGTTTCTGTTGCCTTCTTTGAGCCATTGCTCCTTGAGAAATGCTTATTGCAACACCCCTGCTAATCACATGCAAGGGTGTTGTACATGCAAGACCTTTTCTTTTTTTGAATTTTTCTTGAGTGGCCCCCACGCCAAGCTACCTGGGCCCCCACCTCACGTCACCTGGTGACGTGGCACCCACGCCCAGGTAGCTTGGCGTAAGGGCCACTCAAAAAAATCAAAAACAAGGTGTTGCACGTGCAACACACCTGCATGTAATCAGCAGGGGTGTTGCACAAAGTCGGACTCTTGCTCCTTAGCTCTTTGTTTCCATTTAATTTAGTCTTTAAAAGACCATTCCTCATATTCCTTCCTCCGTATTGCCCATTGTTCTCTTTCTTCTTCAGAAACAGCTCCTAGGTCATTTTTTATGTCAAAATTTTCAATATCACGCAAGAACCTTTGCATTTTTTGTTATTGTCCCATTGTTTCAAGGTTTCATGTACAGTTGAAAACCTTTAAAGCTATGTTAATAACCTATTAAGTCTTTTGATAAAGCACAAAGAACAGCTTGAAATTTTAATAAAAGAAACAACTCTTGAAAAAAAGCATCTATTCTGATTTTTGAAAGTAATGCATCTATTCTGATAGACAGACAAAGTAGTTCGAGCTAGTGATAAATCCTAATTCTGCAGATCTCAAAAAATCTTAGAATCAGTAGATTTTTAATGATTTTTCCAGGGTAAGAAACTGCCATAATATTTATGGAAGTCAAAAAATTGATAATGCCTAGGCACAGAGAGGAGAGGAAACCATGTAACATTTCACTTGCAGATCCACTTATCTAAAAAGAAGATATCGGAGTGTGACAGCTGCTTCCGAAATGACATTTCACAAACTTGGTTTGTTGAAAAAAGGCCAAAGAACACGAATGTAAAATAAAAAGAAAGTGGATCAAAAACTAACCGTTCGCATCACGTATAAATAGAATGGTAGGATAGCTATCCTTCCAGATTCATCCTTCTCAAACTTCATAAAATTGGAAGGGCTGAAAAAACGTCGACATTTTGGGCCAATTTGCTCTGTGCAAACAGATGCGATGTGGCAAAAATCTTCATAGTTCATCTGAGAAGGACAATCCAGTACATCAGTAAAACTAATCATTATTTTATACAAACTAAATAAGATTCACAAGAATATAATTTAACAAACACAAATCGTAAAGTACATGGTGCATTCCGTAACGAGGGCAATGTTAGAGGATCATAGATTCCAAATACACAACTTCTATTTGTCGATACATGATGCAAGATATCAGATAATCTTGTTCGATCATTATCATCCACAAATAAACAACAGCTCCCTTGTGGCTTTAACGTTTCTCGGTGCCTATGCACAAGGCTCATCAATGTCGAAACTTTGGATTGGTATACTTACACACAACGTTGTGCATTATGTTATGGTAATTGACCATTTTGGATGGCAAGAACTTGTATTTTGACCAGATTCTCATGAAGATTGAGGAAATTATACTCCTTTACCAAAATCATCAAAATTATTTGATCTATACAGATAAGACTCAATATCCAGTTCACGACTGATCCAAAGTATCTGATTGGAATCATCAACTGATTAATGACACACTAGCAACAAGAACTTCACAAGATTGGCCTACTCTCTTTTCTTTCTTTCTCTTCTTTCCTTCTTTTTGCCCCTAAGAAACCCAGGTCAGGCTGTTTAACTACAAGCATAACAAGAAAAAGAAGACAGCCACTTACATGTTCAAACTGTCTCCTCCTTTATGCAAGATTTTTAAGGGAACAGACTCAAATAAATACATTTTCTAACATTTAATATTGAGACCATTGTTGATCTAGATGTCCCAGTAACCCGACCTCAGAGAGGCCAACTTATAATTCACAAAAAAATTCAAGAGAAAACTATGAATGCATCTAACCATGCATCAATGCCAGAGGAACTAAAAAGACAAATAAGAAAAATATCCTTCTCATGAATATGTGCAACATATCACACCCGGCTGAATCCTGAACCTCGATAAAATAATGAAGCTTTATCCTAGACATCGAATCTACCAAGTTACTACCGTCTGTCTCTGGTAGTCAGTCAGTACTATACTGCAAGACAATTTCCCTTCAAAAATCTGAAAACTTCTCCCCCACAAAATGGACACAGGGTCACATGCAGGACATCTATAGTTCTATATACTCTCCATATGAAGTCAATCTGACTTCAACAACTCCCCAGTTGAGTTCAACTAATGCCATTATTTTTCAGAAAAAGAGTAGATTATACCATCAATTTTATTAACCAATAAATAGAGGTAGTACAATCAAAGAGAGGAGAGGTTCCTCTCTCTAAACTAAAAAGGAAAAAAATAACAATAATCTATAAAAGAGTCTTCAATGGTGGCTGTATTTGATAATCAACAACACGTGAATTTTCATGGTCTCCTCTTTTAGAAATTCTATATGCATAAATTCTTCCAGACAGTATGAAGTAGCTCATGTTGGTAAATATGAACTCCCTTTGCATATAATAAAGAACAAACAAATGATATCCATTCAGAATCTGAGCGGCATGCAGCGACCATATATATAAAATTCCCTGTATGCATTATCCCTTCCACTATCAAAACAGTACTCCTGAAAGCACCATTTAATCGTAACCACCAACTCAAGAAAATAACACTGAAGAAGAATCCACCAACTTCCACCAAGGAACGCAAGTACATAACTGCATACCAATCTAAAAAATCTCCTGAAGAGCTTTCCAAACTCCAAAAAATAAAATAAGCCTTAAGAAATCCCGTTAATGATATAACTATCCCCGAGGCAGTTGTATGCATCATCATCTCCTGCACCCACATACGAAAGGCCGACAGCCCTCTATTCCAGTCGAGCGAATTCCTCGTGTAGTCCTGTAGTATTCTAGGTTGCAATATTCACTTTTGAGAAGCCTTCTCCCCATGAACACTGGTCCTCTTATTGTGAATATGAAAATCCCTGAGCAAACTATGGAGCTCCCTTTGCCCCTTAAACTTCTTCATCTGACTACCTTGACCTTCCTCAGTAGTGCCCTACAGCTTTTGAAATTGATCCACCTTGCCATGAATGGAATTCCCAGAACAAGCATGCACTCCTCTAGCTCCTTACTAGACCACTCTTGAGTAATATGAACATTAACGCCTAGCTATTCACAAATTCCACGTTCCTCTGTTGAATCGGTTCTCCACTAGGCAAGGACGAAGGGAGAAGGGAAATAGGGGTGTTGTCAATCCCGACATCCATTTCCGATGCAGGATCAGCATGAAAGTTGACAAAATGGGGACAATTGCCAGCAAGGCCTCCAATGGAAGCCCTCCACCATAGGAACTGGAGAAAGTTGTGGCCTCCTGACTGAATGTGGAATCTGAAAAGACTGACAGCATAGGTGTGATGTCCCTTCAGAGGGACATGGGAAGAGGAAACTGAGGAAACCCTAACCCGAGCCATTTCCTTAGATAACCCTCGGACTATCTTAGAAGCCAGTGAAGCAATAATACCATTCCAGGAAACCTCATCTGCAATACCTGAATTACACTTGTCTTCTTTCGAGAAATGAAAACGGCCGACACAATGTTCAAGGACTACATTGTCTTTTTCTGCTAAGTTGTCTCCTCTGCAATAGTCAAGACCCCCATCCTGCAAAACAATGGCACGGGACCTTGTCATGTGATGAGTGAACTCGGTGTCAACGCCCAGCTGAGAAGAAAACTTGGCCACACTCGAACGAGTTGACTCACTAGATTTGTTCTTTGTTAGGGCTGCAAACAAACCAATACACTACTTTTTGAATGATACTTGAATTTGGCTCGTTTATTAGTAAATAAGCTGGGTTTGAACAATTTTTTGAGCTAATTTTTTGAGCTCAGTTCATAAACGAGCCGAGATTGAGCACAACCTGCTCGGCTCATTTATGTTCACAAACAAGCTTGTTTAATCTTTTTTGAAATATTTAAAAGTATAAACATAATTTTAAATCTTTAAAGCTTAATAAATAAGTAAATCTATTTCAAAGGTTTAAATGTAAACAGCAAGCTGTTTTCTTGCTTAACTTCCCAGCCAAAAGTTGGCGCTCGAGAGTGCACAATATACAGGACTATATTGACTATCTGAAAAAGCGCAATGCACAGGACTATAAAATAGGCCCACGCTTCTCATCTGCTTCCCAGCCAACCCCATTCACCTGCTTTTCTATGGGCATTTTTTTTTAAAGTGGTTGATACCACGATTATATTAAAAGTAAAAGAAGGGATATACAAGTATGAATTGTGAGCTCTAAAAAAATCCCTGTACAAAATGACCACACCAAGGCAGTGTGGTATCCCCTAATCCCCCAACAAAGCCAAAAAGGAAGAGTTATGTGAGTCCATTCCCTCGCACTCTCCAAAACAAAAGACACAATTCTGTCCACAACTCTAGCTTCTCTCCTGAAGATCCTATTAATTCTTTCTCCCCATATAGCCCAAAGTGTAGCATATAGAATGGGCCATCAAATGTGTCGATCCCCCTTCACCTATCACTGCCTGTGCCACCGCCGGATAAGGAGATGTACATTGTCCTGCACCGACCCAGCACTTGGAAATCTGCTCGTCACCTCAGCCCATACCCCCTGCGAGACTCATCATCATCCCCGCAAAGAACGCACATCCTGGGAATATCTGCCATTACAGAGGCCAGTCTACCACAAGTAGGAAGCCGAGCATGTGAAATTCTCCAAATCGGCACTTTCACTTTAAGTGAGCTCTTAAGGATGTGTGATGCCAACTCAAGTCTTACACCTCCATCAGAGATAAGCTTATACACTAAACTGACTGAAAATTCTCCACTCTTCTCCCATCATCACTACCAGCTATCAGCATGATTGGCTACCAATGCAAGGTCTAGGAGGAAGGAAAGGAGCTCTGGAGTTGATCAATCTCCTCCACCCGCAAGATTCTTCTAAAGGTTGGAGTCCAAAATGCCTCCTGAAACCTGAGGCTCAAAGACCTAGGAAACTGCCACGGTCTGTGGAGATGCAATGGCAAAGAGCTGAGGGAACCTCTACTGAAGGGTGAAGTCCCCACACCACTTGTCCACCCAGAACATACGCCTCTGACCATCTCCTAGACGAATGCAAGCACTAACCCACAAAATATCTACGCACTGTAATATACCCCTCCAGATCGGTGAAACATCATATAAAGAGGCTGGGGTCATCTCCCAGTCCCTCACCCTCTGATAATATCTATGCCGAATGACTTGCAGCCATAGCCCACTTTCAGCAGAGACCAGCTTCCATAACCACTTGCAAAGCAGAGCCACGTTGTAATCCCCAATATTTCTAAGGTCCAGGCCACCCTTCTCCTTTCTTTTGCAAATTCTGCCCCAAGCTACATCATGCCATCCCTTATCACGATCTCCACTATCATGCCAAAAGAATCTAGCCTAGATAGAGTCGAGCTTTTGCACCCCTATCCTCGGAATCTGGAAGATGGAAAGATAGCACATGGGGAGGCAATTTAGCATCAATTTGCAGAGCACCAACCTTCCTCCACACGAGAGAAGCATCGCATTCCACCCTACCAATCTGGTCTCAAATCTCTACAACACATTGTCCCAATCTCTGCAATGTATGGGCCCTAGAGATAGGGGAAGGCCCAAATAGGAGATAAGAAAATCACCTATTTGACAGCTTAGAATGAAAACTGCTCTCCGCAGATGTCTGTCCTCCAAGTTGATCCCCACAATCTGACTCTTATTAGAGTTATCAGTTAACCCACTGACAATCTCCAGGCGCTCCAGCAAAACCCTAGAGATATAGAGATATCTATTTCCTTCTGCTAGAAAAAGTATGGTGTCTTCAGCATATTGCAAGTGCGTGATCTGAGGACTGGTCTCTATAACCTGGAATCCCTTAATCAACCTGTGTGACTCTGCTCCCATCCACATCCTACTAAGGACACATGCAACCAAAATAAATACTTTTCTACGGGTATTAAATATTAAAAAATATTTAGTTAAATTTAAATACAAATATTTTTTGAATTGAGTGGAGAAATGAGTAGCAGAGCCAGCTCAAGCTCGTCGAGTCTGTAAACAAGTCGAGTTCAAGCTATCATCTGGGATACTCGATTGAGTTCGAGCCAAGTTCGAGCATAAGTTTGGGTGATGTTGAACCCCACAAAATTTATAATTTCGATAATTACAAAAAAATTCAGAAATTGAGATACTTTATGACATGACATGAAACAATGGTCGACCATCGTTGTCATAAAGATACTCATGGGCATTTCTTCGAACACAAGAAGAGCGGCACAAAGTCATGTGCACCTGCTCAATGAAATTAAGCTTTTAACATTTGAAGGCCCATGGATATTTTGCCAAGCAGTTGGTGGGCAACCGAAACTGTGCAAGCCATCCATACAGTCCACATAAAATCAAGTGTTTAGCCCCTTATGGTGCTTAGGCATTTCATCAAACACCTTGTGAGCGGCACAAAGTCATACACACTCGCTCAACAAAATCAAGCTTTCAACTTCTAAAGCACTCGTGGACATTTTATCAAACGCCTAGCGGGTGGCACATGGTCGCGCAACTACTCAACAGAGGCCCGCGCCAAGCCAAGTCGAGCTTTTAGCTCTTTATGATAAGTGGGTGTTCTGTCGAACACCTCATGGGCAGTATAAAAGCATGCACCAACAAAATTAGAACTTATACAAGATTAAGTTTTTGGTGTCATCGGGGTATTCCCATGACATTAAACAACTCTCCCTTTACCATGGAGTTAAGGGACAGCAATATGGCGTCAAACATGGTCAAAACAAACAAACAAAATTCCTCCATGTCTCAACGTGTCCTTTGCTGCGAAGAGGCTAAGAAAAAGATAAAAAAACATCAGAAAAAGAGACTTTTATAGCCTTGATTGGACAGCAAGAAGGGGGGGACCGCCCCTCCCTCTCTCTCCGGAAGAAAAGACAGGGGGGAACACCCCCGGTCCACCCCACCGGGGGTGGCTTCCCCCCACTGCTGCTAACCGGGGGTGCATGTTGCACAATCGGGGGGGGGGGGGGGGGGGGGGGGGGGGAGGACCCCCGGTGCATCCCACTAGGGGTGCCTCCCCCCATGCTGCTACCGCTGCTCAACCGGGGGAGGAGCACCCCCGGTCACCTCCACCAGGGGTGCCTCCCCACCCCCACCCCCCACCCCCCGCCTGCTGCCTGTCAACCGGGGGAGGGAGCACCCCCGGTCCATCCCACCGGGGGTGCCTTCCCCCCCACCTGCCTGTTGTCACCATGAAGAAGAAAAAAGAAAGAAAGAAAGAGAAAACATAGGAAAACGGGGGGACCCCTGGTTGTGTTCACCGGGGGTGGCCCCTACCCCCCCTGTTGCCTGTCAATTAGGCTCCCCCAGTCCAACCGGGGGTGGCTCCCCCCATCCTGCTGCTCAACCAGGGAGGCTACTGTAAGAAGGGACTTCCTTCCCAATAACAGAAGGGGGTGTGGTCACAACCTTCTAGCCCCCTCGAGAGTTCTGGTCACCTTCTCGTCCCCACCGGGGGTGCCTCCCCCGCCTCTACCCCCTCATGTGCATAAAAAAAAGAAGGGGAGAAGATGAAGAGGTGGGGAGATGAAGGGTCAAAGAACTCACCTCCACCACAATCCACCGAAAGATGCACGCCCATTTGACATCCTCCTACCACTATAAAAGGAGGAGGTTGGTTACACTCGGGAGGGAATGAAAAAAAGGAAGATGGCAAAAGAGCTTGGAGGAACCACGCAGGAGCACTTAGACACTTTCAGCTCCAAGATGTTTTGTTATCTTCTAAAACTCTTGGTAGCTTGAAGATTTCAATATGTTTGGTTGTTAAACTAAAACCCACAAAAGGGGTGTGTGCCCCACACTTGAGATATGATCTTTTGTTCATCAAAATTGCTGGAATGAAGATAAAACCATGTAAATTTTATAAATAACCAAAGTCCATGAAGAAACTTGGGAAATCATGGGAAGAACCTTCTTCTGTCCAAAAAATTGCAGAAATAACCCCACTTCTAAGAAAATTGCAGAAAAACCTTCTGCTGTCCAGAAAATTGCAGAAATAACCCCAGTTGTAGAAAAATTGCAGAAATATCTTCTGCTATCCGAAAATTGCAGAAATACCCCCAATAACGTAAAAATTATAGAAATGCACCCCGATGGCAAAAAAAATTACAACAAACCCCAATAGCGAGAGGATTACAAAAATGCCCCTGATGGCAAGAAAATTATAGAAATACTCCCCCGATAGCGGAAAAATTACAGGAATACCCCCGATGGCAGAAAAATTACAGAAATACTCCCCCGATAACGGGAAAATTACAGAAATACCTCCAATGGCGAGAAAATTATAGAAATACCCTCCGATGGTGAAAAAAATATAGAAATGCCCTCGATAGAGGGAAAATTATAGACATACCCCCGATAGAGGGAAAATTACAAAAATATCCCCAATTGCGGAAAAATTATAGAAACACCCTCCGATGGCAGAAAAATTGCAGAAATGTTCCCCGGGGGTGGGAAAATTACAGAAATGTCTCCAATCAAGAGAAAATTACAGAAATACCCCCTGATTGTGGAAAAATTATAGAAATACCCCCATTTGTGGGGTCTCAAAATTATCAAAATACCCTCATTCTGGTTTACACCATTTGCACGACTCGGTGGAACGGAACCACGTCCCTTCTTTGAAGCGCTGTGCGCTCTCCTGGGTTCGGTTTATGGCTAACAATCCAAAACCATGTATCTTTTCATGGAGCCCTGAGAAGTCCAGAAATTAAGACGAGAAATACTCAAGAAGTCGAATGACGGGGCTATTTCTAAGAAATCAAGAAATTAATACAAGGAATACCCAAGAAGTCGAGTGACGGGGTTATTTTCGAGACGTTAAGAAATAAATATGAGGAATACCTTGGAAGTCAAATGACATGACGATCTCCAAGAAGTCAAGAAATGTCAAATATATTCCTAGAAGTCGAGAAATTAAGTCAGGAGCACCTAGGAAGTCAAACGACGGGGCGATCTCCAAGAAGTCAAGAAATGTCAAATATGTTCTGAAAAGTCAAAAGTAATGAAAATGCCCAAGAAGTCAAGAAGTGACAGGACTACTTCCGAAAAAGGGTGCAAATACCCAAAAAAAAAGTCAAAAATTCCAACACCCCAATGTTTAGAAAAACTGCAGAAATACCCTGATGGAGGGGAAATTACAAATATACCCCGCCTCAGGCAAAAACGTCCTTTATAGACACCAAGATAACTTAAGGGTCCAATCACAATCAAGAGAGTGATTATGACCATGAAGTAACTCCGAGGGACCGACAATAATCATCTTGGCGATCCAACGGTTCTCGTGATGAAATTCAAATTCAACCATCCGATCGGGGGGCAAAAGTAAATTTAATGACCTGATCAGGACGAAAGCAAATTCAAATATCCAAATGTAGATAGAAGCAAATTCAGAGGCTCTAGTTGAGACCAGATGTAATCCCGAAGAGCCGATTATACAGTCGGGACCATATGTAAAGATCTTGAAGGCGTAGATGACAGTGTCAGTTTCGGTGTCGGTTTCGGCCAGGTCCGAAACCGAAACCGTTTCGGTTTCAGTTTCGGTCCGAGACCAAATAAACTATTATTTTTTTGCCAAACTGTAGAGTTTTGGTTCCGGCCCAGTTTCAGCCAAGTAGTTTCGGATCGTTTTAGTCTGAAATCGAAATGTTTCGACCGAAACTGCCAGCCATGCTTGATGGACTAATTGTAATTCAAATTACATTGTTCCAAAAAATAAAGTCTCCAAATTTCTTTACAAGAGTATGTACCCGTCATGGGCGATCATCAAGATCATTTATGTCACAACATATAGAGGCAAAAGGCGTTCTTTGACAGTTAATCAAAGGTGTTCGGACTTGTTCCGATGTAAATTAACACCAACTCCGGTCGATAGGGAAAAGTCCAATACACGAACCCTAGATCATTTGATAAACTCGAAAGCGCGGAATTAACAAATATGCCGAAATATCCACATATTTATCCAACGAAACGGGATGTCCGAAAATTCCGCGTGTTAAACAGGTGTCGAGTTCGAGCTCGAGCTGAGTGATACTCAGCTTGGCTCAACTTTTTTGCACCCCTATTCTTTGTCAACCTCCCACTACCTATTCTCTGTCAAGCACCATAGTTTCCTTGGGGACCCCATTACCCTTGCAAGCTCTTACCACCCCTGCATAAGTCCAAGTAGCAGCTACAAGAATAGGATCTTCAAGAAGTTCTACTATAATCCTCACCCAACATTTTGTTTGACCCTAACAGAGCTTAATTCAATCTGCTATAGCCTACTCTGTTTCAACATCAACCTTCACTTGGGCAAACTCTAAGCAACTCCATTCATGTGTAGATTATGAACATGCAAAAGAGTACAAAAAGGCTTCACTAAAAGCTTGGAATACCTCCACATCCCATAACACCGAAGGAACACCCACCAAATGGCACCATTATTGTAACACCCCAGGTTTTCAGATCTATCTTAACAGTGCTTATTTGGAGCTCAGAGCACCGGTTGGGCAATGGATTGTCTTGCAAGGCCTAGACAGAGATCGGACAAGTGGCCCTATTGCTTCACAGAAAAGCAACCCGATAGGGCTCTGAGGGTCATAATAGCAATTTTGATAACTGTATCGCGAAGTTATGATCATTTCAGTTAAGGGTGCACGAGAAGCTAATTGTGTCATAGATGGTTGATGCATTCATGAGAATCTTGTCTGGGTTGACTGACGCATTCAATAGAAAAGGAGTCAGGGTAGGGCCATGCATTCTCAGATCCGAGCCAATCAAACTTGGTGCGCAGAGGGGACAAACGTATCAGGCGAGTTGTCAACTAGCAGGGTGAATTGCATCATAGGGTTCTGACATGTTTCTTGGACATGTCAACCGTCATTGACGCCTCACTATTTCGTTATGGTTCTCATGCACAGGTAGTCTTCTCCTTCCCGAGGCCGAGGTCACCCTGTCAACGGAGCTTGCAGCATAGCCATGGGTTTTTAACCTCGATGTCCCTCTCTCCTCCCCAATTTCCAACCTTTTTCAATCTCCCACTCACCCTCATTCTCATCCTCTCCGCCTCACCCCCACTTCCACCTCCACCATCCTCTTCTCCTTCCACCAGAAGCTGATGATGGATAGGAGGCCGAGGCAATGGCAGTTCAGACGATGGCGGTGGCAAGCTTCGGCGAGGGTGGTGACATAAGGTGTCAGCGGCAATCTCTGGCGAGCAGTGACAGAGGCGAGGAGGAAGTGGCTAACCAACATGAATGCCCCTCAAAGTAGAGGGGTTCAAGAGGAGGTAGGGTGATGGTCTCCCTTGTTTAGGTCCGAGGTCCATGTTTCTTCCCCGTTCTTCACGTTAGAGTTTCCATTGTAGCCTGAGAAACTCATGTTTGAAGGGTTTATTTCATGTTTAGGAATAATTCTCTGCTTGGGGTTTGAGTGAAGAATAGCTTGTCTTGTGATTTCGTTTTCATGCTTAAATCTGTGATTTTGGCAATGCATGCCATCTATTTTGGTTCTTTGAGGTTGGATTAAGCTGGGTAAGTGTTCCCCCTTCACATTTGGCCATTTGGAGGCAATGGTTTGAGCTCCAGCAGAGCTAGACTCAGGCAAGTGGTCCTTTGAATATGCGCCAAGGGTGACTGCATATCAGTTATAGGCATCAAGGACACCTAACGTGTTTCAGTGTTTGTTTTTTCAGCATTATGAGGTCTATGCTGGACATGTCATATCAAGCAGATGCGATTCATGTAGAGATCATTGGAGATTGAGGCGTTTTGGGGTTTTCTGTGATGGTCTCTTCCAGGCAATGGGCATCTGCTCAAGGTGACACTTTGCCGTAAAGCGTGTCTGAGAGGGATGCCACAAAATAAGTTCTACACCCGAAGGTGCTATGTGGAGTTCTGATATGAAGATTTTGGCATCCTACGGGTTCTCAAGTATTCTGGATTTAGTTCCAAGGTTTCCTTATGAGAAGTCCTTATGTGTGTGGTTACATTTCCTCAATTGTAGTTACGTTCCAGTGTTGTGCCTTGCAGAGGGTTTGAGTGACACCCTTTGGCTTCGGGAATGTCCTGGACTAGGGGGACAAGTCAGAGATTGCCCCCTGCACTTTGTGCGTGAGTGGTTTTGAGTCAGTTCCCAGGACCCCCATGTGTGCTTAGCCCAAGTCTGGGCTAGGGAGAAATTGATTGTATAGGACAGTAATAGAGCCCACTTGTGTGCACACTTAGCTAGGCATTGTTGGCAGTTTTGGCCGAAACGTATCGGTTTCGGCCGGTACCGATCCGAAACCAGACCAAAACACTGTAGCAGGTCCGAAACAATTAAAAAATATTATTTTAAATGGTTTCGGACGAAACCATTAAGAATTTCGACCGAAACTGGTCAGTTTCGGCCGAAACTAGACAGGATTATTACCTTTTTTAATTTTTTAACCGGTTTCATCCGGTTTCGGCCGAAACCGAAACCCGAAACCGATACCGAAACCGGTACGTATCGGTTTCGGAACCGGCCGAAACCGGTACCGAAACCAATACTGCCTTCCTTGTAGCTAGGGGCACGGACGTCATGACTGCGATTCCGGACCCTAGTTAGTCCTTTCCTAACTGGCCATACTCTACAGGGTTCCGGACCCTCGTGGAGGTGGACCAAGTGTGAAACTATGTTAGATAGTAAGACGTCAATGGGCGCACCTGACAGGAGTTGTGAGGGCTAGTGGGAGATTGTCGCTGTCACTCAATGTCAGGGAAAGGTTGGACCATGTGTGTCATGCGACAGCATGACTAAGGTTTGGTGTTTTGGGGCAGTGTTGAGACACTCCCAGTCCTTACGCAATCCTACGACAGTGCTGTGTTTACCGCATAGTGTAAGTTGTGGTGCTGCTTGCGAGTTTGTTTTTTGGTTACTTGCATTGCAGTCATCTCTGCTATTCCGTTTAATTAGTATCACACTAGATCATAATCCCCAATTTTATGTACATATGTTATTGTTATTTTCCGTATGTGAGATTGCATGGTGTGCACACAAGTGGACTCTATAACTGTCCTATTTTATTCAGACTAGAAGGTTGGACCGTTGGACTAACCTCATTCTGTAATCTCCTTGGGTCTGTTATGGGTTTCATGGGTTTCTTTCTCTTTGGGTGAGGCTCTACCGTCTTGCGTCTGTTATGGGTTTCATGGGTTTTTTTCTCTTTGGGTGAACCTCTACCGTCTTGGTAGATGACCTTCTCCTTTCTTTTGCTCCTTGTACGGGCTGTATCCTGTGTACTTTTTTTTGCTTTTTCAATGAACTGTGGTCTCTAGGCCACCTTCCCAAAAAAATGGCGGGAGATCACGGTATCCCTTACTAAGCCGATGACTTGTGAGGCTCACCCCTACATTTTCATGTGAGGACTCTCAGCAACAGCAGTAGGAGAGAGGCAGAGTCCTTGGTGTGCAGCCAGCCAGCTTGAACCAGGGTATTCCCACGTAGTTGTGCTTTTCTTTTCTTTCGGACCTGTACTTTCTTTTCTGGACTGTACTTGGGAGTTTTGTGTTATGGACTGTGTATTATTCCCTTTGTACTTAATTTCAACCCTTTATTTTTGCATTATTTTAGTTTCTTATTCGCCTCCCCAGACATTGTCCCAGGTTTAAGCCCAAAGGGCAATGGGCCAGGTTCTGCACTGTGCCAGTCTCACTGTAACCAAGGATATCAGTTCGTTACAATCATCTTTTCCCTTCAGCCACACAAAGCATGCCACAGAACAGATCCCACTCTGACCACTGCAGAGTGGATGTGTGCTTATTCTTCAGAAGAGTAGTCTAACACTTTCCTGAAGGGCAAAAAAATAGAGCTCTGGATTCATCCAATTTATTTATATGCCAGAACATAGAGTCCGGCCAAAGAGACACCAATACCAATCTAGTTTTATCAAGACAAATTGGCGGGGCAGCCACAGAACACAGCACACACACTGCCGAAACATTTCCTGGTTCTGCAAGTATGCAGGAAACCAGGATGCCTCCACACGTGGTGCATGCACGCGTACTTCCACTGGTTTGACAGTCCTCTGCTGATGCCAAACAGCCTTCAATGACTGCCATCTAAGAAATGCCGAACAGCCTTCAATGACTGCCATCTAAGAAAACACCTGGAGCTTCAATGCCCGCTTAACTAACGCCATTATTGCTTGAGCTAAACTAGAGGTGTCCAAACAAAACTAACAGGTGAGAGAATTTGAAAAAGAATATGCCAAGAAAGCCTCCATCAATGCATTGTGTGGTGGCCCAACTGCACTGCAGCCAGCAGAAGGCACACAACTACCATAGCAGAGGTATACTCTCCCCTCTTCCACCCTTATGCCAGTTATGTGCTCCTATGGTTGCTATGTCTGCAGCAAAGAAAGCAGCAGGAAAGCAGACATAGCTGCAGTCCAAACCCCTTTGAGTGTAAGTATCTGAATTATGAAGATCCACCAAAGAGGAGTAATTCAGGTTCATGAGGCTTTCCATGTAATTCCTACAACTCAAGAGGTTTACAAACCTTGAAATCTTGAACCAGAGGTAAGTATGGAAGTATCCTTACCAGCTAGATTGCCAAAGCATGATCATTGGTAGCCAGCATGTAAGTTAATTAGCATGATCAGTTGGATATTCATATTGTTATATGTGCCATACTTAGCACACCATATCAGCATGATTGTACAACTTCTTTTTCAAGACATGTGAATAAAGTCACTACAAAGTACAACCTACAATGCATCATTCTATATGTTTCAGAATTTAGAAACATATTTGAAAGAGCAAGACCTGCAAATACATATCTACTATTAGCAAAACGTCAATAAATGTTTTTTAACAAGGGGGAAAATGTTTTAACTTTGAGGATGCTCAAATTGAAGGTAACCACAAATCAAGAAAAAAATGATCCAGTCGGAGCCAAAATCAATTTTATATGTTTCAGGTGCTTCTCAAGGTTATGGAAAGAAATCATTCAGCTTTCTAGATTTTTTTTTTCATATGAAGCATGTCTCACATTCTATTATCATCCACTGTATCTTAAACGAATTTGTGTAAATGTACCCTCCTCAGGAATTTATTTGCGAAATTGATACCTTTATTTTTCATATTGTTTTTAACCACCTCACTACATTGCAGTACTTGTCAAAATAGCCCTGTCATCACCATCCTTTAACATATCTTATTTAACCCTCGTTAAATTTTTACCATATTTGAAGAAAGTATAAAATCTGTGTGTATGGCACGATGCGCAAATGCACCAAACATACCTCTTCCCAGCGAATGTTAAAGTTTAAAAAAAAGGTTAAAAATATTGATGTCCCAGCAGACTTAGTCACCCTTCAAGGGTTGGCTAAGGGGAAAAAGGTCATAAATCCGGCTGAGGTGAAAACCCGCAAGGGCGTCTCAGACAAAAATGGGTAACCCCTCGGTGTGAAAACTCGCAAGGACACGCCAGAAAAAACTAAAGGGGGTCAGCCTCGGCGAAAATCTGAAAGGGCGGTGAGGTTGGTAATGTGAAAAAAAAAATAACCCTCTTGCAACATGTTTCTACGAGTGATTCCAAGTCAGTGACTTCACCCTGTGATGACAAGTGCATTATACTAACGCCGTGGCTATAGTTACAACATCACCATGCAACATCCAGTCCCACCGGGACACCATGGCTATCATTCAGACATTGCCGTATTATGTCCCACCGGGATCGCCAGCATTTTGAACCTTTGGATTTGATTCGTATGCCCCATCCAGGCTGTCAAATCCGCCTTTCTTTCTCGCAGGGTAGATTCATATCTCTTTTGGCTAGTCAACTCCGCTTACATTTTTCAATTCCAGATTTGACTCTTATGTCCTTTCGAACTGTAAAATCTATCCATTCCTTTTCTAGAGTTGACTCATACGTCTCTCGGCATGTCAGCTCCACCCATATTTTGGACTTCCCGAGTTTGGCTCCC
Source organism: Amorphophallus konjac (assembly GCA_022559845.1). NCBI lineage: Eukaryota > Viridiplantae > Streptophyta > Magnoliopsida > Alismatales > Araceae > Amorphophallus > Amorphophallus konjac. Next base: position 354,279,290 of record CM040119.1, on the reverse strand, counting down.
GAGTTTCTCCGGACTATCCAATCCGTCCTTCTAGTCCCATCGGGCTCGGCCTATGCATGCCCCTTTTAGACTACCGACCCATCTCGTCTATCGGCTTCGAGTTTAACTCATATGTCTCCTTCGGACTGTTAAATCCACTTCCTTATTGTCCCAACCGGGTCTGACCTATGCATGCCCTTTTCAGGCTGCCAACCCATCTTGTCTATCGACTTTCGGGTTTGACTCTCACGTCCCACTAAGGTTGTCAAATCCACTCGTTCATCTTCCGAGTCTGGCCTATGCATGCCCCTTTCGGGCTGCCAACCCATCTGGCCTATCGACTTTTAGGTTTGACTCTCACGTCCTACTAAGGCCGTCAAATCCATCATTTCCTTCTTTTGGGTTCGGCCTGTGCATGCTCCTTTCGGGCTGCCAACTCATCTCGCCTCTCGACTTCCAGGTTTGACCCACATGTCCCACTAGGGCTGTCAAGTCCATTCTTTTGTCTCATCGGGTTTGGCCTGTGCATACCCTTCTTGAACTATCAACCCTATTCGCCAATCAGCCTTCGGATTTGATCTATATGTCCCACCCAGACTGTCAAATCCATTCTTTCATCATATCGGGCTACCGACCCATCTCGCTTATCGGCTTTCGTGTTTAACTCATATGCCTCTTTCAGACTGTTAAACCCACTTATTTGTTGTCTCAACCGGGCTTGACCTACGCATGCCCCTCTCGGGCTGCCAGCCCATTCGGCCTATCGACTTTTGGATTTGACTAACCATGTCTCACTAAGACTGTCAAATCCACCCGTTTGTCCCACTGGGTTCGGCTCGCATGTCCCTCTCGGGATGCCAACCCCCTTTGCCTCTTGGGATCATAGATATGCAAAAAAAAACGGGGCTAAAAATACTAGTGCCCCAGCGGACTTGGTTGTTCTCATTAGGAGAGCAATCAAAGGCAAAAAGGTTTTAACCCAGCTAAGGTGAAAACCCGTGAGGGCACCTTAGGCAAAAATAGGTACCTCTCAGTGTGAAAACCCGCAAAGGCGCACTGGAAAAAGCTAAAGGAGACCGGTCCTGGCGAAAACCCGAAAGGAGGGTAGGGCCGGTAAGGTGAAAAAAACAGAGAAAAAAAAGAAAGAAAAAGGAGCATATATGCAGGAGGATGGAAGCAAAAGTTGCTAAATTCTGTCATTTATTCATCAATATCGTCAAAAGAAAGTAGCCCGAGACAAGCCCTCGGAGTAACCAAGATAAGAATGGGCAAAGTACAAAAGCCCTGTGTACAAGTACAAGAAGACGCCAAGGCCTATCAAGCACCAGACTCGCTCCTCCTCAGGTCGACAAGGCGAGTCTCACTCTAAAGAGCCTCCTCCTGGAGCCCCTCAAGCCTATAGCAAAGAGTCTCCGCCTCAGCTTGCAGGCGACTGAGCTCCTCCTCAGCCTCCTGTGTCTGCTGCAAAAGAGCCTGCATTTCCCTCTACAACTCCTCTACTCGCAGGGAGACGGTCCGGTCGCACTCCCGAACGGCCACAGCTCGAGCCTTGAGCTCCACCTGAGCCGCTCGTAGTCCGCCAAGCCACTCCTCCTCCTGCTGAATCATCAACTGAGTCCTCCGTCTCTGCTCCTGTACGACATGAAAACTCATCCCACAAGGCCGTAAGCTTCAATATCCACACCTCTTTGGGGAGACCGAATGCGTGGTAACCCCTGGTAAAGACTTCCAAGCTACCCCTCAGAGCCTCCACAGTCGGCAAGGGGTCGACCCGAATCAGTTGCTCAAGACCATGGAGAAGCCGGTCAGCCATATCATCATCTGCCAGCACCATCCCAAGCTGAGGGGTGTCAGGCCACTCGACCCCAAGAGCAGGGAAATCTGCGGGCACCTCTGGAGCCTTCTTTCAACAGAGCTGAAATCAAGAAGAAGAAAAATGGAGTAAGTGTCCTTTCATAATCAAGAAAATAAGTATGGAAGCCGCAAAGTGCAAGACATGATGGCCTACCTGAAACAGTCCCGTGTACGGGAAGAGCTGCAGAGGTGTTTACCTCCCCAATGGCCTGGGAGGGAGCGTCTATAGGGGCTAACTCTGGCCCAGCAAGTGGTGCCTCTGTAGCCTGGCTCCCTGCAACTCAAATAACAGCATGTATTTATGACTGTCCATGTATAAAGTGACATGCAAATGATGTTGAGCCCCAAAGGGCAACCACATACATGTTTCAAGAATATCGCCTTCTTTAGCTATGCTGGGAGAGATGGACTCCGTGTCGGGGACCCTTTTGGAGCAAGGTTGCACACTCACAGGGATCGGCCTTACCTCCCCTGCAGACTCCTCTGTCTCAGGAATCTCAACCGCCGGCCCTGAAGAAGGAGAACCTATGAGAAGAACGCGAGGAAGTGGTTAACACCATAAATAAAATATGGTCACATGTTTACTCATTCATTGACAGATGCGGGGAATACCTGTGAGCTGGGGGCCCACTGACAAGGCGCCATGGCCAGGGCTGCACTGCTCCTCTGGCGAGTCCCGGAGAACTTCCCCTCTTGGAGTAACCCCACTAGGCTGCTGCATGTCACCCTCGGCATCCTGGCTTGCCGCTACTCACACAAGTAATGTGATAGGTATCAGTCAATTCAGCAATGAAACAATACGAGAAAATAACACAAGTCTGCAGACTTTTTACCTGGAGGGTCAGCCACGCTGGCCTTGTCAACACCAGCACAAGGAGAGTTCCCCAGCGGAAGTGTTGACATTATGCTATCAAGGACCCCTGGCGCTGGGATTTCAGCACCCGCCATCTCCATGGTCCTTGTAACTTTTGGATCATCGCCATAACTCAAGAGGTCCGTAAATGAGCTAGATTCGACGAGTTGTGAGAATTCCTCCATAGAGACGGCCAGGTCAACGCCTATATAATGATTGGTCGAATAAACCAGACATATCTTCACAAGAAAAGGTTGGTTGGAAAAGACAAGAATGCATCTATGCTCACCACAAGTAGCCTCCAACCCTCCGCTTTCTCGGGAGCCTTATAGGGTCGAGGGATTTCCCCTGCCTGAAGAAGAGCTCGAAGTCCCGGTGCCTAAGGAAGAGCTCGAACTTCCTCCTGTGGGGGAGTTAGAAGCCGCGGAACCCCCACTCTCGAAAGTGGACTTGGCATTGTCTCCCGTCGCAGAGACATAGGGAGTAGTATCAGGGGCCCCTGCATAACCAAAATACAGCACTGAAGAATTAATGACTTCCAATTCTTCACGTACGAATGAAGAGGTAAGGCTGAGTACATTACATGAGGGCTGAATAGCCGAAACCCCTTTTGCGATAGGTGAGGGGGAGCTAGCCGTCACCGGCATATAATCGTCCGCATGAGGGATTAATCCGTCAAAGCTAAAAATACTATTAGGCATGGACTCATCAAGAGGCATGTCCACCCCGACAGAAGTATTCGCTTGAGGAGGAGAGAAACTCATGCCAACCCTGGCCTCAGGAGGAGCTGCATCGAGCACGGCAAAAGATGTTTACAACATTGCATATAAGCCTAAAAGTGGTGAATAATAATAATATGCAACTTACTGGAGACGTCCTCCCTGGCTGGAGACTCTTCCTCGATCCGAAGGCGGGACGAGGGTCTCGCATCCCCTCTGGGACTCTCAGCGCGAGGCCTTTTCGAGACGGCATTACCCCTCTCCGGCGCCATATCGGGAGGACCCTCCAATGGAGCAACACCGGCCACTCCAGCAACACCACCTGCAATCATCAAAAGGATGTGTATAACATGCATTCTAAAATGTGAAAATATATGCATAACAGAAGGCCAGACGGGGAAATAATTACCTATGGCTCGAGCTTCAAAATTATTTGCTCCGACTTCAGTCGAAGAACATGGGCCACCGCCTTTACAATCTCCAGAATAGCAATAGGAGTCATCGCCATTTCTAGGTCAGAAATGTACTCCACCGGGCCTGCACAGCCCAGGGCGTTGATCACATGGGCCCTCCACTCTGCAAATGTGCTGCTCCCGAGTGCCCCCTTGGGTATTGATTGGGACAGTTGGGATTTCTTTCTCACCCCGTAGGAAGCCTGCAAGTCCTCTTACCAAAAATAGACCCTTTGAAGGGCCTGGGACTGCCCTGAAGTAGAGGAGGAAGAAGCTGCAGATGTTGCTGCCGGTGTACCCTTCAAGGTCTTCAAAGCCCCATTGTACTGACTCCTATCCACATGAACTGTCCAGCCTTTCTCTCACCACATGTCCTCAATGTCACTGATAGCCTGGGAGGCTCCTGAAAAATGAGATCTGATGAAGACTGGGTCCACAAATAAAGGAGGCAGGTCCTCCCTCCTCAAACGTTGCCCTTCAGTAGCTCAAATGGCATCACAGTGCTCTCGGAAAACATTGCTGGCCTTGAACCACCAGCGTGCATAGTGAATGTCAAACTGGCCTCAGCGCCCCTGCTCTGGAATGGGGTAGCCCTAATTCACCCCGCGGCAGAGAAAGTCCTGCCACGCTGCCGCCACTAAGTGCACGGCCCTATGCTGGTATAGTCGAAGGGCTTGAGGAAACTCTGCACTCGAAGGAATGACCTGATCATACCCAAACTTCCGGGCAAACCGGTGCGAGTAGTAAGGCTCAATAATAGCTATGCTGGAGCACCGATAGACTAATACACTCGGGCGGATGCATATAACCCACTCGGCTAAGCCGTGGGAAGAGAGCAACGCATGTGAGGACACACTGCTGACAACTGTGTCTCCCTCTTGCCCTATATAAGAGCGGTAAAGGTAGGAGAAGTAGTCAAGGGCTAGGTCCTCGCCCCTCCTCACTAGAAAAAAAGACAAGGCCCGTCGGGTCCCTGCAAGCTGAACCGCAGCATCCTGTGACGAATGTCCTATGAATAAAAAAATCAACGGCGCCGCCAAATTATCAATTGGGGTCCTCTGAGAGAGCTCTGGAAACAACAACTCTGCCCATGCGCTGAAGTAATGAGTGGGTGGCATAATATTCTTCTCCCGCGGCGATGAATGAGAGGTCAAAGCCCCAAATGAATGATAGATGTTCGCTAGGGCTGCGGGAGCAATGGTGAGTCTCTGGCCACAGGTTAGCAAGCAGGCTGGATAAATCACCTCAGGTCGCAAGACCCTACTCTCTCCGTGAGGGACTACAAAACTGACCAGCCAGTAGGCCAAGTATGCCGCCAAGTATGTGAGGAGAGAAAGCCCCCTCGAATTCCATCCCAGTGCAGGTGCAGGCAAATGTCGTGGATGCGGAGAAAGGTCTATCTTGATTTCTCTGCATTCTTCCCAGGTAGTGCCAGACTGAGCAAACTCCTCGTGGCAGAAGAAAGTGCCACTATAAAAATGGCACACCCACGCGTTCAAAGTCACCCTCGGGGTGCGAGGGGTCTGATCTGTGCCGACCTGGGCCAGGTCTGTCCATGTCTTCATCAAGAATCTAAAGCAATAAAGCATAGTATACCTCCCAGTACCATCAATGGAGCTGAGATGCAGGTCATCAAGGGTCAGCTCCTCGTAGGGCCTCCCGCAGATCGGAAGACCAAAAACCCTCTGAAAATCCCAGAGGTCTAAAGAAGTCTATCCCCCAGCAGTGACGAAGGTATTCCACCGGTGGTTAAATCTCACTGCTAGGGCCTGTAACGGGCCCGTGTAACAAGGGTAGGAGTACAAGGCGGTCGTCACTACATGATGGATCCCCACCTTGTCCAGTACCGACCGGTAGACAATCAGGATGTCCCAGAGCCACTCTATCGCGTCCCGATGGTAGCTGTGAGATGGGATAACTAACCACTTCCCATACCAACTGGGAGTCTTCAATGCCAAAATCCTCTCCAGCATACAGTCATGAGCATATTCATCATGTGCAAAACTCACCCCTGAGGGCATCAAGAAGAGGCCATCCACGGTCAGGTCCATGGTCTTGTGCTGCCCGTGCATATGCCAAACCATTTGGGCCAGTGGTGCAGCCCGGACTGTGAAGCTATCATGATGCTGACAGAAACCCAGGCTCTACCGATCCGAGTACTGTCTCTGCCGAGTGAAGTCGTCTAGAAAGCTCGGATAAGTCAAGGAACGCAATCCTTGCATGTTGTCCCTCCCCACTAGTATGGCCCACTCAAGGCGGCGCCTCTCCTCAGGCAGTAAGGGATCATCATCCTCCATGCCGATCGGTGCAAAGCTCTGAAGGAACCGATGAAGATGACGATCCAGGGGATAGTGGCGCAGATATCCCCCCGAGAGGTCATATGTATAAATACCGTCTCTCCTTGTAATACGGGACATGTTCACGAGGCCTTCATTTTCGCCGGCACTCTCGGTTGGGCCCTTAGCGACCCACAGATAGCCAAAGTCAACCCTACGGAAATTCTCTTCATCAATGACGCGGGGAGGAAAAGGCGGCATGCGCTGGTCAGTGCGCTCAATGCGACATTCATCCGTGCCTCTGGCCCTCGGCCTCCTCGACCGACTCCTATCTCCGCTACTGCGAGCCATGCCTACAAACGCAGAGAAACAAAAACAGGAGATACAAAGAAAGGAGCAAAGTCAGGCCAAACATTCCAGGACAGCACCACAAACATTAAATGGAGTCCTATAAAGTTCAAAGTATATTCAAGAGACGCATAGTGACCATTCCCTTTAAAGGGCACGGGTCGTCCGCCCCCGCCTCCGGCCGTGACGGATGTCCCATGGGGGACATTTGTTGCACCCATAATTTTCTCGAAATACTTCGAGAATTTTGTCTCACAACAACCAACGAAATATACGGTGTAACGTCGATACCGTCATTCCGCGGAGTACCTCCACGATTTAGGGTCTATTGGCCCGACCACGTATTATTACAAGCGGCGTCGCAGCAAGGGAAATTAGAGGGAAAATATACATGCATACTTGTCAAAGTGGCCGAATAATTGTGTATCACACGGCATGGACGGATGCAAAAACTTCCCCCCGAGGCGAACGGCGCACAAACAAACGACAAACGAACAATCTTGAGCTCCCACACGGTTCTCCACCAACGTGTTGCTGCCACGCGACAGAGAGTGAGTCTTGGAGAGCAATAAATGCAGGATGGCGGCTTCTCCTCGACCCAAGGCGACAGAAAGGTGCAGAAAATACGTGAAGAGGGACCAAAAGGCCACCCCGGGGGTCAAATGACCCCACTGGGCCCCGGCGGGTTCCACCGACCCCGCAGGGCCGCGTCCACCCCGCTGGGCCCCAGTGGGGTCGACCGACCCCCGCGGGGGGTCAAGCCACCTCGCTGGACCCCAGCGGGGCCGGCCAACCTAGGGGGGGAGTCGTGGCACCCCACTGGGTCCAGCCCACGAATCAACTGACCCCGGGGGTCCGCGTTTCCATAAAAAAGAGAGAGAGAGAAAAAAAAATGGATAGGCTACCCCACCTTGTCAAAATTGGGGTTAAAGCCACTCTTTTTGTCAAAATTGAGGCAAATCCTCGTTTTTTTGACAACCTTAGTCTCTTCTATAAATAGCCCCATGGGCCCGGAGGACAGGGGAGAGACTTAAGGACGAACAGAAGAAGAAGACACGCTCGGGGGAGTTTGTTTGTTTGTAAAAAGGCCCATCAAGGGTATGATTTATAAATACCCCGGGTCTTGTGTTTATGTCCCTAAAGGCTGTGTATGTAATTTTTCATGCATTATGGATGGCCAAACTACGTAATTCCTTCGGATAATGAGGAATTACATAAATACCCCTCTCAGGATTGCAAGAAAATTCAAGTCTTGTTGTCCGCAGTTTTATCCTGCAATTTTATGTAATTAGGGCTACGCCCCTACATCCCGCGTCAGTGCGGAGACCCCCTTTTCCTTGTACAGTCGACAATTCGTCAACAACCCATGTACTTATACGATCATAGTTTAAAAGGTCTTGAGGCGGTTCAGAGGCACTTTCTGTAAGCCTCATAAGGCGTTATCCTTAAGGCACAACGAGGCGTAAGCCTTAATAAAGAAGAAAATAATCTTAAAACCATAAAAAATGCTAATAGTGATTTTCATGTGTTAATGTTATATCAACTCAATGATAAATTCATGTTATTTCAAAAGTACTAAATTATGAGCAAGCTGTCTAGTGCAGTTGGTTCGTCACCCTTCCCCATATGGGGGAGGGCCCGAGTTCGAGATCGATTATCCCCTCCCTGTTAAAAAAAAAATTACCTACCAAGAAAAAAAGTATTGAATAATATTTTAAGAACAACAAAAGAAATATAAATCTTGGGAGTACCCTTTAACACCTCATTACATTATCTTCTCAAGTGATGCACACGTCTCAATTAAATACCTTGAGGCGGTGAAGGCAGTGAAGGCGGTGAGGCGTACCACCTCAATCAAAAAAGGCATAAGCCTCAAGTAAAAGACATGAGGCGCATGCCTCGAGACGTTTTTCTAGTGCCTCACCTTGAGGCTTAAGCCTTAGTGCCTTGAGGTGCCGCCTTTTTAAACAATGTATACGATTCATGAAATTTGCCCAGTTGTTCATTAATGGGCTGGTCAAGGGAAAATTGCACTTAAGTCCCGACTGTCAAAAAATTGTATACATGCCCTCTTCATTGCGAATCAACGCATGAACGTCTTCTACGAAGTCCATCGTCGCTCCTTTCGCTTAGGGACGCTGCTAGCCCAGTCTTACACCCAAGTGTCACCTCAGACCTAGGTCCGCTTGAAACTTGATAAAATTACCAAAATACTCCTGTGATCTAGAAGTGGTCTAGGCGCCTTCAAAACTCTCCGGAGATAGCCTCAGCACCTTAGAGGGTCAGAGATTCTCTCCTACCTTCTCTTCAACCTGGAAATTATAGAAATGCCCCTGGCCTGATAAAATTACCAAAATATCCCTGGAAGCTCAAAATTACCAAGATACCCTTAGAGTCCGAAAAACCTCCGGACACTTCAAAAATACCTATGGCTTCTACAGAATTATGTTCATGTCCCCAAACGATATGGTCTTTGGCCTAAACTTAATGAGGCATTTGATCAAGCCCCGGTCTTGTTAGTCCTTTGGTGGTGCGTAAGAGGTGGCTATGAGCCGCGCAAATGGGCTTGCCCTCAGCCTCGGAACCTATGGAGGGAACCTTAAGATTTCTTTGACAATTAAAACAAAGGTGTTCGGACGTTAGGCCAATGTAAATCAACACTGACTGCGGTCAGTGAGGAAAGGTCCAGAACCCGAACCCAAATCGTCTAATACGATGCACACCCATTGTTGGCAGTTTCGGCCGAAACCGATACGCTTCGGCCGAAACGTATCGGTTTCGGCCATGATCGATCCGATTTCGGTCTGAAACTTTAAAAATAAATGGTTTCGGGCGAAACCGATATGGGTTTCGGGCAAAAGTTACATGTTTCGGTCCAAAATCGGACGGTTTCGGCCCCAAAACCGGACGGTTTCGGCCGAAACCGTCCAATTTCGGCCGAAACCCACGTCACTTGTCTTCACTTGTTGTTCTCCCCCCCCCCCCCCAAACCCCAACCCACGGCCGAAACCCCCTTGCTGCTGCGAGTTTACGACCTGTTGATGCGACAGCTGCTGCTGGTGGCACTTGCTGCTGCGCCTGGTGCTGCTGCTGCTGCTGCTGCGAATGTTGCACCTGCAGGTGCTGGTGTTGGCATGCTGTTGCTGCTGCTGGAGGTGGACAAGAGGGAGGTGTTGTTGGCCTGAAGAGTTGAAGGATCATTCATCAACCGGCGGTTGATGCGGGCTGTGTTGGGTGAGCATTGCGGGTTTCATTGTTTTGTTTGAGGTTATTTTGATTGGGTTAATTTAGGGTTTGATTGTTTTGTTGTGTTATTTTGGTTGGGTTAAAAATATAGGGTGAGCAAGGAGGGTAAATAAATTTTTTCCAAGGGTGATTAAGGTTTAATTACTAATTAAACCCTAATTAGTTCATAAAAATTGGGACTTTTGTCTATTTTGATTTGCTTAGGCTCAATTGAAGTTAAATTAAGCTTCATTTAAGATTTTGGGGTGGGAGCATGCGGGTAATTAATTTTTTTCAAGGGTGATTAAGGGTTAATTGCTAATTAAGCCCTAATTAGTTCATAGAAATTGGGACTTTTGTCTATTTTGATTTGCTTAGGCTCAATTGAAGTTAAATTAAACTTCATTGAAGATTTTGAGGTGGGAGCATGTGGGTAATTAATTTTTTCCAAGGGTGATTAAGGGTTAATTGCTAATTAAGCCCTAATTAGTTCATAGAAATTAGGGCTTTTGTCTATTTTGATTTGCTTAGGCTCAATTGAAGTTAAATTCACCTCCATTGAAGATTTCGGGGTGGGAGCATCATCATCATCATCATCAGAGCCTTATCCCAATTAATTGGGGTCGGCTACATGAATCATGTTTCGCCAAAGATTTCTATCAAGTACAATATTCATATTTAAACCCAAGAAACTAATGTCCTTCCTAATAACATCGCACCATCTCATTTTAGGCCTTCCTCGAGCTCTTTTACTAGCATCCACTAAGATCTGGTCACATCTTTTAACCGGCGCTGAGTTAGGGCGACGAAACACATGTCCAAACCACCTGAGTCTATTTTCTCTCATTTTACTATCAATTGGAGCTATCCCTAAATCCTTACGGATGGACTCATTCCTAATCTTGTCTTTCTTAGTTTTGCCACGCATCTATCTCAACATCCTCATCTCTGCTACACACATTTTGTGGATGTGTTCCTTTCGTACTGCCCAACACTCGGTACCATATAACAAAGCAGGTCTCACAGCCGTTCTATAAAACCTCCCTTTGAGTTTCACAGGCATACGACGATCACAAAGGACACCTGATGCACTTCTCCATTTTAGCTAGCCTGCCATAATCCTATGTGTAACGTCATCATAAATCTCCCCATTCTCTTGTATGATAGACCCTAAGTATCGAAAACTACTACTCTTCGGAATGTTATGTCCATCAATTAGAACCATGTCTTCCTGAACCACTCTCTCATTACTAAAATTACAGTGCATAAACTCTGACTTACTCCTACTAATTTTAAAACCTTTAGACTCCAAGGCAAGTCTCCAACGCTCTAACTTAACATTTAGAGCATCAATACTCTCATCAATCAAAACAATATCATCTGCAAAAAGCATACACCAAGGGATGTCCTCATGCAATTGTTTAGTTACTTCATCCATAACTAAGGCAAAGAGATACGGACTTAGTGCAGAACCTTGATGCAAACCTATAGACACGGGAAATTCACCAGTCACCCCAGCAATAGTTCGAACACTAGTAATAGCACCGTCGTACATATCTTTAATCAAATCAACATATCCTTGAGAGATTCCTTTCTTTCTTAATGTCCACCAAATCATTTCTCTCGGTACTCGATCGTACGCCTTCTCTAAATCAAGAAAAACTATATACAAATCTTTTATCATCTCTCTATACTTCTCCATTAGCTGCCGTAGTAAGAAAATAGCTTCTGTAGTAGATCTATTTGACATAAAATCAAACTGATTTTCCGATACAGTAGTCATACATCGGAGGCGTTTTTCAATTACTCTTTCCCAAAGTTTCATAGTATGACTCATAAGCTTAATTCCACGATAATTATTACAACTTTGAATATCTCCTTTGTTTTTATAGAAAGGAACTACAACACTTTTTCTCCAAACTTCTGGCATTCTCCGTTCCTTTAAAATTTTATTAAAAAATTTGGTTAGCCACTGAATACCAATATCTCCTAGGCATTTCCATACTTCAATAGGTAAGCCATCTAGTCCTAAGGCCTTGCCCACTTTCATTTTCCTTAAAGCATCCTCCACTTCTGACATCTTAATACGCCTGAAATATTGATATTTATCAAATATTGTGGACTCTTGGGTACCTTCTAAAGATAAATCGTTGACGGAATCTCCATTAAGTAACTTCTGAAAATAGCTATGCCACCTCCCTTTAATCTCAAGATCCTTAGTTACAACCCTTTGATCTTCACCTTTAATGCACCGAACATGATCTAAATCTCTAGTTTTCCTTTCTCTTAATTTAGCAAATTTAAATATGTCCTTTTCACCCTCTCGGGTTCCTAATTTATTATATAAATCTTCAAATGCCTTTGATTTAGGGTGAGAGCATGCGGGTAATTAATTTTTTCCAATGGTGATTAAGGGTTAATTGCTAATTAAACCCTAATTAGTTCATAGAAATTGGGGCTTTTGTCTATTTTGATTTGCTTAGGCTCAATTGAAGTTAAATTAAGCTTCATTGAAGATTTTGGGGTGGGAGCATGAGGGTAATTGATAATTAAGCCGTAATTTTTCCAATGTACTTACAACTATACTATTTCTCTTTGACTGTCTTAATGTAGCATCATGCCTAGACGTGAACAAAGTCAGGAGCAGCAAGGGCAGGAGGATCCGGGGTGGGCCCATTTCTCCTTAGTTGATGCTAAGAGAAGAAAAGTTAAATGCAATTATTGTGATAGGGAGATATATGGCGGAATTACTAGAGGAAAACAGCATTTGGCAGGGGTAAGAGGAGAGGTGAGACAATGTGACAGTTGTCCTCGACAGGTCCGATAAGAAATGCGCCAGTGCCTTCTGGGCAAAAAGGAGAGGATGCAACAAAAGGCTGAAGATGAGGCTGAAATTGCTGAGGAGATTTCAGGCAGAAGGGTTATGAGAGATGATGAGGAGGAGGAAGGCACTGAGGATTCAGATCCAGAGCGGACTGAAGCAAGGAAGCGTGAAGAAGCCGCTCGAAGGAAAGGAAAGACACCCATGGGTTCAGGGACATACTCCAATACAGCTGCACGACGTCCTGACACTGGTGCTGCCCCGCAGAGAGCAGGGCCCATAGACAGCTATCTGCACAGAAGGCCCCAAGCTACACAACCTAAAATCAAGTAAGCATTGAGAGGGGTCAAAAAATCAACAGAAGTTGCAAGGCATGCATTTAAAAGTATCTGCAAATGGTTTTTTCATGCAGGTGTCCCTGCACATGCAGCTTCAAGTGAATATTTCCAACATATGATAGATGCCATAGCAGATGCTGGCCCTGGCTTGAAGGCCCCCTCACGTCGAGACATATACGGGCGTGGCCTTAAGGGAGAGGTTGAGTAGCTCCATGATTGGGTTGAAAGCTTCAAGCATATATGGATGGAGAGACGATGCACCATCATGTGTGATGGTTGAACTGGTACCACGAAGAAGTCCATGATAAATTTTTTGGTTTATTGCATCGAAGGTACAGTATTTGTGAAATCAGTTGATGCATCAAATTATGAAAAGAATGTAAATTATTTGTTTCATTTGATGGATGACATGGTAGAACAAATTGGAGAGGAGAATGTTGTGCAAGTGGTGACTGATAATGAAGCCAGTTACAAGACTGTAGGGAAGAAATTGATGCAGAAGCGCAGGCATTTATATTGGCTCCCATGTCCAGCACATTGTCTGGATCTGATACTTGAAGACATAGGGAAGAAAAATAATGTGAGGAAAACAATTGACCGGGCACAAAAAATCACCCAGTATATTTATAGCCATCCTAGGATATTGAACATGATCAGGGAGCATGCAAGTGGGGGGCGAGATATCATCCGTGCAGGGCCAACCAGATTTGCTTCGAATTTCATTTCTTTGGAATCTTTGCACAGGTATAAGAATGAGCTCAATTCTTTCTACTTTATCCTTGTAGATATGATCCGTATTTAATTCAAATTTCATTTCTTTGGAGTCTCTGCACAGGTATAAGAATGAGCTGAAAGCTTTCATGTACCACAATGCCCTGCGGGAATACAAAGACAAGTCTAATGTTGATGCTCATATGGATTCTTTAGATGTCTGCCACATTGTGGAAGACAATAAATTCTGGGGCAGGGTCTCACGGTACATGAAAGTAGTCACACCCCTCGTGAAGATCCTAAGAATGGTGGATGGCGATGAGAAGAATGATATGGGATATCTGTACGAAGACATGGACCGTGCCAAATTAGAGTTGCAGGATTCCCTTCCCAGAGAATATGCAAAGTGATAGAAAATTATTGACCATAGATGGGACAACACATTATACCACGACTTGAATGCAGCTGGTGAGTGATTAATTGTACTGAAATTGGGGTAATACCTTTATGTTGTTATTTCCTCAACCCTCGATTTATGTACGATGCCGATGCACATGTTGATGACAAGGTGCTCCAAGGGATTTTAAAAGTCATTGGTCGTTTATCGAGGACACCAGAAAAGAGACTTCAGGCCGAAGTAGAGGTTGGCCTTTATTTGATTCTATCAATAACAGGTATAGAATTTATTTAAGTAGTTATGTTAATGTATTACTTTATGTTTGTAGATGAACAATTATAGAATGAGGACTGGGACATATTCTGACTCCCAATTGCAATACGCTGTGGGAAGAGTGAGCCCAGGTATATTTTATTTTTTTGATTTCTTAACCTGAATATGTATTTCTACAACTTATATGCATTTTTTTATGGTTGGTGGAACAGTTGACTGGTGGATAATGGTGAATAATAGAGATTTGGCCAGTTCTGCATTGGCTTTCATTACAATTAGGGTGCTCAGTCAAACAACATCGACAAGCCAATGTGAAAGAAATTGGAGCACGTTCAGCCTTATACACTCAAAGATTCGCAATCGGCTAAAGGCTGAACGGTTAGAAAAATTGGTTTACTGTCATTACAATATGAGACTAAAAATAAAGAACATGAAGATAAGACAAATGCTGAGGGACAAACGCGTCGCAGAGGATGCAATGCCAGAAATTGATGTGGACGCTTTATTTGATGATGAGAATCCCTTGCAGTCTTGGGTGGAGACACGAGAGCAGATTGATGAGCCCGTTTTTGATGATGATGATAGAAGATGGGCAGAGGGCATACTAGATGAAGATGAGCCAAGAGATCCCGAATTCAGAAGAAAATCAAAGAGGGCCAGAGATACTCATGGGCACCAGAGAAGGGACCCACCTAGGGTTGTTGATGACACTGAGGAGCAGTATGATTTTCAGCCAGCTAGACACTCAGACTCAGATAGCAGGCCAGTCACTCCTAGAATGAGCAAGCCACCTGCATCCTTAAGAAGAAGTACATCAGTGTATGGGCAAACTGAGAGAACAAATGCTGCTGCTCGAGAGGACCTGGCAATTGAGCAGTTGAAGCAGATTTATTTGAGGCACACGCCAAGGGGAACAGGATGCATGTCAAGGGTGATTGAAGAAAGCACACCCTAATAGAAAAAAGCATCCCCAAAGGCCAAAAGGCGACTGGCCAGTGATGGTGGTGATGATGATGATGATCCTAGTGCAGCTGCTGGTGCTACAGGTGTTGCAGGTGCTACTACTGGCGGTGGGGATGCTGGTGCTCCTTCCTCCTTCCATGCAGACACAGGCAGAGGATACAGTCAGGGTGAGCGAGGACATGATTCACAGAGTCAATATGGGCATCCATCAGCTTATGGAGGTGGCCAACAGGAGGCAACGATTTATGGGTGGGGTCATGAACCAACATTCCAGTTCCATCCACATCCGTCCAGTTCCTCTTCTCTTCCTATAGATTCTTACGCTGATTCTGGATTCGAATCAAGCCGAGAACCTCACACTCCAAGAGGGATCCAAAGAGGGATGCAAGACTTGGCTACTTCATTGTTTGGTTATAGTGAATATACACAATACATGCAACCTTCTTATGGGTATCAAGATCAAAAGCCAGACGATGAGGGAGAAGATTCTAGTTATTACCCATATTAGTGTCTCTTCATTTAGGTAAAGATCATTTAATTTATGTAACATTTACTGTGCCTAATTAGGTTTATTGTAATGCTTGAACCTACTTTATGCTTAGTATGTAATCAAGAATATTAGTTTAATATGTTCAATGTTTGAATTTCAATGTCTACTTCATGTTTATTACACTTAATCTAATTTCTTTACAATCAAATGCATGTCTAATAAATTTTCTGATTTTTATGTGATTATTAACTTTATATCTATTTGTTTATGAATTTTTAGGTCTATTTTCAATTTTTTTAAGCTTTTGACTGGGTTTCGACTGAAACCGAAACCGAAACCAAGTCGTATCGGTTTCGGACTCGACCGAAACCGAGTCCGAAACCGACACTACCATCCTTGTGCACACCCACGGAATAAACCATGCACAGGTTATTTACACCCTCCCCATGTGCAATCCTTACCATTTTCCTTTCTCAGAAAAGAAATTTATATTTCGTGGCGTCCAACACCCGTGTTGGCGGCCTTCCATGGGATATCCTCCGGATGAGTAACTTCACCTTCAATAGGCTCTTTAGAGCCCAAATCTATGAAGCAAAGCGGTGGCGGACCCCTCTGTCAGAGAGGAAAGTGTAAGCAGAACTGACAAAAAATACGCTCTCCTTCCCCCATCTACACCACCACTCGTCCTCTCTGTCTAGCTGTGGGACAAAGTGAAGAAGAAGACAAAGAAGGTCCCCACACTGCTCCATCTCCTCTGGCATAAGGCTCCCCCTAAAAATCTATGCCCACGTACCCATCCATTACTTATATTATGAGTTGTTTATACAAATTGGACTTTCTATGTTGGACATTATTAGTGTTTCCCAAAGTATTACATATTATTATCTTGGTTGCTTGCTTTATTTTTCACCAACTGCCATTTTCTTCCTTCATGATAATTTATGGAAGAAAACACATTGCCTCAAATGTTAGGTGAGAGTTATGCTATCAAAGGCAACTGAGGCGCTCGCATAGGAGATGAGGCGAGGCGGCACCCATGACTTGCCTCGCTTTGGCCCAGCTCACCTAGGCAAACTTGCTACAGCCGTGGGCGCCTTTGGGCCAAGCCCACTTGGGGTGCCTAAACCATTCAAATGAGAATTTTCGACCAAGGAGCCTTCAACCCCCCAACAAGGGGGGCGCTGCCCCACCCCCCTTTGACCCCCCCCCCCCCGACCTGACCGCACAAGTCGATCCGCGATGCAAGGCCGAGTCTATGTGAATTTGATAGATTCTTAATTTATTTCTCACATATGAACCAATTAATTTACTAATCTTATTGGCTTTATGTATGTGTTGTTGACATATTAAAAGATATATTTATATATCTGTTTTATTTAATATATTTAAACAATGTCGTCCCAAATGCCTAGCCCATCGTTCAGGCGCTTAAGGCTAAATGACCTTGAAGTTTCATGCTAAGGCGATCCCTTGATCACCTCAAGTACCTCTTGCCTCTACATAAGGTGAGAGGCTGAGGCGAGCCTTCAATCACCACGCTCACCTCTCACCTTTAACTAAATAAGCAGTGATATTTTTTTTAGAAGTGGACGGTACCACAATTATATTAATTGTAAAAAAAAAGTGGGATGTACAAGTATAGCCAATCAGCTCCGCAAAAAATCCCTATACAAAAAAATCCACACACCCCTCGCTATCCCCCCAACAAAAGGAAAAGAGAGGAGTTGATTAACTCCACTTTACATAAATGTTCAGCCCATTCTCTCACTCTCTCACAGATAAAAGAAACAAGCATATCCTCATTCTTGCTTCACCTCTAAAGATTCTGTTGTTTCTTTCTCCCGACAATGACCATAAAGTAACATAAAGGCTAAGCCACCAGGTGAGTCTATCCCCTTTTAGGTTCCACTTATTGTGCCATTTGACGAGGAGTTGGTGCACACTCTCAAGCGGGCCGATGATGTGGTGGATCCTATCGGCGATCATGGCCTATACCTCCCTGGTGAAGGAGTATCCTGTGAAGAGGTGGTTTAAATTTTCCTCCATCTCCCCACATAGGTTGCAAAGGGTGGGTATGCCCTAAAGGAAAAAATCAATCCTATCACATGTGAGCAGCCGGCCATGTGATATCCTCCAAATCAACAGCTTTACTTTCTGTGGGCTCTTGGGGGTCCTAATATGCGGTGCAAACCAGTGGCGCATACTCCCATCTGCTATAAGTGAGTAAGCCGACCTAAATATGCAGTGGTATTATCGACATTGTTTTAGTATTATATGAAAATAAGTGTAGAAATTTCATAAATGAACTTGTAAAAAGAGTACATTTGGAAATATCCCTATTTTGAAATATCAGAACCTATAAGGCCTCATGTGTTCTTCCTCATACTATGGATTAAGCTACTTGTTTCTTTGGTGTTAACTAAGTAACCGAAAATTAAATAGGTAATTCAGATTTTCAAGAACTTTAGGATATTAACTTTTTAAGGGCTTTTCCACAATTGTGCAACCAGTTGGGCCTTTATTGGACTGCACTAATTAGGCCCGTCATGGCCAATTGACAGGGCCTATTGGGGCTAAATTAATTAGGCCATTGTTGGGCCTAGACTAATAAGTCCTAGTCGGCCAGCCATGGGCCCACTAACGCCCACTAACAGGCCTCCTCCATGTGAACAGCCAAACCTTGCATGTAAGAGGTGGGCAAGCTCACTCTCTCCCATCTGGATCAACTTGAAACAAGTAAAAGAGAAGGTGGAAGGAAGAAGAGGGGAGGAGAGAAAAAGAAAAAGAGTGAAAAAGAGACAAGTAGAATGAGAGAGAGAGAGAGGGGTAAAAAGAGGGGGATCTAGGGTTTCCTGTTCCATCCACCTCCCACCATTTTCTAACCTAGTAATATCATGGGAAAGCAGAGAAATATCACACCATCTGCTGTTCAGCAAAGAAGATGCTTGGAACTTGTGTCCTCAACATGGCAAAGGCAAAGAATAGGCAGCTTCTTCAAACCCAATGACCAGTTCGCAAGGCAAGAGGTCCTTCTAAGGTACTGCTGAGGAATGGTGTACCTACATCATCTCCCCTTATTCTTTTAGCAGTCTTTCTTATTTTGGATTTTTAAGTTTCTTGGAATTAAGAGTTCTATGGACAAATCCACTTTCAAATAAACAAGTTCCATGGCCATATCCACTTATTTTGGATTTTTAAGTTCTCGTGGAATTAAGAGTTCTATGGACATGGGGAAGGGATTGCCACCTTCCTAATTTTTCAGCATAATAAAGGGTTGTTTTCTAGTCCATTCCAGCATGTTCAATTCTGATTTTCTGAAACCTGGGTATCATGTGGGTTAATCTAAACACTAGGCATCTCCAATGGTTATAGGCAAGGAAGGCAGGATCAAGGATTGGGCACAAATCAATCAGCTCTAGGACAATTCGACCAAATCTGGCGAGATTTATGGATGTAATTGCAAACCCTAGATAATGATTGTACCAAACCTCGGGAATTGAGAGCTTTAAACGCTAAAAGAGGTTATCTATGCAACCAGGTGTGTGCTATAATTTGGCTCACCTATGTGCAAGGGTCTGTGAGCTGAAACCACACACTAGGTCCTACACCCAAACAAGTGTGCAGGGCCTGCATGCCCTGTGCACCTCCCAGGGTAAAAAAAAGAATATTCAGAGCATTTAGAAAATGAGAAATGCTAGCAACCCTCCTGGACGGGTAGAAAAGTTATCCATTCAATGCCTTATTGGTCCATGTCATTGGCACGTGGGTCCTACCCATTAAATTCCTTAAATGCTTCTTAAATGCTTATGTACACTTTCATCTATTTGTCACCCTTATTCATCTATTTGTCACCCTTAGATAGCTACTTTTCACCCTTAGATAGCTATTTGTCACGTTTAAATAGTATTGGAAGTCTCATTTGTTGCCTCGGGAATGAGCGAAAACTGACAGTGAGCTGACTATTTGTCACTCTTACATAGCTATTTGTCACCCTTAGATAGCTATTTTTCACCCTTACAAAGTTATTTGTCACCCTTAAATAGCATTGGAAGTCTCATTCGTCGTCTCGGGAATGCGCAAAAATTGACAGGAGTTGGTTATTTGCCATCCTTACATAGCTATTTGTCACCTTTAGATAGCTATTTTTAAGCCTTAAATAGCTATTTGTCACCCTTATCTCATTGAAAATACGTGTAAAACTGACAAAAAATGGGGTCCACACACTACATATGTGGCCCAATGAGAGATAAGACGGATAATAAACTTACCCTCCTGCACGGGTAATAAGCATTCCTCTTAGAAAATAATTTCTTAACTACCAGCTACCATGTTCGCATGTTTACAAATCTCATGTAAATCAGTTGAAAAATAAAAGCATAGGGAAACTTAAGGAACACAGACACCCCCACCCCCCAATTGTTACTGCCTTACTTTATGGTGGTTCTTCACCATGTTGTGCCTAAGGTTTTGGAGGTTGTGTGGTTGGCAATTCCTATATGGGTTTGGTGAATTTATTGCTACCCTTCTATTTTTATGTAGGTGGCAGGTTTGGATTGATGTTGGTAGGATCACCAGTGCCAAATAGCCATCATCTGAGTCAGTCAATAAGTTTCAATTGTATGTTTCATTTGTTTAGGATATGTAAAATGTGAGCACGGATATGCACATTTGAAACACTAAGTTGTACTTGTTTTCTTTATATGTATATACCATTTTGTAGATATTCTCAGCATGTGCTTCCATAATGGACATTTCTTCATATGCGTTCCTAGCAATTATTCTCCTATCTAACCCCTTTGTGCAACTGTAGGTGACCAACGACCATCTTAACAAGGTTCAAATGCCCATAATGTTATGACCAGCGCTGCCTGTTGCCATACAGAATCTTTAACTGAATTTCCAAACATAAGTGAAAGGTTTAGGTATCAGTATATCTCAAATTTGAGGTTTAATTTCTTAGATGTGTTTCCTTTCTTGAGAACTGATGCACTCAAAGAATGCAGCCACCTTTCATAATTTTTTGAACCCTAACAAGGATCAAATGCCCATAATTTATGACTCTAACATAGAGAGAGTCGCTTGTTGGAGTGCCCCTATGTGATGAGACAAGCATTGAGCCCTTGGTTAGGAGGTTTGGGTGGTTGGAGGCAGGCTCTGTCGGCTTCTTGAAGGGAGGGTCTCTTACGACCCTGGATGTGGTCATATGGGCTTCTGGCCCTCAGGCGGTCCCCACTGTCATCACGAACAAGCTTGCCGGAGCTATCTTTCCGGTTCGCATGTTCATCCTACCGGAGCAGCGGTAGCCAAACCCGATGGTGTACACCCGTGGCGATCAAGCGTCTGGCCTAGAGCATCCCTAAGGCTGCAGGTGGGAGGAAGAAGAAGGCTCCTGCGAGGTACGTGGAAGATTCCCAGCCACCGATTCAAATTTCAAATGGGCCGGACCTGGCCGATGACCGTAGCGCGTCGTCCTTTGGGCCTAAAGATGTCACTGCTGGGCCGATCGGGAGGCTGGTTAGGCAGCCCGGCCTAATGCAAGTGGGGACAGGCTCGACTGCTGGGCTTGGACCGACCCAAGTTGAAGTGGGCCATGGGCTTGGTCCTTTATCTACTGGTGGGTCGTAGCTCGGGCTGGGTCGACATCTACCCATGAGGTCGTGACCCATGACTTACCTGTTATTGGGAGTCACAGGGTTATCGGGCCCAATCGACCTTGTAAGGTCTGCCTCCCCAACCCATTAGGGCAACGCTCCACCCCAAGGAAGCAGTTGTCCCATCAGGCCTCCAGAGGCGAGAGCTCGACGGGGCTGCTCCGATCAGCCGAGGCCAGGGGATTCAAGGCGGCAGAGTCCCTCCCTACTCGGGGTCATCTCAACGAAGGCTCTGGAGTTCTGTGCTTCTTCTCCAGTTCTGCTATGGTAGGGGAGAGGCCTTCCCTCCTGCGTTTGCCTACGCTCGGAAGTCCCGCCGGATCCGAGATCGTTGATCCGATAGTTGGTGGTTGTCTTTCAGAGGTAGCGAGCGTCGACGACCTGTAGTCTCCTGGTGCTACGTCTGGCAGAAGCCAGGGGTGTGTCCTGGACCTCCCTTCCTAACATGTGTAGGGCCATCTGGGCCTACCAAAACCTCGGTAGGCAAAGGTGCAGTAGGTGTTCACCTCGTCGAGGAAGGTGTGCGCAAAGCAGAGACAGAGGCGCACTGTGCAAAAGGCTGTCGTGATCGGTCTCAGACAGCCATGTTCAGTTGATGGCAACGACATCTAGCCGGTTTTGAGGAGTGGTCTGTCGACTGACGTCCTATTTGCACATGTACTTTCGGGAGGGGGGAGGCCTTGAGGCTTTACCCTCTCTCTCTCTCTCTCCTATTCGCAGAGCAGCTCGAGCGTGCGCCCCACGTGATTGGAGGGGCCTTGCGTTGCCCTCTGTCATTGGCAACTCCTTCTATTGGGATCAGAGGTTTAGAGGAGCCCTGTGCTGCGAATGGGGGTCTCTTGGCGGAGTCGGAAACGACAATCGCACTTTTGGCAGGTGTTAGCCAACAGGGAGTGCTAGCCCTCCCACCCCGATTAGGGAATCAGAGGAGGTGAGCCAAGTCAAGGAAGACATGCAGCAAGTGGAGGGAGAGGTGTTCGAGGAAGCAGACGATATGCAAGAGCATGTGGAGTCGAAGCAAGCAGATGAGGCCTCTCAAGGAGAGGCTGACGGGAGTCTCAGTAAGGAAGAGGTCAAAGATATCTTAGCCAAGATGGAAAGCTTTATAGAGTCTCAGGCGAGCGAGACAGCTAGGCTGATTGGTGTGTCGACTAAGAGAGTGGATAAAGGCATGAGGTCCTCCCTCTGCTTGATCAAACGCAAGTGGCTAGCGGATATAGCTAGGAGGGCAAAGGCTGAAGGTTCTTCTAGGAAAGGAGAGAAGGAACAGGTTGTGGAGTGGGTGTGGCAGGGTGTGTGTATGTCGTGGTCAGGTTGTGGAGTAGGTTCTTCTAGGAACAAGTAGTGCTTTCATGGTAGGGATGAGCAACGGTGTGGTCTATGTTTTGGGGTCGCTTCCTCCTCCGTTTTATGTGACCAGGGTGTTGTTGGGGTGGAGGGTCGGTGATGGACTCTTAGAGGCCTTTCAGGCTTAGGTAGGCTTCTCATCCTAGAGGACAAGTGGTCGGCCTATTTCCTTTCTTGCTCACGAGGTAGAGAGTTGTCTACCACCTTTCTTACTTGTACAGTTATTTTCTTTTATATATATAGTGGTAACTTCCCAATTTCAAAAAAAATGAAAATGTGAAAAGCCCAAGAAAAAGATGGGGAATAGAACTTTGCTTTACCTTTTCAGCACCAGTGGCATCATCGATCACACAATTTTCTCTTAAGCAAACCCACATGGCATCTAAGTCATCAGCATTCAACAAAAGATCTGATTGTTTCTGCATTCATGCACAGGAAACAAAATATATAAGCAGCCAGATTCAATACTATATATGTCTAGGTTTCAAATTCTATTATCTCAGTTTGATTTGATAATGTTTACGCTGATGATAACCAAATCCAAGGTCTAAAAGAATGCCACTCAGGAAGAAATATCCAAATGAAAGTATCTTACCACAGCATACCTTTAAAAACCGGTATTTTGCTAACCTTTGAACCCTATGACTGACGGAACCTTCTTCAGGCTTCTGTACTTCATAGGGGAAAAAGGCAAAGTAATAGTGAGCAAAGTCAAGCAAAAGGTTATGTATATAAATCACGAGATGTTGGAACCAAAGGGACAAGATATAGAGCTAAAATATCCATGTAACTTGGAGCATGACAAACAAAAAATATCACTGCTTTAGTTGACATAACAAATTCAACACAAAGAAACATTCTCTTTCTATTCATACTTTCTTGTTTGGGGTCAGAAGAAAACAAGGAATGCTAAGGGTGGATGAGAGAAGTAAAATTATATGGAAAACACTTTCCATGCCTTTTTGTAGAAACTTGGAATTGTGCCTGCTTCAGCATTCTTCTGTTGCCTCTCCTTAAAAATTTCAAGCAAAATTCTCTTTGTTTCGAGCTCTGCACAAAAAATAGCATCACATTCACTTTTGCAAAGGAGGACATCTCTGTTGCAATATATATATTCCTACAATAAAGTATAATCACAAAATGACTCGTATTTGCTGGAAAAAAAGGATTTTTGCAAATAAATCATTCTTAGAGACAAAATTGCAGATTTATCATTCCTAGAAATGTATTAGCAGGTGTATCACTGCTTTTGACAAAAACTTTCAAATATGAGATCATGGTTAACTACTGTCGACGGGGACACGAATATTCCACAAAGATTAAAAGATTCCCGTTAATTGATCGTCAAATGACCAAAATACCCGTGAGAGAGAGAAATGAGGGCGCGTACCAAGGAGCTGCCAGAGGCGGCGGTGGACTGAAGAGGGGCGTCAAAGGCCAGGGACAGCCGACATGTGCAGTCAAGCCGCCCTCCTCCTCAGATAGGACATCGGAAAACATGGGGGAGGCGGGGGGGGACTTCGGCCGGAGAGGGGCTGTGGGAGAATTTCCGGTGGGGAGGGGGATTGCAGGGTGGGGGGGAGCTCCGGCGAGAAGGGGGGTTCCAAGGTGGGAGGGGGGACACTCCAGCGGGGAGCGAGAGAGGGGGGAGGGGAGACTCCGACAGGGGGAGGGGCATTATTGTCTTTTATCATATTTAATTAAGGGTAACCACAGTTAGGTTGACGGGCAGTAACGGGAGGTTATGGCGATGGCATATTTGAAATTTTTTGTCAAAGGCAGTGATATGCCTGTCCATACGTTTCCAGGAATGATAAATCTGCAATTTCATCTCTAAGGATGGTTTACTTGCAAAAACCCCAAAAAACTGGTGAAATTTTCCAGAAGAAAGCAACCAGATCACAACATCTACAACAGGCAGCATTCCAAGTCACATGACTAGAGATAACTATAAGAAATTGTAATATGGCACATCAATTCTAAGAAAGGTATCTGTAAGAATTTTAATATGGCATGAGCATGATCAGGACTTATCAATTAAGACCATAATACAAATATTCCTTAGAATAGATCAAGAAGTCATCAGCATCTTTGGAAAAGATTTCAGACAAAGACTAAAGCAAATTAATGAAAAGTTTAGAAATTTTTTTGACAAAAGAATCATGTTTTTTTTGGAAAAATTGTGGATTATACCATTAATTTTATTAATAAAATAGTCTCACGTAGTACAATCAAAGGGGGAGGGAAGAGATTCCTCCCCCAATGTCACCTGCCACCTACCTACAACAGCTAACAGCAAAATACTTTTACACAGGAATCAAAGTAAACTGGAGTACTGACTACTTAGAAACTACTTGTTCCTAAGTAGAACTCCTGCTATATGACACTGACGAAACAATTTTCCCACAACCTAGCTGCTTGAGGACTGCGACCATTATCTGAAGAGAAGGCCTTCCTTTCTTTCAACGTGTATTTAGGCCTCCCATGTTGGTTGCATCCACTCCTTGACTTTTTGTCAACATCCTCTGCCTGCATTTCTGTATAATAACCGTGCAAATGGCAAATAATTCAAACATTTCCACCATGACATCTACCTCAACGAGTTAAAGAATTCTAAAGCATTCCTTTTCATTTGGCAAGAAAATCAGATGCATATATTTTTAAGTGGGTAGTAGCACTATTGTATAAGAGTAAAGAGGATGTACATGTCAAAATAGTACACCCCAAAAACCCTATACATCAAAAGATCCCCCACCAAGACATAAACCCACACTAACCCCCAACAAGACAAAAATAGGAGAGTTGTGCACGTTCACGTTACAAAGAAGCTTCCCCCATTCTAGAACTAGCTCCCAAAAAACGGAAGCCAATCTTTCAGCAGCTCTTGCCTCTCCTCTGAAGATTCTATTGTTTGTCTCCCCCCATATCACCCACAATGTCGCATGCATGATCAACCACCAAGTGATTTTGTCCCCTTTTAGGTACCATCTTTTGCCCCAATGCGAAATGAGATGGCGCACACTCCTTCGGCACCCAATATGGCCCTGTGTCCTCCTGGCAAGCTCCTCCCACACCTGTTGTGAATAGGTGCACTCCACAAGTAAGTGATCCAAAGACTCATCATCGTCACCAGACTCACCACACAAGTAACAAGTAGAGGGCATAGTCTGTAAGGTGGTGGCCAACCTATCCCTGGTCGGAAGACTCCCATGTGAGATCCTCTAAATCAGGATTTTCACCTTCAATGAACTCCGAGGAGACCAAATCTGAGAAGCAAGTCGGTGACGCACCCCTCCATCGGCTATGAAGATATAGGCTGACTTGACTGAGAAAATATCCTCCTTTTCCCATCTCCACCTCCACTCGTCCTCCTTAGTTGGCTGAGTGGTAAGGCAAGGAGGAAGAATAGAAGGTCTTCAAGTTGCTCCATCTCCTCCGACCTGAGATTCCGTCTAAAAGACGGTGTCCACGTACCTCCTGACAATTGTGGATCAAATAGCCAAGAGACTGTTGCCATAGGAGATGTTGATACTACGAATAGCCTCAGAAGGATGAGTCCAAGGTGAAGTCCCCACACTATCTGTCCTTCCAGAATAAGTATTTATCCCCATTACCCAAACAGAACCTAACACTAGATGCAATGGTGTCCTTGCAAGACAAAATATCCCTCCAAATAGGTGAGATGTTGTGCTACAATGTTGGGAGCAAATCCTGATCCCTTCCTTTAACATAATATCTCTGCCTTATTGCTTGAGCCCATAGTCTGTCTTCTCCCACCCCAAACTTCCACAACCACTTACATAAGAGAGTCGAGTTGAAATCTCTAATGTTTTTTACGTCCACACCTCCCAACTCCTTACTTCTTCCCACTCTACCCCATAAAATATCATGACATCCCCTACACCTCTCTCTGCTACCATGCAAGAAAAATCTAGCCTAGATAGATTCAATTTTCTTTGCCATTATCTTGGGAATTCAAAACATAGACAGAAAGTAAATAGGTAAGCTATCAAGCACTGACTTGCAAAAAACCAGTCTCCCCCCATAAAAGAGAAGGGCCTTCCAACTCGCCAATCTAGATTTATACCTCTGCACGATAGGTTGCCAGCCATTGCAATGAAAAACCGCTAGGAGAGAGGAAGGTCCAAATAGGAGATAGGAAAGGCCCCTATTTGGCATCTCATTATGAACGCCGCCCTCGCAAGTGCCCTATCTTTCACATTCACACCAACTAAGAGACTCTTGTTAAAATTGATTTTAAATCCATTGACCTCCTCTAGCACCTCAAGCATTAGTCTGACCACAAGGAGATGGTGCTCATCTTCTGCCAAGAACAAAATGGTGCCGTCCGCATATTGTAGGTGGCTAATAGAAGCACTATCCCTCCCTGTCGGGAAGCCCCTAATCAAGCCTGATGTCTCCGCTCTCAGCCACATCTTGCTTGAGCAACCGGCACAAAAAGAAGAGAGGAGATGGGATCTCCTTACCTTAATCCTCTGCCACTATGGAAGGACAAAGTAGGCCTCCCATTCACCATAACAACAATAGTGGCAGAGGAAATACAAGCACAGATGTATCCAATTCATCTCTCCCCAAAGCCCATAGCCTCCAACACATCAAGCAACCTTTGCCAGTTGACCCTGTCATATGTCTTTTAGAAGCTCAACTTCAGAACCACTCCTTTCTTTCTCTGTTTTTTCGTAACAAAGTGACATTCATGAGCCACCATAAAATTCTCATGTATGTGTCTGCCTCTGATAAAAGTTCCTTGAAAGCCATTGACCAGCTTGTCAATGAGTCTATCAAGTCTCCCAACTAATAGCTTGGTAATAATCTTATACATGCCATTCACAAGACTAATGGGCCTAAAGTATGCAAAACAATCCGCACCCTATTTTTTAGGGATAAAGACCAGGAGGGTTTTATTAATACTCCCCAAGTGAGCCATTCCCTTCTGAAACTCCCTCACTGCCGCCATGAAGTCTCCCTTAATAATGTCCTAGCACTTCTAGAATAAAGCCAGCAAGAATCAATATGGGCACGAGGCTCTATCCCCAGCTAGAGAGAAGGCAACCTGGTGAACCTCCCCCTTGAGAAGCTCTAAGAAATGGCTTCCTTGTCATCCGAAAAAGGTCTGAAAGAAGGTCCAATGCAATCCTCGGTCTGCTAACATCATCCTCTGTGAACAGTCGGGAGTAGAAACCCTCGCTTGATCCCCGATGTCCTCCTCCCTAGAGAAAGAGTGTTCACCTACTTAGATGCAAGAGATGGAGTTGACTCTCCTCCCCGAAACAATGCAGTGAGAAAAAGTATTATTCTTATCCCCTTCTTTAATCCGTCTTTCCCTAGACCTCTGCTTCCAATATATCACCTCCCTAATGAAGATTTCATCAAAATTTGCCCCGAGGGTGTCCCATGAAACTTTCTATCTAAATCATCAAGTAGCCATACCTCTTCTAAGCAGTCAAGACCCTCAATATGTTGTAATATCCTGTCTTTAGCAACTCTACCTAGAAGGGTTTTCTCTGCACCCCATACCTTGAGAGCCTGCGCCACATGCTTCATCTTGCCAACCAATCTTGCCATAACTGACCTCTTGTTCCTCTGCACGTTCCATACACTCCACACAATCTCCATGAAATCTACCTCCCTAAACTAGAATCTTTCTAGTCTGAAGCGCCCACTCCTTACATGGGTACAGCTGGTCATTAAGAGGATGGCCTTATGGTCTGACACCATTGTCTGACGTCAATCTCACCAAAGACGACACTTGCACGTGAGGAAAATGATCCTCCCAATCAACCGAAACCAAAAACTTGTCCAACCTAGAACAAGTGGGGTCTACCCTCAGGTTGGACCAGGCTGTGTAGTCAAAATCGTACGTTTGCCTAGGCGCTGAGGCGGGGCGAGACGACGGCATCTCGCCTCGCGTTTTCGTGGTTCGCCGAGGCGAACGCCTCACGCGCCGCTTCGCGCGCCTCGCTCGCCGCAGAGCTCCTTGCCCGCGTCGCGCACCTCACCCGCCTCGCTGCGAACCGGATCCGCATATCAAGTAAGTTTACCCGTTAACCTCGACGAAACGAACCCTCTTTAACTCGTGAGGGTTTCAATCGCCTCCCACCCCGCGGCCACTCCTCCCTCGTTCCCTATCGATAGCGCTCATCTCCAACGGCGGCAGCAGCTTGTGGCAATCGGAGAGCGGCGTCCAACGAGCGGCGAGCGGCGTCCGAGTGGCAAGAGCGGCGTCCGGCGAGCAGCGAGCGAGTGGCGGCGTCCGGTAATCTCCCTCTCGCCTCTCCATCTCCCTCTCTCTCCGTCTTCCACTCCCTCTTTCTCTCTCACGCAGGCACACACGAAGGGGGGCTCACCCCCTCTCCCACCCTGTCACTCTCTCTCCCCCCTGCCACTCTCTCTCTCCCCCTCTCTATCTCCCTCACAATGAGAGGAAGGGGCCGAGCCCCTCTCGCCGTCTCCATCTCCTCTCTCTCCGTCTTCCACTCCCACTTTCTCTCTCATGCAGGCAAACACAAAGAGGGGCTCGCCCCCTCTCCCACCCTGTCACTCTCTCTCCCCCATGCCACTCTCTCTCTCCCACTCTCTATCTCCCTCACAATGAGAGGGAGGGGTCGAGCCCCTCTCTGTCTCCCTCTCTTACTCTCTCTCTCCCTCGCCCTCACTCTGTCTCTATCTGTTCTCTCACTCTCTGTCTCTGTCACACGCAGAGACAGACGCACACACTATTTCACCCTCTCACTCTGTCTTCCTCTCTCTCTCTCTCTCTCTCTCTCTCTGTCACTCTGTTCTCTCACTCTCTGTCTCCCTATATAATTAACTTGTTTAGTTGTTTAACTATATTTGTTTTGTTATAATATTGCACTTGTTACTCTTGTTTAGTGTATATGCAGTTTTATGATATTTACTATTCAAAAAATATATATTTGTGATATTTTGACATATAATTTAATTTTTAAATTACATATAATTATTTAATAATATCTCGGCTCAAACGCCTCAAACACCTCGGCCATCGCCTAGGTGTTTGAGGCGTGAGGCGACCCCCTGATCGCCTCACGCCTCGGACTACATAGGGACCAGGTGAACTTTGCATTAGTCATGCCGATGTCCACTAGTGTTGCATCTTCAATGAACTCAGAGAAGTCCTTCATCTCCCCCATGTTGTATCTAGGCCCCTTTCCTTTTCTAGGGTGCAACCACAACATTAAAGTCTACACCTACACACTAAGGCTGGCCAGAACTGTGATGGTGCTGTGTCAGCTCTGCCCACAAACACCACTTTTCCTCCCTACATTGAGGGCCATAAACACCTGAGAGGTAGTAATGGAAGTTGTCCCTTACGTTCCGGAAATGTAGGGAAATCGCTCTCCTGTTGATCTTCCTGTCTTGCTCAAGCTCCTCAATCTCATACTGATTCCAGAGTATCATAATACCCCCAGATCTCCTCTCAGCTAGGGAAGCTACACCTTTGGTTTGTCTAGCTCCCCCAATCTCCCTCATGATGGACTCCCCATCCCCTTCACATTTGGATTCTTATATACACAAGATATACACTTTGCATCTCCTCACCTACGCCTTCACTGCCCTTCTCTTCTCTCCTCCGCATATCCCTCTCAGATTCCACGAGACAATCCTCGTCAGGGCATAAGGATGTCCCTCTCCTCCCCCTCACCCACACACTCCCTCTCCCCCCTCTTCTAGGATTTTCCTCCCTTCACCTCTCTCGCCATGCTAAGCAACCACCTCTTCTGGATTCTAGAGAAAACCACTTTCAAATCCCTTTCCATTTCCATCCCAACGAAAAATATGCCCACCCACTCCGCCACCTCCGTCACCTGGACTACCGTCAACCTCTCTACCACCCCAACCAACTCCTTCATCTCCTCCCTACACAGAGTACCTTTGGCGGAAAGCTCCTCTTCTCCCTCCGGCTGCCCTCCTACCTCCATTACACCCCCTCCCGGGGTCTCCGGAATAGCTTCCTGGCCATTGGAGGACAGCTCCTCCCCATCTTCTAAAGCTTCAGGTTCTCTGTCGTCCCCTTCAAAGCCAATATGTTGCACCTCGTACACTCGTGCCAATTCTCGTTGGCCGGTTGACTCCACAACCGACTGTTCCAGCCGAATGTGACCCTGCAAACTCTTTGCCCCTCCACGTGGAGGCCAGGGCCGTGCCACCGGAGCTACTGGTGTTCGCCAGAGTGATCCAGTCCTGTGGAGCCCGTGATGATTGGGATTAGGCGTCCACCCTCTGCCTACGGCCCAATGGCATGGTCGACTACGAGTTCCACCCCTAGACACCCTTCCAGGGACTGCACTACCCTCCCTTCGGATAGGGAGAGAAACTTCTTCCCCATTGGAGATGCCACTACCGTCTGCACGCCGGAATAGTAGCCACTACCGTCGGAGAAGAGGACCCCGCCGCTCGAAGCCCCTCCGGGCACTATACCATCGTCCATTCCTCCAGTTGTCGAGAACAGCCTATCGGGGAGATAAATATCTTCCCTGCCGGCCTCACCATTGCAACCACCTATACACTAGAGTTGGCCGCCACCATCGGAGGAGAAGCCACGAAAGCCCTTGTAGGAATCGGGTGGCAAGGGCGACCCTTATCGGGCCCGTGGATGCCCATTAACCCCATTACCGCGGAGTCGATAAGTCATTGGGTAACGGGTACGGGCCCAAGTCCCCTAGATGGACCCATGGGTTGCATACCAAGTCTAAATCCCTGCTGCCTTGTGGATCCGACGGCCCAACATTGTTTGCTAGCGGCCAACCAGCAAATGGGCCACCTCCCGGCCCTGCCTAGTGTGCGGGGCGATTTGAATTCAAACCGCCCGCACACTGTTCATCTCCTACCCCCAATGGGGCCCCCGATTGCCCTAATATTCACTGCACCTCCCACCGTCGCCCCACCGCCACTGGACGAGCCAACAATCTAACCACAACTGAGGCTTCCCCGACGGCAAAGGTGACCACCGGAGGGACATCAAGAGGAGATGAGACAAGAATGAGAACCTCGACCATGGTCACCCGTTCCTCCGAGAGAAGATTGACTGTCCTGGACTCCACCCTCCCGAACGAGGCAGACAATAAGCCCACACCCCTTGCATCACGCAGCCACAACGGAACTCCGATGAATCTGACCCAAACCTAGACCAACCGAGGGCTGGCGAAGGTCCCTCTCTCCAAGTTCCAACGTTGGACTCAGAGAATGACCCCTCTTGCCACCATGACACCTGCATCAGCCACCACCATAGCCCATTTTGCGCAACTCGCAATAGCAAGGAGGCCGCCTCCGTGCACTTTCCAAACCTCCCAGAAGGCACCTGCTCTCCACCAGTCCTCTAGAAAATCCCCCGCCTGCACCTCATCGGCCATGCCTTGGATACGAGTGATCCAAAGACACCTAGTGAGTCACTCAAGTCACCCTACCATGCTCTCCGGTGATATACTTCCGAGGTTGAGGGCTTCCTACCTCCCCAAGTGTCATTGCATCTCCATCCAGGTCCTAACGACGTCAGCATATGACATTTTCCTCCCGCCTCTGGTCATTGAGCAGCCAATGGCATCCTGCAAAGTCTCTGCAGGTGTCCTCTCTACTAGCAACGGAAGCAGACCGGACCAGTTGCCACTCCCCCCCCCCTCTCGCTTCATTACCATCTCCCCCTACCAGCCCATCATAGCCCGATGCAGCAGACCTTCCTGAAGAGGTCCGGCAAGGGCCACCAGTCCCCAAGGGGAAGCGGTTCTCCCTCACCTACCAGGCCATTCCCGGATCTTCTCTCTAGAAAAATCTAGAGAGATAATGCGCCAGGTATCAAGTATGAATATGCATATGTAGAAGCCTATTTTATTCCAAATATGTATAGTCTCTTACTCCCCGAAGGTGCTGTCCAGTCAGAGCATGATGTTCAATACTAAAAAGAGATCTATGCATTTGAATCAAAATCTAGATCCTTGATCCTTTTGGTCACCGTTACTTCCTCTCCCCTACTTCATGTCCAACCATTCTCTCTGAATTCCCTCCACCTATCATCTTGCACGGGCAGAAATCCATCTACGTCTTATCACAATTCTTTATCTCTAGAAAAAAAATTACACGATGAACTCTGGCAAAACCTAGCACCATCAACGTTCCAGACAAATCAAGTCAGGGGAGGGAAGTCAGACACGTAATACCTGCAGAGAACTTCGCGACAGTGATCAACGATGTTCCAGAGACAGTAATTCCCAGGGACATTGACACTGATAACTAAAGTAGCAAAATAATCGAGCAAGTTGGGTATCCCTCCTGCACTGGCTCGGTTGACGCGAAGAGGGCAAAACGCGTAATGGTGAAACGGGAGTAGAGCAACCGAGGAGATTTGGTTCGACGCAGTGGGGAAGCGTACTGACCCATGAGGGCTTCGGAGCCAAGGCCAGCGCCGGAGCCGATGAACCTGCGGAGGTTGCGGACCCACGGCATGGAAGACGCCGGCGGGATCTTCTTCGGGGCGGCATCGTGGCCCCCCTCGCCGTCGCTGGAGCCACTATACATCTCTCTCCCTCCCTCTCTCCCTCTCTCCCTCTCTCTGGGGTTGGAAAGGGAGGGAACTGGCAGACGACGAGGCGGAAATAGCGTACTGGAGACGAGGGTGACCCAACTAAGGCACGTAGACGGAACTCAATTGCAAGTGTTGCGATGTGATCTGAAGCTGCCTTTGGCGTCCATTTTTAAAAAAAAGGTTTTTTACATATTAATCCCTATAAATATGACGAATTATTTTTTAGTCCCTACAATCTCTCTATTGTTTAAAAAGTCCTTAAAATCATGTAACTCTTACAGAAAGGTCCGTGTAATTCACCGACGTTAAAACAATTGGATATTCGATGGAATATTCCATCCTTCCGTTAAAAAAAGTTGAAAATCCTAAACTACCCTTACTCATGACCCTTTCCCAGTGAAACCCTTCACCCCCGCAGACGCCCCACCGCCGTTGCAAGCTGCGGACTACCCCCACCGGCCGCCGCAGACGCCCCACCGCAAGGCCCCAGCCGCAGAAGCCCCACCGGTCGACGCTGACGGCCTACCGCCGACGGCCCACCGACCACCGCCGGCCCTTGCCATCACGCCCAACACGACAAATCGACCCTTGTTATTCTCCCCATGTCTGAAATGGTATGCTATTTTGATGGCTAGATTATTCTCCACATCTATGTTTACAGTGATAATAACTTGTTCGTGTCGTATGCAGTCATCAAATGTTAGTGGAATGCAGTTGTCTCGAGGAGCTGTCGTCTCATCTCGTGTGCCGCCGATGGAATGCAACTGTAGAAGGGGTAATTGTCGGGTTTACGTCTCAAATCGTGAGAGGTCGAAAGGCAAGCGTTTCTATTGTTGTCCGTATGCAAATACTGACGGGGATTGCGGTTTCTTTGAGTGGGTTGATGATACTACCTATAATGTTGTGGATGTCAAATATCAACTGAAGGCGATGGAAGAATGCATGACAAAGAAATTAGAAAGGATAGAGTTGCAATTGAAAAACTTAAAATTACTGATGTATTGTGTCATATTTGTACTATTTGTCATTTGCCTATTCAAGTGAACGTGTTTAAGAGAGACGTATGCAATGTAAGTCCTATATTGGACATGTAATCGTCTTTACTAGAATGTAATGCCACTTATTATCGTTAGTCTTATATGCCCCATGTGTATGCTTCACCAGCTCATTTCCAGACCAAATGCCTGCCAGTGCATGCTTCACCTGCTCATGCCCATGTTTCACAGACATGTGTGAAGAGTGAGGTGTCATCATCATCAGCATCTCTGGCCATCATCATCCAAAACGAAATAAAGGCTTGTGGGAATGAACAACGTCATTAAAAGATGTTCAAAGTGACTGTGGTGGTTGGATGCAGACAGATATTTGAGTTGGTTTGTCTGCTTGACAGATGTTTGAACATGTGCAATCTGTGTATTTATGTCCGTAGCCCAGTGCTGCATAGTGTTCAATAAATGATCGAAGTGAGCTGTGACTGTAGAGGGAATATCAGAGCTGGAGCCGGCTAGATGCTGGGAACTAAGCTGCGAGGAGATGTGAACTACTGCATCCTGGAACTGTGAATGTTGAACAGAAAGCTCTTGAATTTGCTGTTGAAGTTCAGTGTTTTTCATCTGAGTGTCTGCACGGAATTCCTTAAGTTCATTCATAATAGGAAGCAGCTGTGCACTGACATATACTAGTTGGGTATGAATAAGCTCTTGATTGGAGTTCAGCTTAAAATTTTCACTTTTCATGACAGTAAATTGCTCCTGCATATATTTCATCATATGGGAATGAAGAGAATGATTGGAGCTTGTGCCGGCTTGATCTGGTGCAGATGTTTGTGTATGGAACTCTGGAGGTGCATCTGACTCTCTGAACATCTGAGGAGGTGAAGAGGGTGGAGATGTTCCAAAAGGAACTATAGCTCCAATGTGTGTGTCTGGAGTAGCCTGAAGTTCGGTTGAGGGAACTGTTGGACCTTGTAATGTCTCATAGCCTGGAAGATCTCTTACTATCATGTTTCCTTTCTTCTTGTAATGCATAAACGTGCCAATGAATTTCTGACAGTAGACATTGGTCCTTGGAATTATCTGAACAGGTTCATCTTCCAATGAAATTCCAACCTTGATGAACACAGCAGTCAAGGCACCAGCATAGGGTAGAGTTCTCTTTTTCGCAAAGCATCTCTTGTTCAGTCATGTTCTGTTGCTCTTTAGACTGCAGTTTGATA
Organism: Amorphophallus konjac; assembly: GCA_022559845.1. Lineage (NCBI taxonomy): Eukaryota > Viridiplantae > Streptophyta > Magnoliopsida > Alismatales > Araceae > Amorphophallus > Amorphophallus konjac. The sequence goes on along the minus strand of CM040119.1, from coordinate 354,243,817 downwards.
CTGCAGCGTCGACCCATCGAACTGCAGCGTCGACGCTGCCAAGGCACTTCAGAGGTAGCAGTAAGAAGTATTTGATCTGCTGCGTCCACGCTGCTTGGGCAATGCGTTGACGCTTGGTGCCTTTTATCCATTGGTCTGGTCTGTGGTGCGTCGACCCCTTGTGCTGATGGGTCGACCCCTCAGTTCATTCATCGGTTGTTTACAAGTCCATACATTGAACTGCTCTTCAAAGTCTGTACAGTGGCTTCGAATCGGCAAGTCTGTACATCGGCTTCACTCACTCAAGTGTATACACTGATGCACGTTGTGTCTCACTGTCAAGTCTACACATTGCTGTTCTTCACAGCAAGTCTATACACTGCTCCCTCATATAGGAAGTATGTACATTGCATTGGCTAAGTATATACAACGTCAGTTCATGCATTGGCTTAGGCTAAGTCTGTACAGCCTACGTCTCATGCAGCGTCAACGCTGTGAGCATTCTCAAGTCTGCAGCGTCAACGCTGTGAGTGTGTACATTGCATTCACGCTTCACAAAGTCTATACATTATGCATGGTTGAGTTGAAGTCTATACAGAGTCTGCATCCTCTAAAGTCTGTACATCCGATTGCCTTTGTTTTGGTCAAGTCTGTACAGCCGTTGGGTTTGGACTCAGAGTCTGTACACTCGATTCGCCTTTGAATTGGTCAAGTGTGTACATCCTTTCAAGCTTCAAGTCTACACATTGGGTTGTCAGGCTTCAACCCTATACATTCATTTGTTAGGCCCAAGTCTATACACTCGTTGTTAGAAGCCTGACCTTAACTGAAGTCTATACACTGGACTTCACTTTACAAAGTCTAACCAAGTCTATACAATGCTTTGCATTCTTCAGAGACTGTACAGGGTTTAGACTTAAACTGATGACTTCGTTTCATCTGCCTGACAGGGACTAAAAAGGCCAGGTTGTTTGTTCACTGGAACGTATCCATGCGTCAACGCCATTGCTAGACAGCGTCGACGCAGCCATTGAGCCTGATAGGCATCTAGCTCGGAGACAGTTTAGAAGGTTAACGCTGGAGTTCTTAGCGTCCACGCAGCATGCAAACAAGCCGAACTATTAGTTGCAGAAACACACCACTGCGTCAACGCTTTAGCCTAGCAGCGTCAACGCAGCATGTCTATCCGCCAAATACATTGATCACTGGACTGCCGATGTCGATGCGTCAACGCCACCAACTGGCAGCGTCGACGCAGCAGTTCAAGAAAGGGGCGACTTATCTCTGGCTGTATTCAATGCGTCAACGCTATCCACAGCAGGGTCAACGCAGTGGGGCAATTTCAAATGTGTACAAGCAAAGAGTAGATACTGGATCACCGATGCGTCAACGCAACATGCTGATAGCGTCGACGCAGCACGCCCATCTGCTGAAGGCTTTTTGCATATATTGCATCATTCATATCAAATCACCTGCACCAGTTAGTTACCCTTGCAACCATTGCATCATTCATATCAAATCATCACAACCCATGTATCATTCATTTCAAACCAACACAAACCATCTATCATTCAAACCTGGTTTAAGCCCAGCACAAAACTACAAATATCATTCATATCACCAACAAATAAACAGATACTTGTATCAGTTACATCAAAACTTCACAATCCATAAGAGTTTACATTGAGGACAACAACACATAAAACGGATATGAAATATTGTTCTTCAATATCATTCTTCACATCCGGTCGGCAACAACATTCTTCACATCAGCCAATGTCCTGTAGGTGTGACAAAGAGAGGGTGTTAACTATTAGAAATAACATAATCTTTACCTACAAGTTAAAAAGTATATTTTAAACTCACAATTTGGCGGGAGTTGTTGGAAGTTGAACATGGAGGAATGCTGATCAAAGTTAATGGATGCTTGACTGTCCATATTTATCACCGTGTGCACACGAATGTCTCCTCCGCTAGTGCTGCTGGAGCCCGGTGCCTCCACCGAAATTGTGCGACCTACATGAGTTATACTTGTATTAATATCAGTCTAATTCTTATTTCAATTTAGAAATTTAACATGTGTGCTAACTTACCTCTCCCCCGACTGCTTCCTTCAGTGCTGCCCCTGCTGGTACCTCTCCTAGCCCTCCCGTGGGTCTGACCTGGACCAACCGAAGTTGCAACTTGTGGCCCTTCACCACCATCACTAGTTTGAGCCTGAGTAGCCCTACCACTTACGAACCTGGGTGGTCTTCTTGGGCCTTGCCTACAACATAACTTTCAATATTATGCACAAAGCAAATCAAATAGATAAAATACAAATCATAATTGCAATACAAACTTACTTCCGTGCCACAGTTGTGGAAGTAGTGCCAATGTCTGTAACTGCAGATTCTGGTCCTGGGAGGGGTTCTTTGCAAGTATTTTTATGGTGGCCCCATTGTCCACATCTTTTGCATTTATGGGATCTCCTAAGTGCCTTTTGATTTTCATCAGCATCTCTAATCCTCTTCTTCCGAGGGCGACCTCGGGGTCTTTGGCAGCGAGGAGGAAGCACCTCAACAGATTCTACAGTCTGCCACATGCTCTTACCTGGCAATGGTTGTATTGACTTTGCATATGTGACTTTATATGTCTCAATTGAATAACATCTATTAACAAAATTATTAATTTGGAGGCCCCTACGTGCATCAACAGCAGCAGCAACATGTTGGCAAGGCAGCCCACTGACTTGCCATTGACGACAAGAACAATACATCTCGTCCAATTTAATAACACACCTCTCATACGGACCTTCCACCTCAGTCATAAAATCAGTGGAATATCTGACTGCATATTTTCCCAACTTCATAACAATTGCATTTAAATAGGCAACAGCCCGTGGCACAAACTTTTCTTTGATCCTACGTGCATGTCTCCTCCTGTGATCCATTTTCACCATAATTTTCTGCCTAATTCCATCTAACATGTCTACAAGTGGTAGGCCTCTCGTATCACCAACAAATGAATTGAATGACTCTGCTACGTTGTTAGTGATGTAGTTTAGCTTACCCTTGTCATTAAAATGACATCTTGACCAGGCATAACGCAAACTTTCTAAATAGGAAACAGCATGTGGATCTAGTTTCTTCATCTCAAATATAGCTGCTTTATATTCTTGAACAGTGTAAGATTTTGCTGCTGCCCATGCAGCATTCTTGAAACCTGGGCCCGGCCATTTCTTCTTAAAATTCCTGTAAAGGTGCCGCATACAAAACCTACAAGCAATTCGAAATTACAATCTCATCATTAATATAAAACCTATAGTCAATGTCATTAAAATACATAGTCACTCAATTCATACATTATGGAAAATAAAACTAGCAGTAGATCAAACATTGTAAAAGGAGAAACTTAATTACCTATGCTCGGCACCTGGAAAGATATCTGGGACAGCTACCTCAATGCCCTTTTCCATATCAGAAATGAATGTAATCCCTGTCGGATTTCCAATAGCGTCTTTCAACTTGTACAAAAACCATGTCCACGAGTCTATACTCTCCCCCTCAACAACACCATAGGCAACTGGGAACAAACCATGATTCCCATCAAGAGCAACTGCAGCCACCAAGATCCCAGTGTAATACCCTTTCAAGTGGCATCCATCTATGCCCAGCACTGGACGGCAGCCATCTTTGAAACCACTAATACATGCCCCTAAGGCAATGAACACCCTCTGGAAACAACCATCCAATCCAATCTTGTACTGTACAACTGAAGAAGGGTCGCTCTGCTTTAATTCATTCAGTAGCTGTGGCAAATGCTTGTACGTTTCCTCAACCTTCCCAAACACCTTCTCCTTTGCCGACTCTCGTGCACGCCAAATGCGGTGATAAGGGATTGAAATATTGTAAGCCTTCAATAAATCAGCTTGCAACTTTCTTGGAGGTATGTCAGGATTCTCCTTCACTGCTTCCAATACCCTGGTTGAAATCCAAGATTTGGATGCCATCCTGCTATCACACCTAGATGTGGCTGAACATGTGTGCTTTTCCTGCATTGTTTTGACTGCAAAAGTAACTCCATCTTGCAGCCTTGAGGCATGCACTCTCCATTTGCAATTAACATTTGCACATACACCAGTAATTCTCGTGCTGTCATTTTTCACTTGCTTGAACTCAAATTGATTTTTAATAGCATGCTGACGTAGAGCAATCATGTACTCCTGACTACTTGCAAATAGAGAACCAACTGATATATATGGGGTCTCTTCATCAGCCTCCAACAAATCTCCATCATCATCTGAAACTCCTCCATCAATATCAGATTCATCTGAGGGACATGGCCTTGAATGATAGCTGTCCTCAGTGTGTACCTCATCAGAATCAGCCACACTCTCGTCAGATTCGCTGTACTCATCTTCATATGCAACATATTCTGAGTCACTCTGCTCAGCTTCAGAACATATCCTCTTCTTTAAAATATGATAATCCTCATCAACTACAGGGGCAGGGGCAGGGGCAGGGACACCATGAATAACCTCGTCACGATGAACAACTGCAACATCATGAACAAACTCAGGATGTTGACCAACCTCAGCATCATCATCCATCTCATCAATGTCAACAAATGTCTGGGAATGGGCCTGAGTAGACTGGCTGGCCATACCTTTCTGTGGAATATTGGTTGGCTGTAAGTCTAATGGCCGACTGTCCAATGTGCTAACATATATGGTCATCTTCCCTACGGGCAAATGGGCTTTCATCACCTCATATAATTGAGCATCTGAAACAATTTCCTCATACTGAACAGGTCTGCTATTAGGTAATTCATAATGAAATTCTAAACAATGTGTACTTGCCCACTTAGATAGATGTCCCATATCCTCAATTAATATGCATCTACTGTAGTAATCAGGATATGCCACGACTGTCTTGCTCTGACCTAGTGCATATGCCCTCCTCCCAGACTGAAGAGTTTTCCAATAACCACCGAACTTATATGTCAACTTTAATGATGGCTCTCGTTCCCCCATTTTCACAATCTAACAATCTGAAGATAGAAATAAACTCTCTAGAACAGTTGTCCACATTACAAAATCAGCACGCATACCCAATAATCTGAGTACAATAATAACATTCTTAACTAATATGAATTGAGTGACTGAAAAACATTAAAGTAAAATTTTTTTGACAGAACCATAAAGAAACTGCACCCGTGAATTCAGACATGTACAATTAACAACAAAACTTTTTAGAGCATTAAATAATCTAACAACATTATAGCAAAAAACGACATAACAACAATCTTATCCCTAAACCATATAGAAAGAAAACAAAAATTGATGTCCTTAATATTTCGACTCTGCAAACATATAAAATGCATGAGTAAACATTTATATTTGTAGATCATACTGAGTGTGAGATGGCGGCCCTGACCTGGACGTGGGGTAGTGACTCCGGTGATGCGGCGTCTGAACGAGGGCGGTCGTACGTCTGCAGCGGCAGATGGGGTGCCGTGAAGCGCCGCGGTTGTTACGTGCAGGTTTGGGCAATGGCGATGGTGCCTAATCGACCCTCGCGGTGGCCGGCGATCGTTGCTGTCACGACGACCAAAGAGTGAAATCGACGGCAATGGCGACTGTGTACGGGGGGAAGGGAAAGAGGAGGGTGGCGATTGTGTACGGGGGGAACCCTAAACAGGAGGGTGGCGCGGCAGAAGGGTTACTACGGCCATGAACCTCGATTAATCGAGGGTGGGTTGGTCTTTTCACCAACTACGGTCAAGTTAACTCACCTTGCGTTTAATATCGTCGACAGTAAAAAACGATAGGGACTTTTTAGTTTAACGGTAAGATTTCCAAGGACTTTTTAAACAATAGAGAGATTGTAGGGACTAAAAAGTAATTCGTCATATTTGTAGGGACTAATATGCAAAAAACCCTAAAAAAATAGTTCATTTCCTATACATCTTCGTTTCACGTAAAATATTAAAACTATCATTTTTATTCATCAAATATCATATATATATACTATTATTAATTAAACATTTTAAAATATCGTTAAATGATAAAAATAGTCTCAAAGTCTATTAGATAGAGTTGGAGTTGATACGAATGTTGGAAATATTTTTATTATGTGTATTGACATTTTTAAAATGTTTAGTTAACGGTCGTACATATAAGATATTTGACAACTGAATACCATAATTTTGATATTTCAAGTGTAACGATAGTATATGTGCAATTACCCTTTCTCTCTCAAGTGTCATTCTTAGCTCTCCATTTTTTAATGAGAATATCATAAAGATGAGAGGGAGATTAGTGAATGCCTATGCATGTTTTAAATGATAATAGTCTTATTTTAACCATGGTTTATTGTCTCGTCCCGACCCGCACGATCCGACCCGACTCAGGTGGGCACCGGGTCGCACGGGCTGGGGGTCGTGGACGGGACGCACTGGACCGCATGGTCCCATGCGTCCCGTCACATACCGCTCCGGTGCGAGGCGGGACCCGGCTCGATACGAGCGGGTCGGGCCGATTCGCCCATTTAACGGGCCGAAGGGGAGGCTCTTCCTCCATCCCTCCCACCGCCGAGCGGCGGTGCAGCGGCGTTGGACGACGGTCAGAGCGACGGACGGCGGCTCAGGGCGGCGATCGGAGGTAGGTGATTTTTTTTTTTTTGTTAAATGGTCTGCGTCTGTGGGGGGGCCACCGGAGGTGGGGGGGAGGGGTGGGGGGGCGATCAACGTCTGTGGGGGCCGATCTAGGCGGTGGAGGCCGCCGGAGGTGGGAGAGGTGGTGGGGGGCGATGGTGGCCGGGGGGGGGGCAACTGGGCAATGGCGGGGGTGAGGTGGTGGGAGGGGGGCGTTCTGGGAGGTTGGGGGCCGCAGGAGGTGGGAGAGGGAGGGGTGGGCGGTGGTGGCGGGGGGGGGGGGGCGATTTGGGCGGTGGGGGCCGTCGGAGGGAGGGGGGCGGTGGTGGCCGGGGGGGGGGCCATCTGGGCGGTGGGGGCCGCTGGAGGTGGGAGAGGTGGTGGGGGCCGCCAGAGGTGGGAGGGGGGTTCTGGGTGGTGGTGGGGTGATGGGAGGGGGCGTTCTGGGCGGTTGGGGGCCGCAGGAGGTGGGAGAGGGAGGGGTGGGCGGTGGTGGCGGGGGGGGGGGGGGCACGATCTGGGCGGTGGGGGCCGTCGGAGGGAGGGGGGCGGTGGTGGCCGGGGGGGCCGATCTGGGCGGTGGGGGCCGCCAGAGGTGGGAGAGGTGGTGGGGGGGCGGTGGGATCCGCCAGAGGTGGGAGGGGGGTTCTGGGCGGTGGGGGGGGGGTGGGGGAGGGGGACGATGGGGGTGGGGCAGGGGCCGCGGTGGGGGCCGCATGAGGTGGGAGAGGGAGGGGTGGACGGTGGTGGCGGGGGGGGGGGGGGCGATCTGGGCGGTGGGGGCCGTCGGAGGGAGGGGGGCGGTGGTGGCCGGGGGGGGCCGATCTGGGCTGTGGGGGCCGCCGGAGGTGGGAGAGGTGGTGGGGGGGCGGTGGGGGCCACCAGAGGTGGGAGGGGGGTTATGGGTGGTGGGGGGTGGGGGAGGGGGACGATGGGGGTGGGGCAAGGGCGGCGGTGGGGGCCGCAGGAGGTGGGAGAGGGAGGGGTGGACGGTGGTGGCGGGGGGGCCGCCGGAGGTGGGAGAGGTGGTGGGGGGGTGGTGGGGGCCGCCAGAGGTGGGAGGGGGGTTCTGGGCGGTGGGGGGGTGGGGGACGATGGGGGTGGGGCAGGGGCGGCGGTGGGGGCCGCAGGAGGTGGGAGAGGGAGGGGTGGACGGTGGTGGCGGGGGGGGGGGGGGGGCGATCTGGGCGGTGGGGGCCGTCGGAGGGAGGGGGGCGGTGGTGGCCGGTGGGGGCCGCCGGAGGTGGGAGAGGTGGTGGGGGGGCGGTGGGGGCCGCTAGAGGTGGGAGGGGGGTTCTGGGTGGTGGGGGGGTGGGGGGGGTGGGGGGAGGGGGACGATGGGGGTGGGGCAGGGGCGGCAGTGGCGGACGGCGGTGGTGGGGCAGGGGCGGCCAGGGGCGGTGGTGGCCGGGGGGGGCCGATCTGGGCGGTGGGGGCCGCCGGAGGTGGGAGAGGTGGTGGGGGGCGGTGGGGGCCGCCAGAGGTGGGAGGGGGGTTCTGGGTGGTGGGGGGGTGGGGGACGATGGGGGTGGGGCAGGGGCGGCCAGGGGCGGTGGTGGGGGTGGGGGAGGGGGGGAGAGAATAAAAAATAATTTGATTTTTAGATTTTTTCTTAGTTTAAAAAATGTAAGAATAGAATTTGTTAGATTGTTTAAAATTATTTTTGATGTGTTGTTTAATTCATGTTGCAGAAATAATATAATTTTTATTTAATTCATGTTGTAGAAATAAATTTTTTTGATGTATTGTTTAATTCATGTTGTAGAACTAATATAAATATTATTTAATTCATGTTGTAGAACTAAATTTATTTTTTATGTATTATTTAATTCATGTTTAAATATTAGATTTAATTGAGGTGTATTCAATTTAACTTTTAGTCTTGCATGTTGTAGAATTAATGATATTATTTTCATTATTAGTTGTAGACGTAAAATAATGTAATATTTTATTTTAAAGAAATTAAAGATGTTTTTCATTTATATATATCTGTAGTGATAAAATATTTTACAATAAATTAAAGTTAATATTTGTAATTTAAATTAAGTATAACTGTTTTGAATTTGACTATAAATTTATTGATAAATATTTTACAAATAATTTTAAAGTTAATTTAGATGTATAATGTAATTAAAGTGGATATGTTTTTAATGTAAATATAAATTTAATGTTGAATATTTTATAAATAATTTTAATGTTAATTTAGATGTATACTATAATTTAATTAGAGATGTCTATAATTTAATATATAATTATTGATAAATAATTTACAAATAATTTTAAAGTAAATGTAGATGTATTAAATAAAAAAATTAGCATTATATGCATGTTTTAGAAATAATGATATTGTTTTGAACTAAATTATATTGAGATGTATTAAAGAATGAATTTAGTCTTGAATGGTGTAGAAATAATGATATTATTTTCATTGTTAGTTGTATACTTAAAATATTGTATTTTTTATAATTTGTATTTCTTAAATTTATGAGATATAGTTAAGCACTGTATGGCTCATAGGGATAGTTGTATACTTAAAATATTGTATTTTTTATAATTTGTATTTCTTAAATTTATGAGATATAGTTAAGCACTGTATGGCTCCTAGGGAACAACCAAATGACATTGGATGGTCACACGGAGTTATGTTGGATGGCAACCGACGGTGTTGGCGTTGCAACTATTGTAAAATAGAACACCGGGGAGGAGGGGTGTCTCGGTTGAAGAAGCATTTGGTAGGAGGAGCCGGTGCATGATACTCTGAGGTTGCTGGGTGTACCCATGTGTCTCGAGATGTGAAACTTGTAATGGGCAGGCACATGCGGGAGAAGAGAGCTGAGACGCGAGAAAAGGAAAAAAAGAAAAAAATATATCAAGCGGCAGTGAGCGGAATAGCAAGCGGCAGCGACGAGGAGGAATGTGCATGGACACCCAGTGACGAATACCAACAAACACGTACTGAGCATGCTAATGTGTATGTCACGGTGAATGATCCATACGAAGCCGAGTTCCGTGAGGCATTACGTCATAGCACGGAAGAGTCAAGACATCCCGAGGAGATGAGAGTCCGAAGTCGCAAGGCGGCGAGGACTAGAGCATCGGGGAGTGGTGGTTCATCTACGACTCGACAACCACGGGGCATACAGAGTTTCTTGACTGGTGACTCGGGGACACAAAGAAAAATGACACAATCGATCAACATTGAAGATGTGGAGTCTGGTGCACTATCCCGAAAGCATGGCAAGCAAACGAGGATGGACGATGCATATGGCCAGAATGGGCCTAAATGAAAACTTGGTCAGGCCGTTGCAAAATGGTGGCATCACGCGGGTCTGTCTTTCAATGCAGCCAATAGCCCTTACTACGAGCCAATGTTTCAGGAAGCACAGGTCCTTGGGCTACACGTGCAGCCACCTACAGCGAGAGAATTGACCGGCGTATATCTTGATGACCAAGTTGCTGAGATCAAGAGTTACATTGACTCGTTCAAACAGAAGTGGGAAAAGTACGGAGTCACACTGATGTGTGATGGATGGTCAGGTACCACAAAATCTAGCATGATCAACTTCCTTGTTTATTGTGACAGACATGTTTTCTTTCACAAATCAGTGGATGCATCTGGTCAAATTCACAGTCACTAATATATTTTGTCATTGATGGAGCAAGTGGTGACTGAGATTGGGGAGGAGTACATTGTGCAAGTGGTGAGTGACAATGGGTCGAACTGTAAGAAGGCTGGGGAAGAGCTAATGAAGAACAGACGGCACATTTTCTGGACCTCCTGTGTAGCACATTGTGTAGATCTGATGTTGAAGGAGAATGAGCAGCTTCGTGTGGTCAAATATGTGGTCGAGGTGGCACAAAAAATCACGAAATATATCTACAACCACACACTTGTATTGGCATAGATGAGGGAGCATTGTGACAGCGAACTGTTGAGGTCTGGCATCACACGAGTTGCCACCAACTACATCGCATTGCAGAGCCCGTTGAAGACAAGGATTGGTTGAAGCAAATGTTTATAGGTGAGACATGGCTGAGTTCCTCTGTTGCTGCTTCACGTGAAGGGGCGGAGGTCGAGGGGATTGTCAACACCTCGAATTTTTAGGATAGAGTTAAGGTATTAGTGTCATTGATAGAGCCACTGTATGAGAGACTACGATGTGTGGATGGGGATAGAGTACCAACCATGGGGTTGGTGTACAGCAAACTAGAAGCTACCAAGCGGAAGATCCTTACAACGTCCAAAAAATATGGACCCACCATCTCAGAGATTGTGGAGGACAGATGGGACAGACAAATGAGCCGCGATCTTCACATGGCATGTAAACACTTACATTCTCGTCAAATAAATGAGTTGTGATATTCAATTGATACTAATATGTAATTCACTATATTGCGATTGCAGCGTACTATCTACATCCGGCCTTCCAATATGCTCGGGGCCTTGCTTATGACGATACTTTGATAGAATCGGTCAACATTGTGGTAGACCGATTGTCTTTTACCCCAACAGATGCTGCTGATGCGTTAAATAAGGTATAATTGGATATTTTACCACCGAGAATATGAAATGAAATATACACTTGATATTTTTCGACAATACAGATGAAAACATTTAGAGAGGCAATTGGTTCATTTGCGACACCTAATGCCGTGGCCAGTCGTGACATAATCGACCCAGGTAATGTGTCTTCGCAATGTACCTTATATATCTTGAGAAGTAATTTTTACATCTAATTATTATATTGTACGTGATCTGTCTTAAACACAGCTGAGTGGTGGTTAAATTACGGCACAAGTGCACCCGTATGAAGGAAGATCGCAATGAGAGTTCTATCGCAAACATCATCGTCGAGTGGATGTGAGCGGAATTGGTCGACGTTCTCCTTCTTTCATACTAAGTTGAGGAATAGGCTGACACACCGCATGCTAGACAAAATGATGTATGTTCATTACAACACGAGGCTAAAGGTCCGGCAAGTGTAAATGGATACAAGGAGAGGAGAGGGAGATTACGACCCAATAGATGATGTGTACTTGCGAGACGATAATGACCCTATGGTAGCATGGGTTGCAAGAGCCACAACCGAGCGTGGTGAGACAGAATTGGACGAGGAGGCTGAAGAGCCAGGCGAGACACCACGGCCTAATAATTTTCTCGCATCAGCTGTACCAGAGGCAGTGGGGGAGGGAGATGAAATCCATGTGCAGTTGGGTGGTGACGAGTCAGCAACGGGACGTGATGATAAAGTTAATTTGAATGAAGACCTCGTCATTGGGGGTGGAGAGACATCGTATGCGTACGATGATACAGCATGGGAGCGATTGATGCAACCTCAAACAATTGAGCGTCAAGTGCCAGCTCAGGTGAATTAATATATGGAAATCGAATCACATATTTCATTAGATAGGGTAGTCATATATTGATGTGTGATGATGTAAGAAATATATTACAGGTCGGTCTGACAAATGACAATATTGCGGGAGAACAGTGGTCCCGAGTTGCTGCACCGCGGCATTCAATATCTGCGGAACCCATAAGGTTATCCCCTTCAAGAGAGGCTAGGGGGAGTTCCTCATTTAGAGATGTGAAATTATATTATCATTTCTACATTTATATGTTGTATTTCATTGGTAATTGAATATATTATTATTTCAATTGTGTAGTCTTCGGTAGCATCGAAACAACCATCTCAGCCTGCTGCGCCACGACGCTCAACATCTAAGGCACCTAGTCAGTCATCTCAGGTATACGTACAGACTTACAGAGTAGAAAGTAAATTTAAAAATTATCTAACCAGGCTTCTGCTTCTCAGGCATCTAGAGGGACACGACATGCAGTAGGTAAGCCGCCCCCTGCTCCACAGAAGAAAAAATCATCATGGACCACATTATTCAGCAGCAAGAAGGACAAGGGACCACCATTAAATTCGATAGATATTGCAAGACATGGAGACATTAGATCCCAATGCAGATGACGACACTCCCGAGCCCTCTATTGAGCCCCGCATCAGTGGGAGTCATGACTCCGATGATGATAGTACACCGACAGGGTCTTCATCCCATGGAGGTGGTGGTTCTCAAGGTGGTCAACGGAGTCGTCGTGATGACACCAGTGCTGTGGCAGAGAGTACAACAGTGGTCATAGTAGAGGTCGTGGGGGCCGTCAACATGCCGCATGGATAGAGGAGCAGCACTTCACACATGCCACGCAATATGAGGACCACGGTGCTCCACCGGCAGGGACGAGGCGGGTAGCTGATCATTGGGATCCCTACTATGGAAGTTCGGTTGCAGACAGTACCAGCTATCAAGGTATGTTGTCTGATTTTGAGATGATGAGCACACATGACTCCCAGGGATCTGGAAGCTCGTATGGACAGTCATGGCCGCAGCAGCCGATGTATCATGGCGACTCAGATAGCAGTAGTTCATTTTTTACATCGTATCCATATCCTTATGCCGCAGCTGCGCCAGTAGAGGTCGTGTACGCACAAGGTTCGTAGTAGTATGAATACTACGTACGCATGTACTGGGAGAACTATGAAGGTTCAATGCGCTATGAAGACTATTTGTCCTATCTGCGAACCACATTTAATGTCAGATTATTTGGAGATGGACACTGACCCAGTTTGGGTCCATACTCTTAATGAGTATGTATCATTTGGTTATATTTATAACTAACTAATAATTAATTGTAAATTTATTCATATATTGAGTTTTGTACTTATCATTGAAATTACTAATGTAAACTTTTACATCATTTGCAGGTCATCGTGGACGGACGGCGTCACCCTGCGTGGGAGCATGGATACTCTGTTGAGGGTGATGGACATGTGTATTGTAGATACTGTGGACATCGCGTCACCGGCATACACATATTTGCGGAGCACCTTGCGGGAGTGGGACGCGATGTTCGCGTATGCGACCGAGTTTCGGGAGATGTCCGACATTCCTTTCGGACACAGTTACATGATAGATACGGTTCTCGTAGCACACCCAGGGCATCTTCTTCTACGTCCTGGGTACCCCCACCACGAGCACAGGGCGGAGCATGATCTTCCTCCACGTCCAGAGTTCGAGCAGTACCAGCACCAGCACCAGTCGCACATGATAGAATTGAAGCTATAGATGTAGTGAGGACTTTTTTTTACAGATTTTCATGTACCCTCTACCGCAGCACACGACCCATCATTTGTGCAGATTGTTACATATTTTCAGTCCCACCCACATGTACCTCCACCCACTAGGATAGAGTTAGATTATACGGGTGATCAATCTCATGTATCTGATGATGAGTTTTGGGATTCGGGCTTCACTGATGACGAGGATTAGTTAGTTTTGATATTCGGGCTTCACAGATGAGGAGGATGTGTGAGTTTTTGTATTTTATACTTCATGAATGAATGTCATTATTATGTCACTGTTTACTTTAACATATTAAGTAATTTAAATAATATTTTATGTATTATATATAATATGATGTTTAATTAAGCGATGTAATATGTTATTTTTATATAATTAATTATGTGTAATTTAGTATGGATCTATTGTCATAAAAAAATTCTACATTCTAATATTTTTAAATATATATAATAGTTAATCTTTAAATAAAATTATATAAAAAAATAAAAAAAATTAAAAAAATAAAAAATCACACGCCGAGAGTCTAGAGGGCGGACCGGGTCACTGTGCGACCCGGCCGACCCGACCCGTCCCGCGTCGAGACCGGGTCAGCCGGCTCGACAAACCTTGATTTTAACAGATATTTTTTTAAGTATATATATATATGTTTATTTGTATAAATACTTACCTTATTTGTATACTGTTTTCTATAACTACTTTATATCAATATAGTGTCAAAAAATCCGTACAACTCACCTCATTTCAAGATCCAAATAATATTTTGTTTTCATCGACATAATTAAAGTTTAGATTAAAATATCTCTAAAAAAATAGTTACATTGATCACCGCATTTTGTCAAAGAGAGTGACAATAAAAGATAAAGAGATAGATAAGCGTAGGTAGATAAAAGTCTACCAGAGATTATAGATTTTGTCTTTTTTCAATTTTAGTTGGAGTTAATAGAGTGCTGTGATGGGTAACAATACTATTTCTCACCCAAAATTTGTTTCACTTAAAATTTTCTTTAAATTTTGCTTCTATTTTGGGAAGATTGCTACTATATTATACTCTCTAAAATCATTCAAAATTACTCATATATCCCTACCTTTATCGTATTTATCATAATATGTTTGAAAACTTTAATAAAATAGCCATTGTGCCGTTTCACAAGGATATAGGGATAATTTTATATTATAATGATGGGAGCAGATAGGGGCACAATGGATCCCTTCTTAAATATTTCAAGAGTATTATGGTAAGTACGATAAAGGTAAGGGTATATGGATCATTTTGCATGATTTTAAGGATATAAGTGTAATTTTTTCTTCTTCTTAAAATCGAAAATTTATATTAGTATAATACTAAATTACCAATTAATCCCCGAGTTACGACTATTAATCTAAAAGGCCTATAATCTTTCGTGTTATGTGAAGAAGTCCTTGTCATTTCCTCCATACGATACACCCCACCAAAACAATGTCCCATCTATGGTTAACTTTACTCGTGTTTAGTAAAGAGTCAAACTGTTCTCGGTGATTGGGAAAGAGAGAACATAGGGAGAGAGAGTGGGGGAAGAGAGAGAGTGGCTGGGATTTGTTTGGTCACCCCATTTCCAGCTACTCCCAAGCTACTAGAGGATAGGGGGAGGGGGAGGGAGAGAAGTGGGGAAGAGAGAGAGAGAGGGTGGGCGGGGAGAGTAGAGAGATGGAGGCAAACATATTGTAAGATTGAGTGGTAACAAGCATCTATGCTAGTGGTGTCAAGGGCCAACGACGGTGGGATCGAGTGATGGCACCGACTTGTTCACAGATTAATGGAGTTGAATATTTCAACGTCCACAAATCAACAAAAAAGAAAAGATTTCACAACTCAAAAAAGCCAAAGTTCCTTCGTCTCAAATGACAAAAACCATTTAAACCATATAAATTCTTCTGGAAGTGCAACACAGTCCGTCGACTTACCACAAAAAGGGATGAATGTTACGCCTGTAAGAAGGTCAGACATTTTACCAGGAATTGTCCCAACAAATTTCCTAAACATATTAGAGCTATTTTTCAAATAGCATGAATTGATTCCGATTGGGAACTCTTAGAATCTCCGGAACAATTTTCCACCGCAATGGGAGACAATATTCAACTTTATATGCTAGCATCTGATAACTCTTCTATTTTAGGTTCATCTGACGATGAACCACATCAAGTTCAAATGATGCAGCATTCTAAAGCCATATTTGACAATGACACTTATAGCGGCAATTCTTCGCAATCTTCACACGAAGTATTTTCTTCTCAACATTATACTTGTGACTCTGAAAATGGAGCACCACTGGGATATTCTTCAATATCCATGCCTTCTTCCGATGAAAGTGATGAAAACTTTATTAATCTATTCTATGCCCCTCAAAAGCCCAAGAGTATTCATAGCGACTACAAAAAGGGTAAAGTACCCGAGATCGTGATCAAACCTCCACAATATGATTTATCAGAAACCCGGGTACTACAAAATTGGAAATTAATTAAAATCTCTAAGAATATTATGATTTTAGAGCATATTGCTATTGATGGATTAGAACAATGGAAAAAGTGCCATATATTCATTGACACAGGCGCCAACATTAATTGGTGTCGTAAGGATTTATGAAAAAACTGACTTTATTATCCAACTGGAGGCGTTATTGAAACGATGAATGGCAGTCGCTCCATCTCTCATTTCACCCTCCAAGTACCATTGAAGACCAGTAAACAAATTTTATCAGTCGATTTATTTCAAATAAATGATGGATGTTATGAAGTAGGTTTGGGTTGTGTCACTCTCGACAAAATAGACCCCTACACTATTTCACCAGATATAGTGGTATTCAATATCCACCGAGAGATAGAGATTATTTCAGAAATATCTCCATACTTTAAATCTTAGAGCAACAGGTCGACAGCCGAAGATGTCTATATTTCTCAGCTTTTGCGTTTCAAAGAAAAGCAAACATAAAAAGCAGAGGTATATTATATTATCAAACAGTTAAATCATATTTCTCTACCAACACAACCACATGTACGCTCTTTAGCTGTTATCTCTATAAAGCTTAAAAAGTGTTGTGTTACACCGATTGGAAAAATGAGACAGAGATTCTCGGCAGGCATGTATCCCCACGGTACATAATATCCCTATTCAAAGTAAGCCTACAAGGCATTATTTGGAAGATTAGCTTGAACTCAAAAGACAAATAGAAGAATTCAGTTATAAACAACTCATGAGGTCTTATTCATCAAATTAGTATTGTTATGCATTTATAGTACGTAAACATGCTGAGCAAAAATGAGGAAAGGCGATAATGACAATTGATTATGGACTGTTAAATGTTATTACTATCGATATCAAATGGCCCTTACAAAATAAAGAAGAGTTAATATAGAGAGTAGCCTATAAATCTATGTTCTCTAAATTTGATTGTAAATCAAGTTATCATCGGATCAAGATTATAGATATTATATTTTTTTTGTGATTTATATGAATGACTGATACTCCCATGCGACATAAAAAATGCGCCAACTCAGTTTCAAATAAGTATAG
Organism: Amorphophallus konjac; assembly: GCA_022559845.1. Classification (NCBI taxonomy): domain Eukaryota; kingdom Viridiplantae; phylum Streptophyta; class Magnoliopsida; order Alismatales; family Araceae; genus Amorphophallus; species Amorphophallus konjac. The sequence goes on along the minus strand of CM040119.1, from coordinate 354,226,509 downwards.
ACGAGATATTCAAGCCATGTGTGCACTCGTTGTAGGAGCAACAACATCCACTTCACACGCCTCTATGTGTCGGCCTTGCATCGGAGCACCCACGCCATCACCGTGGAGGTGTAGTAGAGGGCGGCGATCACCTCAAACTCCCTTCCCGCACCTCTTGCAACCACCTCCCCCTATGAGTGCAACTCCCTTCCCTCATCATCTACAATTGCTAGAACCCCCTATCCCCTCCGAAACCTTAGCCCCCTCCCCATGCAACTCCCTTCCAAAACAAACCACACCCCCCAATCGGACATTTTATGGCCGCCACCTTCTTCTCCCGTAGGAGACGTGGTCGAAGGGGAGATGGTCCTATTTATTTAACTAGGGGTATTATCAATTTTTTAAGTTGAGTTAAAGTTAACCGAGGTTAAAGTCGAGGCAAGCAAAGTGAGATTACGGTGACAGTTGTGCACTATTTAGATAAAAGTAAGGATATCTCAGCTATCCTTACCACTTTAATAAATTAATAGTGACTTACTTGCAAAATAAACACTCTCTTTTACACCTGCACGGCTGCACCATCGAGGCGCAGAGACTTTCTTTCAGAATACCGATAAGATATTTATTTTTCCTCCTCCTTATCCCCTGTGCAGTCCGAAACGAGAACGAGAAGCAAACTTCCCGCCAGGGGGCCACTGCTGAATCCCAAATGGCCACTCTGACACGGCTAACCTTCCCCTGCCTCCCCCCCTCCTGCTTCGCCTCCCAGCCCCGGCCCGGACCTCGGGATCCCCGGCGACGAGCTTCCCCCGGCCGCCGGCGGTCCACCCGGGGGAACCGTCCCGACCGCCGGCTTGTCGCCGACAGGTCCTCCCTCCCACCGCCCCACCGCTCCTTCCCCTCTTCCGGCGAAGGCGGCGAGGCCACCACCTACACCCGCCTCCCCGCCAAGGACGAATTCGTCCTGCCGGAGCTGCCGTCCCTCGGCCATCCCGCTCGGGTGGAAGCCGCCCCCAGCGAGGTTAAGCTCAGGGACGCGGTCGCGGTCACTCCGGTGGCTGCGGAGAAGGATTTTGCAGAGAGATGGGCCGCAGAGGAGACCGAGGATGACTACGAGGACGTCGACGAGGAGGAGGATTCTGACGATGAGATCCTCGAGGGGTTGATGGGGATGGGATTTGTGGACGAGGAGGGTGATACGAGGGCGTTCGTTGGCGGCGGCGAGGAGCTGGATGACGAGGAAGAGGAGGGTGAAGAGAAGGAGAAGGGAGTCCCGGCCGTCATGAGGTGCTTCGACACCGCGAAGATTTATGTGAAGGCTGGTGACGGCGGGAACGGCGTCGTGGCCTTCCGGAGGGAGAAGTATGTGCCCTATGGCGGCCCGTCAGGCGGGGACGGAGGTAGAGGAGGCAATGTGTACATCGAGGTCGACGGATCCATGAACTCGCTGCTGCCATTCCGGAAGAACGTGCACTTCAGGGCGGGTAGAGGAGGGCATGGGCAGGGGAGGAAGCAGGCTGGGGCAAAGGGCGAGGATGTTGTGGTGAAGGTTGCGCCGGGGACCGTAATCAGGGAGGCCATGAAAGGCGGGGTGGAGGGTGAGGTGCTCTTGGAGTTGATGCACCCGGGACAGCGTGCTCTGCTCTTGCCAGGTGGGCGTGGCGGCAGGGGAAATGCTTCTTTCAAGTCGGGGACTAATAAGGTTCCAAAAATCGCGGAAAATGGGGAAGAGGGTGCTGAAATGTAAGTACATGTGCTATTTCATTTTCTTGTATTTTGGTATTTGCATGTTACTGCAATTTATGCAAACGGTAAGGTGTGCCATTTCTTATGCCAGCAAGATCTGATAGCGTCAGCCAACTAATAACTGAACCATCAGTTATCATCACAGAATTCCTAGATCTGATCTCTCTCTCTCTCTCCCACCTTCATACACTTTTGTCCTCTCATTTCACAAGAAGTGTTCGTTGTTTTGTTGAATGTCATCCAGATTTTGTACAACCGTTGTACGAAGAACGTATAACAAATGGCCGCCTTTTATTTCCCATTTTTGGTAGTTACATCTGTTCAATATCTATCACGCTGGGAAATTTATCAATGATATCGTCAAATGTAACAGCATGATATGAGATGCTGTTAGAAAAATGAGAATGCTGAAGGCAAAACTACTCATTTCTGGCAGTAGTTTATAGTTGTTGGTTTGTAACCATGATACATGTGAAACAAATTTGGTGACCAAAACTTGTTTCCACCATGGTTCACCATACTGGACCATCCCGGTCTGTGTTGACACTTGGCCGTTTCATACTGTGTACCGTGGCCGGACCGAGATGGCTGAATTGGCCTGAGTCAGACCAAGTTGTATCATACCAAGGCCGGTCCGAGTCAGTCCGGATCACGGATCCGGCCAACCTTGCTTTTCACTTTTCTGCTTGTCGAAAGCTCCTTTCGAGAGCTTTCAGACTGCAATGCCTTCTGATAAATGGAGACGAGTTTCAGACTAGGAATGTCTACATTTTTGGTATTCTGTCAAACAGGCGGTTCTTGAAGCATGTAGATAAGAGAAAACCAGAGAAATCTGGATCTGATTTCATTGTCTCAAGTTGGTCAACATATCATAATGTGTATATGCAGCAAAGAGGGTGTAATTTAGGTCACTGTATACTTTCACATAGGCCTCCCAGATACAGCAAAATACCTTTACTCTCACTACGAATCCCATATACAGCAAAATACCTTTACTCTCACTACGAAGGAAAAAAGTGAATGCCTCCAAAACCAGATAGGATCAAGAACTAAAACGTCAGAAATCTGAAGATCACTCTAGTCCATTCAAACATAAATTCAAGCTTAATGCATCATTCTGCTGAGACGAGAATCAGCAGCCTACATCTGATCCCAGATAACTGAATCCGACCTTGTAGGATAAGCCTCGGAATTTGATTGTGACGAAGGTAGTATCTTAGCAAACTTTCTGTTCACCCAGTTTGGCCCTTTTTTAGAAAAGAATATCTATATACCCCTGAAATGTTTGTGAATAATCTCTATAGTCTATACCCTTTCTTTTATCTACCTGTATACCCCTGAAATCTTTAAGAGCACATCCATATACCCCTAAACTTTATACCATACCATAAAAAACAATACCTGTATACCCCTGAAATATAACCTTTAGGGGTGTAAAAGCTCTAGTTAGTATATTTTAGGGGTATACATGTGGATTAGATAAAGGTAGGGGTATAGAGGTTATTTAAAAGGTTTTACGGCTATAGGAGTAATTAATCATTTTTTTAATCTCTTACCATTCAGGAAAGTATAAGATCTATGTTGGGAATCTCATTTGGGTTGTTTGAAAAGTTAGATTTATAGTTCTGTTGACATGGAGATCCATGCATTTTTTGGTTAGCTTTGAATGGCTCATGGTTGTTTCTGTGCATTTATCGTAGATGCCCCTTTTTCGATCAAGGGCATATGAATGCCTTTTTCAAAGGGTACCCCACCCAGCTTTGGAGAAATCAGATCCTTTTCCCCTTACTCTCTTTCTACTTTCAGAACTACCCAGCTTTTGCACACTTGGAAAGCAGATGGGAAATTGTTTCATTTGGAGACACTTTTGGTTCGTTAGAAGTTCCAACAATTGGAGTTTGTTTCACTAGTGTTTCCCAATGATGCCCAAGGATATCAATAGGTCGGAATCTACATGCATGCAGGGTGTATCTGACATCTCTAATAAGAGAGATACCTGCCCAATACCTGTACTTATGCCTGACATTTTCTTTGTACAGATAGGATAGCAAATACACTGGTAATAATTTGTTAGTCATTTATTCCTCAATATCATGGTTGAAGTTTAATTTGGCAGATATTAATATCATCATCATCATCATCATCAGAGCCTTATCCCAATTAATTGGGGTCGGCTACATGAATCCTGTTCCGCCAAAGATTTCTATCAAGTGCAATATTCGTATTTAAACCCAAGAAACTAATGTCCTTCCTAATAACATCGCACCATCTCATTTTAGGCCTTCCCCGAGCTCTTTTACTAGCATCCACTAAGATTTGGTCACATCTTTTAACCGGCGCTGAGTTAGGGCGACGACACACATGTCCAAACCACCTGAGTTTATTTTCTCTCATTTTACTATCAATTGGAGCTATCCCTAAGTCCTTACGGATATGCTCATTCCTAATCTTATCTTTCTTAGTCTTGCCACACATCCATCTCAACATCCTCATCTCTGCTACACACATTTTGTGGATGTGTTCCTTTCGTACTGCCCAACACTCGGTACCATATAACAAAGCAGGTCTCACAGCCGTTTTATAAAACCTCCCTTTGAGTTTCACAGGCATACGACGATCACAAAGGACACCTGATGCACTTCTCCATCTTAACCAGCCTGCCTTAATCTATGTATAACGTCATCATAAATCTCCCCATTCTCTTGTATGATAGACCCTAAGTATCGAAAGTTACTACTCTTCTGAATGTTATGTCCATCAATTAGAACCATGTCTTCCTGAACCACTCTCCCATTACTAAAATTACAGTGCATAAACTCTGACTTACTCCTACTAATTTTAAAACCTTTAGACTCCAAGGCAAGTCTCCAACACTCTAACTTAGCATTTAGAGCATCAATACTCTCATCAATTAAAACAATATCATCTGCAAAAAGCATACACCAAGGGATATCCTCATGCAATTGTTTAGTTACTTCATCCATAACTAAGACAAAGAGATACGGACTTAGTGCAGAACCTTGATGCAAACCTATAGAAACGGGAAATTCACCAGTCTCCCCAGCAATAGTTCGAACACTAGTAATAGCGCCGTCGTACATATCCTTAATCAAATCAACATATCCTTGAGAGATTCCTTTCTTTCTTAATGTCCACCAAATCAATTCTCTCGGTACTCGATCGTACGCCTTCTCTAAATCAAGAAAAACTATATACAAATCTTTTCTCATCTCTCTATACTTCTCCATTAGCTGCCATAGTAAGAAAATAGCTTCTGTAGTAGATCTATTTGGCATAAAACCAAACTGATTTTCCGATACAGTAGTCATACATCGGAGGCGTTTTTCAATTACTCTTTCCCAAAGTTTCATAGTATGACTCATAAGCTTAATTCCACGATAATTGTTACAACTTTGAATATCTCCTTTGTTTTTATAGAAAGGAACTACAACACTTTTTCTCCAAACTTCTGGCATTCTCCGTTCCTTTAAAATTTTATTAAAAAATTTAGTTAGCCACTGAATACCAATATCTCCTAGGCCTTTCCATACTTCAATAGGTAAGCCATCTAGTCCTAAGGTCTTACCCACTTTCATTTTTCTTAAAGCATCCTCCACTTCTGACATCTTAATACGCCTGAAATATTGATATTTATCAAATATTGTGAACTCTTGGGTACCTTCTAAAGATAAATCATTGACGGAATCTTCATTAAGTAACTTCTGAAAATAGCTATGCCACCTCCCTTTAATATCAAGATCCTTAGTTAAAACCCTTTGATCTTCACCTTTAATGCACCGAACATGATCTAAATCTCTAGTTTTCGTTTATCTTAATTTAGCAAGTTTAAATATGTCCTTTTCACCCTCTCGGGTTCCTAATTTATTATATAAATCTTCAAATGCCTTTGATTTAGTTTCGCTAACTATTTTCTTAGCTCTCTTTTTAGCGATTTTATAGGCTTCTAGTGTTTGATCATTTTTGTTAGTTTGCCAAACTTTAAAGCATTCCTTTTTTACTCTAATGATATTTTGGATTTCCTCACTCCACCACCAAGTCTCTTTTTCTAAATTCTTTTTACCTTTAGATTCGCCTAAGAGTTGTTTTGCAACCCTCGTTATACAATTTGTAACATTATTCCACATTACATTAGTTTCTTGTTCTAAATTCCAAATATTTTCCTTTAATAGATGATTTTTAAATGTTTCTAAACTTTTACCTTTTAAATTCCACAATTTAATCTTAGAATAATTATTTATAATGATCTTTCTTTTGAATTTAGGGATAGTGACATCCATTACTAACAACCTATGTTGAGGGGTTAAACTCTCACCAGGAAAAACTTTACAATCTTTACATAAAACTCTATCGACCTTCGATACATTATCAGTTGTGGGGTTTAAATAAATGCTATCTGATACTTTATCTGTTATTGCTAGTGGTTTAAAAATACAGTCTGTTACCGAATACACTAAGGAAGTACCTTCGAAGACCTTGTTCAAAACCTGATCAGAAATTAGACAAATGGGTCGGTTATTGGGTTATTGGTAACCATTTACATCTTGAGAACCAGATTAAAACTTGCAGGATCCATCTAGAATTTGCCAGGATGAGCATGGAATGGTCTGGAAGAGTTCCCTGATCCCTCCCCCTTGCACTTGTCCAATACTCTTTTTTCTTAACTTCATTTAGTGAACTGGTTTCACACTTTCACATAGCAGAAAAGGCCAGTTCTCGAGCTGAACTGGATTGGAGCCTGAACCGGAACCAACCCAAGAGGACCAAAACTGATTTAGTTCTGGAGTGAGGTGTTTAATTCATTGTTCAATAGCAAATCCAATGGAATAAAGATGCTTGGTCTCCTTTTACTAACAATTTATATATATTTTGTATTGATGAATTTAACAAGTACTGTACCTTCTCTTTTATCTCTGACAAGTGGATCCCGAATGCTTTCTCTTTAAGTGGCTAAAGGCTCATGTAAGGGCACTTCTTTAATATTGTTCACTTTTGTCATGCATGTCTTAACAGACATGTAGTTTCATTGTGAAAATTTAACTGCTAAATTTTCATTGTATAAATGTTTATGTCATTCATTTCTGTTGTCCTGCTCGATGTATCTGATTGACTCATATTGCAGCTCCATTGTACAAGATCAGCTGGGGAAATACTGTGGCAGAAAGCTGTCACAAGGATAGTTCTTGCATCTAGAAAAGAAATATATGGCCCACCTAATTATCAAGTTGCCAATCCAGCTTCTTGTTGTCACGGATCTCCACAATGCAAACACCAACCATGTCTATAATTCCAGGGCCGCATTTTGACAAATTTAATGCTCCAAGTCCCATGTGTTGTATCTGGGAGTCCCCATTATCACCACAAGTAGCATAAACCAACTGAATGTGTGTAAAAGGATAGCTATCTTGGGATGGTACGATTTAAATGGGAAGATGAGGAACTGGTGCCTTTTCTTCTATGATTTAGGATGTAAATTTTCTGAGGTTGAGAACCTCTCCTCTCCCATCGTAGTACGCTACAATGCACTCTTTTCTGGAAAAAAGAAAAATGTAGGCTACAAATTTTCTGAAATCACAAGGGGATATGATATGGAGAGGGAGAAATAATAAGAGCTCACCTAAAGTTAACTCCAGGATGGGGGAACCATGTGTCACCGAGCTTTGGTCAGAACTTACTTCACTCTCTCTCTCGACATCTATTGCACAATACAAAATAGTAATAAATGATGAAGACTATGTGCAGACTTCTTTTCTAGATGTTTAATCTAATCGTGCGAATCCACATATTAAAGCTCGATTACTCTACATAAGAAGACAGGGAAATAGAAGACCTCACTCTACCATAAGCACCAGAATCAGGGAAGATCAAGCTTCTTTATTTTTCTCCTTTTTTATAAACCTTTGGGATGGGGAGGATTATGTGAACCATGAATAGCATGCCCAAGTGAACCTCAGATATGGCAGACCGACATGTGCTTTTGAATTTTGGTGCACATATCAGGTGACACAGATTACTGGTGGATACAAGTCTACAAACAGCAAACCCCATGATCCAAGCCAGATGACTTGCCTTGCAAGGTTCAATGACATGTGCAAACACCCACTTGGCACATATTAGCATCCAATAAAGACATTGCATTTGCATGGAAAAGGGTGGTGATTGACCAAAACCATCCAAAACCTAGAAGCATAGTGTTGAGACCTTAATTATGCATCCCTATTATGGATGGTGGTGACAGACTAAAATAGTCCAATGCCTATACACACAGTGCTTGACATTAGTTACTGTTGAAACAAAAAAAATTGAAAGGGAAAAACAAAAAATGGGGGGAACCTACGGGCTCACCACCCTCTCTCAATCCATCTATTGGGCCCGGATAGGTCCCCCTTGGGCCTATTCAGATTGGATAGATCTCCTCGGGACCTATTCGGTCCCATTCATCTCACCCTCTTGTTAATTAAAAAAAGAAAGAAAGAAGGGGGGAGGCTTATCCGGCCTAGATAAGTCCCATTCTCCCCTCTCGCCTTTCTTTCCCTCTTTATTTCAAAAAGGAAAAAAGAGGAAAAATAGGGGGGCAATACCTACCCGGACCGGATAGGCTCCCCAAGAAACCTATCCGGGCCCGGGTAGGTTCTCCCTCACACGGACTCTATAAATACTCCCGAGAGGGTCCTCATTTGGGAACGGATGAAGTCCATGGAAGCGAGAGGAGAAGCAATCTCCTAGTTATTTGTTTTGTGTGCCTCCACCAAGGAGAGTCTGCGCCCAACAAGGGTTGCACATGTATCCTCAGGGTTTGCAAATATGTCCCCGTGGTTGTGCCTCATGTAATTCCTTGGTTTGCATATATGTCCTCATGATGTGGCTATGCCCCTTATGCCATTTCTGGGAGATGGATCATATTGTAATTTTTTTTCGCCCTTTGAAACTACCCCGCAAGGGGAGTTGCCCCTTGGATCCCTACGACCTGACCGCGTAGGCCGATCCGCGGCGGTGTGCTGACGGACGCATGGAGATGAACCGCAGCCTATGGGAGCTCAAGAAGGAGAAACAATCTCCTAAGTATTTTTTTCCCTTGTGTGCCTCCACCAAGGAGGGACTTGTGCCCTATGTTAAAATTACACAGAAACTCTTGCTCAATCCATATATTACGAAAATATCCTTGGCATGCCCAAAATTACAAAAAAGGCCTTGTTCAGTCTAGAAATTACAAAATGTCTTGGTCTGTCTAGAAATTACAAAAAAACTCTTGTGTTGTTTGAAAATCACACAAATTCTCTTGTGCTATTCAGAAATTACCAAAAATACCCCTGGAGTTTAGAAATTATCAAAATACCCCTAGAGTTTAGAAATTATCAAAATACCCTCGGAGTTAAAAAATATTAAAATGCCCTTGAACTTCCCAGAAATTGCAAACAAACTCTCGTTTACATAGAAATTGCATAAAAACTCTAAACTTTGCAGAAATTGCACAAAGCTCCTGCTCTGCCTCGAAGTTCCCAAAATAACCTTGTCTAGGGTTGCGTCTTCTGCACAACTCAATGGAGTGGGACCATGCCACTTCCCTGAAGCGGTGTGCGCTCTCCTGAACTTTGCTTAAGACTGACCAGGAACTATCAAGTCCAAGAACCTTGATGCTCAGGAAAATTACGGGAATACTCCTATGGGCATTTTGAAATTGCAAACAAACCTTGGAAAGCCAAAAAATGGTAGATAAGCCCAAGGAAATCTTGAAATTGTAAACAAATCTTGGAAAGTCAAGAAATGTCAGATAAGTCTAGGGAAATCTTGAAATTGCAAATAAACCTTGAAAAGTCAAAAAATAGCAAATAAATCCAAGGAAATCCAGAAATTGCAAATAAGCCCTGAGCAGTCAAGAAATGATAAGAATGTCCAGAAAATCTAGAGAAATTGCAAATATACCTTGGGAAGTCTATAAATGATAAATGCTCAGACATGTCAAGAAATGACAGAAATATCTGGGAAGTCAATAAATGACAGAGAAGCCTAGGAGAGCCGGGAAACTACAATTGTGTCTCGAAAAGTTAAGAAATGACAGAAATACTCCAGAATGTCAGGAATTGACAGGAATGCCCTAGAAAGTCAAGAAATGACGGGGCTATCCCAGAATGTCAGTGACTGTCAGAAATATCCCAGAATGTCAATAAATGATGAAAATACCCCGGAATGTCAATAAAAAATAGAAATACCCTGAAATGTCAAGGAATGTTAGAAATGGCCTACAAAGTCAGAAAATGACAGAAGCACCATAGACAGTTAAGAAATGACAGTGATGTCTAAGAAATCAAGAAATTACAAATATATCTTAGTAAGTCAAGAAATGACAAATAAGTCCAGGAGAATAAAAAAATTGCAGAAATATCTAGAAAGGGTCAAAATTACAGAAATATCTAGAAAGGGTCAAAATTGCAGAAATATTCGGGAAGGGCTAGAAACTGCAAAAAATATCTTGGAAGGGTCAAAAACTGTAGAAACATCCAGAAATTGTCAGAAATTACATATTTACCCAAGAAGGGTCCGATTACGATGAAACTCAAATTCAACGGCCAGATCTTGACCAGAAGCAAATTCAACGGTCCGATCGTGGTCGGGAATAAATTCAGCTGTCCAATTGAGGACAAGCAAATTCAACGGTTCGCTAGAGGCTAAGAGCAAATCCAACAGTCCGATAGTGACTAGAAGCAAATTCAACAGTCTAGTTATCAACAGAATCAATCTAGAGATCCAAGTGTAAGCAGAGACCTACTCAATGATCAAATGGTGACCAGATGTAAATACGAAGACACGATTACATAATCGGGGCCAAATGTAAAGGTCTGCAGAGATCAATCTAATCCAAATTCCATATATTCAAGGATTGAAAGTCTTTTGAGTTTCCTACAACAGTATGTTTCTAATGGATGATCATCAAAGATCATATCTATTAAACAAAAATCATAATATCACCAAGGATAGTATAGAGATTAAATTTGTTCTTTGTTCTTTGACAATTAATCAAGGGTATTCAGATTTTATGACGATGTAAATAAAAACCGATTGCGATCGGTGGGGAAATATTCAGTATTGGAACCCTAAATTGTCGGATAAACCAAATCTGCGGAACTAAAAATGCGCATGCTATTTAAATAGCTAACAAATGTGCATTGATGTTCAACAAATGAAAATTCTTTAATTTTTTTTGTGTTCAACAGTTACACATGCCTACATTTTGAAACCATAGATCCAAGTGCTTTGTTAATACCAAAAAAATAATATACACAATTTTCTATCTCTAGGAGACAATGAATTTTTTTTGGATGTATTATGTGTTTTAAAGCATCACGATTTATTCTTTAGTAGACAACGCTCTTCATAGAGAACTCTGGTGCAAAATAAAATAAAACAAAAATGTAAATTTTACAATCGAAGGTTAGTCCATGTTTTTGGGGGCTTTGTGTATGGAGTCTATGGACCCGGAGGAAAGGATGATGGACTTGACTTTCAGTTGTTTTAGGATGCTGTTGTTTCAGAATCCAGGATAGGGTGATATTAATTTATTTTCCTTTTCTGTAGTTCAACTCTCCTCCATTCTAATCTGATCTTTAGGATACATATTTGATATCAGGAAAGAATAGTAGGCTGCCTAGGCTGTTATTCTTTATACCTAAAAGGCATTTGGTTAGTTTATAACCTTCGTTTCATGTTATTCTGGTTTGGGAAAACTTGCTTGGGTGATTCTGTGGCTTTTTCTATGAGGATGTGAATGATAGCTTTAGCTAATTCTTTTCTTTTATCAGGTGGCTGGATTTGGAGTTAAAGTTGGTTGCTGATGTGGGAATAGTTGGTGCACCAAATGCTGGGAAAAGCACTCTTCTAAGTGCTATAAGTGCCGCCCAGCCAACAATAGCAAACTATCCCTTCACAACCTTACTTCCAAATCTGGGTGTAGTTTCACTAGACTATGATGCTACCATGGTCGTAGCAGATTTACCAGGTTTGCTTGAAGGTGCACATCGGGGGTTTGGTTTAGGCCATGAATTTCTACGGCACACAGAAAGATGCTTAGTGTTGGTATGTGACTCAAATTAGCTCATTAATAATTTTTTCTTCTTTCAAAGAAAAAAGGTGGATTGTACATTTTTTGGGGAAAAAAGGTGGATTATACCCTGATTTTATTAAAGGTACAATCAAAGGTGAAGATGAGAGTTTCCTCTAGCACCTGGGAAGAATAAATCTAATGAAGACTTTTAAAATGCCCTGAAAATATTTCTTGAGGACTGTACAGAAACATATAATAAATTTAGACCAAAAATAAAGACACAGCTTGTATGCAAATATTCTCTAGGCACACTCTACTTCCCTGGAAGATGACATCTATGGCCTTTTCTAAATGCTCCAGCCCACAGCATGAGGAAGCATAGAGAGGATCTTCACAATACCACCTTTGCCCATCTTCTGCCTCAGCCCTTGAAAGAAGGGTCACATTTTCTCCACTGTAAGGAAATTAAATGTAAACCCAGTGAGCATACCAAAGATGTCCAAAATTGCTTGCTAATAATATTTTGGAAGAACAAATGATCAACTGATTCTGGGCAATGATTACAGAAAAATTAATAGTCTTATATTATTTTTATGAAATTGGATGTAAAGTTCTTTTATAAGTCAAATTAACTAAATTCTGTTAAGGGGATGACTATTACAAGCACTAATCTCTGGGGTACATAAAAGGTATATACAACAAACTAAAACTGAATTTCTTGTAATCAACGCATGACATAAATACAGTGGTCCTATTAGGCTGGCAGGCGAGGAGAGAAAAGGGAATGACCTTTGACAAAATGGCCCATTGTGCCATAAAACAAAATGACTTGGGATTAGTCTTTGCATTAACCTCAGAACTTCAGCTTATTTCACTCATAACACTTGTTTTATCTTCTTCGAAAGGAATGTGGATCGTACCACCAACTTTATTAATGATAAGCAGAGGTAGTACAATCAAATAAAAAGGATGAGAGATTCCTCGTGAGCAACAAACATCTGGAGGAAAAAATAGACCACTTCCTAACTACTGATACACTCAGAAACTACAGTGAAGCAGATCGCAGACGGCTAGATGCAGCACTAGAATGCTGTCATGTAATGACTCCAGCACACTGAGCCTCCTTCGACAAGGATGCTAACTCATGCTGTCCATTTGTTGGCTTCTTTTGGACCAGCACATCTTGATGGAGTGTCTTCAGTAATCTTCTAAACTGTCCTGTTTACCTCCTATTTGCAGCCCTGGCAATTTTGCTTTCTGTAACAGCTCATCATTACTTCATGAGTCTAAAAACTCTTCACCTCCTTTATTGTGCAGATATGGTTGAGAATCTTGATCTGATGCTAGGTCTTGTTCTACCTCAGGCACCACCTCCTCTATCTGCACAACAGGCACTCCGCTCCTTTCTGGGAGTCATCCACTAGCAAAGGGCAAACCTCCAACTCTCGGGGAGGATTAACCCACCTGCGAGTGGTCTGCTGACTTCTCTTCTGGTGAGAAAAACACAGGCTGCAGCATCCAGTTCACGATCCTCATTCTGTCCTGCCTTAGGGACCTTGGGACACTTCTGTCACCGATAAACTAGGAAGGCCAGCCATGATTTGCTCCAACCCTTCCCTTTGGAGCCTCCAGAACCTCCTTACCCACATTAGCAGAGTCCTTACCTCCGATTTCTTTTGCATTTTGAATTGAATGGTCATTATTGAAACTGCATGCACTGGCAACTAATGGAGATTATGCCATTTTCTCCTTACCCTTTTTATAATTTGTTAGAGGAAGAGAAAGAGAGAATGTGTTATGGAGAAGAAAGAGAGGGAAGACATCAAATTTCTAAGTTGAGCAGTTCGCCCCCCTTTATATATTAAGATTCAATGGGCAAATTACATATCTGTGTTCCAATAAGCGGGCAGCCAAGAAAGAAAGGAAAAATACAGAAAAGCTCAATAAAATAACAAAAATACAAAATTGCCCCTATTTTTCTACACTCTCCCTCAAGGTGAGCATAGATCCTTTATGCTCAGCTTGGTAAGGGCATACTTAAACTGAGCTTCAATCGTACCCCTTTTGTCAACAACCTATTCTTGTGATTTCAGATAAGGCAAAGAGTTATCCTAAGTCCAGTTTTTTGCTAATGAAATGCCTGTCAATCTCAATGTGTTTTGTTCTGTCATGCTGATCAGGAATGTTTGCAATGTTTATTACAGTTTTGTTATCACAATAAAGCTTCATAGGTTGCTTCACTGGGGCTCCCAAATCCAACAAGAGAAGTTTAGCCAAATCAACTCTACTGATCCATGTGCCATGGCTCGATATTTAGCTTCTACACTTGACCTTGCACACATGGTTTGCTTTTTACTTCTCCAATTAACTAGATTGCCACCTAGGAAAGTCCAATAACCAAAAGTTGATCTTATGTTATTTTTTGATCCAACCCAATCAACATCTGCATATCCTTTAAGACTCAGACTTTTATTTTTTTGAAGAAGAATTCCTTTTCTTAGACACGATTTCAAATATCTCAATTTGCGCTCCACAGCTTTCATGTGCACTGTTCGCGGAGCATGCATGAATTGACTGACTACACTAATAGCATAAGTCACATTTGGCAGAGTCAATGATAAATACAAGAGTTTCCCTACCAATCTCTGATACAAACCCCTATCTTTGAAGGAGAGTTCTTCTCCCCCATCTCCATTAGTGCATGATTTAACTCAATTGGTGTGGCTATCGGTTTACACCCCAACTTTCCAGTTTCAGTCAGCAAGTCCAATACATACTTGCTCTGACAAATATAGATGCCATTTTTTGGACTTGGCTACCTCAATTCCCAAGAAGTATCTTAGCTCACCCAAGTCTCTAATTTCAAATTCAGCAGCTAAGTTTTCTTTCAATTATTTGATTTTGACTTCATCATCCCCTGTAATAATCATGTCGTCCACGCGAACAAGTAGTATAGCCACATGTCCCCCTATCCGCTTAACAAATATAGTGTGATCAACATTTGATTGTTTAAAACCAAACCTAACCATAACACGATGCAGTTTATCAAGCCAAGCTCCAGGCGATTGTTTCAACCCATAGAGTGCCTTTCTTAAATGACATACTTTCTTGTGTGTCAATTCTAGGTGGCGGTAGCATATATACTTCTTGTAAATCACCATTCAAGAAGACATTTTTGACATGCAGTTGGTGTAGAGGCTAGGCATACCGCACAACTAATGAGAGAATTATCTTGAGAGATTTCAGCTTTGTCACAGGAAAGGTCTCCTGATAATTAATCCTGCATGTCTGAGTACAACCTTTTGCAACAAGCATGAATTTATATCTCTGTATCTCATCCTTTGTATTGTACTTGTTCGTATACACCCATTTGGACCCAATTGGTTTTTTTCCTTCTGGAAGATCAACCAGGATCCAAGTACCATTCTTGTTAAGAGTACTCAACTCCTTATCCATTGCACACTGTCATTTTGGATCTTGTACAACTTTAGAAAAAGTTGTAGGAACATGGGTAGAGGATAGTGAAGAAAAAAAGTGGTATCGAGGAGGAACATAGGAATAGGTAAGAAAGTTAGTGATGGAATGATTAGTGCAGTCCTGGAGAACCTCCTGACAGTGATGGGTAGATTCAAGTCATCAAGTGGTTGGGTAGGGCCAGGAAAAGTAGCACCTTGTGAAGTTGGCTGATCAGGAGTGGACTTTTCTTTGAAGTTTTTTCGCTGTAAGTAATAATCTGTCTCTGCCTCTATACACTCTCCGTATCTATCACTGAAGTGGGAATACTAGGAGATCCATTTGTGGCAGAGCTAGAGAGGAGGAACAAGCAACAAGGGAGTAACAAAAGAAGAAAAAGAAGAAGAAGAAGGGAGGATGTTGGGATTCTCCCCCTAAGACTGAGTCCGAGGGGGGGAATAGTAGGAATTTGACTCAAAGAAAATAACATCCTTCTGAACAAAAAAAACGACAAGAAAAAGGATTGTAGCAGATGTAACCCTTTCGAGTAGAGGAGAGTAACCAAGAAAAATGCCACGAACAATCTGTGGGCCTAGCTTGGTACCTTAGTATTCAGTACTGCTCGGTACGTATTGGTACCGTACACAAGTAACATAAGACAAGGGTCTAGTCGGGGTCGTGCTCATCAGTACGCGTCCGTAGTCTCCGACCACGTGTGCACACATTGACTGACTGCGCTACGTCAGACCCTCTAGCTGGTTTTCCTCCCGGCCCGGACTCGAGCCGCCACAGTGGGAGGCCCTACGGCAACCAGCCTAAACCGTCTCTCCCGAGTTTAGCTCTCCACCACTCCCAGGTAGGTCGGCATCCGCGTGGCCAGGCAAGCTACGACTAGTGGGAAAAGTCACACGACGTGGGAACTCTCAGTAGAGAGGAAACCACAGGAGTACTGTCGGCTACGTACACACCCCTCGTAAGTATCTCGGAACACAAGGAGGCTCAGTGCCACTGCAACACAAAACAACTAGCTAGACCATCGGCCAGCGAGTCACGCGACTCATCCCAAGGCCGTTGTACAGTACCGCTCCATGCCGTCAAATCACCCTAAGCCGGAATCCAGAAACCACGCGCAAAAGAACTCTTAGGGCGGCCTATTACCGCTAGGGTTCTCCCCACTCTTGGCGTGAACAAGGAAACCCCATCACCCCTGGCTGGGTCACAGGACTCACGGTCATTGGCCATGTTCATGGCTCATACGGAAACTGCTTTTCGAGGAAACTAACACTGTGCGGGAACAACCCTCCGCACGTATACGGGTACACGGTGACTCAAACTAGCATAACGAAGAAGTCCGGAATACACAGGGTCATCCAGACCCTCAAAATCACATGGGCACCTTAATTGAGGTAACACGACTTCCACGGACACCCAAACACTCGAACTCGGGCTAACGGGGTGTCTGGGACATCCACGGGGCAAAAGGTCGGCCAACGGATCTCAACCGGGTCGATCGGCGGCCAAAAGGGAGAAAAGGGCTGCATTTTGGTCGAGCAGACCATTGAGTCGGTCGACCTACTGCAGACGGGTCGGTCGATCGGCCCATTGGGTCTGTCGACCGGTGCCTGGATCGGTCGACCGGCCCTTCAGGGTTGGTCCATCGTTCCAGCATGGTCGCCCGTTCCGTGGGGAACCCGGATCGGTCGACCGACCCAGCTCATTGGTCGACCGAAACTGGCGAAAACACGATCTGATCCCATCCGGGGGCTCCTCTTCCACGCCCCACTCGACCCCGATTGAGGGGGAAAACATCGGGGACCTCGCCCCTGCTCCCAAACCACTAAAAGCATGTAATTAAACGGGAAAACGTCGCCCGATCCGGCAGAAATCGTCACTGGTTCTAAACATGGAAAAAAATCACCCTGGCATGAACGAAAACCCACTCTCGGCCTCACCTCGGCCTATAAATTGTGGAAAAATGGAATGCACGGGCTAGGGATCCGTCCCCCTACCTTACACGACGATTTCCCGTGCCGAGGACGCCGATTCCACGAGATATCGCGCCTCGAACCACCGCCGACTTCTCAAATCTGCGAGCAATGCTCGCCGCGCCATTGCCTCGTTCCTCGCCCCATCCTTGCCGCTTTCCGTCCCGCGTAATCCGCCGCCTCGCCCACGCCGTCCTCTGTCGGCCTCCCGGAGAAGGGTAGAGAGAAGGAGAGAAACGAGAGAAGAGAGAGGGAGAGAATGAGAGAATGAGGGTGAGAGGGGGTGTGGGTTGATTTAAATAGAAAAGATTTTGGGATTTAAAAATCCAAAAAATAGAAAAATGGGAAAAAATCATCTTCACGATCCTCGGAAACCGAACAACTTGACTGTAACGCCCCGGGGTCCGAAAACATATTGGTTCGCCATATACGGGGATCTGAGGGCTCGATAACCAACGTTCCGAATTAATTACAAAATGCAATCCGGGACTCACGGAAACACTCCGAAATCCACGGATTCCTGATCCGAAAATTTTGGGTCATTACACAGGTCTTCTTATCGTGACACAAGTTTCTATCTCTGTTGCAATTTTAACACAAGGAGAGGATAAAACAATGTTAAAAGGGTGGTAAAATTGTAGTTCCCAAAGCTGAAATCGATGCTCTGGCATGTATAGATAACCATGCGCATGCTAATCCATTCCTTGTTTCACTATATCATGCATACATGATACACGCCCTAGACTTGTCCTGTAGTGACCTAGTCGAGAGCTGTGTAGGAGGAGAGGGCTACCTATAGGAAAGGGTTGCTCGGCCGTATGGTGTATGCATGCTGGTGTGGAGCCACCGTGGCGTGAAGCTACCACTATGTATGGGGCTGGGGAAGGAATGAACCGGATTAGTCCCATATCGAAAAGCAAGAAAAGTTACTAGGCTATATATGTAAGCCTAGATCCGTAATTTGTAGCGCGCCTTTTGGAGCAAAACTGTGTCGACTTGGTCCAAAGTGGACAAGACCTCACAAGGGCAGATAGGGTTGTGACATGTCCTGTGTTAGGTTCTCTTCCATCTACCAAAGAGAAGCCAGAAGGGCGGTTCTGCACCTATTGGAACCACTCTTGCCATCCTTGGGGCCTTGGATGGTGCCACAACAGCCGGGACAGGCACCATGTCTTAGTAGCAGCTGCACACAAAGTAGTACTCGGGCAGTGATCCACCAATTGCAGCTTGTGCTATCACCCTTTCAGCTCTCACCAAGTGCTTTTGGTGAATGTGGAGGCAGATCAAGTGTTTGGTCTATATCCCATTTACTAGATGGGAAGAGATGAAACTAAAGGTGAATGACAAATATCTTCTCACTTCTTATAATGATTACCTATTTGATCAACTCTTGCCGTGCATCAGGGTTCATTATCAATGTCTGAGTGCATCAGATAATTTAGTGAGTTGGTCTATTGTGAAATTCAAGAGGACATTGTCTTACCCTGTCTATATTTGGCATAGATTTGAAGCCTGAAACTTGATGTAAAATGATGTTGCACCCTTCCTATAATATGGATCAGACTTCTCAATTTGCACTAGAGTTGTTGTCCTCTTTGAGGTTGTCATTGACCAGAAAGTGTATCTTCCTAGCCAGAGAGATCTCTACCCAGAAATCCACTAGAGATGTATGGCAGACCAGACTTGAAGTAGCAGGATATTCCAGCTCTAGAGGGAGTGATGCCTATTAGCCACTATTCAAGGAAAAAAAAAGGACTCACCATGACAACTTCATGAGGGCTAGACATTTATTTTTCAGCCAAAAAAGATGGCATTTTAGCTTTTAATGTCGCAAAATAAGTATGTCTTGAGCTGTGTTGAAGAATCTCCTAATTATGTGGGTGAAATAGTTGGTATATAACCCTGATGAAGATATCAGTTATGATGAAGGCCTCGATCTGAATGCAGGTGCCGTCCAGCTAGGGATGTCGAGGTGTTTAGTTCAATGGGGGAGAAAGATGACTCTAGGCTTGATTCTATCTTCCATGCTAAGTTTGGAGATAAGAACCGTTGTCTCCAAGGTGGTCACTGGTAGAGGATGTTGCCTCGATGTTACCTCCCAGGCAACTCCTTGCCGAGTTGCTTGGGTGGATCACACATCTATTCTAGTGACCCAGCAGTGTCTGGTTACCCTCTAGTTCATTACATACGGAGACAATGCTTGGGGAATGCATTAACCGAGGATATGGCATTTTGTATTACTGGCATTTTACTAATTGTAAAATATGATACATAACATCCATCTAGAACTTATTTAGATATTGTTCTCATATTCTTTGGAATGGCTTCTTTTTGTGTTTAATTATCTCTTGGTCCAGTTTGATTTGTTGATTCCCATTCTACAGTTAAAACTTTTTTGATTTTGATGACATTTTAACAAATATAAATTTGTACCTGATGTTTTGGCATCTTAGGTGCATGTAGTTGATGGTTCAGGCCAACAACCAGTGTATGAGTTCGATGCAGTTCGTTTGGAGCTGGAACTATTTAGCCCAGAGCTTGCAGAAAAGCCATATGTAGTTGTATATAACAAAATGGATCTTCCAGAGGCATATGATAATTGGGAGTCATTCAAGAAATGCTTGGAGGACCGTGGCTTGTATCCTTTTTGCATAAGTGCGGCAAACAGGCAGGGAACTCATGATGTTGTTTGTGCTGCATACAAACTTCTGACTAAAGAACATAATGCAAAGAAGGAAGCTGAAGGTCATGTATCATTCATCTGTTCTCTTCATTTACTAATTGGACTATATCTACCATCTGTATTTTTTTGTTGCATTCATATTGTTAAACGACAGTTTCTGCTGCGCTAGCATTTGTATTTGTTCTAGGATGCTTGATATATTTCCATAACCATTTCTTTAAATAATAAATAGTAGGCCAATCAGTGCTTTAAGAGCAGTTTACGGATGAGTGGCCAACATTTTTCCCCATTCATACCAATTTCCAGAATTCTTATCCCTAGCTTAAGTTAGATTAATGGATCTGTGTATGAACAACCTTTGAGAAATATTTACCTGGTTCTTCACCTAACCCTTCGAGGATGTGTCAATCTAGATCAACTTTGGGCAGGAGAGGAACAGTCGGATCTTCAGGCTCATTCTTCATGCCAACCTGTGGACATTGTGGGGGGAAAGGAATAGTCGGATCTTCAGGAGGGAGTCTCGTGCTGAGGACGCAAGTGTTTCTTTTGTTTGTGGTAGAGTAAGGGAATGAGCTGCTATTATTTGTGATGTGAATTCCCTTACATCTCATCTTTTTGGCCGTTTGGGGGATTAGTTTGTCCTGAAGTTAGATTTTGAGAAGGCCTATGACAGGGTGAATTGGAAATGTCTCTTTGATGTCCTGGACAGAATGGATTTTGGGGACACATGGATCAGCTGGGCTAGAGCCTATATCTCTTAAGCTATCTTTGCAGTCCTCGTGAATGGGAAGCCATCCTCTTAGTTCCACGGTGGCCATGGTCTCCTTCAGGGTGACCCAATGTCTCCTCTTCTTTTTGTGCTCGTGGCTAGTGTGTTGGGCAGGGTGTGGCAGAGAGTTGAGGACCTTGAGGTTGCTGGGCTGATAAGAGGATTTCAAATTGTCTTACTCTTACTCACTTGCAGTATGTAAATGATACCATTTTTTTCCTTGCTGAGGGTGAGCAATACCCTCTCATGGCTAGGCTCTTGCTGGAGCTGTTAGAGGTGGTCATTGGCTTGACTTCAACATGTGTCTTCTTGTTGGGGTGAGCATGGAGGATAGGGCGCTCTGGAGGGCGGCCCGCTTAGTGGGGTGGAAGATCGGGGGATTCCTTTCTCTTACTCGGGCTTCCCCCTTACACCGGGATCTCTTAGATGTGTAGATTGGCTTTCCATCCATAGATGGCAGTTTCGGCCGAAACCGAAACGTTTCGGCGGTTTCGGTTTCGGACCGAAACCAATTAAATAACTATTTTTTCTTAATAGCCTACATTTGGTTTTGGCCGAAATCGGGGCTTCGGTATCGGTTCGGTCCGGTCCGAAACCGAAACGTTTCGGCCACCGAAACCGGTTTCGGACCCCTCCGAAACCGAAACCGAAACCGTGACTGCCATCCTTGTTTCCATCATCCCAAGATATCGGTCCAAGCTGGCTCAGTGGAAGGCTGGAGCTCTATCTTATGGGGGTAGATTGGTCTTGTGCAGATCTGTTGATGGGAATCAACACCGGGCATTAATATTTTATTTTACATTTGTGTCCTTTTTATTTGCATTTATACCCTTGTGTAATTGGGTACGCAATTGTATGGCAAGTATAAGCCAAAGTGTGAGTCCTTAGGTTTTAGTGGGTTTATTTGTAAAAGTCCAGTAGATCCAGCAGGGTCCCCCACCCTCTCCCTCATTGGTCCACTTGGCTTAGGGCCCATGTGGGGCTAGTTCAAAGTCCAAGGTGGGCTTAGACTAGACTTTTGCAACTTGGACCAAGAAGACAAAGTCCACTTGGCCACCTTGGTCAAGGGGGCGCCCCTTCCATATATTGTTTTTTATTTTGTGGTTTTTGACCACATGGGGATTAAATGTTCTATCCCTAGTTTACCCCTCCCAAAACCTAGATGTAGGGCTAGTTTTGGTCATTTATACATTTCTATATAACCTATGTAATTTCCATTTTGATAGAATTAATGTGAGAAAATTTCAGAAATTGTCCAAGGAAGCCCAAGGGCGCCCCTCTCTCGCTCCCACCCCCTTGCAGATGGAGTTCTGCGAATTTCTTGAGGTGTGAAGCCTCCTCCCCTCCCTCTCTCTGTGTGAGAATCTCAGCCCCGCCGCCGTCGCCGCCATCGAGCCGCCGTCGCGCCGCCACCGCCACCGCGTCGGAGTTCTGTCCAGATCAGGACAGAAGGTTGAAGTCCGATTTTTATCTCCACATCAGGAGATGTGATCGAGCTGTAATTTTGAGTGTTTGTTCTTCTTGTTATCCCCAGTCTCCATTTTAAATTTCGTGCCAATCAGAGGTCATTTGTTATTTTTCCCGTAATTTTAGTTCCACCCCTGACAGTCTTCCAGGTTGTAGATCTGCAGGATAGGAGTCTATTCTTCTATTTTTCCCACCCACTTATACATCTCCCAAAAATCCCCAAAAATTCATGCATGTTCTTCACTTTCCTACCTTCCACCCATAATTTTTCTAGGGTCTAGATCTATCGTCTTTCTGTCGGTCAAAATTTATTTTCAGGGAAAACTCAGTCTGTCCTGTGTGTCTGTCAGTCCGAGCCAGCAGAAACCTTTGAGGGACAGTCGTTTTCATTTTCAATCCATTCACTTGATGGATCTGAAAAAATTATATGTTGTATCCCTCTGAGTCCTCTATCCATCGGTACCAAGTTTACGTCGATCCGACACCGGATCTGGCCGCAAGAAATCTTTTCGTGAAGGCGCGCAGAGCAGATCCGAGCCTAGCCAGCACAATCAGTCCGGGAATTAATTCCTCGGAAAATACGCCAGCGCACGCTCGGTCACCGTCGCTCCCGGGGATCGATCAACAACCTTCCAGCAGCGCCCCAGTAGCACGGAGACGCCCGGGTACCGCCGTCCCAGCAGCTGGACCCACCTGCTGTCCCGCGGGCCCCGCAGAACCGTTCCGAGCAGCAGCCCGTCTTCGGCCCGAGAACCGTCCAAATTGTTGCCCGTCAACCTGAGTTTGCTACTCCCGAGTCCCACATTGTCGCCCTTTACCTCCCTGCGTGGAGTGGGCCTTACATCAATTCTGTAATTATTGTTGATATTTGTACACCGGGAGTACGAGCTTCGGCCGGGGTCGTCGTCCCCACGTCCGGAGTGTGGAGGTAAACTCGCCTCCCTCTTTATCGCATTTGCTTATCTCGTATATTTTTGAATGCCGCTACTAGAGTGATAGGATTACTAGCTCAATATTTATTTTTATCATCGCTGCGAGAGTAAGTGAGTGAACCCGTCCCCTGACTCAATCCGAGTGCACGTAGAAAAGCCGACACCCGAGGCTCATTGCCGCTTTCTCAACTGCGCACGATCCCACATTTCCCTCGCTAGGGACGAGTTGCGAGCTAGAGTCCCAGGTTCGCGTCTCCGTCCCGCATCAAATTGGTATCAGAGCCGAAGAGTCTAGGATAGTCTTTGATTAAAAAAATAAAAAAAAAGTCATTTAAGTCTATGTCGAGTCTAAGCCGGTCCAAGCTTGCATTTGCATACCTTTATTCGGTATATCAAAAGGTGTTGCCCGAACGTTAGGTTACGTCTAGGCCTGTCAACGGATTCGGATATTATCCGGATCCGCTTCGAATTCGAATCCGTATTAATGGATAATATTTGAATTCGTATTCGTGTTTTCGGATACAGATAATATCCGAATTCGAATCGGAGCGGATACATATATTATAATATTCGCTTCGAAAAATATCAGTTCGTAATATTATATAGCATATAATATATATATTTAAATAATATAATATAAAATAAATAATATTGTAGAGAAATTTAGACATTTTATAGTTGTATTTTAATTTAGAGTTTATTTTATATATTTTTGACATTTTATAGTTATATTTTATATACTTTTAACATTTTATAATTATATTTATATACTTTTGAATTTGAATCGGATAATTCGAATTTTAAAACGGAGCGGATACGGATAGTCATATATTCGCTTCGTATCCGCTCCGTTGATAGGCCTAGTTACGCTTATCGGGAAGGTGATTCACTTGCGTGAGCGCGATCTTCGGATCAAACCTCCGCCTAGTACCGGATATGGGTTGAGTCTAGGTGTGTAGTCAAGTCAGCATTTCAACTTTGCATTAGTGTGTAGGGTCGTGTCTAGTCGGTTTGTCTCGTCACCAAGTGTCGGCATGTCCATCTTGTAGTTCCCCAATTTCCAATGGATTCCCGGTCGCCCAGGCGATATAACCGTTGGCACACCCATGGGCTTGGAAACCATCCTATCTCCTTCATTAGGTCCGAAGCCTCGGACTTTTGTGGCTCCAAAGTCCCGAGCGACTACCTACATTGGGAAGCCGCCATGGATAAATATTTCGATTATTACATCATGTCCGAGGCCAGGCAATTCTCGTTTGCCAAGGATAGGCTTCTTCACGAGGCTGCCGAGAAGTGGAGAGACGTTGAATGCTTGAGGCAGATTAGGAGGCAATGGCCCATTGAGTCATGGTGGGACATGAAGAGAGAGCTTAGGAGGGTCTACCTTCCCCATCCGGTCCCCTCCATTCAGTCCCACCCATTCACCTCCAACCAATCCTACCCAAGCACTTCCATCCAAGTGGGTCCTCGTCGGAGGCAAAGAGCCCCACATGTAGACGAGCCAAAGCCCAATCCTAGGCCGAGTGATTATAGGCGAGTCCATCACGATACCCCTACTCCAAACCCGACCATTGCCGAACTTTTCAATGCCATTTCGGATCTGTTGGATAGGATGTGTACTCAAATTGACGGATTCCTGCCCGAGCCTCCCAACCCAGTGCCACCCCTAGGACCTCTTCCCCTCGAGGAGGACATCCCTTCCCCACCCATGAGTGCTCCATTGCCACCACCCTTACCTTCCGATCTTTATTCAGAGCCACTTTCTTTGGAGCCATCCGTGTTTTTAACGGGAAAGCTTTTCATTGCCGAGCCACTACTTAGTTGGCTCAAGATAGGCTTGGTTCATAGAGCATCATGCTATCCATCCATGGACCCCACACTACCTTTAGTGCCAGTCAACTCATTCCATACCACATTCCGGTCTAGTCACCATGTGGATACATTGGGTGACCTTCTTACGGGATTAGACCGACAGTTGCAGTTGGCGCACTTATTGGCCCCAGGCTTCGACCGACCCACAGGTCGTAGCTTCACCCATCCCGCTTGGGGGGCCATTACCTCCGTGTGCACCGTGGGTCATGTCACCACGGAGGTCCTCTTATTCCTCCCCACGCCGGCCGAGCCCGACTTCCTTCCCTTTTGCCCGAGGGAGGAACCATATTTTCCCCAGGAGATCACTGTCCCTTTTACCATAACGGATGAAGGTGCCCATCTACACCTTCAAGAATTTCCGACATGGGAGTGTGACATGTGGGAATCCAATTCGAGGGGTTACACTTTCTTTGATCCCTTCGACCCCTTCCCAAGTGAGCCTTATGACCCACTTTATCCATTTCACCTTGTTAGGGAAGTCCACTATCACACCCCTTCCCCACGGGCTAGTCCACCTACACTCAGCCAGGGGACCGTTCCACGGTCATCATATAGGGGTAAGGAAGAAGGTGCATTCGGCACTCTTAACCCCTCCAAACCTCCCAAATCCAAAGGGCCGTCCGTGCATGAGTGGATCACTTTAGGATGTTTAGCACTCCCCCATTCCGCCTACCACCGGTTGCATCTTGTGTATGCATGGCACACATTCGGATGTCCTGGTCCACCATTGTATATGTATGAGTCGGTCTAACAGTAGGTTTGTTTAGGGTTATGTGTGAGTCCGTGTTTTTCTTTATTTTTGTCAAGATTGTCGAGTGCATAGTGAGTCTGCATGCACCTAGTCGAGTCGGTCTTTTGTACGCTCGCGTTTGTTGATTGTTTGTTTACCTATCTCTTCTTATCTTCTTTCCTTTTTTTGTTGATTGTGAGGGTTTTGAAAAATGATATGGCGAGATGATAAATAAACTACCAAAGATCAGCTCAACCTATGCACATGTGAACATGAACCTAGGCAATCAAACCTAACTCTAGCATGGGCATACTATCTCAATCAAATTACGTTAAGGGAAAAACAAAAACACACGCCGGGGCGTGGAGCAAAGATAAATAAAAACACACCGCTAGGGGTGGAACAATCAAGGAGAATAAAGAGATTTGATGAAAAAGACAGCTAGTGCCCAACACTAAGGAAAGTCGTGATCGCCACCAAAGTAAACACAAGTCAAAGACTCGAATATACCTTGGAAATAGGTGGATGAAACACCCGCCCACGGGAGAGAAAACCAAGGAAAGCCTGCAGATCAACTTGCAAATAACGGTCCAAACCCTGTGCGTCGCTTGGAAGTAACGGTCGTGCGATAGACCGCCAGAAGGAAATAACGCTCCTGCACCTGACCGTCAGATAACCTGCAGTGAAAAGATGTGAACTCTTTGAACTCCAACCCTTCCAGCCGGCTAGAAGGCTTGGGCCTCGTGCTAGTGATCCTGTAAAACCTGCCAAGGATGTAGAAAGCAAAACAACACAACCTCAATTAGCCCTCAACATAAGTATAGCATCAATCCTTAAAAAGCTTAAGAACATCAAAAGGAGAGGGGATTACCGGGGAGTTGTTGGTTTTTTAACCCCTCTGGGCGTTTTTAAGTTTAGGAGGATATGTGTATGCTTAGCAACAGTGAAAAAAAACGTGGAGGAAGAGGAGGGACAATGCTTTTGATTGATAAAACCAAGGGAAACTTGAGCATGCAATGATGATGATCTTGACAAACTAAAACCCAAAATTACTCCCTTGACTTGGAAGATGGACGTGGGAAGCAGCTCCTCCTGGATGTAGATGACTTCTGAATTTGGCAGCACTTCGTCGTGAATCAAATCTTCCTCCCTTGGGTTATGAAATCAAGGGTTCTATTTATAGACTCCCTCAAACTCTCAGGTCGAGTTGAAGATAAATCAGCCAAGAAAGGAGGATAATCCTTAGCAAATCCTTGAGGATAAAATCAACAAGAGTCCAAAGAAACAAACGAGAGGTCCTGAGGATTAGAATTGAAGGAGATAATGCCAATCCAAAACCCTATCTCGTCCACGGAGTAGCAGAGAAAAGGCCTGAACTGTCAGGACTCTCTGAAGGAAGTAACGGCCTTACGATAGACCGCCACTTGGAAATAACGCACCAAGGCATTACCGTCATTTTCAACCCTATCCAAAGGATAAGATCGACGGGAAGAAGATCTAAACAATAGGACTCTGCAAGTAAGTAACGGCCAGGGAATAGGGCGTCATAATGAAACAACGGCTAGGGAGTAGACCGTTATTATCAAAGGACAACGAGGCCCTAAATCTTGGGACTCTTCAAAGAGTAACGGCCTAGGCTTCATGCGTTATTATGAAATGACGCGCCTAGTCCAGACCGTTATTATCATTGATTTTCAAGAAAATAGAATGGAGGGATTGCCAAGCTTTTGCACGAAGTGCCACCAGAAACCAGGTCTAATCCAGGAATTGAGACCCAGAAAATAGGCTTCAACTGACTAAAAGGAATTCAATGAAGAGTGAACAACTCGGAGCATCATATTGAATAAATAAGGAGATGACCCGACTTATTGGATATAAAACGGGTGTCAACTGATGTCCTTCCTTAACGTCCTCTTTGCAGGGGAACGAGCGGAAGTGAAGCGAAAGTGAGATGGAATATGGAGATGAAGCGGAAATGAAGCGGAGTGGATCAAAAAGAGGGCGTTAAGGTAAACGACACCCGTTCTTCACCAACAAGCGATAAGAATTTTTCTGGAAAAACTTCAAAACTGATCACAAGGAAATAGCTAACCAAAGGATGCAAGTCTGGAGGATTTAATTAACTAAGGAAAGGAAACACGGCTGGCCGCCGGAGGCAACGGAAAGGAAAGAGACTAAACTCCAGACAGGGATCTTCAGTCAACCAGATCAAGCGAGCAAATCGAAGGAAACCTTCAAATTCAGAGTGGAATAATTCTCCTTATCCAGGATCAAGAACACAGCTGTTCACCGTCAATGAGACCTCTTGAACAAATGAAGCTCATGAATGCTCAAAGAATGCGTATGATGCATGCTGGGCTAAAGAAAAACAAATCTTCAAAGCAAATGCAAAGAAAGATAAAATAACAAGATACTCGAGAATAATATTGCTAGATTGGGGAAACCAGAGTCAAGACACTATCTGCAATCACGGCGTGCAAGATAGAACCATCATCCCTAAATTTTCCAACCTAACGGCCTGTCCAACGATTATTCATGCGAACTTAGATCATCATCATTTTTGTTTAAGGGGAACATCAGATCCCAGGACACATGAATGACCAGCCGGTTCTCGAGGTAATATATAATAAATAGCATATAGTAATGCATTAAGGGAATGAGGGAATGATATACGATACCTGACTTACCCGCCTGACGGAAGGCCAAGCGTACCTTCTGTTCATAACTCCTTTCATAAAAGATAGGTTAGCCAAACAATCATCCATCAAAATAAGAGTTTAGGCATAACCATTGTACATGCAAAAAGTACCCATAAGGAACAACATGATAGTCAATAGGAATATTCAAGCATTAATTAGACCATTCATTCATCAAGAAACTTGCAAGCATATAACGGTCAGATGTAGGGGCGTCACATAAAAGCAACGGACCACCCTTGATCCGTCATAACCAAGACGGTTCACATTCTTCAACAAAGCAGTTCAACACATGTAACGGCCTCAAACAGGAGCGTCAGGATGATGTGACGGCCGGTCGATAGACCGTCACATTTCCTGAGATTTCAAAAAAACAACCGAACGGTCACGGCCCGTTCATTCCAAACACTCAACCCCCCAAAACCCCAAAACCGAGAGCTCCGGCGACCACCATCCCAACCGTTCCAATGGCCGGCGACGAGGCACCCCAGCCGCCACCAAAGAAGAGAGAGAGAGGGAAAAGGATGGCAATACGACGGCTTCGCCGCCGGATCGAACGGGAGGTGATCCCGCCGGCGGAAGCGGAACAACCGACGAGGGGAGATCAAACGGAAGAAGAAGAAGTTCCCACGACTACGGGGGACGAGGGGGAAGTTCCCTTGGGTGCAGAGGAGCCCAAGGAACCACAGAAGAAGAAGAAGAGAGCCATGGACCACGAGGTAGGCCCTCCGCCCTAATTTTTCAAATTTTGATTTTTATGCTCTTAATTCATGTGTGCATGTGGGGAATGAGGGTAGAAATGGGTCTACGAACCCACTAGGAGTCATTGTAGGCCCTTTGGCCAACAAGGGGGACCATGAGAATGCAAGGGAAAAAAATCCCAACTAGCAGATGAAGTGACGGTCCTGCCAGCGACCGTCACTCCCATGACGCTCCAGCCTGGGTGCGTCAGAGACAAGTAACGCCCTAACCCAGGGCCGTTACTTCTGCCAGGGATTCAAACTATTTTTTAGGGTTTTCAATTTTAATTTTTGTTTTGTTTTCAATTATGAATGTTTATGCCATGATTATATGATGCAAATGGACTAACTAATGATCTAATATGCAATGCAGGGAAAAAGGAGATCACGGATCTCCTGGCTTCAGATCCGGGCGGTGTACCAGGCACTGCCCGACTACCAGAGGGAGAGACTTGCCGAGATGGGATTCGCCGAGGTGCTCAGCATCGAGGTGATCCGGATGGATACGCCACTGCTATACGCACTTCATGAGAGATGGGACCCGATCAGCCGTGCTTTCATCTTCCCGTGGGGCCACATGATCCCCACATTGGAAGACATAGCGAGGATTACAGGATTGAGAGTCCACGGCTCCGCAGTGACTGGATGGACGTACGGGGACTACCGGGAGATAGCGCAGCAGCTGCTCGGGCTAGATCTGATCAGGCCGGGGCAGTCCTCTTCCCAGCTCGCGAGATCGGTGCTGCAGGAGAGTTTGGGATTGAGGGGAGCGGCAATCACCGTAGGAGAGTTGCCGGAGGAGCATCTGGGCAGGGTGATCGACCAGGTGCGCCCTCGCGTGGCGGCAGAGGCAGGAGAGGAAGGAGATAGAGTGCTCAGGCGCTTCCTGATGCTACTGTTCGGGAAGCTCCTGTTCGCGACTCGGGCAGATGTCATCAGCTGCAGATTGCTGCCGCTGCTAGAGGATCTGGGCAGAGTGAGGAAGTATGCATGGGGGGCAGCGGTACTAGCATTCCTGTTCGACTCCCTGAGCACCACGGACCGGCAGACCATGCTGGGCGGCTTCTCGCCTTTCCTACAGGTAAATGCATTTTAAATGCTTTCTACTATGCCATGTTTATGCAATGCAGTGATTTATGCAAAATGGCTTATGCAAATGATTCGACTGACTTGATCTCTAAATGCAGGTCTGGAGCTACATGCACCTCCCGGGCATTGGGAGAGGTACATTACTCCATCCCGGCCTCATACCAATCGCGAGGCGATGGTCGGTGGCGAGGGACACGGGATCGATCCTCAGATTGACCCGGACGATCCAGGACGACCTGGACTCCTACCCACACACATCGGTAAGCCCGAGACTCAAAATGATTTCTATATGCTTCTATATGCTGACAAATGCTGACAAATGCTGACAAATGAATGAAATGAATGGAATGCCTTCAGGTGAGATGGACCCCGTACCGCAGCGAGGGCTACACAGGACAGCCGTGGGTGGAGGCGTCCTTATCGTACCGGGGGCGAGACATATGGTTGCATTGCATCCATATCATCGAGCCTCTGCACTACAGGCTGATCCTGCGGACTCGGGGACTACACCAGCCCGAGGTGGCCTTTCCACATCGCAACGATGACCGCCCAGGCAAGTCGGCGAGGGGCATCAGTGGGAGTGTGGATTGGCGCGCCCGGAAGGCGAAGTACGTCCTCGACTGGAGGCAGCGAGGCAGGGCCGTGAAAGAGCGGGACGAGAGCGACGAGGCCTACCTGAAGGCCTTCGCTCGACACTACGGCGACCGGGTATACCGCGGTACCCGACGACCGGTATGCAATTCTAAACTAAGAAACTCTTTCTATATGATGAAATGTGGATGTGACATGCTGGCTCATGCTTTCTACATGCAGCTCGATCCTGAGGGGCGGATAGCTGAGCTAGAGGGACTACTCCACTCTACCATCCTGCAGCGGGATGAGTACCGGACTGCTCTGGAGCTCCTGGTGAGATTCTAAATGCTCATGATATGACTATGATTATGCATGATGCTAATGCTTCGGCTATGACAATGCAGCGGGCAGAGGGAGCTCAACGAGCAGGACCGGATGCCCCATCGTCGTCCTCGCAGCCTGCGGGAGACAGGGCTGGGCGAGATGCTGATTTTGCTCGGGCGGTTGCCCGGGCCGAGGAGGCGGAGGCCACCCTCGCGGAGCGGGTAAGATACTTACATGCTTTTGATTATGCTTATGCTAATTAAATTTATATGACTAACCTATATGCAATGCAATGCAATCTACAGGCGATAGAGCTGGCAGCGGCAGTGGCGGAGGCCACCCAGGCGAGGGCAGAGGTGGAGAGGAGCCGGGCCGAGACTGATCGAGCTCGAGCAGAGACAGAGCTCGTGCGGGCAGAGATAGCCCGACTGAGAGCGGAGACCCCTCGACATGTGGACGATGTGGAGATGGAGCGACTTCGAGCAGATTTAGCACGGGCGCGGGCCGAAGTGAAGGACCTCCGCCTTGGGACCGCGGATCTTGATCGCTACCGGACCGAGGCACGGGAGACGCGACGCCAGATCTTCACACTGAAGATCAGGCTGCAGACAATGGAGCAGACGGTCCGGATGCTAGGCCGGGCACCAGAGCGGAGTTCTTCCCGGAGCGGGGCTCACAGGAGTGCTGCCCCTAGTGGCTCGGTTGGGGATTTCCTAGTTAGTTCCGCCGGCCAACAGAGAAATGAGAGGGCAGAGAGAGGACAGCAGGAGGAGAGTGCTTCCATAGCACCGCCACCCACGAGGAGACCAGAGGATGGGAGGATGAGGGCGGCCCGACGGATAAGCCGGCCGAATGATGTACTTTTATGCTTTTCTTACCACTTGTACATGCCTTTTTATGAAAATGAAATTTTTGTTGGCTTTTCTTTATGTGGATGTATGAATGGATATGCACGAATGAGTGATTGAAAGTACGCATGATGGATGTGTATGTGAAATGAATGCTTGTGTGGAGAAGGTGTGGTGTACAGATGTGAAAGACCGCCAGGTCTAGGCAAAGGATAGACAAACTGCCTGAATTTAGTAGCAGAGGAAATGACGGTCTGGTCTTGGACCGTCATAATAAAACGACGCGCCTACTTTAGGCCGTCATTCATGAAGTATCTTATTCTGATAGCCAGGCTGCAGAGGAAATAGCGGCCCATGGTAGGAGCGTTAAAAGCAAACAACGGTCCTAGACCAGACCGTTGTTCATGGCAGAACATGGTTTTTAGAATTACTCGCAGAAAATGCGACGGCCTGAAGGAGACGCGTCATAACGAAACGACGGTCCTAACCTGACCGTTACATGGCGTTCAGCCCAGAAGAGAGAGACTTGAGCGATTTGAAGGATATAACGGATTAGGGTTCGTCCGTTGAAAGGCGACGGTCTGAGACCAGACCGTAAACAGCCACAGAACATGTTTTAAGGAAAACCCAACCCACAGAAAAAGTGACGGCCCAGGGTAGGCGCGCCAGAGTGAAGTAACGGTCCTACGACAGACCGTCAGAGTCTGGGTCGTTTCCAAAACGGATTCGGCCGTGAGAGCTTAGAGTCCGAGGTTCAGCCACTTAATCTCTTGCTAGAACTTATCAAATTTCAGATAAAGCCTCCCAACTCCAATCTTATCCTTCCAAAGTTAATAAAAAGCCCCAGCAACTTGGGAAACTTATCAAAATCGCAGCTTGCAAAAACCTCTGTTCTAGGGTTGAAGAATTCTCCCTAACAAGCAGAAATCAAGATGAAGAGGTGCTTCGAGATGGCGGCTATGGAAGAGAAGATCTACATCGGCCCTAAGGCTGCAAGGAGGGAACATGGGGAGCTTCAACGGCTGTCCTCGATCCCCAAGCATCTAAGCTCTAATGTCCAAAGGGTGGTAAGCTTGCATGACTTCATCCAAAGTTCAGATTTTTTGCTGCACTTTAATTTTCTTCATAACCTTCCTTCTTCTTTTCTTCTTCAAGCCTCTTCCTGGCCCAAGGTGTTACTCCAACCTGAAGTGGGTGGCTCCCATGGTAAAGGCACTCCCTTTAGAGGTGGTGTCAATCCTCAAAGCATGGCACCTCCAACCCCTCTTGGTTCTAGGCAAAAACTTCCAAAAATTGTCTTTAGATTGGCCATGCCTTTCAGCCCTTGTGGAACTATGGCATCCACAAACTCATACCTTCATCTTCCCCTCCTTCGAAGCAACCGTCCTATTGGAGGAGGTAGAGACCTACCTAGCCCTTCCTAAGACTAAGGTGGGGGATGAGGATCGGGTTTGCTATACAATAGAACCTATTGATCCGTCCTTGATCTTAAGCGACTTCATTCATAACCCAAAGGACGTGCGGACCATGATCAGCCCGCGCCACATTCACTTGATCCCTATGGCACAATGGATAGTGTCTCACTGTAAAAACAAGTGGGAGAGACACGAAGCAATAGCCAAGGCGGCGGCGGTTTGCTTGTGCGGGGTCTTCCTTTTCTCCACAACCGACCACCTCTTAGATATCCAAAATCTTAGCATTATTAGTGGACTGTGGCGGGGTATGTCTATTTCTCAAGCGGTCCTCTCATACCTCTATGAAGGACTAAGCTCGGCTTGCCTTGGAGGGCCTTTGTTCGGTTCCATGATACTCCTTGAGTGTTGGATAGGAGTGAGAATCAAATTCCTTCCCAAGGAAGATATAACTTCGGCGAGCCGGATCTTCGGGAGCCACCCCCTCTTCTTCATTGGAGGGGCTTTTGGATATTCTTCTCATGTTGAATGCAGGACGGCGGATAAGAAAACGCGGGATGAATGGCGCCTCTTCTTCAATGCTTTGCCTCTTGAAAAGTTCATCATGCGACCAAGCGTTCTTCGAAGCATTCTTCTCAAAATACCGCGGCGTCAAGGCCTGGACCTCCAGCTGGTTGGAAATACTACCATGGCGATCTACAACCCGCACCGATGCCATCTTCAGATCGGATTACCTCGAATCGGCGTTTCTGCACTATCACACTACCCTCCCCTTCTACCTAGGAAGATGGGGACCGAGGAAGATGAAAGAGCGATCCGGAACGCGCTGACCATGTGGGAGATCAGCAAGGTGCGTCCGTGGCAGGCAGAGGTTGAAGAGAACGACGAAACACGCCGAGATTACTTGAAAGAGTTGAGAAGAATCCGCCCTCTTGCGGATAAGAAGTTGAATATACCTTGATTTCTTTTGCTTATGAAAGATGTTATGAGATTGCCACTCAGAACTTGGTTTATCATGAATTAAATTTTATTAAGCTTGCTTGAATGAGATGAGATTGCCTCAATTGAAAGAACTTGAGTTGTGTGCTTTGGAAGATTAGATTGATGTGAATAATCAGAGTTTCTGGGGGGAGTAACGGATGTACTCTGGGCCGTTATAAGGTAACAACGGTCTTACGATGGACCGTCAGAATGGAGGCGGGGAGGACCTGATTTCTGAAGGAAGCGACGGAGAGGATTGGGTCCGTCATAAGGAAGAGACGGTCCTATCCCAGACCGCTACAATGATGATGGTTGCAAGAAATAGGGCTCAAGCTAAAGGGAGAGTAACGGTCCGGGAATGGACCGTCACACGGAAGCAGCGGCCTGAGACTGATGCGTTACATTCCTTGAACCTGCATAACTGTGAGTTCTGGCTTTTGAACTGGCCCCTGCATTCTGCACACACTTAAACCTGAGACAAGTTAGATCCGTTCTTAGACTCAACCCCTTGCCTTGGAGCAAGTTAGATAATGACCGTCTCTTGATATTTGGTCAAGGGGTGGAGCCTTATTAAATAGGCGAAAAAACATAATGAAAATGCGATGCATGTTATGCAGATGATGGAAGTATTGAATGCTTTTGATTTTTGAAAAGATTTGATTTGTTTGGATTTTTGAAATATATTTGATGTTTTTGGATTTTGAAAATATTTGATTGTTTTTGGATTTGAAACATGTTTGATGTTTTTGGATTTTGAAACATATTTGATGTTTTTGGATTTTGAAAATATTTGATGTTTTTGGATTTGAATTGGATTTTGAAATATTTGATGTTTTTGGATTTTGAAAATATTTGATGTTTTTGGATTTTGAAACACCAGTGCCTCTCTAGCAACACGAGACCTCCCTTGTTTTTAGCTTGAGTCTCGAGATCGGCGTGCAAATAGTGTGACATCCCCTGGCCGAGACCTGGTCATTGCGACGGTGTTTTTACCAAAGCCATACCCAGGGTACTCGTCTCAGTCCTAAAAGAAAAAAGAATATGGGGGTAAGCTTAGGCCAGATATGGAAGTTTTTAGAACTTGATTCCCTCACCGTACAACCTTATTAGAGATTTGGTCTGTTGTGCCGGGGCTTTTTTATGTCCGTCATCGAACCTTTATCCACTTAGGCATGCATGCGACCGGGCTCATAACGTCCCGCGGGGAACTGTACTGCCACTCTTGTCATGCCTAATTTCTTTTCCTTTGGAGCTTTTGAGAATTCACTCACAGACCTTGAGATGATGCTTTTGATTTCATGGTAAAGAGCACTCCTTTGCTTTTCTTTTCTTTACTTTCTTGTGGAGTCAGGTCATAACGGACTTGCCCCTATTTGAGACCTCTTCTCGTTAGGGAGTTTGGATCGGTTGTCTCCTTCTTATTTACTCCTTGCCCCTGGATGCAGCCGAAGAATGAAACGTACAGGGACTTTGACTTTCCCCCAAAGCATGGCCGAGGAAAAACGGTGTCTTTTTAAGCAAGGAACCCGACCAGGGGCGTCGTGTAGTGTGTGTTTGCCTTACTCAAGACTCTCTTTTGAAGATAGGGAGGCATTTCTTATTGCCGGAAAAGCACATGGTTTAGATTTTTAAGGAAAGAAACGCTTAAGATACAACCCATTCCACGGGTGAGAGAGCTCCTCACCTTCCGCGTTGATTAGACGATAGGCATTCCCTGAATAAGCCTCTTTTATTACAAACGGCCCTTCCCAGTTAGGCTGCAATTTAGACCTAGGACCTGCAGACCGAATGAATTTGCGTTTCAAAACCATTTCACCCTTGCAAAATTTTCGTTCAATTACCTTCTTTTGAAAATAACGCGAAACTCTCTTTTGATAAACAGATACGTGATCGGCCGCATTCATCCTCTTCTCATCTAGGAGTTCCAGTTGGACCAGCAACGCCTCTCGACGTTCATCGAGATTAAGTTCCTTATCGAGCTGTACTCTGAGTGAAGGGATTAAGATCTCATATGGGAGCACCGCCTCCATCCCGTAGGTTAGAGAATAGGGAGTTTGTCCCGTAGGAGTACGGACGGAGGTGCGGTAAGCCCACAGAGCTTCCACCAATCTTTCAGGCCAATCAGAAAATTTGTGTGCTTCACATGTTTTCTTAATGATTTTAAGAAGAGTTTTATTAGTGGCTTCGGCTTGACCGTTGCCTTGAGGGTAATATGGTGATGAATGATGCAATGTAATTTTGAACTTCTTACAGAGGTCTTTAAGCTCCTGGGAGACGAACTGGGGTCCGTTGTC
Organism: Amorphophallus konjac; assembly: GCA_022559845.1. Classification (NCBI taxonomy): domain Eukaryota; kingdom Viridiplantae; phylum Streptophyta; class Magnoliopsida; order Alismatales; family Araceae; genus Amorphophallus; species Amorphophallus konjac. The sequence continues at coordinate 354,189,879 of CM040119.1, read as the reverse complement.
GGTGATGATGCTGCTTGGCACTCCGAACCGCGAGATGATATTCTTCATGATAAAGCGGCACACCGTTGTAGCTTTGATCTCTGCGTACGCCTCGGCTTCGGCCCATTTGGTGAAGTACTCAGTTGCTGTGAGAATGAAGGATTTCTGCTTGGTCTGAGAATTAGGATCACCGAGTGGGCCGACGACGTCGAAAGCCCACATAGAGAATGGCCAAGGAGCGGTCATAGGATGAAGAGATGAAGCTGGAGAGTGGATTTTATCAGCGTGGAGTTGGCATTTAAGACACCTCCGGACATAGAGGGAGCAATCTTCCTCCAGAGTGGGCCAATAGTAGCCCTGCCTAAGAATCCTCTTCGCTAGAGCCTGGCCATTGACATGACCTCCACACTCGCTAGAATGTGCTGCTTCTGCTACTTTCCAAGCTTCCACATCATCTAGGCATCTCATGAGCATTCCATTAGTAGCGCGCCTGTACAGTTCTCCTGCAATGATAGTGTACTTTGCGGCGGCTCTTCTTATTGCTTTGCGCTGCTCAGCTCTTGCCCCTTCTGGGAATGCCCCTTCTTTGCAAAATAACTCGATTTCATGGTACCAAGGCAATTCTTCTTCATCCAAAATTTCCTCTAGTTCTGCCAATGATACCTCCTTGAGATCTTCCTTTTCAGCTCTCACTTCTGCAGACTTCCTAAGGTTGGTGAACCAAGGATCCTGGAGAGAGGGTGCGTCCATCCTCTGGACGACGACAGTCTCAGTATTACGACTGAGAGGGAAGGATAAGGAGGAGGCCAGAGATGCCAATGCATCCGCCAGAATGTTCAGAGAACGGGGAGTATGGATATAGATTAGCTTGCGGAATCGCTTAGCGATGAGCGTGACCAAATCTTGATAGGGCTTGAGCTTGGGGTCACGGGTACGGTAAGTGGACAGAACTTGCCGTAAGACGAGCTGAGAGTCTCCTATGATGTTTAAATAACGCGCGCCTAAGAGATAGGCGTGTTTCAAGCCGGCCAGGAGAGCCTCATACTCAGCGATGTTGTTGGTAGCAGGAAATCGAAGTTGATAAGCAAAGGGGATGGTCACTCCCTCAGGAGTAAGCAGGACAGCACCGATCCCTTGGCCCTGTGAATTAAGCGCACCATCAAAGTGCAGAGACCAGAAGGGATGCTGAGAAAGGACAGAGAGATGCTCATCAGGGAAATCGTCCTGAATAGAGTCGGTGTGAGGAATAGGGAGATGTGCAAGATGCTCAGCAATGGCATATCCTTTGACTGCCTTCTGAACGACAAAGGTGATATCGAATTGAGAGAGGAAGCTCTGCCAGCGAGCTAACCTACTAGAAAGAACGGGCTTTTCTAAGAGATAACGGATCGGGTCCATTCTAGAGATCAGCCTAACTGGGTGGGCGAGAAAGTAATGTTTAAGCTTCTGAACTACCCACACTAAGGCGGCACAAGTCTTCTCCATAGCGGTGTACCTGGATTCAGCTGGATTAAACAACCGAGAAAGATAGTACGCAGCCCGCTCTTTTCCTTCGTCATCCACTTGTGCTAAAACCGCCCCTAGGGAGTCCTCAATGACCGAGATGTATAGGATCAGGGGTTTCCCAGGGACAGGAGGTTGCAAAACCGGGGGATTGGATAGATATTCCTTGAGGTCCTCATAGGCCTTTTGACAATCTTGATTCCATTCGAACTTGACCCCCGCCTTGAGCAATTCATAAAACGGACGGCACCTTTGAGAATGCTGGGATATGAATCTTCTAATGAATTGCAATCTACCAATCAGTCCTCGAAGTTCCGTAATGTTCTTTGGCGGAGGCATATCCATGACGGCCTGTGCTTTGTTAGGATCAATCTGGATCCCCCGTTTGCTCACTATGAAACCTAGCAGCTTCCCCGAGGAGACTCCGAATACGCACTTCTTCGGATTCATCTTTAGCTTGTACTCCCTGGCTCTCTGCAGCACTTTAGCCAAAATAGAGGGGTGTTCTTCTTTGATCTTGACTTCACCAAAATGTCATCCACATAAGCTTCCATATAGACGTGCATCATGTCGTGGAAGATAGCCATCATCGCCCTTTGATAGGTGGCGCCTGCGTTCTTTAATCCAAAAGGCATAACTACATAGCAGTATGTGCCCCAGGGCGTGGTGAAGGAAGTTTTCTCTTGATCTTCAGGAGCGAGACGGATCTGATTATAGCCCGAGTACCCATCCATGAACGATAGAGCTTCGTACCCGGCAGTGTTATCAACAAGGACGTCTATATGAGGCAGCGGGAAATCATCTTTAGGACATGCTTTGTTAAGGTCCCTGAAATCAATGCATATGCGCACTTTTCCATCCTTCTTGAGAACAGGGACTATGTTTGCCACCCACTGAGGATATAAAACTACTCTGACGAACTTAGCCTTGTAAAGTTTGTCGACCTCTTCCTTAATCCGCAAGGCCATGTGGGGGTGAAATCTTCTCGACCTTTGTTTAACAGGTGTTGCCCCTGGTTTAAGCACGAGTCGGTGTTCCACTAAGGAGGGGTCAAGACCTGGCATGTCCTCATAAGACCAGGCGAAAGAATCGCTATACTCCCTCAGTACCTTAATTAGATCCTCTTCTACCTGTGGAGGGAGATTAGCTGAAATATTGATGGGCCTTGGATCTTCTTCTGTTCCCAAGTTGATTTCCTTTGTAGGTTCATCCACTGCCGTCGACGGCTGGTCGAATCTCTTCAGTCCCTTTGCATATAAGTCGGCAGTGTCCTCTACATCGCTGTCTTCATCAATTGGGTCTTTCTCATCCAGCACTTCATAGACGCCTAATCCGTCATCGCTCCACACCCCTTCTATTTCTTCTTCATCTTCAATCGCAATCGCCGTGGCGACGAATTCTGGGCACTTCAAAAGGGCATGACACCGCTGAGCTAGATCTTGCAAGAACCTATCAGGAATAGATCGGGAAAGATGCGCAAGCGAGCGCGGCTCAGGAGGGGAAGGGTTGAACGACCTAGAACAAGACCCTACTTCTTTAGACCTAACAGACTCTACTTCTCTAGACTCGCTAGACCCTAACTCTGACCTAGGAGAGAGGAAGCTTAATGGAAGGGAAGGAGCAGGGGACTCGTGCCCCTGGGACGAGGAGGATGGAGACAGGATAGCATAATCTTCCACTGAAATCTCCGTTTCAAATTTGACGTTTTTTTTTTGGAGATCAGTGGAGACCACGCAGCACGACGGAGGAGGCGGGAGCTGCATAGGGAACAGCTCAGGAAAGATGCAATCGAAGAAAAGATCACAAGAGGAGGAACCCCACATCTCGTGGATTTGAGAGTTAAAAAACGGAGGGATGGGGAAAGCAGGCAGATTAATGGGGCAGCGAGGCCCATAAGCAGGAGGATTGATTGGAATCTGGAATGGATCACTGAAGGATGGATTAATCATAATCGGAGGAGGACGGGGTACAAACCCCTTCAACTGGATCATGCACTGAAAATGAGAGGGAGATAGAGAAAGAGCAATCAGCGAGCTCCCTTCTTTCTTTGAACCATCACCAGGCCGCTTCTTCGGCCTCCACTGCATAAGCTGATCCTTCTGTGGCTTCTGGCTGCCTCTTTCACAAAACAGCCCCTGGAGGGCCCAGCTGTAGTCGATCACATCGTCATTTAGCCCCCTTGGCAACGGGGGTGGAATGGCGACTGGACAAACCGTGTCGGTTTCTGACTGGACTGGCTTCGCAGCTAACGTGCCCGGCTGTGGGGGCCCTCTGACAAAATGCTGACGGTAATCCCAGGTAAGCGGCCCAGAGTCACCCATCATTGATAATGCTGTCTCCTTGTAACCGAGACCTCGTCTGCCCATTTTTCTTCCTTTTGGTATGGGCTTGGTCATCCCTTGCAGCTGTGCACCGAGGCCTCTCCCCGGTTGATAGCCCAGTTTCAATATAATGTTCCACCCCTTTGAATCTCGAATCTGCGGCTTTGCCTTGATATTGACCGGGGTAGTGACGGGCTTAGGAGTGGTGTACGCCCAAGGAAAGTTTAGGTCTAGCACTGATAGCACGGGCCGGCTGCTTGGCCAGAGAGTAGGAAGAATCTGTTCAGAGATGGCCTTCACTGACTGTACCGTGGATAAACTTTTAACTTTGACGACCCTCCCTTGAAAAGGGAATTTAATGCATTGGTGCGCGGTAGAGGGCACGGCGCCAAGTGTGTCGATCCAGGGACGACCCAAGATAGCCTTGAACATAGGGTCGATATCAAGTACATAGAATTCTACAGCCATGGAAAGAGGCCCGAGCTCAGCCTGAATAGTGACTACCCCGTGACATGCCCGCCTTGAGTTGTCGTATGCTGCTATAGTGGTGGGGGTAGACCGTAGTAACTCCTCAGATATATTGCAGGCTCGGAGAGTGCTGAGGGGGCAGACATTAATTGAGGCCCCAGTGTCGACCAGTGCTGCTTCAACGTCGACTTTGTTCAAAGTAATTGTTATGCAGAGCGGCATTTGCCGAGCCCCCGGAGGTGCAAGCTCGGTCTCAGAGAATGTGATTGCCGGCCCTTTAGAGATAGTGGCTAGTGCCGTTGGTAGACTGTCGACTGCCATGTCTTCACTAACCATGACCTTCTGCAAAAAATCCCTCAGTGCATCTTGATGGAGAGTGGACCTCTTGATTAACTCCAGCACAGATATCTTGGCGGGTACCCGATCTAGATGATGCAGTAAATCATATTGAGTCCCCGGTAACGGTTCAGCTTCCTCTTGCTCGGCCACCGGTTGGGAAGACTGGGGATTGCTAGTAGTGGCGTAGTTCCGATGGAACATCTTCCCGCTCCTTAGAGCACAATTTGCCGCGGCATCGGGGATAGTATGATGGGCCCTGCGGGGCGAATGAGTGGAATAGGTGGCGTGGGGGAGGCAGTTTGGTAAAGCGGAGGGTTGGTGAAGTTAATGGGGGATGCGCGGATGATAGGTGAAGGATTGGTGGGTGGTAGGGTGGTGATGGACGTGGATGCTGGTGAAGGCAGGGTGAATGGATGGGTAAGGATAGGTGCGGGATTGGATGGTGGTGTGATGACGGTGATGGGGGTTGGCGAAGGATACGACGGGATGGTGAGCGGATTTGGTGGAGCGGGTGTGAATTGTGGTATGAGCGGAGAGGGTGTTGGTTGTGTAGGGAGGATGAAGGAAGGTTTGTGGTGGAAGGCCATGACCTGTGGTGCGGCGCCATCATCATCAAATGACCACCCGGCGTTGGAGGCCGGTGGTTGGACTACATTAACTTGTGCCGGTGCTGGCGGCTGCTGCGGAGGAGCGGGTTGATGGTTTGGCATCGGATTCTGATGGATGCCCAGATCTTGTGCTTGCTGCGGTGGCTGCTGTTGTGGCGGCTGCTGCGGCTGCGGTGCTGGATGCTGCTGCACTTGCTGCCCCTGCGGCTGCCTTCTCTTCTCTTTGATCTCCATAATGGCCCTATGCATCTCGGCCCAGTCTATTCTCTGTCCTTCGTGTAAGTCGTACACGAGATCTCGGAAGTGAAAGCATCCTTCTATAGTGTGACCCGGCTGCCGGTGGAACATGCAATACTTAGTTTGATCAACAGCTGGGTTCCAGACAGTCCTTTCTGGAGGAAGTTGAATTGCATTTACTGCCATGAGCGCTGAGAATATGTCTGTAAGTGTCTCTGGCAATGGAGGATACTGGGCTCTTCTGGGAGCCGGGCGCTTGCTGTTGGGATTATTATTGTTGTAGCCGCCGGGTGGAGGGACGTTATGGTATTGCGGTGATGGTGGTGGTTGTTGTGGTGCGGTGAAGGTGTTTTGCGGGATGGTGAAGGTAGGCGGAGGGTTTTGTGGAGTGTTTTGAAAGTGTTGCGGAGCGGAGTTTTGCGGATTGCGGGGGCTTTGGTTGTAGCGGAATGGTGCGGCTTGGTAGGGAAAAGCAACAGCTTGTACTTGCTCATTTGTCTGGACTCCTTCGGTAACCGGCCCCTGTGGTTTCTTATGGTACTTGGGCTTTTGGTTTTCGAAAAGAGAATGGATAGGGGAGTCCTTAAACTGAGTTTGTATAAATCGCGCCCGGCTATACAGTTGATGCATATTGGCTATATCGTTCATTGCCAGGATGTTCTTGAAGGTGGGCGTAGCATTTGAAATCAGCAGCTTAACTTTTTCTTCCTCTGGAATATGGCCGGGCACCCTGGCGGCCATCTGCCTCCATCTATCTGCATAAGTTGCGAATTCCTCATCCGACTTCATTTTCTCGGCCACCAGATCTGTGAATGAGTATTCCGGGCCGACCCGGTCTTGAAACCGTTGAATAAACTTGTCCTTGACCACTTTGAAGCTCTCGGCCTCTTCTAGGGGCAGAGAATAAAACCATTCCAGAGCAACGCCATCCAATGATCGGCGGAATAGGTACGCCATAAGGCGATCATCATATTGGAACTGCGCCGATTCATACAGAAAATCCCTCACATGGATGAAGGGATTGCTGTTCCCATCATACTTACGGTAGTTGGGGAGCTCAGACTGCGGAGGGAAACGGATGTTCTGGAAGCTTGGGACGGGAATATCAGCCAAGGATTGTGGGCCCACCTTCTTCTGAAGAAAATCAAGTTGTTGCTGCATGGTGGCCCACTTATTAAGCAAATCCTGCTCTCGAGAGGGAGCAGGGGCAGTGAAGGGAGTTGATTGTATCTGGTGAGCAGGAGGAATGGCGGTTGCCGAGGGCGGGAGCCCATAGGAAGGAGCAGAAGGATAACTAGTGGAATTAGGGGGGCCGTAAGAAGGATACTGGGCCTGAGATAGACCCGGATTGGAGTGAAATTGGGCCACCCCGTGCTGTTGGGGCAAGAAATCGGATGGGCCCACGAGGACCTGTGGAGCCGCCAGAGCAGAGGGGTGATAATCCATCGGAAGAGAGGGGATAGGCGATTTCCCCTTATCAAAAGATTGATGGGTCGATTGGAGGATTGACCCATCTCCATGCCAGCAAAGGTGATGGTCCGGGGCTGGACCGGGGTGAGCTCAATCGGGGTGGGCTGAACAGACGGCCCAATAATGGAAGAATTAGAGTGCCCCTGGACGGTAGCGGAGGGAGGAGGATTGGACCCTTGCATGGCCTGATAGAGGACCTGGAGTTGGGTCGGATCCAACTGGGCCATCATATGGAGGACAGAGCCCGCGGAAGGAGTGGATAAAGAAGGGATGACCTGACCACCTTCTATGGGAGTGGAGGATGAGAGAGGGGCGGTCCCCTCTCCAGCGGAGAAAGAAATAACCCTCGGGGGGTTCTCAAGGAGCCCTTGAGGAAGGGAATCCTCTTGGGAGCGAGGAGGATTGCAGGATGCCATGGTAGATTCGAAGAGGGGATTGGAATAGAATGTGAAGGAGGAAGCGACTCGAGGAGATGATTCGGACGAACGAAAACAACTCCACATGCAACGGACAACCTTGATAAATGCAAAACAACAAACACAACAAACACACAATGAGCAACCGCACCTAGGTGATTCAAACAAGATATAAGTGATAGGGAATGAAGACACTCAAAAGCCAACCAAGTTGCTTAAGATGATGCAAACAAAGTTTCTTTATGGTTTCTCCTTTGGAACTTTAGTGAATTGATTGATATGTGCTCTCTCCAAATGGGTTCCTAATAGGAGGTGGATATGGACTTGGCTTGACTTTAAGTGTGACCACTCCTTCACTTATGCAACCCTAGACACAAGGGGGGAAAGGTACAACCGGCCCGGCGTCCGTGTGGGAATCCACGGCTCGCGGGGACTTATGGAGGTCCCTGCTGTGATTTCCTAGTCGGCCCCAAGGAATATGGAGACGAGAGGTCCTCACAACAAGGTAGGAAAATGCAGTCTAATATATGAAAAGATGGATGACCCTATGTGCACCGGAGTGCATGCAAAGTCTAGCCTAGAATCTAGCAAACAACAGTGCACATAATGATATGAAGATATGAATGGAATTATGGCAGAAATCAAGCAGCACCCAAGCAATAAATCACAGCCAAAAACTGCGGAAATAACTGCACCTCGGATGCGTACCTGCCAGGAGAGTGACGGACGAAGGCCCCTGCGTCAGAGCCAAATAACGGTCAGAGACCAGACCGCCATAAATAATGTAACGCAGGGGTTCCAGACCGTCGTATGAGCCAGGGAACCAAAAAACAAACTGAAGTAACAGGAAAACCCGTGAAAGCTCACACCACAGAGACAAGCGACGGCCTGACGTCCCTGCGTCAGAACACTGTAACGCGCCGAGACAGGGCCGTCGTATGTTTCAGAAAACCAGAAAGAGGGGTGAAAACAAAGGGATCAAAAGACAACTGAACAAACAGATGATGGCAGGTTTAAACAGGAATCAGAAACACGATTGGCACTAGTTGTCCCACCGTGATCGCCAAAAAATTATCTGTTGATTGTTTGTTTACCTATCTCTTCTTATCTTCTTTCTTTTTTTGCTGATTGTGAGGGTTTTGAAAAATGATATGACGAGATGATAAATAAACTACCAAAGATCAGCTCAACCTATGCACATGTGAACATGAACCTAGGCAATCAAATCTAACTCTAGCATGGGCATGCTATCTCAATCAAATTACGCTAAGGGAAAAACAAAAACACACGCCGGGGCGTGGAGCAAAGATAAATAAAAACACACCGCTAGGGGTGGAACAATCAAGGAGAATAAAGAGATTTGATGAAAAAGACAGCTAGTGCCCAACACTAAGGAAAGTCGTGATCGCCACCAAAGTAAACACAAGTCAAAGACTCGAATATACCTTGGAAATAGGTGGATGAAACACCCGCCCACGGGAGAGAAAACCAAGGAAAGCCTGCAGATCAACTTGCAAATAACGGTCCAAACCCTGTGCGTCGCTTGGAAGTAACGGTCGTGCGATAGACCGCCAGAAGGAAATAACGCTCCTGCACCTGACCGTCAGATAACCTGCAGTGAAAAGATGTGAACTCTTTGAACTCCAACCCTTCCAGCCGGCTAGAAGGCTTGGGCCTCGTGCTAGTGATCCTGTAAAACCTGCCAAGGATGTAGAAAGCAAAACAACACAACCTCAATTAGCCCTCAACATAAGTATAGCATCAATCCTTAAAAAGCTTAAGAACATCAAAAGGAGAGGGGATTACCGGGGAGTTGTTGGTTTTTTAACCCCTCTGGGCGTTTTTTAAGTTTAGGAGGATATGTGTATGCTTAGCAACAGTAAAAAAAACGTGGAGGAAGAGGAGGGACAATGCTTTTGATTGATAAAACCAAGGGAAACTTGAGCATGCAATGATGATGATCTTGACAAACTAAAACCCAAAATTACTCCCTTGACTTGGAAGATGGACGTGGGAAGCAGCTCCTCCTGGATGTAGATGACTTCTGAATTTGGCAGCACTTCGTCGTGAATCAAATCTTCCTCCCTTGGGTTATGAAATCAAGGGTTCTATTTATAGACTCCCTCAAACTCTCAGGTCGAGTTGAAGATAAATCAGCCAAGAAAGGAGGATAATCCTTAGCAAATCCTTGAGGATAAAATCAACAAGAGTCCAAAGAAACAAACGAGAGGTCCTGAGGATTAGAATTGAAGGAGATAATGCCAATCCAAAACCCTATCTCGTCCACGGAGTAGCAGAGAAAAGGCCTGAACTGTCAGGACTCTCTGAAGGAAGTAACGGCCTTACGATAGACCGCCACTTGGAAATAACGCTCCAAGGCATTACCGTCATTTTCAACCCTATCCAAAGGATAAGATCGACGGGAAGAAGATCTAAACAATAGGACTCTGCAAGTAAGTAACGGCCAGGGAATAGGGCGTCATAATGAAACAACGGCTAGGGAGTAGACCGTTATTATCAAAGGACAACGAGGCCCTAAATCTTGGGACTCTTCAAAGAGTAACGGCCTAGGCTTCATGCGTTATTATGAAATGACGCGCCTAGTCCAGACCGTTATTATCATTGATTTTCAAGAAAATAGAATGGAGGGATTGCCAAGCTTTTGCACGAAGTGCCACCAGAAACCAGGTCTAATCCAGGAATTGAGACCCAGAAAATAGGCTTCAACTGACTAAAAGGAATTCAATGAAGAGTGAACAACTCGGAGCATCATATTGAATAAATAAGGAGATGACCCGACTTATTGGGTATAAAACGGGTGTCAACAGCGTTGTCAGTCCCTTTCGAGTGCGAGGCAAGTCGGATCTAATGCGTACGTTGTAGACTTGCCGGAATTTGGGATCGGCTCTACCTCAACATATTGAATCTAGTCACATAAAGGGACCCAGCGGTGATTCCTAGTGAGTCTTCGAGCCTCCTCCTCCTCTTTGAGAATGACCCCACCCCGGAGTGTCCACCTCTAGTCTCATTTCCACAGCAGCGTGAGCATATCGAATATATACGGGATGAGCAGGTGACGAATACTTGGAGTGGAGTGTACTCCGCGCTTCCTGGTTCAGTGACGGATCCGCAGGAGTCACACGAGCAGCCGCACCCCTTACTCGACGGGGTCGAGTTCTTCCCACCCGGGGATAATTGATGGGAATCAACACCGGGCACTAACATTTTATTTTGCATTTGTGTCCTTTTTATTTGCATTTATAATCTTGTGTAATTCGGTACGTAATTGTATGGCAAGTATAAGCCAAAGTGTGAGTCCTTAGGTTTTAGTGAGTTTATTTGTAAAAGTTCAGTAGATCCAGCAGGGTCCCCCACCCTCTCCCTCATTGGTCCACTTGGCTTAGGGCCCATGTGGGGCTAGTTCAAAGTCCAAGGTGAGCTTAGACTAGACTTTTGCAACTTGGACCAAGAAGACAAAGTCCACTTGGCCACCTTGGTCAAGGGGGCGCCCCTTCCATATATTGTTTTTTATTTTGTGGTTTTTGACCACATGGGGATTAAATGTTCTATCCCTAGTTTACCCCTCCCAAAACCTAGATGTAGGGCTAGTTTTGGTCATTTATACATTTCTATATAACCTATGTAATTTCCATTTTGATAGAATTATTGTGAGAAAATTTCAGAAATTGTCCAAAGAAGCCCAAGGGCGCCCCTCTCTCGCTCCCACCCCCTTGCAGATGGAGTTCTGCGAATTTCTTGAGGTGTGAAGCCTCCTCTCCTCCCTCTCTCTGTGTGAGAATCTCAGCCCCGCCGCCGCCGCCATCGAGCCGCCGTTGCGCCGCCACCGCCACCGCGTCGGAGTTCTGTCTAGATCATGACAGAAGGTTGAAGTCCGATTTTTATCTCCACATCAGGAGATGTGATCGAGCTGCAATTTTGAGTGTTTGTTCTTCTTGTTATCCCCAGTCTCCATTTTAAATTTCGTGCCAATCAGAGGTCATTTGTTATTTTTCCCGTAATTTTAGTTCCACCCCTGACAGTCTGCCAGTTTGCAGATCTGCAGGATAAGAGTCTGTTCTTCTATTTTTTCCACCCCCTTATACATCTCCCAAAAATCCCCAAAAATTCATAAATGTTCCTCACTTTCCTACCTTCCACCCATAATTTTTCTAGGGTCTAGATCTATCGTCTTTCTGTCAGTCAAAATTCATTTTCAGGGAAAACTCAGTCTGTCCTATGTGTCTGTCAGTCCGGGCCAGCAGAAACCTTTGAGGGACAGTCGTTTTCATTTCAATCCATTCACTTGATGGATCTGAAAAAATTATATGGTGTAGCCCTCTGAGTCCTCTATCCATCGGTACCAAGTTTGCGTCGATCCGACACCGGATCTGGCCGCAAGAAATCTTTTCGTGAAGGCGCGCGGAGCAGATCTGAGCCCAACCAGCACAATCAGTCCGGGAATTAATTCCTCGGAAAATACGCCAACGCACACTCGGTCACCGCCGCTCCCGGGGATCGATCAACAACCTTCCAGCAGCGCCCCAGCAGCACGGAGACGCCCGGGTACCGCCGTCCCAGCAGCCGGACTCACCTGCTGTCCCGCGGGCCCCGCAGAACCGTTCCGAGCAGCAGCCCGTCTTCGGCCCGAGAACCATCCAAATGGTTGTCCGTCAACCCGAGTTTGCTACTCCCGGGTCCCACATTGTCGCCCTTTACCTCCCTGCGTGGAGTGGGCCTTACATCAATTCTGTAATTATTGTTGATATTTGTACACCGGGAGTACGAGCTTCGGCCGGGGTCGTCTTCCCCACGCCCGGAGCGTGGAGATAAACTCGCCTCCCTCTTTATCGCATTTGCTTATCTCGTATATTTTTGAATGTCGCTGCTAGAGTGATAGGATTACTAGCTCAATATTTATTTTTATCACCGCTGCGAGATTGAGTGAGTGAACCCGTCCCGTGACTCAATCCGAGTGCACGGGGAAAAGCCGATACCCGAGGCTCATTGCCGGTTTCTCAACCGCGCACGATCCCGCGTTTCCCTTGCTAGGGACGAGTTGCGAGCTAGAGTCCCAGGTTCGCGTCTCCTCCCGCATCATCTGTGTTGGATAGCCTCCTTACTTACTTTCTGTCTTTGTTTCAGATTCAGAAGATAGTGGCCAAGAAACTTGATTCTATTCAATGCAGGTTCTTCTGGCATGGCAATGGGGGTAGATGTAGGGGTTGGCATGATATGGTTTGGGGAAGGCTGGCTAAGAGAAAGTTACAAGGACGATTGGGGTTTGTTGAACCCTACAATGTCCATTACGCATTTTTCTGATTAATTTCAAAACGAAGGAACTTAAACAAATTAAATCTACATGACGGCGTAAAGTGGTATGAAACCGTAGCCGTCACACGTAGATTAAATTTAAACACCCTCGGCATCCCGTTGGACGGAGTTTTTACACAAGAATTAGTGTGTTTTAGCACACGGTAATTTCATTAAACACCTAGTGGGTGCTGTTAAAATCCTTTACCCACACAAAAGAAGTCAAATAATCGTGCTTCTCGGCGTCCGAGGAACGTGCCCAAAGTGCCACGGAGTTGTCACTCCACTCCGGCACCAAGGATATCAATACGGTGTCCAAAGAAGTCAACAAGATCAAAAGGAAGCCACCAAGTGTCGCCGCCTTGCTGAGAGTAGCAGAAGGCCTTTAAAAATTGTTGGAAAAGGACAGCCCAAGGAGGTTTTTATACTTTTTTAATTGGGAGACCAGGGGGGACCACCCCCTTCTCCTTTTTCCTCTCTTTGGCAGGTGCGGCTGCAACCCAGGGAGGCTCCCTCCAGGTTTTGCAAACCCAGAGGTGGCACCTCCGGGTGTTGCAGACCCGGAGGTGACTCCTCCGGGTCTTGCAGATCGGATGCAGACCCGGAGGTGGTCCCTCCGGGTTCTGCACACCCGGAGGAGACACCACTGGGTCTTGAAGATCCGGAGGTGCTCCCTCTGGCCTGCGCCAGCCAGTGGGGGGGCCCACCAGCTCCCCCTTTCCTCCCTGCTATGCGGCGGACCAGAGGAGCAGAAAAAAAAAAGAAAGACTAGGGAGGAGGCCCCTCGGGTCTGCAAACCCGGTGGAGCTCTCCTTCACCCCTCTTGTTGTTTTCTCTTTCCACAAGCAAACCAAAAAAAAAAAAGGAAGACCAAGAGACAAGGCATACCTGGAGCTTCTACTCTCGGGTTTCGTCCTCTACCTCCTATAAAAGGAGGCCAAGACCAAGGAAAAAAAAGAAGACTTCGGACATTTCGAAGACTTGGAAGACTTTGAAGACTTGAATGGAACAGCAGCTTGGAGCGCAAGGTGGCGGCCCTCTCCTTGGAGTTTTCTTATGTGTTAAACCTTATTTTGTTCAAAAGACTCATTTAAAAGGGTACTTTACCAAAATACCCTCACGTGATAACATAATATTGTTCCATAAATCCAAATGGATCAAAGTTACTAAAAAAGATTACATTGATAATGAAAATATCAAAGTTGTGAAAAAATTGTTCTCAAGGTCATGTGGAGGATCCTGACATGTGTACAATTGCATTTTTACCACCCGCATTTGCGAAATTGCGAGGATGTCCTTAAGAAATTATGAAAACTTACGAAATTCAAGCGTCCCTTGGGAATGATCCGAGTTCCTTCAAATATGCCTAATGTTGGTGAAAAATCATATTCGAGTTTGCAAAATTCAAGATTTTGCAAGTATACCCTCAAAGTTTACAAAATTGTGTAAATGCTCCGAAAAATCATACGAAGCTCTGGGAATTCCATGAAAGGCTTGTTCCTCTCAATATAAGCCCTAATTTTTGGAAAATTGCAAGTAGTCCCTAGTTCAAGAAAAAAATACAGATAAACCCTAGTTTAAGAAAAAAATGCAAATAAACTCTTGTTTGAGGAACGTTTGCAAATATGCCTTAGCCTAAGGGCGTGGGAGTCTTTCTCAAGGTAAACCCTCAATATCATAATCAATATCGTAGGGGTGAAAAGAATCTTCGGCAGTTAATCAATGGCATTCGGACTCGGTCCGATGTAAATTAACATCGACCCCGGTCGGTGGGGAAAAGTCCAGTATATGAACACTAAATCATCTGGTAAATTACACGCGCAGAAATTATAATATGCATGCTAATTATCCTAAATGCATGCATATTTATCCAATAAATGGATACAACAAAATTGATTTTCCTGCGTGTTAAACAGATTGGCATGCCCGATGGGATTTTTCCTACCTTTCATCTTTCTGCCGAAGATTTTATACCTTTACGGAGGTTGCAATTGCCTTTTTGTTTCCTTGCAACAAGAAGGGAGTCGGGAAGGACTTCAACTCCAACTTCGGAAAGCCAATTTACCCCAACGAACTCTCCATTGGCGGCGGTTAAATACGGTCTCCTCGTTGTCGCCAACCACGCCAGATACAGTTATCTGGCCACACCAATTATATTTGGAGATTTCCCGGCAGTTGTCAGGTCCCTTTTCTTTTTGGGGGTTATCCCCGCCGTCCCAGAAGTATCAACTGCTCCGGTCGAAATTGCTTTAGCTGGGGGCATCAACCCCCACCCCTTAGTCTTTTCGATCAACACTCTTTCATGCAATGCCGCACTTGCCAAATGGGGGCAACGCCGAGGCCGCCAAAGCAGAAAGCCTACGGTGGTAACTTCTAGATCTGGCAAGACAATTCTTGTTGGGGATCTTCGCATCCGGCTCGACGACGGCGGGCCGATACTGCCATGGGACGACCATGTTTCGACCATCTCAACATCCAATCGCTCGCACTCCTTCACAGAGTGTGTGAAGACAAGCCAAACTTAAAAAAGAAGTCCAAATCCAAGAATGGGGGCAATGCAACTAAAGAGTGCCCCCGGAATATGAAACAAATTTGGGTCACCAAGTAGGAGGCCCGCGCAATCAAAAGAGCCAGGGCAGCTAAGCGCTCAAGCTCAAGATCGGCATCAAGTTTACTCTTTTACATCTCAAGATGTCAAATCCCTGTGTCTCGAGGATAAAAAAGAAAAGGGGTTAACTGCAAACCTAATGTTACTCAAGCCTCGGAACCAATATGAGTAGAAGAAATCCCTACTTCCTCTCGGACATTTTACCGGCCTGTTGTCTTTGTGGTGAGGATGATGAGTCTCTTGACCACATGTTTGTAGGCTGCTCCTACTCACAGGGAGTGTGGAGGGAGATTGTTAGAACTTAGAAGGACCAATAGCAGCCTCGCCCAATTTCGTGATATTCACCATCTCCTCGTGTGTTGGGATAGACCTAGGCCCCTCAAGATTGAGGCATGGTGTGATGGCTTATACTTCACGCCACACTGTGGACGCTGTGGGGAGAGCGTAACAATCCGATTTTTAGGAGGGAGTCTCAGGATGAGGACATTGTTATTTCTTTTATTTGTACTAGAGTAAGGGAATGGGCGGTCATTCTTTGTAATGTAGATTCCCTTACTTCTCTTTTTGGCTGTTTTGGGGGTTAGGAGGATCCACTCTCTGTGTGGAGCTCTTTTGTATACGTTCTGGGGTTGCATTTTGGTTTGAGACAGCCTATACTTGTACATTCCTCTTCATCTATACATTAGTGGTATCACCCACTTTCAAAAAAAAAAACTTTGTTCCACACTTGTGTGGTCTTTTGATGTATAGGATTTTGGGGTTTGCTATTTTTTAGCATTGTCACAGCCTATACTTGTACATTCTCTTTAATTTTATATGTTAGTGGTACTTCCCACTCTCCCAAAAAAAACACTTCGGGCAGGAGAGGCGACAAATGCCATGGAAGACCACTCCTTCCCAGGAGAAAATCTTTCAGAGAAGATAAGGGCTTGCTTTTCACATTTCTTTAGGTTGAAGTTACCCTTAAATCCTAGAAACTGTCTTATTAACCTTTTGTTATCTTTTCAAGTGATTGTGGTTTGCCAAACATGACATCATACTTTCCCCCCAATATTTGGTTGCTGCTTCTCTTTTTCCTCCTCCTCTGCTTCTTTGGGGTTTGGGCTTGGCTTGACATGGTTAGGAATTAGGTCGATCTGATCAGATTGTCCAAGTTCAGGTCAAGTTATGGCTGAGTCATGGTCAAGAGGGGTTAAATCTGGGGCTGCCAAAACTTGTATTTATCTAGTTAGATTGCCCATATTCAGGTTAATTCAGTGCCGAATCATGGTAAAGTTGTGTTGACTCCTAAATGATTGAGGCCTGATTAGATTTCCTCGGTCAATTTTGGATTTGGCTCTGGCCATTTCCTAGTTCAGTCGGATGGGTCTATTTGGCTAATTATGCTTTCAGCCCACATTTGATATGATGAGTTTCTTATTTCATAGAGCAAAAGCACATAGTCAGCTGTTATATTCTAACTATTTTTGCATTTTGCATATTTTCAGTTATATTTTGCATTGTTTGCATATTATATTGCATCAAGGTAGTCAAATTATGTTTTCTTGGCAGATGCACTACCACCCATGTAGCATCAGGTAGTTTTGTGCACTTTCCATATGAAGGTAGGTCTTCGCTTTTCCAAGTTGACTCAGCTAGGACCATTGTTTAAAAAGGCGGCGCCTCAAGGCAATAAGACTTAAGCCTCAAGGTGAGGCACTAGAAAAATGCCTTGAGGCATGCGTCTCATATCTTTTACTTGAGGCTTACACCATTTTTGATTCAGGTGGTACGCCTCACCGTCTTCACCGTCTCAAGACATGTAATTGAGACTTGTGCATCACCCGAGAAAGTGGTGTAATGAGGTGTTATAGAGTAGACTCAAGATTTATGTTTCTTTTGTTGTCCTTAAAACATAATTCAGTACTTTTTTTTCTCGGTAGGTACTTTTTTTTTTAACGGGGAGGGGATAATCGGATTCGAACTTGGGCCCTCCTCCATATGGGGAAGGGTGGCGAACCAACTGTGCTAGGTAGCTGGTTTATAATTTAGTACTTTTGAAATAACATGAATCTATCTTTGAGTTGATATAGCATTAACACATGAAAATCAATATTGTTTTTAGCTTTTTTGATGGTTTTAAGAATATTTTCTTAGTCTATTAAGACTTACGCTGCGTTTTTCCTTAAAGCTTACGTCTTATGAGGCTCTCACAATCGTCTCAAGGCCTTTTAAACTATGGCTAGGACTCGATGCACCAAACAGGAAGTTGGTGTTAGGCTGACAGCCAGAGATGATACAATATCCGTTTCCTTTGCATTTTGATTGTCTAGGAAATGCTGGAAGTTTACGTATCTAAGCTGAACATGATTGGGCCAAGTAGGCCACCCCCTTGCAATGGTTTGGGTTGTGTTTGAGTTGAGCAAATGCTCAACTTGAACCTTCCTTTGGGCAGTTGGGTTGGCCGGTTGTCACTAGGCCTTCACTGAGAGTCCACTACCTCATCAACTCAACCTAAAAGAAATATGAAGTTCTATTATATATTTTGTACACATGAAATAATCAAGTTATGTGTTGTTCGGACCAAATATTGGGTCCAGGAGATGTTACTACTTGAGATGGTTTGCAGAACCAGCCAGTTCTGACTGAACTTGGTGGAATCAGTGTTCCCTAATCTGGTTTGGCTGGTTTCTTGGAAACATTTGGTCCTTTTCTTTTTAAAATAAAAAAGGAAAATTGGGTGGAGCTGGGCCAAACTGGCCATGTTTTTCCCGGTTCACCCATTGAGACCATGTGTTAAAAATGTGGTTTTTCGTGACATGTATGTTACATGAAGTTTTTTTATCATTAGAGTATTAGATTTTGATCGTGTATGATGTAATTAATTGTTTAGATCTTTTAAAAGCTAAAAAGTACAATAATTGATATATATCTATATATATCATATTTTCTGGGCTTTCCACTTTTCTTTTTTTACAATTTTATTGTTTTTTCTAATGAACGTACAGCCTGTTTCCAGTCTGAACCAAGGGTGGAACATGAACTGGCCACCACCAGTTTCAGGACCTGTTCTACTTTGGCAGGCCTTGGTTTGAGTACAGGCTAGGGTTGGGCTAAGTTCGAGTTAGCATCCCTCTGCAATAGGTTAGACTACACTCTAGAGTTCAACCTGCAGAGGATGACAAGTGGGTGGAGCTCTTGGACCATCCGGTTGCCTCACACCTATATTTTCGAAAGAAGGTGGTCAGATTAGAGGAGAGATTCTTCACAAAACTACATGAAGCCAATGACTACCAAACCAAACTAGGACACTACAACCATTCCCGAAAAAGAAATGATACAGTTACAAGGGTACGGCCTTAAGCCTCAGCGATGGGACACAAGCCATCTGATGGGTTAACCACTCCTGTGGCTTGAACATCCTTCATCAGTGACACAAGTTCTTGCTTGCCACGGAGCGGTTTCTGTGCTGGGATTCCACCTTCTTGATATAGACTTTTCAGCAATCTCCGGGATTGCCCAGGTTGGAATTAATTTGTATGCCTAAACATCTTGCTTTATGCAATAATTCTCATCCCTCCATATTGAGAGAAAGGCATCGGTTACCATATTCCCTAACTTATGATGACCTGTCCTCATTTTCTGGTGGTTATTGCTCTTCACTGGTGTTCTACGATGCTGCTCTGTGCTGAGGTCCACACTGCCTCTGAGGACTCCCTTCCCCATCGAATGAAATCAGAGTGAGCTGTTCCTCCACCCCCTGTTGGATCTCTGAACCAGAAACCTACAATGGCATCTGGACCTCCTCACCAGAAGTGCCCCCTTGTTCCCATTGTGACGGAACCAGACCACCACCGGGGAGTTCCAGAGCGGCTAGGCTGCCTGCTGCCACAGCACAAACATTGCTGCTAACTGCAGATGTCGCGGAGTTTTTCTGTGTGGATGGACATCATCTCAGCTGATAAACTTGGAGAGCAAGTTGCTTGTTACCTTGGGGAGCTGCCTTCCTTAAACCTGCTATGATCTCGGCTGCCAGCTGAATAGCTGATAGAGCGTTTGCCGCCAGAACACTTCCCCTGAATTACCGGTGATTCTGAAACCACCAGTATTTCCAGCGCTACCAATATTTTGATTTAAATTTTGAATTTGATTATTCCTTGACAGAGAAACAAAGCCAGCGCCAACATTGTGATTTGATGAGTGGCAACCCTTATTAATAAATTTAGCCTTTCCTTTGTTTTGGTCTTCGCTCACCCTTCCCCAAACTTATTCTCATCGGAGTTATTTGAACAGCTAATTATAGGATCACTATCCAGATTCAAGACAAGTCCATCTGTTGTGATCAGCCCCTGCGAGTCTCTTTCCCCTGTAAGCAAGCCTGGGACTGGTGGAGTCGATAAGGAAGGTGACACTGACTTTGAAGTCTTCCTATCTTTTATTAGAGAAGGATGAGTTGACAACCGATTTTCCATGGACTTTGAGTTACAACGAGACAAACCTGTTGACTCGGTCATCTTCAACCTCGAGCCTGGAGCAACCCCATCGCTGCATACCCAAACCCCGTGAACTGCCAACAACAGCCTTTTTGTACGACCTAACCTCCTTTCTTGCGGAATTTAGAGATGAGCCTTGGCCTCTATAGCCACCCAAAAATATGAATTATGCCAGCGAAGCTTCACAAATTGCGGAATAACATTGGGTTTACGTTCACCATAACTCGAGCAAATTGAAGAAACTTTGGCAATGTTGCATTAACAATCCACACCTATTAAGAAACCAAACGAAGACACCAAACTAGAAAAAAACCTCTATACTCCACAAAGGCAATGGAATCTCGGACAGACGACACCATCAAAGTGGACCTTTAGATGCCGCCCTCATACCTCTCCCCTCTCAAATGAACCACACTAATGATGTGTTGAGGGGCACGACGACGGCCTGTATTCGGAGTTTCCGCGGGTTGGTAAAGCGAAATGGGGCCACCCTAGCCCATTGCATAACACTAATTGACCATTTAGAATCATCGTTCCAGCGTTGCTTCAAAACTTGCTCAACATCGCCAAGTTCAACCTGACCGTCTTGGACAGTACCCACTAAACAACAATGTAACAACTGCAAGTTTTGATAATAAGAGGAAGACCGCGACACTTCTACAATCACAAATTGCTTCAGTTTGGCCATTACCTCCAATGCCTTGACCATCTTAAGACTGGAGGATGTATGCCTAGCAGAGATACATTAGAAACTCTGGTGCCCCGACTTTTTACATCGCCAGCAGACTGTTATCTCTGGAGGCCTGATGCCCCTCACCTAGGCACTGAAAATTAGATCTTGGGCCCAGTCGCCATGCATGCGGGCCATGACCTCTAGCAACCTGCGGGCCATGGCGGAGAACACTAGGGTCGCTCTCCGTGCCATGGAGTGGATGGTCTCCTCCGTCCCCTTCGCTGTCGCCTCCTCCCTCGGTGTTGTCAGAGCTATCTTCGCCTTTCTCGCCATTCCTTTAACACACTTCCTTCTTCAAGTTGATGCCGTAATGACTATAAGGAGATACGACCTTTGTGGGTCTATTAAGATTTATCTGTTTGTGGGGAAGGAGCTAGGGATCCTGCAACAACAGGAAAGTGATCAGGGGGCCCTAGGTGTGTCCTGGGTGGGGGGTGACCCTCTGATGATTAAGTTAGTAATGGTAGCGGAGAAGAAAAGCTTGGCAACACTTAGGTTAGTGTGCACCTAATTGAAGATATTCCACAGAATTTCAGGTTCCATTGGTGGTACTATGGGGTGCCGTTACTGGTGACATTGTCCAGGAATCATGCCCCTTCATTGGGCATAATGTGGAAGTTGAGCTTACTCCATGATGAGGACATATGGTCCCATGATCACTGTGGTCGCTATAACAGCAGTCATGGCTTCCTTTGCATATGGTCATTTATTGACCACGTTCCTAAGGAGTCTTGGTGCACGTTCTTGTCTCGGGACAAAACTTCCCAACTGATCCCCTTGGTTCTCTAGGAGATGGGTATCCCAGTCATTCCAGAGTGTCCTACAACCAACTTCTAAGTGATCCTTCTCCTGGGTGACTTTGCTTCCAAAGCGACACTTTTCATGGTTGATTCTCCCAGGTGACTTTGCTTCCTGAGCGACAGTGATGCTTTTCCCATTATAATAGCAGTTAGTCAGGCTTGCCGAGTCTGCCCCCTGACAACAGTTGCTATTTGGGCATCGGGCCCCATCAGGTGCACACTCGTGATTGCTTCTTGGCCTCCTTCTCTGGCAAGTCTTGAGCCTTATGGAGTTCTATTGGGCCTGGCTGGAATTCGCCTTTTCACAGTCCAAGTTGTACCAACTGATTGTGAGTTGCAGCCCCCATCTGACTGAGGTTAGGTTTGGGTTGGATTCAGGTCAACATCCCTCTACAATGGGTTAGATTAGTTTTCAACCCAATTTGTACCAACCCAATGTGGGTCATAGCCTGTGTCTGGGCACTAAGCCTGCCCAGTTTGATGGGATAAGACTTTATGTTGACGACGCTTCATAGTTGTAGTCATTGTTATCGTCGTCATCATTATCTTCTTCTGCTTCTTCATTGGCTCATGGTGCTTCATGATCATCATTTGAAAATTTCTTGTCTGGTTATGTATTCACTAAATCATCTTTTCGAATCCACTGCAAAAATTGAGACATGCCTCAGAACATATTTGCTATTTGATATCAAATATCTTCTTGTTGTTCATAATCTTTTGTTGTTTTTTCCAGAAATATTTGATTATGTGTATTTATTGCATATTATATGGTTCCACATTCAATTTCAGTTAATTGCATAGACAGACTAGTGTGCTTTTGGTCTTAAGAAGGATTATTCAACCTTATATGCTTGTTTCTGTTGTCTAATATCTGCTTTCTAATACCATTTCAGTATATGCAGATTGGATACGTCCAGCAAATTTGAATCGTGTGGCAGACATGGTTCAGAAACAACGGAGTGCTTCAATGAATGACTTTGAAATATTTCATGACACTAGTTCTAGAACATGGCATGTATTTGGAGCAGGAATACAACGTTTTGTGCAAATGTCCAATTGGCAGTATGTGTTTCACCTTCTATATAGATATATATTCCTTTACCTGCATCTTCTATATATTTTCACAAAACCAATGCAAATTACATTTTATTATGATGATTCATTTACATAGTGCATAAGCTTTTTTTTGTGATTCAGTGTGAAATCAAGGTTTGCCTCTTTTCTTTTATTTCTTCAGATAATACCTACAAAAAATTAGTATTATATCTTTGAACATTTTTATTTCTCTTTGTGCACCCTAAGTGGAATGGAACCATTTTTCAGACATTTCGCAAGCAGAGTTTTGAACAGGATAGGATTGGGTAAATGCATTAACTGCTAGTGATGCTTTGATACCTTTTCCACATGTCATATAGGTTCTTTGACTGTTATAAAAGAAAATACTTTTGACAGTGGTTTAAACTTGGAAATTGAGGAGACATTGTCTTTAAGAGTCAAGGTCTAAGTTATCTCCATAAGCATCATGAATTTAAACATGCTTTTGATGAAAGTACAGTCTTGCAAGGATTAGTGTTGGCAAAAGCCATTTAATCCCTGTTTACACGCGGAAAATTTTCGGACGCATACATATCCAAGTTGTTGGATAGATAAGCGCATATTTTTAGCTAATTAGCATGCATATTTGGATTTCCGCGCGTGTAGTTTGTCAGACAATTTAAGGTTCGAGTACTAAGACCATTCCCCACCGACCAGAGTCGGTGTAATTTACATCGGAATGAATCCGAACACCTTTGATTAACTGTCCGAGACCTTCTTGCCTTTACCATATCAGTTTCGCCAAAATTTTAGCCTCAAGGGAGGACTCCATTGCCTTAAGAGAGGGCATCATTGTAATTATCCCTTTATATGAGGGCTTATCTGTAATTTTCCCTCTTAGAGGGAGTTCTTTGTAATTTTCCCTTTGGGAGGGAGTTATTTACAATTTCCTTCCTTGGAGGGGTTAATTTGCAATTTTTCCCTTTGGAGGGGTATATTTGCAATTTCCCCTTTGAAAGGGTTTATATGCAATTTCCCCTTTGAAAGGGTTTATATGAAATTTTCCCCTTTGGAGGGGTATATTTGTAATTTTCCCCTTTAAAAGGGTTTATATGCAATTTTCTCCCTTGGAGGGGTTTATATTTGATGGTTATGTTTTTTTTTCCAAAAATTTCAGAATTTTACATAGACTTCTCGGGCATTTACGCAATTTCGCGAACTTTGAGGGTATAATTGCAAACCCTTGTGTTTTTGTGAACTTGAACATAATATTTTATCAACTTTGGCGATATTTGAAGAATTTAACATCATACCCCTGAGATGATTGCTTCCATAATTTTTGTAATTCCTTAGGGATATTTACGCAATTTCTCAAAAATACGGGGTAAAAATATAATTTTACACAGATCCCCATGGTCTTGTACATGAAGAAAAATGACTTTAGTACTTGCATAATCAGAACCAAGCCATTGCATATGTTGGATTCATTTAGTTTCACACAATACATCATTGGCTCACATGAGGGACATTTTAGTAAACTCCCCCTTTAAGTGAATCATTTTTGCTCACAAGATTTCAAACCTAAAAAAACAAAGCCCAAGAGGGGGCACAACCTGCACTGCTGCTACTCTCTTCTTCTTGGCTTGCTCCTCCTCTTCTCCGTGTCCCCTCTTCAGCTTGTCTTCTTCTCCCTTTTATAGGACGTGAAGTTGGTGACCACCTCCGGTAGCTCTTGGTGGAGGTGAGATTTTCTTGTCCCTTCAGCTTCTCCTTCTCTTCTTCTTTCTTTGTCTTTCCTTTTTTTTTCTTTTTAATGTGTATGGTGTCAAGGGGAACCACCCCTGGAGGTATACACAAGAAAGAGAGAGAGAGGGGGGGAGCACCCCCGGTGGGCCTCCCCCGGACTGTAACTGTAGCAGTAGCAGTGGCAGAGAAGGGGCTGGGATTGGTACGGTATTGTTAGGCACAAGAATAAACCCCCCTGCCATCCCTCACGTGAGATGATTTGGAAAGAAAAATAACAAAAAAAAAAGAGAAGGGTGAGAGTTTCCTTAACCTCACCATTGCCATCCCCCCTCCGGTCCCCTCTCTAGTCACCCACCCCAGAGAGAGAGAGAGAGAGAGAGAGAGAGAGAGAGAGAGAGAGAGAGAGAGAGAGAGAGAGAGAGAGAGAGAGAGAGAGAGAGAGAGTCCACGGTCAACATGGATATTTTAGACTTTTTTCACACACTTGATAGAATATTCTACGGAATATTCTTTTTTATGAATGACAACAAACTATAAGGATTCATTTGTAAAATGTTGAAGATTATAAGAGTTTTTAAGATAATAGTTGAATTTGAGAGACTAATCAGCAATTCACTAAATTTGTAGGGACTAATATGTAAAAATCCCAAAATTCTAAAAGGAAAGGGAGCAGGTGACAAGAACAGGGTCTCCGGAGAGCACAGGGATTCCTTCGACCTGCAACTGGAAGAACTAGGGAAACAATCTCTAAAAGAAGCTAATAAAACTGAACAGGAGAATTGGGTTCCAAGCATGATGACCCCTGTGGTCAGCCCATCCCTTATATTTATAATTTCCTTTCTATCCGTACAGCTACTTCTATCCGTACAACTACACTTAGAATCAGAGTCGTGCCGCAATATTTTCTTGGCAGATCTCTAATAGTTGTAACTAATTCCAAAGACTACAGCTAATCACATCTGCCAGCTAACTAACTAATTCTCATAACCAAAAAACAAAAGTCGCAACAGTGACAACTAACTTAACTAATCCCACTCAGAGCTGAACTGTTATCGTTGAGCCGGTCCAACGGTTTGCGACCTGGCCCACTGACCCGCTTGAGATATGACACACAACACATTTGAAATCCTCGGGATAGGAAGATTAGAAAGGGAGAAAAGAATTTGCATCAGATCGGTCAGCATAAAAGGCAAATTTCACGGGTACAGGTCCAAAGATAGAGTAGATGAAAGGAGGAGCAAGCTAGGGAGCTCCAGATCTTCCACAATGGGTGGAGATGGGAATCCCGAAAGGGAACCAGCTACCCTGATCCTAATCTTAGAACCATGAATTAATTTCTGTTTCACATTTGCAGAGGGGTCTGAACAGAAGTTTTTTGTTGATTGCTAGCACTATCAAAGTGGTGACCACACCCACCCCTTCCTTTAACCCTCACCTACACAACATGGCTCACGGGAGCAACAAAACTGGGGTTAAGGAAGCCTTGCGGGATCAACCGGGGGTCACCTCGTGGGAGCCACTGCAACCGGGGGTCCTCCCCTGTGACAGCAACCGGGGGTCCTCAGGTGACGCAGCGGGGATACCCCCGGTGACTTCCACCGGGGGTCCCCTTTTTTCTCTTTTACCACCGGGGGTCTATTCCCATTTTTTCTTTTTATTTTTGGCATCAACAGTAACTGGTGGAAGGCCAACAGCCGGGGGGGGGGGTTCACCCCCAGTCCACTACAAAAAGGGGGGGCTTCCCCCTTTGGAGAACACCCGGGGGGTGCACCCCTGGTGGGAGCAGGCAGGGGTGCTCCCCCGGTGCCCCCTTCTTAACCAACGGGAGAGAGAGGAGAGGGAGTGGTCCCCCTTTTTCGTCCAGTCAACGCTATAAAAGCACGGGAGGTTCTGAGATTTTTTTTCTTTCATCTTCTCAGCCTTCTTCGCAGCAAAGGACTCACCGGAGGATCTGTTTGTTTTGTTGACCATCCTTGACGCCGTATTATTGTCCCTTGACTCCCTGGTAATGACAAATTTGTTCAAAGCCATGGAAATATTCCAATGACATTAAAACTTAATCTTGTGCGAGTTTAAATCCCTTGGTGCATAATTTCACACCGCATGTCCAGTGTTTGACAAAATGTCCACTGTCATATTCGACTTAACGTGAACTTTAAACAATTGCGTGATCTTATGCCACCCGCTAGGCATTTGATAAAATGTCTCAGTGTCGACTTTAGAGTTGAAAATTTGATTTTATAGAGCGAGTGTGTAAGACTTTGTGCTGCCCTTCTTGTGTCTGATGAAATGCCCATAGGGGTGTATACGACAGCGATGGCTATGCATCCTTGCTTGTCATGTCATAATACTTTTTAATTTCTGTAATTTTTGAAATTATTAGAAATTAAGAATTTTATGGGGTTCAACAATCCCATACCTAGTATTCTCGAGCCATTCTGTGCATATTTTAATTCTTTTCCCCCACTAATTTGAGTTTTACGCCAGCCATTCAGTTTGTAACATGGCATCAGAGCCAGTTTGCTTGTAGTGGTTTTGGGAGCACTGGCTGCTGTATGTCTCCACCTGGTTTCTTTGGGTGTGGCGGGGGGGGGGGGGTGTGGCGGTTGAGGTGGTGAAAGCATTTTGCCTCGAACCAGATATTATTCACGAGCCACTCTCTGCTTGTATGAGTTTTGGGTCTCTTCTCCTGCTAACTTGGGTTTGGGTCATATTGTCTTACCTTACCCAGACCTATTTGTTCTGTGATGGGTGAGAGACTCAGAGAGGGGAGGGGAAGATGGAGACGGGAGGACTGGAGATGATGGAGGTGGAAATGTGGGGAGAATGTTGCAAAATCTTTATGTTTGGCACTACTGTTGTGGCCATTACACTGCTGACTGTGAGGATTTAACAATTTGTCCCTTTGCCCCTCCATTCCCTCTCTTTCCCCCCGCTCTGCCTCTATATGCTATTCTTATATATGAATATAAGATGTGGATATCTGTATCTTTTGTATTTCATAATTTCTTTTAACAACAGATTAGGTAATGCTATTAAGATATCTCACTGTATGAGTGGTCTGTTAGCCACTTATACATATTGCTACCATAATGTTTGTGAGTAGTTGTCTCTGATAGTGCAAACTGCAGTCACTCTTTCTGTAACTCATTAAGTTTACAGGGATTAAAAGATGATAAAGAAAGAAAACATATAAAAGGTATGAAATAAGGGAGGTGCAGTAATAAGATTATAAGATGGAGAAATGACAGTGACTTCAAGTTCTTTTATGCTTTTGGATATTCAGTAAAGAGCTTGTGTAAGGTATATTTCTGATATGAAACAGATGTATAGGTTTGGTCCTATTTTCAAGCTTAGGGATGATGCTACTCCAATGGCCATGACTTTCTTTATGTCCTTAAAAATCACAATGAACTTAAGTTCATTTTGTCCTTTTATTGTCCATTAAAATTTGACTTTAAATATAATCATTTTCATTAAACATTTGTTAGATTTGGGTGCTATTACAAGCACGACATATACCTAATTATGTCTTATCTCATAGAAGATGTTAAATGAACCTATATTCATCTATGTTTGACTCACTGCCTAAGCTAAGTCAATTGAAAGTGTGGCACACGACCGTTTTGTCTTATGGGTTGCTTTTGGTTTACTGGTTAATCATGATACTGCTTGGCTTTTGCCGTTGTATTAGAAACTCTTTTTTCTGCATTTTTATCTGAATAAAGCCCTCCTTTTTTTGCATTCTCCCCTTGTAAATTTTGAAGCTTGGAAATCCGGCATACCTGGATCTGATAATATTTGATTTCTAGGTAAAGTTAATTGGTGACTAAAATTGATAAAAAGTTACCTTTACATTCAAACTTTTTTAGTAACTTTGGTAGTCAAGTTTCCTCTGACAGTAGAACCTTGAGGGCATATTGTTTAGAAATTTGAACTGTAAAATTATTCAACCTTCTACGGCATATATTTTTCTTTTTTTAGGCAGCTGCAATATGATATATATTTGTGTAGGGAGATAATTGTGCCCTAAAAGGCATATACATTCATTCCAAATTTAATAGACACTGAATGCAAAAGGACTTAGTATGAAACAAGAGTAAGATTTTACTTTCGTATCGGGACATGGCTTAATGTGGATGGAGATTGAGTGATGTCATATTTAGTATAGTAAACCTGTGTTTTGTTTCTCCAAATTAGAATCACAATTATTTGTCTGAATTTGTTCATTTTCCTGGTTCTTTTTATTCATGCATTGCATAATTATTTTCCATTACATCATCTGCAATTGCAATTTTGGACCAGGTATACGGAATCTCTAAGAAGATTCCAGCATGCTTTAGAGGCATGTGGTGTTAATAAATCTCTCATCAATCAAGGAGTGAAAGAAGGTGACACTGTGATTGTTGGTGAGGTATGTTTTTTGGCCACATCCATTGATCAACTCATCCAACAGGCCCCAGCTCCCCCAGAAAAGAAGAAAAACAAACAGAAAAAACCACCACCAGAAAAGGGGGGAAAACATTGGTTTATCGCTTGAACTATTAATGCCTTTTGGTTTTGTTAGATATCTGTTAATCCGAGTCTTTGTTTGATATAGGCTCTCAAATCCCCATTAATTCCGTTTGATTAAGTTGTATGTTCCCTGTCCCTACCAGATGGAGATGGTGTGGCATGATTCTCCTGATGCATCAGGTCCTTCAAACACAAAAAAGTGGATGACTGGCTCTGTGAAATGGCTTCAGTGAGAGATGCTTCTGTTTGGGAATTCTGGTAATTGAAGCATTCTTTGGTTATTTAATTTAATTAATTCCACTTGTATTTGAATAATTTTCAGGCACGCGCTATTATTTTTCTTTTAGAATTTCTTGCCTTTTGAAAAGTTGATCTTCATGTCAAGGAATTCTTCTCCGTCTAACCTGTCTTTGTGAGCCATTTCTTCAACAAGCACCTGTACCCCAGTCAAACTAATCAAGCAATGAATAAAGGACAATAAAATGTGATTGCCAGGAAGGCAACTTCCCATCCAAGGGTAGAAACTCACTGGGTCACTTCCAAATCACAGTTATGTGGCACGGCTTCCTTCGAATCCAGCTGGCCAGGTGAAGGAGCATGTACCACTTGGTTTGTCTCTTGCTAGCTCACCTTGTTGCTTCTTTTCACGCAAACACAAGAAAAATAGTAAAGGAACATGAGATCATGCTAATGCATTCCCCATTTGAGCACTAAAACTAAGCCCATCATGCAAATGACTGGCAGCTTGGTGATGTTGGTTTAAACCTATTTTTGGAGCAAAAATGGGTGCAATGTGCATGTTCTTCTTTGGAAGAAGAGATATACTCCCAAAATCTTTTGCATTCTATTGTATACCCTCATGTTCTTTATATTGTCATGTGTAACCTCATAACCTTTTTTCCCTGAAAAGGTTGACTGTACTACCAATTGTCATTAACTTTCTCAAATAAAGTACTACCAATTGTCATTAGATAAAACAGTGGCAGTACAATCGAAGGGGAGGGGAGAGGTTCCTCAGCCTCTGAGAGAATAACCCACTGATGCACTATAGTTAAAATTTAAGGCATTCTGCCGGAGCCTTAAGTATGTGACGACTCCAATTATAAACAAAGACACTAGTTCGAGAAGAAATGTTCTCGATGTGCACCTTACTCCCCTGAAATATGTTGTCAGTTCTCTCCTTCCATATGTTCCAACAAACTGCTGCTGGTATAATCTTGACTATTGAGTCTGGATCTTGTCGGTGGACAACCCCACCTTCTGTTTGAAAGTTTGAAAAATTCCCGAATCTGAGTAATAGATGTGAAGGTTGGGTGGAAACCTGCAACTCGGTCGAAGATACACCAAACCTGAAAACTAGGGGCAGGAGACCATTAAATGGTCTGCACTTTCTTCTTGCAAACAGCAAAAAGAACACAATCTCACAGTCATGCTTCTATTTCTGTCTGTACAGGTTGGTGACAATCCGCCTTTGGAGGAGCAGCCACATAAGGGCTCTTACTTTCAAAGGTGATTTTATTTTCCATACTGAGTGCAGATGAGGAACATTCGGAGAGGAGCGTTCCAAAAATTGATAAAAGTCTTTGACAGAGAATTTGCTGGTCCTGTTCCTCCACAGAAAGCGATCTGGTACAGTTGGACTGATGTTCACGGATTGTAATAAAGTCAGCAGCTGAAAATACTCTTCTTCATCTTTAAGAGCCCATCTAAGTTGAATGATCCAAGTTGCATTGCCATGATCTTGGATCTAACACTGACTAACAGAGCACCATTTATCCCTTGCCAGATGGAACATTATAGGAAATCTATTCTTCAAGTACTCTTCCCCACACCACCGATCTCTCCAGAAAAAAAAAACTGAATCCTTGCCAACCTTTGCATATGTGACTTTTCCGGAAAGGAGCTGCCTTCAAAATGCCTTTTCCAAATGGGGGATAACATGGTTAAGTGCTCAGTCTCCAGGAAGAAATGGGAGTGTGTTGGATAGTGTTTATATACAGTCTCCTCCACAGAGAGGTAGCCAACTCCAGTAACTCCCACAGCCACTTATCTAACAAATCTAAGTTCATTTGACCCAGGTTTTTAACACCTAAACTGCCCTACTCTTTGGGCGAACACACTTGTTCCCACTTTACCAAAGGAATACCTCCTGAATTATTCTTATAACCTCCCCATAAAAATCTTCTTCGGGTGCTGTCAATTGACTTCTGAACCGCCACTGGTATAAGAAAAATAGCCAAATAGTGACTAGGAATAGAGGGAAAACTGAATTTAATAATGTTAAACGACCACCCAAAGAAAGATGAGAGGCTTTCCAAGAAGCAAGCCGACTCTGAATTTTCTGAATTAGTGGATCCCATTCTGCGATCCTAAAATTTCTGTAATTGAGAGGCATTCCCAAATAAACAATTGGTAGGTTCTCCCCTGGCAACCTAAGAAGTCAGCAAAACCACTGACCTCGGAGTCAGTCATGCTAATCCCTACTAAACCTGTTTTGTCAAAATTAATCTTTAACCTGGAGCATGCTTAAAATCACCTGAGATTCAGTAGAAGGGATTGTAACTGCAGTACTGCACCATGTCCCCTCGAATAAACATCAACGTGTCATCAGCATACTGAAGATGCTCTGAAAAGATGAATTCTCTGGAGCCTGTTCTTCTGTTCTTTGATGAGCTTCATCCGACTAAACATATTGGCTATCAAAAGTTCAAAACATAGAGTAATGGTGAAAGCGGATCTCCCTGGCACAGTCCTCTAGAACTAGGGAAAAAAACCATGGACATAACCATTAAAGATTATTGAGAAGTGTGCTGTACAAATTGCAAGCTTGGAGCATCTTGATGAAGGATTGAGGAAAGCAATATTGCACCATTATATTCTATAAGCAATTCCAGTTCACTGTATCAGATGCTTCGTCAAAGTCCACCTTACATAAGAGGCTTGGAGTTTTACTTTTTGTGATTGCAAAAAACATCTCATGGGCTAATAAAAAATTGTCTTTCAAGCTACAGCCTTTCACAAAAGCAGACTAGTTGTTTCAATTAATCAATTCTGCACATTATGGGCTGAACAGTCACCTAGAGTCTGGTTTGATGGGCTGCACCTTGCTATGGTCAGATTTGGTTTTAAACAATCAAATGCTGATGATAGTATGTTTGTCAAGTTGACAGGGGGGCATATAACTATGTTACTTATTTATGTGGATGACAATATGACATGATTGTATGGGAGATGATGAGGCAGGAATCCAACAGCTAAAGAAAGACTTGACTGCTGAATTTGAAATCACAGACTTGGGTGAGTTAAGGTATTTCCTGGGAATCAAAGTAGCCAAAGCAAAGAATGGAATCTATATCTGTCAGAGGAAGTATGCATTGGATTTGTTGACTGAAACTATGAAGTTAGGGTGTAAGCCTGTAGTAACACCGATTGAGTTGAATCATGGCTTATCGGAGAGAGGGGGGGAACTCTCACTCGAAGGTAGGGGCTTATACCAGAGGTAGGAAAACTCCCATATTTGTCATGGACCTGACCAGATTTGACTTATGCGGTGAGTGTGGTCAGTCAATTCATGCATGCTCTGCAGACAGTGCACATGAAAGCTGTACAATGCATACTGAGATACTTGAAGTCATGCCCAGAAAAGGAAATCTCTTTCAGAAGGCTGAAAGCCTGTGTCTTGAAGGATATGCAGATGTTGATTGGGTTGGGTCACGAGATGATACAAGATCAACCTCTGGTTACTGCACTTTTCTAGGTGGCAAGCTAGCTACCTGGAGGAGTAAGAAGCAGATAGTGTGTGCAAGATCAAGTGCAGAGGCAGAATACCGGGACATGGCATATGGGTTAGTAGAGTTGATTTGGTAAAACTTCTTTTGTTGGATCTGGGAATTCCAGTGAAACTGCCCATGAAGCTCTATTGTGAGTTTGTGACAACAAAGCAGCAATAAACATTGCAAACAACCCTGTTCAGCATGACAGAACAAAACACATTGAGATTGACAGACATTTTATTAGAGAGAAACTGGACTCAGGAGAACCGTGTTTACCTTATGTGAAGTCACATGAGCAAGTTGCTATGTATTCACTAAGGCCATTAATGAAGCCCAATTTAAGTCTGCATTGGACAAGCTGAGCATGAAGGATATCTGTTCTCACCTTGAGGGGGAGTGTAGGAAAACAAGGGTACTTTTGTAATAGACAGGGATATTTCTATAATTCATAGGAGGATAGATTTGTAACTTGGCCACAAAGATTAAATATAAAAGGGAAGAGCGAACTGCCCAAGAGCGAACTGCCCACTGTTGGCCTCTCTTTCTCTTGTTCTAACACTGCTCATTAGAAAACCAAACATTTTCAAAGAAACAGTCTCTTCTTTGTTTCAGTTGACCGACAATCCAACAACGATGTGGAATGATCTTAAGAAATATGCAGAAGAGCTGAAACCTTGGCTAGCAGGAAATAGGATCCTGTTTAACACGGAAATTTTTTTAAGAGAATCATGTTCATTTGTTGAACATAAATGCACATTTATTAGCTGTTTAAATAACATGTGTATTTTTAATTCCGTGAATTGGGTTTATTAGACGATTAGGGTTCGGGTACAAGATAATTTCCCATCGACCGCAATCGGTGTTTACATCGGTACAAAGCCTGGATACCCTTGATTAACTACCAATGAAAAATCATTGATGAATACAACACTAGTCGTGATGCCAAAGGCACACTTGCGATTGCAGCATAACATCTCTTGAAAGGATGAGGTTTTATGCAATTTTTAGGAAGACTAGGGTTATTTTTGAGGTCTATGGGTTTATTTGGCATTTTTGAACAAGCCAGTATATTTTGTGATCTCTAGGCTTGGCGGGGATATGTATGTAATTTCTAGATAGGCTAGCACATTTTTGTAACGTTTGGACTAAGTAGGGGTATGTATGTAGTTTTGGGATAGGCCAGGGTATTCGGCAATGTCAGGACCATAGTTGCAGGGAAACACTTAGGGAAGTGAGAAACGCATTTCTTGCAGGGAAACACTTAGGGAAGTGAGAAATGCATTTCTTGGGAAATGCGTTTAGGAAACAAATTCGATGCGTTTGGGAAACGCATGAGAAACGTCCCCTTGTTTCCCATATGTATTTTTATGGGTATTTTAATCATTTAGGAAGGTATGTTAGTAACTTA
The DNA here is from genome assembly GCA_022559845.1 of Amorphophallus konjac. Taxonomy (NCBI): domain Eukaryota; kingdom Viridiplantae; phylum Streptophyta; class Magnoliopsida; order Alismatales; family Araceae; genus Amorphophallus; species Amorphophallus konjac. The sequence goes on along the minus strand of CM040119.1, from coordinate 354,156,138 downwards.
AGGGTATTTTAATCATTCTAGAAATATATGAGATACACTTAAAGAGCTAAACCTTCCTAAAATGATTAAAATACCCCTTCTTTCCCATACATATATCGTTTCTCGTTTCTCATTAAATTTTAGAGACTTGTTTCTCGCTTTAAATGTCCGGATACATATATCCACATATTTAATTTAATATTTGACGCTCTAAATGGCAAAATTTTAAAAAGTGCTCAACATAAAAATTGTAGATTATTGAATTATCTTTCCAATGTGCTTAATTTCATTATTTTTAGACGTTCCTACACAAAATTATACCCTAAATAGCAGACTACTCTTCTAGCAGGCTCAATTTCACTAAAACCCTAATGGGCCCTTGGCACTGTTAACCCCATACTCCCAGAGTTCTCTTGAAGTCAGAGTGTTACAAAAAACCCTAGGTTTCCTGCAGTTGTACATAGACACCTGTCCTTTCCTGACGGAAACCTTAATGTGGCTACATAAAGTACCCCGTTTGTTCTCCGAATTTCTTTTGCCCCTTTCTCAACATGATCATCTTCCTTTCTCTGAATCTTATCTCTTTATTCTTGTTCATTCCATCTCTATTTCATCTTTCACTCTCTCGCTGACTCAACCCCGAGACATGCACAGGCACCATGAACCTGGTTGGTCTTGCTTGTCATGTGACATAATAAGGAGTTGGATGACATTGTCATGCACTTGAACAAGTATGCTTACTCTTTTTTTCCCTTTCACACTACAGACCCCATTGGAACAAGTCATTCACCAACATGGATGGCAGTTTCGGCCGAAACCGAAATGTTTCGGACCAGAACGATCCGAAATCTACGGGCCGAAACCGGACGAAACCGAAACTCCTTCTGTTGGCTAAAAAATAATATTTTATTTGGTTTCGGGCCGAAACCGAAACCGAAACCGAAACGGTTTTGGTTTTAGACCTGGCCGAAACCGACACCAAAACTGCCTTCTATGTTCACCAATCACCATCAACTGGAGGTGCACATTTAGGAACAAGATTCCCTAATTTTACTCGTTCCCGATGGTGATACTGGCATATGATGTGCGTTTCGTATATGGTTTATGTTCAATAGCAGTCATATATATATATTTCTTTGTAAGATCTTTCCGCTGTTCATTTTGGATTTCTATTCAACAATTTTCTCAAGTTCTAGTAATTTTAGTTAGTGAAATTGATTTATTCCATTATAACATGTAGTTATGGCAAAATGCATGCTACCTTTTCTCCATTTTGTAAAGTGTGCTGCAAGGCCTTGATGTGACTTATGCACATCTTGCAGCTCCTGTAGTGGCATTTAAGCATTCAAGCATGAAGCTTCTCATTCACAAAGGTGGTGGTTTTTGTGGAATTGGATGAGGATTTTGTTGATATCATCTTTAACTTATCGGCTTTGCCTATTGTTAACTCAGCAACAAGATGTACGGGTAACTTGGATGATCTAGATGCCCAAGATCTACAGACGAAAGAGATGAGTCTAGGTCAGGTCTGACAAGATTCAAACCCCCACAAAGATTTATATCCATTGGAAGAACAAGGCAGGCGTTAGCAATTATCCGACTTCACACCAAAGTAACACATCCTGTACTGTGGTCCGATCATTCCTCAGTTGTTTTTCTGAAATTCTGTAATAAGTCACAAGAGGAGAGAGCCCACGGCTTGCTGTGGTGGTCTCACCACCTCCCCCCTTTGGCGGAGGTCCCGGGTTCAATCCTGGGTTCCCCCCTCCCCGTTAAAAAAAAAGGTACCTACCAGAAAAAAAAAGTCACAAGAGGAGAAAATGGTCTGTGAATGTACACACTGTACAATTCTTTTAGAGCCTGTAATAATAGTGCATTTGTAACATCAGTTAATAAAGGGACAAATTCCGCCCTCAAATTAGGGCATTGTCTTTCCCTTTTTTGGTTTTCAAAATATTTATGAGGATGAGCCCCTCTCTCCAGCTGAAATTGTGTTATCTGATTTCTGGAAAATGTTCAAGGTAGCTGTAAAAAAGTTGTGGCTGGGAATACTTCGGATCCCTGGAAAACACATAATGACTACTTAATGACATATTTGATTGGAGTATTAATTTTGATACTGATATTTTTATAGTATAAAATATGAATATTGATTCTGATATAGAAGATGTGTCAAGGATGAGAATTTAGGAGGAATGATAGAATCAAAAGTGAAGAAAGGGAGGGAGTGTCACCTTTTGACACTCTCAATCACAATTGTATCATTTTTAATACAGATTTAGACCTGTATTAAATTTGGTATAACACTGCAGTCTTTTAGTATGAGTCTATTAAAATTGATGAAGTGCAACCAAAGACCCCCTATCAATATCATTATCAATATCAAAATTGATATTGATAGATGTATTTGATACAGCAACGAAACACCCCTTAAGCTGTCATTGATATGACCAGGCATCGAAGAAACTAATGTCTGATGTTTGCACTGTTTGTGGTAGGGTGGAAGGCATTCTTTCACGAAAGTGTAGATTTTTTTGGGGAAATGTTCTATTTGAATCTCCTGTTCTAAATTTCTAGCAAAGCAATGGCCATTAATTCTGAATGAATCTCCTGTTCTAAATTTCTAGCAAAGCAATGGAATGAAATCTTCTATTTGAAACCGTCAGAAGAGAAGAAAAAAGCGATGGAGAACCAGCAGTATGTGTTCATCATAACTGTTGTATGAGGAAGAAGAAAGGTAAAAATAACATTACAATAAAAAAAGGAAAATAAAAAGATAGGAATTGTCATTGGTCTATTGTGCGAAGTCAAATATCCAGATTGCCTCAGCATTAGACACAGCTTGCTGCCCACATCAAGAAGTTGTAACTATTTCACACTTTTCGTCATTGCACTCCAGAGTTATGCACTATTGTCAAATCTTTAACTTCTTTGTCCGCTATAGCCTTTGCCTCTTGTATTTCTGCCGCTAATAATTTGTATTCGATGTTTTCTAGCAGTTCTGTTGTAATTCATTAATGGTAATCTATTGTTTTCTCTGGTTGTTTGATGCTCATATGCCCAAAATTATGGTCATAAAGTATTGAGTGGGTAACAAATAACATGCATAAATGGAGTAAAGTTACCTGCAAAACTGCAAAAGAAACTAAAAAAGGAGAAGACATATTCTCACTGTTTGAGTGGTTTGTTAGCCAGATATACATATGCATAATTATGCATCATCTCATAGAACATGTTACCTGTTCATCATTGTTTTGGACTCACTGCCTAAGCCAAGCCAAATGAAAGTGTAGCACACAACCATTTTGTCTTATGAGCTGCTTTTGATTTATTGGTTAATAATAATATTGCCTAGCTTTTGTTGCTGCATTAGAAACTCTTGTTTTCCCACATTCTTTATCTGAATGAAGCCCTCTTTTCTTTGGGCATTTTCCCCTAGTGAATTTTGAAAGTTGGAAATTCTGCATATTTAGATGCCATAATATCTGGATATCTAGGTAAAGTAAAATTGGTAATTAAGATTCATAGAAAGTTATTTCTACATTCAAACTTTTAAGTAACTTTGGTAGTCAAGCACCTCTTACAGTGGTACCTTCAAAGCATACTGTTTACAATTTTGAATTGTCAAACCACTAAACCTTCTATGGCACATATTATTCCTTCTATAATTAAGTGATTTATCATATATATTTGCATAGGTGAGACAATTATGACCAAACTCTTTAAGGCAAATACATAAATTCCAAATTTATTGGTCTTTGAATGCAAAAGGACTTATTGTGAAACAAGGGTATGAATCGTATGATTTTACCTTCATATCGAGGCGTGGCTGAATGTGGATGGAGTTTTGAGTGATATCATACTGATTATAGAAAATCTGTGTTTGTTTCTTCAATTTAAAAGCACAATATTTTTCCATTACTTCATCTGCGATTGCAATTTCTGACCAGGGACAAGGAATCTCTAAGAAGATTCTAATATGCTTTAGAGGCATTAATAAATCTCTCATCAAGCAAGGAGTGGAGTAAAGGAAGGTGACAACATTGGTTTATTTGTTAAACAGTTAATGCTGTTTGATTTTCTAAAGCCCCATTTCTTTCATTTCATTAAATTGTATCTTCCGTGTCCCTACCAGAAACCTTAATGTGGCAACATAAAATTCCCCTTTTCCTCCCTGAATTTCAGTTCTCCTTCCTCAACACCATCATCTTTTCACTTAATCTCATTTTTCTCTTATCCTTGTTGATTTCATGTCTGTTTCATCTTTCACACACACACTGTGATCCTGTTTGGTCTTGTTTGGCATGTGACATAATAGGGAATTGGATGGCATTGTCATTCACATGGTCTTTATCTTTGTTGATTGCATCTCTGTTTCATCTCACACACACACTCTGTGATCCTGTTTGGTCTTGTTTGGCATGTGACATAACAGGGAATTGGATGGCATTGTCATTCACCTGAACTGCCATGCTTGCTCTTATTTTTGCCTTCATTCACCAATCACTAGGAGGTGCATATTTAGGAACAAGAATTCCATAATCTTACGTTCCCCATGGCGATGATGCTGACATTTCTTCTTTTTTTGGTAGTAGAAGGAAAATGAAACAATAAAAACAAACACACCAACTCGAACAAGATAAAGACAATTGATCAGAAAACCTCAGCTAGTATCCTAGAGTGCTTCTATCCCTGTTGGTAGTAGTCTCCCTCCTAACCAACCCTGTTCCGTACACAGGTGCGGGAAAAGATGGGGTGCTTCTTGACCTGATTAACTGCTCATAAAATTCTACCAAAAAAATCACATCAATATCTTAACGCACTGATAGTGCTAACAATCAACAAAAAACTTCTGTTCAGACCCCTCTGCAAATGTGAAACAGAAATTAATTCATGGTTCTAAGATTAGGATCAGGGTAGCTGGTTCCCTTTCGGGATTCCCATCTCCACCCATTGTGGAAGATCTGGAGCTCCCTAGCTTGCTCCTCCTTTCATCTACTCTATCTTTGGACCTGTACCCGTGAAATTTGCCTTTGATGCTGACCGATCTGATGCAAATTCTTTTCTCCCTTTCTAATCTTCCTATCCCGAGGATTTCAAATGTGTTGTGTGTCATATCTCAAGCGGGTCAGTGGGCCAGGTCGCAAACCGTTGGACCGGCTCAACGATAACAGCTCAGCTGAGTGGGATTAGTTAAGTTAGTTGTCACTGTTGCGACTTTTGTTTTTTGGTTATGAGAATTAGTTAGTTAGCTGGCAGATGTGATTAGCTGTAGTCTTTGGAATTAGTTACAACTATTAGAGATCTGCCAAGAAAATATTGCGGCACGACTCTAATTCTAAGTGTAGCTGTACGGATAGAAAGGAAATTATTAATATAAGGGATGGGCTGACCACAGGGGTCATCATGCTTGGAACCCAATTCTCCTGTTCAGTTTTATTAGCTTCTTTTAGAGATTGTTTCCCTAGTTCTTCCAGTTGCAGGTCGAAGGAATCCCTGTGCTCTCCGGAGACCCTGTTCTTGTCACCTGCTCCCTTTCCTTTTAGAATTTTGGGATTTTTACATATTAGTCCCTACAAATTTAGTGAATTGCTGATTAGTCTCTCAAATTCAACTATTGTCTTAAAAACTCTTATAATCTTCAACATTTTACAAATGAATCTTTATAGTTTGTTGTCATTCATAAAAAAGAATATTCCGTAGAATATTCTATCAAGTGTGTGGAAAAAGTCTAAAATATCCCTGTTGATCGTGGACTCTTTCTCTCTCTCTCTGTGGGGTGGGTGACTAGAGAGGGGACCGGAGGGGGGGGCGGTCCACTGGAGGTGGAGGGGGAGGAGGGAGGTGGAGGGGAACACAGGAAGGGGAGGGGAGGGGGGGCATCCACCAGAGGTGGAGGGGGAGGGGGACCGCCGAAGGTGAGGGAGGGCATCCACTGGAGGTGGAGGGTGAGGGAGATGGTGAATCGGAGGGGGGAGGCGGAGGGGAGGGGAGGGAGACGGTGGGGAACACGGGAAGGGCAGGGGAGGGAGACCACCGGTGGTGGAGGGGGAGGGAGATGGTGGATAGGAGGGGGGAGGCGGAGGGGAACACGGGAAGGGGAGGGAGACCGTCGGAGGGGGAGGGGGTGGAGGGGGGTGATCGGAGGGGGGCGAGGTACATCGGGGCGGGATTGGAGGTGGAGATGAATTGAAGTCGTTCCGTGTGGGAGCAACTATGAAGTCGCTCCCACACGGAGTGACTTTCACCCCCTCTTGCCGTCTCTCTCCACCTTCTCTCCCTCTCCCTCTCTCTCCCTCCCCCTCTCACCGTCTCTCTCTCTCTCTCCACCGTCTCTCCCCCTCCCTCTCTTTCTCTACACCCTCTCTCTCCCTTCCTCTGTCACCGTCTCTCTCTCCCTCCCTCCCCCTCTCCCTCTCCCTCTCTATCACCGTCAGAGAGGGCACCCCCTCCCTGTACACTCTCTCTCACGCCCTCCCCCTCCCTCTCTTGGTCACTACTTCTCTCTCTCCCTCTTTATGTCTATCATCTCCTCTCTCTCTCCCTCCCCCTTCCTCCGTATGTCACTGTCGGAGGGGGGGACGCCCTTTCCTCTGCTATCCATTTCTCTCTCATCCCGTCCCCTCCCTCTCTCTCTCTCCCTCCCCCTTCCTTCGTATGTAGGGCTGTCAATGGGCCGGGCCCGGGCCGAGCTTAGGTCGGCCCGGCCCGGGCCCGACTTATCAAGAGTAAGGCCCGAGCCCGGCTCGGGCCCGACCTATGTCGGGCCGGGCCTGACATTATGTAAAAATTTCAAAGCCCGACTAAAGCCCGGCCCGGCCCTACTACTTAAATAAAATAATAAAAATAATAAAAATCAATAGATTTAATACTATACAACTTACAATCTCACTAAATAAATTAAAATTTTGATATTAATTACATAATTTGTGTGAAAAGAGAATTTTAAAATTTCTAATTAAGTAATATAACATAAGTTTGACTAAATAGTTTTTAAAATTTGAAGTAAGAATAAAAAAAGGGATCGGGCCGGGCCGGTCCGCGGGCCGAACTCAAAGTCCGAGCCCGGCCCGCGAGTCTAGTCGGGCCGGGTTTTTAGGCCCGACTAAAAGTCTGCGGGCCGAAAAAGACCTTGCGGCTCGGCCCGAAATCGGGCCAGGCCCGCGGGCCTGTCGGGCCGGCCAGGCCCATTGACAGCCCTATTCGTATGTCACCGTCGGAGGGGGGGACTCCCTTTCCTCTGCTATCCATTTCTCTCTCATCCCGTCCCCTCCCTCTCTCTCTCTCCCTCCCCCTCTCTCCCTCTATCACCGTCCGAGCAGGAGATAGTGACGCCTCCGGCGTCCCCCCTCCAGGAGTGCCCACCACTGTAGTGCTCCCTCTGTCTCTCTCTCTCACACACACACACACACACACTTAACCAGGGGTAATTTGACATTTTACTTTTCTTAGTATAAGTTAACTATAGTTTAATCAACTTTGGTAATACGGAATGAAGGGGGGGGGACTTAGATGTGTAACGACGAAGATTGTAAGGATTATTAAAATAATAGTCGGATTTGAGGGATTAATCGACAATTCACTAAATTTGTAGGGATTAATATGTAAAAATCTCTTGAATTTTTGTCTGAACTCAGTAGTCTGTTTACGCTGAAACGGTCCATCTGAGTTTGGAGGAGCTCCCTCTGGTCTTCTGGAAGGGGCGTGCTATTCTGTTCCTTGTTCTTAGCCGCAAACTCGGTTTGCATGCATCCTGAGCTTGACAAATTTCTACCTTTTATTTCTTCCCTCACTGGTGCCTTGCCGGAACTGTCCCTCTGCTTGGAGGTACTACACCACAAGTGGGTATCCCTCTCCAATACCTCCCTAAGTTTTGTCTCAAGAGGCACCATCGCTCACTGCTTCAAGTTATTGTCTGCTTTGTTAGGAGCATCCTCCCTAGTCTCACTCAACTGCTGGCTCATGCCACACTACAATTCTTCCTCCACTTTATCTCTGGTAGCAGCAGTTAGTGTCCCCCCCCCTCCTCTGCTCTTTTCTGGCTGTTGCAGGGTTGGCTGAGGTCTGGTTGGCATGGGGATTACTAAATCTTCTCCCATCGTCTTGTCCCTCAGAAGTGGAGACTTGGACCCGTGATCCTGAATCACTCTCCCGCCAGGTTTTAAATCGAAACCTGGTGGTGGTGGCGTTCGTTCTTCACATTGTTAGAGAAGTTTTAACGACATGATTTTTAAGCAAGCGGCATCGTTCTTTATATTATCACCGTCGGTAATAAACCTCCCTCATCGATGTATTCTATTTAAACATGTGATTATGGCAAAACACATACTTACTCTTCCTCCACTTTCTAGACTATGTTGCAGGTCTTGAATGATGTGATCAACGCATAAGGTTGTCAATGGGTCGGTCCCGGGTCGGATTTAGATCGACTCGGCTCAAGTTCGACTCCTCAAAATTAAAGTCCGAACTTGACCCGGGCTCGAGTTATGTCAGGTCGGGTTGGGCTGGGTCTGATATAATTAAAAAATTTAAAATTTTAACTAAAATTTGATTCGACTCGAAAATTTAAATAAATAATAATGAATAATATATTTAATAATACAAATTTTATAATCTCATTAAATTAATTAAAATTTTGATGTTAATTAGTTAATTTTTTAAAAAATAATTTTTAATTTTTAATTAAATAAAATAATAAAATTTTAACTAAGTATTTTTTAAAATTTAAAAGGAGAAAAAAAAAGAACGGATTGGGTTGCCTCCGGTCGAACTTAAAGCTTGAGTTCGACTTATGGGTCTAGTTGGGTCAAATTTTTAGACCTGATTAAAGATTCGCGAGTTAAAAATAATTTTATGACCCGACTTGAAATTGGGTCAAACTCGGGAACCTATGCTCGTAGCTTCAACGGTGGCAGTTAAACATCGAAGCGTGAAACTTCTCATTAGCGGTGCAAGCGAGTGGAGCTGAGTACTGCTTGGCTCGAACTCGGCCTAGGCACTCGAAGTTGAGCTCGAACATGGCTGGGTACTACTTAACACGGCCGTTCGAACTCGGCTCATTTAAGTGCTCGACGAGTTCAATCAAGCCGACACATTGAGTTGAACTCATTAATTAGAAACAAAACTCACTTAAATAGAACAATATTTTTGTTAATACAACCTTTCATTAAATTTTCAATTATTGTCACGTCGTAAACAGTGACTGGAACATCTTTAGACGGGCCTCACGTGCTGTCTTCCCCAGGAAACCTGATATGGGATTATTCTGGAGAAGACGTGCCAGCATCGGCTCCAATTTTCAATCTTCACTCTTAAATCTCTTCTACATTAGTAAATCGCAGCCCTTTTAAAACTGGAGTTAGATATCGCATTTGACTTTAGAGAGTTGAATACAGTACTCGACCTCGGTTAAAGAGCGTGTGTGAGAGGAGAATGTGAGTCTCTCATAATTCTCTCTCATCAGATATCATATCTATTTATCCTAACCGATTAACAAAGCAGTCCTTATGGATTTAAAATCATCGATTTTTGATGCTTATTTCTCATACACCGGATGAATGTAAAATACACGGCTTAAATGGTACAATTTTTGGTGTCGTATCATGATATCTGATCTTTTGGTATCAAATTTGGGTAATTTCCATTTGTAGTTAGATTAACAACTTTAAAGAAGGTTCGATGGTGTAGGTTGAAGATCAAAGATCGAATCATATAATTTGAATTAGGCAACGGAATCCTCCTCTCCCTCTCTCTCTATATATATGCATTTGGGAATCAGTTTACTGTCGAGTAGAACTGCTGTGGGTTGCCGTCTAAGTGTTTTTGCATAAGTCAACTGCTTTCTTTTCCGTCGTGTCGTTTATCCTCTCACGATCATGGTTTATCATTTCGATTGATTCATCCGTCTCGGTCACGATCTGAGATGGATTGATCTGTCTCGATCCGTATTAAAATAAAAAAAATTATATATATAATAATAATAGAAAAAATTAGAAAAAATTAGAAAAAATATTATATGTATAATATAATATAATATTAAAATAATAAATCGTCTCCCTGACGACTCGTGACTCGGGCGTTTTGCCCATCGTTTGATCAAGTCAGGTGGTGCGAGTTAAGACGGGTCGCTCCGAGATGATAAACCTTGCTCACGACGGTTCCTCCAAAGTCAAGAAAAAAAGAGAAGAAAAAAAAAAGAAAGGAAGATCTCAACATGTACATGATGTCACATTCATGTGAAACGCCTAGCTAGGTAGGCGGCGTGTCACGAGGCGGAGTGGTGCCTTCCTACAGCAGCCGAGCCTCCGCACCAGCGTTCGGAGTCACGGACTTCAAATCCCTCAGTCGGAACAGGGCCTGCAGCTTGCCAAGCTTCCTGGTGAAAGATTGGCGGATCCGGTTAGCCGGGCTGGAGCGGACGAGTTCCTGCTTCATGGAGACGTGGTCCTTCTCCAGCTCGGTCAGCCTTCTCCGCATCCTCGCGACCTCCAGCTTCAGCTCCCTGCTCTCCCTCCGCACCAGCGCGTAGTTGTCTCTGGGGGACATGGCGCCGCTGCTCGCCCCGCCGCCTGGCCTCTGAGGGAACTGGGCATCTGCTAATCCGAAGAAGGGGTGGTCGTGATGGGCCCCGCTCATGGCGTTCCGGAGCCTCATCTGCTCGAGGTACAGGACCTGGACGGCCATCTGGACGGGCAGCCTCTCGTTCTGGGCCGCGTGGCTGCACGCTTCCTGTGATAGTTTCCGGCAGTTTATGGTTTTGCAGAGGCGGTGGAGTTCGGATTCCTTCGTATTGGGATGAACCTGACACGCACAGGTAATTGCTCAGCCACAGTACTGGCCAGTGGCCATCCGGGTATTTCTTGGAATCCTTGGTCAAGTTGAAATTAATTATGATAAAAAAATTGGCAAGTGAGAAAACCACGAGAATGTTAATAAGATTGGGAATTTTACATATTAGTCACTACAAATTTATCAAATTATCGATTAATCCCTCAAATCTGACTATTATCTTAAAAGTGTCTATAATCATCAATATATTATAAATAAATCTATACAATATATTTCTGTTAAAAAAAGAATATTCCGTAGAATATTTCATCAAATGTATGATAGAAGACTAAAATACCCATATTGACTGTGGACTCTCTCTCTCTCTCTCTAGAATGTGAGAAGGAGGGTGGGTCACCGGCTCTAATGGTTGGAGGGGGAGCGGGGGAGGGTGACACGGGAAGCGGAGGGAGACCGCCGGAGGCGGAGGGGGATGTACCGGAAGGGGAGGGGGAGGCGAAGGGGACATGAGAAGGGGAGGGAGGACACCGCCGGAGGCGGAGGGGGAGGCGGAGTGAGACGGGATTGGGAGGAGGAGGGGGACCGGGGGAGGGGGAGGCGAAGGGGACATGGGAAGGGGAGGTAGCAGGGGAGGGGGAGGGAGGCAGAGAGACCGTGAGGGGGGGTGGCTTGATGTTGCCGGAGGGTGGCCGGCCGGGTGACAGTGGGGTCGTGGTTGGGAAGGTACAGGGAGAGAGAGGGAGGCGGGGGTGGCTTGGTGTTGGGAGGTTGCTGGCGCAGAGAGAGGGTGAGGTGGTGCGGACGGGAGGTGGTGTGAGGGAGAGGGAGGTGGAGGTGGTGCGACCGGCTCAGGCGGTGGTTGCGTAGGGAGAGAGGGAGACCGCAGAGGTTGTGTGTGATTGAGGGATAGAGCAGAGAGACAAACTACAGAGAGAGTAAGAGAGGGGAGGTCGGGTTGGTTCACGGAGAAGATGAGAGAGAGAAGTGGAGCAGGCGGTGGTCACCGGCGGCGACGTGGGTGGCAGTCGCGATGGTGCCGGTGTGGGGAGTGGGCTCGCGAGGCGTGGGCGTCGTCTGGCGCGGAGGGGAGGCAGGCGAAGGCGTGGGGATTCGACGGTGGGGTCGCGGCGGGCTTGCGGAGGTGGAGTGCAGAGAGGTGAGAGAGAGAGCTAGCCGTAGGAGGGGTGGTCATAGGGAAGATGGTGGTTGCCGGAGGAGGGGAGGCTGGCCGGAGTGGGTGACGGGTGTGGGTGGGCAGGGAGAGGGGGAGGTCGCAGGGAGGTGGGCGTGGTCGCGGGGACGGTTAGGGAGGTGGCTGTGGTGAGGGGCGCGGTGGAGGTGTGGCCGCGCGGTCGGTTAGGGAGGTGGTGAGGAGCTCAGGGAGAGAGGGGGGCGGAGGGCCGGGGAGGGGGGAGGTAGCAATTATATTTAACCGGGACATCTTTAATCCCATACCAAAGCGGTGCTGAAGGAATTGGTTCTGGAAGTCCAGAAGTGTCGACACTTCTGATGGAAGTGTCAACACTTCTAACATGAAGCCTTGAAGGAATTGGTTCTGGAAGTCCAGAAGTGTCGACACTTCTGATGAAAGTGTCAACCTCTCTCAAAGCTTCTTCTTCAGCACGATGGATCCTTCTGGTTTCAGCTCTAATGGGTCTTGGATCTCGTCTTTATGGACCCATCGGCGCTAGATCCGAGGTAGCAACGATTGGGACAAGTGCCCTATAATTGGTCGCAGGGGAGGGGGGAGGGGGGCCGGAGGGCCCGGGAAGGGGGAGGTAGCAGGGGGGAGGGAGGCCGGAGGGGGAGGGGAAGGGAGGTCGCAGGGGGAGGGGGGAGGGCGGCTGGAGGGGGAGGAGGGGGCCGGAGGGCCGGGGAGGGGGGAGGTAGCAGGGGGGAGGGAGGCGGGAGGGGGAGGGGAAGGGAGGTCGCAGGGGGAGGGGGGAGGGCGGCCGGAGGGGGGAGCGCTGCCTTCCCTGTTCGCCGTCTTCGCCACCGACGGCCGCCTTCCCTGCGTCTGCACCGTCTCCGACTGGCCTCTCTCTCTCTCTCTCTCTCTCTCTCTCTCTCTCTCTCTCTCTCTCTCTCTCTCTCTCTCTCACACACACACACACACACACACACACATGACTAACTAAGGGCTAGTTAGTCTTTTCCTAATATTGAGTCAACTTAACCCTGGTTTATTTAATTTTTATGGATTTAAAATAACGGTAGGGACTTATTTGAACAACGGAGATAATTATAGGGGCTATTCAAATAATAGTCAGATTTGAGGGACTAATCGGTAATTCGATAAATTTTTAGGGACTAATATGTAAAAATCCCAATAAGATTAGGATTTACGGAATATCAAAAATGCCCTCGTCTTTCTTCTCCTTCCCCTTTCAAACCCTAGTTCCAACCCATCAACGGGTGGGGGGGGGGGGGGGGGGGGGTGCACTGTTGATAACATCCCCCTTATCTCCTTTCATCTACCCAACGATGCTTTCGTTGTTTGAATCGCCGTGATCCTCTCGTTCCCCTCCGATCCCTCGGTCACACAGATCGCAACTCTCGTTGTCTCAAGATGACCGCCACTGTCGCTCCTTCTGGCAAGACCATATGTGTCACTGGGGCTGGTGCCTTCATCACCTCCTGACTTGTGAAGCTCGATTGCTTTGCTCCGGACTCCCCAGTCTACCCCTCTCCTCTCAGGACCTCGACATTGTAATTTTTTTATGCTCATGTTTGTATGATCATGTTTGGTTGTTGCGTGGATTGCAAAGGATTTGGATTGCAAAAGAGCTGAACTTTGTGAAAGAGAAGGAGCTATTAATTCATCTTCTACTTCTTTTTCTTTTATAATATTAGGTACTTGTTTGTCTTCTTCTTCTTCCCATTTTCATGACGATGTTTCATCAAATATCACATCTCTAGATATAATCAATTTATTTGTCTCAGGCTCAAGTAATTTGTATGTTTTTGATTCTTCACTATATCGAATGAATATATATTTTTCTCCTTTCTCATCAAATTTTTCTTCTCTAACTTGTAAATAAATATGGCCATATGTAATACAGAAAATCCAAATATTCTAAAATAACTTACCTTGACCTTTCTCTTGAACTAGATCTCATATGGTGTTTTATTTGGAACTGCTTTCGTCAAAAATCTGTTTAAGATGTAATTTGTAAATTAGAGCCAATTACTATCAATTTGTTTTTCGACAAATGCTTTAAACTGTAAGAATATAGTAAATGGCTCTAATTTTTCCTTCAGAAAATATATCCACATCATTCAACTATAATCATCCACAAACAATAGAAAATATCGTGAGCCGTTTAAAGATGCTATCTTTGTTGGACCACAAATGTCAACATGTACCAATTGTAATGACTCTTTAACTCTCCATGATATTTTGATGAATGGTAATCTATGCATCTTCCCATAGATACATCTTTCACAAATTTTATTTTCTTCTTCCCTTTAAATATGACAATCTAATGGACATTCTTTTCTTCTTTAGTAGTATGAGATTTCTATAATTCAAATGACCAAATCTCTTATGTCATATGAGAGGGTTATCTTTTCTTTTTATTTTTAGAGCCAATCAGCGAAAATACTTTGTTGAGAGTCATCTTGATTTTTGTCACAATCTTTTTATTTTTATCTTCTATAATGATGCATTCATCTTTTCTAAAATTGATTGAATAACCCTTTTGCATTAGCTATCTAACACTTAATAAATTTTGAGGTAGGCTAGGAACATAAAGAACATGTGTGATAAACTTTGTCTTACATCTCCTTGTGTGCACCGTTGTCACTCCCTTACCTTTTGCCTTGTGCAGCTTGACATCTCCGAGCTTTACTTGAGAATCTATCTCTTCGTCAAATTTGATAAAATTACTTTTGTTTCATGTCATATGATTATTACAACCACTATCCAAATACCATGTATCGTTAGAATCTGAACGACCGGTAAAACATGAATAAAATAATTGATCCATCTCGAAATAATTAGTTTTATTTTTCTAATGATAATAACAATCTCTTTGGGAGTGATTAGATTTTTTACATTTGATACATTTAAATCTTTAATATTCCATAAAATATCCAAATTTCTTGTAAATTCAACATTGGGAGATAGATGCACCGTTTAGATGATATTTCTCATACCTTCTTCCTTTATCCTGACCTCGATTCATGATTTTTTTTCTGCCTCGAATTATCTTTCCCGAACTGTTGCAGTTGTGGAGAGTAGCCTTCCATGTTCTCCTTCTTTAACTCCCTTTTTTTATCTGATAATGATATCTTTCATTGAAATGTTTGCTCCATATTCTAATGAAAAAATATGTTCATTCTTTGCTCATGCGTCTCTAGAGAATCCATTAATTTATGTATTAAAAATTTTGATAAATTCTTATATTCTTCAATGACAGTAACAATATGATTGAACTTGATTGGAAGGCTTCTCAAGATTTTCTCAACTATTTTATTTTCTTTAATTTTATCCCCATAGCTTTTAATTTGATTTCTGATGCCAGCAAATCAAGTAAAAAATACTTGAACAGTTTCATTATCTTTCATCATAATATTATCAAACTCTCTCCATAATGATTGCAATTCAATGAAGATTATTTTCAACGACTCTTGAAATTCTTGTTTTAGAAGATCTCAAGTATCTTTCGAAATTACGGACATCATAATATGGGGAAAGATAGATTTGCTTACCTTTTGTTGGATGAATAATAATATCTTTGCATCTTTCTTCTTATTTTTTTATACTCTTTTTACTTTACCGACGTCCACGATGCAAGAGTTGTCGCGTCCTTCGGTACCTTATATCTGCCTTCAACGAGCTCTCAGAGATCTTGAGAGATGAGTAGAGTCTTTATTTGGAGACTCCAAAAATCATAATTTTCTCCATAAAAAATAGTGTGAAGATTTTGAGAATAGTTAAAAAGAGTGGTGATAGGTACTGTCATGATTGAAACTTGAGGTAATGGAGATTATGACTCCGATATCAAATTTGTTGGAGCAACGAAAATGAAATGGGCACAAGATTGGTAAAAAGAAACTTGCATTGGGAGATGGATATAAATATAATATGATTTTGGGGAGATCAATACAATATGTAGAGGGGTGTAAGTGAAAAGGTTGTATTAAATGCTCTTATACATTAAATGTAGAAAATGTGTGTTGAACTTCTACGTAACCTTAAAAGGTAGAAAAAGGAAAAAAGATTTTGTGAGTTTGCTTGAGAATAGACGGGGGATGTCTTTCTGCTTCTCATGCGACTACCCCAAGGGTCATATTTATAGCTTCCATATGTCGGTGAGAAGAGGTCTTAAGTTTTTTCTAGATATATATTATGCACCGCCATTCTAGAGAAATCTTCATTGATATTTTCTCTTTGGGCCTCTTTGATTGAAGAATAAGTTAAGGAGAATAAGTTAACACGGGTTAGGGTGTTCCCAAAAATAAAGATTATTACTTTGGCCTTATTCGGATTAGCTTATTCTACCTTTTTGCTAGAATATGCCTAACCCACCTTAACCCACCTTTTTGACCCTTAACCCACCTTTTTGGTGGAATACCTTATTTCTGCAATCAAAGAGGTTAGCGTGAATAAGGCCACCTTAACCCACCTTATTCTTCAATCAAAGAGGCCCTTTAGGAATAACTAGACTTCTCTCCATCATTCTAGATCTTATAAGACACATTACAAATTATTTTAACACGTGATCGAGGCAACAACGGTGGTGGGGGCGCGCCTGGTGCTATTGACGTCTCTCTCTCTCTAACTCCACTCTAGTCAAGTCGCATCCCCTCCCCCACCCCGATGCTCTCCCTCTCTCACCATCCTAGAGACAACCCTCGGTGACCCCCCTCTCCTCCACCCGACATTCCTCTACCCCATTGGCCCTCCTCTCTCACCATCCGAAGACCACCCCTAACACGTACCCCCCTCTTTCGTCACCCCGATGACCCACCCTCTCCCACCATCACCCAACATGTAGAGAGTGAGAGAGAGAAAATGTTAGTGATAAGTTAGTCATTCTATCTTTGAACCCATACTTCAATTCAGTTAAAAAAGCAAGGGTTACGGCGAGAATACAATCATAACTATTTGAGATATGTCAGAGATACCTACGGTAATAGACCTAAGTGAGGATTATTTGCAAAAATAGATATATAAGTGTATAAATGTAAGAAACTCAGATTTAAATAACACCCCATGAGGTGTGAGGACATCTAATGGAGAATATTAGAAAGAATGACCACAAGGAGTCGTAGAAAAGATCTGTTACGGGTGAGTGGTGTGAGCACCTGGAGAAAGTGTAAGGCCCTCAGCCAACTAGAGTTGCCAGCGACTTTAGTCTCACATTAGATTTTATAAACAGTTGAATCGACTTATAAGAAAAAAGAATCTCTTACCTCAATGTCTAGGTTTTGGGAAATGATAAATAATTCCTAACAAATGGTGTGTCTGAACCCAACCTTTGTCAGTCTAATGTGACGTATCAATACACCCTATATCTGTTGCGCATGAAACCTCGATCGGCACCTAGTCGACGAGGGCGTCAACTTTGTAAAGGGAGAGATATTGTTACGGGTGAGTGGTGTGAGTACCCAAAGAGAGTCTCGATCAGCACCAACTTTCTCAAGGGAGAGATATTGTTACGGGCGATCGTCACCAACTTTGTCAAGAGAGATATTGTTACGGGTGAGTGGTGTGAGTACCCAGAGAGAGCCTCGATCAGCATCTAGTCGACGAGGGCATCAACTTTGTAAGGGGGGCATCAAATGTTACAGGCGATCGGCACCAACTTTGTCAAGGGAGAGATATTGTAACGGGTGAGTGGTGTGAGTATCCAGAGAGAGCCTCGATCGGCACCTAATCGACGAGGGCGTCAACTTTGTAAGGGCGGACGTCAACTTTGTAAAGGGAGAGGTATTATTGCGAGTGAGTGGTGTGAGTACCCAGAGAGAGTGTCGATCGGCACCTAGTCGATGAGGGCGTCAACTTTATAAAGGGAGAGAGATTGTTACGGGTGAGTGATGTGAGTACCCAGAGAGAGTGTGAGGCCCCAGCCAACTAGCTAGAGATGCCAACGTCTGAACACACAATGTGGAAATACTCTGGAGTAACTAGCTAAGCTAGTAAGCTGGGTTGTCCTGAAGTGCTGACCCTCGTGGGGATGTTTTCGAGCTTTAGATTGTTTTTTTCAAAGGCACCTGTCTGTTCGGATTGCAAACATACTTGGTTAATCTCGAGAGTACAAACTAATATGACAGCGAGTGCCATGATTGGCTTTAGAGGATGAACTGGAGCGTTTGATGTTACCTTTAAGAAGATGTCAACTGCCCGGTATAACCCATCATTTACCACCCTCGCATGCTCCGGTGATAGCTCCGCCAGCGCAATGAACTTGGACGGCGTCAGGTTCGAATCCAGCGCGACCTCGGCAAGATAACCATCCAGAAGCTTTGACACCTTCATGATTAAGCTCTGTTCCGGGGATCCATGGCCGTCGAACTCGAAATTACTCGTCGTCGTCTTCCGCTGGTTCTCTCCATCTCCTTCCTCGTCTTGGTTCAGGAAGATGGAGACGATCCGTAGAACCACGTCTGTGTCGTACAGCTGATGGTGATTACCGCTGCACGGGCCTGCCGGTATCAGGACGTCCTCAAGGATCGCTTGGTCCAGCTGCAGAGCGATTCTTCTCTCCAAGTCTGCTCGGCAGATGGCGGACGCCGAGGCCACGGTTGCAGCCTTCAGGAGGCCCGAGAGGAACGCAATCTGCACGGGGCTCGTTCTCGACTGCGTCGGGAGCAGACCCACTATTGCTTCCACGACGGCCTTTCGTTTCTTCTGTGTTTCTGCATCTGCCGGGCTTCCTTCCCCTTGATGGACGTCTCTGACTGCAGAACGCTGGAGAGAGTTGTGGGCATAGTTGATCAGGATTCCGCAGAGAGTGTCCTGGTTCAGACCCTTCGATTTCATGGCGGACATGGCCCTCTGGAAGAAATCCAGGCTTAGAACGGAGAGAGACTCCCCCCGCCAATCGGATGGCGCCCCTGTTTCTTGTTTCACCGGCTTGCCATGCGGGTTCTCCAGCTTGGATAAACCGGACCTCAGCTTCTCTCTGCACACGTTGCTGGCGATGCCGGCGATGATTCTGCCGACCAGGTTGGTTTCCTCAGCAGGGGGGAGGAGGGCCTCGCAGTGGCGAAGAACAGATATCGAACCGGCGATGCTGGGCAGCACCGTCTCCTTGATGTAGGTTTCTGCACGGGCTTCCAAGTTCTTCTCGGCGAACTCCTCGGACATCTGCAGAAAGTGAGCTGCGCAGCGCAGCATGGCCACGTTTGAAAGGGTGATCTCGACGTTGAAGCCGTAGCAGAACTTTGCTGCCAGCTCGAACGCTTCGGCTCCGCCAGGGATCGTGGGCAGATGTAGCCGGCATAGCTTTGGATCTTTGGCCTCGGACAAGAGCTTACGGATCTTCCCACTTCGAGAAACCAGGGGAAACTGGAGAAGCAAAAGAAAACATCATGTTCCAGTGAATTTAAAGTGGTTATATAGTGGTCATACTATAATTCTTGTGTTTTTCTTAATATGTGGATTCAGATGTGCATCTAATCGTTTAGGGTCAATTTGATAAAGGCCCTCTTTGTTAATCAAACTGCCGGGTAACTGTAGAATCAGATGAGAGAAAATGAGGGGGGGCTACACTCACACACAGACCACTAATCCGAGCCCGAGCACCGTGTTCGACCTAGAGAGGTCGAACATGGTATCCCCGCTCAGTTAACAAAGAGGGTTAAATGGAACAAAGTGGGTTAAGATGAGTTATTCATGAACGAGTGACTTAGTTAAAT
Organism: Amorphophallus konjac; assembly: GCA_022559845.1. Taxonomy (NCBI): domain Eukaryota; kingdom Viridiplantae; phylum Streptophyta; class Magnoliopsida; order Alismatales; family Araceae; genus Amorphophallus; species Amorphophallus konjac. Next base: position 354,136,503 of record CM040119.1, on the reverse strand, counting down.
TTGAGAGTCGAAATGTATCACTCGAGGACCGGGGCGCTTGCTAGGGGGCTGGATTGCTACTATCATGGGAAGGCTTACTTTTTCGCATACAGAGACTATGGAAATGTTGTTTGTTGAGCATGTTTTATGGGTTCTTTTTTGCCGACAAGCTATTTTTATTAAAGATAGTTGATATGTCCCTGTTGCTTAGGACCATCAACTTAGGATCGAATTATTGGAGAAACGTTCATGTACTGTTAAGATTGAGAATGGTCTCACAGGATTGGGTGGTTAGGCTTCGTTTCCATTGGGGAACGAAAATTCATAGAGATGTAGACTCGAAGACGAGTTCGACTCGAACTACGTTTGAGGCTGAGACCCGCGTGGAGCCGTTTGGAAACCCCATCCCCAGGGTCATCACCGGCCATAATTTATAGTTTATCCACTCGATCCCTTGTAGGGATTTAACACAATGGGGGTTACGATCCTACAACCACCTTTTTAAAGAGGTACCGTATGAGTCGAATGATAAATGACCTTATCTAATTGTCGGGTGATTTCGAGTTTGACTCTCTATGAGAAGGAAGAGTTTATCTGACTCACATTTAATTCTAGAGAGATGTGAGTTTGGAGTTTATTCTTGTTAGATTCTCCGTCAATATAAGGGAACAACTCCGTGACCGAGTGGCTCCACATCCTTCCACATGATTAAGAAGTTGCATGTTAGAATCCAAGCATAGGGTGTAGGTGAAAAATTACCCAATGTATAGTTCCCAATTCTTAATTGTACACCTCCAGTTTGCTAGCATGTTGGTTGTGAAAAGATAAATATATCCATCAGTGGCCATAGTAAGTCGTGAACTGATGACATCTATAAAAAGTTCTAGACCAACTATATGTTATATTCTAGATTATCAAAATCTTAGGATTTGATCTATGAAAGAATAAGGTATTACACTGTCACTTCACTTTTACACAGGTTACGGATGTTTCACTTGGGTGATTCAGTTTAGTGACAGCAAGGAAATGGAGGCAAACATACACTGCACTCTGGTGTACATCAAATCTTAGATATAAATGTCAAAAACCCTCTACATTCTTCTCTCGAAATCTTGTTTATTCATTGCTCTATTTCAAAAGGTTTAAATCAACATATAAGTTTCCCTTTACGTTATTGTACAACAATTGTCGGAAGAAAATCCGTTAGGGCCGTTTGAAAACGAGGTGGGTGACTTACTCGCGTTCCACCGCGCGAATAAGTCACCCCACCTCGGTTAGGGAGGGATGAGTGTGAGAAGAGTGCGTGGGGTCCGCCACTCTTTCTCATCGGGTTGGATAACTCAACCGATTATCAAACCTGCCCTTAAAGAGTAAAAGGTGGCTAGTTGCTTGCCTCTGATTCTGAACGTTGATAGATGTAGTATACTGAATTTGTTGAAACTCAACCGAGAAGGGACTTATTTTATACCGGTTCATCTATTGAGATCCGGAAAACTTAGAGCCTTAGATTCTCCCAAATAATGAAAGAGTCAATATTTGAATTAAAAATATCATGATTTCTCATAAGGTGAAGAACCAAATGGACTATCCATCTGATTCTCATTAGAGAAGGGACGTTTATATATATAGTAATCTGACATATCCTACCAAGATATTCAAACCCACGAGACTGAAGAATTTAAGTGGCAGAAGTCGGAGCAACTATTTACACATCAAGGCATGTAGATGGAACCCACTCGTAAATTGAAGATTTCTGTACCTTGTGTAGAGAAAAGCTTTTCGTCCCAACTTCAACCGTGACATCACTAGAAACATCAGAAGGTGGCCTGCAGATGCATGGTCCAGGTTTTCCAAATTTAGTATTTAGTTAGCTACAGAAACACAATCTGAAATTTGTAATTTGATGATTGGGCAAACCTCTCAGTAAATAACTAGCAGTTGGGTTATGGGTAACTAGTCTTAATTACTTGATAGACCGATCTATCTGGCTTCAGCTGCTTCTAGAAAAGATGGCCTTAAATCTTAATTTTCCTTTTCCTCTTGTCTGGTTGACCCGTCTGATGATCTTTGAAATGGTGAGGGTCACTTAAATATGCAGTCCTTTTGCTTCCAAAAACACGACATCGAGCGAGCGAGAGAGAGAGAGAGAGAGAGAAGAAGAAGAAGAATGAGATGACGAGGAAGAAGAGATACCACTCGGCTGTGTGACGGGTGCTAAGGCTCGGCGTGAACGTCCGCTTCGCAGGGATGCACTGCTTCGACTCGCTCACTGTAGCATTAATTCCCATTTCTGCTTCCCTCTCCCCCTGCCGTTTCTCTCTCTTGGAGAAGAACAGTACAGTCTCCTTCTACCACAGCCGCATCCAGCCCTTTCCAGGTCAAGAATTAAGGGTGGCACACAGCACACTAAATTGAGAGACACTACATGAGAGAGAGAGAGAGAGAGAGATGTGGTTCTCTCCCTCTCTCGGGAACATTAATTTTGCCCCCCTTGCAGAGATAGAAAAGCCACGACTCTCTCTCTCTCTCTCTCTCTCTCTCTCTCCCATTCTCTCAGGGGAAAGTGAAAGGTTTTAATCCAGCAGATGGGTTGATCAATCCCGAAAACCTGGGGCGTTTTGGGATTAATGACTGTTCACAACCATTAATCATTGGGGACTGTTCATGCACAAACATAAACTGTGCAAGATCCTTAAACAAATGTAAAATATACATATATATGATAGCGTGCCGCGTGTGGCGGGGCTTTATGCCATCTTTTCGGCCAAAGTGGTAACGTAAAGCAGCGATCCAGTTGCTCCGCATGCCGACCCGGAATAAACAAGTCCGAAGGATTTCTCTGCATGATCTCTGCTCCTTGATCACTCTGGATTTCGCCGCTGCCTGTGGACAACCTAATCATCGCCATCCCCACCACGAAGCAGCAATAATAATAATGCGAAAAAGAAGAACAGCAGACAAGTGGAGGTGAACCCTTTCCGTACGTAGAAGAAGTGGCGCGTCGCCAGGAAGACTGCAGCCACTGGACTGTTCACCAATTTTAGGGTTACACGAGGGTCACCACCACTGCCAATGCGCTGATGACGTCCCCCTCCCCCCTCCACTAGTGGGGTGTTTCTTCGTGTACATGCATGTGGGGACTGAGGGGAGGCCTGCGACCCGGATCGGGTGTCGTGGAGCAGGGACGAACGGGGACACCGGAGGACAGGGAGCCGGCCGGAGATAGGTACGTAGGTTGCTCTCAGTTGATGCGCGCGACAGGGGAGGCCTTGGTGCGTTGCCCGGGGAGGAATGGACTCGTGTCTTCCGTTCCGTACGTATATTTCCACATGCACTTTGTCTATCTGGGTACTTCTGCTTAGTTAGGGGGGTAGAGACTAGAGAGACATGAAGCCTTGGGAATTTTTAACAAAATAGGTAGAAATTTTTACATATATACTCCCGTAAAATTTGATTTTATTAAATATATTTTTCATCTGAGTATATTATCACGAATATCTTTCATTTAAGTAGAAATGGTGTGGTTATATCTTATTAGTTTACTTTCGTTGACGAAGGAGAATATTCTGTAAAATATGTCTTCTACCGTCGTTAGATTTAAATTATATTTGACAAAATCGAACTTTACAGAGATATATATATAAAAATCTTACTCTTTAACTTATATTAACTCGGGTTAAACACACAGGAATTACGGCGAGGATATAATCGTGACATTATCAGAGTTTATCGTTTCGACCGAACCAGCCGTCCCGATCACGGCCCGAGACGGGAAGGTACCGCTCCGTATCGTAAGATGTCACAATAGAAAAAGAGTCATTATATATATTTTATATGTAAATTAATATAAAAAAAAATTCTTAAATTGGTTGGTTAGGTGATCTGTGTGCTCTATTTAAGACGGCTTAAGATCGAGTCTTGCAAATGTCTTTGAGATTTTGGGTTTTTTTATTGAAAATTTAAAAAAAAATTAAAAAAATTATGCAACCGATAGGTTTCAAACCCAGACCACTTTCAAATCCAGGCCGCTCCCAACCGATGTAAACACTCAGTCAACTTACTTATAAAATATTTTATATTTAAAATAAAATATAAAATATATAAAGTATCTCGGTTGTATATCATAGATCGGTTGTCTCGGTCTGTGGTTGGGACGATCTGGGACGAACAGTTCGGACCGTCTCATCTCGATTTAATAAACTCTGGACATTATTCGTATCTCGAAAATATTCACGATAATATAATCTGATAAGGAGTATATTCGATAAAATCAAATTTTATAAAGATATTTATGCAAAAATCTCAAAGACGTACGAGGGAGCGTGGAAGGAGGAGAGCGCTTTAGAATCATTAGGGGGTGGAGGAAGGCTATTAACTTGCACTAATTATGGCGGACGCCGGGGAATGGGGAACCAGTACTACTCCTTGCGTGTTGGCCCCCTTAATTTAGTTTAGTTTTGTCCATTTTTAAATTATTGTGGGATGTGAGCAACAACCACTCTCCTCATAAATCTCTCCTTCATAAATCTCTCTCGAGCTCTCTGCCAGAGATGTCCCTCCCCAAAACGTCTCTCCGTGGTTTGCTAAACAGATTAAGAAGAAGAAATTTAAAGGCTTTGTAATTTATAGGGGTTAGAGATCCCGAAAGCCGACGCCTCGGAGTCCGATGTCGGCGTTCACGTTCACGAGAAGATCGGGATGAACGAGTCCCGTGCACGAGGAAGTCCATGCATTAATCCTGTCTGTGTCGTTGCGGACTCTGCATGCGTTCGGGTAAGAGCTAGTGGGACTTCTTCCCACGTCCAGCTACATCTCGATCCCATGCACCCTGGGAAGGCGGGCCACTGCACGGCACGACATTGTGAGAAGCCCGACCTTCGCCCATGCACACACGTACACAGAGGGGCCGTGAGTTTTCCGGTCTACGGTTTGTATTGTATACTTTTCTTCCCTTGCGTTTCCTTTTCATTCATCCATGTAAGTCTTTTAAAAGGCCCCTTTGATGCGCGGGTGGGGTGATGTACTCAGGGGGTGGGAGCGAATATGTCATCCCACCCTGGTTAACAAATATTATGTGTGAGGAGAAAAGGTGGGTCCACTTTTTTATCTCTCATCGCTTGTGTATTCACGTTTTCTTATTCGCGCGACAAAGGGGTCTTTAAAGTTCAGAATTTGATAAGATGTGAGAGATGACGAGTCAACCTGACGGCGACGGGAATGTACACTTTAATTTGTGTTGCTGAAGATGAACACCATTGTGACTGTATATAAGCTTATGGTAAGAAGGAGAAGAAGATTGAGAGAAAAGAGCTCCAGAGAGATAGTCCTCGGATGAGAGAAAGCTCTAAACCGTGTCTGTCTCAAAAAATTCAATTTCTTGAAATATTCTCTAGAGTAGTGACTCTTGACCGAGCCACACCATCCGTCCAAAGAGGATACACATATAAAATCCAAGAGACGCTCAATCCGTCTAAAGACGGGAATCCGATGAGACACAGAGAAAATCCAAGAGACCCTCAATCAAACGGTCAAAATTAAAAGAAAAATAAACATTAAATATCGAACACACGTCGACAATGGCAAGGCAAGGCAATATGCATGCGTGTGAGATATATAGAGAATAAGGCCTAAAGAGTCCACAAGTTCAAATAACTCAATTACCATAGACTTCCCAATTAAAAGAGTACACAAGTAAGGGCAAGAGTCTCAGTTAAAAATAGATGAAATTTTTTTTTATCTTCAAACGTGGGATAAAATAATACAAGGATTCAAACTTCGGAATTTTAAAGCATGAAATCTAACACCCTTGGTTATAAAAAAATCTAGTGGGTCCTCATTCAAAGAAAGAGACGACCCGGAGGAGCACCCTGCGTAAGGAACTTGAAGATTTGAGTTTTCCTCTCTAAGATTTGAAGGCTCGAGAAGATTTTGTTTACATAAAGATCCTCGATCAAGGATATCATATTATAATTTTTCTTCTGAGGGCTCCGCCCCCCAAAAATCCCCGGCAAGAGTACCCCCTTGACCCTTACGACCTGACTAGGCAGGGTGATCCACGATGTGCGCTGATGGACGCGTGAAAATGGATCGCAGTACGATGAGAGCTCAAGAAGGAGAAGTAATCTCCTAAGTATTTCTATCTGGCGTGTCTCCACCAAGGAACGAGGGATTTGTGCTTTATGTTATAATTAAAAAAAACTCTGGTTTAATCTAGGTATTACTAAAATACCCTTGGTCTGTCCATATAAATATCTCTGACCCTTTCCAAAAATTACGAGCAAATTTCTACTCAAGGAAAAATAACAACTAATCTTAAAAATGTTTGAAATTTCAAATAAACTCAAAAACGATTTGAAGTTACAAATAAATTCAAAAAGAGTTTAAAATCTCAAATAAATCTAAAAAATTGATATTGCAAATAAACTCAAAAATAGTTTGAAAACTAAAATGAACCTAAAACAGGGTCTGAAATTGTAAGTAAACCTAAATAGGGTTTGAAATCTCTAATAACCCAAAAAAAAGTTTAAAATTTTAATAAACCTAAAAAGAGTTTGAAATCACAGATGAACCTAAAAAGATTTGAAACAACAAACATATTTAAAAAGGAATGAAATATTTAATTTTCTCCGACAGCCATTATTTATCTCTAATGGATGATCCTTTTGATCGAGTCCATTAGCTAAAATCTTCAATATCACGGTAGATATTATGGAGGTCGAAAATATACATGTAACAGTTAATCAAGGGTATTCAGACTTTGCGTCGATGTACATAAATATCGACTACAGCCGATGAAAAAATATCTAATATCCGAATCCTAAATCATCTTATAAATTTAAATTTCTGAAATTAACAGAACACATGCTTCTTAAATAATTGCAAATATACATTTATATTTTCAAATTTAATTTAGCGTGCATAAAATAAGTGGATTGCCGTAGTATTCTCAAAAGAGAGAACGTGAAGGTCCATCGCTCATGTATGCTATAGGTTGATTAGGATCAGATGTTACCAAATATCCTTTGGGCTGATGTAAGGATGTCTTCGTTACGGACGGTATAGACATGTACTTTGCCTTGACACAACATGCAAGGCAAGGCTAATAGTTATGATTGGCTATTTGCATCACTTCGGGGAGTGAATCATCACAAAATGCATGAAAGCACACAAATCAGTTTTGGAATGCAACGAAGATATTCAAAAAAATATTTGAGGATTATGTTTATAGTCACGAGGAAGAAGATAGGTTTCTGAAAGGTTGGCCAAAGATGATTACTGATTATAAACTTGTTGAGCCGGTTTATTTTCTCTAGAATCAATCGAGAAAAGAATAAAATTTCGACCAATCATGTGACGGTCACAGAGCGACATAAAATCTGTGTCGTCATGATATCGGGTCAACTATAAGTCCCAAAAAAAAATTGACAGATATTCGAAATAACTAAAATACTTACACCGGGCCAACTACGGGTCCTAAAAATTTTATGACGGATATTCGGACAACCAAAATATCCATATCGGGTCAACTACAAGTCCCGTAAACTTTTCAACAGATATTTAGAACAACTAAAATATCCACACTAGGTCAAATACAAGTCCCAAAAAAATTCTGCGACATATTCGGAATGATGAAAATACCCACGCAACGAGCGGATCTTTCAAGAAATAAATTCTTAGCAACTCACAAGGTGTACGGGACTGACCGGGAAGAAATCTTAAAAGATCGGAACCACCCCCAGGTGACAAGCGGCAGACTACACCGAAGCACAAGACACAAGGAGGAGACTCTTTCTCCTCTACTCCTGGCGCAAGGCACGAAAATCCAAACCAAAAATCCCAAAACCGAGGTTTTTTAGAGGGTCGGCCCACTTCTTCTATGCAGTATCTACGGGTATCAGACCGTGTCCCTATGAGCGTTCGAATTTTGAATAATGGATCTTCATATCCTAAATAACAAATATTAAATTATTTCTGAATCATCGTGACGTGATGGGCGAGTTGCACATTTTTTAAGATCGGTTGGGTCAAAATAAGATAATTACCTATTTTTTTAAACCCAAAAATCTAAAACCTATAGAAACAAACTAACCCCCCTTTCTCATTCTCTCACTTTCTCTCTCTCTCCTCCCTCGTTCTCCTTCCTCCTCTCCTTCCCTCCTTTGACGGTCGATGGTGGACGTGGAGGGGCGAGGTGGCCGGACGACGGCGACAGAAGACGGCGGAACATGGGGTGAGATCGGGAGGTGGTGCAGTGCGAGTTCATGGACGGGGGAGACAGTTCGATTCGCGAGATTCGACGTTTCCAAAATCTTACTCTGAAGTAGGGGGATGGTTCCTAATCCTTCCTCCCATATTTCCCCCTTCAATTTGAGCCGATTCGAGCGAGAGAGAGGGATTAATCCATGACAGGGGGTAAAAGTATGCTCGGGGTTGTGAGGCAGTTTTCGAGCGATCTGGATAACAATTTGTAGTGTAAATGGTGTTTTTCGATAGTGTGATCGGAGAGGAGAAGTTTTCCCCATCGTCCGAGATGATGTGGCCGTGGGGTTCGAACCTCCGAATCGTTCTATTTTGGAAAAACTCTACATAAGGCGACCAAGTAGGTGGCCGTCGAGTTCTGTGTGCGACCATGTCGATGGCCACCGAGGGGAACTAGGTGACCAGACCTATGGCCACCCTGCTCAGGTGGGTGGCCAACTATTTGACTGCCCAAGGAGTTGAGCAGGTGGGCGGCCAACTAAGTGGCCACCCAAGTCACATGTGGTTGCCCAGGGTCTAGTGGGCTGCTAAGTATCTGGCCACCCCTACAGATAGGTGGTCAGTCGTGTGGTCGCCCTGATTTCGTGTTAATTGCCAAATATCCTTCGTGACCTTGTGTCTCTGCAGAGAGTTGTTCCCGCGTGATCTTGTGTATCCGCATGAGAGTTATTCCTACGTTATTCATGTAAGCCAATGACCGTTAATTTTAATGTCTAGACTAGTGTCTCTGGTGATTTTTGGTCCTCCAGTGAGGAAGAGTTCGAGCGGAGTCGGACCTCATCGTTTTTGCAATCAGCTTGTGTGCGAGCCGATGGTATCCCGATAATTTCCATTCTGACCGTGAGTGACACGCAACTAGTTGTAGCCCTCTAGAGACTTTACTGTGTACACGTGTGGTTGGGGGACTCGGGAACCATCTTCTTGGTCGCAAAGGCACGGACCTTGTGTGGTTGGGGGCTCGAGTACCGTGTCGTTGGTCACAGAGACATGGTCTCGTGTTGTAGGATGTTAGAATAGTGAACCTAGAGCACCAGTGGAGTATTCCTTGCAGGAAAGAAGTGGAGTCAATGGGTGTTGACCACTCGTGTGTCCCTCCAAAGCTAGGGGGAAACTTTGGCTCAAACTCTTAGTGAGAGACAACCATTGGTTCATGAGACTTTGATGGACCTAGTTATCTTTAGTATGATTTAGTTCTTTTATTTCAATAGACCCGCATAGGAGGATGTCATTTGAGAATGGGATCTTGTGAGTTTTTATTCAATGATCATTCATACAATGGTAATGACTATCATTAACGACTTGAGTTGTATTTGTGTTTGTGTGTGTGTGGGAGGGGGGGGAGAGAGAGAGAGAGAGAGAGAGAGAGATGGGCCGCATGGGAGAGAGAGGATTCTCGAGAGGCGAGTAATAGAGAGGTGATGCAGTTACCTAGGGACTGGAAATTATAATTCACCAGCCTGGAAGAAAATAGCACCTTATGATCCTCCATTGACAAGCAGATCAATTTGAGATCACACGTCAATTAGTTTACTTGAAGAATACTGTGAAACATTGATTTCAAAATCATAAGTTCTAAAATCAGTTAATATAAAATCACCAGAAGCTCTCCAATTCTAAACCTCAAATCACAACTTTTGGTGGTTCTGGGCTGAGCCACCCTTTGGTGAGAAGAACGTCACATGAACTAACAGATCTTTGAAATCCGCTAATCAGCCTTTAATAATACAAAATAATTTCTGGCACTCCAGATAGAGTGAAACCACCTTAACGCAATTTCTTATGATGTTCAACAGCTTTTTACAGCACATCAAACAATTCTTTAGTGAACATACAAAACAAATATCATTCTGCGGGTGTAACTAATAGATAAATTCCATCCATCAATTGATCCTCAGTCCATTGATAGTTGTTTGCACCCTCCGAATGCGTCACAGGAAGTGTTCCAAAAACATGATTCAGTTTCGCTAGAGAGGATAAATAAATTAATTGGCAATTCTTAAGGCAACGGAGAAAAAAAAACATCCGAACATTCTGGGACAATCCATCACAAAAATCAAAGGCAGAATGAAAGAAAACAGATAAAACAAGTCAGATTTTCTCTTTAAATAATCAAACAAATCACATGCTCTGTCTGTCGTCTGGAGTGACACCACCAAAGAAGGTACCAGTTGGATACCTTTTGCTTCTCTATACATTTATTCAAAAAACAGCAAAAAAAAAACACGGGAAAGAAGGGGCAAATATTTCCTGTACCCTTGACTCCCATGAACAAGCCTAAACAACCAATTGTCACCTTGCTCCAAAAGGAGGCCCAAAATGGGGAGGAAAAGAAGAGAAGCTCACATTGTAGAACAGCAGATAAAGGGAATGACCAAGAATACACTAATCCCTTTACACTTCACAAAAGGGTCACAGCAAGCATCAGGATGGAGGGTCGAGACATTATTGGGAAGAGTGACTCGTCGTTAAGCATAACACACGGGACTCCCGATGCAAGTGTGGAAGACCTCAAGGTCATTCTATAAACTTATTTATGGTGACAACAGCTAATTTGAGAAGACAAAGGTTGGCCTATGTATATGTGGACAGAAGGGTGACAACAACGTGGGCCAAAATGGATGCCCTTGTAACTAGAGATTGAGACATACATATGGCATGTCTCAGACAAAGTGTAACTGTGTATGAGGATGGGATGATGACACTCGTACCAGTACAAATAGAACAGACAAAGCAGAAATTTTGAATTCCAAGCTAAAGTGAAATCGAGGAGCGGGTTTTGTACACTTCCCAGCTAGAACTAGTGACCTCACCATCATGACCAATGTTGCCGCTGCTAATCAATGTTGAACTATGAATAGGTGTTTGGACAAAGTAATGAGAAGCCATTCCACATTTTGAGGTGGTGAAACCAGTGGAGCTGCTAGATGTGTAACCAGATGATGGCAATTAGCTTGCAAAAGAATCCTTATTGGAAGTATTAGCAGTGAATTCATGCTGCAAATCTGTGGATGATGATGGAGCCATGGTTGCCACGGAGAATCCGGTAGGGAAGGAAGCAACAGGCATGTCACCAAGAGAAGATGTTGATGGACTATAACTCCATGTTCTCATTGGGTGATCAAACTTGCATGAAGGACCAAATTTGCACACACCATGTTGCATATAGAAAGTGCAAGGTGGAGCCCCCTGTTTTAGCACAAAAAGATTAGCTGCAAAGTATATGTTAGCATAAGAACTAATGGTAACAGAAAGAAGTTGGACTAAAAAAAATTCTTTTAAAAAAAAAACTATGAAATATGTGAATATGAAGCATCATTTAACACCTCTAAATAGAAATGGTAGGCAAATCACAAGCAAATCCATAGATTCAGTTAATTTCACTCTCAAGCTAAAGCATGGCCATGCCTGGAGCAGGAAGGGAAATTAGTAGAAGCATGAGCAACGACCTGATCTTTTCTCAGCTCTGTTTTATAAATATGTTGAGCCAGAAGACATCTGGTTTACATTTGTCCAAGATTGTATAAAGCTCACAGATGATATATGACACAGTCGTTATAAAATAGCAAAGGGATGGAGACCAAAGGGAGACACGGCAAGAACATTAGGCGTATGGATGGCTTTCATAAGTTGTTATCTAATTGAACTAAAACCTTGGAATCACCAGAACATGAGACAGAACATGTAAAGATGCTTCACAAGCAACCACAGTGGTGAAATTTCAAGAAGCTACCTAGAGTTAGCTATTCCCTAATACATTTGACAAAACTTAAAAAAAAATTGCAGTGAGCGCTTGCATTTAAAATATTATCCAAATTTCCAGTCACATTAGAAAAATAGACATGGATGTACTATAATAAGGAAATGAGAAAACAATGTTACTTACACTCAGAGAGGATGTTTTATTGTATCAAACGAGTGGCATGAATGGTCCGGTTCAAGAAATTATGGAGATAGAAGCATGAACATGGTTTCCATGGTTAGTATCAGTCAATATCCTTGTAGAAATTCCCATTAAGTTACACTGTCTAACTTTAAGAAACTGTTAAAACAGGAGCAGATCTGATCAAAACATGCAGTCTCTGAAATATGTACTAAAGCTGTGCATTGATACCAATTTTGCAACCAACCTAGCTACATTCTTAACCATATCAAATGCTCTTGTTAAAGCATAATTCATTGCAGCATAAAAAGATAAAGTTTGACAAAACATGTTGAGACAATATCAATATAATGTCAAACATCTTTTTAGGCATCCGATCTAGGCCACTAAACTACTCGTGCCAACCCCACCCTGAAAAGAGAAATAGTGAATGTTCTGAATCTTTCATTAGTTTGATGTTGCCATCATAGATCCAAGGGTATAGAGGATTTTCGTTGTACCATCTGACAACAACTATATGAATGGAGCAAACAATTCACCACAGCACTTTTGACAGGCAAGCCTATCAAATATCCTCATTAGTGAGTAAAGACACAAACTTTACTGAAAAATTTTAGGCCTTGTGACCAAGTGAAACCCACAGAATTCCTCTACTCCGCAATAATTGGGACACAGCAAAGGTCAAACTTGACTAAAAAGTAATGCATGATAAAACAGTATCCAAACGCACAATGTATTTAGTTGACAACAGATTGCTGGAATATTTATTATATTACTAGCATCGCAATTTTGCACCCATTTAAGTATAACAACTAACAAGCCTAAGAATGTAGGCAAAGACCCATGGTACAGACGGCCCGCAAAGATCCCCTTCGGATGGGAGGCGGCAGGATCAAGCGTTCACGAAGTCACAAAATTGGAGAAGGCTTGTTGTGGCAACATGCCCTCCCCAAGGGTTACTTTACCAGGCACAATCTCAATTTATCCTCCACATTCCAAAAAGTGGGACCTTAGAATATCATGTAAGTTGGCTTGAAGACAACATATATTGGCTCACATCTGGTTCTTATTATCACAACCAGCCCTTTGCATCTATTTCTACTGTTTTCGGCTTTAAGTAATCCTTAAATCAATGAATAAGTATCACAAAAATTTATTTTGTATAATACGTAAGAAAAAGTCTTGTCCAATTGGGACACCACAAAGTTGGAAAACTAAACTATAGAATATGATAGGGAATATTCAACATCTAAAAGTAGCTCTCTCACTCTCAATGTTGTATATTGAGAAAACTGATAACATCCGCAAAAGTATCTATTATGAGAGCAGATGAGAAAAAGACCAGGTGGATAAAGCTATAAAGAGAGTTAAAAATTAAAACCCTACCAGCACATGTGGCTTCATTCCTCTTGATTGGATATGGTGGAGGCTTCTTCTTCAATTGGGAGCTAATGTGACGCCAATCCAGGGGGACACAATTGGCAGGAGACTAATGGATTCAGAGGCTGTGGCTGGCATCATGAAACTTTGATACGACCAAGGCTGAATGAATTTGTGTGTAATTCATAGGTTGGCTGGAACTTGCCAGAGTGACTTTATTTTCAATTAGTTATGATAATGTAACAACACTGAGGGATTGTGAAAATATATGAAACATATCATTTCTGATGGATTAGAGTATTGTGAAGAACTGATTGTTGCTAGGGACTTTTACAAAAGATAGTATGAGGAGAAAAAAAATATAGGGTTATCTGAATCATACAAAATATCTAACTGGCTGAAGGCTTATCAAGGTTTGAACTTTGAATTAAAGTGATCAAGTCTATAATTAGATTTACAAAATCAGATGATGAATTGAAAAAACAAGATTTACTCTCTAGGTGCTATGCACCTCTCAGAGGCCCCCATCCTGAGAGTAGGCTACTTTTTGGTGTCCTGTATTCTGCTCTATTTGATATTAATATATGAGAAATGCTATGGTGCCACCATTTTTGCCTTCGATTTGTTTGATTTGAAGATCAAATGTGGGAAAAGAGAACTTGAGTTTGGTGCTCCCAAGCTCGGGAGCACTGAACGTAAGTTATTAACCAAAGCCGTCCAATCATGAGATCAGACAGCCCAGGTGAGAGGCAAAAAAAAAGGTGGCATAAAGTGTAGTACCATAGCATTTCTCTTATTATGTTGTTTATTAAAGGATGTGCTGTTTACAATTCAGAACAACACAGAGAAAGATTTCATCGGGCTAAATGCTCCAAATATGCATGGAGCATGGGCAGTAGTAAAGGGCATCAGTTCTAACTAAGATTTAAGATCTTCAAGGTAAAGCGGGTGAAACTGAGAATGAATAAATAATGCAAAGAGGAAGACTGAATTTTAAGAATGCAGAAAGAATGAATTTAGATTCCACCATTTAGAAATAAATAATTTAGTTTTCTCATTCGAAGGTCTTTAGACAAGAAAATCAAGAAAGAAATGAAAAATAGGAGAAAGATGAAAGGAAGAAAAAGGACATGGAGGGAAGAAATCATTAGGACAAGTTGGGAACGAAGGAATTGCATTGGAATGGGATGGACTTCTCTTCAAACATGAAAAGAGAAACTGAAGTCGTGTTTCATTTTATATCTGTCATCTCGCATTAAGTTTATCTTGAGAAAAGAAAACAAATCAGAGTTCAATTGTGATGACTAACGCTAATGTCAACCTACAATTTTAGTTGGAATGTTTCAAAAAATCTTCCAAAAATAGGCTCCTAATATCTTTAAGAGACTACTCATGACAAGAGACTATATCATATAATCTGCCTTCCCAGGTAATCAGCTCTAAGCAGAGTTCCATTAGTTGACTTTTGTGGAAAAGCCAATTTCAGCTTTTAGTCTGACCCAATGCAAAAAACAGAACACGGAAAAAGCTCAAAAACAGAGCTTTCAGGAAAGATGCTTGTTTTTAGTATAGTATTGCTCTCATAGTTCCACATGGTACCTTAATACTGTGTTTCAAAACTTATCATATAACTCAAAATAAATGTGAAGAGTCCAAAGGAGGTAAAAATAGCTTAATCTTGGCTATGTATCGTCCTGAATCTGCATTTCATTCCCTTAATATATTGATAATACTGCTTTCAAGGAAATAATCTAGTTGCATTGATGCATGCAGCTTTCTGTTATGAAATCATAACTACAGAAACTTACCCTTAAATGTCATGTGTATGGAGGAGGTTGCTTACAAGTGCCAATCAATAGCACATATTCCAGAGATATGGAATAATCACGAAGACGAAGCACTCGTCTGACAGCATGATTTCAAAATCCAGAGTGGGATCCAGTTCTGGTTCTGGTTTAGGCCAGTTTGGGGTTTTTGAACTTGTTGAAGGCCACATCAGCC
Organism: Amorphophallus konjac; assembly: GCA_022559845.1. Classification (NCBI taxonomy): domain Eukaryota; kingdom Viridiplantae; phylum Streptophyta; class Magnoliopsida; order Alismatales; family Araceae; genus Amorphophallus; species Amorphophallus konjac. The sequence goes on along the minus strand of CM040119.1, from coordinate 354,121,004 downwards.
CAGTTCAGGTCAGTATCGGTTGATTTAAACTACGTATTTTATTATTTAATTACAGAACCGCATGGTTCAATACTGGAACTGGCAGAACCGGACCAGTCCCAACCAGGCATGGATGGCAGTTTCGGCCGAAACGTTTCAGTTTCGGACCGAAACGATCCGATACTCCCGGCCGAAACCGGGCCGAAACCAAAACCCTCAAAGTGCGCAAAAAAATATTAATTTAATTAGTTTCGGACCGAAACCGAAACCGAAACGGTTTCAGTTTCAGCCGGTCCGAAACTGACACTGCCATCTATGCAACCAGCTCCAATATGGTGGACCCAGTTTCAACATGTCCGAATCCGATAGAGTAGTATTCTCCATGGAGAGATCAATACGAACCAATACCCCACCATACATGCAAAGATAACAGCAGACAGGATATCTGGACCACAGGCATATTGACATTTATGGTTCTCCTTTTAACAGCAACTTCTGCCCTCTTCACATAGGTGACGGGGAGAGAATCCAACATATAGTAAGGTCTTATAAGTCTCCTACCTTCAGTTTCCATTGAATAAATAAGTAACTGAATTTCATTGATTAAAATATTCTTCTGAAGTCCAGCACACATCAGGTGTCACTCATCAACTACTATTCTCACAGAAAACATTTTTATTAAGTTTTACAATACCATGCAACATCTATGATCTGAAACATGCTCCCTTCCCCTAGTTATATCTCTTGGCAAGTTATGCAACAGAAGAAAAACACTTGCATGAAATTAGTAAAATACATCCCAGATGCTCTTCACTAAGAAGATCACAGAATAGGAAGCAAAAACAAATTCAAGTCAACGAAAAAATTGACCTTCACGCCGCACAACATGCAGAAATATATTCATTTCTGATGGGTTAATGTTTACATGAATGCTCTCATGTCCAGAACTCAAAAAGTTTAGTGAAGCTAAAAAAAAGGTCGAAAGGCTCGCATGATCATGATAAATCTTCAACATCTAGCGGTATGAATTTTGCATACAATCATTAAAATTTTTTAAAGGATAACAGGATCAGCAATCAAGATTACCGGACGAAGAGGTACACCCATCTGATTTAATAAATAGCCAGATTTTGACATGCTCCGTTCAGGTGGATGATGGTATTTACACGTGGATCCATATTTACAATCCCCTGTTTTCATGTAGTATTGACACTCAGGTTGACCAGGTCTCTCTGGGTACAAAAAATCTTTCTGGCCAGCAGAGGAAGATATTGGCTGATAAGGTCCCAAATATGTTGGAGTTGACGGAGATAGCTGATAGGATAATCCATAGACAGAACCTGCTTCAGCGCTATGCTGGCTGCCAGGAGGCACTGCCTCATCTATGGGAGGCTACAACACACAACAACAAAGTGAATTAACTCTGTTGCCCCCCCCCCCCCAGTCGGCCACTCAGATCAAATAAAAAAAGGAAACATTCTTCAATTTGAAGAAATTGAACCAACCTGGTAAGGACCCCAGCCTGACATTGGAACCACTCCTGGAGAGAGAATCACATGACCATAGGCACCCTGTACATATGACCCTGGCATTTGTGGGGGAGGCCTATTAGCTACCTCCCAATTAGCCACTGTGGGAAACTGATGAGATGAGGGTGCCGAGGGAGACTGTGCCATCGGATAAAATGGAGGTGCAGGTGCAGGCACTGATTCACCAGCTGATTGTGGGTGATGAAATTTGCAGGTCACACCAAACTTGCATTGCCCAGTTTTCATGTAGTAGGCACACTCTTTCTCCCCCTGCAACATTCAGCATCCAACAGTAACAAAGAGCAAGATTCAGAAAAACCAATTGGTTTACAAGCCAACATACACCTCAACAGAAAATATTGGACAACACAGATCCGAACCAGGCGCAGAGGATAGCCATAAGAGTTTAGCTGAACTGGGGCAACAGATCCTCCCTGCCTTGGGTGGTTATACCTGCACCCGGCTCCAAATTTGCAAGTCCCAGTCTTCATGAAATACTGAAAGAAAGCAACAATGTATAAATGAAAGAACATCGGCACTTTAGAAAGTCTCACACCAGTCTTTCTCCCACCAAAATCTAGTTAACATTCTAGTGTGCTGCAGTATGCCGATTAAAACCATGGAAAGGAACATTGATGATGTTTCTCCAATGCAAATGGCCAAACCAGTACCCGGGGCCAGCAAATACTACCTGGCAGACTGGTTGATCGACTCTTTCTGGATACTCCCCTCCTCCTGCCCACTCGGATGCAGCCACCTGAGATAAGCTCTGCGTGGAAAATAACAGAAAATGGCTAAAACAATTGTGATCTCATAAACCAAATACCACAAACCTTAGATGACGGGGATGCCTACCACTTAAATTCTTCGTCGACAACATAGAAGAAATTTCTTTGGGACAATATGCAATTGAGGAATCATTCCCAGGAGCAGGAGCTAAAGCACCTACATTGTGCAAGGATGAGACGGAGACAGAGAGGAGGACAGACTTACGTTTGCTGAACGGTTGCGAGGGTGATTGTAGCGGCACCTATCTCCATACCCACAGCTCCCAGTGCGCATGTAGAAGTCGCAGTCGGGTTCCCCAGGCCTCTCTGGGTACACCAGCAGCTCGCCGCCGCGGCCCAACGCTAATTGCCACATGGGTTCTGCTTCAATGCCAAGAACTCCGTCAGAAACACCATCAGAAAAGAAAAGAAGAAAAAGAAAGAATCTTTAATTGCATTATCCCTCCTCACCCAACTTCCAGTCGAAAGTTCATCCCGTCTCACCAAAGACACCACAAATTGGAACGAAGGACACGACAATGCACAAAAATAAACAATCAGACAAGACGGGGAGTACATAACCATCGGCGATTCTGCGAGGAGGGTTCGGTGGGGGAAGGGGGGATGATCGTAATGGGGATGCCTTGCCGCCTACCTTCGAGGCCGGTGTAAGGGTCGGGGATTGGGGCCCCTTCCATTGCCGGGCAGCGGCGCGTTCACGTCCCCCGCAGAACCCCCACCGAAGCAGAGGCCGAGACGAAGAGCGAACTGGATTCCTGGCAGACCCAGATTGTTCCGGGGGAAGCGCGATCCTACAAATTTGGGGAAGCGCGATCCTACAAATTTGAGGGCCTCCGAGTGGGGCAGGCGTGCCCCCCTCCCCGGCGATCGCCTTCTCCGCTTCCTCCTCACTGCAGCTGCTTCTTCCGCTGATGCTGCTGCTACTGCTGTTGCTGCGTGGGGAAGGGGGGCGTGGCGGTGGTGGGCGTTGGTGCTGATGCTTGCTGGGTCCCCTCTCTATCAAGTGCCCCCCCTCCTTTTGACCCTTCTCTCTCTCTCTCTCTCTCTTCCGTCTCCCGTTTTCAAAGCTCTGATCTTTCTGCAGAAGAAGGGGAGGTTCGTCTCTTTTCGCCTGTTCGTTTTTATACCCGCCAACGGAGGACGAAACGTGAGGTGGCGCCTTGCTTAATTAAAAAATGAAAAAAAATAAATGCTCTCCTGCACCGCTACGCCCCCCCCCGCACATCCCCTCCCCCGCCCCCCCCGACGCACCTTCTTCCAGTTTCACACCCGTGCTTACCGAAAATCACCGGTTGCCCAGGCCCCACCACGAGTAGCCGCTCTGTGCCGTGAGTCCATAAGCTGTATGTTAACCGGTGAGAACAGGTAAACTGACGAGAGAGAGCGACGTGGGTCCCACCGCTCTCTCGTCAGATAGATGTGCCCTGTTAACAAGATTGACGCTCGGGTCCACCGAACATCACCGTCCGATTTTCGGGTTGGGTCGGGTTTTTTTTTTTTGCCCGCTTCATCTGGCCTCCCGACTTTACCCGGGCTGTCCGAATCAGATGAAGAGATATGGGTAGAATAACTTCTCGCTTTTGTTAAAGTACGTTACACTGGCAAGCAAATTTGAGGGCAGTCAGATTAAAATAAGCATATATAACAAGGCTTTTAATTCTAATAATCTCCAAACTTAGTCTTTATTTGATCAGCGTCACACGCTGACGCATGCGATCCCGGAGTTTGTCCAATCGACACCTCGATTCCGACCGTCTTGACCCACGACCCGTCACGATCTGATCGAATCCGAAATCTATAAAACCGGGTCCTTAAAGAAGAAATAAATTAGTACTAGTTATTAGCCCGGGCCCAACCGTCGGACCCCGCCCAATTCCGTCGTCGACGCCCCGGTCTTGTCGGTGGGCCGTCAGGCGTGCGCGGAGCACCTGACGTCCCCCCCCCCAACCCTCCACGCTGTGATTGGCCGCAGGTTTAGGGTACACACGGTGATGTGCTGCGCTCTGATTGGCCGCAAGCACGGGGTTCCCCCATCCTCCAACCGCTTAATAATAAGCGCTTCTCCTTACCACCACGCCACATAATAGGAAGAGACAAATGTCGGCAGGAGGGTGGGCCCCGCCAGCAGCCCACGGCCCGCTCGTGGCTTCGTGTTATTCTTCAATCTTCAGGCACGTTGATCTCGGACTACATGTTGGTGTAAATAAAGTCCGGTTCTTAACATCTGTACTCCTCTTAAAAATAAATTTATATGAAAATCCATCTTCTGTATACCCTCTCTACGTGAAGTTAATATCATATATGCTCTTTTGATAAATTCTCGTCAAAATATGTGTAGAATATTTCACTCTTTCTCACAATTTGTTAATGATAAAGTTTAAATACAATATATATTTTTATGCAAATCTGTTTTTACAAAGCGTATATATGGAGAAAACCCAGTAAAACTTGGACGGGCTGCCACGCGTAGGGGTGAACACGGTTTGTTTTAGTTTAAGTTAGAAGAGAAATTTTTTTAAGTTAAATCGAATCGAATTAAAGTTTCAACTCGAACCAAATCAAATCAAATTAATTTGAAATCAAATCAAAATAAATCAAATTAATTCGGTTTAATTCGATTTGATTCGATTTAAATCATATTCATCTCTCCTTTTAAAAATTAGATTAGATTCAAATAACATTAGAGAAAGGTAGGATAAAAGAATTTTTATCAAATAAAATAAATATTAAAAAAATAACATAAACAGTTATAATTTGTAAGAATAAGCTCTATAATATTTTCACATAAAAAATTAAGAACTTCAATTACAGTAAAATAGAAGGTGATTTGAAATCTATTTCATAAAATCAGAAATCTATTAAGAGGATGAGAATTAAACTTTTTGAAATTGAAATTTATAGTTACGTATATATTTATATTAATTTAGTAAAAATATTCTTAAATTCGAATTATTCGATTCGATTTGATTTTATTTGATTTCTTGAATTTTAAAATCAAATAAAATTAAAATTTTTAATACGATTCAATTTGAATTTAAACTAATTTTTTTTAAATTTCAACTCAAATCAAATAGAATCAAATCTATCTTTAATCTTAGAGTTGAACCCGAATAATAATCACCTTTAACCACGTGCCCCCAATCTGACGTGAACTCTCCCGGCCATTTGACCGCGGACACATACCAGCGGTTTGGTGGTGGGAACTGCTCATTTGCGGTGGCTCGCGTAGGTGACCCTCTCGAGGCCGTCCATTTGGCGTCTGTCACGTGCACTTCAGCTGATCAATCACCCTGTTTTGTTTTTCCTCTGCCATGCAGGGATAAACAAAGGGTCATCCTTCAAGCTACCCCCACGGTCCCACCCCCTCCCCCCCCCCCCCTTCTCGGGCCTCTTTTCAAAAGGAAAGCTACTGCCTTCATTAACTGACAAGGGTGCTTACGAGATAGTCAATACAAAGTGGGGGGGGGGGGTTGGTTTACGCGACACATCCATGAGGGGTTTTGTCCATGTTGGACACAGCGGGCGTGGTCAAAGCACGAGCAAGGACCATTGCAGAATGCAGAGTCTGGGTGGATGGGCTGCGGCGCCATGCGTGCATGTTCTTCCCTGTCATGATGTGCTGATAATATCGGGGAGATATGTCCGGAGAGCCCTTTCCCTGTTGATGGGCCGTCGAGAGAGATGTGTTCTCTGTGTCACCACCTTCGGCAACAGCAGCTTGACGGTGACGTGTTTGGATGCCAAGCCGCCGTTGCTTTAAGCGTCTACAACTTTCGGCTTGCAGACTGTTGGAAATTCTTATTAAAGTGGAGGTCCCTTGACAGTCTCTTTTAGGGGATTCGTGAGATGGGTCAGAGTGGATCGGAAGTAAAGTTAATTAGAGACGACCGCATGCAACTTTGTTTGGGATCGGAGGTCGGGTATTTAGTTCAACAACTATTGCATGTAATGCGGGGCGGATCGGCAAGGTGACAGTGATATGTGAGAAAAATATTTGTTCAGGGATAAATGGGTGTAGTGCGGATGTGTCAATCAAAAACTCCATAATCACATGTGGAACCAAATTTCAACAGAGGATATGTCTCCAGGACATGGCACGTGGATACGGAATGATGGCCGACACGTGAATTAGGTAGGTGGATGCATGGCAGTTGTATGGTAGTAGACATCAAAAAGAGATTCGGCGGATGCGAGTGTATCATATATAAGATATGGAGGATCGGGTGCATGACATCATCTCCACCGACCGCAAGTAATCGGTGTTTACTTACATCATAAGAAATCTAAATACCTTTCTTTCTGCTGCAGAAAGAGGACTGGATACCCTAGAAGTCATGACGTTGGGAGGGCATAAATATTCACACCGTTGCCGCGAAGCAACCGGTTAACCCAGAAGATAGAGAGTAGGGGACTGGTATCAGTTTAGAGCACTGGAGGAAACGCAGACTCCAGGTTTGCCTGGACGAGGCACAAGCTCCGAAGGAGGGCTACGAACACTGGCTCGCCAAGGAGCTGCCAGGCACTAGCCCAAAAAGATGAGCAGTTGACACTAGCTCGACACGGAACTGACAAGTACTGGCTCGAGATCTGGACGCATCAGGGTCTGGAGGGAAGCAAAAGCCCGAGAGTGAGTCGAAAAAAAGAGCCAGATTTTCTATTATACTTCATTAGAGGGTGTCGTAAAAGGTATTACAGAGGGGCGCTAAAAGTCCCAAATACAATAAGTGCAAGCTAGGGGACAATTCCGTCACAGGTGCCGGTCCCCGAGTCATTACATGAAGAAGCGGGTTTCCGTTGTATTACGGGGTGTCACTTTGTGGGACTATAAGTGCTATAGAGCAATCGGGGCTGGTTCAGACATAGGGTTGCTCACATTAACTAGCAGAGGTACAAGCCAGGAGTGGCTGAGGTTGATCAGTAGTCAGGCCCCGGTCCGGGAGTCAAGTGTCAGCATGTCTGACGCACCTGCATGTTCGAGATCTATCATGCGGGTGCGGTCTTCGGAGGTGATGTCGTGAAATTCAGGGAGAGCGATCGGGTGCAGCTCGAGGTGAGCAGTCGGGCACTGGCTCGTAGTGTGAGTGTTGACTTGCATCACGTTTCGGAGTCGACATGGACCATCCAAGAAGTTCAAGTTCTTTAGAACATTGCTCCCTATCATTCATCAGGCTAACTCCGACTAGCTGGCGGCGCAGTTAGACATCATCTCGAAAAGAGTGGTCGGATACCGGCCCCAAAGCGTCGATTGTGAGTGGTTCCGACATGCTAGTATTTCCACCATTAAACATCGTATACATCAGGGGCTCGTGAGTCGACTAGACGCCATGTGAGAGGTGTTGAAGTGACATATCCTTGGCGTGCGTTTAGCCGAAATCAACAAGCCAACAAACCTTCGTGCCACGCCTTCACAAACTCGAGCTTGCCTTGTGCTGTTGGAGGTTGTCGTTGGCCTGAGTGCTCAACCATGTGCAACTATCTGCATATGTGACCCTTGGCCTTCCCAGTGCAGTTTATGGGCATGGGGGGCAAGAAGTAAGGAAAATAGGCAATGTGGTCTACGTAATGGGGAGGTTTATGCAAACCAAGATGGGCAGGGGGATCCTTGTCCGCGTTAACACCCCATAGGGGGGGTTCACCTGGACAAGACTGGGGTTCCTTTTTTTGTTTTGTTTGTTTGTTTATTTTTTTAAGGATGGGGGTTTACGTGGACCACCCTAGTGGTCAAGAGAGAAGAGGGGGGGAACTATAACCCCCCCCCCCTAATTTGGTCACTAGGCCCCACGCTTTGACTAGACTTGGACTCGGACACGTGGATGATACAAACTTGTGGCTGATGCGCGATACGAGGCTACTCTGAGCGACTCTTTGTGGGGTGGTGATTGCCCTGACTTTTGAGGGGTGGTTCTATGGATCTCAGACAATCTCTAAATTGGTGAGTTGGCCCACTTATGCACAGCGTACGGGACAGAGTATAGGGCCGCGTGTGAGCGGCATTGGGGACTGCACCCCAAGGGGGAGGGACTGGTCTGGTGTGGGCGCGTCCCTTCCTAGCGAGCTTCTGTTGTGAGAGATGGTCCTGAGGTTGGGTTGTCTTCTTCTGGTGATGTCGTGTGACACAGCCATGTACCTCGGGGCCCGGGCTTTGACCCGGGGCTCCCAAAGCGGGGTTGTGATATTGTCGCCTACAAGGTTCTCAAGGGTGGTCCTCGCCTTTAATGGGATATTGAGTAGCATGGCTAGCGGGCCCCGTAGCTTGCACGTAACTTGGTGGTTGGGGATCGTAGCACACGGCCACTAATGGAAGACGTTTTGGGTGTAAATTCTGGCCTTAGTGTAGTGTGCCATGCAATACAGTGTGTTGTTGCGAAGCCCCGGTTTGGCCCTGTGACTATGAAGTTGGCGGCTCAACGCCACATGTCAAGGGGTCGGGGGTGGTCCCTGCCTTTTGTGAAGTCGCTGCATAGCGCGGCAAGTGATCTTGAGCCGAAGGTTGGTCCCGGGTTGGTATAGAATGGCTAGAAATATGATCCCTATAAGGTGTTTGAGATAATTTTTCACCTTTATTTTAGAGCTGTATAAAGTGGCTAACAGTCCCCGGAGCCCAAGTTTGACTGGATGACTGAGGTCATTAGTGTTGGGTTGCTAGGAGGAGGCATCTTAGGAGTGGTTCACAATTTTGTTGTTGAATGTTGCATGACAAAGTGTGTTGCTATGAGTCCACGGGTCGCCCAGGCGACTAAGGTGCTGTCGGGCTAATGTCTCATATTGGGTGATCTAGGATGGTCCCCGCTTTGAGTTGAGGTTGCCGTGGAGAACGGCAAGTTGATTCGGATCTAGAGTCGGGTCCGGGCTACTGTAAAGATGCTAAATAAGTAGCACTCGCAAGGTGTTCGAGAGTGATCCCGCACCTTTAAATCTGGGCTTTTTATGAGGAAATAGTTGTGTGCAATAGCCACCAAGGACAATAGTATGAAATAACAAAGAAAATTAGGGCTAAATACCTCGAGATTGGAGAAGACCATCCAGAAGGCTTTGATTGAGAACGCAGTTACTGTTAGGGGCGCATTTAGAACAAGGTCACTAGGAGTAGCGCGTTTATCATATGTGTGCGGGAAATGGAGATTTGGTCCTTCCTCGCTCTTCAGTAGGTCAAAGAGCAAGGGCCTCGTGTCTTGGTTCCTGCTTGGTCCTGCAAAGATGAAGAAACAAAGGAAAAACCCATTAGACTATACTAGTGAAGCATCTATCTATCTCTCATATGATATGACCATGCAAAAGGAGGGTTGCTTACCATGAGGGTTAGTTTTTAACCCCGGTTTGGGTGATAAAAATAGGGGGGTCTCATGTATGATTGAAAGGGAGAATAAGAAACTATACTAACATGCTAGGATAAATAAATAATGCAATAATAAGGCGATAAGAAAGATGTATAATAAGAGGAAGAAGGGAGAAGGAGAAGGATGCCCTAGGCTACTCCTTGTTTGATGGTGGACGAAGTAGAGGGTCTTCATAGTAGCATAACTTTGCCCTACCTTGATCTTGGCATCCTCTTCAAGCCCTAGACCCTTGGGATCTATTTATCGGGGATGGGAAATCCTAACTTGAACTTGGAGGATAATCAAAGGAAAGTAGAGTCCAAACTTGACAATACAACTAAGAATTAGTTTAGGAATAGTTATAAGGCGATTATGAAAAAACTTGAATTGAAACAATCGCCCAAGACCTTCCAGACTAGGATTTTATGGCATTCACGATCGAAATAGATGAGTTTTGGATGGACTGCATGATTCTTTGAGAATGCGGTCAATCGGGCGATCGCGACCTGAACAGAATGCGGTCATCCGATAGGCCGCACTCATGCTTAAGTGACCAGAATGTGTAATACGGCCTTCCAAGACTTACTGGGCTTGAAAATGGGTTTAATGAGCTCAAAGTGCACCAAAACACTCAAAACATTGACCAATTTAGGGCATTACTAATATGAATAAGAAAAATGTCTCAACTTATGGGTTGAAAATAGATGTCTACATGTACGAGGTCTGATTTAGTGCATGTTCTAAGTGCTACAAGCAGATATCAAGTAGATCTAGGTAAACAATACATGATGGCTGCGAAGTGTATCCTTAAGTACTTGAGAAAGACTAAGGATATTTTTATGATTTATGGAGGAGACAACTTGAAACTTTAAGGTTACATTGATTCGAGTTTCCAGTTTGAAAAAATGACAGCAAGTCAACTTCAAAGTTTATCTTTACCCTGAATGGTGGGGCAGCAAGTTGGAAAAGTTCTGATCATGAAACTGTTGTTGATTCTACGATCGAGGTTGAGTACATTTTTGTTGCCGAGGCAGCCAAAGAGGCTGTTTGGATGAAGAAGTTCATCAAAGAGCTAGGTGTCGTTCTGAGTTTCTCTGATCCAATCCCCGTGTTCTGCCATTACAATGGGGGTGATTGCACTAGCAAATGAGCCGAGATCTCATCAGAAATTGAAGTATATTCTACGGCGCCACCATTTGATTAGAGAGATTGTAGGTAGAGAAGATGTTGTAATATATAAAGCGTCTTCTAGTGATAACATTGCATATCCACTGACTAAGTCTTTGTCTTTAAATGTCTTTAAACATCACCTTGGGATGATGGGGATCAAGCAAGTAAGTGATTGATTTCAGTGCAAGTGGGAGATTGACAGAGATATATGCCCTACAAGCCAATCATATGATTTGTGATGGTGTCATTTATTGTAATATCTCATTCTTGTAAATTGCATAATGGCATTTCTTCGTTGCATTTTATTGTGTATTTATGACATAAATGTGATGAAGTCCCTAAACATGTGCAATGATGACTGTATCATAATGAGATCATGATAATGAGATCAGTCATCCAAATACACATGTTCTAAATGTTCCCAGTCATAAGATCTTCAAAAAGGGACATTTGAAGGTCCGGATAGACTGGCGCATATGATACCTACTCATATGATGAGTGTGACTGTTCTCATAGTAATTAGTGTGGTGACACTGAAGTACGTGTGCATGTACTCATTAGTGGAATGAATATGCTGAACTGACTTTGTAATATCCCAGACCTTTCGGATCCTTCTTCGTGGGTCCCGGATCTGGTTTTCGGAGCGTCCGGCTCTGTTGTGTCCGAAATTTCGTTTCGGACATCTTTCGTGTTCGGATCGGCGCGATCCGGAGTCGTTTTGGAGGCCCGGAGGCGTTCCGCGGCTTTTCCGTATGTGTTTTCCGATTTCCGGTGTGTGTTTCGGCTTTTACTTCGGAAGCTCGCTGCGGGTGAACCGGGCCGTTCACCTGGGCACGAGTGGCACCGTTGCGATCGGTACGTTCCGAGGATCGCGGGGGTGTAATTTTCTATTTTTCAGAATTTTCCGGAATTTCCGGATTTTCTATAAAACCCCCCTATTTTCTCTCTCTCCCCCACCCTCTTCTTCTTCTTCTTCTTCTTCTTCCTTCTCCACCGTAACCCTCTCCCTCTCCCTCTCTTCCTCCCGGTTGACCGAGGCGGACCCCTCTCCGGCTGCAGACGCCAGCGGGGCGACGGCACGGTGACATGGGCGGCGGCGAGGCGATCGTGGGGGCGTGCGGTGCTCGCGGGAAGCTTGAAGGACAAGGGTTTTCTAAGGCGTTTTTCGCGATTCACGAACGATCCGGCGGAGCATTCGCTCCATTGAGGTAGGGTGACGTTCCTTAGCCTCTTGCCGTTCATTTCCGTGGTTTGTAGGCCGCGGGGGGGCCGAGAGGGGCTTGATTGAGCGGGTTTGGGGTTTTCCATGATTTGGGGAGAGCTCGCCCGATCTATGGTTTTAGCCCGCAATTTCACGTTTGGATGGCTTAGATGCATGCTAGGGGTCCCCAGGGGTCTTTCCCTTCGTTTTCCCCCTCTCCGGTGGAGGCACGGGGGCGTGGTCGAAGTTTTTGGGGTTTTCCCGCCGTAGCGTGCTCGGGAGTGTGTAACGGTCACTCCAGTGGCCGTCACATGTTTGTGACACCCCTAGAGGGGTGCGTTACATTCCTGAGTAGTGTTTTTGGGGGTCGGGGGCTGTAACGGCCTCACGATAGACCGCCATTTGCCTATGACGCGCTTGGGTAGGGCCGTCAGGGGCTTTCGACCGTTGGTTTGTGACCGTTGGGGGTCAGGCCATGTAACGCACCGGGCTAGGCGCGTTACATGCGTGTAACGCGCTGGGGCAGGCGCGTTACTTCCTGTTTTCACCCCAAGTGTGAGGGCCATGTAACGCGCTGGGCCAAGCGCGTTACATGCGTGTGACGCGCCGGGGCTGGGCCGTCACATCCCTTTTGGCTTTGGGAGCGTGGGGGTGTGTAACGCATGGGGCCAAGCGCGTTACATTCTTGTAACGCGCCTGGACCAGGCCGTTACATCCCTTTCCCCTCTGACCGTGCGACGGTCTGTTTTGAACCTTTAGGCGCATGTAACGGTCTCGCCTAGACCGTTACTTGCTTGTGACGGCCCTAGGGTGGACCGTCACATGCCTGGTTGCCCCATGAGGGTGGCAACCCCGTCTTTACTCCGACTGTGGCCACCGTGCGACGGGGCTGGTGCGTGGGGTGATTCCCACACGTTGTCGGATTCGGACGTTGTTTTCCGTTGACTCGAGAGTCTACTCCTTTGTGACCCTCCACTAGTCGTAGCCTATCAGTACGCGTGTGCTGATCGCACCAGGGAGTGGTGTACGGGCTTACCCTGATGACGGTTTTAGACTGGTTACCGTCGGGCCCCTCGTCACATCAGAGTCCAGTGCCAGGGGAAAACCAGTCAGAGGGCCAGACCTAGGACGCGTGGTCTGTGTGTGCACACGTGGTTGGGGACTGTGGACGCACGTCGACGGGCGTGACCCCAGCTAGTCACTTGTTGTGAGTTACTTGTACGGTGTCTGCGCCTCGGGTAGGACCTACCACGTCAGGCGGTTCACCTGCGGTGCGGTGTAAGACGTCAGGGGACGCTACCGGCTGTGCTTCTAGTGGGTGGTACTCCTGTCGAGTACGGAGTGGCAGACTGTCAGTCGTGTGTTTCCGACCTTCGGATTTTACGGTTTGACCGTTGGTTTCGGTCTTCTCGTACCGTGGCACGTGTGTCGGTTTGCGTGCCATAGGGTCTAGTTCTATAGAGTACAGGGCTTTCCTTTCCGAGGTACTCTCCCACCGCTAGTGTAGTGATTTCTCGTTTTACGAGGTAGGGTTCGAGTGATCCCTACTGAGTCTTGTTCCGAGACTCATTCCCTACGTGTTTTCACCGTGTTTCAGGTGAGACGCCACCTTCGGGGAGCGCGTCAGGAGCGCAGCGTGATGCGGGTGCCCAGAGGTAGTGCCAGAGGTCAGAGCCGGGGTATGCCCCGTGTAGCTGTACTTTTCTTTCTTGTCACTGTACTAGTCGTGGACTGTTCCTGCTGTTGTCGTTGTTTTATATTGTGGACCATGTAAAACGTTAATTTATTTCCTGCTTAATATTATAACTGTTTATTTTCTGCAATTATTTGTGATACTTGTGTAGTTTCCACACCATCCTTTTAACCCTTCCAAGTCTTCGGGCTCGTGGGTGGCGGTACGAGTCTCGGGTTATCGGGCTTTCCTGGTAATCGAATTCTCGGGTCGTTACAGCTGGTATCAGAGCGCGGTTGTGGAATTACATGAGAATCATAGGTAATTGTCGTGGTCCACTAGTCCACAACGATGATGTACAGGTGACGCTGGCATTGGGCACCGTGTGTTTATTTTGACCTTGCCGTTTTCGTGTTTTCTGTCTTTTGCTTCAGGAGCGAGTATGGCGCCGAGGAGGAGTTCTCGCTCTCAGCAGGGGCAGTCGGCTGGAGGTCAGGAGATCCAGCAGGGGTCCAGAGGGACCAGGAGGAGCATAGCAGAGTTCCGGGAGCTACCGAGGCCGCGGATGCTGCGAGAGCTCCGGGTGCCGAGGATTTCTTCCGTGGCATGTACCATCTCATGTCTCAGCAGTTTGGCGGAGAGGCTGCTGAGGGCTCGTCAGCCAGGGGTGGGCCAGGCCGAGCGGGGAGGGACTTTATGCAGTTCCATCCACCTTACTTTAGCGGCCAGGCAGACCCTGATGCGGCTCGAGATTGGCTCGATGAGATGGAGCGGGTGTTCAGTTCTGCGAAGAGTGCTGCCGAGGACAGAGTGGTGTTGGCCTACAACCAGTTGCAGGGTACGGCTCGGAGGTGGTGGTCTTCCGAGTGGAAGACGTCCTTTCAGCTTCGTCCACTTGAGCAGATCGAGTGGGATGACTTTGTCAGTGCTTTCGAGCGTACGTACTGTCCAGATGTTGTTGCTACGCAGCGGATGCGGGAGTTTCTGGAGCTGGTGTAGGGGGACATGTCCGTGTTGCAGTACAGGGTCCGATTTGTCGAGCTGGGTCGGTATGCACCTCACATCATGGAGCATGAGAGGGTGAGGACCGCGCAGTTTGTGCAGGGCTTGAGGCTGGAGCTGAGGCACCATTTGATCGCGAACGGGGCCACTGATCTAGAGACGGCGTCTCGTGTTGCGATTTCCTTGGAGATGGATATGCAGAGGACTCGAGGACCAATCAGCCAGGGGCAGTCTTTGTCAGGTCGCAGCCAGCAGTCGGCTACCCAGCAGTAGGGTTTCTTCCAGCATGCGTCGGGTGGTTTAGGAGTACCGGCATCGGCAGCTTCGGTGACAGGATCTGCGTCCTTTGGCTCGAAGGTCAAGAAGTTCCTCTCGAAGAATTTCCGGAAGAAGAAGTCCAAGGATCAGGGGCAGGCTTCATCGGGCAGTGTACAGCAGCCGATTCCTTTTCAGCGTCAGGGATCAGTGGGTGGATCGCGAGGACCTTGTCCACGATGTGGTGGTACCCACCCAGGCAGGCAGTGCACGGCGCCGATCATCTGTTTTCGGTGTGACCAGCCAGGGCACATGGCGCGTGACTGTCCTCAGAGACCGCCGCAGCAGCAGTTTCCTCAGCAGCAGCAGGTTCCCCAGCAGCAGAGGCAGCAACAGCAGCAGCAGGGACAGTATCCGCCGCTACCCAGGTCAGCTAGCGTGGGAGGCAGGCAGAGGGCTCGAGACCAGATCACGCACATGACCAGGGCAGAGGCAGTGGCGTCGCAGCTCGTGGAAGGTACCGTTCAGATTTTGGGTTGTGCGGCTCGGGTTTTGTTCGATTCTGGCGCGTCTCATTCGTTTATTTCGGAGGATTTCGCGTCGAGCGTCGAGGAGCCGGTGACCCAGTTGTCCTGTGATTTGGCAGTGGAGTTGCCTTCGGGTGATTTTATGGTCACTCCGTATTGCTTCGACCAGGTTCCGGTGTGGATCGATGGCCGGAGTATGCCAGGCAGGTTGTATGCGTTGCAGCTTCGGGATTACGATGTGATTCTAGGCATGGATTGGCTCGAGACTCATGGAGCGGTGGTGGATTGTGGAATGAAGATGGTCTATTTCCAGCATCCAAGCAAGAGGACCTTCTATTTCCAAGGTATCCGTTCCGCCTCTTCTCGATTCCTTATCTCTGCTATTCGAGCCCGTCGATTGCTTGATTCCGGTTGTCAGGGTTTTCTCGCGTCAGTGGTTGTGTCTGACCGGATGGAGCCGGATGTCGAGGACATTGCGGTGGTGTGCGAGTTTCCCGACGTTTTTCCCAAGGAGTTGCCTGGATTACCGCCCCAGCGGGAGATCGATTTCGTGATCGAGGTTGTGCCTGGTACGGGACCTTTGGCGAAGGCTCCCTACCGTATGGCCCCTGCTGAGTTGAGGGAGTTGAGGGCGCAGTTGCAGGAACTGTTGGCCAAGGGGTACATTCGTCCGAGTTTTTCCCCTTGGGGTGCGCCCGTGTTGTTCGTGAAGAAGAAGGATGGTAGTCTGCGGTTGTGCATTGACTATCGGCAGCTGAATGAAGTGACCATTAAGAACAAGTATCCGTTGCCGCGGATTGATGATTTGTTCGACCAGCTGCAGTCTGCGCGAGTGTTCTCGCGGATTGATTTGCGGTCCGGTTACTATCAGCTGAGATTTTACGAGTCCGATGTGGAGAAGACTGCATTCAGTTCGAGGTACGGGCATTATGAGTTTCTGGTGATGCCGTTCGGACTCACCAATGCCCCAGCAGCCTCATGGACTTGATGCAGAGGGTGTTTCATCCATATTTGGACCAGTTCGTGGTCATCTTTGTGGACGACATCCTTGTTTATTCGCAGTCTGCTGAGGAGCATGCGTACCATTTGGGTGTGGTGCTGCAGACGCTGCGAGATCACCAGTTGTATGCGAAGCTCAGCAAGTGCGAGTTTTGGCTCAGCGAGGTGCACTTTCTGGGGCACGTGATTTCTGGTGATGGCATTTCCGTGGATCCCGCCAAGGTCGAGGCTGTGATGCAGTGGCCGAGGCCGAGGTCGGTGACGGAGATCCAGAGTTTCTTGGGGCTTGCGGGTTATTATCGCCGGTTTATCCAGGATTTTTCTCGCATTACAACCCCGATGACTAGGCTCACGCGGAAGGATGTGCCTTTCGTTTGGTCCGAGGAGTGTGAGCAGAGCTTCAGGAAACTGAAGAGATTGCTCACCTCAGCTCCGGTGTTAGTTTTACCTTCTGGATCGGGAGGTTTCGTGGTGTGTACAGATACTTCCGGCGTTGGGTTGGGTGCTGTGTTGATGCAGCATGGTAGAGTGGTGGCTTATGCATCTCGGCAGCTAAAGCCCCACGAGGAGAACTACCCTACCCATGACCTCGAGTTGGCGGCGGTGATCTTCGCGCTGAAGATCTGGAGGTATTATCTGTACGGCGAGAAGTTCGAGGTGTTTACTGACCATCAGAGTTTGAGGTATGTGTTCTCGCAGAGAGATCTGAACCTCAGGCAAAGGCGTTGGATGGAGTTCATGAAGGATTATGACTTCACCCTGTCTTATCAGCCGGGCAGGATGAATGTCGTTGCTGATGCCTTGAGTCGGAAGGTGGCGGTCAGTACCTTGATGTTGAGGAAGTGGAGGCTCTGGGAACAAGTGCCCGAGGTATCTTTCAGGCTCAAGATTCCCCAGGAGCCAGGGTTGGCAGTGCTTGCGAGTCTGTCTGTCACTCCTGCTATCCGTCGTCAGGTGACAGAGGCTCAGCATGCAGACCCTAAGTTGCCCCGAATTTTGGCTTTGGCTGACGTGGAACTTGACGAGGATGGCGCTGCGAGGTTTCGTGGCAGGCTGTACGTTCCAGCCGAGGAGTAGGTTCGTCGTGCGGTGTTACGCGAGGCTCATGGGAGCAGGTACACTGTGCACCCGGGTGTGACAAAGATGTATCGGAACTTGCGGATGCAGTTTTGGTGGCCTGGCATGAAGAGAGATGTTGCCGAATTTATGGCCAGGTGCCTGATCTGTCAGCAGGTGAAGGCAGAGCATCAGCGACCAGGCGGTACTCTCCAGCCCTTGGATGTTCCTGCTTGGAAGTGGGACCATGTGACCACGGATTTCGTGGTGGGGTTACCGAGAACCCCGAGTGGGCAGGACAGTATTTGGTTGTTGGTAGATCGGCTGACGAAGGTGACGCGGTTGTTACCGGTCAAGGTCAGCTGGAGTGTGTCCAGGTTGGCTCGGTTGTATGTGGAGCGGATCGTGCCGTTGCATGGGGTTCCCATTTCGATCGTGTCGGATCGGGATCCGCGCTTCACTTCTGGATTCTGGAAGAGTTTCCAGCGAGCTCTTGGCACGGAGTTGGCATTTAGCTCGGCGTATCATCCGCAGTCAGATGGTCAGTCTGAGAGGACCATTCAGACTTTGGAGGACATGCTGAGATCCTGCTGCCTGGAGTGGCAGGGGAGTTGGATTCATCACCTACCGTTGGTGGAGTTTGCCTATAACAACAGCTATCATTTGAGCATCGGCATGGCTCCTTATGAGGCATTGTATGGGCGTCCTTGTCGGACTCCACTTGATTGATTTGAGGTGGGTGAGCGTGTTTTGACGGGACCGGAATTGGTGCAGCAATGTGTGGATGTTGTGCACCTGGTTCGTCAGAACATGTTGGCGGCCCAGAGTCGGCAGAAGAGCTATGCTGACCGTAGGAGGCAGCCCCTCGAGTTCGCCGTGGGCGATCATGTGTTCTTGAGAGTTTCTCCGATGAAGGGGGTGATGCGTTTTGGACGGCGTGGGAAGCTGAGTCCCCGATATATTGGTCCTTTCGCGATTGTGGAACGCATCGGTGAGGTTGCTTACCGGTTGCAGTTACCTCATGAGTTGGCGTCGGTGCATGACGTGTTTCACGTCTCGATGTTGCGGAAGTATATGCTCGATGACTCTCATGTGCTCGAGTTTTCCGTTTGGCCTGAGGTGACTCCAGATCTTTCTCTCCCAGAGTTTCCGATCCGCGTGGAGGATAGGCGAGAGCAGCGCCTGCGGAACAAGGTCGTTCCCTTGGTAAAGGTCGTGTGGCAGCGACACTCTGGTGGTGAGGCTTCGTGGGAACGTGAGGATGAGATGCGTCAGCAGTTCCCGTATCTGTTTGAGTGAGTCTTCCTCTTCTTTCCCCTTGTGTTGTTCTCAATTTCGAGGACGAAATTCCTTAAGGGGGGAGGGCTGCAATATCACGGACCTTTCGGATCCTTCTTCGTGGGTTCTGGATCTGGTTTTCAGAGCGTCCGGCTCTGTTGTGTCCGAAATTTCGTTTCGGACATCTTTCGTGTTCGGATCGGCGCGATCCGGAGTCGTTTCGGAGGCCCGGAGGCGTTTCGCGGCTTTTCCGTATGTGTTTTCTGATTTCCGGTGTGTGTTTCGGCTTTTACTTCGAAAGCTCGCTGCGGGTGAACCGGGCCGTTCACCTGGGCACGAGTGGCACCGTTGCAATCGGTGCGTTCCGAGGATCGCGGGGGTGTAATTTTCTATTTTTCAGAATTTTCCAAAATTTCCGGATTTTCTATAAAACCCCCCTATTTTCTCTCTCTCCCCCACCCTCTTCTTCTTCTTCTTCTTCTTCTTCTTCCTCCTCCTCCTTCCTCCTCCACCGTAACCCTCTCCCTCTCCCTCTCTTCCTCCCGGTTGACCGCGGCGGACCCCTCTCCGGCTGCAGACGCCGGCGGGGCGACGGCACGGTGACGTGGGCGGCGGCGAGGCGATCGTGGGGGCGTGCGGTGCTCGCGGGAAGCTTGAAGGACGAGGGTTTTCTAAGGCGTTTTTCACGATTCACGAACGATCCGGCGGAGCATTCGCTCCATTGAGGTAGGGTGACGTTCCTTAGCCTCTTGCCGTTCATTTCCGTGGTTTGTAGGCCGCGGGGGGGCCGAGAGGGGCTTGATTGAGCGGGTTTGGGGTTTTCCATGATTTGGGGAGAGCTCGCCCGATCTATGATTTTAGCCCGCGATTTCACGTTTGGATGGCTTAGATGCATGCTAGGGGTCCCCAGGGGTCTTTTCCTTCATTTTCCCCCTCTCCGGTGGAGGCACGGGGGCGTGGTCGAAATTTTTGGGGTTTTCCCGCCGTAGCGTGCTCGGGAGTGTGTAACGGTCACTCCAGTGACCGTCACATGCTTGTGACACCCCTAGAGGGGTGCGTTACATTCCTGAGTAGTGTTTTTGGGGGTCGGGGGCTGTAACGGCCTCACGATAGACCGCCATTTGCCTATGACGCGCTTGGGTAGGGCCGTCAGGGGCTTTCGACCGTTGGTTTGTGACCGTTGGGGGTCAGGCCATGTAACGCACCGGGCTAGGCGCGTTACATGCGTGTAACGCGCTGGGGCAGGCGCGTTACTTCCTGTTTTCACCCCAAGTGTGAGGGCCATGTAACGCGCTGGGCCAAGCGCGTTACATGCGTGTGACGCGCCGGGGCTGGGCCGTCACATCCCTTTTGGCTTTGGGAGCGTGGGGGTGTGTAACGCATGGGGCCAAGCGCGTTACATTCTTGTAACGCGCCTGGACCAGGCCGTTACATCCCTTTCCCCTCTGACCGTGCGACGGTCTGTTTTGAACCGTTAGGCGCATGTAACGGTCTCGCCTAGACCGTTACTTGCTTGTGACGGCCCTAGGGTGGACCGTCACATGCCTGGTTGCCCCATGAGGGTGGCAACCCCGTCTTTACTCCGACTGTGGCCACCGTGCGACGGGGCTGGTGCGTGGGGTGATTCCCACACGTTGTCGGATTCGGACGTTGTTTTTCGTTGACTCGAGAGTCTACTCCTTTGTGACCCTCCACTAGTCGTAGCCTATCAGTACGCGTGTGCTGATCGCACCAGGGAGTGGTGTACGGGCTTACCCTGAGGATGGTTTTAGACTGGTTACCGTCGGGCCCCTCGTCACATCAGAGTCCAGTGCCAGGGGAAAACTGGTCAGAGGGCCAGACCTAGGACGCGTGGTCTGTGTGTGCACACGTGGTTGGGGACTGTGGACGCACGTCGACGGGCGTGACCCCAGCTAGTCACTTGTTGTGAGTTACTTGTACGGTGTCTGCGCCTCGGGTAGGACCTACCACGTCAGGCGGTTCACCTGCGGTGCGGTGTAAGACATCAGGGGACGCTACCGGCTGTGCTTCTAGTGGGTGGTACTCCTGTCGAGTACAGAGTGGCAGACTGTCAGTCGTGTGTTTCCGACCTTCGGATTTTACGGTTTGACCGTTGGTTTCGGTCTTCTCGTACCGTGGCACGTGTGTCAGTTTGCGTGCCATAGGGTCTAGTTCTGTAGAGTACATGGCTTTCCTTTCCGAGGTACTCTCCCACCGCTAGTGTAGTGGTTTCTCGTTTTACGAGGTAGGGTTCGAGTGATCCCTACTGAGTCTTGTTCCGAGGCTCATTCCCTGCGTGTTTTCACCGTGTTTCAGGTGAGATGCCACCTTCGGGGAGCGCGTCAGGAGCGCAGCGTGGTGCGGGTGCCCAGAGGTAGTGCCAAAGGTCAGAGCCGGGGTATGCCCCGTGTAGCTGTACTTTTCTTTCTTGTCACTGTACTAGTCGTGGACTGTTCCTGCTGTTGTCGTTATTTTATATTGTGGACCATGTAAAACGTTAATTTATTTCCTGCTTAATATTATAACTGTTTATTTTCTGCAATTATTTGTGATACTTGTGTAGTTTCCACACCATCCTTTTAACCCTTCCGAGTCTTCGGGCTCGTGGGTGGCGGTACGAGTCTCAGGTTATCGGGCTTTCCCGGTAATCAGATTCTCGGGTCGTTATAGACTTGACCTATAATCCTTGAATGATAATCATACTAACTGTCATTCAAAAAATTTTATTCTCCCAGTAGCACAGTTGGATCCTAAACCTAAGTCACTAAAGATGGCTTGTTTAGGACTATTGGATATTTGATCACTGACTTATAGACCTCAGCTTTGTGGTCCTATATAGTCAGTTATTCGGACTCAGTGGAATTCTTGTGAAATCAATTAGTTGGACAATATGGGATCGCTCACTCTCAATATGATATATGAGAGAGAATGCCTTACATATTTGAACTCAGAAACCCCTGGCTAGGGTATGGGAGTTCAATACGAAAAAAAGAGTTTTCTAGTGAATATTTTGGAGTATAGAGTTAAGTTGAGCCACGACTTAATAGAGTTTGATAATAAGACCGTGCCCTAGTCCCGGTAGGGACATTGTATGAATGAGGGGTCTATAGGTGTGTAGAATATGTAGATGGAAAGGTTTCAAAATGGGTTGCTTATCCCCAGTGTTATTAGAGATGTTATTTGGGATCACGAGATGTTATTTGGTACCTCTCATGGTTAGAAAGCCTATTAATTCCATTATTGGATAATGGACTGCGTTTATTAAGTTAAGAAGGGGTTCTTAACTTAATGGGTTGGAAAACCAAACAGACATTAGAGCTTAGAGAGTCACACACTAGAGTTATAGACAGACTGGGTTGGATACACTTTATAGACAATTACTGGGTTCTTATGAAAAATGCAGGTGCCTATAAATATACACTGAAGGGCTAAAGCATGGGCCAAGCTCCTCTGGTTTAACCTTGGCCACCCCCTTCTCCTCCTCTCTCTCTCTTGAGGGCGCCTCCTTCTCTCTCTCTCCTCTTCCATGTGGATGGTGGAATTGAGATCCGGACGATGTCTAGAGATCGCAGAAGAGATCCCGTCTACGTCTGGTGCTCGTGTGGATACGTCTAAAGTCTGTACACTTGAACGGCTCACGACTCTGAGATCTACCACTCGTTTGTCTCCCCATTTTTGGGAGTTTCTAGATCTCGCAAAAGTGATGAATTGTTCTTCCTATTGTAGATTTTACCGTTTATTGTCTGATTTTGAACGTCGACAACGATATACACATTAGGTTTTGCAGCTTCTGTTGCATCTCTGATCTAAATCTTACAAGCTTAATGTTGGTTGAGACAAGGGTGGTGGTCGTTGGAGAGGGCAAGGCTGAAGATAAGGGGAGGTAGTCTCCCGCAGGGTTTGTCGACCCGGTGCGTCTCGCACCGACTCGCACGACCCGACCCGACCCAGGCCGGGACCGGGTCGACCGGGCTGTGGGTCGCCACCGGGTCGGCCTATTATTTTAATATTATATTATATTTTATATATAATATGTGTTTTTCTATTATATTATAATATATATATATATAAAGTGGTGTTTTAGAACGGGACGGACCGAATCGTATCGAGAAGGGAGCGACCCGACCCGACCCAAGCCGAGACCGGGTCGACCGGGCCGGCAAACCCTGGTCTCCCGCCCTTCTCAGCTCTCTCTCTCTCTCTCACGGAGGAGACACGTTTATGATGGCTGAGGCCATAGGAGAAGGCAACTACAGTGCTTACAATGGTAATTACCATTGGAGGCGATAGTGTCGAAGGGCACCAAGTTGACATATGTGGAGCCAGAGCAAAGGCAGGAAGGCAGGTAGGCGCACAGAGAGAGGGAGAGAGAGAGAGAGAGAGAGAAGGAGAGATGCCGATGGTGACTCAAGGACTTGCTTGAGGGCATTATAGTCAATGGATCCGAAAGATGTCGGCATCGAGAGGCATGTCCACAGACCATGGCCCCTCTTGCTATTGTAGATGATGGCACTACACTTGCTAAAAAATGGTGCAACTCAGTAGCAGGGACGCAAGGAGAAGGCCCAACCAAAGTAATAGGAGTTGCTCATATGTGTGCGTGGATATCTCTATCAAGACACAAACACTTGATGCTCTTCTAAGGGTTTTTTTAGTCATTTCAAATGTGAATTAGAGTTTAGCTCAAGTGTAGTTGAATTAAGCTCACATGTGTGCGCGGACATCTCTATCAAGGCATGAACATTTGATGCTCTTCTAAGGGTTGTTTTAGTCCTTTCAAATGTGAATTAGAGTTTAGCTCCAGTGTAGTTGAATTAAACAGGCATTAATTAATGGTAGGGTATATAAATGAGAATTTAAAGTTTTGATGGGTATTAGAGTAGTGTCTCTAAAGATGAGGGTATCGAGGTTATTTACACAGAGTTGAGGGTATACAAGTAACTTTTCCGCTAGCCGCCTAAGCTCTCAAGCGTCTTCGCAGTCGCACCCGCGTTGGCACTCCAACAGTCTCCATCCGAGACGACATTCAAAGCTCCATCGAATCCTGGCCTTCTGATGCGTGATCCCCGAAGACGAGATGAGCTTTATCTCTTTTGAATGCTGAAACGGCCGTGCCTCGCCGATCGTTTCTTCGCCTCTCCCTCCAAGCCCAAGGCGACGGCCCCCACTCTCCAGGCTCCAGTCCCCACATTTAGCTCACTCCCGGCCGCTGGCCCGGCCGCGGCGATGGAGTGCCTCTTCACCAGCTCCGTCACCTGCATCCCCCTCTCCCCCGCTTCGAACAACGTGGGCATCTCCCTGCGCGGTTCTGCGCTGGGAAGGCCCTTGATGTGGCGTCTCCGCCCACCGGCGCTTCCGCGGAGCACCAGGGGCCCCGGGATCGTCTGCATGGCGGTAATTCCTCGTTCTCTGCTCCCAACATCGACACACCATCTATTCTTTTTGAATTTCATGTTTTGACGCTTTATAGGTTCTTTTGTTCCTTGTACGTCTTGCTATTGTGGTCTCTTTGGTTTTACTGTCTCAGTTACTCGATTTCTAGTTCGGCATAGTATATGGTCCGAGATTAGTGGGCCAGTTGGATTGACTGAAATGCTAAATTCCACTGAAGCTTCTGGATTCCTTTAGTTTGGATTGATGTGACGTACCGCAGTCTCTGGATTCTGTTTGTATGGATTAACGTAAAAAACGGAAATCTAATCAGCACGTGTTATTTTTCAAAGTAATTCCTTCTTTTGCTTTTCCTTAAGAATGACCATAACCCAAGACTATAGATTTTTGTTTCCACTGGTTTTCATAATGTGATTTCAAAATCCATGGATTTCAGTCGATCCAAATGGCCATTAGACTTATGAACAATTAGCAGTTTGAATTCACTATAGGCATTTACCATCTTGGGCCCCGGTAATTATTTGAACAAAAATCTTTGCGCTCTTTGTGAGCATTCCCATTCTTAACTTCTGGTTATGCAACTGACTTTCTCATAGTTTGAAACTTGCTTGTTTGAAGGAGCCGTACCTGATCACAAAACTGGATTCTGCTGAGAGAACCTGGAAAGAATTATCGGTATGCTTGTATTACATGTAGGTTTCAAATCAAGCTTACCAATTATCAAAGAAGATTTTCATCATGCACACTTTGGATGATTACCATTCTTTTGATAGTCTTTTTTTTTTTGACTAAATTG
This sequence comes from Amorphophallus konjac, assembly GCA_022559845.1. NCBI lineage: Eukaryota > Viridiplantae > Streptophyta > Magnoliopsida > Alismatales > Araceae > Amorphophallus > Amorphophallus konjac. The sequence goes on along the minus strand of CM040119.1, from coordinate 354,096,045 downwards.
CTTTAAACTATTGAGAGAACTCAACATTATACGTGAGTTCTTCACAGAAAAAGAGTGCTTCCTAGTTTTATCTTGACATATGAGGCTAAGTTACGTATTTTAGTTTTCATCTTTTGTGTGATGGAAAATATTTCCAAAATAATTTTATTGCTTTAATATCTTAAATTTTAGTTTGACCTCAGAATTTGCTCACTTTAGACCCAGTTAATCTACTTTGATATCTTGTTTGTTCAGGTGTCAGGATCTAGGAAACTTGGCCAAATGCTAACTTTGATACCAAAAGTTTCTAAGTTGGCATTAGGATATTTGAATACAAAATCTTTGTCACTAAGTGGGCCTTTAGTTCAATCATGGAGATCCATTAGGGTTCTTGCATGTGCAGATACTAGGGTTTACTTTCTAACATTTTTCCATAAAATGAAGAATCATGGGAAATAGTTCTTTGGAAAGTGAAACTCAGAAGAAATAATATTTTGGCAAAAGAAAACCACATTGTTTGCATTTTTTGTTGGAAAATTGTGTGAAAGTAGAATTCTGCATTTGCATTAGATGTTTTCATTGGTTGTGCATCTGACAAAAAGTGAGAGGGAATGCTCATGGGAAAATTTTTCTAGGATATATTTTCCTATTGGGGGGGGGGGGAGGGGGGAACGTAAATCCAAAGAAAAAAATAGGAATATTTTGGGAAATAATTTCCCAATTACCATTTTTATATGTTTGCAAAACTCATGAAGCCCCTATCTCAAGCTGCCTACTTAGATGCTCGACAACCCAAACTGCGGGGACAAAACCAAATACTGTGAGTTCCATTGGGACCACGGCTACACCATCGATGGGTGCGTCGCCCTCCGCGGGAGATCTAGAGGCTGATTTTGCAAGGATATCTCGATTTGGGCCTCACCGACGATCGGAGGAAGTGCCCGACGTGGCAACCAGAGCTAGAGACTGAGGACCCCAATCGTAGAAACTCTAGGGGATCATCATGACCATTTGTGGTGGGAATGCCGAAGGCGGTGACAATAGTCGAAAGAGGAAGGCCTATGTGCGGGAGGTCCTCACCATCGAGCCGCAAGATCAGCCCAGATAGAGGGGAGTCATTACCTTTTCGGAGGAGGACCTGGAGGGGGTCAAGACCCCTCATGACTATCCTTTAGTTGCCTCGGCCGAAGTTAACGACTATGATGTAAAAAGGATCCTAGTTAATAATGGAAGTGCCCCCGACATTATTTATGATGATTGCTTTATGCAGCTCAGGGTGCTAGTTGAACAACTGAAGCCCATCCGTACCCCTTTGTACGGGTTTAATGGACAACCTATAGTCTTTGAGGGAATTGTCAAGCTCAACATTATGCTCGGCACTTTCTCTCGGCAGATTAGCCTCCTGGCTGATTTCATCGTCGTTTGATTGCCCTCGGCATACAATGCCATTAGCCTCCTGGCTAGGGGATCCTCAGTCATATTCAGGGAATAACTTCAACGTATCACCAGAAGTTGAAGTTCTTAACCCATCACGGCGTTGGCGAGGTTTGGGGGGAACCAGGCTGAAGCTTGGAGGTGTTATGTAAATTTCATTCAGCCCCCCTACACGAGTCGAGCTTGAGGGTGCTTCAGAACAGGCAGGGCCTTCGGAAATCAATCGGGTGGAACCCGTTGAGGTTCTTACCAGTGTCAACCTCAGAGGACGATCGGATCGTCAGGTGAGGATCGGAGGAGAACTATCGGAGGAGACATCTTTTGAGCTGGTTGACTTCCTCACTGTCAATCAGGACGTCTTTTGCTGGGAAGACTCGGAGATCCCCAGCATCGACTCTAGCATCTACACCCCGGCATCGACTCTAGCATCTACACCCACAAGCTCAACGTAGATGTCGGCTACAAGCCCATTCGGCAGAAACTTCGAATGATGTCCCAAGAAAGGCGAGCTGCCACTCAGGCACAAGTGACCAATGGCCTTCGCTCGGGACTCTTTCGGGAGTCCACTACCCCGAATGGCTCGCTAATGTCGGCCTCGTTAAGAAGTCCAATGGAAGCTGCACGATGTGTGTGGACTTCACTGACCTCAACAAGGCCTGCTCGAAGGATTATTTTTCTCTTCCTCACATGGACTAGCTCGTCAATTTCACTGTCGGCAATGAGCTTATGAGATTCTTTGATGCTTACTCCGGATATCACCAGATCCGGATGCATCCGAGCGATGAAGAGAAGATAGCTTTCATCACTAACCTAGGTACGTACTGCTACACTCGTACGCCCTTTGGTCTGAAAAACGCAGGAGCGACTTACCAGAGGCTCGCCAATCGGATGTTCGCGAGCCAACTTGGTCGAAACATGGAAGTCTACATCGACAACATGCTTGTCAAGAGCGTTTGAGCGTCCGACCATCTCTCCAACCTGGCGGAGACTTGATCAACGCTCCGATAATATCAATTGAAGCTGAACCCTGAGAAGTGCATCTTCGGTGTGGGCGTCGGGAAGTCCCTCGGTTTCTTTACCAGCAAAAGGGGGATCAAGGCCAATCCGCATAAGATCAAAGCCATCCTCAACATGGAGCCGCCTCAGTCGATCAAGGGCATTCAACGCCTTAATGGTTGAATCACTACCCTCAGCCGATCGGCCAAGCAAAGTCCCCTTCTTCAACATCCTCCGCAAGAAGGGTCGGTTCGAGTGGGATGAGGATTGCCATGTCGCCTTGCAGGAGCTTAAGACTTACCTTGGGCCAATCCCTGTACTCTTGAGGCCGATATGTCCAAGCTTCTTGTTAAGTGGGCCATAGAGCTAGGGGAGTTTGACATTTCTTTTAAACGTCAGACGGCCATCAGAGCCTAAGTGCTGGCTGATTTCTTAGTCGAATGTTATTGTAATACTTTTGAGTGCAAGTAAAACCAACCCCCACTAGCCAGTGAAGACCCAGAATGGATCCTCCATGTCGATGGGTCATCATGTAGAATAGGCAGCGGAGTTGGGTTGCTGTCGATTACGTCGGAGGGCCTCAACCTTGAATACACCCTCTGGTTCCATTTTAAAGCTTCCAACAGTGTTGCAGAATATGAAGCTCTTATTTCTGGCTTGCGGATGGCCTCATATCTCGGAGCAAAGAACATCCGAGTCTTCAGTGACTCGTAGCTAGTCGTCAATCAAATCCTTAGCGAATATGAAGCATGAGAGTCACTTCTACAGTAATACCTCAGCACAGTTCGAGGGTTGATTCCAAGTTTCAGCCGCTTCTTGGTGACTTGGGTGTCTCGGGGGAGAACACTAAGGCCGACACACTTGCCCACCTCGCGTCCTTCGCCGAGCCAGGGGGGGCAATGCATCGTCCTAGTAGAAGAACTCAACCGACCCAATGCCGATGAACGAGGAGGGATCTTTCACGTCATGTAGACTGGAGAGAAGCCCTCCTGGATGGATCCGATCGTTAGGTACCTTACCGATGGCCAGTTGCCAGTCGACAAGGACGATGCTCGGCAAGTCAGGCGACGAGCCCTGAGGTTCATCATGATCGATGACGAGCTTTGCCGTTGGTCTTACATGTTCCCTTACCTCAGGTGCCTGTGGCCATCGTAAGCAGATTTTGCCCTACTTTAAGTCCATGAAGGAATCTGCAGAAGCCATATTGGTGGTTGAACATTGGCCCACAAGATCCTTCGCTATGGTTACTGGTGGCCCCACTCTCCTTAAAGACTCTCTACACTTCATATGAAAGTGTGATAAGTGTCAGAGGTTCGGGCACCTTCATCACCAGCCCGCTACAGACCTGCGAAAGATCTCCGAGCCTTGCCTGTTGCATAATCGGGGATCGACATCCTATGTCCTTTCCCTTAAGCAAGCAGGCAAAGGACTTTCCTGATCGTGGTCGTAGACTACTTTATCAAGTGGGTGGAAGCTGAGTCACTCAGTTGGATCACCGACCAAAATGCCTAGGGCTTTATCTAGACTTCCATCATCCGTGGATGTGGTCTCCCCCGAGCTATCATCACAGATAACGGGAAGCAATTTGACAGTGCACCTTTCAAGGATAGCTGCTCGAATGTACAGATCGATCACCAGCTAACCTCAGTGGTGCACCCACAAGGCAATGACTAGGCCGAAGTCCCCAGTAGAGCCATTCTATAAGGCTTGAAGAATAGGCTCGATGAAGCGAAAGGGCGATGGGTAGACGAGCTGCCGAGCGTTCTCTGGTCATATCGAACAACTTTCTGAAGCAACACCGATGAGTCGCCCTTCAACTTGTCCTTCGGAACCGGGCTGCCATCCCACTTGAGGTCGGGCTACCTTCGTTTAGAGTCTCGGCATTTGAAGAAATACGCAACGACCAGTTATTGAGGGGAAACCTTGACCTATTGGACGAACTTCGTGAAGACGTGCACCTCTGTCTTGCTGTATATCAACAGAAGATGGCCCAATTTTACAACCGATGAGTTCACCCGAGACAATTTCGTCCCAACGACTTGGTCCTTTGGAAGGCTGAAGCCTCGGCACCTGACATCACCTTTGGCAAACTTGCCCTGAATTGGGAAGGTCTCTATCAAGCCTCGGAAGCCCTCTGTCGAGGAGCGTACCATCTCAAGACGCTTGGAGGTATAGTTATCCCTCGAACCTAGAACGTGGATAACCTCTGTGCTTATCATTTGTAAAGCCTTGTACTTACTTTTTGAAATGAAAAACATGAAGTCTTTGAAATGTGTCCTTACTTCTCTACATAATCTCAGGCGACACTAATCGACGGCCTTAGTCTTGGTTAACATTCTCTTAATAACCTTAGGCACGGCCAATCGACGGCCTTAGTCTTGGTTAACATTTTCTCAATAACCTTAGGCGCGGCCAATCGACGGCCTTAGTCTCGGTTATCACTCTCTCAATAACCTTAGGTACAGACAATCGACAACCTTAGCCTAGATTATCATTCTCAACCTTAGGCGTGGCCAATTGACGATCTTAGCCTCAGTTGTCATTCCATGAGTAACCTTAGACGCAGCCGATCGATGGCCTTAGCCCTGATTACCTCTCATTATGTAACCTTATGTGCGGCCGATTGATGACCTTCACCCCGGTTACCTCTCGTTATGTAACCTTAGGCGCAGCCGTTCAACGGCCTAAGCCTCAGTTTCCTCTCTTTATAACCTTAGGAGTGTCCAACTCATGGCCTTATCTCCGGTTACTGCTCTATGTGACCTTAGGTGCGGCCAATTGACGTCCTTAGCCTCGGTTACCCCTTTATATAACCTTGGGTGCAGCTAATTGATGGCCTTAGCCCCGTTTACCTCTTTATGTAACCTTAGGCGTGGCTGACCCACGCCCTTAGCCCCAGTTACCCCTCATTATGTAACCTTAGGCGCGGCCGATCGATGGCCTTCGCCCCGATTATTACTCTATGAATACCCTTAGGCATGATTGATCGACGGCCTTAGCCTCGGCTATCTCACAACACTATGGCCTTAAGTCTATATGAACAATGGCCTTAGCCAAATCATAACCATCTACATAATCTTTCACCCCAAAACAAAAAGTCTTTCATATATTCAAGAAGAGCTTACAAAAAGTGGGCCAAGAGGCTGAATACAAGGAGAAACAAAAAGATCGGCCGAAGCTTCCTTAATCTAGAGGGCACTTGAAGTCCTCCTCCTTCACTTCTAGGTGCTTCAGCCGATTAACAATGAATGCCCACTTCCACATCTCTCTGTAGGCCTTGATACAAGCCTGCATGACATCCGAGTAAAACTTGGGCGATCCCTTGAACTCTGCGAGAGCCTCCTTGTTGGCAAGCTCGTACGCTGCGCAACATTTCGGTTGGCCTCGTCTAGTTGCCCCTCTAGCTCAGCGACCTGATCAAGAGCCTTCTTCATCGAGTCTTGGGACCAGGCCAACTTCTCCTTGACCCGGGCAAGCTCAGCCTTCAGCTTCCCGGCCTCCTTCTTGGCCTCTCTCTCCTTCTGCTTGAAGTCGTGAGCCTACTTCTTGGAGATCTTGAGGGCATCTAGGGCTTTCTCGAGGTCGGCCCGGGTCTTCGCTGCCTCTCTGGGTTGGCGGCAAGCAAGGACAAAACTCTTTACCATTGTGTCTAGCTGTTGTTGCAGAACGACATTGAAAAGCACAGACGTGGAAGTACGGCTTGTCTGCTCAAACTCGACCGGGTGCGTCAGAACTTGCATCAACCATCCGATGTTCGGAGAGGCTCAAAATTTTAGACCGATTGATCGTCTCCTCCCTTCCCTACTCGGCTGTAGGCTCGTGGACTTCAGGGTTGCCGTCGAATGCGACCCTCTTCCCCCTCCGCTTCGCCCAAGGCTTGGGGGTCTTGGCCTTCTTTCTCGAAGGCACCTTCTGGGCCGAGCGTAGACTAGACTCTTGGGATTCCCCCTTCTACTACTTCGTGGCAGGGGCAGCCGCCTTAGATGCCACCGGGCGTTTCTCTCTTGCGTTGGCGAGGATATTGTCCAAGCTGAATTTCATCCTAGCCATCCCGATTGCAAAACAAAGGAAACGAGACTAAGTTAGAATGCAAGGCATGATGAAAACGACTTGGGAAACTCACCATCTGAGGGATCTGCGCTAGTCTCGGCCAACGACGCACCAAGCATGGGACTCTAAGAGGGCACTCAAATCATGTGGTGCCCCATCTTGCAGGACGACGATCCCGTCCCTCTTCGACAGCAGTAAGAATGCTTCACTCTTTGGAGGGTCGGCATCCGTTCACATTGTCGGAAACCCCCAAGACGACTTGTATGTCTTCTCCACAAAAAGAATCGGCTCTTCCAACCATGATTAGAGATCGGGTTGGGGGTAAAAAGTTTTTGTCGCTTCCGCCCATTTATGATATGCCAGGTTTGACGACGATCATTCTTGGGAATGGTAAAAAAGTACCTAAAAGTGCTACACTTGGTTCCACCATGGACGCAAAGCGAGGAAATAAAAAAGCAAAAACCATACGCCATGAGTTTGGTGTGAACTGGGAAGGGGCTTCATGGTACAAGTGCAGCAGTCTATGACCAAAGGGTGGACCGGGATCCTAAAGCCCGCCTTTATATGGTCCTCATACAAGACGAATGGGGAAGCTCGGACCCTGAAGGAGTTTGGGGCAATTGCTCGGACACCCTCGGGGAAACCGTACTTGAAGGTTAAAGTAATCTACGTGCCTCTGGGAAAGCTCGGATGAGGACTTGTCTACGGTTCTCTCAGAGGAAAAACGAGAGACAATTGGGGCACCTGACTCGGCGGCCTTCTCAGCCTGCGAGCTCTACCCCGAGGGGCCTTCTCCGTCTCTATCCTCTAGGACCTGGGGGTTGGAGTCGTCTCTACTATCTCTCTGGCCTCGCCCTTAACCGCTTCTCAAGGCTCCACCTCCCTAGGAACCTCGCCCGCCTGAGATGTTCCCTTTCTGTTGGCAACCACTTTCACACTTGTCTGCTCCCAGGTGTCGGAACCTCGCCCTCCTGCTCCGGCGACATGATCTCCTCCACTACCTCCTCTTCATCTGAGGCCCCACTCTGGCGCCCTCCCTGAGCCAACCTCTTCTTCGTCATTTCTTCACTTTTCATGGGAGGAGAAGAAGATGGGTCTGAGAAAATACTACTAGCCGACAAAACTTCCAAGAACCCCCCAGTGAAGGACGCGTGATGAAGCTTTTACGGATCCTCAGCAAAAGCACGTAGTAGCAGCGGCCGAGCATTCCTCCCGATCGAACGCCTTCAACTCAAAGGTACGAATAGAAGGGTAAAAGAACCCTGAGCCCTATCTTATATAGCTGATGGCTAGGGCAACGAAGCATTGCTCGACCTTGGGCGATCATGAAGAGAGAGGGTACGAACAGATTCATATCTCTCAGAATGTGTGATAGATGTCGCCCACTAATAGGCCGCCCTCGACGCGTGCCAATTGTTGCACAACCCACCTAGGGTTGGGGGGAAAGTGTTGTGGGTGCGTCCTGCCAAAATTCGAAATTCGAAACTCATTGATGGCCTAACCCAATCATGGGGCGCACGACCCAAGTGGGGGACGTTCAGACGCCACTCCCTATAACTGCCCCCTTTACACGTCCTAGTACCTCATCATGACAAGTAGTGTGGCAGGGCATGGGTGATGCGGTGTGACCTCCGGAGACACGATTGCCTCAACGGTAAGGTCACCATTAATGACGCACGTCTCGAGGCCTATAAAAGGTATGTTGAAATGACCTTCGAAAGGTACGCCAAATCTTGCTCTCTACTCCCTTGATTCCTCTCTGTCTTTCCACCTACCCTGTGCTGACTTAACCATCAGAGGGTTCTCTCGGGGTACCCTCATCCACTTTTTTGAGAACTTCTTCCATTGTGCAGGGAAATACTCGGTAACGGTTGGCCTCGACGCTCGGCTCGCCTACCATAGACACTTTGCAATGCTGCCCCTACCATTTTGCTCCGTCTCGATTTACAAATTCAAGTGTTACACAAAAACTTCACTATTTTAAACACAATTTATTTTGTCCTTTTTTCAATGTGGGACTATTCTAACATGGCCTCTCACATGCAAGCTGGCTTAGGCTTTATCACATAGACTGTCACAAATGTGAGGTGTGTGGCTCGAAACATAGTGATGGGCTTTGATACAATTTTGAAGTTATTAGATTGAGCAATCTAACTCAAAACTTTGAGGTGTTAAAGTTGGAGAGCACTCCATTATTTTAAACACATTTTATTTTGATCCCTTTTCCAATGTAGGACTATTCTAACATGCCCTCTCACATGCAGGTCAATTTAAGATCTGTCATATAGACCATGACAAACACAAGGTGCATAGCTTGGATTATAACTTTGGGCTCTGATACCATAGTAAAGTTATTGAGTTAGGTCATCCAACTCAAAACATTAACGTGTTGAGAGGAGAGAGCTCCACTAATTTAAACACATTTTATTTTGTCCATTTTCCCTAACAAGCTAAGTTACATTAACCATTACGAATGCGGGTGTATGGCCCATATCATAACAATAGACTCTGATAGCATATCGAAGTTATTGGATTGTGTCGTACCAACTGAAAATCTTAAGATGTTAAGTGAAGAGGGTTCTATTATTTTAAACATATTTTACTTTGTCCCTTCTTGAATGTGGAACTATTTTAATGGGTAATATCATGGATTATAACCATGGGCTTTAATGCCATGTTGATTGGGTCATCCAACTCAAAACCCTAGGATGTTGAGTGGAACGGGCTTTACTATTTTAAGTATATTTGGATTTGTCCTCTCTCTCTCTCTCTCTCTCTCTCTCTCTTAATATGAAGTGTGAGCCCTTCAAAGCAGGGATGGCGGTGTTAGTTTCGGACTCGGTTTCGGCCGAGTCCGAAACCTAAATGACTCGGTTTCGGTTTCGGTCGAAACCGGCCGAAACCTAGTCAAAACTTTCAATAAAAATAAAAAAAATCTGAAAAATTTGAAACAAATCGAAAAAATATAAATAATCACATAAAAATCAGAAAATTCATTAGACATGCATTGACTGTAAAGAAATTGGATTAAGTGCAATAAACATAAAGTAGGCATTGGACATGTTAAACTAATATTCTTGAGTACATATTAAGTATGAAGTAGGTTCAAGCAGTACAATAAATCTAATTAGACACAGTAAATGTTACAGAAATTAAATGATCCTTACCTAAATGATGTGCACAAATATGGATAATAACTAGAAGAACCTTCTCCTTCATCGTCTGGCTTCTGATGTTGATACCCATAAAAAGGTTGCATGTATTCTGTATATTCACTATAACCAAACAATGAGGTAGCCAAGTCCTGCATCTCTCTTTGGATCCCTATTGGAGTGTAAGGTTGTTGGCTTGATTGGAATCCAGAATCATCATAAGAACCTTGAGGATGAGAAGAGGATGCTGACCCATTACTGCTACTGGGTGGAACTAGATGAAATTGAAATTCTGGTTGATGACCCCACCCATAAATGCCTGCTTCCTGTTGGCCACTTCCATAACCTGATGGATGCCCATATTGGCTCTGTGAATCATATCCTCCTTCACTATGACTGTATCCTCTACCTGTGTCTGCGTGGAAGGAGGAAGTAGATGCATATGTGCCACCGCCAGTAGTCGCACCTGCAACCAGTCGCCTTTTAGCCTTTGGAGATGTTTTTTTCTCTTTTGGTGTGATCATTTCATTCATCTTGGACATGAGTCCTTTTCCCCTTGGCGTCTGCCTCACATAAATCTGTTTCAACTGCTCAATTACCGGGTCCTCTCGAGCAACATCACTAGTCCTCTCAGTTAGCTCATGCATTGATGTACTTCTTCTTAAGGATGGAGGTGGCTTGACCATTCTAGGAGTGACTGACCTGCTATTTGATTCTGAGTGTCTAGCTGGCTCAAACTCAGGTTGCTGCTCAGTGTCATGAACAAACAAAGCTGGGTCCCTTCTCTGGTGCGCATAAGTCTCTCTCGCCCTCTTTGTTAGTCTTATGAATTCTGGATCTCTTGGCTCATCTTCATCTAGTATGCCCTCTACCCATGTTCTATCATCAACATCAAAAACAGGCTCATCAACCTGCTCTCGTATCTCCACTCAAGACTGCAAGGGATTGTCATCATCAAATAATGCGTCCACATCAATTTCTGGAGTTGCATCCTCTGCGACACGTTTGTCACTCAGTTGTTGTCTTAACTTCGTGTTCCTTATTCTTAACCTCATATTGTAGTGGTAGTAAACTAATTTTTCTAACCGTTCAGCCTTTAGCCGATTGCGAACTTTTGAGTGTATAAGGCTGAACGTGCTCCAATTTCTTTCACATTGGCTTGCTGATGTTGTTTGACTGAGCACCTTAATTGCAATGAAAGCCAATGCATTACCGCCCACATCTCGGTTGTTCACTATTATCCACCAGTCAGCTGTTCCACCAACCATAAACAAATAAATGTAAGATGTAAATAAAGATCAATTCTCCATGATGTACTAATATATATTGAGGTTAAGAAAGTACAAAGATAAAGTATACCTGGGTTCACTCTTCCCACAGCGTATTGTAATTGGGAGTCAGAATACGTCCCAGTCCTCATTCTATAGTAGTTCATCTACAAAGATAAAGTAATAAATTAACATAACTATTTAAGTAAATTCTATATGTCTTATTGATAAAATCAACGAAGGCCAACCTCTACTTCGGCCTGAAGTCTCTTTTCTGGTGTCCTCGATAAACGACCAATGACTTTTAAAGTGCCTTGAAGCACCTCGCCATTAACATGTGCATTGACATTGTACATAAATCTAGGGTTGAGGAAATAACCTGGATTTGTGTATAGTTAACTAAATGTTAAATATAAAATAACCTAAAGAACAATGTATCATCATCATCATCATCATCATCATCAGAGCCTTATCCCAATTAATTGGGGTCGGCTACATGAATCCTGTTCCGCCAAAGATTTCTATCAAGTGCAATATTCATATTTAAACTCAAGGAACTAATGTCCTTCCTAATAACATCGCACCATCTCATTTTAGGCCTTCCTCGAGCTCTTTTGCTAGCATCCACTAAGATTTGATCACATCTTTTAACCGGCGCTGAAAACACATGTCCAAACCACCTGAGTCTATTTTCTCTCATTTTACTATCAATTGGGGCTATCCCTAAGTCCTTACGGATGCGCTCATTCCTAATCTTGTCTTTCTTAGTCTTGCCACACATCCATCTCAACATCCTCATCTCTGCTACACACATTTTGTGGATGTGTTCCTTTCGTACTGCCCAACACTCGGTACCATATAACAGAGCAGGTCTCACAGCCGTTCTATAAAACCTCCCTTTGAGTTTCACAGGCATACGACGATCACAAAGGATACCTGATGCACTTCTCCATCTTAACCAGCCTGCCTTAATCCTATGTGTAACGTCATCATAAATCTCCCCATTCTCTTGTATGATAGACCCTAAGTATCGAAAGCTACTACTCTTCGGAATGTTATCAAGTCGTGGTATAATGTGTTGTCCCATCTATGGTCAATAATTTTCCACCACTTTGCATATTCTCTGGGAAGGGAATCCTGCAACTCTAATTTGGCACGGTCCATGTCTTCGTACAGATATCTCATATCATTCTTATTATCGCCATCCACCATTCTTAGGACCTTCACGAGGGGTGTGACTACTTTCATGTACCGTGAGCAGGGTTTGCCGACCCGTCCGACCCGGCCGACCCGGTCTCGGCGCGGGACGGGTCGGTCGGGCGGGTCACACAGCGACCCGGTCCGCCCCATTGGGCTCTCGACGCGTGTTTTTTTAATTTTTTTAAAATTTTTAATAAATTTATTTTGAAAGATTAAATGTTATATATATTTAAAAATATTAGAATGTAGAGTTTTTTTATGATAATAGATCCATACTAAATTACACATAATTAATTATATAAAAATTACATATTACACCGCTTAATTAAACATCATATTATATATAATACATAAAAATTTATTTCAATTACTAAATATGTAAAAGTAAACAGTGACATAATAATGACATTCATTCATGAAGTATAAAATACAAAAATTCACTAATCCTCGTCATCTGTGAAGCCCGAATCCCAAAACTCACTCATCCTCCTCATCTGTGTAGCCCGAATCCCAAAACTCACTAATCCTCATCACCAGTGAAGCCCGAATCTCAAAACTCACTAATCCTCGTCATCAGTGAAGCCTGAATCCCAAAACTCATCATCAGATACATGAGACTGATCACCCGTATAATCTAACTCTATCCTAGTGGGTGGAGGTACATGTGGGTGGGACTGAAAATATGTAATCATCTGCACAAATGATGGGTCGTGTGCTGCGGTGGAGGGTACATGAAAATCTGTAAAAAAAGTCCTCACTACATCTATAGCTTCAATTCTATCATGTGCGACTGGTGCTGGTGCTGCTCGAACTCTGGACGTGGAGGAAGATCCTGCCCCGCCCTGTGCTCGTGGTGGATGTACCCGGGACGTAGAAGAAGATGTCCTGGGTGTGCTACGAGAACCGTATCTATCCTATAACTGTGTCCGAAAGGAATCTCAGACATCTCCCGGAACTCAGTCGCATGCACGAACATCGCGTCCCACTCCCGCAAGGTGCTTCGCAAACCTGTGTATGCCGGTGACGCAATGTTCGCAGTATCTACAGTGCACATATCCATCACCCTCAACAGAGTATCCATGCTCCCACGCAGGGTGACGCCGTCCGTCCATGATGACCTGCAAATGATGTAAAAGTTTACATTAGTGATTTCAATGATAAGTACAGAACTCTATATATGAAGAAATCTACAATTAATTATTAGTTAGTTATAAATATAACCAAATGATACATACTAATTAAGAGTATGGACCCAAACTGGGCCAGTGCCCATCTCCAAACAATTTGACATTAAACGTGGTACGCAGATAGGACAGATAGTCTTCATAGCGCATTGAACCTGAATAGTTCTCCCAGTACATGCGTACGTAGTATTCATACTGCTGCGAACCTTGTGCGTACACGACCTCTACTGGCGCAGCTGCGGCATAAGGATATTGATACGATGGGAAAAATGAACTACTGTTATCTGAGTCGCCATGATACATCGGCTGTTGCGGCCATGACCGTCCATACGAGCTTCCAGATCCCTGGGAGTCATGTGTGCTCATGCTCTCAAAATCAGACAACATGCCTTGATAGCTGGTACTGTCTGCAACCGAACTTCCATAGTAGGGATCCCAATGATCAGCTGCCCGTCCCTGCCGTGGAGCACCGTGGTCCTCATCTTGCGTGGCATGTGTGAAGTGCTGCTCCTCTGTCCATGCGGCATGTTGACGGCCCCCACGACCTCTACTATGACCACTGTTGTACTCTCTGCCACCAGCACTAGTATCCTCACCACGACTCCGTTGACCACCTTCACCACCGCCACCTCCATGGGATGAAGACCCTGTCGGTGTACTATCATCATCGGAGTCATGACTCCCACTGATGCGGGGCTCAACAGAGGGCTCGGGAGTGTCGTCATCTGCATTGGGATCTAATGTCTCCATGTCTGCAATATCTATCGGATTTAATGGTGGTCCCTTGTCCTTCTTGCTGGTGAATAATGTGGTCCATGATGATTTTTTCTTCTGTGGAGCAGGGGGCGGCTTACCTGCTGTATGTTGTGTCCCTCTAGATGCCTGAGAAGCAGAAGCCTGCTTAGATAATTTTTTAACTTACTTTCTATTGTGTAAGTCTGTACGTATACCTGAGACGACTGATTGGGTGCCTTAGATGTTGAGCGTCGTGGCGCAGCAGACTGAGATGGTTGTTTCGATGCTACCGAAGACTACACAATTGAAAGAAGAATATATTCAATAACCAATGAATTACATATTAACAAATGTAGAAATGACAATATAATTTCACCTCTCTAAATGAGGAACTCCCCCTAGCCTCTCTTGAAGTGGATAACCTTCTTGGTTCCGCAGATATTGAATGCCGCGGTGCAGCAACTCGGGACCACTGTTCTCCCGCAATGTTGTCATTTGTCGGACCGACCTGCAACCATAGGGTCATCATCATACATCAATATATGACTACGCTATCTAATGAAATTTGCGATTCGATTTTCATGTTTTAATTCACCTGAGGTGGCTCTTGACGCTCAATTGATGGAGGTTGCATCAATCGCTCCCATGCTGTATCATCGTACGCATACGATGTGTCTCCACCCCCAATGACGAGGTCTTCATCTAAATTAACTTCATCATCACGTCCCGTTGCTGACTCGTCACCACCCAAATGCACATGGGTGTCATCTCCCTCCCCCACTGCCTCTTGTACAGCTGATGCGAGAAAAGTATTAGGCCGTGGTGTCTCGCCAGGTTCTTCAGCCTCCTCGTCCAATTCTGCCTCACCACGCTCGGTTGTGGCTCTTGCAACCCATGCTACCATAGGGTCATCATCGTCTCGCAAGTACACAGCATCCGTTGGGTCGTAATCTCCCTCTCCTCTCCTTGTATCCATTTGCACATGCCGGACCTTTAGCCTCATGTTGTAATGAACATACACCATTTTGTCTAGCCTGCGGTGTGTCAGCCTATTCCTCAGCTTAGTATGCAAGAATGAGAACGTCGACCAATTCCGCTCACACCCACTAGACGAGGATGTTTGCGATAGAACTCTCATTGCGATCTTCCTTAATACGGGTGCACTTGTGCCGTAATTTAGCCACCACTCAGCTGTGTTTAAGACATATCACATACAATATAATAATTAGATGTAAAAATTACTTCTCGAGATATAGAAGGTACATTGTGAAGACACATTACCTGGGTCGAGTCTGTCACGACTGGCCATGGCATTAGGTGTCGCAAATGAACCAATTGCCTCTCTAAATGTTTTCATCTGCATTATCAAAAAATATGAAGTGTATATTTCATTTAATATTGTCAATGTTAAAATATCCAAGTATACCTCATTCAACGCATCAGCAGCATCTGTTGGGGTGAAAGACAATCGGTCTACCACAATGTTGACCGATTCTATCAACGTATCGTCATAAGCAAGGCCCCGAGCATATTGGAAGGCCGGATGTAGATAGTACGCTGCAATCGTAAGACAATGAATTACATATTAGTATCAACTGAAAATCACAGCTCATTGATTGGACGAGAATGTAAGTGTTTACCTGCCATGTGAAGATCGCGGCTCATTTGTCTGTCCCATCTGTCCTCCACAATCTCTAGAATGGTGGGTCCATATTTTTTGGACGTTGTAAGGATCTTCCGCTTGGCAGCTTCTATTTTGCTGTACACCAACCCCATGGTTGGTACTCTATCCCCATCCACACATCGCAGTACCTCATACAGTGGCTCTATCAATGACACTAATACCTTCACTCTATCCCAAAAATTCGAGGTGTTGACAATCCCCTCGACCTCCGCCCCTTCACGTGAAGCAGCAAAAGAGGAACTCAGCCAGGTCTCACCTCTAAACATTTGCTTCAACCCATCCTTGTGCTTCAGTAGGCTCTGCAATGCGATGTAGTTGGTGGCAAATCGTGTGATGCCAGGCCTCAACAGTTCGCCGCCACAATGCTCCCTCATCCATGCCAATACAAGTGTGTGGTTGTAGATATATTTCGTGATTTTTTGTGCCACCTCGACCACAGATTTTACCATACGAAGCTGTCCAATCTCCTTCAACATCAGATCTACACAATGTGCTGCACAAGGGGTCCAGAAAATGTGCCATTTTTTCTTCATTAGCTCCTCCCCAGCCTTCTTATAGTTCGACCCATTATCAGTCACCACTTGCACAATGTACTCCTCCCCAATCTCAGTCACCACTTGCTCCATCAATGACAAAATATATGTGTGACTGTGAATTTGACCAGACGCATCCACTGATTTATGAAAGAATACCTGTCTGTCACAATAAACAAGGAAGTTGATCAGGCTAGATTTTGTGGTACCTGACCATCCATCACACATCAGTGTGACTCCGTACTTTGTCCATTTCTGCTTGAATGAGTCAATGTAACTCTTGATCTCAGCAACTTGTTCATCAAGATATACGCCAGCCAATTCTCTCGCTGTAGGTGGCTGCACGTGTAGCCCAAGGACCTGTGCTTCCTGAAACATTGGCTTGTAGTAAGGGCTATTAGCTGCATTGAAAGGCAGACCCGCGTGGTGCCACCATTTTGCAACAGCCTGACCAAGTTTCCATTTAGGTCCCTTCTGGCCATATGCATCGTCCATCCTCGTTTGCTTGCCATGCTCTCGGGATAGTGCACCGGGCTCCACATCTTCAATGTTGATCGATTGTGTCCTTTTTCTTTGTGTCCCCGAGTCACCAGTCAATAAACTCCTTATGCCTCGTGGTTGTCGAGTCGTAGATGAACCACCACTCCCTGATGCTCCGGTCGTCGCCGCCTCGCGACTACGGACTCTAGTCTCCTCGGGATGTCTTGACTCTTCCCTGCTCTGACGTACTGCCTCACGAAACTCGGCTTCGTATGGATCGTTCACAGTGACATACACATTAGCCTGCTCAGTACGTGCTTGTTCGTCTTCGTCACTGGGTGTCCATGCACATTCCTCCTCGTTGCTGCCGCTTGCTATTCCGCTCACTGCCGCTTGATCCCTTTTCTTCTTTTTTTCCTTTTCTTGCATCTCAGCTCTCTTCTCCCGCAGGTGCCTAGCCATTGCAAGTTTCACATCTCTAGGCACATGGGTACACCCAGCAACCTCAGAGTATCCTGCCCCGGCTCCTCCTGCCAAATGCTTCTTCAACCGAGACACCCCTCCTCCCCGGTGTTCTATTTTACAATAGTTACAACGCCAACACCTACGGTTGCCATCCAACAAAACTCCGTGTGACCACCCAATATCATTTGTTCGTTCCTTAGGAGCCATAGAGTGCTATCTCCTAAAATTAAGAAATTCAAATTATGAAAATATATTATTTCCCATCTACAACTAACAGTGAACATAATTTCATTATTTGCGTACCATGCAAGACTAAATTCAATATTTAATACATCTTAATATAATTTAGTTCAAAATAATATCATTATTTCTATAACATACATATAAGGTTAATATTTATAATTAATACATATACATTAACTTTAAAATTATTTATCACTAATTAGATATTTAAAATTACATCTCTAATTAAATTACATGACACATAAATTATAAATATCTCTAAATAATTTACATTATACATATAAATTAATTTTATAATTTTTTATAAAATATTCCACACTAAATTTATATTTACATTAAATTAAATTACATTATGCAATTAAATTAACTAATATACATTATGCATTTAAAAATATTTTACATCTACAACTAATAATGATATTAATATCAATATTTCTACAACATGCATGAATTGAATAACACATCAAAAGATAAATTTATTTCTACAACATGAATTAAATATTATTTATATTAATTCTACAAAATGAATTAAATATTACATCATCAAAATGATATTTATACAACATCAATTAAACAAAAATTATATTATTTATATAACATGAATTAAATAATACATTAATAATAATATTAAATAATATAATAAAATATTTTCCTATATTTTTTAGATTAAAAAAACCAAAAAATTAAACAACTCCCCCCCCCTCACCCTCCCCACCCCCCACCGGAGGTGGCGGCGGCGGTGCAGACGCCCCCCCTCCCCCTCTCACGGTGCAGACGCCCCCCCTCCTCACCCTCCCCGCCCCCCCACCGGCGGCGGTGCTCTCACGGTGCCAGTGCGACGCCCCCCCTCCCCCTCTCACGGTGCCAGTGCGACGCCCGCAGACGCCCCCCTCCCCCTCTCACGGTGCCCACGCCCCCCTCCCCCTCTCACCCTCCCCCACCTCCCTCCCCGCGGCCAGATCCGGCGGCGGTGCCAGTGCAGAGCCCCCCCCCCACCCCCGCGGTGGCAGACGGCCCCCCTTCCCCCTCTCACGGTGCCCACGCCCCCCACTCCCTCCCCGCCCCCCCACCGGCGGCGGTGCCAATGCAGACGCCCCCCCCCCCCCCCTCACCCTAAAACAAAAAATTAGGGCACCTACCTCTGATCGCCGGTCGTCGCCGCCGCCCGGTGCCGTCCGCCGCCGTCCGCCGCTCCTCTGCACCGCCCACACCCGCCGGCCACCGCCTTCAAGCCGCTGCGGATGCCAGACCCGCCCGCACGCCGGCCCACTAAATGGGCGACCCGGCACGTACGCGCCGTCCCGCACGAACCACACCGGGCCCGCCTCGACCCGCTCCGGTACGCGGCGGGACGCACGGGACCATGCGGTCCAGTGCGTCCAGTCCACGACCCCCGGCCCGTGCGACCCGGCGCCCGCCTGAGTCGGGTCGGGTCGTGCGGGTCGGTGCGGGTCGGGGCGGGACGGCAAACCTTGACTGTGAGACCCTGCCCCAGAATTTATTATCTTCCACAATGTGGCAGACATCTAAAGAATCCATCTGAGCATCAACATTAGACTTGTCTATGTATTCCTGCAGGGCATTGTGGTACATGAAAGTTTTCAGCTCATTCTTATACTTGTGCAGAGACTCAAAAGAAATGAAATTTGAATTAAATACGGATCATATCTGTAAGGATAAAGTAGAAAGAATTGAGCTCATTCTTATACCTGTGCAAAGATTCCAAAGAAATGAAATTCGAAGCAAATCTGGTTGGCCGTGCACGGATGATATCTCGCCCCCCACTTGCATGCTCCCTGAACATATTCAATATCCTAGGATGGCTATAAATATACTGGGTGATTTTTTGTGCCCTGTCAATTATTTTCCTCACATTATTTTTCTTCCTTATGTCTTCAAGTATCAGATCCAGACAATGTGCTAGACATGGGAGCCAATATAAATGCATGCGCTTCTGCATCAATTTCTTCCCTGCAGCCTTATAACTGGCTTGATTATCAGTCACTACTTGCACAACATTATCCTCTCCAATTGTGTCTACCATCTTATCCATCAAATGAAACAAATAATTATCATTTTTTTCATAATTTGATGCATCTATAGATTTAACAAATACTATACCTTCGATGCAATAGATCAAAAAGTTAATCATGGACTTCTTCGTGATACCAGTCTAGCCATCACACATGATGGTGCATCATCTTTCCATCCATATATGCTTGAAGCTTTCAACCCACTGATGGAGTTCCTCAACCTCTCCCTCAAGGCCACGCCCGTATATGTCTCGACGTGACGGGGCCTTCAAGCCAGGGCCAGCATCTGCTATGACATCTAGCATAAGTTGAAAATATTCGCTTTCAACTGCATGTGCAGGGACACCTGAATGGAAAAATCATTTGCAGATACTTTTAAATGCATGTCCTGTAACTTCTGGTGATTTTTTTACCCCTCTCAATGCTTGCTTGATTTGAGGTTGTGTAGCACTTTGCCTTCTGTGCAGATAGCTGTCCATGGGGCCTCCTCTCTGCGGGACTGCACCAGTGTCAGGACGTCATGCAGCTCGTGCTACACCAACTGTACTGGAGTATGTCCCTTAACCTATCGGTGCTTTTCCTTTCCTTCGAGCGGCTTGTTCACGCTCTATTGCTTCAGTCAGCTCTGAATCTGAATCCTCAGTGCCTTCCTCATCATCATCTCTCCTTCCCCTTCTGCCCGAAATCTCCTCAGCAATTTCAGCCTCATCTTCAGCCCTTTGTTGCATCCTCTCTTTTTTTCCCAGAAGGCACTGGCGCATTTTTTTCCAGAAGGCACTGGCGCATTTTTTTCCAGAAGGCACTGACGCATTTCTTCTGGGACCTCTCGGGGACATCTGTCACATTGTTTCACCTCTCCTCTTATCCCTGCCAAATGTTGCTTTCCTCTAGTAATTCCGTCATGTATCTCCTTACCACAATAATTGCATTTCACTTTTTTTCTCCCAGCATCAACTAAGGAGAGGTGAGCCCACCCCGGATCCTCCTGTCCTTGCTGCTCCTGATCTTGTTCACGTCTAGGCATGAAGTCGTATTAAGACAGTCAAAAATAAATAGTTGTAAGTACAATGAAAAAAAATTTAATTTAGCATAATTGAGCTTCAAATTATGCTGAATTAAGATAATTAGACAAAAGCCCCAAATTTAAACAGTTAATTAGGGCTTAAGTATCAATTTTACTCTAATCATCCTTCATAAAATGTAATTAGCAGCATGCTCCCACTCTAAATTATTCAATGAAACTTAATTGAGCTTCAATTGACCCTAACTAAACCTAATTAGACAAAACCCCCAAATTTAAATAGCTAATTAGGGCTTAATTATCAATTTTATCCTAATGACCCTTCATAAAATGTAATCAGCAGCATGCTCTCACCCTAAATTATTCAATGAAGTTTAATTGAGCTTCAATTGACCTTAACTAAATCTAATTAGACAAAACTCTCAAATTTAAATAACTAATTAGGGCTTAATTATCAACTTTACCTTAATCACCTTCATAAAATATAATTAGCAGTATGCTCCCACCCTAAATTATTCAGTGAAGCTTAATTGAGTTTCAGTTGACCCTAACTAAACCTAATTAGACAAAAGCCCCAAATTTAAATACCTAATTAAGGCTTAATTATCAAGTTTACCCTAATCACTTTTCATAAAATTTAGTTAGCAGCATGCTCCCATCTTAAATTCTTCAATGAAGCTTAATTGAGCTTCAATTGATGCTAACTAAACCTAATTAGATAAAAGTCCCAAATTTAAATAGCTTATTAAGGTTTAATTTGGAGTCTTAACAAATTTCATGGTTGAAAATTAATATATTTAAGAGAATCTTACCTACAACAAAAAAACTATCAAACCAACCAAAAAAACAAAAGCTTACAAGATCTATTAGGAATGAGAGCCAAGAAAACGCAGCTACACGTTGCAAACTCGAAGAAACGGCGACGGCAGCAAACCCTCTCTTCTCTCTCACCCTGTAGCAGCAGTCAGCAGCCTCCCTGGACCCTTTCTCCCTCAGATCTGAGATTCTGATGGAGAACAGGTTCACGTAAGTTTCGGCCGAAACCTGTAAGTTTCAGGCGAAACGGTATCGGTTTCGCCCAAAATCATTAAAAACATTTGTTTTTTGGACCTGCTATAGTGAGCAGGTCCGAGCTCGTTTCGGTCCTGGTCGAAACGTAGCCAACTATGCTTCAAAGTTGGTAACAATTTGCAAACAACCTATTCTATAAGAATACCTTGAGACTTGATGTCATGTGGCCATAACACACAAGTTCTCATTTACAAGCGTCTTAGCTTCATTCGTGACCGTGCTTCGGCAATAATGCATATTATGAGTAGTGTTCATCATGCAGAAGTGGAAGAACTTGTGGCAGCAGTCCCCTCCTTGTGGGAGCTCTCTTCCACTGTTGTCTTGGCTTCCTTCAACTTTTATGTAGGTTGCATGCCTAGCCTCTTTGCCTCATCTATAGTCTTACCTGCGCATTGAAAAAGGGACAAATTCGAATACACTTAAAACAATGGGGCCCTCTCTACTCATCACCTTAAGATTTTGAGTTGGATGTCCCAATCTAATAATTTCAATGTGGTATCAAAGCCCATGATTATAATCCGGGTTGTGCACCTGTGTTTATCATGGTACACATGACAATGCCTAAATCGACTTGCGCGTGAGGAGGCATGTTAAGAATAGTCCCACATCATGTGGAGACAAATAAATCAAGCATATAATCCATGGATGGCAGTTTTGGCCACAACTGATACGTTTCGGTTGAAACGTATTGGTTTCGGACCTGGACGATCTGAAACCATATGTCCGAAACCGGGCGAAACCGGACGCTAACTCCCCTCTTAAAAATATTATTTTATTATGTTTCGGGCGGAAACCGAAACCGATACTATTTCGGTTTCGGACCCGGCCGACATCGGGTTCGAAACCGAAATTGCCATCTTTGATATAATCTGGTGTCCATCTCCGCTTAACACCTTAAGGTTTGGAATTGCCTGGCCCATTCGAATAACTTCATTCATGTACATTAAAATTAGAAAAAAGGAGATCAGAATACAAAGAGATGTCTTATAAAAGAGTGGGCTAGGCTAACAGCAAAAACAAATTGATGCACATGTTCTCTTCTTTTGGTATTTGCTTTCAGAATGATACTGTTTCAATCCATACTTGAATTTGCTTTGAAGCCTACTAAATAATCGGAGAAATCTTACCATCCATCGCCAAAAATTAGTCACCTGAACCACAAAATTTTTCACTGAAAAAGAAGTATATACAGATTAAAACATAGTACTTCAGGATGTCACCATTAAGATTTGAAATGGAAACTAGAAGATCAATCTTAGTGTCAATTCAGATTCAGAGGGTGAATCAAATCATTGATATATAACCAAAGCAAGCAGAAACTAGAACCATTGCCGTGAAATGTCTTTCTAATATACAAAGGCTAACTAAAAAGTACTTAAAATAATAGAGATTAAAATGACATTACAGACTGACTGATGAGCGATACTCTAGCTCTGGCTGAGATGTGCCATCATCAATATGACATTGCCTCTTGATTAGTATCGGTAGGCAGCTCCAATCCAAGTTCTCTGAAATGAGCATCTGTAACTTCTTTTCCCTCCCTCTGAGAAACTAAATGGAACTTCAGAGGTGACATTGAAGTAGTGCAGCCTTAAAAGGAAGATATATTCCAAGTCGTTAAGGTTGGCACTTGGCAGGAGAGTCTAGATTGATTGGTTGGGTTGGGATCTGCCAACATAAATTGAGCGTGTGCTGACAGAGTCTGAGCCTGTTCCCATGCTTTAATTCCTCGGTACATATCATGTAACTTGGTAGTGTCATTGGCTGCATAACCTCCTGAACATGTTCTCCAAATGAGCCATTTAACAATATTTGACTGGACATCATAAGCTCCCCACATTTGTTCTGGATGCATCACTTGGCAATAACCAGTTGAACCATACAAATGTCTCAGACTGTGGTCTAAGATGTGCCAGCTGCCAACATTTAAATGGACAACAAACCACCTGCAGATGGTCCAAATGCATTGTCTAAGATGTGCCACTTGGATTCTTACTAACTATGGAATATTCTAGAGCTTACTAGTGGATTACTTCAACCCATAAGAAATTGGCTATTGTTAGCCCTGTACAGTCATTTACATAAAGATCTTCACTAATGGTTGAATTCTTAAAGGACATCATTATCCCACTCTTTCCACATAATTTCTGTCTGTACTCATTTTACTCATAGAGAAACATATTGCTGTCACACCTATGCATGCGTAATGGTTCTAAGATGGATACTATTTTGCGTTTACTGTTTCATGTTTGTAGTCACTTTGGTGGCTTGTATAGACACCAGAACTTCTTTGAATTAGGCTGAAGTGCTTTCTTGCATGACCCAGGCCGGTTCAACTGGTTTTTAAATCTAACAGTGTTAATGAACTCTGATACTGTCCACCATGGAAAAATGTTTTCATGAAAGATGCATTAATATTGTAGTTCTAACCCCATTAAGTTGTCCATCATTTTCTTTATTCCCTTGTTTCATGTTCCCCTTCATTTCAGTTCTTTGTTAGATTCTAACTTCATAATCAATCTTCTATAGTTTGACTTTCTAACTTCATGCTAGATCATTTAGTTCTTATTTATCTACTGCAAGGTGATGATTTTTTTCTTTCTGAATTAGCAGTGAAGTGATGCACGATTATTGATATATGTAGGTGAAGTTGGCAGATCCTGATGTGGTCTCAAACCCTGCGGAATACCAAAAAATTGCACAGTCTATGGCAGAGCTTGATGAGGTATTTAGCTGCAATCATCTTACAGCATAATTTGTCTGCTTGAAGTTGCACCAGGCCTCATTCCGAGTGATGGCAGAATTTCTGCCTAGCACTCTTGTGGCATGTCACCTTTTAGTTCTTTTAAACAACAGGTAGTTTCAACCTACGAGAAATTTAAGGAATGTGAGAGGCAGATGGAAGAAACAAAAGGTAGTTGGTACCATTGTTTTGTTTTAGATTATAAAAGATGATGTGGAACCCTCTCTGATGTCTACTTTTTTTTTGTGTAGCTTTGGCAAAAGAAGATGGAAGTGACCCAGATATGGCTGAGATGATAGTCTATGAAGTTGAAATATTGACAAACCAACTTAAAGAACTTGAGGAAAAGCTGAAGGTATCTATCACATCTTCATTGTTAACTTTCTCTTTTTCCCAATTGTTTAAAATCTGATGCACCATATGGTATAATATGGTATTAGTTTCATCTTTCAACCACTGTTTAAGTTGTAGCTGTTCTAATGTAAGACTTTCCGGTGTAATATTTTGTTCCCTTTTCTTCTTAGACCCGGAAGGTACAACAGACCATTACCTAATGGCATTGCTTTTTTTTCAAAGAGCAAAAGTCATGGTATTTGCTTAAAGATGTAATAGATAACATCGCCTGTTCCACTCTAAAGATATCACTTATTTGCCCCGCAAAAGTAGGGGCCATTAGCATTATCTCAGAAGTGGTAACAATTAGTTTGATTGGATCGGAACTTACGGTAATGTGCAGTTGATCATGTTTCTGTTTCATCCTTCCAATGAGTCCATATAGATTATTACACCCTATAGTTGACCCTGACAATTGTCATGGCACCAATTTTTTGTGCTTGTTTTCTCAGTCAGAATTAGCATTTCCATCTGGGAAATCACGTGGGGGTAGAACCATAGTTTGTGTTATGACTCAGTGATTCCCATGGTATCTAGTGTAGGAGTTGGTGCACCTTCCTTACCATCTGATGGTTATTCTTTCCTTAGCATTGTTGTTTTGTTTCTTTTTTATTGTGGGTGTTCTCGTCTGTCAAAGTAGCAGTTATGTGCATCCTTTTTCTGTCCTGGTTCTTTTTGCCTGGGTGTTGTTGCCAGAAGTTGGTTAACTCATAAGCATCCCGATGGCAGTATAGCTAAATTTGTGGTGTTTACTGTTAATGCTCCTGTCAGTTTTCATCATTGCTGAACATTCTCCCTGCACTCTCTCAGATGAACTTTCAGTCCATTGGTTGATTTGCCTTGGAATAGCACCATATTCAATTGCCTCAGCTTGCAAATCTTGTCTTCATTGTCTGTGGGTGGTCCTTGAGCATCAGCTTTGTCGTGACAGACATTGAGAATGTCTCTTTTCAGTGATCTCTTGATGTATCTCGTTCACATTAGTGGATCTACTTATCTTCAATGATTGTGTAGGGATTTTATTGTAATTAATTCTTTGGCGGGTAGTTCCATTATCCATAGACAATATCACACGTCTCCACATTAAATTTCCCTTTTCATCTTCATCACCCTTTTTCTCATTGTCTGGGGAAACCAAGTTTTTCGCTGGTGCATGATCTTAAAGTTTGAAAGAAAGAAGTTTTCCCCCCCTTTATTCTTTAACAGATCTTTGGGGCTTTTTGACAAATCTATCATGTCCAAAATTGCCTTGGCCTAGTGGTTGATGCCAGGCAGGCCACTGGTTGAAAAAAATTCCAATCACATAGGGACTACTGGATGCTAGGTGGGTAGCTGATTGTGAATTTCACCATCACATCCATTGGATCTAGATTGGTGGACGAGGCTTATCATTGCAAGGCTTATGAGAATGCTTGATGATGAAAAATGAGAAGAAAAAAAGAAGAGACATGGAAAGCCGTGGAGAGGGAGGAGGGCACGAGATTGAACCTGCAGATCAAATAAGACAGCTGCAGGTCCTTTCCCCCTGATTGATATATTAGTTCTCCTCATAAAATTACAGGACGTAAATACCCCTGAAGAGAGTGGAAAAAACAAACAACCAGGCCTAATAAGAAAACCCAAACACAATGAGATAAAAATAAGGGGCAAAAATACCCCCGTCAAAGGCACTATTTCCTACACTCCCCTCAAGCTGAGCATAGATGTCATGTGTGCTCAACTTTCTCAAAGTGGGAGGGAATTTGATCAACCGTTTGCCCCTTGGTGAAGACATCAGCTACTTGATCTTGGGATTTGACATAGGGCAAACAAATCTCTCATGAGTCTAACTTTTCCCAGGTGAAGACATCAGCTACTTGATCTTGGGATTTTACATAGGGCAAACAAATCTCTCATGAGTCTAACTTTTCCCAGATGAAGTGACGATCAATTTTTGTATGCTTAGTTCCATGCTGTACAAGATTGTTGGCAATGTTGATAACAGCCTTGTTATCACAATACAACCTCATTGGGGGATGGATTTGAACTCCAAGATCCCGTGAGCAAAATTTCAATCACAACAACTCTGATACCATGAGCCATACCTTTGTACTCAGGCTCAACACTTGATCTAGCATAAACTATTTACTTCTTACTCCTCCATGCCACTAGATTTCCACCTAGGAACATACAATAGCTTGTTGTCGACCTCTTATCATCTTAACGACTAATAAACTAGATTTACTTCTTATTCCTCCAGGACTAGTAGAATGACATCGCTTAATAACAAGAAGCCTACCAAGTAACCGTTTCTCGCAGTGGAGAAATGTGGGACCAGTGGTAGTTGAGGAACTATCATAGTCTAGGGTAAGGCAATTCCGTAGACAAGGTACAAAGGGAACCTCTGGGGCTAGGGTCTTGCACTCACAAGCCGGCAATGAATTGAATCACTAGCTAGATTTTCTACCTCACAATGAGTAGTAAAATTGAGCAAATACTAAATAAACAAATACCAGGGAAGGAGGGACACGTACCTCTGCACTGGTGCGCAGGTGATGAACCTCAGATAACCATGTTCCCAAGGAGTGGGGAAGAATCAGGAAAGTACAATAGAATGGCCCACCTCTTACAAGGGGATAATAGGCAAACTTGAAGGGGAGGGGAATCATGGTTGGTTGATGGGACACTGTGAGACACGGAAAAAATCTAATCGACTTTTATCGTAGATAAAATGTAGATTTTCGTTCTTTTTGAAAAGAAACATCCCCCCCCATCTGAGTAGAGGGTGATTCCATGTGTGCGCATTGTATCAGACGATTTGGGTTCGGATGCTGGACCTCTCCCCACTGACCGGAGTCAGTGTTGATTTACATCGGTCTAACGTCCGAACACCTTTGTTTGACTGTCAAAGAAGTTCCCAAGTCTTCTATAAAGGTTCTGATGTGGAGGGTAGGCTCACTCAAGAGACTCTCCATTCGTTCACCACCATGACATTGACTAGGTTAGGGTTAAGTCTGGGCAAAACCCTAGGATTTCAGAGTAGGGATGCAAAGATGCAGAAGCCATAGACGTTTTAGAAGTAGAGAGGGATTTTTTGGACCCCGAGGGTATTTCAGTAATTTTACCACCCTAGGAGTATTTTGGTAATTTCACCAGGCCATGGAGCGTTTCTGAAATTTCTGGAATGGAATGGAAGTAGGACCGGGTTCCTGGCTTCCCGAGGCGCCGAGACTCTTTCTGGAGGGTTTTAAGGGCTCTGAGGCCATTTCTGGGCCAAAAGGGTACCACGACAATTTTACCACACCCTGTGCAGGCCTAGATTGAGGTGGCACCCCGAGTGTCGGACCGAGCTGACAACACTTCTGGACTGAGGGAAAGTAAAGAACTTCATAAATTACTCATTTGTGTTAAGATCGCCAAAGGAGGGGGGTATACATAATTTCCACAAGTCGAGGGGTTTTCTTATAATTTTCTCGATCGACGTACAATGACAATCTGTGAAGTACATTGGATATTTTTATGACCCAACCGGATACAAAGATTGTCGGCGAATTGTCGACTGTACAAACGTCCGCTTTGGAGCGGGAGATAGGGGCGTAGCCCCAATTACCAAAGTTATGGGATATAACTACAAATTACAGGACTTTGATCTTTTTTCGATCCCGGGAGGACATTTTTATAATTCCGCCATTATAAGGACAGAACTACATGACTTAGTCGTCCCGGGACGAAAAGACTTACAAACATGGTCCGCTGAGGGGCATAATCACCACCATGGCCCACTGAGGGGCGTAAATATAAATATACCCCGTAGGGGCATAAATACAAGACCCGGGGACTTACCCCACACGGGTCGAAACAAACGAACAAGTTCCAAACGCTCCGAGTGCGAGAAGTGCTCCGTACGTAGATCTCTCTCTCTTCTCCACTTGGACCCTTAGGGTCTATTTACAGAAGGCGGGAGGGCCCAGAGGGGTCAAATGAGTGAATTTGCCCCGATTCTGTCAAGGTGGGGTGGCAAAAAGTCATTTTGACCCCTCTAGATGCCAAAAGGGGCTAAATGACCCCGCTGGGGGTGGCCAAAATCCACGGAGACCGGAGAGAGAGGGGGGGGGGGTCGCGCGACCCCGGAGGCCCCCCGAGGTGGGGGGGGGGTCGCGCGGCCCCGGAGGCCCTCCCTGGCGGGGTCGCGCGGCCCCGAACGGGGTCTCGCGTACGGGAGGGGTCGTTTAACCCTCGGGCATGCGTTTTGGCCCCTCTTCGTGCCGTTTTGCTCCGTTTCTGTCAACCTGAGTTGAGAAGAAGCCGTGGTGGCGCTACGTGGGGAGGAATCTTCGCGCCCGTCCGTGCCGTATGATACACGTGCTCGGCCGCTTTGACAGGCGTGCATGCATGTCTTCCTCTTAACTTCCATTGCCGCGATGCCACTTGTGATAATATGATCGGGCCGATAGGCCCTAAATCACGGAGGTACTTCGCGGTCCGACGACATCGGCGCTACGCCGTATCTTTTCCATCGGTTGTTTCGGAATAAAATTCTCGAAGTATTTCGAGAAAATTACGGGTGTAACAAATGCCCCTCACGAAACGTTCGTCGAGGCCGGAGGCAGAGGCAGACGGTCCGTGCCCTTTGTAGTATTTTTGATATCTCCTGAGTCTTCATGACATGGGGAGATTGTTGTAAGACTGCACCTCACTGCTTCATTGCTTTCCAGAAAGCTGAGAGTTGATGCAAGCTCTTCTCAGTGAGACCCACCGGTCTAGCAGTGACGTAAGTCCAACTCGGCAAGACACTTTGACCTGAAGTTGATGTCGACCAACCCCTTAGGGTATACTGGCCAAAGCTAATGTACACCGTCCCCTTAGACATATTGGCCTGAAGTCGGATACTGGCCAATCTTTGGGGGTGCATTAGCCAAAGTTGATGCGGACCGGCCTTAGGGCATATCGGCCCAATGTTGATGTAGGCCTATCTCGGAGAGGCTTGTTGGCCTAGAGTTGATGTGGACCAGCCCTGGCGAGGCTTGTTGGCCGGGAGTTGATGTGGACCAGCCCTGGCGAGGCTTGTTGGCCCGGAGTTGCTGTGGACCTGTCTCTGCGAGGCTTGTTGGCCCAAAGTTGATGTAGGCCTGTCTCGAACAGGCGCATCCATCTGAGTCGTCGTTGATTGATTATTGAGCTGTGATAGCTGGAAATCAACATTGGCCGACCCTTGGGGGTGCGTTGGCCAAAATTCGTGGTGCTGGCTGACCACCGAGATGCCACTGAAGACGTGTTGGCTAACCGCTGAGGTGTGTAGCCGCAAGTTAAAGCTGGCTAAATGCTAAGGTGTCGCCAAAGATGTGCCGACTAACATCTGAGGTGTAGCCGAACATGTTGATGTGTCGGCTGACCGCTGAGGTATGTCGCCGAATGTTGAAGGTGGCTAATTGCTGACTTGTGATAGCCAAGGTTGATGTAGACCAGCCCTTAAGGCACGTTGGTCTGGGTAGATGTCGGCCGTACACGGGCTGAGGCAACTCCTTTCTTTGTTTTAGCTTCAACTAATGAGGCTTCAAAGCTGCTTCAGAGTTTCCTGGCCCTTGGGATGGAGTGGCCGAATGGTCCTCAACTTGGTGTAGCATTGCCAGATGCATGCATTTGGTCTCCCTCAGGACGCCTGGATGACTGAGCTTGCGTCTTTATGGGAGGAGTTCGCCCGCTTTTGCGCTATTCAGGAGCGGAGGCGGAGGACTCAGCTGATGATTCAGTCGGAGGAGCGGCAACTTTGCAGACTTCGGGTGGCCCAGGCTGAGGTGGGCGCCCTGGTCGAGGCCGCCTATGAGCACGGGCAGATGGCCTCTCGAAGAGTGGAGGAACTCTTGCAAGAGGTTCAGGAGACCAAGGAGGAGCGCAGTCTTGCGCGCGCCGATGTAGACTCTTCGCCGTAGGCTTGAGGGGCTCCGGGAGGAAGCTCTTTAGAGTGAGACTCGCCTTGCTGAGCTGAGGGGGAGCGAATCTGATGCTTGATATGCCTTTTTTTTTTTTCACTTTACCAACCCTACCGCCCTTTCGGGTTTTCGCCGGGACTTGCCCCCTTTAACTTTTTCCAGTGTGCCCTTGCGGGTTTTCACACTGAGGGGTACCCATTTTTACCTAAGGCGCCCTTTCGGGTTTTCACCTTAGCCGGGTTAAAGCCTTTTTGCCCTTGATTGCTCTTCTAACAGAAACAACCAAGTCCGCTGGGGCATCAATATTTTTAACCCCGTTTTTTTTTTGGGTCCTATAATGCCAAAAGGTAAGGAGAAAGTGGCACTCACGTAGGGACGTGTGTGCTGCAGAGGTGGGACAAATAGGTGGATTCGACTGCCCTAGTGGGACGCAATTAGCCCAATCCGAAAGCCGAAAGTTAAACGGGTTGGCAACCCGAAAGGGGTGTGCATGTGCCAAGCCCGGTTGGGACAACAAAGGAGTAGGTTTAACAGTCCGGAAGGGACATGCGGGTTAAACCTGGCGGCCAATAGGCGGGATGGGTTGGCAACCCGAGAGAGCATGCATAGGCCAGACCCGAAAGGATGAAAGGAGGGGATTTGACAGCCCGGGTGGGACGTATGAATCAAATCCATGAGTCGATAGGCAAATAGGGCTGGCAGCCTGAGAAGGCATACATAGGCCAAGCCCGTGGAGACAAAGGAATAGATTTGGCGATCCCGGTGGGATACATGAGTCAAGTCTGAAGCCAAGAGGCGAGATGGGTTGACAGCCCGAAAGGGGCATGCAGAGGCTAGGCCCAGAAGAAAAGTGGTGGATTTGACAGCCCTAGTGGGACGTGAGAGTCAAACCCGAAAGCCGATAGGCGAGATGGGTCGGCAGCCCGAGAGGGCATACTGAGGTCATTCCCGGTGAGACAAAGATAAGTTTGACAACCCTAATGGGACGTAAGAGTCAAACCCGAAAGTCGATAGGCGAGATGGGTTGGCAGCCCAAGAGGGCATGCTGAGGCCAGACCCGGTGGACACGTGCCAGAAGGCATGATGGGTTGGCAGCCCGAGATGGCATGCTGGGGCCAATCCCAAGAAAGTAAACAGAGCCGAGAGGCGTGATGGGTTGGCAGCCCGAGAGAGCATACTGAGGCCAACCCTAGAAGGAAAAATGAGCCGAAAGGCATAATGGGTTGACAGTCCGAGAGAGCATACTGAGGCCAAACCCAAGAAGATAAAATGAGCCGAAAGGCATAATGAGTTGACAGACCGAGAGAGCATACTGAGGCCAATCCCAGAAGGAAAAATGAGTCGAAAGGCGTGATGGGTTGGCAGCCCGAGAGAGCATACTGAGGCCAATCCCAGAAGGAAAAATGAGCCGAAAGGCAGGATGGGTTGGCAGCCCGAGAGAGCATACTGAGGCCAATCTCAGAAGGTAAAATGAGCCGAAAGGCATGATGAGTTGGCAGCCTGAGAGGGCATACTGAGGCCAAACCCAAGAAGGTAAAATGAGCCGAAAGGCAAGATGGGTTGGCAGCCCGAGAGGGTATACTGAGGCCAAACCCTAGAAGGTAAAGTGAGCCGAAAGGCGAGATAGGTTGGCAACCGGAGAGGGTGTACTGAGGCCAATCCCAGTGGGACAATAGAGTAAGTGGGTTTAACTGCTCGGAAGAGACACATGAGCTAAACCCGGAAGCCGATAGGCGGAATGGGTCGGCAGCCCGAAAGGGGCATGCATAGGCCGAG
Organism: Amorphophallus konjac; assembly: GCA_022559845.1. NCBI lineage: Eukaryota > Viridiplantae > Streptophyta > Magnoliopsida > Alismatales > Araceae > Amorphophallus > Amorphophallus konjac. The sequence continues at coordinate 354,063,696 of CM040119.1, read as the reverse complement.
CCCGATGGGACAAAGTATGACATTGTCAGAACGTCGGTGGGACTAGGTGTCATAGGATGACACGTAAGGCGTAGCCATAGCATCAATATGATGTTTTGGCCGAGATGGGGTGGAGTCATTGACTTAGAGCCACCCATAGAATAAGTAGAGGGAGGATTTTTTTTTCACATTACCAACCTCACCGCCCTTTCGGGTTTTCGCCGAGGTTGGCCCCCTTTAGCTTTTTCCGGTACGCCCTTTCGGGTTTTCACACCGAGGGGTTGCCCATTTTTGCCCGAGGCGCCCTTTCGGGTTTTCACCTCGACCGGGTCTATGGCCTTTTTGCCCTCGGCCAATCGTTGAAGGCTGACTGAGTCCGCCGGGGTATCAGTATTTTTAACCCCATTTTTTTTTGAACCTTCACTGAGGAGAGGTACCGTCCTGTGAGGACTGCTGTAGAAACTCTTGCGGTGGCTCATGATAGAGCTTCATATGTTTGCCGCTGAGAGGAGGGAAAGGATTATCTCCCTTATGGTCAAGGACCGTATAAGCCCCTCCTTTGTAGACCTTCTGGATGACGTAAGGCCCACGCCAATTAGGCTGGAGTTTGCCGCTGGATCTTCCCGCGAGAACCTCCTTTTCTTTAATCATGACGAGGTCGCCTTTCTTGAACGCCCGTTGCTTGACCAGCTTGTCATAGGCACGTGTCGTGCGGGCTTGGTACACCTGTAAGTGCTTGTAGGCTTTGAGTCTTTCACCTTCAAGGTTGGACAACTCTTCAAGCCTCCTTTCTATCTCGGACTGGTCTTGACCTGGCAATCCAGCGTGCACAGCAACGCGGTAGGATGCTAGCTCGATCTCCACAGGAACCACCGCTTCGGCTCCATAGACCAGGGAGAATGGGGAACAACCCGTGGGGGTTTTGTAAATAGTCCGGTAGGCCCATACGGCTTCGTGGACCTTTTCACCCCAATCCCGCTTGCGGCCACCTACTATCTTGGACAACAGCTTGCAGAGCGTTTTGTTGAAGGCCTCGGCCAACCTGTTGGCTTGGGGATTATAGACTGATGACGTCCTCCAGTCAATATGGAATTTGGCCGCCAATGCATAAATAGTCTTGTTCTTGAATGGCGTCCCATTATCGGATATAATCCGGCTAGGGGTGCCGAATATGTATATAATGTAGTGCCTCACAAAACGGGCAACTATCTCTCCTGTAACTTCCCGTAGCGGGACGACTTCTGCCAATCTGGAGAAGTAATCAGTGGCGGCCAGTATGAACTTGTGGCCTTGGGATGATGGTGGGAATGGTCCCACAATATCCATGCCCCATTCTGCAAATGGCCAAGTAGGCGCTGTTGGATGGAGTGGATTGGGCGGCCTCCGAGGGACTGGCCCAAATGCTTGACATTGATGACACGTACGAGCATATTGATTGCAATCTTCGTACATGGTGAGCCAATAGAACCCCTTGAGCTTGATGCTATTCTTCATCTTGGCTCCTGCTTGATGCGCGCCGCACAACCCGGAGTGGACCTTGTGCATCACGGTCTTTGCTTCCTTGGATGAAAGGCACCGTAGGAGGACCGATCGGTCTTTTTCATGGACGAGTCTGAAGAGTAGACCATCAATCAGCTGGTAAGATGTCGCCCTGCGTAGCAGTTGCACCCTCTGAGCCCGATCAGGAGGGAGCCAGCCGTTCTTTATCTTTATGATCGGCTCACTCCAATCTTCTTCTTCGGGAGCATCCTCCTCTTGAATGTTGTCGACCTCGTGAACAGTGAGACCAGACTCTTCGTCGAGCACACTTGGCATGAGCCTTCGGTGTCTGACAGTAATATTTAATTCTCTCTCAGGCGGGAGTTTTAAGGCTGCTGCCAATTTTGCAAGAGCGTCAGCTTGGGAGTTGCTGCCTCTGGGGACATGGCCTATTTCAAATAGGTAGAATTTTTCTCTAAGCCTCATGACGGCTGCATGATAGGGGACGAGCTCCTTTTTCCGAACGTCATAGACGCCCAGTACTTGTCGAATGACGAGCTGAGAGTCGCCGACACTTTGATGCACTTGATGTCCATCTCTAGTGCTAGTTGAAGCCTAATAATCAATGCCTCATACTCTGCCTCATTATTAGTCAGGGACTTCATGAGAGCGCAAGAATTATGGAGGATGCCGCCTTGTGGAGACACAAAGACTACCCCCACGCCTGAGACATAGTCTGTAAGGCCGCCGGTCATTTTGATTGTCCGGGAGGCACCATCAAAATATAACTCCCAGTGTGGGAGGTCAAGGGTGAGGACACCCGGCTCCATCTATAGTGGGCCTTTTTCAGAATGCTCCCCAGCTTCTTGAGAAGGCACTAACACCTCTTTGTCGGCAGCTCGAAGTTGAGTGGCGAATCTTCTGGCACAGGGTGCGCTGCTAGAAACTCCGCCATTCCTTGTCCCTTGATCGCCTTGCGTGGGACGAAGGTGATGTCAAACTCCATAAGGATAAGTGCCCACTTGCCAAGCCTGCCAGAGAGGACAGGCTGGCTGAGCAGGAATTTGAGCGGGTCACATTTTGAGATGAGCTCCACCCGATGAGCTAGAAGGTAGTGTCTGAGCTTCTTAACAGCAAATACCAGAGCTAGGCACACCTTTTCCATAGGAGCGTACCGGTGCTCAGGCCCAATCAGCTTTCGGCTGAGGTAGTATAGTGGCTGCTCCTTGCCCTCTTCATTGATCTGGGCTAGGAGAGCCCCCAAAGAGGCATCCATGGCAGAAATATATAAGATAAGGGGCTTCCCTCTGACAGGTGCCCCTAAGACAGGAGGAGTTAATAAATACTCCTTGATTTGCTCGAAGGCCTTCTAACAGTTTTCGTCACATATGAAGGGTGCTCTTTTCTTCATCAATTTGCCGAAAGGGAGGCATCTTCCGGAGAGATTAGAAATAAATCGCCTAATATAGGCGAGTCTTCCTTGAAGAGATCTGAGCTCTGTCAAGTTCTTGGGCGGAGACAGTCCTTTTATGGCCTTGATTTTGTCAGGATCGATTTCTATGCTTCTGTACCTGACAATAAAGCCAAGGAACTTGCCGCTAGAGACGCCGAAGGCGCACTTCATCGGGTTCATCTTGAGTTGAAATTGTCGAAGCCTTTCAAAGACTCGACGCAGGTCAGCTAAGTGATCCTCGCGCTTCTTCGTCTTGACGACCAGATCATCGACATAGCATTCGACAAGGTCATGTAGCATCTCGTCGAAGATCTTGGTCATTGCCCTTTGGTAGGTTGCGCCGGCATTCTTCAGACCGAACAATATCCTTTTGTAGTTGAAGATCCCCTTAGGAGATCGGAAAGCCGTATGGTCTTTATCTTTGATGGCCATGCGGATTTGATTATAGCCCGACGACCGGTCCATAAAAGACAAGGCTTCGTGACCGGTGGTCATATCAACCATTGTCTTGGTGATCGGGACAGGAAAGTCGTCCTTTGGGCATGCCTTGTTCAAATCCCTGAAGTCGATGCAGACTCAGACTTGGCCGTTCTTCTTCTTGACAGGGACGATGTTGGCGAGCCATACAGGGTACATGCAGGGCTCTATGAAGTCCACGTTGAGCATCTTGTCAACCTCAGCATTAACCTTCAACTCCAGCTCGTGGCGCATACATACGCCTTTGAGCTTGCTTGACTGTTGAAAGTATTGCCAGCTCATGTTCAGCCACAGAAGGATCGAGCCCGGGCATTTCTTTATAAGTCCAGGCGAAACAATCCCTGAACTCTTCTAAAAGCTGTCGATACGACTGCCTTTCTTCCTCGCTGAGGAGAGCACTTATGAAGGTGGGACGACGGTCATTGTTGCTTCCGAGATTAATCTCTCGATCAACTCGTCCACAGTTGCTTGGCCATCGTCTTCAAGCTCCGGTGGAGCTGGTTGGAGGTCGACGAAGTCTCCCTCGTTATCAGTATTTGCTTCATAGACATCAAATTCCTCGAAGCACTCTTACTCGTGGCTTGAAGTCGAAGGACTTGCTTTGTCTTGCCGATGGTTAGCAGGCTGGGCTGCTCCTCCCTCTGAGGGGGGGTCGTTATTGACTCCTGATGAAGGTGATGGTGTGGCTGGCGCCTCACCGGACTTCCTTACAGAGTCGTTAATCTTGGGCTCAACTTCTGCTTGCCCGTGATGGAGAGGTAGCAGTCCTATGGTGTTGACTGCAAAGTGGACCTCGAAGTCCGTCTCCTGGTCATAGCCAAGTCCCCTTGTATCTTTGCGGGAGGAAGGAGGTTGCCCGCGGATCTGTGGAGGGTTCCACAACTGATAGAAGTATACCGCTCGTGCGGGGTCCAGAGTTTGCGGGATGTGCTACTTTTTACACATTTCCCTGATGTAGTTGGGCATATCATCCATCTCTTGGACTGGCTCTGGCGCCACATCGTTGGGGGTATCCCAGCCGAAGTCATCTTCAGGAGGGCACGGTGGGACTAAGTCACCTTTATAAAAGATGATCGGCTTGTTCCCCTTGCCCTTGTTGCGTCTCCTTCTTCATTGATAGAAGACTGTGAAGGTCTTCAACTGTTCCACCTCATACTCTTCCCGTTGGGACGAGAGTTGAAGGCACTTAGGCGGTAAGGAGATACTCCCGTCAATGACCCGGCTGATGAGGTTGGCTTCAAAGTCAACATTCCGCCTTTCTGGTTGAGTCGGCTTGGAGACGGCACTGAGGCTCAGCCTGTGCAGCTTTACCATGTCTTGGTTAACAGTGAAGAGCTGCCCTTCCTCGGCTTCATGGTCCACCTTTTGCTTCCCTTTGTCCTTTATAGGCTTAGGGATTGTCAGAGTGGGCTTCCCAAAATATAAGGAGGCATCGGCCAAGTGGCATTCATTGGGATGGAAGGGAGACTGGTCTGCAAAGACCGTATGTTGCTCCCCTTCCTTGGCATATTTAATGCACTGGTGCAGAGTTGAAGGAACAACCCAGTTTTCATGCAGCCATGGCCTTCCAAGCAGCACCTTGTAAGATGTGTCGGAGTTGATAATATAAGATAATATAAAATGTCGCTTGGGTAACAAAATCGCCCAAGGCAAGTTTGACCTCAACCCGACCAAGCGCCTCTTCGGAACCCTGATTGAATCCCGAGATCTTGACTGCGGTCACCTTCTGTAGATAAGGTGCCAAGTATAGAGACTTGTAAGTCTTCAAAGACATGATGTTGACGGCCGCTCCAGCATCGACCAAAATTCGGTTCACATCATGCCCATTGATCGTCCCCCTCATATATAAGGGGCGATTATGGCACGGAGAGGACAGCAACATGTCTTTGTCCGTGAAGGAGATGTTGGCTGTGAGTGCTTCATACGCCTGGGCCTGCAACTCTGCAACATGGGCTTCATAGGCCTCCGGGTTTTGGAGTATCTTGACAAGAGTCTCCCTGAGGTCTTTGCTCCAGGCAATGGCTTCCCAAATGGTGACATTTGTAGGAAACCGTTTCATGTGATGAATGATCTTGCGGTCCGCCCGAGCACGGGTCTTGTCAAATGGCGGGATGATCTCCGCCAGAGTCTTCGGCGCCTGGCGAGGCTTCTCTCGCTTAGAAGGGCGCTCCTCTGTATTCTGGCCTTCCGCATCTTCTTGGAACAGCGGTGCCAAGGATTCCTCCGGAGGTGGCAAATGTTCCTCAGGCTGGTCTTCATTAGAAGTACCTACTGGGCTTGAGGGCTCGACCTTGTTGGAGGGGCCGGCTTGCTCTGACGCCTTCTCGCACTTTGGCGATTTGGCTTGCTCCTCTTCTTCATCGGAGGATGTGATTGTAAAAGGGACGCCACCCGGCTTAGCCGTTGAGGCGAGGTTTGGACTCTCTGAGGAGTTGAGAATGAACGAGATTCCCCGAACTTGGGTTTCTGGGATAGGACCCGGCTTCTCCCCTCTGAATATTATGACCCGGTCAAGAGTCAGGGGACCTTCCCGTCCGCGTCCTCGGCCACGACCTCGGCCACGTCCTCGGCCATTTCTTGCCGAGCGACGCTGATATGTTGCCATGGGAGCCTTGCCTCCCGTGTCATCAGCCGAATGAGAGTAAATGTTGTCGGGTGGCGGGATCGCCACCATGTTGCAGGAGAGTTCTTGCAGCATTTCCTCGAGCATCTCTACAGTGAGCTCCTCATCTTTGTAGAATAATGAGAGCTTCTATGGGATTGGAAAATCTTCACCTTCTTCAAGACGGTGGGCTATTTCCCGGAGCCATTGAAGGAGGCGGGCCTTGCGCCCAAGCTTGTCCCAGGGAATATATTCGTCTAGAGTGACGACCCTGGTGGGACGAGAGGGAGTGTACTCCTCTAGCTCATCTATGAGCTTTTGTAGTCTTTGCAGAGGAGTTGGCTCTTTAGGAGCTTCCATAACAGCTGCTTGCTCAGCTTGCTTCTTCAACCTCCTCTTCAAATTCTTCCTGCGATTCTTCTCTTGCTTCTTTTGGCGGGCCGTCTCTTGAGAAGAAAGGGGACTTTGCTTTGGAGGTGGGACTCGCTTGCCCTCAGAATTTTGCTGTTTGCTCCGGGCTGGCTCCTTAGGAGCCTTAGTGCCACGGCTCTTTTTGGAAGTGACCTTAGTCCAATTGGCCTCCTCCGGTTGAGCCTAGAAGGTATCATTGATTGCCTGAGCAATTATTTCAGGAGGCAACTCCTGGAACTCTACTAGTCCACAGTGGGGCCTCTGGGGGCTTTGTAGTTCCACCGACTTTGTTTGGGCTGGTGGGTTGACTTGCTTGAGCTGCTGAGGCCTTTCTACAATTGGCGGCCTCGCTGGGCTGACAGATGCCTTAATTGGGGTCTTCGCGGGCTCAAGAGGTTGAGTCCTCTCTACGACTAATGGCCTTGCTGACTTGGCAGGAGCTTTGGCTGAAGGCTCTGACGCCTTGGCTTTGCCTTTGTTGTCCGGCCGAGAGTTCTCTCTTATGACGATGCCAGGCTGACTGGACCTGGGACGGACCTTGGAACTCTCTCCCGCGGCTTGGCTTCCTGGGTTCTGAACCTTAGGCCCTTTATAGGTGGCCTTGCCTTTAGTGAGTAATGGGAATTCATCATTTTTCGTAGGCTCACTTGGTCGGGCTAATCGGGAGAAAGCCTCAGTTTCTCACCGAACCTGCTGGAGAGTCTCCCTAGCGGCCTCTGCAAGATGCAACCTTGTCATGGAGTTCCCCTGAGTATCGACAACCCCTCTCTGGATGAGGGATTCAATGAAGTCCTGAATCTCTTGGCATTGCCGAGTAGGGTGAGACACCCTTGCATGATACTTGCAATAGCGGGGGTGACTCTTGGCCGTCTCATTATAATAAGACGGCGGGTCATGTGTCAGCACCCAACCATCCTCCAGAAGTTTGTCAAAAATCTTCTCAGTGTCTTCCTTAGGAAAAGAACACTGATGAGATGGTCGCCACCCTGGGTACCACACTGTGGATTTAGGTGGCTGAGAACTGGCTCCCTGGGAACTGACTCCCTCCTCCTGCGGCTCCGAGAACTGGAAGGCTGCTGCGACATGTATGACATTGACGGAGAAGTGAAGACTCCTTCGTGCATGCGGCTGCGGTGGGTCGACTAGAAATTCGCCCATATTAACCTTCCCTCGCCTGATTAAGTCTTCGGCGAGGTCCTTGAACGGCTCACAGTTGTGGATAATATGGCCAATAATTTCACGATATGGGCAATAGCCATGATGAAAAGCAGCACCTGGTGTCTGCTCCAAGGGTGACGGGTTTATCAGTCCCGCCCGTTGGCATGCGAAGAAGATGTTTGGAGTCTTCTCGCAAGGGAAAGAGTATAGCTTCTCTGGCAGCTCGACTTGAAGTGGAGCCTCCTCGCCTTCTAGTGAGTCCTCCTCGTCTTCGGATGAATCTGAGGATTCTTCAGAGAGCCAGCCCTTAAGCGGAGCTCGACCCGCGGGTGATACACCCGCCTCCCGTATGTGGGTTGGAGCTAACCCCCTGGCAAATGGGCCAAAGGGGAAGGTGGACAACTGCTGATCAATGCTTTCCAGGAACTGCAGCATGCGCCTCTGTCCTAGTTGCAATTGCCGGATTTCTCCTCGGATTTTCCGAATAGTTCTCTGCAGCGCTAGATATTCTGGAAATGAGGGAGGGGCGGCTCCTGGACCGGCGTCGGACTGCTGACTGGGAGGTCCGGTCTCGGAAGCGTTGGAGCTTGAAGCCATCGCCGCCATATAGACCGTATTAGCCGACCGGTTTGATCGACTCCAGGTATGCGGCTGTGGTGGGTCGACTGCATGGCCCAACATATTTACTAAGCCTTTTTGAATAAGCTCTTCTGCTATATTCTTGAAGACATAGCAGTCCCCGATGGTGTGACCCAACCTTCGGTGATACACACAATAGGTAGGGTCCTCTGTCTTATCCACCTCCGCAGGCTTCCGTGGATCCGGCAGGGTGATGAGCTGCTCTTTCATGCATAGATCAAAGAGCATTTTGGTATGCTCCTTTCTGAAGGAATGGGGCGTCTTCATGCGCTCCGCTAAGAGAGACGCATTTGTCTTGTCATCAGACTTCTTGCCATTTCCTTTGGACTTTCCTTCCCCTTTATCTCCATTCGTCGGGGAGAAGTCCACAACATTCACCTCCTTACCGCTAGCCGGACGGTCTTTGGAGGATTTGCCTTTGGCAGAAGCTTGTGTAGGGTGGTCAGCAAAGAGCATTTCAATCTCCGCCACCACTGTATTCAACTGGTCAAAGCTTCTGATATTGGAGCCCAGAAGCTTTTCATTGACTTCTGCCGAGAGACCCCTGCGGCATATGGTGATCGCATCTTCAGGCGTCGGAGGGTTATCGCAGCGCATGCTGACGTCCCTCCATCGCTTGATGAAGTCCAATGCTGTTTCACCCTTCTTCTGTTGAAGGGAACAAAGCTCTGCTAAGGAGACTTTGCGTTCGACCATTTGGAAGCGGTCGACAAACTTCTTTTGCATATCAGCCCAATCAGATACTGAATTGGGCTTTAACCTTGAATACCATTGGAAGGCGGTGCCTGTCAAGGACGTGGCGAAATACCGCAGCAAGTATGCCTCTTCCAAGGCTAATTCACCCATGGCTGTCATGTAATAGGCCAGGTGTTCATGCGGAGAGCTCTGCCCGTTGAACTTCTGGAGTTTCGGGGCCTTCGGGCAATCTAGTGGAAGCTTCTTGAATTGATGATGGAGGGGATATGGCACGCTGTACAAATCAACGGTAGCCACACCCTCGCCATGTTGAGCGAACTTCGCTTCCACGATGCGCTCAATCATCTGCTTCTGCACCATGAGGCTTTCTGCGACGGGAGTAGCAGACGACCGCACATTGGCTTCATGCGGCGGGACTTCGAAGTCCACCGCCAGTGGGAGTCTTGCAGCGGTGACAGAGGCATTGGCTGCTGCTGGAATGGGAGAAGGCTGCTGATCCGTTCCAGCCGGTGCCGCCTGAGGCGGGGCAGGAGCCTCCTTTTCGCGCAAGAGCGACTGTAGCAGTTTCTTGAGCTCTTGGTTCTCCCGTCGAAGTTCTTCCACTGTGGGGGCCCGTGGCTCTTCCCCCAGTTCTTGCTCGTGCCGGGAGTGACTGTCCTCATCAACATTGTGGACGTCTTCCTGGCGCTCTTCTTGCCGTGCCGGCTCGTGCTGAGATGTACCGGCAGCCGGCGCCTGTTGCGTCTGGGCTAGATTCCGGGAGACCGGCCTTGACCTCCTCAAATATTGGATGGGTTGGTCAAGCTCTCCCGAGGTGTTCTCGGACTGTTTGTCGCCGGAGGTGGCGTAACAGGTGAACACTTTGACAGTGTCATCGGTCACCTGGACCACCCGCTTTTTCTTGGGCGGTTGCCGCTCCGGCTTGGGCGGCATTCCCAGTATGTCAAAGACAGATACTCGGGATATAGATGCTTGAGGGGAGCGATCCTCCTCCATATGTGTAGAACTAGCCCATGGGGAGGTCGGTCGCACCTTCTTACTGGCTCCTCGGCGCTTTTGCCCCCGTAGGGGTTGAGACGTAAATCTCGCAGACGTCGAGGCCTCAGTGCTTGGCGGACTTCGCATTCGCTGAAGTTCTGACATGCGGAAGGGCTCCTCCGCCCTAGCACGCCTTATAATCCGGGTCTCCTCCTTGGTGACTCAGATTTTCTTCAGATGGAGTTGACGCTCCTCAATTGGGTTGCCCCCTGTCCTTGGACGGGGAGCTCGTGGCTTGGGCCGTTGCAGAGGGCTCTGGGTTGCCGCCGGTACGGCACCCTTCTTCTTCTTCGCTCCGTCCTCCCGGACTTGCCGGAGGGGCTCGAAGCGGTTGGAGGTAGGAATAGTCGGGACGTGACGATCCCGTGGCAGGATCGGCTCGCCTCCATCGAGCCGGATGCGAATATCTCCGACGATTATAGTCTTGCCGGAGCGAGAGACGGCCGCTTCGGGCTTTGCACCCTTGCGACTACGGCGTTGCCCCCGTTGAGCAGGGGTGGCGGTGGTGGCGCCCGCCATAGGCATGACGTCATCCTGACGACGGCGACGTTGCCCCCGTTGAGCAGGGGCAGCACCTCTGAGGGTGGCCGCATTGGAGTTGGGGCCATTACGGCGACGGCGTTGCCCCCGTTAAGCAGGGGCGATGCCGATGGTAATCTGGTGGACCGAGAAAACTCGGTCGTTTGTTGAGACAGAGGGCCTGACACCCTTGGTCTGTGAAGAGTTGGCCGGCCGAAGCTGGCCGGCTACTGCAATAGAGGGTCTGGCACCCTCAGGATCTGGCTTGTTGGTCGAGCAGACTCGACCAATTGTTGAAGCCGAGGGCCTGACACCCTCGACGGCTGGCTTGTGGACCGGGTGAATCCGGCCAGTTAAAGCGGAGGGCTTAACGCCCTCAATAGTCGGCTTGTGGACCGGACTGACCCGGTCAGCTACTGGGGCCAAGGGCCTAACACCCCCGACCATAGTTGTCAAGGCGGGCGCCTAGGCGATGCCTAGGCGCCGCCTAGGCGCCCAGGCGCCCAGGTGCTCTTGAAAGGGCAAGGCGCTGCAGCGCCTTGTTGACAATGGAAAAGGCACCCTAGGCGGTCGCCTAGGCGGGCTAGGCGCCAAGGCGGGGCCAACCTTGACCTGCCCAAACCGGATCCGACCTAGTTACATACATTTAACTCTTTCTTCTTTCTTTTTTATAATTTTCTTGATGTTATTACATTCTTTTATATTTTTCTAAACTTTTTACATTTACTTTTTTCAAATAGATCATTCCTTTCTGACAGCAATTCCCATAGACACTTTCCATGAAAGCCCAAGTTCATCAAACGTAAAATTTTGATGCCAAGTCCCACTCCCCCCTTCCTTTACTGGTGGACAGACAATGGCTGTTGAATTTGCATTTGCCCCTCCCACCCACCCACCCACCCACATATGCAAAGTTTCTACTAATCCGGTCCAGTTGTCTTTGAACATTGACAGGCATAAAGAAAACAGACATGTAATGTTCTGGCAAGCTTGAGAGACAAATTTGAGTAACATGATCCTCCCTCCAGAGAGAGGCTTTCAGCGTTCAAAACAGAGACCTTTTTTCTGCCCAAACATATGATAGGAAACTTTTCTGTCTTACAGCCCATGAAAACTATTAGCTCACCATATGTTCTTCCATATGAATTTCTAAGATACAGCTCCTATGGAAGTTTATCTTAAGCGTAGAACAGTGTTCAAAAACTTTTTGTGTATAAAGATGAGAGTCCTTGCTTGGTCAAAGCTGCCTTCCACAAGCATTAATGGTTCATCTTCATATTGTGTGAAAAGTAATATTGACCACTGACTTGGACAACATGCAACCAACCTTGCTGCTCAGCAATCTTACATATCTTACTTGCCACACTGGCAACTAACACAAATAGTTGTGATGATAGGGAATCACTTGGTCTAGTTCGATCAGACTTGGAAAAGTCCATATTTATTCCCTTTCATAATAACAGTGAATCAAACTATACATATGCAAATTTTCAGCCAAGATATTCACTGCACAGGAAACTCATGATTGGATATTATATTCCACAAGCTCTGCCACACTACTCTTTCACAAGCTTCATTGAAAACTAATTAGCATGTCACCATCATTTTGTTACCCTGTTTGAGGGAAAATGAAATGTCATGAGCCTTGCAGAGAAGCATCCTTTACTCTTCTTCTGTGGATGAATCCTGACATAATTTAATTACAATAATTTCTTCATGTAATTTATTTTTTTATATTTTTCATATTTTTTATTCTTGATTTATATATTGGAGGATTTATATTTTAAATTTTTTAATTAGTGGTCGAAGTGTCGCCTAGGCGACGCCTAAGCGGACGCCTTGTCGCCTAAGCGCTTAGGGACCCCGTGAACGCCTTGGGTCGCCTTGTCGCCTTGACAACTATGCCCCCGACGGTTGGCTTCTCGACCGGGCGAACCCGATCAGCTGAAGCGGAAGGCCTGACGCCCTCAGTAGTCTTCCTGGCCGAATGAACTCGGCCAGTTGATGGAGCCGAGGGCCTGACACTCCTAGTAGTCTTCTTGGCCGAATGAACTCGGCTAGTTTCTGCAGTAGAGGGCCTGACACCCTTAGCGACTGCCTTCTTGACCGGGCGGACCCGGCCAGTTGATGGGGCCGAGGGCCTGACGCCCCCGACAGTTGTTGCAGGCATGGCGGAACTGGCTTCAGCCACCGGTACCACGCCCAAGAAGAAGGGCGAGCCGACGACTGGTGGGAAGTCGCCGAAGACCAGTGGGGTTGCCAGGAATCCGAGCATGGCGTGGATGGCGACGATCTCGGGGCCGTAGGTAACGGCAGCCTTCGCTATTGCTGGTGTTGGTGGTGGTGGTGCGTAGCACAAACGGAGAAGGGCGCAGAAGTGCGAGTAGCTCTCAGATGAGTAGAGAGGCGTATACCCTCCTTTTCCCGTCGTGTAAAAGGAAGAGGAGGGAAATCAGAACCTTAAAAAAGGTTTGGAGGCTTTCTTTGACAGAAAGAAGAAAGGCGGGAAAGGTCCCACCGGGCGTGCCAGTCTGTGAGACACGAAAAAACTCTAATCGACTTTTATCGTAGATAAAATGTAGATTTTCGTTCTTTTTGAAAAGAAACATCCCCCCATCTGAGTAGAGGGTGATTCCGTGTGTGCGCATCGTATCAGACGATTTGGGTTCGGGTGCTGGACCTCTCCCCACTGACCGGAGTCAGTGTTGATTTACATCGGTCTAACGTCCGAACACCTTTGTTTGACTGTCAAAGAAGTTCCCAAGTCTTCTATAAAGGTTCTGATGTGGAGGGCAGGCTCACTCAAGAGACTCTCCATTCGTTCACCACCATGACATTGACTAGGTTAGGGTTAAGTCTGGGCAAAACCTTAGGATTTTAGAGTAGGGATGCAAAGATGCAGAAGCCATAGGCGTTTTAGAAGTAGAGAGGGATTTTCTGGACTCCGAGGGTATTTCGGTAATTTTACCACCATAGGAGTATTTTGGTAATTTCACCAGGCCAGGGAGCGTTTCTGAAATTTCTAGACTGGAATGGAAGTATGACCGGGTTCCTGGCTTCCCGAGGCGCTGAGGCTCTTTCTGGAGGGTTTTAAGGGCTCTGAGGCCATTTCTGGGCCAAAAGGGTACTACGACAATTTTACCACACCCTGTGCAGGCCTAGATTGAGGTGGCACCTCGAGTGTCGGACTGAGCTGACAACACTTCCGGATTGAGGGAAAGTAAAGAACTTCATAGAAGACTCATTTGTGTTAAGATCGCCAAAGGAGGGGGGTATACATAATTTCCACAAGTCGAGGGGTTTTCTTATATTTTTCTCGATCGAAGTACAATGACAATATGTGAAGTACATTGGATATTTTTATGACCCAACTGGATACAAAGATTGTCGGCGAATTGTCGACTGTACAGACGTCCGCTTTGGAGCGGGAGATAGGGGCGTAGCCCCAATTACCAAAGTTATGGGATATAACTGCAAATTACAGGACTTTGATCTTTTTTCGATCCCGGGAGGACATTTTTGTAATTCCGCCATTATAAGGACAGAACTACATGACTTAGTCGTCTCGGGACGAAAAGACTTACAAATATGACCCGCTGAGGGGCATAATCACCACCATGGCCCACTGAGGGGCGTAAATATAAATATACCCCGTAGGGGCATAAATACAAGACCTGGGGACTTACCCCACACGGGTCGAAACAAACGAACAAGTTCCAAACGCTGGATACTCCGAGTGCGAGAAGTGCTCCGTACGTAGATCTCTCTCTCTTCTCCACTTGGACCCTTAGGGTCTATTTATAGAAGGCGGGAGGGCCCAGAGGGGTCAAATGAGTGAATTTGTCCCGATTCTGTCAAGGTGGGGTGGCAAAAAGCCATTTTGACCCCTCTGGATGTCAAAAGGGGCTAAATGACCCCGCTGGGGGTGGCCAAAATCCACGGAGACCGGAGAGAGAGGGGGGGGGGGACACGCGACCCCGGAGGCCCCCCTTGGCGGGGTCGCGTGGCCCCAGCGGGGTCGCGCGACCCCGCCAGTCCACAGTGGGGTCGCGCGACCCCCGCCGACCCCGGCGGGGTGGCCGCGGCCCCCTCTCGCGCCCGGGAGGGGCGACCCCGCCAGTCCACAGTGGGGTCGCGCGACCCCCGCCGACCCCGGCGGGGTGACCGCGGCCCCCTCTCGCGCCCGGGAGGGGTCGTTTGACCCTCGGGCATGCGTTTTGGCCCCTCTTCGCGCCGTTTTGCTCCGTTTATGTCAACCTGAGTTGAGAAGAAGCCGTAGTGGCGCTGCGTGGGGAGGAATCTTCGCGCCCGTCCGTGCCGTGTGATACACCTGCTCGGCCGCTTTGACAGGCGTGCATGCATGTCTTCCTCTTAACTTCCATTGCCGCGATGTCACTTGTGATAATATGATCGGGCCGATAGACCCTAAATCACGAAGGTACTCCGCGGTCCGACGACATCGGCGCTACGCCGTATATTTTCCGTCGGTTGTTTTGGAATGAAATTCTCTAAGTATTTCGAGAAAATTACGGGTGCAACAGACACTGGTGGACAAAGGAGGGAGGTACTCCAGTGGGGAGAGTTGGGGTCGTGACTGCGAGGTGCTCTGCGACTTCAGCTGCTCGCGTGCACGAGTCGCTGATATCTTGCAGAGCGGGACTGGTACTGCAGTGGAGGCGGGCCCTGCTGGTGCTGGCAGTGGCGACACAAGTGGTGACGGAGGTGGCTCTGCCTCTGCTGGCGACGCTGGGTGCTGCTGCCGCTGGGCTGACCACTGTTGAGGTTGTTGGCTTCACCATCCCCTATAACGGGCGGACTGCAGTTGGCTGCGGCTGACGGCTCCTGCAGACAGGGTGCCAGGTGGTCGGAGTTGAGCCGTGGGTGGGAGACTGGATGAGCGAGAGACGATAGAGGGACGTGTGGGCGTGGGGTGAGAAGGGCACACGAGATGAATGAGGCTGTGGCCACTGCTGCAGGCGGCGGACGTTGGATGGCGGGCTGTGGGTACACCGGCTGAGGCAGCGGGGCCTGCTGCTACTTCCTGGGTGGTGCACAACAGCACGGCTGATGCAGAGGGGACTGGCGGTGGCGGATAGCAGTCTGCGGTCGGTGTGCGGTGGTGTTGGGGCTCCCCTGCTATTGTTGTTGCATCCAGCAGTGACCATGAGGGTGCGGCTGTTGTGGTCGGTGGCTTGGCTGCTGCAGGGGTTGGGCGAGTCAGGCGAGAGGTGAGAGAGGAAGAAAGAGGGGGAGAGAAGGAGAACGAGAGAGGGGAAGATGGGGGAACAGTACAGGGGAGTGGGGAAAACGACAAGTGAGAAAGGGAGAGGCACGGTGGCTGGGCACCACTCCCTCCCGTTTCGGGAACTGTGGCATTCACCTCAGAGAATAATAACTCAAAACTCGCTTAATAAAAATTTCATTAATTGAAAAATAATTGTCTACCTACTTATTTATATGGTTTAGGCTAACCCTAACCCTAATGGGACTCCCTAAACCACTTGGGACCAAAATGCCCTTGGACTCAAGAAAATAGTGCGAAAATCGCGCTGAAAATTCATAAAAAATAGAAAAGACTAAGCGGACCCCAAATATGCCAAATAAGGACTCTGCGGACTTGTCGTTCGACACTCTATGAATCAGACATCTAATGGATCCTCACGGAGCAAACTTAAGGCCTGTGTAGCCTGCGAAGCACTGACGGTGAGAAACATGTGCCGGGTCAAAGCGGACCCACGCTCTCGTGTCCTCACCATGTTCTGTGTGCATTTTTAGTTGTGTTCCGCCTGGAGACCCAACTATTTCAAGTATTCATCCCAAGAATTTTAATTACATGCATTTTTAGTTAACTGTTCTGCCTGGAGGTCTAAAGGCATTTTGCATTTAGCTCAAGATTTTTAGCTGTGTCACGTGGGTGAGACACAGGGTTTTACCAGGCACTGGGTCTTGGCACACAGTTTGACGTCTTCTCTTGCGCACATGAAATGTGGTTTCATTTGTATTGGAGCCTCACATGGTGGCTAAGTATAGTTTGCTGATGACATGAAGTTTTTAAAGAGCTGTATGCACACATAATTTTGACCCTGAAGCCCCCATCCTATCTGCTGGAGCATTTGGAGGGAATGGATACTGTTTTCAGGGGAAGTACCATTGACATAGAGAATATTTGTCTTCGACTCCTTTCTTTATTTTTTCATTAGAGTCGGCATCTTCTTGGTATCTTTCTTAGTAGTTGGCAGCATGTCATGAGAGCCCTGCATTAATTCCTTGGATTCTTTATAGATGTTTTTTCTATTTCTTTTTTTTGGGGCAAGGAATCTCTCCTCACCTACTTTGACTGTACTCCCTCTGTTTATTTCATAAAATTGGTGGTTCGGGTCACCCTTTTTCCAAAAAAAAAAAGACCATGAAGCGATCACCCCTCCCCCAAAACAGAAGGACAAGGTAATCCCTCCTTTATCCCCTTCTTCATTTGGACAATTGTTACTCCAGTGACAGGTTGGATGTATGTACCATTTCATATCCCTTATCTGATTCTTCTTCTGAAGAGCAAAAGACCACCAGAAACGGTCAATGACATTAGAGTAAAAAAAATCTAAAAGGTTTTCCTAGCAGATTGAAGCAGTGAGATCTTAGAGAAGGTTTCTCATATAGGCCTTCAAATACAAAGAAAGGTGGGTCAATTTTTCAAGCTTTGGGCCAGTGATTTGGGATCAAGGGAGAGCAGAGCAACACAATAAGAGCTAAACATCAAGATTGCAGGAAACCTCTTGCAGTCGATTAACAGTGTCCAGCAGATTGGTAACCACTCTGCTTGTAGATTGCACAGGAGAACTTTGTGCTCGAATAATCCTGGTAACCTGGAATGGCAGAAGTTTGAATGACCCAATAAGCAGGGAGCTGCCACAGAGATGTTTAAGAGACAAGAAGATGTTGTCAGCTTTCTTCAAAAGGATAGGGTGGAAAAAAGGTTGAATTAAGGACCATCAAATATGTCATGGGGATAAGTTCAGTTGATTCTGTTATCTGGCGTTTGTTTGCTCTTCAGGAAGTGTTCTAGTTGCTTGGATTACAGATAAGTGCTGAAATGGCAGATATGCAGTCATAGCTGAATGTCAGAAGCATAAGAGTTACCTTGGAACCTAATGTGGGATTTTAATATGGTTAAAAGCTAACTTTGAAGAAACTAGAGGAGGAAAGTTACAGCTTGTATGAAACATTTTTATTGTTGGATAGAGGAGAGGGGCCTGTCAGGGCACGAGGAGGAACCACCAGATCTTGGGTTTCACTGTTTATTCTTCTCCATCTGCTAGAATTGTGGAGGAAAATGAAGTGATTGTGTATTATGGAGGAGTAGAATTTATGTTGAAAACTTTTGTATGAGAGCTTTATCTCTTATTTTCAATTGGAGCACATTTATCCTAATTATCCCACTGAGAATTCACAGGAGGTGTTGAAGAGCTTGTAACTGCTCCCTCTGTTTCTTTTCTTTTTCCATTTTGGGTCAGCTTGAGTCTCTGTTTATGTGATTTGATCTGCTACCCTGGTTGTACTGCCTCGGTTTTTAGTTTAGAAAGTCTGTGGTGCAATCTACATTTCCATTTGAGAAAAACGTTGATAGGTCAGTTTGTCCAGATTTACATCACTAATATCCACCTGCTTGTTCTATGATTCGGACGGTTTTGCAGTAGTTCTAACACTGCTGAAGTTTGCTTGTAAATCCTAGTGTCGCACATGGGCACCGTTGCCTCCTGATTCTTCATTGAGAGACATTGACATTCTGTTCGAGAGTTAGAATTCCTTTAAGCCTATATACATTTTTTCTAGTGTTTTCTGTTATGCTTGGGTATTTGTGCTGCACTTTTTGGTCTATAGGCCATCGTATGCCTGAAATTTCTATTTAAAAACTTATCTTTGTCTAATAGGTATTGCTGCTTCCAAGTGATCCTCTTGATTCACGGAATATATTGCTTGAAGGTACATATTTTCATCTGTGGTAGCTTGTACTCGGTTAATTTTGTTGATATTTTGTGGCAGGCTCTTGCTTTCAACCATGGGGTTCCTTTCGAAACAACTTTGTTGGTCCTATTAAACTATCTTTTGAATATGATTCATCAGCAATTTTGTCTTCTTAATATTTTTAAATGTTTAGGACATTGGTTTGATGTTATTTTTAATCTTATAATTGGTTTTAGATTTATGTTGATTATAATTTGAAATACCTTATTGGGGGGTTTGGAGAAACACCAAAGTTGTTCCATTGTAACATAAAGGTCATGGGTTCATAATTGTAAATACTCCCTTTAAGAATGGCCAAAAGCTGTGTGAATTTGATGCTCCCCAGACCTGCATTCGTGGAAGCCTCATAGCAAGGGGGGTGCCATTTTATAACGGAAAATGCCATATTAGTAAAAGTGAAGTTTTCCCAATAAATTTTCGTGCTTTCATTACAAATATAAATCCCCAATCTTTGTTGATATTGGACAGATTTATTAGTCTTTTGTAGTGGGGGAATATGGCATGGTCTAAGCACATTTCAACAAAAGTATTTTTCTTTTCCTTTGAAAGGTGGCTACGAGAAGATTAGCGACGTGTGTTTCATTAGTGGTGGCAAAGATAGACGAGGGCAATCACCCAATATATAAGACTGTATTGGGCATCCCCTAGTATTGTATGAGCCTATGAGGCACTGCACCTAGACATAATGTATGTCCGAGTTCTATACATCTAAGATTCTATACATACAACACTTTAGTACCTGCCTCAAACTCGAAGGGGTTATATGCCAAGAGTTTGCCAATAACTCAAAGTACATGTAATGTGAGATTTGGTGAGGAGTTGAACAACCTGCTTAGAAAATGAGATGTGAGGGGAGAGAAAGGGTGCATTACAAATCACCTATGACAATTGAACTCAATGTATTCCATCTATTTATGAAATTTCTAACTGCTCATGATTTGTAAAGCACTCTATATAATGGTATAGATGTGGAAGAACTGACGCCCAATGTAAGTAGGCATTGAAGCCAAACAATCTTAGCAATAAGCATCACCCATAGCGTGATGACTAGCCTTGGTACTTGATTGAGAGAATCTCCTGCTCTTTACCATGCCAAGAAATGGAAAACCACCCAACAATATGTAGAAACTCAGTAGAATGGCAGTCAGTGGGGTCTCCAGTCCAGCTGCCTAGTAAAGGGGTAGACATAACTAGCGAGCATCAGATAGTGCCATGAAGATAGCAAAGAATATGAAGAAGCGATGCATAGTGGATGGAAGTGGGAGCATTGACAAGCTAGCTAACAGTGTGCACCACATGAGCAATGTCAGGGCAAGAGATAGACAGTGTACCAAAGCCTTCAACAAGCTGCCAATAGCAAGATAGATCTATCAAATGCTCAGCATTGATAGGATGAAGCTTCTAGTAAAGCTCACTTGGTGTTTCAACCGTTCAAGAATCAAATCACAGGTTGGATAATGGCACTGATTTACTTTTTCTGAGAGTGAAGATACAATCTTAAAGCCATGGAAGTATGAGGAGGCTTAAGACCATCTCAAACTGATGATGAAGATGCAGCTTTAGAGGGGCACTGGCAACGGTATCATTCAGTGCTGTTCATATGATCCATATAGAGTAGAAGAATAGCATAACAATGTGAGGTTGCTTGAATGAAGTGCACGTAATTATGGGCACTCTCAACAAAATCAGTGTTAAGGATAACATGTGAATTGCTCAAGCAAAGGTCGTGATGCCTATTTGAGCTTATAGATGGCCTACTGAAGTAAGGTCTTCAAAACCGGTACTGGTTCTGGTACCGGTCAGGGTCAGTACTGTACCGGTTTCATTACAAACCGATGCCGGTCGGTACGGTCCCAATTCAGCCCCCCACCATATAAGTATATATATAAATATGGGTTTAAAAGTTGAAAAAATGGAAAAAAATCAGAAAAAATAGGAAAAATTAATAGAATGTAAAATCATATGTGATTGAACACAATCAACCATTTAACTCATATATTTGAAAGTTTAGCTTAAGATACTTCATTTCTTCACCATTAATGCATTGAAAATTGAAACTTAAAAACATTTCATTGAGAAATTGAGTTATTGAGAATACATACTTAATAATAGTCATATGAATGTGGCTAAGTTGAAGATCCATTCCCATCGTGGTCCATTGGTACATATCTATAACTAAATAATGCATTGGCCATTTCATTTCATTGGCACAAGAAGTTGTTGGATTCTCCAACTTCACCTCTAGTGTGCTGAGTCTACTGACCATGGCCCCAAGGCTCCAAATGAGAAGAATAAGAGTCCCCTGCATGATGAGCTTGGTCTTGTGTTTGTGCAAGCTGCCCCCAAGAGTCTTGCAGTCTTGTGCTATGATCTTGTGGATGTGGCCAAGAATTCTAGTGAGAGTGTGAGCTCCCTCCATGATCTTGGGGTTTTGTGCCATGCTGTTGCTGCCCCCAAGATTGTCAATCCCAATGAGAATGTGAGCTCGTGCTATGATAATGTGGTCTTGTGTCTTGTTGCCCCCAACTATCCCAATGCTCAACACCTCCATAAGTACCCGAATTTTGATAATCTTCTTCTTGTCGAGCAGCTTGTATTGTCCAAAAAGTTGGACCGCCTCCTCCAAACCATATATGCCATGTGCATCTATCATCATCATCTAATTTATCTTCTCCTCTACAAAGTGATTGACTACCCAGACGAGGTGATTTGGGTTGATGACTCTCATCTCGATGTTGTGTGCTTGATTTTCTTTTATACACTTGGCTTTGCCCCATCTCTGGTTGTTTTTGTTTTTGCTTTTCTGAAACTCTGAATGGAATAGTAGACTCAGACATGTTTGGTGGCTGGACATCAGACTCATCATCATGTTGTGTGAAGATACAAGGACGAGGAATTGATAGAGTGTCATTGTGGGATGTGACATTGGGCATTAGGCTCAGCAACTGGATCCTCCTCAAATTCCCTATCAAGTTCAACATCATCCAACTCTCCCTCTACTCAAGCACGATAAAGGGGTCAAATACAGGTTCATCCAAAGGACTTATTGCCTCAACCCATGCACTCAATGGATGTTTCTCATCAAATAATTCATCCAAGTCAATTTGTCTCTCACCGGCAACCCCTTCTTCTGCTCCTCCAAGTCAGTCACCTTCTTTTGCAATAGCCATTGTTGTCTTTGTTGATTTTTCATTCTAAGTCTCATGTTGTCGTGACAGAACTCCAACTTCTCTCATCTTTGAGCCTTTAACCTATTCCTCAATTTGGTGTGCATAAGACTAAAGGTGCTCCAGTTCCTTTCACATTCACTAGCAACTGTAGTTTGGCTAAGAACCTGGATAACAATCTCTGCTAATGCATTCAAGCCCATATTTTTTCTCACAGCTGCCCACTAATCAGCTGTTACAAACGAAGAAAAATGCAAAGTTAGCATAGAAACTAGTGTAAAAAATTGCGAAGTTATCACATATTATATTTATACCTGGACTATACTTCATACCAGTAGTTTGGATCTCTGATAGTCCAAAAACACCCATTTTCATTTTGAATTCATCAATTTGATTCTCAACTTTAAATCTGATGGTTTTATTTCTTGACATTGTTCTTATCACGCTTAATAACCCCTGCATCACCTCATCATCTGCGTGAAACCTTGCACTATATTGATAACAAGGGTTCAAGAAATATTCTGCATATATTATATTATAATTACATCACAAGAATTAAAGATTTTAAATTGATAAGTTATCGAAAACATGGATTAAGTGATAAGTGTTTAGACAACTTACCAGCTGCATGCAATTCATGGTGAAGTGTGCCTTCTCACCTAGTATTAATGGTGTCGCACTACCTTTGATACATGGTTGGGAATCTTTTTTGAATTCTCTCTTTGGCCCTATCCAAAGCTTCATATCGGTATTCCATGTCATTTTTGTTATCACCATCTACCATCCTCGGAATTTGAACAATTGGCTCAACCAACCTGAGATACCTTTGGATATTTTACTAGGAGCTTGTGAGACACGGAATATTTTCACGTAGGAAAAATAAATGAATGTTCTTTTTTAAAAGAGACATTCCTCTGCATAGAGAGGGTTATTCCGTGGATGCGCATAGTATCAGACGATTTAGGTTCGGGTGCTGGACCTCTCTCCACTGACCGGAGTCAGTGTTGATTTATATCGGCCTAACGTTCGAACACCTTTGTTTGACTATCAAAGAAATCCTAAAGTCTTCTATAGAGGTTCTGATATGGAGGGCAGGCTCACTCGAGAAACTCTCCATGACTACTCATTTACCACCGACCAACAACAAAAACTATGTTAGGGTTTTAACTGAGGTCATGTTTGGGCAAAACCCTAGAATTTGGGAATATGAAGATGATTTGGGGGAAGCCGTAGGCGTTTTTGAAGTAGAGGAAGATTTTCTGGATCCCGAGGGCATTTTGGTAATTTTACCAACCCAGGGGTATTTTGGTAATTTTCCCAGGCCAGGGACATTGCTGAAATTTCTGGACTAGAATAAAAGTAAGATTGGATCCCTGACTCCCCAAGGCGCTGAGGCTCTTTCTGGAGCGTTTTAGGAGGCTGCTAGGCCATTTCTAGGTCACAGGAGTATTTCGGTAATTTTTTCATACCCTACACAGACCTAGGGTTGGGGTGACCTCTGAGTGCCGGACTGAGCTGGCATCGTCCCCGGCCTCAAGAAGTGACAATGGCTTCATAGAAGACTCATGTGCGTCAAGTTTGCCAAAGAAGGGGTATACACAATTTTATAAAGGTCGGGATTTTCTTATAATTTTTCCCCGAGGACATACATAACACATGTTGAGTGTTTTTGTATTCCAAATGAGTACAAAGGTTGTCGGCAAGTTGTCGACTATACAGAGTTCCGCGTTAGAGCGAGAGATAAGGACGTAGTCTCAATTACAAAAGATTGCAGGGTATAACTGCAAATTACAGGACTTTGGTCTTTTACGGTGCCGGGGAGGACATTTTTGTAATTTCGCCATTATAAGGGCAGAAATACATGACTTAGTCGTCCCGGGACGTAAAGACTTACAAACATGGTCCGCTGAGGGGCATAAACGTAAATATACCCCGTAGGGGCATAAGTACAAGACCCGGGGGCTTACCCCACGCGGGCCGAAACAAACGAACAAAAAGCTCTGAATGCTCCGGGTGTGCTCGTCCGTAATGTCTAAATCTCTCTTTTTTGATTTAAGAAACAACCAACATGGCCCACTGAGGGGCGAAATTACAAGAATACCCTCATAGGGGCATATACACAAGACCTGGGGACTTACCCCTCGCGAGTCAGAACAGACGAACAAACGAACGAAATGCTCCAAGACAATGCTCCGTCGGTTGTAGCTTGTGTGTATCTATCTCTTCTGGACCCCCGGGGGTCTATTTATGGAAGTGGGGAACCTCCCCGGGAGTGTTCGACCCCGTACGGGTCCAACGGGATGAAAATGACCCCGGGGAGGTCACTTTTTGATTTCCGTGCGCGGGAGATGGGACCTCCCCGGGGTGGGAGGTCCCCGGGCCGGTCCGGGACCTCCCCGGGGTCGCGGACCCCCGGGGGGAACCTGCCCGGGGTTGCGACCCCCCGGGCGGGACCTTCCCGGGGTCGCGACCCCCCGGGCGGGCCTGCCCGGGGTCGCGGGCCCCGGGTGGGCCTGTCGGGTGGGTCCTCCCGGGGTCGAATGACCCCGGGGAGGTCTCCTCGGGGGCCGCGCGACCCCGGGAGGCCCTGCTTGCCTGCGCGCCAACCCGCCCGGGGCCGGGCGACCCCGTACGGGTCCCCCCGACCCCGGACGGGTCCCTCTCACCCCGGACGGGTTCTTTTCACCCCGACGGGAGTTTTTTTTTTTTTTGCACACAAAATTTGCTTCCAACAGAGCTCTGCTTCTCTGAAAGTGTTTGCACAACTTTTGCGATTTTCTTTGCATTAGGATCAAGAGTTTTCAAATGTTCAAATATTCTTTATCCTTGATGAGTTCTCTGATTGTCACTCTATACTTATGCAAAGTCTCCAAAACCAAAAACTATGTGGCAAATCGAGTTGGGCCTAGTCTGATGATATTGTGATCTCCTGTCTTTTGCCTGAAAATGGTAAGGATGTGATGGTGGCCATAAATGAAAGTACTGATAACTTGTGCATGGTGAATGCCACTTTCAACCTCTTCTTGTGCTCCAGTACTTCTAACATTAGATCTAAACCATGTGCTGCACATGGAACCCAATAGAGATGTCTTTGTCTCTCCATCAACATATGACCAGCTCTTTTGTAGTTTGTTGCATTATCAATAACTATTTGGACCATTCTCTCCTCTCCAACTTCCTTAACAATCTGATCTATTAGATTGCATAAAAATTCAACATTTTTATGATTATCAGAAACATCTAATGACTTCGAAAAGATTGTTCCATGTGGACAATAAACAAGAAAGTTGATCATTTATTTTTTAATGGTCTTTGCCCATCCATCACACATTAAGGTGCACCCTCTTTTATTCTACACTCTTTTAAATGAGTCTATCCATACTTATAGCTCATGAACTTCCTCATCAAGCAAAGGGCCATAAATGTCTTTTGGCTTAGGTGCAGGAATACCTAAGCCACCTCTTGTAACGGAGTCGATCATTGTTTGAAAATATGGATTATCAACAGCATTGGCCGGAACATTTGCATAGATAAATCATTTAGAGATCTGCTGCCATTGCTGTGATGCAACTGTCTTCACTTGTTTCCATCACTTCAAAGCATTCTTGATACTTTTTTGTTGAGCATCATCTTTCTTGAACAAATGATGATCCATTGGTCTAACAGATGGATCTGCAGGAGATGTTAAATCTCCCCCCCAACGAAGTAAAGAGGACCTTTAAGTAGCAGACATAGTGTTTGTTCTAGCAAGTGATGGCCCTCTTAGTCCTCCTATTGTACTCCTGGAACGTTGCAAGTCAGTAGCAAGAGTTGAAGAAGTGCCATGCCCAAATTTGCACATCTCATCCTCATGCAATTGCCTCATGGTTTCATGTATTACTACTCTATATTGTGCATCTTCTTCTTCATTATCTTCTCCATGAAGATCACTTCCTGGTGCTCCAATTGGTGGACCTCCTATACCTTGACTCATGATCTCTTCCCTCATTGTTCATCATGTGTTTTTTACACTACCTTCTCCTTTTGCCTCCCTTTCAGAAGGTCTTTGAACATGTGTCTAACCTGATCTGATGCTTTAGTGCATGAGACAACATCTCCTCTTTTTGCTGCCAAGTGCTCTTTTATTTTGGATATCCCTCCCCCTATTTCTTTCTCACATGAATTGCATTTTACCCCTTGTCTTTGCATTAAGTAAAGTGGCATATTGCCACCGTTGATCATCAGTACGACCTGCCATTTCTGTAGAAAATCCATACATAATAAAAATGTATTAGATATAACATCCAATTTAAATTAAGTTGAAGTGCAATTGAGCACTCATTATAATTCCAACTAGGCCACATAAGATGTAAATAATGTTCAATTGCATCTAAATTAGCTTAATTTCAAAAAACCCCCAATTTTAGAACCCCAATTAAGGTTCAAATTGAGGATTTTCTGATTTTATATAAATCAGAGTGCAATTGAGAACTCATTAACCCCAATTAGGCCACATAAGATGCAATTGATGTTAATTTACATCTAAATTAGGTTAATTTCAGAAAATTCCTAATTTTAGAACCTTAATTAAGATTCAAATTGGGGATTTTCTAGTTTTACATTAAGTCAAAATGCAATTGAGCACTCATTAACCCCAATTAGGCCATACATAAGATGCAGTTGATGCTCAATGGCATCTAAAATAGGTTAATTTTAGAATAGCCTCAGCTTTATAAGTTAGAACCCTAATTAGGGTTCAAATGGGGGATTATCTAATTTTATATTAAATCAGAGTGCAATTGAGCACTCATTAACCCCAATGGGCCAATTAGGCCACTATTGGTAATGTGAAAATTATTCAAATGTACGATGAATATATACAAGAAACAAAGATACGATGGTAGTCAACAGTCAAAGTCAGCAAATCCAAGCACAACAGATGCAGTCAACAGTCAAAGTCAGAAAGTCCAAGTGCAGCGGATCAAAGTGTGAACAATAGGGCCTTCTTATAGTGCCAAAACAGTCACTTGGACTGAACGTGGGCGCCCACCGCCACCAGTTGGTCAGGGTGGGGCCGGCCAGCGACCCCACCTTGACAGGGTGAGGGCGGCCAACGCCCCCACCTTGACCGGATCCCCATTTCTAGCGCCCGAGCGCTCCCCGCCGCCAGTCTGACAGGGTGAGGGTGCTCAGCGCCCCCACCCTGACCAACTCACTTCTCCCACCGCCCCCACCTTGACAAGGTAGTCCTCTCTAGCGCCATTGGCTGCCCCCGCTACCAGCTTGACTAAGTGAGGGTGCTCACTACCCCCACCTTGACGTAGTTCTCCATTCCAGTGCCCAAGCGCCACTAGTTGCCACTTCGACTAGAAGGGTGCGCTCACCGCCCCCACCTCGACCCAACTCCCCATTCCAGTGCTAAGCGCACCCAGGTGCTAGACGGCTGCAAAGAGACGGTTCAGAGGATGAATTTTTGATGTTGTACGAAAAAGCCCAAACAGTTTGCACTCGGGTGCTGCGCGTACCATACGAACCCCTCCGAAAAACTGGGATAGGCAAACGAACAAACTCCGAGCAAACTATCCCTGTCTCGTAAAATGGCGTTCTCCATACGGCGACGCTCCCCCTAGATAAGCTGGTCATCAGCTTCCATCCCCGACAGTACAAACTCCAATAAGAATGCACACATGTGGCGGTCCAAGGGAAAATGGCGAGGATAGGACCCGAAGTGGTTGTATTCCCATACACCTCTAATACGCCTGATCCGGCTCACCTCTACCATCCCTTCGCCTTCCATGGCCTCAGCAACGATGCCTTCAGCGATCCAATGGTGCCCCCTATCCATTGTGGAGAAGATTTCTAACGTGAGCGTGGGAGCGGTGACCGAGGGCATAGGTTTGCTCGTACGCCGTATAACCGAAGCCCTTCTGACCTCTCGTTCTGTCTGTTCGTGGGCACTGCGGCTATCTCCAGAGTGAGCCATTATGTTGGATTGCTGCAGGATGAACAGATAAATGAGATGACATAAAAGGTGCACGACACGAGCTGCCTGTCGTCATCTTCGATTCTGACAGATGACCCGTGGGGGATATTTGTCTGCAATGTGAAAATTATTCAAATGTACGATGAATACATACAAGAAACAAAGATACGATAGTAGTCAATAGTCAAAGTCAGCAAATCCAAGAGCAGCAGATGCAGTCAACAGTCAAAATCAGAAAGTCCAAGCGCAGCAGATCGAAGTGTGAACAGTAGGGCCTTCTTATAGCGCCAAAACAGTCACTTGGACCGAACGTGGGTGCCTACTGCCACCAGTTGGTCAAGGTGGGGCCGGCCAACGACCCCACCTTGACAGGGTGAGGGCGGCTAGCGCCCCCACCCTAACCGTATTCCCATTTCTAGCGCCCGAGCGCTCCCCTCCGCCAGTCTGACAGGTGAGGGCGCTCATCGCCCCCACCTTGACCAAATCACTTCTCCCACCGCCCCCACCTTGACAAGGTAGCCTTCTCCAGCGCCAGTGGCCGCCCCCGCTACTAGCTTGACCAAGTGAGGGCGCTCACCGCCCCCACCTTGACCTAGTCCTCCATTCCAGCGCCCAAGCGCCACTAGCTGCCACTTCGACTAGAAGGGTGCACTCACCGCCCCCACCTTGACCCAACTCCCCATTCCAGCGTTAAGCGCTCCCAGGTGCTACCCTGACCAACCAAGGGCGCCCACCGCCCCTACTCTGAGCCAATTCTTCATCCCAGCGCCTAAACGCTTCGAGCTGCCACCTTGACAAATTGATGGCGCTGAGCGCCTCTACTTTGACAATTCAGAGGCTGGGAAAGACCCTAGCTAGACCAGATGGCTTCGCCCAGTGCCTCCACGTTGTCCAGATGGCCTCTCTCAGGGCCCTTGGCTTCCTCATACCCTTATGCTATAAATACTAGGGAATTCCAATAGACAAAGAGACGAACAACAGGAAGATGGACAAGGAAGGTGCACTGGAGACACTCGTGGAGCAAGGCATCTGAGGCTTTTCTGATCTGATTTGGGATTGTCCACTATGCTGCGGCTGCTGTCCAGACTTGCTGTTGACCATTTTTCGAGGGTATATTTATATGATCATTGATCATCAATCAAATAAAAAGGAGGATTCGATCCATAAAGGCGTTGCCAAGATGTTTCCGGGCATTTCCTAATACGACAAGTTGCTCTAGTTGATCCATCCAACTGTCCCAGTTTACTCAGCTATCTCAGTTGATCCAGTTGTTCCCAGTCCACTCAGCTGCCTCAGTTAATCTAGCTGTTCCCAGTCCACTCAGCTGTCCCAGTTGATCTAGCTATTTCCAGTCTACTCAGCTATCTCAGTTGATTCAGTTATCCCCAGTCCACTCAGCTACCCCAATTGATCTAGTTGTTCCCAGTCCACTCAGCTGTTCCAGTTGATCAAACTATTCCCAGTCTGTTCAGTTGCCCCAGTTTATCTAGCTGCCTTGTCCCATCCCGCTGTCCCAATTTACACCGCCGTTCCAGTTTATTCAACTATCTCAGTAGACTTAACTGTCTCAGTCAACCCAACAACCAGTCATGCCCTGGGCCATATTTCCCCCTGATGTCTATTTTATTCTAGTCATCTCAATCACTGACCTATATTCGGCTTTGCCCCAGGTCAGCTATGATCCAGACGCATAAGCTATCCCAGCCACCAGCTTTGCTTCGGGGCAGTTACATCTCGGCTGCCCCTCTTATAGTTGTGGCCGTGCCACCCCCCCTCTACATGTCTCGGCCAAGGCATGGAATTGTGTCTCGATATAGGGGCTTATCTACTGTACCAGCAGGCCTTTGCCCGAGCATGCACCCATGCCGGCACGCTGGTGCTCTAAGGGATGACCGACCGCTCAACTCAGGCGGAACCCGGATCCCTGCACGGTCAATTCAACACCAGTAGTGCTGCATTCGGGGTCGATACTTTCCAGCACATAGTCTCCTGCCCGGGACATTGTCATGTAAACAGTTGAGTTCTTTAAGATTGAAATGACCCGGGGACCGGCATTAGTGACGGAATTGTCCTGTGCTTGCACTTAATATAGAACCTTTACTGTATTTATGTTATGCCTTTCACGGCTTACATCAATGAAATGTGGATGATTATGTTTCTGATATTCCCACTTTCATGATTTTGATATGTCACGTTCTATCCTCGATAATGGTCCCTTCTTTACTATTACTTCATGCCTTTCTTTGCTTACCCCCTCTACAATGGAATGAGCCAAGGTGTTCGGATTCACTTCGATGTAAATAAACATCGATTGCTTGCGATCGGTGGGGATGACGTCTTGCACTCAAACTTCTAGTTCTTTGACATATCCACACTTGTGGAACTTTCCTGGTGCTAACTGTTAGACGGCTACCTCGTCACCAGTTTCACGTTCCCTTGTGTTCTCGGTGTCCTCCTCTTATACCCTATTCCCTTAACTCCACAACATGCAAAAGGGAAGAACAAAACCACATGGATGGAGATCCGAAACCCGAAAAACAGCCACATATGATGTAATTCTATAATTTTATTAACATTTTTTTTAACAATTTTTTTTAAAGTTGAAATGGAGTTTTTTGGCGAAGAAATGGCTAGATCTGGTCGTCGGCGGCTGGATCTGCTCGTTGTTGGCGGCTTGGGTTGGTGGCTGGTGACGATTGCCAGCGTCCAGGTGGCTGCGCCTATGCTGTGGCTGACCTGTGAGTGCTATGCGACTGTGGCTGCGGTCTCTTGGAGGCACCCGGATGGCCGGATCTAGTTCGCGGTGGGGCGATTGCTGGTGGATTGGGCGAGCGACTGGTGGCTGGTTGGCTATAGGAGGGAGGAGCTGCGCAAGGGAGGGGTGAAGGGTCTTCCTCTCGCGGGACTGCAAAGTGCTGCCCGTGAGAGGACAGACCCTTGTTATCGGATGGTCCTGATGGGGTAAACTGGGGGGTACCAGCCGATTCGGCTAGTATCGCCCCGGTTCGTTCGGTTTAAGTTTTTTTTTTTAAATGTGTATCAGCCGGTTCCGGTACCAAACTGGCCAAACCGGCCCGATCAAGGCTAGTACCTGTACATACTGCCCGGTACCAGTACGCACCTACGTACCGGGCGGTATTGCAGGCCATGCACTAAAGACAACAAACATGCTGAAATGGAATAAAGAGGCCAAGAAGAGGCTTCATATAGACCCTCTCAGAGAGTTCACTTCGAAGGGAGGCATTCTTCACATCAAGCCAATAGAAAGGCCAACCACGAAGAATAGTCTTTTTTTGAAAGAAAGTGTGGATTGTACCATCAATTTTATTGACTAAAAAGAGGTAGTACAATGGGAAAGGTTTCACAACCTCACAAAAAAAAATAAAAGAGAGCACAAGTTACAAGAAACAACTTACTACTCTATGTTATAGGAAACAGCCCTCCCCTAATCCTTTGGAGACATGATGGATGTTCCTATACCACTGGTAAATAAAATAAAGTGCTCTAAGAGAAATATTCTCAACATAAAATTTACTCTCCCAGAAAATGGTGTCATTCCTTTCCCTCCAAATGGTCCAATGATAGCATGAGGAATGAGGCTGATGCGAGCTCTTCGCACTTTTTATGAAGTGGCAACTCTTAATGCCTAAAATAGATCCACATAGTCTGGACTGAATCAAATGACACTGAGAATTGGAACACTTGGCTGAATGCCTGCCAAACTTCCTTGCTTATAGGACATGTAAACATTAAATGGTCTACATCCTCCGGATTGTCACGGAAGGAACAATAGGCATCAGTCCAACCTCCATTTTTGTCTATGCAGTTCGGTAACAATCCTTTTTGCAGACAGAAGCCACATGAAAGCTTGGACTTTGAGTGGTGACTTTGCTTTCCATAGTTGTGAATAAAGGGGTGTTGCACCCTAAAAATAAGAAAAAGAAGAAGAAGAGAGAATAAGAAGAGGAAGGTCAGCCTGGTCCGGATGGGCGTCAACCTATCCGGACCTGACCATCTCTCCCTCCTTCTCTCTAATTAAAGAGAAAACGTGTGTGGGGGGGGGGGGGGGAGAAAAGGTGAAGACCTAGTCTGGTCCGGATAGGCTCCAACGTATTCGGACCAGCCAGTCCTCTTCCTCTCTCTCAAATCAAAAAAAAAAAGAAAAGAAGAGGGCCTGGTCCAGATAGGCTTTAACCTACCTGGACCAGACCACCCTTTCTCCCTCCCCCTCTCTCTTTCCCTAGCCTACTCGGACCACCTAGGGGAGGAAACTAACCCACTCGGACTAAAACCCTCTCTCTCCCCCTCCACTTTTGGACTGGATAGGTCTCCCTTGGGACCTATCCGGCCCGGATAGGTCTCCCATGTTAGTTAAAATGTGTACTGCAAACCAATCATATGAGATATGATGGAATACTTTATGTACATTCTTGTTCGAATTTTATTTATGACAATAATATTCATTATGTTCGTATTATGCGTATGCGTAGATTATAATGAAGTCTATAAACTTATGCAATGAAGATTGAATTGCAATAAGATTGCAATAATGAGATCAATCTTCTTTAAACATAAGTTTAGAATCTTCTTGGTCATACAATGCTTGAGAAGGACATTAAGCATTCGGATAGACCAATACGTGTTGTGTCTGCTCATGTGATAAGGTTGACTGATCTCATAATCACTTGTGTGAAGATACTAAGATCAACACGTAGGTTTAAATTGGAGAATGAGTTCACTAAACTGATCCGATTAAGAAGCTCTAGATGGTAATTATATCTAATTGTCTACCAGAAGATTCTTAGTACATAGCGGCACAGTTAGTCCTCGGACATGATTCATCAAGGACACCTTGCATGAGGATTGCTATGTTTTGTTCTCGGGTATAGGGACTTTAATCACAAGTCCCAGAAGCTCGGGTTTTGGATATAGTGGAATCCATACAAAGGGGATTGAGTGACAATAGTAGATCATTCACTCTCTGATATAGATAGAGAGAAAATGCCCTATGAACAATACTCAGGAAATCCCTGGCCAGGGTTACTTGGTTCATTGGAAAAGGAGTTTTCTAATGAGACCTTTGAGTACATGGTTCATTAGGCCATAATTGATACAAGGGTTTGACAATATCACCATACCCTTAATTATGGAAGGGACATTGCCTGAATGAAGGACCATAGCTGTGCGGTAACTGTAGACGGAAAGGTCCGAGAGTGGGTTTTTAACCCCTTTTGTTTTGTGGGGTTACGGAGTATTGCTTGATGCTTAACGTAACCTAAAAGCCGAATAAGGAATAATCAAGAGTTGATTATCCATCATGAGATGGTGAATTAATTATTTAAGAAATAAGGTGATTAAATAATTAATTCTATGTTAATAGTTAGCATGGTTAAGCTAAGTAATTCTTAAGCTTAATAGACTTAAAACCAGACTGACATTGGGTCTAATGGGTCACACACATTAAGGTTACGAACGGCGGGGTATTTGTGCAATTGTGAACTTGTGAAGGTTTTGTGAAAGCCCTAGTGGAGTCTATAAATAGTTGCATGGAGGAAACCCTAGGCCAAGTATCAATGGTTCCTCCAGTAGGGCCGTCCCTTCCTCTCTCCTCCCAGACCCATCATCCCCCTCCTCTCTCTTCTCCCTCATGTCTCAAACGTTGAGACTATGTCGGAGTGTCATTGAGGTGATCACTCGTGGGGCGCTGTGTGGAGAGAACTCCATCATCCATACCCCTGTGGATATCGCTAGAGACTGGACACTTGTGCGGTTCTTTACCATCAAGAGGGTTCGCTTTCTGCTTCGCTGCGATTCGCGTATCGCAGAGGTGAAATCGGATCCCTACTTTTAAGAAATCAATGGAAATCAGAACAAACAACGACAGACGGGGATAAAAATTTTATTCTGCTACATTTCTTGCTACCCCGTCCCGGATCCTTACATCTCTTGGGACCTATCCGGTCCCATTCCTCCCCCTCTCTCCTTAATAAAAAAAGGGAATGAGGTAGGGGAGACCTATCTGGTCCGAATAGGTCATAGGTCTCCCTTAGGACCTATCCGGACTGGGTAGGTCCTCCCAAGGACCTATTAGGTCCCATTCCCCCCTCTCTCCCTCTCTATTTAAATAAAAAAAGAAAATAGGGGGGGGGGGAGACCTACCAGGACCAGGTAGGTTCCCTAAGGAGCCTATCCGGATTGGATAGGCCACCCGAGGGACCTATCTGGGCCCAGGTAGGTTCACCCTCTTGCCAGTTCTATACATACTTCCCTAGGGGCCCTCATTCGAGACAAAGGCGCATGGATTGAAGCCCATGGAAGCGGGAGGAGGAGAAGTAAACTCCTAGTTCATTTGTGTTTTGTGTGCCTCCACTAAGGAGAATGTGTGCCCAACAAGGCTATGTTGCACAAATGCCCTTGGGTTTGCATGCGTGCTTATGTGGTTATGCCCTTTATAATTTCTTGTGTAATTTCTTTGTGGGATAATATTGTAATTTTTTAAAACAATTAGAAATTACACAAACAAATTACAAAAATCTCTCTCAACTTTTTAGAAATTGTCAGAATGCACTTAGGCTTTCCAAAAATCACCAGACTGCCCCTAGAATTTTCATAAATTACTAGAATGCTCCTAGACCTTTCAAGAATTACCAAAAACCATTGCGCTTCCCGAAAATTAGCAGAATGTCCTCGGTTGTCCAGAAACTGCATAAAAGCCCCTATTCGGCTTGGAAATTACACAAAGCTCCTATCCAGCCCAAAAATTACCAAAATACCGTTGTCTAGGTTCTTGCCTTTTGTACGATTTGGTGGAGCGGAACCATGCCACTTCCCTGAAGTGGTGTGCACTCTCCTGAGTTTGGCTTAAGGCTCACCATGTAAATCTATGTGCCATTCTATGGCCAAGAACTATCATACCTGGAAAACCTAGAAAGGGGATGAAATTGCAAATAAAAATAGAAAATGGTGAAATTATAAATAAATCTTGGAAAGCTAAGAAATGACAGAGAAGTCTAGGAAATCCAAAAAATTGCAATTATAGTCTACGGAGTCCAGAAATGACAATAATGTCTAAGAAATCCAAAAAATTGCAAATATACCCTAGAGAGTTAAGAAATGATAGTAATGTCCATGAAATCCAAAAAATTGTAAATATATCGTGGAGAGTCAAAAAATGACAGTGATACCTAGAAATGTCAAGAAATGACAAAAAATATCCTGAAAAGTCAAGAAATGATAGAAACATCAGATAAGTCAGAAAATTATAGAAATATCTTAGGAAGTCAGCAAATGACAGAAACGTCTAGAAATGGCAAGAAATGACGAAAATATTCTGGAAAGCAAGAAATGATAGAAATGTGTAGGTAAGTTATAAAATTATAGAAATACCCTGAGAAGTCAACAAATGAGAGGAACACCCAGAAATGTCAAGAAACAAAAATCAAGAAATTGTGGACAAACTTTGAAAAGTTAAGAAATGACATGTAAGTCCAGGAAAATAAAAAATTTGTAGAAATACTCAGAAAGGGTCAAAACTGCAGAAATATCCAAAAAGAGTCAAAAAATGCAAAAGTGCTCAAGAAGGGCCAACAACTGCAGAATACCTAAGAAGGGTCAGAAACTGTAGATATACTCAGGAAAGGTCAGAAATTGCAAAGATATCTAGGAAGGGTTGGAAATTACAGAAATACCCGAAACGAGTTCGATCTCGATGGAATTTAAATCTTACGGTCAAATCTTTGCCAGGGGCAAATTTAACTGTCTAATCGTGACCATGAGCAAATCCAACCGTCCGATTGAGGACAAAACAAATTCAATGGTCCGCTCGTGACCATAAGTAAATTCAATAGTTCGATCATAGATCAAAGCCAAATCCATGGTTTGATTGTCGACAGAAGCAAATACAGAGATCCAAGTATAAGCATAAGCTCATCCAATGGTCGGAATGTGACCGGATGTAAACTCGAAGACCCGATCACATAATCGGGACTAAATGTAAAGGTTTCATAAGACTGATTGTAATCCAAATTACATATATTCAAGAAATGAAAGTCTTTAAATTTCTTGCAAGAGTATGTATCCAAAAGGGCGATTGTCAAGATCATATCCGTTAGGCAAAACCCACAATATCACAACGGATCTTATAGATATCAAAATGATATCTTTTACAATTAAGTAAGAGTATTCGGACTTTATGTCGATGTAAATAAACACCGTCTACGATCAGTGGGGAAATGTCCAGTACCCGAACCCTAAATCCTCTAATAAACTCAATTCGCGGAATTAATAATGCGCATGCTATTTAAATAGATATAAATTTGCATTTATGTTCAACAAATGAACATCTTAAATTTTTCCGTGTTAAACAAGGGGGTATGTGAGTGTTGCTTCACCAGTAATTGTTAGAAACCTTTACCTGAGGAAGACTTGGCTTTATTGCCCCAAACTAACTGATCAGTTGCATTCCCATTGATCTTAACAGATTGTAGCACAGCCATGAG
Source organism: Amorphophallus konjac (assembly GCA_022559845.1). Lineage (NCBI taxonomy): Eukaryota > Viridiplantae > Streptophyta > Magnoliopsida > Alismatales > Araceae > Amorphophallus > Amorphophallus konjac. The sequence continues at coordinate 354,027,599 of CM040119.1, read as the reverse complement.
CCCCATGAACTCTGGAATCTCTGCATCATTAAGACTACTTCTCAATGAGATTGCCTGCTGAATATTGCCTGCCACTGAATAATAATTCTGGTTCACCATCTTACATTTCCCTCTGACCAACTAAAAAGTCCTAGGGAAAGCTTGCTTTAAAGGTTGACCCTCCACCACCGGTCCAGTCAGAGACTCAGAACAGAGTATTGCTGCCATTTCCTACCCTAGTTCTGATAGCTGGTTCCAAGAAAGGGTCTGCCTTAAAGATACCTTTCCAAATAGGTGATATGTAAGAGCTATTATCCATTTCCACAAAAAATTCCTGTCACCTGTAGTGCTTATGAACTATAGCACATTTCCAAAGTGGATAGTCATCTTCTAGCAGTTCCCAAACCCAGTTGCCGGGTAGAGATAAATTCATCTGTTGCAGATTTTTGACACCCAGTCCCGCTTGCTGCTTGGGTTTGCAGACCACATCGTGCTTCATGAGAGGAATACCTTTACAATTGTTCTTACACTCAACTACAGGAGTCTCCTCCTAATGGAATCAATCCTCTTGCATATTGTAGCCAACATGTGAAACACTGAAAGGTAATGAAGGGGCTTTGCAGATAAGACTGAATTTAATAGTGTGATTCTCTTTCCTAAACAGAGATGTCAGGCCTTCCAGGCAGTCAATCTCTTCTGCACTCTGAGAATGAAAGGATTCCAATCAGCTAAAAGGTTTCTCTAGTGAAGAGGAAGCCCCAAATATTGAAGTGGAAAATTTTGAACTGTGCACCCCATTGTTGCAGCAAACTGTTGAAGGATATGATCCTCCAAATTTATACCCACTAAGTATGTTTTGTCAAAATTGATTTTGAGTCCTGAATAACCTTCAAAACTTCACGGGACAATCATCACCATGTTCAGCTGCTGAAAACTACCTTCCAGAAATAAGAGTATAAGTGGCAAACTGTAAGTGGGTAATGTTCCTCGACTCTCTTCAGATAGGTGTATAGTTTATCCAACCCAATGGCTCTGCTTATCCAACCATGAAGAATAGTAGCAACAGTGAGAATGTGAATTGAAGTCATCTTGGCTAACGGAGCACAGGTCTCTTCATAATCAATGCTATATACTTGATGAACCCAACAACTACTAGTCATACCATGTATCACTCAATAGCACCACCCAGCTTTATCTTGATAATTTGGACCTAGTTGCAATTGATAAGGGTAATGCTAATTAGAAGTGAAACAAGATCGTACGTTTAAATCTACTGAAGAGCATGGTTCGCTAGCTTGGACTGGATCAGCCCAAGTCAGGTGACTCGTATTGGATCTCGGCGAACCCAAGCCATGATCCGGGGTGGATCAGTCCGATCCAGTATTAATTATTTAAATAATAGTATAATATTCAGAAATTATAACTTTTTAAAAATAGAAAAGATAATAATGATGTAATGATATAACATTAAACATGGATCTTGCATTCCATAGATGAAGAGCATGAAACTCTATTTTCGAGTTTATTGAGTTATTGATTATATAAATAATTATATAATATTAACAAATTAGTTAAAAGTGAAAAAATAGATTGTAACATTATTTTTCTTGATAAGAAACCACCAATTTTATTGCTAAATAGAGGTAGTACAAAAGAAATAGGTGAGATGTGAGCTTGGGGTTTGCTAGCCTTGGGAAAAAGGGATGCATGTGAGTTGGGCGTTGCTGCATTTGAATTCAGGTCTCTCACACTCCGTGTAGACCCGAGTACCACTGTGTTAGGTTCTGCATCCTAAAAAAAAAAGAGATGCTCCTCAACCTAGAAGGAAAAAAAGAAAGGAAGCAACATAAATAAGTCTACACTAGGCAACGCTAACAGCCCTCTTCCAGTCATCCAAAGACATAACAAAGAATAAAATGAGCCCATTGGAAAAGAAGTGAGAGGGAACGAAGGGAAATATTCTGCACATAAGTACTTTGACTTACGTAATTTATGCATCATAATCATGTAAAAATCAGAGAAGAAATCCCTAAAATTTCATGAAAGTTTAATTTCACAAACAAAAATACCACCAAGTTGCTTGAATTGTGTGATTCGGCCAAGCCCTAAAAACTTTAATTCACGCATACTTTAGATTGATGAAATAGTAGTTTTACAAGTTAAAATATAGGGTAAATGGTCCAAACATTGCAAGGAGTTTTGATTTTGTGAAAAAAAAAGGGTCAAAAAATGACCTCCAACATGCAACTCAGCTGAGCTGGTCCGAGTCTCTGCCCTATTCATACCAGATCAGGCCGGTTCCGAGTCGGTGTGGATTGCCCCTGCAGCCCTGCTGAAGAGTTTGCAGCTTCTCTTGTGTAACTTGTTGCCATTTGGGGTACTAAACTACGTGCTGATAAGTCTAAGGCTCTTGAAGTGCGCAAATGGCTACAAGAAAGGTATAAAACTGCAGTAAATATAAGTGACCATAAGAAAATCAAAGCGATCAAGAGGATACTAATCTCGAATAGGATAGCATCAGGCAAGATTCACATATGGCAGAGTGGGACCAGATGGGGAAAGAGAAGTACTAAGGGGAACATCAATGCACACCTCAAAAAAACCAAACTAGACATGACTGTAGACATAGGTAATAGGAGGGAGAAGGTAGAAGGGAGTTGGACCTGGCCGGATGAGTAGACTCAACGGGCTAAGTGGATATAGTCTCAACATGAGAGCAAGATGGCTCAACCTGAGCAGAGAGCTTAGACAATGAGTGGGAGACAACAGGTGTAGAGGGGGTAACTGAAGTGGGAGATTGAAAAGAAAGGGTAATGGTAGGAGTGAGGATTGCTTTCATGAATCTTGGTGACATTTCGGCATGTTTAAGATATCTTGAAGAGATCCTAGAGAGATAGTCTCTCTCTCTCTCTCCAAAAAAATTCCCCCTTCTCCTACTCCTCTTGTCATTCCTCTCTACCTTTTTTCCCCTCCTCCTCCTTTCTCCTGAGTCCTACTCCAGTCCTCCTCCTCGTCCCTCTTATTCTTGAACTCAACAGAAATTTTATCTCATGACACTTGTATAGATAGAGATTTGAGATATGGCAAACAATAGGAGCAATATTATCAGGATCATGAAGAAAGCAGAGATCCTGTGATGGAGACATACGATGTGATACATTCCTAAACAATATGCCATGATAGGGATTCAAAGGTGCCAAAATGTTGGATCATAACAATGGCACCCTTTGTGCACTGTGTGGTTTGAGGAGAAAGCTTAGTGTGTTCATAGGGAAGAAGGAGCACAAAATATGTATAAACAAAGGTATAAAGGATGTCATAATCTAGAGCAAAGGAATAAATGTATTCAAGCGGATGTCATAATCTAGAATAAAGGAATAAATGTATTTGAGCAGAGAACATCATGAGAGAACAAAAGAAGGATGAGGTTGACTAGAGTGAGCACAACTTTGGCACAGAATGAGCAAGGAACATAATCAGAGATGACAAGAGCATGAGTAATCTCAAGAATTTAAGTGTGCTTCCTCTCAGTCACACCATTTTGCCCATGAGTATGAGAGGATAGGATTGCTGTAGTAGAATGCCATTGGTGGGAACGAGATTATATTTCTCAGATGAAATACACTTCTGGGCATAATCAATGTGGAGGACTTTGGTTAGGAAATGAAACTAGGTGTGAACTGTAGCAGTGAACTAGTGATTAATGCAGGGGGCTCAGAATGACAACATATCAAAACCCAACTAAATCCAGAAAAATCATCAATGAAATCCATATGGTAATAATCTTGTCATATAAAGCAATGGAGTTGGACTCCAAATATGTGAATGTACCAGGTCAAGGGGAGATGTAGGAGCAGACTCACATGGAGGAAACGGAAGTGTCAAATGCTTGGCTAGCTGACAGCCAGCACAAACAAATAAGGGGACAAAAAGGCTGGGACCAAGATCACCAAATGAGACAGAGATATAAGATGGAGCCTAGAAATATGTCCAAGTCCCTGGTGTCACAGATTGGCGGCAAAGAAGACAAAATCACACAACAGAGGAGAGAAGATGGCTAAAGGAGGTAGAGAAAGTTGATCCTGGTGGTACAACCCCTGATTTATACTCTGACCCTTCACAGAGGAAGATGAAGCAGTGAATACTATGTAAACAAAACCAGGAATGCAACTAGCAAAAACTAGGTTCCCTGAAAGTTGAGGAATGTAGAACATTGTTGAAAGAGTTTAAAGCATCTAGAGGGTTTGGACTGAGGAGTGACAGTTCCATAGTGTGATGAAGAGTTCCATAAGTAGTGTGAATTTGGAAGTGAGTGGGAACTGTAGCAGAAGCAACCAGTAAACAAACCGTGCTGGTTTTATCAGTGAAAAAGCCTTGATAACTATATAGGGTAATGGCATATGTAAAAGAGAGCCAGACGGTGAAAGAGTCCCTAGAATTTTGCAAATGGAGTGTTCAACAAAGAAACAGACAACATCACTGTTACTGAACTGAACCACCAACCCAAAACTCGAGTTGTTAGGTGGAGAGGCCCAGAATTTGTATAGGCACGAAGTGGCTCATGAATACCCAATTTGAGATTAAACAGCTTTCACCAACACTCCCATTTATGACAAACCTGGGTGAAGTTGCATGACTAGTGGTGCCGACACTTCTTGAAACCACAATGACCAAACAGAAGGGTGAAACCTAGAGAGCGAACCTGGCTCTGACACCATGTTACTGAACCAAACTGCCCACCCAAAGCGTGAGTTGTTAGGTGGAGAGGCCTAGAATTGATATAGGTATGAAGAATACCTGGTGTGGGACTAATTTATTTTTTCAACAGCCACAACGATCAAGACATTGAAACCCCCCTGGATGTGTGCTATGATGGTGACATTGGCATACAGATGTTTTAACCTGGTATTGGACCAAGTGAACAATGATGTTTGAACCTGTCAAATGAGAGCTCGAATTGGTCAGGCAATGTCTCGACCTAGTTGAAATAAACCGGCCTAGCCTAATAGAAAGGGGCCACAAACCCATACATTTAAGTGGGAGCGGAAAGGAATTGGATTTCATATAGAACCTGGCAGTCTCACCTTAACCGATCCATCTTGCTGGGAAAGAAACACTAGAGCAGAGCAAGGTTTTCAAACCCGGTACCGGCTGGTATGGTACCGGTTCCTCACCTCCCCCCCCCACCCCGATTTCACCTCCCCCGTATATGTTATACATATATATCCTATCAAAATTAATTAATTAATTATACAATTAACTTTTGTTACGAGGGTCATTTTATAAATAACCAAATCCCTTTAAAACCAACCCCAATCAAGGCCATTGAGCAGGCTTCGGCAAAGGCGATGGTGGCGAACACCATTGCCATTGCCGCCACTGTCGTTGCTTGATGCCACTGCCGCCGCTGTTGTCGCCTGAGGCTGCTGCCCGTGCGCCGTCCTCGCCTGAGCCTGCTGCCACGCGTCCTTGCCTGATCCTGCCGCTGCCGGAGGAGATGCGATTGCTGCAGCTGGCGAACACCATCGCCACTTTCGCCGCCGTCCTCGCCTGAGCCCACTGCCGCCGTCCTCGCCTGATTCCACCGCTGCCGGAGGGGATGCGGCTGCCACGGCTCACAGACTTAAGGTTCCCACCCCTTCTCTCTCCGTCTCTCTCTCAACAGGGAGATGAGAGTCCGGAGGAGGCAGCCTCCGGCTTTTATTTTTTTAATCTTTTAATGTCTGTACCGGACGGTACTGGGCTTAAATGGTCGGAACCGGACCGGACAAGGCCAGTACCGGTATGTACCGGGCGGTACTGAATACCATGGAGCAAAGACTCCCCTGAAGGCAGCATGCATATTTAGTGATGCTGTGGTCCCTGGCAGTGAGTTCTGTACATGGAGGTGATAGCAGAAGGTGATATCAATGACTGAGGACAACTGAGCAGCAACACAAGGAGATGTGGTAGCATTGGCTTATAGAAAGTTCAAGGTTGTAGTTACAGAGGTTCATGGAAGGCAGCACGCAAGCAGTGGCAGGTCATGACAATCAGCACGGTGGCACAGCAACAGCACAGAGCACCTGTGAATGACAATGGTGACTACGCAATGAAGATGAGATGACTGTAGTCTGCACCTTCCTTGATTGCTGATGCCAAAGAAACGAGAAGATGAGAGTCTTGTGACAGTGACAATAGAGGACAGACAAACCTCTGGTCACGGACATGAAAGGAAGTGGGGATGCAAGTGAAGTTTGACACCATAAGGAATGAAAGACATCGAACTCAGACATATGAGAGAACCCCACTGTGCTAGGAACTTGGCTTTGATACCATGTTACGGCTTGAGGTGGGAATAATGCTCTATTATTGATGAATGCAAGAATCCCATATATATACAAGAGTCAATAGGGGAACCCTCACCAGAGTTGAGTCCCCACACCTAGAAAAAGGTGTAAGTGCTATACACTCTATATACTACATGTACAACAGTAAAAATGTGATAGAGTTAATCTTTTCATCCAAATGTGGGAATTAATTGCATACTCTGGTGTTTAGGCTGAAAATATAGACTCTCTGTACCATGGAATTGTGAATGCTCCATGGAAGATATTATTCAGAACTTTAGGATTTGCCGACTAATTCACTCAGCTTGGAGAGTGGAATTTGCTATTCAGCTTCCAGTTATGTTGCAGCCAATCTGGTATGAAAGGAACTGGAATAGATTTAAAGAGTTGTTTAACAGTACTTCACAAGGGGAATTCCATGGATGGAGAACTGGCCCACAGTAGCACAATGTCAATCTCTGACTCTACTTTAACACAGAGGGCTTAGAAATGAAAGAACTGCTTTTCACGGGAAGTCAGTACGTGAAGTAATGTTTCTTCCTTGGTAGAGCAATTCTGGTTACTTTGTATTTCTAACTCCCTTTTTCTTGAAAGATGTAAAATCCAAGTGGTAGTGAGATAGAAGCATTGTGTTAACATGTGTGAGTGGAAGATCCCCCCTGAAAATAGTTTATTTTCCATACTTTTTAGTGATTGGTGTCTTTTTAATCACCTTCCAAAAAAAATTATATTATTTCATTATTTTCAAACAATTCAGAGGGAAGCATCCTTCAGCCTACCATGTACTCATCTTTGCATTATTTGTTGATAGTCTTCTCTGCTTGGTCTGTTGGCATCATTTGCAGAATCAGCCAATCCCCATTAGGATTAGCCAATGCTGATCTGATTTTAAGGGAGAGATCCATCCTTCTTTTATTTAAAATAAAAAAAAAGAAATAATCATAAGCTTGAATCAGTTTGAATTGGTTCAAAATTGATCAATCTCAGATGGAAAGTGATCCCTATCTGGATCCATATCCAATCGGACCTGGCCTGCCCCAGGCTCCCAGGACCTGGTCTGACTTTATAGTCCTTGTTGGCAAAGATGGAGCTGGGGTCATCCCATGGTTCCAACTTCCAAATATTGGCATATCTAGCTGTGGACCTCAACGTCGAATGAGTCTACATTTATGGTTTCAACAGCTCACTATCCTTTCTTTCTTTTTTTGATAACTTATTGCTATTTCCCATAGATTTACAATGGGATCATTAGTGTGAAAACTGACTGTGGCTTAAACATTTCAATGTGATAGCTCAATCACAATAAACTTTTGGCTGTTCGATTCATATGAAATTTCCCCTTGTGCAAAAGTTTTTAATAATTTACTTGCTTACAATTCACTGAACACTACTTCTATTTTCTTTTTCCTTTCTTGGTTGTATGTGACCATTTGTGGGAAAATTCTATAATTGATCTTGATTGTGATGGGTGCAATGATTGGCTCATTTTCCATTACATATAAGAAGCATTTTTTTAATTTTCATTCCTTGGATTATTATTTCTCTCATTAAGTAACTTGCTTGATTAAGCTTTCTACATTTTATATGTGGGAATCTCCACTTATTGTTTTGTTATCTTGGCAGTAAGGGCTGGCACTGGTGGTGATGAGGCAGGGTTATGGGCTGGTGATCTTGTATGTTCATTTTGACTTCTCCTTTTTAATCACAAAATTGAAGAAATGAATAAACTTTGGAAGTTAGGATATATTTTGGCACATTGATGTTTTTTTTTGATAATACCACTGTGTGTATTAAATGAAAAGAAAGTGTACAAGTATGACACAAACTCCCAAAGAGATACCCTATACAAAAGTCACACCAAGGCGGTGTGGGGCCGTTTACCCTCCCAACAAATCAAAAATAGGTAAGTTAAGGGTGTTCACATTACAAAGCACCTCCGCCCATTCCTCACTCTGGTGCAAATGAAAGAAATAAGAGAGTCTTCCACTCTAGCCTCTCTTCTAAAGATCTTGTTGTTCCTTTCACACCAAAGGGATCACAGAGTGGCATGCAAAATAAGCCACCAAACAACACGATCACCTCTAAGGGGCCAACTCCTGCCCCACGACTTGATGAAGGACTGCACCTCTGACTCTTGGCCAATGACCTATTAGGCTCTCGAAGCCATCCCCTCCTACATAGCCTACGAGTACTGACAACCTATGAAGAGGTGATCCATGAACTCGTCCTCTAAGCCACATAAACAGTAGGTCAGCTGGATGCCCGGTAGGAAGCGCATGAGCCTGTCTCTGGTAGGAAACCTTCTGTGGGAAATCCTCTAGATCAAAAGCTTCACCTTTAACGGACGCCTCAGTCTCCAAATGTAGGGAACGGAGTTGTGTTGCACCCCGCCATCCGAAATGATGATGTAAGCAAACCTAACAGAGAAGGTCCCCTCCTTTCCCCACCTCCACATCCATGCATCCTCCCAGAGGGGGTGTGGGGTGAAGCCGAGGAGGAAAGTAAGAAGGTCCTAGAATTGCTCCAGCTTGGCACCGGTGAGGTCCCTCCTGAAAGTCGACGCCCAGATGCCCCCTGAAAAAGGGGGTCAAAAGTCCGGTCAATCGTCCCAAGATGGTCCATCGAGATTGCGAATAAATTAGGAAAAAATGCCTCTAATGTGAAGTCACCACACCATCTGTCATTCCAGAAAAGGTATTGGTTGCTTTTCCCTAGATGGACTCGGACCTCGAACGAAATGATGTCCCTGCAAGAGAAGATGCGGCCCCAAATAGGAGACGTCTGGGCTGAAGTTGGAAAATCCAGGTCCCAAACTCTCCTCTTGCCGAAGTGCCTCTGCCTGATGAGTTGAGCCCAAAGACCCTCATCCCCTGCTCTCATCCTCCATATCCACTTGCTAACAAGAGCCAGATTGAAGTCCTCCACATTCTTAATGCCAATGCCCTCTTGCTCCTTAGGAGTAGCCACCATTCCCCACCTAATGTCATGCCAACCCTTACACCTCCCCCCACTGCTGTGCGAAAAGAACTTTCCTTGAATAGCTTTAATTTTCTGCAACACTGTCTTTGGGATGTAGAACACCGAGAGATAGTAGATAGGTAAACTATCCAACATCGATCTGCATAGGACTAGTCTACCCCCGTAAGATAGAAGCCTCGCCTTCTAGCCCGCCAATCTAGCCTCATACCTCTGAATAATAGGAAGTGAATCCGCACACTTAAAGAACTCCTGGGGAGGGGGAGCCCCAAATAAGAAATAGGGAAAGTCCCTGTCTGACAACCCAGAATCCGAGCGGTCTTGTGAAGTGGCATGTTGTCCAAGTTAAGCCCAACAGGCACACTCTTGCTGAAGTTAACCTTCAAGCCAACATTCTCCTCTAATAGCTCCAGCAAAATTCTCACCACATACATCTGTCTCTCATACTCTACCAAGAAAAGTATGGTATCATCGACATATTGCAAGTGGGTGACCGCAAGTTCACACCTCCCAACCTGGAATCCTCTGATCAAACCTGTAGCCTCTGTTCTTGTGGCGCCCCCTTCCCGCGATCCCGTATCGTGTCGGTGATGTCACAGCGTATAGACGGAGTGTTGTGTGCCGAGATATTTGCAAGGCGCTAAAGGCCGAACCATCACATATTCCAATAGCACAACCATACCATTTCCATAAGATAAACACACATAATTTACATCATATATTATTTTCTACATATCTTTACCCAAACGTCATATTTATATTCATTATATAGAAGAAAACTAAACCTACTTATTCTACGCAGCGGAAATCTAAATTACACCCGGATCACCCTCCGACCTACTATCCGTCGAAGTCAGAGTGCACGCTTGTCAGTTTCCTGAAATGGTTAGGCAACGGATGTGAGTCCAAAGACTCAGTAGGCATTAAAACCATTCACATGTTTATCATATAATAACCTGTGCAAATCCATGATATATGTAAAGCTAATCACAATTTCATTGGATTGTACATATACTATGAATGCGAAGGAAATATAATAGAATAGAGTAATTTTCATATTTATAAGAAAATGTATATAACAAATCTTATCTGACTTATAAATGACATGGTACATATCTTAGTTAATTCAGAGCTTATACAGATAAGTTTATTTTCAGATCATATCAGAGTCATATATCAAATTTGAACTTCATATTAAACTATGCCTGTTTACAGAGTCACATAATACATTGGTTATTCATCACATATTGAATAAGCACATATTGGACATGCATCCCGTCACTATAAGCAGTAGCAAACATATATCTAGGCATCCATACGTCGACTTAAAGATAAATGGTCTAGACGCTGGAGCCTGTCGGCCTTGATCAACCGCGCAGGATCGAGAGTTAATACTCCACCATTCCCCAGATAATTTTCTTATTTTGGGTTCTGGATTTTTCAGAAGTCCGTTTGTCCTCGGAAATGGGCCTAATCCCGTAGCGGAAGCTAACTACGGTTTGTCGCCCCACACCTCCTTAAAGTGACACAGTCCATATGTTTAATTATTATTATTTATATATTTTTTCTTATTACATAGTTATCTTCGATAGTAAAACCTGTCATTAAAATTGTTAAAGTAACTGATTGTCATCGAGTCATATTTTAATATCATAAATCAAAATTTAAATCATAGGACAGTGGGCCAAATTTATTAACTAAATAAATCACCATTATTTAACTAAATAAATCATCATTATTTAACTATATAAAATTACACTTCTAATTATTAAAGTAAAATTATTGTAATAGTAATTAAATAAAGAACAAATTTTAAGAATAAATCATCGGGTCAAATATGTTAAATAAATTACTGATTTAAGCAAAAATAATTACATCTCAAATAAAGTCAAATTAAAGAAATATAAATATCAAATAACATGCCGTCGGTTTATCATGTGCCTACTTTTAGGGTGGACTTCCCAAATTAAATTTAATATCTCGTCCGAGCTCCCGTAATAATCTTTACGTAGGAAAATATAATTTTCCTGTCCCAAAAATAATTTTTATCTTATTATATCTTCCTCAAATACTAAAATTTAAGCAACCCGCAACTTACCCGTAAGAAGGGCTTTTACGTAAAGTAGGGCGAAACGTTCCAATTAAGTTTCTAAATTCTCCGTCCAAGCTTTTGTCAAATATTTATCTTATTCTAACGCCATATTCTCTTCTTCGTTTATTTATAAGAGAATGAGAGTGGGAAGAGAGATGAGAGAGAGAGAGAGAAAGACTAAAGAGAGATTAGAGAGAGAGTAGAGAGAGATTAGAGAAAGAGTAAAGAGAGAGAGTAGAGAGAGATAAATAAAAAAATGAGAAAAAGAGAGGGAGAGGTGAGAGAACGTGAGTGAGAGAGAGAGAAAGAGAGAGAGAGTTGGAGGGGGAGAGGGGAGTGGGACGTGGGAGAGGATGTGGGAAATGGAGAGGGGGGAGAGGGTGGTATTTATAAGGAGGGAAAGGGGGAGGATAAGAAGAAGAGAAGAGATAAGGAGGGAGATGGTCACGTGGGGAGGGGGGGAAGGAGGATAAGAATGGGAAGAAGGAGATAAGAAGGAGTGGGGGGGGATAAGGTTGAGAGGGGGGTGCGATGACGTGGGGGGAGGGGGAAAGAAAGAAACGTGGGTTTTTTTTTTTAATCCTCCATCGTATGAAGAAGGAGGGAGATAATAGAGGGGAGGGATTTTTGTATAAAAACCTCTTAAAACTTAACAATAACAGGGTCTTAACATATTAATCTATTATTTCTTATTTTTGACCTACCAAATGTCAAAAGTTAAAAATGTGTTCAACATGAAACTTGTAGATCTTTGAATTATCTTTCCAATGGGTCTAATATTGACCATATTATGATATTCTATGAAAAGTTATATATTATTAAAGTGAGCTATCTATTTAATTTGCTTAGTGAAATTTGTTAAACTCATATTCACTATACCGTTCAAGGTACTGGGCTTTAATTAAGAGAACGTAAAATTTATATGGGCTCTAAATATAAAATATTTAATTATTTTTAAGTTTCAGACGGATTCGGGTGTTATAGTTCTCTACCATACCCTACTAAGAACACTAGCTACTAGCGCAAAGAGGAGGGGAGACATAGGATCTCCCTGCCTGAGGTCCCTGCCACTGTGGAAGAAGGAAGTTGGCTTTCCATTAATAAGAACCGCGAAGGAGGCAAAAGAAATGCAAGCCCTGATCCATCGGATCTATATGACCCAAAACCCATAAGCTCTATCACATCAAATAGGCAAGACTAGTGGACCTTATCATAGGCTTTTGCAAAATCCAGCTTCATGACCTCCCCTTTCCTCCTCTGGGTCTTCATAACATACAAACACTCATGAGCCACCAAGAAATTCTCCTGAATATAGCATCCCCTTATAAAAGCTCTCTGGAAGGAGCTGACCATCTTGTCTATAACTCTAACTAATCTCTCTCCCAACAATTTTGTGATGATCTTATAAGTTCCATTCAACAAGTTGATAGGCCTGAAATCACAAAAGTTTTGTGCCCCTTGCTTCTTGGGGATGAGAACAATGAGGGTTTTATTAATTCCCTTCAAGTGGGTTTTCTCCTTTTGGAATTCCTTAATTGTTGCCAGCAGATCAGATTTGATAACATCCCAACACTACTGACAAAAGACCAAGGGGAAGTCATCTGGCCCTGGAGCGCTATCCCCAAACTGCCTGTCTAACCTCCTCAATGAAGGTCTGCGAGATAGCAATCCTCTCCTCATGAGACAGTCGTGGAAGAAGTCCATTTGCAATCCTCGATCTGAAATGATCCTCCTCAGGAAAAAGTCTGGAATACTAGTCCCTTGCTAGCCCTCTAATCTGCTTCTCTGAAGAGATGGAGAGGTCACCCACCCGAATGCAAGTAAGGGTGTTGACCCTCCTCCTTCCAGATGCTATGCGCAGAAAGTAAGTTGTATTTCTGTCTCCCTCTTTGATCTATCTGTCCCTTGATCTCTACCTCCAATAGTTCTCCTCTCTGGAAAGAATCTCATCAAACTGACATCTCAGAGTGTCTCACAGCTTTCTATCTTCTGCGTCCGTAAGGCTTGTCTCCTCCAGCCTATCCAGACTCTCAATCTGCTATAGAATTCTGTCCTTGGCCGCCCTCCTCGGGAGGGTTTTTCCATTCCTCCAGGTCTTAAGAACCTCAGCAGTGTACCTCAATCTAGAGACAAGAATAGCCATAGCAGAGCTGTCGGTACCCTGTGCAGACCATGCCTTCCAGACAATATCCATGAAGTCGTCCTCCCTGAGCCAGCACCTCGTCATTCTGAATGTAGACCTCCTTTCTTGCAGACGACTGGTCTTCAAAAGGATTGGCTTATGATCCGAAAAAGATTTAGCCAATGGGAGTACTTGAGCATGAGGGAAATGATCCACCCAATTCACAGATATAAGAAATCTATCCAGCCTAGAATAAGAAGCCTCCGCTCTCATATTGGACTAGGTAAAGCAGCCATGTGCCATGCCAATATCTACCAAAGTCGCCTACTCAATGAAGGCAGCGAAGTCATCCATGTCCCCTGAAAGAACAGTATCACCTGACCTCTCCCATGGGGCCGCCACAGCATTAAAATCTCCTCCTACACACCAAGGCCTACCCGACGAGAGGTGTAGGCTAATCAACTTCTCTCAAAGTAGCCGCTTCTCCTCTCTCCCTTGTGGCCCATACAGCCCGGTGAAGTCCTGTGGACGCACTTTTTATCGCTCATAAATTTATTATGTCTTTATATCATTTATCTTTTATATCGGTTTATTAGTGCGAGGGCGTGCCAGTCACAGAGTGACAATTTATTTGGACTCTAAGACTGAGATGGTCTGCAGCCACTGGTGCGCGTCGTCTGACTGATCAGACGATAGTGGGTATCGGGTCGGGACTGGAACCCGCCGTGCCATAAAGGTCACGACGTTAATTACATCTCCCCGCAAGGTTGTCAGTATCGGTTTCGGACTCGGTTTCGGCCGAGTCCGAAACCGGCCGAAACACAGTGAAAAGGTTATAAAAAATCAAAAAATATGTAAAAGACAGAAAAAATATATCAAAAAATATAAATAATCACATAAAAAATAGAAACTTCATTACACATGCATTGTAAAGAAATTGGATTAAGTGCATTACACAAGAAGACTAATGGGTTCAAACATTGAAGTTATTAAACAAATTTTGAGTACATATTAAACATGAAATAGGCTCTAACTGTACAGTAAACGTGATCCTTACCTAAATGATGATGCACTAATATGGATAATAACTAGAAGAACCTTCTCCCTCATCGTCTGACTTTTTATGTTCATACCCATATGAAGGTTGCATGTATGGTCTATATTTACTATAACCAAATAATGAGGTAGCCAAGTCCTGCATCCCTCTTTGGATCCCTCTTGGAGTGTTTGGTTGGCTTGATTGGAATCCAGTATCAGCATAAGAATCTTGAGGAAGAGAAGAGGAACTGGTCGGATATGGATGGAACTGGAATGCTGGTTCATGACCCCACCCATAAATGGTTGCCTCCTGTTGGCCACCTCCATAACCTGATGGATGCCCATATTGACTCTGTGAATCATGTCCTCGCTCACCCTGCCTGTATCCTCTGCCTGTGTCTGCGTGGAAGGAGGAAGGACCACCAACACCGCAAGTAGTAGCACCTGCAGTTGCATTGGGATCATCATCATCACCAGCATCATTATCACCATCAGAAACCAGCCGCCTTTTGGCCTTTGGGGGTGCTTTTTTCTGTTTTGGTGTGATTTCTTTAGCCACTCTTGACATGAATCCTCCTTCCCTTGGCGTGTGTCTCACATAAATCTGCTTCAACTGCTCAATTGCCGGGTTCTCTCGAGCAGCAACACTTGTCCTCTCAGTTAGCCCATGCACTAATGTACTTCTTCTTAAGGATGTAGGTGGCTTGCCCATTCTTGGAGTGACTGGCCTGCTATATGAGTCTGAGTGTCTAGCTGGCTGAAAATCATGCTGCTCCTCAGTGTCATCAACAACCCCAGGTGGGTGCCTTCTCTGGTGCGCATGAGTATCTCTGGCCCTCTTTGTTTTTCTTCTGAATTTGGGATCTCTTGCCTCATCTTCATCTAGTATGCCCTCTGCCCATGTTCTATCATCAATATCAAAAACGGGCTCATCAACCTGCACTCGTGTCTCCACCCAAGACTGCAAGGGATTATCATCATCAAATAAGGCATCCACATCAATTTCTGCAGTGGCACCTTCAGCGACGCGTTTGTCCCGCAGCTGTTGTCTCAACTTCATATTTTTTATTCTCAACCTCATATTGTAGTGGCAATAAACTAATTTGTCTAACCGTTCAGCCTTTAGCCGATTGCGAACCTTTAAGTGTATAAGGCTGAACGTGCTCCAATTTCTTTCACATTGGCTTGCTGATGTGGTTTGACTTAACACCCTGATTGCAATGAAAGCCAATGCAGAACTGCTCAAATGTCTATTATTCACCATTACCCACCAGTCAGTTGTTCCACCAACATGAAAAAATAAATATAAGTTGTAAATAAAAATCAATTCTCCGTGATGTAATTGCAAAGAAAGCACAAAGATAACCTCATACCTGGGCTCACTCTTCCCACAGCGTATTGCAATTGGGAGTCAGAATACGTCCCAGTTCTCATTCTATAGTAGTTCATCTACAAAAATAAAGTAATAGATTAGCATAACTACTTAAGTAAATTCTATACCTCTTATTCATGAAATCAAAAAGGCCAATCTCTACTTCCGCCTGAAGCCTCTTTTCTGGTGTCCTCGATAAACGACCAATGACGTTTAAAGTCCCTTGGAGCACCTTGCCATTAACATGTGCATTAGCATCATACATAAATCGAGGGTTGAGGAAATAACCTGCATTTGTGTATAATTTTCTAAATGTTACATATAAAATAACCTAAACAATAATGTATCAATACAAATAATCACTCACCAGCTGCATGCAAGTCGTGGTGTAATGTGGTGTCCCATCTATGATCAATAATTTTCTACCACTTTGCATATTCTTTGGGAAGGGATTCCTGCAACTCCATTTTGGCACGGTCCATGGCCTCGTACAGATATCTCATATCATTCTTCTCATCGCCATTCACCATTCTTAGGACCTTCACGAGGGGGGTGACTACTTTCATGTATCGTGAGACTCTGCCCCAGAATTTGTTGTCGTCCACGATGTGGGAGACATCCAAATATTCCATCTGAGCATTAACATTAGATTTGTCGATGTATTTCCGCAGGGCATTGTGGTATATGAAAGCTTCCAGCTCAGTCTTATACCTGTGCAAAGAAATGAAATTTGAATCAAATACGGATCATAACTATAAGGATAAAGAAGTAAGAATTGAGTTCAATCTTATACCTGTGCAAAGACTCCAAAGAAATAAAATTTGAAGCAAATCTGGTTGGCCCTGCACGGATGATATCTCGCCCCCCACTTGCATGTTCCCTGAACATGTTCAATATCCTAGGATGGCCATAAATATACTGGGTAATCCTTTGTGCCCTTTCAACTGTCTTCTTTACATGATTGTCCTTCCCAATGTCTTCCAGAATCAAATCTAGACAATGTGCGGCACATGAGAGCCAGTATAAGTGATTGCTCTTCTGCATCAATTTCTTCCCTGCAACCTTATAACTAGCTTCATTATCAGTCACTACTTGGACAACATTGTCCTCTCCAATTTGGTCTACCATGTTATCTATCAAATGAAACAAATAATTGGCATTTTTTTCATAGTTTGATGCATCTACATATTTTACAAATACTGTACCTTCAATGCAATAGACCAAAAAAGTAATCATGGATTTCTTCGTGGTACCAGTCCAGCCATCACACATAATAGTGCATCCTCTCTCCATCCATATGTGCTTGAAACTTTCAACCCAGTCATGGAGTTCCTCAACCTCTCCCTCAAGGCCACGCCCGTATATGTCTCGATGTGATGGGGCCTTCAAGTCAGGGCCAGCATCTGCTATGGCATCTAGCATAGGTTGGAAATATTCGCTTTCAGCTGTATGTGCAGGGACATCTGCATGAAAAAATCATTTGCAGATACTTTTAAATGCATGCCCTGCAACTTCTGCTGATTTTTTGACCCCTCTCAATGCAGACTTGATTTTAGGTTGTGTAGCCTGGGGCCTTCTGTGGAGATAGCTGCCCATGGGGCCTGTTCTCTGCGTCTGTGGGGCAGCACCAATGTCAGGACGTCGTGCAGCTGTATTTTCGTAGGTCCCTGAACCCATGGGTGCCTTCCCTTTCCTTTGAGCGGCTTGTTTACGCTCCCTTGCTTCAGTCAGCTCTGAATCTGAATCCTCAGTGCCTTCTTCATCATCATCCCATCTAACCCTTCTGCCAAAAATCTCCTCAACAATTTCAACCTCATCCTTAACCCTTTGTTGCATCCTCTCCTTTTTGCCCAGAAGGCACTGGCGCATCTTTCTCGCACCTCTCGGGGACAGTGGTAACATTGTCTCACCTCTCCTCGTACCTCTGTCAAATGTTGCTTTCCTCTAGTAATTCCGCTATGTATTTCCCTACCACAATAATTGCATTTCACCTTTCTTCTCTTAGCATCAACTAAGGACAGGTAGGCCCACCCCGGATCCTCCTGCCCTTACTGCTCCTGTGTTTGTTGACGTCTAGGCATGATGCTGCATTAAGACAGTCAAAGACATTCTCTTGTAAGTACAATGTAAAAAAGGCAATTCAACATGATAGAGCTCCAAATTATTGAATGAAGCTTAATTGAGCTTCAATTGACCCTTACTAAACCTAATTAGAGGAAAGTCCCAAATTTAAGGGTGTAATTAGGGCCAAATTAACAATTTTAGCCTAGTCACTCTTCATAAGAATTAATTACCAGCATGCTCCTGCTTAAAATTATTGAATGAAACTTAATGGAGCTTCAATTGACCCTTACTAATGCTAATTAGAGGAAAGCCCCAAATTTAAGGGTGTAATTAGGGCTAAATTAACAATTTTAACCTAATCACCCTTCATAAAAATTAATTACTAGCATGCTGCTGCTTAAAATTATTGAATGAAGTTTAATTGAGCTTCAATTGACCCTTACTAATGCTAATTAGAGGAAAGCCTCAAATTTAAGGGTGTAATTAGGGCTTAAGCAATAATTTTAACTTAATCACCCTTTATAAGAATTAATTACCAGCATGCTCTCGCTTCAAATTAGTCAATGAAGCTTAATTGAGCCCTAATTGACCCTTACTAAACCTAATTAAAGAAAACCCCCAAATTTAAGGTTGTAATTAGGGTTTTATTTGAAGTGTTAAAAAGTTAATCATGGATTAAAATTAACCTACAACACAACATTTAACCTACAACAAAATAACTTTCAACAACCCAATTGTTGCACCCGTAATTTATCGTGCTAAAGGTTCGGGATTTTGATCTCGCATGTGACAAGGTTTCGGAAGCGGTGTATCATCATCCGATAGGATATTCCTACACGGGGTCCCTTGTTCGGCGTAGCGCCGTCCCGTCGGATATTCCTAAGTTTAAGGCTTTATAGCCCACATGCGATGGCAATATAAACCCCTCGGGGGATGGCCACCAGCCAAGCACAAGCCACAATGATTGTCAGGATCATGTGGTTATATTAAAATCCCTACGGGATTAAGTCTCCGCCCTTCGAACGTGTAACCCCAAGCAAGGAACACTTCTACAACAACGAAGGAGATGTTGGAAAAGGTCTACGTACCAAGCACAACGTCCCTCGCACGTGTATCACGAGGCACGAACAACAACTCGTCCTCCCGCAGCGGCCTACGGCACGAGGAAGACGACAAACGAACAAGGAGGCGCTCCCTCTCGCTATTCTCCACGAGGCACGGCGAGAACCTGAAGCTTCAAAGCCCCGGAGGCCTCCTTTTATTGAACTCACGCGAGGAATAGACCCGTCCGGGGGCGGAGGGACCCGTCCGGGGTCACCCTTACCCGGACGGGTCCGCCCAGGGCAAGAAGAGTCCCGCGCGGGACTCTCCCTAGGCGGGCGGACCCGCCCGGGGTCGTCCAGACCCGGGCGGGACCCACCCGGGGTCCGCGACCCCGGGGAGCCCCCCCTCGGGGTGCGTGCGGCCCGGGTGGGGACCACCCGGAGTCCGCGACCCCGGGGAGGGGTTCCCCGGGGCGCGCGACCCCGGGCGGGACCCACCCGGAGGTTCGCGACCCCGGGGAGGTCCCCCGGGGGTCCGCGACCCCGGGCAGGTTTCCCCCGGGGAGCCGCGACTCCGGGGAGGTCCCCTCCGGGGAGCCGCGACCCCGGGCAGGTCCCCCGGGGGGTTCGCGACCCCGGGAAGGTCCAGGACCGTCCCGGGGACCTCCCACCCCGGGAAGGTTCCATTCCCGCGCACGGACTAAAAAAATTTGAAAGTGGGACCTCCTCGGGGTCATTTTCATCCCGTTGGACCCGTACGGGGTCGAACACTCCCGGGGAGGTTCCCCACTTCTATAAATAGACCCCCGGAGGTCCAAAAAAAAAGGAGAAGCTACTACAAGCAACAACCTACGGAGCACACTTGAAGCTTTTTGTTCATTTGTTTCGGCCCGTGTGGGGTAAGTCCCCGGGTCTTGTACTTATGCCCCTACGGGGTATATTTACGTTTATGCCTCTCTGCGGGCCATGTTTGTAATTATGCCCCTCAGCGGGCCATGTTTGTAAGTCTTTACGCCCCGGGATGACCAAGTCATGTCTTTCTGCCCTTATAATGGCAGAATTACAAGAATGTCCTCCACGGGATCGTAAAAGACCCAAGTCCTGTTGTTTGCAGTTTTACCCTGCAACTTTTTGTAATTGGGGCTACGTCCCTACTTCCCGCGTTAGTGCCGACTTTTGTACAGTCGACAACTCGCCGACAACCCTTGTACTCATTTGAACTATAGAAGCACTCAGCATGTTTTATATGTATCCTCGGGTGGAAAAATTATAAGAAAACCCCCGACTTCGGAAAATTGCATATATACCCCTCCTTCGATCAAATTGACAGATGTGTGCCTTTCATGAAGCCCCTTATCATTACTTCGGTTTGGGAGTTTTGTCAGCTCAGTCCGACACTCGGGTTTCATTCTAAACCTAGGTGTAGGGTATGGTAAAATTACCAAAATACCCCTACAAACTAAAAATGGCCCAGTAGCCTCCTAAAACCCTCTAAAAAAAGCCTCAGCGCCTTGGGGAGTCAGGGACCCGATCCTACCTCATTCCAACCCAGAAATTTCAGAAATACCCCTGGCCTGGGAATATTACCAAAATACCCCTGGGATGGTAAAATTACCGAAATGCCCTCGGGGTCCAGAAAACTTCCCTCTACTTCAAAAATGTCTATGGCTTCCGCATATTTGCGCTTCCATTCCTAAATCTTAGGGTTTTGCTCAGACCTATCCCTAATTCAGTCGTTTCTGTTGGTCGGTGGTGAGTGAGTGGACATCATGAGCTCTCCAAGAGAGTTTGCCCTCAACATCAGAACCTTGTAAAAGACTTTAGGGATTTCTTTGACAGTCAAACAAAGGTGTTCGGACGTTAGGCCGATGTAAATCAACACTGACTACGGTCAGTGGGGAGAGGTCCAGCACTCGAACCCAAATCGTCTGATACGATGCGCAATCACGGAATCACCCTCTATACTTAGAGGGGGATGTTTCTTTTCAAAAAGAACAAAAATCTATATTTTATTTACGATAAAAAAAGTCGGTTAGATTTTTTCCGTGTCTCACAGACTGGCACGCCCGGTGGGACCTTTCCCGCCTTTCTTCTTTCTGTCAAAGAAAGTCCTCTAAACCTTCTTCAAGGTTCTAATTGCCCCTCTTCCTCTTACAGGACGGGAAGAGGAGGGCACATCTCTCTGTTTATTTGAGAGTTCTTTGTGCATCTGCACGCCACTCCTTTCGTGCTACGCACCACCACCACCAACAACAGCACAGCGATGGCTGCCGTTACCTACGGCCTAGAGATCGTCGCCAACCATGCCAGGGTCGGCTACCTGGCAACGCCACTTGTTTTCGGTGACTTCCCAGCGGTCGTCGGCTCGCCCTTCTTCCTGGGCGTTGTGCCCGTGGTTGAGATTAGCTCAGCCGCGGCTGTGACGACCATCACTGAGGGTGTCAGGCCCTCTATTTCATCAACTGGCCGGGTCCGCCCGGTCAAGAAGACAACTGTCGGAGGCGTCAGGCCTTCGGCTCCAGCAACTAGCCGGGTCAATCCGGTCAGCAAGACCATCACTGGGAGTGTTAGGCCTTCTCCAACAACTGATCGGGTCCGCCCGGTCAATAAGACAACTGTCGGCGGCGTCAGGCCTTCGGCTCCAACAACTGATCGGGTCCGCCCGATCAACATGACAACTGTCTGGGGCGTCAGGCCCTCGGCCCCATCAGCTGGCCGGGTCAGTCCTGTCCACAAGCCAACTATTGAGGGCGGCAAGCCCTCCGCAACAGTCGGCCGGGTTCGCCCGGTCAACAAGCCAGCCGTCGGGGGTGCCAGGCCCTCGGCTTCAACAATTGGTCGAGTCTGTTCGGTCAACAAGCCAGCTTCTGAGGGTGCCAGACCCTCTGTTGCAACAGCCGGCCGGGTTCGCTCGGTCAACAACGCGACTGTCGGGGGCGTCAGGCCCTCGGCTCCATTAGGAGCTCGGCTGGTTGTCGGGATGAAGGGCTTGACACCCTTAACTTGAAGAAGATCTGGGTCACCAAGGAGGAGGCCCGGATTATAAGACGTGCCAGGGCGGACGAGCCTTTCCGCATGTCGGATCTTCGACGAATGCGGAGTCCGACAAGCACTGAGGCCTCAGTCTCTCTGAGATCTACAAATCAGCCCCTGCGGGGGCAGAAGCGCCGTGGAGCTAGCAAGAAGGTGCGGCCGACCTCCCCGTCGGCCAGTTCCACGCACACGGAAGAGGATCGCTCCCCTCAAGCATCCACATCCCGAGTGTCTGTCTTTGATAGTCTTGGGAGGCCGCCCAAGCCGGAGCGACAACCGCCCTAGAAAAAGCGGGTGGTCCAGGTGACCGATGACACTGTCAAAGTGTTCACATGTTACGCCACCTCCGGCGACAAACAACCCGAGAACATCTCGGGAGAGCTCGACCAGCCCATCCAATATTTGAGAAGGTCAAGGCCGGTCTCTCGGATTCTGGCACAAACACAACAGGCGCCGGCCGCCGGTACATCTCAACCCGAGCAGGCACGCCAAGAAGAGCGCCAGGAAGACGTCCACAGTGTTGATGGGGACAGTCGCTCCCGGCACGAAGAAGAGCTGGGGGAAGAGCCACGGGCCCCAACATTGGATGAGCTTCGACGGGAAAACCAAGAGCTCAAGAACCTCTTACAGTCGCTTTTGCGCGAAAAGGAGGTTCCTTCCCCGCCTTAGGCGGCACCGGCTGGAGCGGATCAGCAGCCTTCTCCCGTTCCAGCAGCAGACAATGCCTCTGTCACCGCTGCAAGACTCCCACTGGCAGTGGACTTCGAAGTCCCGTCGCATGAAGTCAATGCGCGGTCATCTGTTACTCCTGCTGCAGAAAGCCTCATGGCGCAGAAACAAATGATTGAACGCATTGTAGAGGCGAAGTTTGCTCAACATGGGGAGGGTGTGGCTACCGTTGATTTGTACAGCGTGCCATATCCCCTCCATCATCAATTCAAGAAGCTTCCACCTGATTGCCCTAAAGCCCCGAAACTCCAGAAGTTCAACGGGCAGGGTTCTCCGCATGAACACCTGGCCTATTACGTGACGGCCATGGGTGAACTAGCCTGGAAGGGCATATTTGCTGCGGTATTTCGCCACGTCTTGACTGGCACCGCCTTCCAATGGTATTCAAGGTTAAAGCCCAATTCAGTATCTGATTGGGCTGATATGCAGAAGAAGTTTGTCGACCGCTTCCAAATGGTCGAACGCAAAGTCTCCTTAGCAGAGCTTTGTTCCCTTCGACAGAAGAAGGGTGAAACAGCATTGGACTTCATCAAGCGATGGAGGGACGTCAGCATGCGCTGCGATAATCCTCCGACGCCTGAAGATGCGATCACCATCTGCCGCAGGGGTCTCTCGGCAGAAGTCAGCGAAAAGCTTTTGGGCTCCAATATCAGAAGCTTTGACCAGTTGAACACGGTGGTGGCGGAAATTGAGATGTTCTTTGCCGACCACCCTACACAAGCTTCTGCCAAAGGCAAATCCTCCAAAGACCGTCTGGCTAGCGGCAAGGAGGTAAATGCCGTTGACTTCTCCCCGACGAATGGAGATAAAGGGGAAGGAAAGTCTAAAGGCAATGGCAAGAAGCCTGATGCCAAGGCAAGCGCGTCTCGGTTAGCGGAGAACATGAAGACGCCGTATTCCTTCAGGAAAGAGCATACTAAAATGCTCTTTGATCTATGCATGAAAGAGCAGCTCATCACTCTGCCAGATCCGCGGAAGCCCGCGGAGGTGGATAAGATAGATGATCCTACCTATTGTGTGTATCACCGAAGGTTGGGTCACACCATCGGCGACTGCTATATTTTCAAGAATATAGCGGAAGAGCTCATTCAAAAGGGCTTGGTAAATATGCTGGGCCATGCAGTCGAACCACCCCAGCCTCATCACTGGAGCCGATCGAACCGGTCGACTAACGTGGTCCATATGGTGGCGATGGCTTCAAGCTCCAATACCTCGGAAGTCGGGCCCTCAAGTCGACAACCCAATGGTGGTCCTAGAGCCACTCCTCCTCCATTCCCAGAATGTTTAGCGCTGCAGAGGACCATCCGGAAGATCCGAGGGGAAGTCCGGCAGCTGCGACGAGAACAAAGGCGCCTGCTGCAGTTCCTGGAAAGCATTGATCAGCAGTTGTCCACCTTCCCTTTTGGCTCATTTGCCAGGGGGTTAGCTCCAGCCCACATACGGGAGGCGGGTGTATCACCCACGGGCCGGGCCCTGCTCAGGGGTTGGCTCTCTGAAGAGTCCTCAGATTCATCTGAAGGCGAGGAGGACTCACTGGAGGACGTGGAGACTGCATTTCAAGTCGAGCCCCCAGAGAAGTTATACTCCTTCCCTTGCGAGAAGACTCCAAACATCTTCTTCGCATGCCAACGGGCGGGACTGATTACCCCGTCACCCATGGAGCAGACGCCAGGTGCTGCTTTTCATCAGGGCTATTGCCCATATCATGAAGTTGTTGGCCATATTATCCACAACTGTGAGCCGTTCAAGGACCTCGCCGAGGACCTAATCAGGCGGGGGAAGGTCAACATGGGTGAATTCCTGGTCGATCCACCGCAGCTGCATGCACGGGAGAGCCTTCACTTCTCCGTCAACGTCATACATGCCTCGGCAGCCTTCCAGTTCTCGGAGCCGCAGGAGGAGGGAGTCAGTTCCCAGGGAGCCAGTTCCCAGCCTCCCAAATCCACACTATGGTATCCGGGGTGGCGACTTTCCCATCAGTGTTCTTTTCCTAAAGAAGACACTGAGAGGATTTTCGATAAACTCCTGGAGGATGGCTGGGTGCTGACACATGACCCGCCGTCTTATTACAATGAGACGGCCAAGAGGCACCCCCGCTATTGCAAATATCATGCAAGGGTGTCTCACCCCACTCGGCAATGCCCAGAGGTTCAAGACTTCATTGAAGCCCTCATCCAGAGAGGGGTTGTCGATACTCAGGGGAATTCCATGACAAGGTTACGCCTTGCAGAGGCCGCCAGGGAGACTCTCCAGCAGGCCCGGCGAGAAACCGAAGCTTTTTCCCGATTAGCCCGGCCAAGTGAGCCCGCGGAAAATGATGAATTCCCATTACTCACTAAAGGCAAGGCCACCTATAAAGGGCCTGAGGTCCAGAACCCAGGAAGCCAAGCCGCGGGCGAGAGTTCCAAGGTTCGTCCCAGGTCCAGTCAGCCTGGCATCGTCCTAAGAGAGAACTCTCGGCCAGACAATAAAGGCAAAGCCAAGGCGTCAGAGCCTTCAGCCAAAGCTCCTGCCCAGTCAACAGGGCTGTTAGTCGTTGAGAGGACTTGACCTCTTGAGCCCGCGAAGGCCCCAGTGAAAGCTTCTGTCAAGTTGGCGCAGCCGCCAATTGTAGAAAGGCCTCAGTAGCTCAAACAAGCCAACCCACCGGTCCAAGCAAAGTCGGTGGAACTACAAAGCTCCCGGAGGCCCCACTGCGGACTGCCAGAGTTCCAGGAGTTGCCTCCTGAAATAATTGCTCAGGCAATCAATGCCACCTTCCAAACTCAGCCGGAGGAGGCCAATTGGACCAAGGTTGCCCCCAGAAAGAGCCGTGGCACTAAAGCTCCTAAGGAGCCAGCCCGGAGCAGAAAGCAAAATGCCGGGGGCAAGCAAGTCCCACCTCCAAAGCAAACTCCTCTCTCTTCTCAAGAGGCAGCACGCCAAAAGAAGCAGGAGAAGAATCGCAGGAAGAATTTGAAGAGGAGGTTAAAGAAGCAAGCCGAGCAAGCCGCTGCTATGGAGGCTCCTAAGGAGCCAACTCCTCTACAAAGACTTCAAAAGCTCATAGATGAGCTGGAGGAGTACACTCCCTCATCCCACCAGGGTCGTCACTCTAGACGAATATATTCCCTGGGACAAGCTTGGGCGCAAAGCCCGTCTTCTGCAATGGCTCCGAGAAATGGTCCACCGTCTTGAAGAAGGTGAAGACTTCCCAATCCCGGAGGAGCTCTCCTTATTCTATAAAGATGAGGAGCTCACTGTCGAGATGCTCGAGGAAATGTTGCAAGAGCTCTCCTGCAACATGTTGGCGATTCCGCCGCCCGACAATATTTACTGTCCTACAGCTGATAGCACTGGAGGCCAGGCTCCTATGGCGACATATCAGCGCCGCTCGGCAAGAAATGGCCGGGGACGTGGCCGAGGTCGTGGCCGAGGACGTGGACGTGAAGGTCCCCTGGCTCCTGACCGAGTCATACTGTTCAGAGGGGAAAAGTCGGGTCCTGTCCCAGAAACTCAAGTTCGGGGGATCCCTTTCATCCTCAACCCCTCAGAGGGTTCAGGCCCCATCTCAACGGCTAAGCCGGGTGGCGTCCCTTTTACAATCACATCCTCTGATGAAGAAGAGGAGTCAGCCAGGTCGTCAGTGCGCGAGGAGGCGTTAGAGCAAGCCGTCCCCTCCAACAGGGTCGAGACACAAGCCCAGCAGGTCCTTCTAATGAAGACCACCATGATGGACCTTTGCCACCTCCAGAGGAATCCTTGGCTCCGCTATTCCAAGAAGATGCAGAAGGCCAGAATGCGGAGGAGCGCCCTTTTAAGCGAGAGAAGCCTCGCCAGGCGCCGAAGACCCTGGCGGAGATTATCCCGCAATTTGATAAGACCCGTGCTCGGGCAGACCGCAAAATCATTCATCATATGAAGCGGTTCCCAACAAATGTCACTATTTGGGAAGCCATTGCCTGGAGCAAAGGCCTCAGAGAGGCTCTGGTCAAGATACTTCAAGATCCAGAGGCATATGAAGCCCATGTTGCAGAGTTGCAAGCCCAGGCATATGAAGCACTCACAGCCAACATCTCCTTCACGGACAAAGACATGTTGCTGTCCTCTCCGTGTCATAATCGCCCCTTATATATGAAGGGGACGATTAATGGGCATGACGTGAATCGCATTTTGGTTGACGCCGGAACAGCCGTCAACATCATGCCTTTGAAGACTTTCAAGTCTCTATACTTGGCGCCTTATTTGCAAAAGGTGACCGATGTCAAGATCTCGGGATTCAATCAGGGTTCCGAGGAAGCACTTGGTCGGGTTGTGGTCAAGCTTGCCTTGGGCGATTTTATCACCCAAGCGACATTTTATATCATCAACTCCGACACATCCTACAAGATGCTGCTTGGAAGACCTTGGCTTCATGAGAATTGGGTCGTTCCTTCAACGTTGCATCAGTGCATTAAATATGCTAAGGAAGGGGAGCAACATACGGTCTTCGCAGATCAAGCCCCGTTCCACCCCAATGAGTGCCATCTGGCCGATGCTTCACTATATTTTGGGAAGTCCACTTTAACAATCCCCGAGTCTTTAAAAGATAAAGGGAAGCAAAAGGTGGACCCTGAAGTTGAAAAAGGGCAGCTCTTCACTGTTAACCACGACATGGTAAAGCTGCACAAGCTGAGCCTCAGTGCCGCCTCCAAGCCAACTCAACCAGAAAGGCGGAATGTTGACTTTGAAGCCAACCTTATCAGCTGGGTCATTGATGGGAGTATCTCCTTACCGCCAAAGTGCCTCCAGCTCTCATCCCAACAGGAAGAATATGAGGTGGAGCAGTTGAAGACCTACACAGTCTCCTATCAACGGAGAAGGAGACGCAACAAGAGCAAGGGAGATAAGCCGATCATCTTTTACAAAGGTGATTTAGTCCCACCGTGCCCTCCTGAAGATGACTTCGGCTGGGATACTCCCGCCGATGTGGTGCCAGAGCCAGTCCAGGAGATGGACGATATGCCGAAATACATCAGGGAAATGTGCAAAAAGCAGCACATCCCGCAATCTCTGGACCCTGCACGAGCGGCATATTTCTATCAACTGTGGAACCCTCTGCAGGTCCGTGGGCAACCTCTCTTCTCCCGCAAAGACACAAGGGGACTTGGCTACGACCAGGAAACGGACTTCGAGGTCCATTATGCAGTTAATGCCATAGGGCTACTGCCTCTCCCTAACGGGCAAGCTGAAGTTGAGCCCAATATTGATGACTCGGTAAGGGAGTCCGGTGATGTGTCTATGACACCCTCACCTTCATCAGGAGTCGACAATGATCACCCTTCAGAGGGAAGAGTAGCCCAGCCTGTTAACCGTCGGCAAGATGAGGCCAATCCTTCGACTTCAAGCCACGAGCAAGAGTGTTTCGAAGAATTTGATGTCTATGAAGCCAACACTGATGATGAGGGAGACTTCGTCGACCTCCAACCAGCTCCACCGGAGCTTGAAGACGGTGGTCAAGCAACTGTGGACGAGCTGATTGAAATCAATCTTGGAAGCAAAAATGACCATCGTCCCACCTTCATAAGTGCTCTCCTCAGTGGGGAAGAAATGCAGTCGTATCGACAGCTTTAAGAAGAGTTCAGGGATTGTTTCGCCTGGACCTACAAAGAAATGCCCGTGCTCGACCCTTCTGTGGCTGAACATGAGCTTGCAATACTTTCAACAGTCAAGCCAGTCAAGCAAACTCAAAGGCGTATGCGCCACGAGCTGGAGCTGAAGGTCAATGCTGAAGTTGACAAAATGCTCAATGTGGACTTCATATAGCCTTGCATGTACCCTGTGTGGCTCGCCAACATAGTCCCTGTCAAGAAGAAGAATGGCCAAGTCCGAGTCTGCATCGACTTCAGAGATTTGAATAAGGCATGTCCAAAGGACGACTTCCCTGTCCCAATCACTGAGACAATGGTTGATATGACCACTGGTCACGAAGCTTTGTCTTTTATGGACGGGTCGTCGGGCTATAATCAAATCCGCATGGCCGTCAAAGACAAAGACCATACGGCTTTCCGATCTCCTAAGGGGATCTTCAACTATAAAAGGATGCCGTTCGGTCTGAAGAATGCCGGCGCAACCTATCAAAGGGCAATGACCAAGATCTTCGACGAGATGCTACATGACATTGTCGAATGCTATGTTGATGATCTGGTCGTCAAGACAAAAAAGCGGGAGGACCACTTAGCTGACCTGCGTCGAGTCTTTGAAAGGCTTCGACAATTTCAACTCAAGATGAACCCGATGAAGTGCGCCTTCGGCGTCTCCAGTGGCAAGTTCCTTGGCTTCATCGTCAGGTACCGGGGTATAGAAATCGACCCTGCTAAAATCAAAGCCATAAGAGGACTGCCTCCGCCTAAGAACTTGACAGAGCTCAGATCTCTTCAAGGAAGACTCGCCTATATTAGGCGGTTTATTTCCAACCTCTTAGGAAAATGCCTACCTTTCGGCAAATTGATGAAGAAAGGAGCACCCTTCATATGGGACGAAGACTGTTAGAAGGCCTTCGAGCAAATCAAGGAATATCTGCTGACTCCTCCGGTCTTAGGGGCACCTGTCAGAGGGAAACCCCTTATCTTATATATTGCTGCTATGTATGCCTCTTTGGGGGCTCTCCTAGCCCAGATCAATGAAGAGGGCAAGGAGCAGCCACTGTACTACCTCAGCCGAAAACTGATTGGGCCTGAGCACCGGTACGCTCCCATGGAAAAGGTGTGCTTAGCTTTGGTGTTTGCTGTCAAGAAGCTGAGACATTACCTTCTAGCCCATCGGGTGGAGCTCATCTCAAAATGTGACCCACTCAAGTTTCTGCTCAGCCAGCCTGTCCTTTCTGGTAGGCTTGGTAAATGGGCAGTTATCCTTATGGAGTTCGACATCACCTTCGTCCCACGCAAGGCGATCAAGGGACAAGGAATGGCGGAGTTCTTAGCAGCGCACCCTGTGCCAGAAGATTCGCCACTCAACTTTGAGCTACCCGACGAAGAGGTGTTAGTGCCTTCTCAAGAAATCGGGGAACATTCTGAAAAAGTCCCACCACAGATGGAGCCAGGTGTCCTCACTCTTGACCTCCCATTCTGGGAGTTATATTTTGATGGCGCCTCTCGGACAATCAAAAGGGCCGGCGGCCTTACAGACTATGTCTCTGGTGCGGGGGTAGTCTTTGTGTCTCCACAAGGCGGCATCCTCCACAACTCTTGCGCTCTCATGAAGTCACTGACTAATAATGAGATAGAGGATGAAGCACTGATCATTGGGCTTCAACTGGCACTGGAGATGGACATCAGGTGCATCAAAGTGTACGGGGACTCTCAGCTCGTCATCCGACAAGTACTGGGCGTCTATGACGTCCGGAAGAAGGAGCTCGTGCCCTATCATGCAGCCGTCAT
This sequence comes from Amorphophallus konjac, assembly GCA_022559845.1. Taxonomy (NCBI): domain Eukaryota; kingdom Viridiplantae; phylum Streptophyta; class Magnoliopsida; order Alismatales; family Araceae; genus Amorphophallus; species Amorphophallus konjac. The sequence goes on along the minus strand of CM040119.1, from coordinate 353,997,425 downwards.
GAGGCTCAAAGAAAAATTTTACCTATTTGAAATAAGCCATGTCCCCAGAGGCAGCAACTCTCAGGCTGATGCTCTTGCAAAATTGGCAGCAACCCTAAAACTCCCGCCTGAGGGAGAATTAAATATTACTGTTAGACACCGAAGGCTCATGCCAAGTGTGCTCGACGAAGAATCTGGCCTCACTGTTTATGAGGTCGACAACATTCAAGAGGAGAATGCTCCCGAAGAAGAAGATTGGCGCGAGCCAATTATAAAAATAAAGAACGGCTGGCTCCCTCCTGATCGGGCTCAGAGGGTGCAACTGCTACGCAGGGCGACATCCTACCAGCTGATTGACGGTCTGCTCTTCAGGCTCGTCCATGAAAAAGACCGATCGGTCCTCCTGCGGTGCCTTTCGTCCAAGGAAGCGAAGACCGTCATGCACGAGGTCCACTCCGGATTGTGTGGAGCTCACCAGGCAGGAGCTAAGATGAAAAATAGCATCAAGCTCAAAGGGTTCTACTGGCCCACCATGTACGAAGATTGCAATCAATACGCTCGTAGATGTCACCAATGCCAAGCATTCGGCCCAGTCCCTCGGCGGCCACCTAACCCGCTCCATCCAACAGCGCCTACTTGGCCATTTGCATAGTGGGGTATGGATATTGTGGGACCATTCCCACCATCGTCCCAGGGGCACAAGTTCATACTTGCTGCCACCGATTACTTCTCCAGATGGGCGGAAGCCGTCCCGCTACGGGAAGTTACAGGGGAGATAGTTGCTCGTTTTGTGCGGCACTATATTATATACAGATTCGGCACCCCTTGTCGGATTATATCCGATAATGGCACGCCGTTCAAGAACAAGACTGTTTATGCTCTGGCGGCCAAGTTCCATATCGATTGGAGGACGTCATCAGTCTACAATCCCCAAGCCAACGGATTGGCCGAGGCTTTCAACAAAACCCTCTGCAAGCTGCTGTCCAAGATAGTAGGTGGCCGTAAGCGGGATTGGGGTGAGAAGGTCCACGAAGCCCTATGGGCCTATCGTACCATCTACAAAACCCCCACGGGTTGCTCTCCATTCTCCCTAGTCTATGGAGCTGAAGCGGTGGTCCCTGTGGAGATCGAGCTAGCATCTTACCGCGTTGCTGTGCACGCCGGATTGCCAGGCCAAGACCAATCTGAAATTGAAAGAAGGCTCGAGGAATTGTCCAACCTTGAGAGTCAAAGACTCAAAGCCTACAAATACTGACAAGTGTATCAAGCCCGCATGACACGTGCCTATGACAAGCTGGTCAAGCAAAGGGCGTTCAAGAAAGGCGACCTCGTCATGGTCAAAGAAAAGGAGGTTCTCGCGGGAAGATCTAGCGGCAAACTCCAGCCCAATTGGCGTGGACCTTACGTCATCCAGAAGGTCTATGAAGGAGGGGCCTATACGGTACTTGACCACAAGGGAGATAATCCCTTCCCTCCTCTCAACGGCAAACATATGAAGCTCTACCATGCGCCACCGCAAGAGTTTCTGCAGCAGTCCTCACAGGACAGTACCTCTCCTCAGTGAAGGTTCAAAAAAAAAAAGGGGTTAAAAATACTGATACCCCGGCGGACTCAGTCAGCCTTCAACGGTTGGCTGAGGGTAAAAAGGCCACAGACCCGGTCGAGGTGAAAACCCGAAAGGGCGCCTCGGGCAAAAATGGGCAACCCCTCGGTGTGAAAACCCGAAAGGGCGCACCGGAAAAAGCTAAAGGGGGCCAGCCTCGGCGAAAACCCGAAAGGGCGGTGAGGTTGGTAATGTGAAAAAAAAATCCTCTCTCTGTCTATTCTATGGGTGGCTCTAAGTCAATGACTCCACCCCATCTCGACCAAAACATCATATTGATGTCAGGGCTACACCTTACATGTCATCCTATGACACCTAGTCCCACTGGCATTCTGACGGTGTCATACTTTGTCCCATCGGGCTCGGCCTATGCATACCTCTTCCGGGCTGCCGGCCCATTCCGCCTATCGGCTTCCGGGTTCAGCTCACGTGTCTCTTCTGAGCAGTTAAACCCGCTTACTCTCTTGTCCCACTGGGACTGGCCTTAGTATGCTCTCTCGGGCTGCCAACTTTTCATGCCTTTCGGCTCCTTTTTCATTCTAGGGAATGGCCTATGTATGCTCTCTCGGGCTGCCAACCCTTCATGCCTTTCGGCTCCTTTTTCATTCTAGGGAATGGCCTCAGTATGCTCTCTCGGGCTGCCAACCCTTCATGCCTTTCGGCTCATCTAACCTCCTTGGGATTGGTCTCAGTACGCCCTCTCGGGCTGCCAACCCATCATGCCTTTCGGCTCATCTTATCTTCTTGGGATCTGGTCTCAGTATGCTCTCTCGGGCTACCAATCCATCGTGTCTTCTGGCACATGTCCCACCGGGTCTGGCCTCAGCATGTCCGCTCGGGCTGCCAACCCACTTACTCGCCTATCGGCTTTCGGGTTTGACTTTCACGTCCCACTTGGGTGGTCAAACCCATCTTTGTCCCACCGGGAATGGCCTCAGTATGCTCTCTCGGGCTGCCAACCTATCTCGCCTATCGGCTCTCGGATTTGACTCTCACGTCCCACTAGGGCTATCAAGTCCACCCTTTTTCTTCTTTTGGGTCTGGCCTCTGCATGCCCCTTTCGGGCTGTCAACCCATCTCGCCTCTTGGCTTTAGACTTGACTCATATATCCCACCGGGATCGTCAAGTTTACTCCTTTGTCCCCACGGGCTTGGCCTCAGCATGCCCTCTCAGGCTGCCAACCCTATTTGCCTATCGGCTCACGGATTTGACTTATACGTCCCACCCGGGCTGTCGAATCCCTTCCTGTCATCGTTTCAGGTCTGGCATATGTATGCTCTTTCGGGCTGCCAACCCATCCCGCCTATCGGCTTCCAGGTTTAACCCGCATGTCCCTCTCGGACTGTTAAACCAACTCCTTTGTTGTTCCAACCGGGCTTGGCATATGCACACCCTTTTAGGGTTGCTAATCCGGTCAACCTTCAGGTATGGATTTGGCTAATTACGTCCCATTAGGGCAGTCAAATTCACTCATCTTGTCATACCGGGCTTGGCTTCAGCATGCTCTCTCGGGCTGCCAACCCATTACACCTTTTGGTCTCACCGGGTTCGGCCTCAGTATGCTCTCTCGGGCTGCCAACCCATTATGCCTTTCGGCTCGTTTCTATCCTCTCGGGTGCGGTCTCAGTACGCCCTCTCAGGCTACCAACCCGTTTCGCCTTTCGGCTCACAGATTTGATCTATTCGTCCTACCCGGACAATCAAATCTACCCACTTGTCCCATCTTTGCGGCACACACGTCCCTACGGGAGTGTCACCTTTTCCTCGCCTTTTGGCATTATAGGTTAAAAAAAAAAAAACGGGGTTAAAAATATTGATGACCCAGCGGACTTGGTTGTTTCCGTTAGGGGAGCAATCAAGGGCAAAAAGGCTTTAACCCGGCTAAGGTGAAAACCCGAAAGGGCGCCTTAAGCAAAAATGGGTACCCCTCGGTGTGAAAACCCGAAAGGGCGCACTGGAAAAAGCTAAAGGGGGCCAGTCCTGGCGAAAACCCGAAAGGGCGGTAGGGCTGGTAAAGTGATAAAAAAAGAGACATACATGCAAGAGGATGGAAGCAGAAACAGCTATGCTAAGCTCTATCCTTTATTCACTAATGTCATCAAGGGAGCCCGAGACAAGCCCTCGGGGGTAACTCAAACAAAAATGGGGCGTAAGAGCCCTATGTACAAGAAAGTGCCAGAGCTCGTCAACCACGGTGCACGTCCCTCTGCAACTCCGCGAGGCGAGTCTCCCCCTGGAAGATCTCCTCCCGAAGCTCATCAGATCGGCGACGACAGGTCTCCACCTTTGCCTGGACAACGCGATGCTCCTCGGCAGCCTCCTGGAGCTCTCTCTGTAGCTCCTCCACTCGGAGAGAGGTCCTCCGGCTATCCCCCTCGAAGCTCGCAAGGTGGAGGTCGGTCTCAGCCCTGGCTGCTCGAAGCTCACGCAGCTGCTCCTCCTGCTCCTGGACCTGTAGCTGGGCTCTCCGTCTCTGCTCCTGTGCAAGATGGAGGCGAGCAAACTCGCTCCATAAGCCCTCCAGTCTCGCGGCCCATGCGTCTCGGGGAAAACTCAGTCCGTGGTAGCTTCTGGTGAACACCTCCAGATCGGCCCTCAAGGCCTCCACGGAGGGCAGTGGGTCAGCCCGGATCAACTGATCAAGACCTTGCAGGAGCTGGTCAGCGATGGCAACATGTAACGCCGTCCCGAGTGCAGGAGCGTCGGGCCACTCAACTCCAAGGGCAGGGAAATCCATGTGTCACGCCTGCTCCTTCTACGGACCCTGTTTGTAAAAAAAAAAGAGGGAGAGATTGTGAGTGTATCACCACAATAATGTCATAAGAGTAAGACTCAAAGAGTGCAAACTTCAAGGACTCTTACCTGAAATAGTCTCACTCGCCGGGTTGGGTCCACGAGGAGATCCCTCCATAGGGACTAGGGGGCAACCATCAGCAAGTGCTGGTCCCTGCTCTGTGGATGGTATAGGCGTCGCCGACCTCTCTGCAAAGAAGGCAAGGAACGGAAAGTCTTAGCACTCCGGCCATATCAAAAAGCAGAATGAGCACTTCATATTTAATGAAGACACACCAGCCTGCACGGGTGCCTCCTCTTCAATCACAGCGGGGTCAACCCCTGTAGTTGGCTCCATGGAAGGAAAGACAGCTGAAAGAAGGCATCCACCTGTCAATTGATGATTAATATCACAAATGAAAGGAGTCTTGTTCGATGAATGACAAAATTCCTTAATTTGACAACAATATACCTTTCGCTGCCAAACCAGTGAAGGTCGCGGCCTCGTCGGTGGTGCCTTGCTCTTCAGATGGCATATGAAAGGAGCCTGGTGTCTGGTCTATCTCTGTGGACCGAGGGAGGCTGCCCTCCTCTTGATGATCGCCAGCTGTTTCAAAACAGAAGCATCTCAGGATGTCAACATGCAGCAGTATGTGTGGCTGGAATGATGTACAGAGTATCTTTGTGCATACCTAAAGTCTGCACCCTGCTAGACTCTGCAACATCGGTAGTACCCGCCGATGGTCCCATATCTAGGGACGATGCCTCCTTGCCAGGGATTGCAACCTCTGTAGTTGGAATCCCAACCCTTTCATCAAAAGCTGGCAAGTCAGCAGAAGAGCCGACCTCTATGAGTCTGGAAAGCTCATCCAAAGGGAAGGTCGTCTGAGCAGCTGTACAACAATGAGCAAGACAAGTTAGATAAGCTCATTATTTCATGTACAGAAAGAAAAGCGGGGATCTTAAGTCACCTGGGCTCATCCTAATTTCGCCTTCTTCAGAAGAACTTGAAGAAGAAGAAGAAGAACTCCCGCTGGAGAAGGTGCTGGAAGTCCCTGTCCTTGATAAGGTGCCAGAGCCTCTCTCTCCTGAAGAACCGGACGGCAGAGAAGTCTCCTCGACGCCAGAAGATCCCTTTTCCCCCTCCAACGGCAGGGAGAGGGGTCTGAGCTCGAGAGTCCCTACAACATGCAATGCTATATTAGCTGAAGCACATACTTCATCTATTTGAAAGGGGGAACAAGGGAAGGTTAAACATGCAAGACGCCAACCTGCCTCCGGAGCAACAGAGCTCCCGCCTGTATCAAGTGCGGGGGAATCGCCAATTACAGGCACGTACTCATCTGCGAGGAAGTCCAATCCGTCAATATCCACGCTGATGTCAGGAATGGACTCGTCCACCTCCAACCCTGCCTCTGTGAACACATCTCCGGGGCGAGGAGAAAAGCTCGCGGTAGGCATAGCCTCAGGAGGAGCTGCAGCAATAAGGGGAAACAACAATCAGATTACAACATCTTCAAAACAGGTTGCGATACTGATTGAAAACAAACATTCCCCATTCTTACTCGAGATCTCAGCTGGAGTAGGAGACCCCTCCTCAGGACGCGGGCGAATGGTAGGCCGCGGATCACCCTCCGGGACATCAGTCCGTGGCCTCTTCCCGCGCCCACGAGCCTCTGAGCCAGGAACATGTCCTGCAAGTAAAAAAAAAGATTGCATGAAATCAGCATCTTAAATTGCAGAGCAAAAGGAGACAGGGTTAAGTAAGTCAGCAGATACCTGGATCCCCAATAAGCCTCTCAGGCTTCAAAACGACCTGCTCGGTCTTCAAGCCAAGGGCCTTAGCAACCTTGCTCACAATGGTCCATATGGCATTGGGGGTGGTAGCCACCTCCAAATCTGAGATATACTCCAGGGGACCCGCGCAACCTACGGCGTTCATGATGTGGATCCTCCAAGCTGTGAAGGCACTGCCTCTAATGCCCCCTCTGGAACAGCTTCTGATAGTTGGGACTGGGTCTTCAAACCACAAGAGGTCTTCAGATCCTCCCACCAGGAGTAGAGGGCCAGAGGGTCAGGGTCTACCCTCTGACGGGCAGACCTAGAAGAAGAAGCCGCAGCTGGTGCACTCCGCAAGGGCTTCAAGGCCCCGGTATACTGACTCCTGTCAACAGGAATCGAGAGTCCGTCCGCCCTCCAACGGGTCTCAATCTCATGAATGGCCTTGGCGGCCCCAGAAAAATGAGATCTAATGAACGCCGCATCCAGAAACAGAGGAGGCAAATCCTCCTTCTTCAAGCGCCGTTCCTCTGCAGCTCGAATAACATCAGCTCGCTGTCTAAAAACATTGCTGAGTTTAAACCACCAGCGCGCATAGTGTATATCAAAGAAACCTCTGCGTGTCTGCTCTGGAATGGGGTATTCCTCCTTCACCTCCCGGGAGAGGAAGTCATGCCATGAAGCCGCCACCAGGTGGACGTCCCTCTGCCTGTATTGCCGAACGGCAAAGGGAAAATCTGCATGCTGAGGTATCGCCTGGTCGTACCCAAAATTCCTCGCGAATCTATGCGGGTAATATGGCTCAAGCACTGCCATACTGGAACGGCGGTAAACCAGAACGCTCGGCCGAACACAAATAACCCAATCGACCAATGCATGGTCGGAGGGTAGAGCCCAGGAGGATAGCCTGCAAACAACGGTGTCACCCTGCCGCTCTGTGTATGGACGGAACGAGCGAGAGCTGTGGTCAAACTCCAGACTCTCATCCCTCCTAGTATAGAGGAAAGACAAGGTGCGGCGAGCACTAGCGAGCTGCAAAACTGAGTCCTGGTCCGGATGACCAGCAAAAGCAAAAGCAGAGGCGCAGCTGGATTATCCACCGGGGTCCTCTGTGACAACTCTGGCAACAATAGGCCGGCCCATGTACTCAGATAGTGGGTGGGCATCAAGATATACTTATCTCTAGGAGATGAGTGCGAAGTCAATGCCCCAAGACTATGAAAGATGTTCGCCAACGCGGCTGGAGCAATGGCGAGCCTGCTCCCGCAAGCCAATAAACAAGCCGGGTAGATCACCTCTGCCCGCAGAATCCCCTCCTCTCCATGAGGGATCACAAAGCTGGCCAGCCAGTAGGCCAGGTAGGCTGTCAGGTAAGTCAGCGGCGGCAGTCCCCTCGAATTCCACCCCCGTGTCGGGGCGGGTAAGTGACGAGGGTGTGAAGCAAAGCGGAGCTCGACCTCGCGGCACTGCTCCCAAGACATCCCCGAGGTAGCAAACTCCTCGTAGAAACAATATGGATCGCTGTAGAAATGCGTGACCCATGCATTCAGAGTCACCCTCGGCGTCCGTGCAGCTTTCTCCTTGCCCCCGAGGGCCAAATCCCTCCAAGTCTTCATCAGATACCTGAAGCAATGTGGCATGAAATATCGGCCTGCTCCATCAGAAGCACTCAGATGCAGATCATCCAGGCATATCTCCTCATATGGCTGTCCGCAGACTGGGAGGCCAGAAATCCTGTGGAAAGCCCACAGGTCTAGTGAAGTCTCCACCTCAGCAGTCATGAAAGTGTTCCAGCGCCTGTTAAATCTCTCAGCTAGAGCCTGGATCAGTCCGGTGTGGCAAGGATAAGAATACAGAGCTGCCGTCACTGCATGACGTATGCCTGCCCTATCAAGTGCTGTCCTGTAAACTAGCAGCACACCCCACAGCCACTCTGTGGCGCCGCGTCGATAACAATGGGAAGGAACAACGGCCCATTTCCCGTACCAGCTCGGGGTCCTCTGTGCCAAGATCCTCTCTAGCAAGCAATCAGCATCGTAATCATCATGTGCGCAGGCTGCGCCGGAGGGAGTCAGAAACATCCCGTCAAGAATAATATCTGCGGCCCTGTGGTGCCCGGCCAGATGCCAAGTGGCTGGTGAAGACGGTGCTGCCCTCACAGTAAAACTGTCAAACTCCCTGTAGGAGCCAAGACTCCTCTGGTCAGGGTACTGTCGCTGACGCGCAAAACCCTCTTGGAAGCTCGGATAAGAAAAACTGCAGGTGCTATGCATACTATCCCGTCCGAGTAATATGGCCCGCTCCAGACGACGCCTCTCCTCTGGAAGCCTAGGATCGTCAGTCTCTGCTCCAGGCGGTACGAAACTCTGGATGAAAGGGAAAAGGTGACGGTCCAGTGGAAAGTGGGGGGGGCAGCCGCCCGACCGGTCATAAGTGTAGCATCCCAGCCCCCGCGTAATCCTGGAGACGTCAACAACGCCCCCAGTGGTAGTAGTCTCTCCAATTGGGCCCTCAGCAACCCAAGTGAATCCGCGGTCTACCGCGTCAAAGTCCTCAGGAGTGATGCTGCGAGGAGGGAATGGTGGCATAGGCCTGTCCGTCCTCCGTACATAATGATCATCACCACCGCTGGTCCTGGACCTCTGGGAAGTCCCTCCGCTCCGTCTGGAACGAGCCATGTCTGCAAGAGCTGCAAAGCCAAGAGCAGAGAAAGCGCTGTCAGTTAAACCAGCATATGGGCAACATCAAGACTACAGAAAGTCACACAAAACTCCGGCATGCCTATGAGCCCGGAGACTGACACAAAAGCCATGGAGCGCACGGGCCATCCGCCCCCACCTTCGGCTTGGACGTATGCCCCGTGGGGGGCATTTGTTGCACCCGTAATTTATCGTGCTAAAGGTTCGGGATTTTGATCTCGCATGTGACAAGGTTTCGGAAGCGGTGTATCATCATCCGATAGGATATTCCTACACGGGGTCCCTTGTTCGGCGTAGCGCTGTCCCGTCGGATATTCCTAAGTTTAAGGCTTTATAGCCCACATGCGATGGCAATATAAACCCCTCGGGGGATGGCCACCAGTCAAGCACAAGCCACAATGATTGTCAGGATCATGTGGTTATATTAAAATCTTTACGGGATTAAGTCTCCGCCCTTCGAACGTGTAACCCCAAGCAAGGAACACTTCTACAACAACGAAGGAGATGCTGGAAAAGGTCTACGTACCAAGCACAACGTCCCTCGCACGTGTATCACGAGGCACGGACAACAACTCGTCCTCCCGCAGCGGCCTACGGCACGAGGAAGACGACAAACGAACAAGGAGGCGCTCCCTCTCGCTATTCTCCACGCCGAAGCTTCAAAGCCCCGGAGGCCTCCTTTTATTGAACTCACGCGAGGAATAGACCCGTCCGGGGGCGGAGGGACCCGTCCGGGGTCACCCTTACCCGGATGGGTCCGCCCGAGGCAAGAAGAGTCCCGCGCGGGACTCTCCCTAGGCGGGCGGACCCGCCCGGGGTCATCCGGACCCGGGCGGGACCCACCCGGGGTCGTCCGGACCCGGGCGGGACCCACCCGGGGTCCGCGACCCCTGGGAGCCCCCCCTCGGGGTGCGTGCGGCCCACGTGGGGACCACCCGGAGTCTGCGACCCCAGGCGAGACCCACCCGGGGAAAGCGACCCCGGGCAGGCCCTGCCCGGGGGTTCGCGACCCCGGGGGGGGGGGGGGGGGGTTCGCGACCCCGGGGAGGTCCCCCGGGGGTCCGCGACCCCGGGCAGGTCTTGCCCGGGGGGCTGCGACCCCGGGGAGGTCCCCTCCGGGGAGTCGCGACCCGGGCAGGTCTCCCGGGGGGTTCGCGACCCCGGGAAGGTCCAGGACCGTCCCGGGGACCTCCCACCCCGGGAAGGTTCCATTCCCGCGCACGGACTAAAAAAATTTGAAAGTGGGACCTCCCCGGGGTCATTTTCATCCCGTTGGACCCGTGCGGGGTCGAACACTCCCGGGGAGGTTCCCCACTTCTATAAATAGACCCCCGGATGTCCAAAAAAAAAAGGAGAAGCTACTACAAGCAACAACCTACGGAGCACACTTGAAGCTTTTTGTTCGTTTGTTTCGGCCCGTGTGGGGTAAGTCCCCGGGTCTTGTACTTATGCCCCTACGGGGTATATTTACGTTTATGCCCCTCAGCGGGTCATGTTTGTAATTATGCCCGTCAGCGGGTCATGTTTGTAAGTCTTTACGTCCCGGGATGACTAAGTCATGTCTTTCTGCCCTTATAATGGCAGAATTACAAGAATGTCCTCCACGGGATCGTAAAAGACCCAAGTCCTGTTGTTTGCAGTTTTACCCTGCAACTTTTTGTAATTGGGGCTACGTCCCTACTTCCCGCGTTAGTGCGGACTTTTGTACAGTCGACAACTCGCCGACAACCCTTGTACTCATTTGAACTATAGAAGCACTCAGCATGTTTTATATGTATCCTAGGGTGGAAAAATTATAAGAAAACCCCCGACTTCGAAAAATTGCATATATACCCCTCCTTCGATCAAATTGACAGATGTGTGCCTTTCATGAAGCCCCTTGTCATTACTTCGGTCTGGGAGTTTTGTCAGCTCAGTCCGACACTCGGGTATCATTTAAACCTAGGTCTAGGGTATGGTAAAATTACCAAAATACCCATACAAACTAAAAATGGCCCAGTAGCCTCTAAAACCTCTAAAAAAAGCCTCAGCGCCTTGGGGAGTCAGGGACCCGATCCTACTTCATTCCAGCCTAGAAATTTCAGAAATACCCCTGGCCTGGGAATATTACCAAAATACCCCTGGGGTGGTAAAATTACCGAAATGCCCTCGGGGTCCAGAAAACTTCCCTCTACTTCAAAAATACCTATGGCTTCCGCATATTTGTGCTTCCATTCCTAAATCTTAGGGTTTTGCTCAGACCTAGCCCTAATTCAGTCGTTTCTGTTGGTCGGTGGTGAGTGAGTGGACATCATGAGCTCTCCAAGAGAGTTTGCCCTCAACATCAGAACCTTGTAAAAGACTTTAGGGATTTCTTTGACAGTCAAACAAAGGTGTTCGGACGTTAGGCCGATGTAAATCAACATTGACTACGGTCAGTGGGGAGAGGTCCAGCACTCGAACCCAAATCGTCTGATACGATGCGCAATCACGGAATCACCCTCTATACTTAGAGGGGGATGTTTCTTTTCAAAAAGAACAAAAAACTATATTTTATCTACGATAAAAAAGTCGGTTAGATTTTTTCCGTGTCTCACATCAACCAAAAAAACACAAAACAAAAAAACCCCCAAATTTACCTCGACAAAACTACTCACGCTTCAATCTCCGCAGTGGCGCAGTCAGCCAGACAGAATGCAGCCCGCCAGCTCGCGGCCCAGGCCACCACAGGTTCACACTCCACAGCAGCAGGCCCCCGTGGCCCTGGCCAGCACAACAGCAACAACCCTCTGCGGCTGCCTCCAGGCTCCGGCTATCGGCAGTAGCAGCAGCAGCCGGCCTGCGCAGCAGCAACAGCAGCTCTGCGCAGCAGTAACAGCAGCACAGCAGCAGCACAACAAGGAGGGGAGGGGGTTTCGGCCGAAACTCCCCGAAAGAACACCAAGTGAACTCCCTTCACGTGAGTTTCTAAACCTAGTAAGTGTCGGGTTGCTACAGTGAAAAGCCCCGTTTTTGTATCGGTTATGGCCGAAACTGATACGTTTCAGCCGAAACGTATCGGTTTCGACCGAAACGTATCAACCTTGTCTCCCCGGAGGGGAGAAAATCTTTGATTAATCGCCAAGATATGGGGCCCCATGGCTTAAAAATCAATTTTTATGAAATGAGTGAAAGATGTATTGAAGAGCATTAAAATCCCCTATATTAGGGTGCAAAAGGTTCTGCACTAAGTCCGTACCTCTTTGCCTTAGTTATGGATGAAGTAACTAAACAATTGCACGAGGATATCCCTTGGTGTATGCTATTTGCAGACGATATTATTTTAATTGATGAGAGTATTGATGCTCTAAATGCTAAGTTAGAGCGTTGGAGACTTGCCTTGGAGTCTAAAGGTTTTAAAATTAGTAGGAGTAAGTCAGAGTTTATGCACTGTAATTTTAGTAATGGGAGAGTGGTTCAGGAAGACATGGCTCTAATTGATGGACATAGCATTCCGAAGAGTAGTAGTTTTCGATACTTAAGGTCTATCATACAAGAGAATGGGGAGATTTATGATGACGTTACACATAGGATTAAGGCAGGCTGGTTAAGATGGAGAAGTGCATCAGGTGTCCTTTGTGATCGTCGTATGCCTGTGAAACTCAAGGGAGGTAGCAGAGATGAGGATGTTCAGATGGATGTGTGGCAAGACTAAGAAAGACAAGATTAGGAATGAGCGCATCCGTAAGGACTTAGGGATAGCTCCAATTGATAGTAAAATGAGAGAAAATAGACTCAGGTGGTTTGGATATGTGTTTCGTCGCCCTAACTTAGCGCCGGTTAAAAGATGTTACCAAATCTTAGTGGATGCTAGTAAAAGAGCTCGAGGAAGGCCTAAAATGAGATGGCGCGATGTTATTAGGAAGGACATTAGTTCCTTGAGTTTAAATATGAATATTGCGCTTGATAGAAATCTTTGGCGGAACAGGATTCATGTAGCCGACCCCAATTAATTGGGATAAGGCTCTGATGATGATGATGATGATATTAGGGTGCAAAAGGGTATGTGAAATCATGTTGGTCATATATTGACCATTTCAGGTTCGGACGGGCGTCCGGGTTGAAAACATCACAAATATGCATGTGGCATCGGGACATATGTATGCCGTGGTACGACAAGTTTAATATTTGAAGAAATGGAGAAATCCAGTTAAATCTTGGTCAAACGGGTCAACTTCAGTGGGCTATTGGCCCAATGCGAAGTCAGGCCACGGCCATAACGGGATGGTCCCCGGGGCCTGAGTTGCAATGGCCTTATCAATATTCCCTCCACATGGGGTTAAAGGGGAGGAACCCCGGATGAAATGCCATTAAAATCTTAAAGAGGGCATTTTAATGGATTTGATATCATTATCATGATTATTTTATTATTATTGTACTGTTATAATTTGTTATTTGCCATTTTTAATGATTTTTTTTGGTTTTGGTTGAAAATCGGCTGGCCTGGGGCAGGTCGACTGATCCTTCAGAATTTTTTGTTTTTGTTTTATCCTTTTCTTTTGCCTTCCTTCTTTTGATCTTTATATTTGGTTCACCTCAATTGTTATTTTCTTTGCGAATCCATTTTTTTTTATTCAATGCACATTTTTTCCTAAAGGGTTGGCGGGACTACTGGTTCAGCTCTGCTGAACCAGTGAAGGGCAGGTCGACACACTACTCTGGGTGTGTCGACCTGCTCTTCAGCAGGTCAGCAGGGTTAAGCCTAACAGGCATCTTCCCCTTCTTTTTTTTGTTACTCAATTCATTTTTTTCTTCTGTTCCTATCATCAATTTGACATGGAGATTTAGGGGTTGTTATACCCTGTTTCATTTCATATTTCAATGTATTTCTTCTTCATTTTCATTTTTTTGTTTCTTCCCATTTTCTTTTCCTCTTTTTTTTTTATGGGTTGAACCCCCTGCAGGGCAGCTGGCCTGTGCGCAGTTCATGTCTGCACAGATGGGGAAAATTCAGTCGACTTACATTAGGCAGGTTTGCTGAATTTTCAGAATTCAGCAGACCCTGCTTCACATAAGCCGGCTGGCCTCATGAGGGCTCAACTGGCATCTAAATCTTTTCTTTTGGGTTTCCTTTACTTGTTTCATTTGTCCCCATTGTTAGGCTTCATGAAGATTCATTTCCTTCTTTTTTTTAAAAAATCTTTGTTCCTTATTTTTTTTTATTAAACTTCAGCCAATTTGATTCTTTGGGGCCCGTGCAGGGCTGATCGCTGATGTGGGCCTGTGCAGATGCATGGGTTTCAAGAAAGAAGGCCATTGGCTGCAGGGTTGCAGCAAACCAAGAGTGCGTCGATGCAGCCCTTGGGGTGCGTCGACGCAGCCTTAGCTGCCGGTGGGCACCTGCTGCCCAATCATGCAGGGGCTATGCAAGAGTATGCGTGGGCATGAAAAATGGATTTGGGGATGGATTTGGTGAGCTTGAAGCATACAATATGCAGGGGGGTTTTGGCTTATTTCATCTTTAAATTCCCTCTTTGACACGTGGGCAAATCATGGATGCATGGAAGGAGGAGCAGGGGCCAGGGGGAGCCTGCTGCTATGGGACATCAGCAGGCCCCAGAGGGGCTGCTGACCTGCTAGGCAGCAAGCCACAAGGGCAGGCATGAGAGAGTGGTGTAAGGGCAGATGTACCCTTATTTACACAATTCAGTGAAAACCTGACTTGATTTGATATACATATGCAAAATTTTATGTTTTTCAAGAAACCCCAAAGGGGTTGTCATGCAAATCTCCCATGTGCGAAAGGTGTTCGATCAAATGCTTCATGGGGTCTGAAAGGGGCCATTGTGAGAAAATTATCATGCACATGCAATGCTTAAATCTTGTAATCATGAAAAAAATGATTGGGCAAAACATGTCAGGCATACGCCATGATTGATTTCTTTTTTTTTTTTTTTGATCAAGGGCAAGCCTACTGCGAAAGGAAGACAGGCCTGCAGGGAGTCGACTCCCTGAGTTGACTCCTGGGCAGAAACTTTTTTGATCAAGGGCAAGCCTACTGCGAAAGGAAGACAGGCCTGCAGGGAGTCGACTCCCTGAGTTGACTCCTGGGCAGGTTTCTGCCCAGGCAGAGCCCAGACAGAAGCTGGCCAAGAGGGAGTCGACTCTCTCAGCAGCAATGCTTCAAAATCAGTGAAAAAACTGTGCACATCAGCAGCCAATGCAACTTCAGTTTAAAAGAGAGGTTCGGAGCAATTACATATCTCCAAATATGCATATGCATGGACTTTCAATAAAATTCATGAGCAACTTCAAAGCAAGTAATTAAATGCATACGTGGTTTTGTCTGCACTTAAAAAATTCATTCATGAGACCAAGTACATGTGAGAATGCAAATGCCATTTTTTGTGGTGAGTCACGTGCTGCATTTGATCACCCTCAGGAAAGCTCAATGAAATCTTTGCCATGTTTATACAATCCGACAAAAAAAACATGCAAATGCATTTTTTCTTTTGCTTCTTCCCTTTTATTAAGGCAGTTCTGCTTTGAAGGGCAAACTGGCCTTCAAGGGGAGTCGACTCTTGGCAGACTTCTGCCCAAGCAGAACCCAGACAGAAGCCTGCCAAGAGGGAGTCGACTCCCTGAGTCGACTCTCTCAACAGCAATTCTTCAAACACCGGTTTAAAAGGGATTCATGCATATGGATGCAATTTCAGTAAAGGCTTATGCAACTTCAATATGTGAAATTAAAGTGCACAAAGAATCTCTTTTATGCAGAAGATATCATGCACATGCAAATTCTTCTTTCTTAGCTTTTCCTTGTTTTTATCATATTCATCTTACTTCTTTGCTTGGGTTTCATGGAAATTCAGGTTCATTTTCATTCATCTTTTGTTTCATTCATTTTCTTTCTCTCCTCTTTGTTTATCTTGTTCTATCTTCTTACTTTCTTCTTGCACATGGGCAAGGCGAGCATAATGCACATGCAGGTGAGTGCTTATGAGAAAAGGGGCAAGGGGATCATGACAGATCACCGAAGAGCTAGATTGGCCACCCTGGCCAAGGGTGCGTCGACGCACTCTTCATGCCAGCAAGTGTTATACTGCGTTCTGCAAACAGGGTGTTCAGGCTGAACCCATGCCTTGGGCATATGCAGAGGAAAGCATGTAACTCCAGGGAGTGGATGAATGCTTTTTCAGGCTATTTGCATGTGGCACACAAGAGTTCAATCGTGTTTTCATGAAGAGTGACCCCCGGTACATGGCGGAGTGTTATACTCACGCATAGTGAGGGTTTCCATCCGGACATGATCCGGACTTCCACCGTTCACCATTTGATATACCAAAGGGGTCATAGCATGCAAGCATTCAAGCATGGAGTGTGCGCGAAATTCTATCTGAAATCATGGATCAATGTATCTATGAGGGTAATGCCATGCATGTTTATGAATGATGAGTGGAAGGGCAAGCATGCCCGGGTCCATGGAAATTCAGTGAACATATGCAATGTATGATCATCTTCATGAAAAACTAAATGAGAATTTTAATCATGCTTGTGAAATCTTGACAGAAATTCCTCATCTAAAAGCTATCATGCAGATGCACATCTGTTCTCCCCCTTTTTTTTTACCATAGGGCAGGCTGGCCTCAAGGGGGGGGGGGGGGTCAATCCCCTCGGTCAAGGGGGTCGCCCCCTATGCAGATTTCTGCACAGGGACGGCCCAGACAGAACCAGCCACAAGCTTTGAATTCTGATTTTTTTTAGAGGAGCTTCAATTGCTCATGAGTCATATGCATGTTATATGCAAATACTCATGCAGAAATTTCTGATTTGGTCGGAGCAACTTTGTTCCCTGCTTCCTTTTTTATATTTTCATCATTTTTATCTTGTTCACCCTCATCTTCAGCAGTTTTTTGAAATTATGGCCATCATTACATTTCTGTGTTTTGTCATCTCTTCATGCTTACTGCACATCTTGTTCATGAAGATTTTAATTCATCCCATCTTGGCGTCCATCTTTATTTTGACAGTCCCTTGAAATTATGGTTAGCACTGCATCTTGTTTTCTTTTGTTCATTTCCATTTTTTTAGCAGTCCTCTGAATTTGTAGTCATCACTGCATCTCTCTCTCTCTTTTTTTTTTATCTGGTATCATCAGCTGCACATCTTGCTACATATCAACCCTTAGAGGTTCTTTTGTTCAGTTCCTCCATTCGTCTCATCCTTTATATGTTATTAGTTTTATCATTGGTTCAAGTTTCCCGGCAAAAAATCCTGCAGCCCCAAAATAAGAAGGATGCGCACGAAAGCGGCAACATCCGTAGTATCGCCCTCATGGGTCCCTGAAGGGAATGAGTGGACATAATGAAAACATAGGTGGTTCGGAAACCCGGATTCGGTAAGAGCATACGAAATCAGCTGGCTGCAGAGGCTTGGCCGTTCCCCGCCTCCACTCTATAGAGTTCAGAGAAGGGGGTTCGGGCTTGACAGCCATTGGGCTAGCAGCATCCACGGCTTCGAGATCATCCCATTGGGACTGTGGAATCATCCCGGGGGAAGGAAACCACGTGACTACAACTTCAAGGAGACCGGAGAGGCTTGAAGATTAAGCGGGGAAGCAGCCCGTAGGAGCTCGAATGAGCGTAAAATTCTGATTCATATCCATGGGAATGGATAAACCCAGAACCTTCCTACAGAACACACTGTGCTTCTTTCCAGAAATCGACAAAAGCAAACCGACATGGGAAGCTTATCCAGGGATTGAATCCCATATATCTCACCCCTTCGGCATCATGATTATGAACTAGTCAAATCCCGAAGCGGGGTTTTGAGAGGAAGAAAATCTCCCTATTGAAATCTGATCACCGGTAAAAGCTAGCAAGTAGAAAAACATCGCAAGTAGGAGAGCGAGGAGGAAAGGAAAAGTATGAGCATCAAAGAATCATGAGAGCTGCAACACAAAAAATCTCCCAAAGGGGAGTGCTTATTTATTTCATATCAGGGGAAAGAAAGAATACATCGCATAAGCAGAGCAAAGAAAGAAAGAAATACAAAAGGAGGGTGGGGTAGGGGCCGGAGCTCCCTGCTCCTGTCCCTCACCTCACCTCTCCTCTCTCTCTCACTCTCTTCCTTTCTCAGCTTCTTGAGCAAGACCTCTTTAGAATCTCTTAGCGTTTCTTCAGTATCTCCCCCCTTTGTTCTTCAGCTGGGCTGGTATTTATAGGGGACGCAGGGGTCCCGTTCGGAGGGAGAACCTCTGTGTTTTTTTTTTTTGCTATCTGCTGCTGCCGCTGCTGCTGTTGGCGTGGCTGTTGCTGCTTCTTTGCATGGCCGCGGCAGAGCAGGAGGGAGGCCTCTCCCCGTACAGGATGGGCAGGCCGCTGGCGGACGGGGTGCCCTCATCGGTTGGAGACGTTGGCGTCCTTGCCGTTGGCCACGCGGGGGGGGGGGGGGACGGATGTTCGAGGCTGCCCACGTGCGTAGAAACGTCAACGAGCAATAAATGCTCAGAGGGGGAGAAGGAAACACAGACGGGAAAACGTCCCTGCGTTCCTTTTTCTGTATATTTTCTCTTTTTTTTTCTTTGTCCCATCATTTCTTACATTGCGCATCCGCCCTTCTCATTTATCTCCTTTTTTATCGCTAACAAATCCCAAGAGAAGCCGTCCTTCACCAAGGTGAAATGAAGAGAAATGGTCCACCTGCTAATGTGCCTATCCATCGACACCTCATCAACCTCATAGGGGTTCCAAAGGATCATGATCCCCCCTGACCTCTCCTCCGCCAGAGAAGCAACACCTTTTGAGAGTCTAGCACCCCCAAACTCCCTCATAAGACACTCCCTCTCCCCTTCACATTTGGTTTCTTGAATGTAGAGAATATCAATCCTGCATCTACTCCCTAACTCCTTGACCGCCCTCTTCTTCTCATCCCCCCTTAACCTCTCACATTCCATGATACAATCTTCATAAAGACACAATGCAATCCCTCCCCTCCCCTTGCCCTTCCTCCTCCCTCACCCCCCCTATGTTGAGCCCTTTTCTCTTGCAGGATAGCCGCACACCACCTCTTACAAATATTGGTACATGCCCCTTTCACATCTTTCTCAACCTCTGCTTCAAAGAAGATACCCACTTGATCTGCCATCACCCCCACCCACTCCAACATTTTCTGAGTAGTTGCCAGCATCTGTTGCACCTCTTCCGTCGTCATGTGGTATTTCCTCTTCTACTCTCCACCATCAGTGATAAGGGCTATCGGCCCCTCTAGTAAGGCTGGTAGGGCCAGCACCTCGTCTGAAAGAGCACCGCCTTCCGGGTTCTGCACGTCCTCCATTTGGACCTGGTCTTTAAACTCAAACCTGCTACCCTATGCCTGCCGCCCTGAGTCACAAGGACCGCCAGCGTTTGGTGCCATGGCCAGTGCAGCTTTCCCTACAGCCGCAATCGATCGGTGGTTTTCAGACAGATGACAAGCTAGAGAGCCCTGCTAAGGAATGTTAGAGTAGAGGGCCAGTTCCCGAGATAGGATTGTTTGGCAGCCACCGGCCCCCCTAAGTCCAGCCTTCGGCGAACCATTGACCACCACCACTTTATCTTTCCTCCGATGGCTACTGATTGCCTCCCCTACCCACCTTGTCTAGGCTACACCGGAGAGCCAACCGCCAGAGTAGAACCTGCCGTCGGTGAGGGGGAGCTGATGACGAGCTGGCCAGCGGCCACCAGCGGACCTTGGCTCCGTTGTAGCAAACGAACCTCTGGCGCTATTGGGCTGGGAGACAACCCAAAATAGGTCTCGGCGACCCGATACGGCGTGGATCCGCCTTTAAGTCATCTGCCTCCCTACCCGACCCAATACCCCGTTCAAACCTGCCACTTGAACCGACAATGGCAGGATCCGGACCGGCCGGTCGACCCTCAGGTGACAATTACAAGGCAGTCGATTCGAATTCGAATCAACCGCCAAAGCGGGCCATGACTCGTCATCTCCTACCTCCGGACAGGAGGCCTGGTGCCCTAGGAAGGACGCCAGCGCCGCCTCCTCCTCAAGCGGCCACACCCGGATGACCATCGGGACACCATCAATGAGCATTGTGATGACCGCCGGGATATCTGAGAGACTTGCCACCTTGACCATGGCGACGACTGACGTACGAGAGCTCATTGGTGAGAAGCCCAAACTGCCAGCCTCCACCTGCCCAAGCCACACCTCCATCATCACAGTGATATAACGGAACCCCCTCAAAGACCACCCGGTACCTCCTCACCGGCGGGTTAGGAAAAGTGCCTCTAACTTCCGACCACCGTAGAAGCCTGATGAGGGATTTGCCGACTGTAAGACAACCCACCTCCACCATCCTGCCAGCCACGTCCTCATTCTCCCCCACCACAAAAAATGTGCACGAAGTGATCCTCAGGACCTCCCAGCCACTATCGGAAGCCTCCACCAGACGCCTCTAGACCTCCTCCGCCACCGCCTGCCCTTCGAGCATGGCAACACACAGACACTTCCTCAAGCAGTCTCGTCTGCCCTGCAAGGCCTCCACCGGGAGCTCTCTTGCGTCACACCATCTCTTGCTGGCCCGCCCCGATGCTGGAGGAGAGTTCTTGAGGGCATCCAAGTAGGAACGGTGTCCCCCTGCCCGCCGGAAGGACCTGCTAAACGCGATCCCTGCTGCTGGCAGAAACACCTAATGTAGCTGCGTTGACCACATTTTAAGCAGGTGGGAGGGCACCCTGACCCTCCTGACGACGGACTCTCCCACTTGAGGCGAACCCCGGCGAGCGGCAGCGGAACATGGAACCGCACCACCACAAACCCCCTTTCCCTAGAGCTTCTCTTTCTAGAAAAGGCTAGAGAGAGAAGTATCCCACACATTGAAGTTTGCATGTAGAAATCATAGAAAAGGATTTGGAAACAGTTGGGAGTTTTTCTGTTCTTTTTTTTCCCTCCCCCATCTAGTCACTGATTTCTAACAGAATGTAATTGTGCCATCTAACTCTTATTTGGGCAATCTACCAACTTCATAAAAAGAAAGGAAGAGATTAGATATAATGCTTACTTGATAAGCAACTTCAGTACACACACACACACACACACACACACACACACACACACACACACACGCATATATATATATATATATATATACACACACACACACACAGATAGTATACATATCATTTGTTCGAAAGAAAGTGTGGATTGTACCACCAATTTTATTGCTAAATAGAGGAAGTACAATGGGAGAGGTGAGGAGAGGTCCCTCAACCTCAGAAATAAAGAAACATAAAAAACATTCCTTAGAGGAAATTCACTACAAACGCTGAACTACCCTTTGCCAGTCAGCTAAAGACATGATGTATATGGCGAGCCCTTAAAAAATAAAAGGGATGGATCGAAGAGAAATATTCTCCACATAAAAAGAATTTCCCGGAAGACTACGTCGTTCTGTTCTCTCCAAATGCTCCAGCAAACAGCATGAGGGATGAGACCAAGCTGTACCTTATGAGGCTTATCAGTTGAAGCGGCCGTGAGAGCTTTAAAATGGTGCCACATACCCTGAATTGTGTTGAAAGTGGTGGAAAAGCTGAAAATATGACTAGGAACAACCCATACCTCATGGCTGATGGGGTAAAGTACCATAAGATGATCCACATCCTCAGCTTGAATGCATCAGACTAAGCACATGATATCACTATTGGGCTGCCACTTTTGCCTATAAATTTTAGTAATAATTCTCAGCTGACACAAGCCACATGAAACCCTGTATTTTCAGAGGTAGCTTCGTCTTCCAAATCTGAGGAAATAAAGCGTAGTTTTGCTGCTGGCCTTCCATAAGATGATAGAAATTCTTAGACTGAGAAACATTTCGACTGACTGTCCCAGAAAAGCTGATCGGCAGCATGTTGGCTGACATGCATGGTCTGCAATAAGGTCAAGAGATCAGAGCATTCAGATACTTCTTCATTAATATTTTTTCTCAGACTGATATACCGTACAACTGCATCTGATACCCTTTGATAGTTGTGGGAGACTAAGCTTTGTTTATCCTTGCAAGCTGATAGATTCTGGGGAATGTTTGTTTTAGGGATTGAGTGCTACACCATCTATCCAGCCAAAAAATTGGCATTCAAACCATTCCCAGCTTTGGTTCTGATAGCTGGTTCCATGAATTGTCCTGCTTTTGAAATACCTTTCCACGGAGGTGAGATGAGAGAACTCTGATCTGTGTCGACATAGAATTTCCTGTGGGGGAGATAGTGTTTATGTAAATAATGCTTTTTCAAATTGCTTGGTTGTCTTCCAGTAGTTCCCAAAGACATTTTCCCAAAAGGGCCAGGTTCATTATCTGCGAACTTTTCACACCAAGGCCTCCGCGTTTTTTGTGCTGAGAGACTAGACTTCATTTCATTAGAGGAATTCCTGTGGCGTTATCTTTACAACCTCGCCAGACAAACCTTTTTCTGATGCTATCAACTTTCTTGCACACTTGAACTGGCATAAGAAAACTGACAGAAAGTGAAGGGGCATGGCTGATAAAAATGAGTAAAGAAGGGTGATCTGACCCCCAAAAGACAGATGTCGGGCCTTCCAAGTAGACAGACCCTTCTGCATTCTTGAGATAAATGGGTTCCATTCAGCAAATGAGGGATCTACAACTATGTAGTCAGAGGTGAGAGGCGACTGAGGCAACCAAGGGGTCGCCTCAAGCCTCAATCACCTAGGTGATGGCCTAGCGTGTTTGAGGCGACATCTCATGTCAAAAACACTTGTGAAACCTATAAGAATACTTAATTCATACATGCACATGTGTTATAGGAATGGGCTTGGTGGCCCAAGTGGGCTTGGCCCAAGTGGGCTTGGCCCAAATGTGTCCATGGCCCTGCCTAATCGCCAAGGCTAGATTGGCTGAGGCGAGGAGAGCTGTTGGCACCTCACCTTGCCTCATCGCTTAGCCGAGTGTCTCAAGCGCCCTTGATAACATAGATCTACAATGAAGAGGCAGACCAAGGTATTGGATACTAAGATTTTGCACTTGACATCCCATATGAGAAGTAAACAATGTTAATAAGTCATCTTCCAGGTTAATGCTCACAACGGAGGTCTTGGCAAAATTGATTTTAAGCCCTGAGCAACCTTCAAAACTTCTTAGTATCAGAATCACCATTTGAATCTGTTCCACTTGGCCTTCCAGAAAGACTAAATCATCAGAAAACTGTAGATGTGAAATAGTTCTAGTGCCTCTGCTATACCAATACTTTTGACCCACCCCAAGTTCTCTGCCTTGTGCATCATTCTACTGGGAACATTAACCACAAGAACATAGAGTAGGAGAGACAAAGGATCGCCTTACCAAAGTCCTCGAGAACTAGAGAAGTAACCCACTGCTTTGCCATTGAAAAGAAAGGAAAATGTGGCTGTCATAACACGGGACGGAAGAACCTTAATAAACTCTTCTGGGAAAAGTTAGGCTCTCAGGAGTCAGGACTGACCCGAGACAATTCTAGTGTACCGTGTCATAAGCCTTGTGAAAATCAATTTTGCTAAGAACTGACCTACGACTTCTCCTAGCTGCAAACAAAACTTCATGAGCCAGGAGAAAATTATCCTTCAGTTGCCGTCTTGGCACAAAAGCTGATTGCTGCTCTTGAGTGAGTTTGAGAAGCACCCGATTCAACCTCATAGCTACAATCTTGGCACATCTCTTGTAAATACCATTCAAAAGACTAATAGGGTGTAAACCTGTAAGTTCCAATGCATCATCCTTCTTGGGGAGTAAAACCAGGAAAGTGTGATTAGGAGCCCCACAACTACCTTTGTTGTCTATTACTTCCCTTGCAGCTTTAAGGATACCCCCCTGCAAGTGCAGGGTATGCCAAAAAGTTTGAAAGAAAAACTTAGGAAAACCATCTAAAGGTGGCTGTCCTGAGTCTTCACATCTATGGGTTTGACCAACTCTTGCTGCTCATCATAATTCAGAATGAGAATATCAGAATCCTCCCAACTAGGGAAGCATTTATGATCAGCTGACAATAACTGCTTATAAAAAGAGATGATTTCAGAAACTGTCTTCCTCTTTATCCAGAAAAATATCTCCTGTCTTCAAGATGGAAACAATTTCCTCTGTCGGCGACCATTAGCTATTTTGTGAAAATCAGAGGTATTAAGATCACCTTCCTGCAACTATGAGATTCATGCCCACTGTTTCCATCTAATCTCCTCCTCCTGTAAACAAGTATCATGCTTCTCCTTACCAATCAGCCTCTGTTGCTGTTCTTGTTCTGTTAGTGGTTGCTGCTCTTCAAGACGGTCAAATTTGCTTAAAAACCTCTGTAATTTTTTCTTTTCTTTTATATCTCTCTTTTGTCCACTGGGCAGACCAAATCCTGATGATTGCTTTCATCTTTTTTAATTTCTGAACCATATTCTGTATCTCTGACATGTGTAGATCATCACTCGGTCACTGCTGAGAATGAGTTCTAAGTGCTGCTCGTTACCAAGCCATGCTTTCTCTACCTGGAACTGCCTTCTTCTTCTGGAATTACTAGTACAGTCCAAAAGGATTGAGAGGAATGTCGACTCTTTCTAGGGTTTTCTGGGAGGATGCAGCCGCTGGAGTTCGCCACCGGGGCGATGGGGAGCGGTGGCAGGGGTCCTCAGCGCCTTATGGTGACCGCCCCTAGGGTGAACCAACTGCCTCCTCGCAGAACATTCAATGGGATTTGTTTCTTGTGCTTGAGAAGAGGTCACACCCTATGGTTTTGCAGGGATTGGTCGGGATGGAAGGAGCTGGCGACTGGAGGAGCTACTGGGGATTTCTTCCACAAAGGCACTTTTGCGGAGGTTGTCCGGGGGATTCCAACTCCTCTGTCTGTGCAGGGTGAGTATCAAGAGGTGGGCAACCTCACCGCGGACCTTATCCAAGGCTGGGCTGGTCAAGGTGATTCTAGAGGCTCGAGGGGTTAGGGATGACTGTTGGGAAGTCTGCCCGATGTTGAAGAATGGTTTCTTAGCCATTGGACAATGCCCGGAGGTCATGCAGGTGGCTGCAGCAGAAGGTTTTCGGGTGGCTGGCGGGGGGATCCTCCTGATGCAACAGTGGACCTGCCAGAGGGGGACCTTCCCCAACCTGAGAGCCTCTGCCCCGCCCATCAGGTTCCTCCGGCTACCAGCCTTCCTATGTGACGAGGAAGGGCTGGGCAGGATCATTTGCGGCTTTGGCAAGGTAGATGCCGGCAACCTGCAGTTGCTCCCAACTGGCGTTGTTAGCACGGTCGAGGCCACCATCTGGGTCTCTAGCCCCTAGTCGGCATGGATGGCAGTATCGGCCGAAACCGATACGTTTCGGCCGAAACGTATCGGTTTCGGTCGATACCGAAACCGAAACGGGCCTTGTCACTGTAGCAGTCCGAAACCGGACCGAAACCGAAACCGGACCGAAACCGACCGAAACCGGACCGAAACCGACCGAAACCGGACCGAAACCGTCTGGTTTCGGCCGAAACTAGACCTGCTCAATACATTTTTTGCCTTTTCTGACTGTTTTGAACCGGTTTCGGCCGAAACCGAAACCGAAACCGAAACCGATACGTATCGGTTTCGGTACCGGCCGAAACCGATACCGAAACCGATACTACCATCCTTGCTAGTCGGTACCTCCAGTGTTGTCCTTCGCCATCGGGGACACATGTTTCGTGGTTTGGGTGCTAGTACAACTGGAGTTGGAAGTGCGGCGGTGGTGGCGGCCAAAAGCTCATGGGTGCCCACATGGGAGTCGAGGTGGAAGAAGACCCCTAGGGGGGTACGTGGCAGCCCAGGAAGCCCCCATTCAAATTTGAATCAGGACGGGTGTACAGGCGGGTTGGGCAGGCTAATGGGCTGAGCGGCAAGAGGGGCAGGTGGGCCGAGCGGGCCGATGGGCCAGGCCACTGTTAGAGCAGACGGACCAAGTGGAGCAGTGGGCCAGAGTATCTGGGGCAGCTCTTTGTGCTTATGAGTCAACCTGGGACCCAGATCTAAGGTAACTTACTCGCGACATACCTGGATCCAGATGGCAGGGTGTCATAGGGCATCGTGGGCCCAGTACTATAGTTCTCCCCCGCCCGATAGCTACTATTGAAATCTCTTCCTAGGCCGCAGTGGTGCAAAGTGGCTGATGGCAGGCGATGACGGTGGCTTTTGGGGTTGAAGCAACTGGCAATTCCCCTCAACTGCTGAGAGCAGGGGCACCCTTAGCAAGGGGTCTTGGTGTAACGCTCTCCGGCGGGACAGGGGAACAAAGCAGCGGATGACTGGTGACGGTGACGACTTTCGGGCCTGGAGCATTGGCTATTCCCACTACTGCCTAGGGCGGCAGCTCCCTTCATAAGGGGTCCTAGCATAGCGCTCTCTGACAGGACAGGAGAGCTCCCCCTTACTACGGCCCCAGAGGTCCCCCTTCTTGTGATCCCAGCGGGGGCGAAAGGAGCCAGAGTATGCTCGCCACTGCCGCTAGGTGGCCTTGTGACCCTGACCTAGCCCCCCCCGGAAGCCGCCGTGGCAGTTGTTGTCTAGGATCCCAAACACATATCAGAGATGGTGGGATACCGTTGATAGTAGGTGAGAAGAATAGCTTGCATATCAGCTTGAGACAATTACATGTATTAAGTTTTAAATTTCACTGTATTAATGATGAGGAAATAAAGTATTTTATGATTCTAAACTTTCAAATATATGTGGTATATTGTTGGATGTGCTCAATTATATATAATTTTGAATTCTATCAACTTTTCCTATGTTTTCTGTTTTTTTTTTTTACATTTTTAAACCCATATATTTAATTATGTATGTATACACATTAATATAGAGGGTCAACCATCTGGTGGTACCGTACTAGTACCGGGCGGTATGTATCGATATTGGTATTGGTACCGCCCTTGACTAGTACCGGAACCGGTACGGTATTGCAGACCTTTCTCATTACAGTTAGAAAGGGTGTTCGGGACTGTACTAAATATCCCATCACTATTTTGTCTCCTATTCCCATGTTTCTCTTCGATACTACTATTTTCTTTCCTTTGCCTTCTACACATGTTCCTATTTCCTTTTTCTAAAGCTGTGTAGGACGAGGAATGAGGATGGCAATACCGGTTTCGGCCAGGACCGAAATCAAAACGTACCGGTACCGGTTTCGGCCAAGACCGAAACCGAAACGTACAGGTTAAACCGGTACCGGTTTCGGTTTCGGCTGAAACCGGTTCAAAACATTCAAAAAAGGCAAAAATTATAGTGAGCACGTCCGATTTTGGCCGAAACTGTCCGGTTTCGGCTGAAACTGTCCGGTTTCGGACCGAAACTATTAATTTTTTATTTTTTAATTTCGGACCTGCTACAGTGAGCAGGTCCGAAACCGTTTCGGTATGGGCCGAAACCGTTACGTTTCGGCCGATACTGCCATCCTTGGTGCAGGATCCGAAATAGCAGTGTGCAATGGATGAGGAGTTGAGTGCTTTGAATAAGAACGACACTTGGATTCTAATTGATCTCCCGGAGGGAAGACACCAAGTTGGATCTAAATGGATTTACACGATTAAATACAATGCAGAGGGTAAGGTACAATGGTATAAAACCACTTTGATTGCAAAAGGATTTACACAAACATATGGGATTGACTACTAGGAGACTTTTGCTCTTGTAGGAAAGCTGAAATCTGTCAGGATGGTTCTTTCACTGGCTGTCCAATGCTCTGGGCCTCTGTACCAATTAGATGTCAAAAATGCCTTCTTGAATGGTGATCTACAAGAAGTGTACATTCTACCACCATCCGGAATTGATACAAAAGGGAAGGTTTCTCATCTGAAGAAAGCATTTTATGGGTTGAAACAGTCTCCTAGAGTCTGGTTTGATAGGTTGCGCCGTACTATGGTCAGATTTGGTTTTAGGCAATCAAATGCTGGTCATGCCATGTTTGTCAAGTGGACTGGGGGATGTGCAACATATTACTTGTTTATGTGGACGATATGATTGTCATAAGAGATGACGAGACAGGAACCAAAGAATTAAAGGAGGACTTGGCCGCGGAATTTGAAATCAAAGACTTGGGTGAGCTAAGGTATTTCTTAGGAATTGAAGTAGCCAGATCAATGAATGGAATCTACATCTGCTAAAGAAAATATGCACTGGACTTATTGACTGAGACTAGAAAGTTAGGGTGTAAACCTGCAACAACGCCAGTTGAATTGAATCATGGCTTATCAGAGATAGAGGGAGAAGATCTCTTATTAGAGGTGAGGGTCTATATCAGAGGTTGTTGGGAAAGCTCCTATATTTGTCATTGACTCAGCCAGACTTGACTTATGCTGAGTGTAGTTAGTCAATTTATGTATGCTCCACGAACAGTGCACATGAAAGTTGTAGAATGTATACTGAAGTATTTGAAGTCACGTCCAGGAAAGAGAATTCTATTTCAAAAAGCTGAAAGCCTGAGCCTTGAAGGATATGCAGATACAGATTGGGCTGGGTCACGAGATGATAGGCGATCGACTTCTGTATATTGTACTTTTCTAGGTGGCAATTTGGTTACCTGGAGAAGTAAAAAGCAAATAGTGTGTGCAAGATCAAGTGCATAGGCAGAATAGAGGGCCATGGTACATGGATTAGTAGAGTTAACTTGGCTACAATGTTTTCTGTTGGATCTAGGAGTCCTGATGAAATTACCCATGAAACTCTTGTGACAACAAGGCAGCAATAAGCATTGCAAACAATCTTGTTCAGCATGACAGAACTAAGCACATTGAGATTGACAAACACTTCATTAGAGAAAAGCTGGACTCTAGAGAACTTTACTTGCCTTATGAAAAGTCACAAGAACAAATTGATGATCTCTTCACGAAAGCCATGACTGAAGCTTAGTTTAGATCAGCTCTTGACAAGCTGAGCATGAAGGACATCTATGCTCACCTTGAGGGGGACTGTAAAAAACAGGAGCATCTCTGTAAATAAACAGGGATATTTTTGTAATATAGAAAGGTATAGGTCTTTTTTGTAATTTTCCCCTTCTTTCTAGTTGCTCTTGTATAGGAGGGCAGAGATGTAAATTAAACTTTGAGTCTTAATATAAATAGATGGCCGAACAGCCCTAGAGGGTGGTTCGTGACCTCCTTCCTCTCATCGGCCTCTCTCTCTCTCACCCTATTGTACTTGTGAGGAATCTCTCCTCCGTTCTCAATTGTACTACCTCTATTTATTCTCAATAAAACTGGTGGTATAGCCACATTCTTTTGAAAAAAAAAACTATGACATTCAATGTGTTTTCTGCTCCCAGAATCCAGAAACACTAGATCATCTCTTCTTTCAATGCCTCCTTAATCAGAAAGTTTGGTTTGTCATTGTTAAGTCTCACTGATTTAAGCTTGTCCTTCATGATGGTTCAAGGCATGTGGGCATCCGTTCAAGATTTGAAGAAGAAACATCTGCCTTCTACTAGTCTCAAGATTTATTACCTGCTTCCTCATTCAAGGTGATGGAGCATTTGGAGACAATGCAATGACATAGTCTTTCGGGGAACTAGAATATACTTAGGAATTATGATTGAAAGCCCTTTATTTAGATTATTTCTGGTCTAGGTTTCTTCTCCAAGTAACTTTTGAGTTGTGGGAGGGTGCAGTCAATTGGAAGTTGGAACCTCTCCTCTACACCATCTGGTTGTACTACCTCTTTTTGCAATAAAATTGGTGGTACAAACCATCCTGTTGTCCAGAAAAAATAGGTAGGTTTTAAGATGGAGAGATTGTCTATGAACTCTGGCATTTCCTTGAGCCTTTTCACTGCATTATATTGAAGTTATGACCTCCTATCTGATTGGTAATCTGATCAAACTGTTTTCATTTTTTTCCCTGGTGACACACATATTTACTTTATGCTAGCTATTAACTGTCTATCTGCCTATCTGCTTCTCTTTTCCGGCCTTCATTCATCCCCCTAATGCTCCATAAGAGAACTCTTCATTCTTATGAATTGTTGAGTCCTGTCTTCTCCCTTGTGGCCTGATATACCATCATTCTCTCTGTCCTTGCATGTCTGTGCCCTGCTGTGTGTTTGCCTTGCTGATTCGGCAGGAAAAAGGGATCTGGCTATTTGGCTGGTAAAGATATTACCAAACCAAAAGCAAGCAAATATAAGTTAAAAAAGTTACATGAGAGGTGTAAATAAAAACCAATAGGAGAGTGGGATCAAAGGTAAACTATTTAGTAAAATAAAAGAGAGAGTTCTCATCCTAATAAGTGCCTTCAGTGCCCATGCATTTGGTCTTAAGATATTTTCTTCTCACATAGGAGGGCAAAAGCAGCTACTCATTTTGTTAGAAAGTGCAAAACCAGCTACCCATTTTTGTTAGCAATGTCCTAAGCTTTTTGTTTGTCCTCCTTATAGGGTGTTTGGGAACAGTTTTTTTTTAAAAACTATTTCTATCTAAAAAATTGTGTCAACACAATTTTTGACTTAAAATTTAAAATTGATGAAAGCGGACACTTCCTGTTTGGCAGCAGCGTCATAAATTTTAAAATTTGTGTAGACCTGTTTGGCAGACAACTCTCTATAAATTAAAAATTATTAAAGTAACATTTCAATAGAGATTACTATCATTAAAAAAAATAATAAAAAATATAACATGAGATTTCGAACATGATGTTTACAAAATTATAATCATCAACATCAGTGCCTTCTGTTCACATAATCCTCCCACATTTTCAATGTTATTCTATTCCGAAGTTGTTTACCAAGATGACGTTGTGTATTTTGTGTTGTCAAACTCTGTTGTTCTTCAAATCTGATTCTTTCTTGACGTCTTCATTCTACTTCTCTATCAATATCTGCACCATGTTCTCTTTCAATTTGCATCCATGTTTCATCTTTTCCTCCTTTATGGTCACGAATGAAATTATGCAAGGTACATGTAGCAATAACTATCTTCGTTTGTACATCGAGAGGATATTCCAATGGTTGGCGAAAAATGCGAAATCTTTCTTTTAACATCCCGAACATACGTTCAATAACATTTCGTAATGAAGCATGTCGCAAATTGAATAACTCTTTTGGGTTCTGTGGAGCGGAGTGATTTGGACCAAATTCCTTTAAATGATATCTTACTCCTCGATATGGCGCTATAAATTGTGGTGTATTTGCATAACCCGCATCAACGAGATAATATTTACCTATTCATGAAAATAAATGTCACTACATATATAAACAAATATAATTTAAATGAAAATATTTACCTTCTGGGACATAAAATTCTGATGTTATAGCACCTTCTAAAACAGTAGCATCAGCAGCAGAACCTTCGTACCCAGCATTAACAAAAAGAAAACGCATATCAAATGAGCATACGGCTATAACATTTTGAGATGTTTGTCCCTTTCGGTTGCGATAGCGTATTCTATCATCGGTTGGAATCTTAGCTAATATATGTGTTCCATCTATAGCTCCAATACAATCCTACAACAATATAAATATAAAATTAATGTAAAGAATGGTTAAATTGACATTAATCACTAGAAGCATACCTTAAAAAATCGAAAATGTTGTCTATCAAGGATGTATTGCGGAGTCTCTGCTGGAGGAAGAGAAATATACTTCGGTGCTAAACTCACAAGTGCATCAATTACTTCATTAAATCGATGACTTATTGTTTCACCAGAATGTTGAAATCTATCTTGGGCAGTCGGTTACTTGCACCTTTTGCCAAAATATAAATACACATCATTACCATCTCCTCTGTGTCAACTCTAGTACTCTCTTTTAACTGATGTAAATCTTTTATCTCGTTGCACAATAAAGAAAAGATATATTTATTCATACGGCATATCTCACGGAATTGAATTTCAGCCCCTTCCAATAACTCTTGCATGTATGCTCTACCAGTAAGAATTGATGTTCTTATGCACTTCGTCGAATTATCCCTTTGTTGATCATGAGCAATCTTCACTAATGTCAACATAGTGAGAAAAAAATGACGACGACGTGTTATAAATCTTTCCTCTTCCTCACTAACATCATCATATTTTTCGACTATGTCCATGTACCTGTAATTAGAGAACCAAATTTATAGATTTCTAATATCACATACATCACATCTCAGAATAATAACACATACAATCAATCAATCAACCATGTACCTGCAATTAGAGAACCATATTTATAGAATGTTAATATCACATTCATCACATCACATAATAATAACGCATATAATCAACCAACTCTTCCAAAACTAGAACATCTTGTATTCAAAGACAATAACCTATAATAAACCAAACATGCGATAGTGCATAAAAATACTAGAAAAGTAATTAATTGTTCTATACTTGCTACACAAATCCCATTAGTTATCCCCAAGATGCAACTTCAACCATTCTAAACGAGTTGCATTATCAAACTTTAAGAACACAAGATAAGCATTGTCTCTCTTAATCAAATCAGCTGTTCTAGCTTTCTCGGAAATAGTGAGATTCATTGTCATGATTAATTCCACACATTGCTGAATCATTTCATAGGAAGAAGGTATTGATAACTTTTTGAACTCTTGAGTTGCCTCCATCATTGCTGCAGCTAAAGATGTTGTCTTTCGACTTCCTTCTTTTTGACTTTTCATTTGAAACAATAGATTCTTTACCCTGACTGCGTTTTTCAATACTTCGCACAAGCTTAAAATCAGGACTTGATGCTGAACTATCTTCATCTTTTGTCAAATCAACACGTGTTTCATGAGGAGGTGTCATGTATGGATCGGCAGCTTGAGATATTTCCATACGTGGAAGTGTATTTTGCTGCATTCTTCCATCTGCTTTAGTACCTATAATTTAAAAAATAAATATTTATATATATAATAAAATTTAAATATGAATATTTAATAAATAAAAGGGAGAGAAATAATGCCATCAAATATTTCATACCACTCATTATATAGTGGTATAGTGACTCGTCTCCAAACCCTTGCTTCAGGATGTTTCTGAAATATACCAAAATTATTTTTAAATATGTTTCAATTAATACATAAAATAAAATATTTTATCATAGAATTATTTTTTACTTGAATATAAGCATCCCAGACTTCATCAGTAGCCACAAATGTATTCAATACCGGGTTGAAACCAAAGCCACTTGCATTGAGTATATTCTTTATTACAACATAATCATTCTTCATCACCTGGACTCGAGCTTTCAATTGTTTTGTAGTAGCATTCAGTCCAAACCTATTGTTAAATTCTGATCGTATTGCTTCCCATGCTTCGGGCTTCCAACTCGTTGATGCCCTTTTCCCAGCTCGATGATATTCTAACATTTTAGTTAGATAAGATGAACGAGTTTCATCCCATCTCAACCTTTCATTAGGAGCATTTGCCGAAGATACTTGTGTTTCAGACATCATATCTGTCGTTTGTTAAAATATAGGAACTTGTGAAGATTTGTAGCCTATCTATAATTATCAGGAATGATAGCAAAGGAAAATCAATTTTCCAGTAGACTAAATTATCATGCAGATTATTCTGATGACATGTCAATATCTGCGAGAGAGATAAATATGTGAGTTGCTTAATACACCACATATCTGGTTAGACGAAGTGAAGTATTCATCAGATGCCTAGCTTAATTAAGCAACTGCGATTGAACAGAGGACAAAATATACAAGTATGTACCTAGTAATTGTGCAGCTTTATGAGGTCATGGCCACGAGGACTAAGATCTACTTTGTCATGGAATATGTGAAGGGGGGTGAACTCTTCAACAAGGTGGCCAAAGGCACACTCAAGGAAGATGTTGGTCGAAATACTTTCAGCAGCTAGTCAATGCAGTGGACTTCTG
This sequence comes from Amorphophallus konjac, assembly GCA_022559845.1. NCBI lineage: Eukaryota > Viridiplantae > Streptophyta > Magnoliopsida > Alismatales > Araceae > Amorphophallus > Amorphophallus konjac. Next base: position 353,963,794 of record CM040119.1, on the reverse strand, counting down.
CCATAATAGGGGTGTTTACCATCGTGACCTGAAACCCGAAAATTTGTTATTGGATGAGAATGGGAACCTGAAGATTTCTGATTTTGGTTTGAGTGCACTTGCTGAATCCAAGAGACAAGATGGCTTACTTCACACCACTTGTGGCACTCCAGCTTATGTTGCCCCTGAAGTGCTCAGCAGAAAAGGATATGATGGTGCAAAAGCTGATATTTGGTCGTGTGGGGTGATTTTATTTGTTATGCTGGCAGGTTATCTTCCCTTTCACGATTCTAATTTGATGGAAATGTACAGGAAGATCGGGAAAGCAGAGTTTAAATTCCCCAGTTGGTTCTCCTCTTATGTACGCAAGCTATTATTAAGGATCTTGGACCCAAACCCTGCTACTAGGATATCTGCGAGAAGATTATGAAAATTCCTGGTTTAGAAAGGGCTTTGATGACAAGACGATGGTAAAAGATGCAGGGACATGCAAAACTGTTCCAATGGATGCTAGTACAGTAATCAGCTCTTTTGACAGCAATATTGTCGAGGGGAAGCAAGAGTCTGTGAAGCCTACACATTTGAGATGAGGGATGGAGGAGCTCAGTGAATCAACTAGAGACTGTCAAAGCAGTAACGCTGACTCAGCTATGGACATGAAAGCAGTGCGAGAATTGGAGACATCCAGTGATACACAAAATGAGGGAAAAGAACAAAGGAGACAGAGAAAGGATAACAGCGAGAGTGCTCTGTATATTGAAAGGACGGCGTCGACACAGTAATTATTCACAGGCTCTTGTAATGTTCCAATAATATTCCCCAGTCTGCCAGAAGAGAAACCGATCGAATGAGCCATGGGTGTAGGGCCGCCGGCAGAGGTGCAAGCCCGCCGGAAAGAGGAGAGGAGAGGGGCGGTGCGTTAGGTTTATATACCTTGCGCCGGGTGAGGAAGACGTCACCCCCGGGTGAGGAAGATCGCTGTGAGGAAGACGTCGCCGCCGGGCCTGTGAGGAAGATGTCACCGCCGGTGAGGAGATGCCGCCACCCAGAGAGAAATATCGCCGATGAGGAAGACACCACCGCCCAGAGAGAAAGAACGCAAGGAGGGAGATGGATGGTCGCGGCCTGCGGGTTGCGTGAAAGCAAGGCGCGCGGCTTCCTCAAAAACAAAAATAGTGCGGGCTTGTTTTTTTTTAGAAAGAGATTTTAATAGAGTAGGACACTTCCCTAAAAATTAGGAAAGTTACCACCAAACGTTGTTAGTGGATTCTCTACTTCTTTTTTTAAATTTAAGAGAGAAAAACGAGGAAAAAACGTTCCCAAACACCCCATTAGTGGTTTAGGCAGACAAGCTTTTTGATTAGGGAAATATGATTCTAGTCTTGAAAGGAAAAGAGGTGCCTTATTCAGACGCATTTGCTAGGTTTGGGGAAGGGTGAGTTTAGGTTGTCAATTGGAAGATCTTTTTCAAGGATTCTAATGTTTGGGCTGCTACATATGGTATTATGGTTTTTCCTTGGTGCTCTTAACTTCTATTGTCGAGTTCTATTACCTTCTCTCTCTTGTTTTCTTGGATGAACTTCTTTTATTCTTTCTTATGATGTATTACCTGGGCCTTTCCTTTTCAGGTTCGCATGTACCAGAAATACTCCGAGTGTAATTTTTGGAAGTTCACTACGGTCTCTAGTTCAGAAGTACTTGACTAGACCTTTTGCATGCACATTGGGCTCTGTTAAGTTCTATTTAACCAGCCAAGTTCACTTTCAGGCTGAAAAAGGTGGATATAAGACATATGTAATGGAAGTTAAGGGAAGTCGAGTTTACAGCAAGTTGAAGTATGAATCTGGTGTTCACCGTGTGCAACGTGTTCCCCAGACTGAAGCACAGGGTCGTGTACATACTTCCACAGCAACTGTCGCCATCATGCCAGAGGTAACTTTTGAATAACACATGCTCATTTCTTGTTCCTCTGGATATTGGAATTAATATCTTCAACTGTTTATTTTGGTTGTATTATGACAAAATCCAAGGAGGGTATCTGTCTGAATCCATGAAGGCCACGTATATGATGAGATGGAAGATGTGATCCAAGAGGTGGTGACATGCAAGGATGCAAAACGCAGGATCAATGCCCAGATCAGTTGGGCCAAAACCCATTGGATAAACCAACCCAGTTGAAGCAACAGAGCTTGTGCAAGGATCGGCTTCCTTTTGCTCATTAAAAAATCCCCAAAAATATGAAAAATAAAATAATATTTGTAAGACACTCCAAATAATAATACAATATAATTATCATTGCCACATAACATCAAAAGTTAGTGACTCACACATCATCATAATTACCAAAAGAAGAAAGCTATCTAACTCTTTAGAATGCTCTTGATCTCTATGGATGAGAGATTGAACACAAGGACGGTTTCATGTGCATTTAAACTTATGCACAAATGATGGCGTATGCACAACATTAAAGGGTATTCCAAAATAAAGAATGATTTACATGCCTTGATAATATCATCTAGGGCTAGAGCCGAAGTTGGAGTTGAAGCTGACATAGTGGGTGCTCAATGTTTAATGTGTGGCGAGGTTGCTTGATTAGTATTTGTATTAAATTTTTGATGCACTATAGATAAAAAATGCACATCAACGGTTGGCGGCACACTCAAGCATGGTCTTTATCTTCATGTACTGCCCTGCAAATCAATGGGCATGACCAGTCAAATGCTCACAATACATACAATGAGTTCTCCTATCTTTGTGGATTATGTACCCATGCTTCCATGTAGGGTGTTGTCTATTGGTGTTATCTACTAGACGACAATGATAGAAGGTAAAAGCTGCACTGTAATAGTCACCTTAAATGGGATGCCAAATTGCCCAATACAATCTATGTGATTTCCATATCTTTCTACTAAAAAAAAGTAAACATTGTCAAATGCATTGGACAATTTGGCATCAGATTGCAGTCAGCCACATTACATAGAAAGTTTGCTCACTTAGATGAGGATGAGAAGGTTACCATTACAGAGAGGAGGAGAGAGGGAGAAGAGGGCACTTTTGTGTCTTAGGAGGGCCTTGGGGAAGTTTATATAGACCTCCAAGGCCCTATCTAGCAATTGTTGAATGTTGCAAATAGCTAGCAATTGCTAGTTTGATTGCCCAACAGCTAGTCAAACTAGGTGGGTGCAGTAATTGGCTAATCTGCTTTGGCTCAGCTGATCCAGCCTAGGATTGGATAGGTGGAATGGGATCAGCACAGTCGGCTGAAATCCGATCAGGATGGCCAATCCATGCCAATCCCGACGAATTTTGAAACTTAGCAACATGTAATCCACCCATTGGAGTTCTTTGCAGAAAAGATCATTCTTTATGTACATCTCATAATTAAGCATACTATCTGGCACATACTGGAGGGGTTTCTTTACCATCCTATTGCAGCTTGTCACCCCATGGTTCCAACATTGGTATAGGGGGAGAACTTGTCACCTTAGTTTTTAGGTCTATACATAATCCATGGTTTAGTCTTGCGTAAACCTGTATGTTAGAAATCAAGCTTTATGAATGAAACTTTTGGACTTGTTTTCTTCTTAAGTTCACTTGTATCTATTGTTTTATTTCCTAGTAGAAAAAGATTCTTAGTAAGATTCACTGGGATCCTTAGTAAGAATTCACTGGGTAGCTTAATCTCCTCTTACATAGCTTGTTGTCATGTAGATAGTATCTTTTTCGTAGCGTAAGAGCTCCTATGAAAGAGCGAATTGTTGCAAGAATGGAACAAAACTAACCAAAAGGATATTGGATAATAACTAATTTGGAGACTGATACTTATGGTTGGAATTCATTAATGTCAAATGTAAGAGCAGGAATGCATCCTAAATGGAGGATGGTGTGGACAAGATACCATAAGAAACCTCCCTTCGACAAACAATTTCAATCTCTGCCGGTGAGGATCATGAATGGAACTTACAAGGATCGGTCATGTTCCTCGATTGCAGGAGAAATTTGAAGAATGAGAGGTGAATCAGGAAAAGTGGACAACAAATGTGGATCATGAGGGAGAGGCTTGGAGCATGGCAGATAAGGAGCATGCTTTGGACACCCTCGGACAAACAATTTCAATCTCTGCCATGAATGGAACTAACAAGGATTGGTTATGTTCCTCAATTGCAGGAGAAATTTGAAGAATGAGAGGTGAATCAGTAAAAGTGGACAACACATGTGGAGCATGAGGGTGAGGCTTGGAGCATGGCAGATAAGGAGCATGATTTGGACATGCTCGGACAAACAATTTCAACCTCTGTCAGTAAGGGATATGTCCCATCTCGAGAACAGGGAGTATACATAGCTGTATCACCAAAGAATATGAGATGGCTGAAATTCTTTTCCCTGAGAGAGGGACTCCCTATCCCATGTTCAGCTTCCTTGCAGAAGGGAATAATGCGAAGGTGATAATGGTATCGAAAAGCCATCTCTGGGTTAGGAGATGTTCTTCCCGTGGTCTGCCTCAACTGAAACAGATGTCCATGCGGCCATCCCACCAGATTTGGGGACCACCTGGCTTCAGCACCTCTGCCTAGGGCAAGGGACTGGCAGGAGAACAGCACAGATAAAAAATCTGCAGGATGCAACCGTAACAGCAATGGCCTCAGGAGCATAGCAGCACTTGCAGAGGCAGCTGGGTGAGCAATTTGTGCCCATTCTGATAAATGACCTCAAGCCAGGGCTTGCACCTCCGAGTGCAGGAAATTCTGTTGGAGATGGATTGGGGTATGTTGTGAAGCCAGGCTCAAAGATAGTGCTACTCTGAGACAGTGCTGATGGATTTTGCCCCTGTCAAGGAACAATAATGTGGCCAAAGAGTCTATTCTGTTACAAACAATTACCCAGATCAAGAAAATGTTCAAGTCACCATTGAATGGTTCCTTGCAGTGCAATGTGGTTCGTGACTTGTGAGATCAATCATGGAATTTCCTTTATTTGAATCATAACCCAAGGAAACATACTTAATGGGTTGGGTGTTTTTTTTTTTTTCTGTTTTTGGTGGAGGGAGGATAGTCTGTACATGCATATACAAAATAATGGGAATATGGTTCTCTCTGTGTGTGCGCGCGCGCATGCGCGCGCGTGTCCTGTCTGTGTATTTCTGTGTCTGTGTATGCACAAGCATGCATGCATGCACACATGTATGTATGTCTATGAATGTGTGTCTGCATGCGTATGTACAATTTACTGATACTATTGTGAATGAATCCCCATATTTAAAACATTTCCATTTTCCTGGGACTAATTGCAGAACGCATTTCAGAGAACAAATGCAGTATAATAGGATGAACTTTCCACCCGTCTTGCTGTGGCATGAGGAGATGGGTGTTCAGCAGAAGGGGGGGGGGGCAATCCTGGGCTCTCCGGTTTCTGATACGGGCGCTCCGTTCGTGGTCTGTCTGGGTTTTGGTGGGCAGCTAGCGAGACTGCCGGAGGTCCCACCTCAGCAGTAACAGGAGGGAGTTCAGTTAGGGAGGAAGGCAGGGGGTTCTGATCCTCTGCTAAACTTTCTGCGTCTGGCATCTCAGGTGTTGGAAGCCCTCGACCTGGGTGCGATCGAGGAGGTAGGGTAGCGGAGGCCGCCTGGAGAGGCTTCTGCAGCTGAAGAGGATCAGTTTGGCGATGGCTCTCCGGAGGCTGCTATGGGCCCTCTTTTGGAAACGAATGAAGACGAAGAGGACATCTCGAATACTCCCACGTCTGGGGGAGGCTTCTCAGATGAGGTATCGGAGGACTAGGATATTCCGGGTAAGGAAGAGGGAAAAGATCTGATGGGGTTGGTGGAGAAGATTACGGAGGATCACATGAGAGATTTGGCAGACAAGCTCGGGGTCTCCTATGAGGGGGTGGAGAAGGGCATCAGGGGGTCTCTCAACCTCATCTAGAAGAGATGGCTTGCAGCCTTGTCGAGGGCGGCGAAGTAGGAGAAGTCTAAAAGGAGGGCCAGGTGGGGCAGCAAGGGGGAGGAGGAGAGGGATGAGGGTGGTGAGGGGAGTATTCCATAGTCCCCATGAGGATCGTCTCGTGGAATCTGAGGGCTTGGGACGGGGAGGGGAGAAAAAGGAGGATGATAAAGGAGTTGGTGAGGAGGGGTAAGGTTGACATTCTATGTTTGCAGGAGACGAAGTGTGAGGGGGATAGAGAGGGGCTGGTGAGGGAGATTGGGGTGGTAGACTTTCGAAGGGCGTGGCTTCTCCAGCTGTAGGGAGGGCAGGAGGGATCATGGTGTTGTAGAACCCTTTCAAAGTGGAGGACATGCAAGTTGGGCAGTGGGCCATCAACATTCACTTCCGATGCCTGAGAGATGATTTCTCCTGGGACTTCTCATGGGTGTATGGCCCTCAAACCAGGTGGGAAAGTGATCTGTGGCAGCAGCTCCTTGGGCACTACCTAGCTTCTGGACACCCATGGTGTGCAGCAGGTGATTTCAGTGCGGTGACTTCAACTTCAGAGAGGACGGGTGCTGACCCTCATTTGGGGGAGGCAAAGGACTTTTGTGATTTCATTTAGTGGGCAGCCCTCATCAACATTGGATTGGTGAATGCTCAGTTCACCTGGTCTAATTTGAGGGAGACTTCGTCCTGTTCCAAGCTTGACAGATTCTTGTGTCCGTGGATTGGGAGGACCACTTTCCTCACGTGCAGGGCTCTTGTTTGCCTAGGCTGACCTCTGATCACAAGCCTATCCTTTTGAGGACCAGCCGAGGTCATCAAAGGATATGGGTTTTCATATTTGAGAGGTACTGGTTTAGAGAGGCAGATTATTAGACACTGTCAGGCGTGTGTGGGATGGTCAGAGTCGATAGTGTTCTTGCATGGCTACTCTCATTGGTAAATTGAAACATCTGGCCCTGGTGCTCAGCAGTTGGGGAGTTAGCAGGAGGTTACCAGGCAGAGAGGAGGACACAATTCTTCATCAACTAGAGGTTCTGGATCAGTTGGGGGAGGCCAGCTTCATGGATGATATTGACAGATGGAGCAGAGATTCTTTCTGAGCACAGTACGTTGAGATCCTAGTGAGAGAGAAAATCTACTGGAAGTAGAGATCAAGGGAGAAATGCCTCAAGGAACGGGACAGGAACCTAGCCTACTTTCACAGGATTGCGTCAGGGAGGAGGAGGACGAATCACATTGCTTGCATTATGGTAGGGGAGATATTACTACATAGGGAGGAAGACATTAGGAGATATGCCAAGGATTTATATGCTGCTCATTTCACCAAGCAGCAGACAATCATATTGGACTTTGCACATGACTTGCTTCCACACCTCTCCCAGGCATAGAGTGAGGCTCTTCTGAGCCCCTTTCTAGGGGAGGAGATTAGACATGCAGTTTTTTCTCTTGCAGGTGACAAGGCCCCAGGACCGGATAGTTTTCCTATGGTTTTCTTCCAGCATTGCTGGGATATCTTCAAGGAGGACCTCATTAGTGCAGCTAGAGAATTCCAGGAGAGCAGGGCTCATTTGAGGGATATTAACAAAACCTTCTTGGTTCTCATCCCTAAGAAGAAGAGGGCACAAGATTTGGTAGATTTCTGACCGATTAGCTTGTTGAATAGCACTTATAAAATCATCACAAAGGTTTTGGCTAGAAGGCTTGATGTTGTGATTGATGGTCTGGTCAGTGGCTATCAGGGGGTTTCATCAAGGGAAGACATATCCAGGAGAAATTTCTTGTTGGACATGAATGTTTATTTGCCATGAAGCAACAGAGGAGGAGGGGACTGGTTCTTAAGTTGGACTTCTAGAAAGCTTATGACACGGTCAACTGGAACTGCCTCCTTCAAGTGCTGGTAAGCATGGGTTTTGATCATATGTGGAACTCATGGATTAGGAAGAGTGTCTCGTCTGCTTCCTTTGCTGTGCTCTTTAATGGGCAGCCCTCTTCCTATTTTCCTAGTGGGAGAGGGCTTCCGCAGGGAGATCCACTCTCCCCACTCTTGTTTGTCTTGGTGGCTCAGATTTTAGTAGATTGTGGGTGAGAGCTGAGGCAACATGGATCATTATTGGCTTTCAGGCAGGTCAATCCAGTAGCCTATCTCTCACCTGTAGTATACTGACGACGCTATTCTGTTCTTAGCCGATGAGGAGCAACATCTAGCTGATGCTAGGTTGTTACTAGAGATGGTGTAGGACATCACCGGGCTGAAGGTGAACTACAGTATGAGCCATTTGGTGGGGATCAATATGGAAGAGTCAACTATCAGGAGGGCAGCTCACATCTTCGGATGTCAGATTGGGATGCTCCCTTTCTCTTTCTTGGGCCTTCATCTATCCCCAGGACCACTTCGATGCAAGGATTGGCAGGGGATGGTGTAGAGGTACGAGACTAGACTTGCAGGATGGAAGGCTAGATTACTATCATATGGAGGTTGCTTGGTCCTGTGCAGATCTGCGTTGGACAGTTTGTCGATTTATTTCCTATCCATTTTCTGAGTACCAAAGATGGTCGCTAAGAGATCGGAGTCTATCCAGGCTAGATATTTTTGGCAGGGCAGCGGAAGTAGAGATAGAGGATGGCATACTATCACATGGGGCAGAGTCTCTGAGAGCAAGGAAGCTGGCGGTTTGGGTTTCAAGAGCATTAGATATTTCAACTTGGTCTTGTTATGCAAGTTGCCGTGGAGGCTCGAGACCCGAGGGATTGTGGGTGCAACTGATCAGATAGAGATACTACTCTTCGTCCAGGGTGTGGGACTTATTCCCACCCCGACTGTATTCTATCTCCCCGATTTGGAGAGGCATTCTACAATGTGTAGATTTCTTCAGAGCTAGTGTTCGGGTCAGTCTGGGTGATGGAGAGACATGTTTGTTCTGGCAGGATAGGTGGTGTGATGACCCTTCACTGGTGGAGTCCTTCCCATTGTTGTTGGCTATTGCGAGCGTACTAGGGGCTTCTATGGCTCAGCCCTTTGATGCTCAACTGGTTAAGGTTATTTGGGCCCCCACTTTTAGGAGGAATCTTACCCCGGAGGAGATGGACTAGCTAGAGCACCTCCTCACTTTCCTCTTGGACTTTAGTCCAGTCGTCAGTAGGGTAGATACTTGGCTGTGGAGATGGGAGAGGGAGGGACAATTTTCTATTAGGTCGGCCTATGCTTTCCTAGTTGATGGGGGGACACGCCATCCCTTTGCACCCCAGATTTGGGCTCCCAAGAGTCCACTCAGGGTGAAAGTGTTGGCTTGGAGGATCTCCCATGGTCGGCTGCCGACCTATATCAAATTGGCACCTTTTCTTTAGCACATATCCACCTCTTGTTGCTTGTGTGGGGATTAGGAGGATTACCATCTATTCATAGGTTGCTTCTTTGCGATGGGTATTTGGATGAGGATCGGCCAGAGCTTATAGCAGACGCTAGGCCAGTTTGAGGGGATCCAACAACATCTTTCCAAGGGGCACTGGAGGTGGACACTCAAAGGCAACAAGATTGTTTGGTGGCTTATCCTACATGCCACTTTCTAGGCCTTGTGGAGTGAAAGGAACAACAAAATATTCAGAAGGGAATCGAGGACAAAAGGCAGCACATTTTCTTTTGTTTGTAAGAAAGTGTTTTTTTGGGCTAAACATTTTTGTAAAGTGGAGGCTTACAACTCCTCGCTCTTTGCTCTTGGGGAGTTAGTTGGGTACACCATTTTGGTGTGCCTTTTTGTAAAGGGTTTTGTGAGCTAACAATCCCTCTTCTTTTTTTAATATATTTTGTGGTATCATCTACGTTTCAAAAAAAAGAGATGAACTTTCTTTTTTTAATCAAAAAAGTTACTGAAGTATGAAGATTCTTATCTTTGTGTGAATGTGTCTATGTATTTGTGTGTGGATGCGTTCATGTACAAGTGCACACGTGTATGTATCTATAAAAATGTGTGCATGCATATGTACATTTTTACTGTTACTATTGTGAATGAAGTTCCATAGTTTATGCTATCAACGACACTTGAGGTCCAGGTTGACAGTATCGGCCGAAACCGATACGTTTCGGCCGAAACGTATCGGTTTCGGCCTATACCGACACCGAAACGGGCCTTTGCACTGTAGCAGGTCCGATACCAAAATAATATATTTTTTAATGATTTCGGACCGAAATCGTCCAGTTTTGGACCGAAACCTAACCTGTTTTCGCCGAAACCTAACTTGTTTTCGAGCCGAAACCTAACATTTTCATAGATTGCCCCCTTTTCTAACTGTTTTGAACCGGTTTCGGCCGAAACCGAAACCGATACCGAGTCGTATCGGTTTCGGACCCGGCCGAAACTGAGTCCGAAACCGACACTGCCATCCTTGCTTGAGGTGCTTACGTGGGCGACGAGGTGAGGCAAGACGATGACAAGTTGCCTTGGACGTGCCTTTGTTACCTAGGTAATTGTTGGGATCACTTGTGCTGCCAATGTATGTGCCTCAGCCTGCTTTTGGCACCCCAGCCCACCTCACCCACGATTCACATGTTTGGTCCTTGTTGGACCCGATAATTTTCTGATTTAATTTAGAGGAAATAAATATTTTACAGTCCCATGATAGCACGAGATGATATAAAATCATCGTTGTTTAATCACACATAATTATCTAATTTATTTCAAGAAAAATAAATTAAATCATGTCTCATGACGGCGTAAGATAATATAAAATCATCGCCGTTCAGTCATACATATCCTGGAGATCTGTCAGACGAAGAAATCTATGAGGTCTCGACGTGTTTTGCACGCCGTAATTCTGTCAAACACCTCACGGGCGGCATAAAGCCATGAACCAGTGTGAAGAACTCATGAACAACGCTATCGGGAGCCATCCATGGTACCTCGAAGTGTGGTCCCAACAGTGCAAAAAGTCTGACAGTAAGTCGGCATCGAGATGAAGACAAAAGCACACAAAAACCTCCACGTATGCCGCTATCTCTTGAGTAAGAAGCAATAAAAAAAGGGGATGAAAAGGACTAGACCGGAGCTTTTATAGGGTTTCCTGGGTCAATAGGGGGGGGAGCAGTTGTCGGCTTCCTCTTCTCTCTCTCGTCTCTATCTGCGCACAAAAGGGGTTGTGGGGTTGGAGGACCGGTTCCATTAGAAAGGATAACCGGGGGATCCCCCCCCTTTGGTTTTGCCTTGAGTACAGATCGGGGGGACCTCCTGGTCCCTTCTCCATTCGCGGACCACACCAGGGAAACCCCCCGGACCCCCAAGGATGGCAGTTTCGGTTTCGGCCGAAACTGGCCGAAACTCGTTCAGGTAATTAAAAAAAATCAATTTTTTTGAAAAATCTGAAAAAAATAAAAAATTATAAAGAATAAGAAAATATAGCGCTTAGAAACAGGTGCAAATGGAAATATGAACACAACAACAATCACACAATAGAACACCCACTCTTTGTTAAATAAAAAAAGAACCCCTTGTTCCGGATTTTTCAGATTACCTGCTATCCCTGAAGAGGCAACTTCCTACGACTGCAAGGCCAACTAGTGGAAACAAGTGAACTGGCTCTGAATATGCAGAATGGGTTCTAACCATACATTATTATCCTGGGGGACCGCATGCACCAAATCCTATCTATACTGTCATCTTCTTTAGTCTTTGATCGGTGTCCCCTAGATGAGATTCATGTCCTTTCATGCAACAACTTAGCTTTTATTATCAAAATACAGTTAAAACAATACTCTAACTTGTAACATGTTGTCTCCTTATCACATGCCTATCTTTTTGTGGGGTTCCATTGGTGTTAACAAAACCTTGAAATAATTCTGAACAAAACTGTGGACTGTTTCAATGAAAACAAAATTCAGAAACAAAAAGAAGAAGTCTGAAAAATGTCTAAGTGTAATATAGACGCTATAATTCAAAGCTAATTCACTTAGTCGCATGAACATTCACTTAGGCACAGAAGCTAAGTCACATAGGTGTAGGAACTAGTAGCTAAGTCTTAGTAAAACTCGCAAGAAGTGTAGAAGGCAAGTTAATATACGCGTAGTAAAGTTATATTTACTTAGTTGCTAAAAACAAAGAGCTATCTTCACATAGCCGCTTATGTCAAAGCTCTATTTAACTTGGGCGCAGTTCACGTAGTCGCTGGAACATAGATTCCTTCGACTATCATAAGCAACATAGACGCACTTAAAATAACATATGCGCACATATAGGCACAGAAAGGTAACATAGGTGCACTTAAAGCATCGACTATCTCAAAGATTACCTAAATCACCTATGAGATAATCGACTATCTCAACTTAAAGGTAACATAGGCGCACTTAAATCACCTATGAGACAATCAACTATCTCAACTTTTAAACATCGCCTATCTCAAACTGATGGTCACATACATTGCCTAAAATATCAATCAACTATCACAAAGATTGCCTATCTGCATGAAGCTTCACTCAGTCTATAACATAGTCGCATAGGATCAACAGCTATCTATCTTCGACTAGCTTAAAGAAGCTATTCTTAAAGCTATCGCCTATATTTCCGATAGCTGCAGTGCAACATCTATGACAAAAATACTTATAAATTAAATGATCCTTATAACATAGTCGCATAGGCGGAAGGGGGAGAGAGGGAGAGTGACATAGGCGAAAGAGGTAGAGAGGGAGGGCAAGATAGGCGGAAGGGGGAGAGGGGGAGGGCGACATAGGCGGAAGAGCCGACGAGGGAGAGAGGGAGATTGACATAGGCAGAAGAGGAAGGGAGGGCGAGATAGGCAGAAGAGGGAGGGAGGGCGATTGGTCCTTGCGGGAGGTGATGTCCGACAATCTTTTGACTGTGCACTTTTTAACCGACAAGTTACAACCTTTTGACTGTGGGATTTTTGACCGACAACCTTTTGACTGGGCAAAACCGGACGCGAACTGTCCTCCTTAAGGGGAGTTCAAGTCTGCCCCACCCCTCAGATCTGATATCTGAGGGGCTGCAAGCCAAGAGAGGTGGGGGAGGGGTAGAGGGGAGCTTGGGACTGTCAGGAGGAGATCTTGCCGTCACCGCCGCGCCGTTTCTTGCTGTTTACAGGGCGTAGCTGCCACCGCCGCCGTCGTTCACATCATTGGGTTGAAGTTTTTTCAAGGATCTTGTAAGTTTTTATTTTTTTCTTTGTTTGATAGTTTTCTTATTGTAGCTACAAGGTCAGGAGCATGAGTAGATATGAACAAAGTCAGGAGGTTTCTGGGCAAGACGATCCGAGGTGGGCTCACCTCACCTTAGTTGATGCTGCAAGAAGAAAAGTCAAATGTAATTATTGTAGGAAGGAGATACATAGCGAAATTACTAGAGGAAAGTAGCATTTGGCAGGGATAAGAGGAGAGGTCAAGCAATGCAACAAATGTCCCTGACAGGTGACAGAGGAAATGTGCGAGTGTCTTCTGGGCAAAAAAGTGAAGATGCAACGAAGGGCTAAAGATCAGGCTGAAATTATTGAGGAGATTTCAGGCAAAGTAAGCAAAAGGGGAAGGAGGGATGATGATGACGTGGAAGGCACTGAGGATTCAAATCCAAAGCTGATCAAAGCAATAGAGCCTGAGCATACAACTCGAAGGAAGGGAAAAGCATCGATAGGATCAGGACAAGGGACATGGACCTACTCCAGTACAGCTCATAGATGGCAGTTTCGGCCGAAACCGAAACGTTTCGATTTTGGACCGAAACGAAACGATACCCACACCCCGAAATCGGGCCGAAATCGAATGTAGGCTTTTAAGGAAAAATATTATTTTAATTGGTTTTGGACCGAAACCGAAATCGAAACGGTTTCGGTTTCGGACCCAACCGAAACCGGTACCGAAACCGGTACTGCCATCCCTAGTACAGTTGGTATAGCACGACGTCCTGACACTGGTGCAGCCCCGCAGAGACTAGGCCCCATGGACAGCTATGTGCACAGACGACAAAGTGCTACAAAACAAAAATCAAGCAGACATTGAGAGGGATCAAAAAATCAGCTGAAGGTGCAGGGCATGCATTTAAAAGTATTTGCAAATGATTTTTCCATGCAGGTGTACCTACACATGCAGGTGAATCAGAATATTGGCAGCCTATGCTTGATGCCATGGTAGATGCTAGCCCTGGCTTTAAATCTCCGTCACGTCGAGACATATATGGGTGTGGCCTTGAGAGAGAGGTTAAGGATTTTCATTAGTGGGTTGAAAGCTTCAAGCATATCTGGATGGAGAGATGATACGCCATTATGTGTGATGGCTGGAGTGATACCACGAAGAAGTCCATGATCAACTTTCTAGTTTATTACATCGAAGGTACAATCTTTGTTAAATCAGTTGATACATCAAATTATATGAAAAGAATGCAAATTATTTGTTTCATTTGATAGATCAGATGGTAGAACAAATTAGAGAAGAATATGTTGTGCAAGTAGTGACCGATAATGAGGCCAATTACAAGGCTGCAGGGAGGAAGTTGATGCAGAAACGCAGGCATTCATATTGGCTCCTATGTGCAGCACATTGTCTGGACTTGATACTTAATGACATTGGGAAGGACAAAAATGTGAAGAAGACAATTGAGAGGGCACAAAATATCACTCAGTACATTTATGGCCATCCTAGGATCTTGAAGACTTGAACATGTTCATAGAGCATGCAAGTGGGGGCCGAGATATCATCCGTGCAGGGTCAACAATATTTGCTTCGAATTTCATTTCTTTGGAGTCCTTGCACAGATATAAGAATGAGCTTAAGTCCTTCATGTACCATAATTCTATGCGGGATTATATAGATAAATCCAATGCTGATGCTCAGATAGATTATTTGGACATGTGCCACATCGTGGAAGACAACAAATTTTGGGACAAGGTCTCACGTTACATGAAACTAGTCACAATCCTCCTGAAGGTCCTAAGAATGGTGGATGGCGATGACAAGAATGATATGAGATATCTATACGAGGCCGTGGACCGTGCCAAGTTAGACTTGTAGAAATTCCTTCTCAGAGAGTATGAGAAGTGGTCGAAAATATTGACCACAGATGGTAGAACACATTACACCATGAATTGCATGTAGCTGGTGAGTGATTGATTATGCTGATACAAAGTTCATTATTTTTTTTGTTAATTTGCATCTTACATTTAGTTAATTATACACAAATGCAGGTTATTTCCTCAACCCTCGATTAATATACAATGCCAATGCAAACGTTGATGGCGAGGTGCTTCAAGACACCTTAAAAGTCATTGGTCGTTGTTGAACCCCAAAAAGTTCATAATTTCTGGTAATTATAGAAAAATTTAGAAATTAAAATGTCTTATACTATGACATGAAGTGATGCTTGGCCGTCGCCGTCATACGGATGCTCATCGGCGTTTCGTCGAACACCTTGTGAGCGGCACAAAGTCATGCACACCCGCTCTACAACATCAAGTGTTCAGCTTCTAAAGTTCATTAAGACATTTTGCCAAGCACCTGGCAGGCGACATAAGGTCACCAAGTACTCAACAAAGGTCCACGCGAAGCCAAGCTTTTTAGCTCTTAATGACAAGTGGGCATTCTACCGAGCACCTCGTGAGCGGCATGAAATTACACGCTCACGGGATAAAGTCCATACGAAATTAAGTTTTTAGTGCCATTGTGTATCTCCATGGCATTGAAATATAATTCCCGTTACCCTAAAATCAACGGGTTGCAAGATGGTGTCCGGAGACAGGCAATAAACAAACAAAACCTGCTGCGAAAAAGGGCAGAAAAGGATAAAAAAAAATATAGAACTATGGCCTTTTATAGGCATTGATTAGACTGCACAAGAGGGGGCAAGGATGGCAAACTCGGTTTCGGTCTCGGTTTCGCCCGGGTCCGAAACCGAGTCGACTCGGTTTCGGTTTCGGTTTCGGTTTCGGCCGAAACCGGTTCAAAACAGTCAGAAAAGGCAAAAAATGTATTGAGCAGGTCTAGTTTCGGCCGAAACCAGACGGTTTCGGTCCGGTTTCGGTCGGTTTCGGTTTCGGTCCGGTTTCGGACTTGCTACAGTGACAAGGCCCGTTTCGGTTTCGGTATCGACCGAAACCGATACGTTTCGGCCGAAACGTATCGGTTTCGGCCGATACTGCCATCCATGAGAGGGGGGGGACTGCCCTCTCCCTCTTCCCTCCAGCCAAGGAACCCACCGGAGGGGATGCCCCCCCCCCCCCCCCCCCCACCTGCTGCACCCACCGGGGGGAGCCCCGCCTCCTGCTGCCACGGGGGGGGGGGGGGGGGGGCGGGGCCTGCCTACTGCACCCTCCGGGGGAGGCCCTGTTAATTGAAGAAGGGGGGTGCGGTCACCACTTTCTAGTCCCCCGGGGAGTTCTAGTCACCTTCCAGGCTAATGGTGAGCCTAAGCAAGTGCTCACCTTTACCCTTCTCTTTATGATAGGTAGAAAAAAAAAGGGAGGAAAGAAAGGGGGAGCACCCCCGGTCAAGCCCACCGGGGGTGCCTCCCCCCCCCTTTTACTGCTGCGCCTGCACACCACCAGGAGAGGGAGGACCCGAGGGTGGTCGCCTCTCCTTCTCTTCCCACCGGGGGTGCTCTCCTTTGACCTTCATGTGTATTAAAAAAGGGGGGGAATGGGAGAAGATGAAGAGGTGGGGAGATAAAGGGTCAAAGAGCACACCCCCACTACAATCCACCCACAATCCACCGTGGGATCCACCCCCACTTGACATCCTCCTACCACTATAAAAGGAGGAGGTTGGCTGCACTCAAAAAAGGAGGAGGTTGGCTGCACTCAAAAGGAGAGGAAAAAGGGGAAGATGACGCCGGAGCTCGGAGGAACCACACAGGAACACTTGGAGGCTTTCAGCTCCAAGATGTTTTGTTATCTTCTAAAGCTCTTGATGGCTTTAAGATTTCAATATGTATGGTTAAACTAAAACCCACAAAAGAGGTGTGCATCCCTGTTGGCCACGGAAATTATATATAATATAAATATGTTCTTTTTAAAAAGAAACATCCCTCAATATGTGGATGTTTATTCCGTGGGTGCGCATCGTATCAGACGATTTGGGTTCGGGTGCTAGACCTTTCCCCACTGACCGCAGTGAGTGTTGATTTACATCGGTCTAACGTCTGAACACCTTTGTTTAACTGTCAAAGAAAACCTTAAAATCCCCTTTATAGGTCCTCTTGTTCACTTGGGCATTTCACAGTCACCACTCGTTCACCACCTGCAGACTGATAAGGCTGAGGCTTTATTAGAGGTCTCTTAGGCATAGGCAAAAGCCTTAGAGTCTCGGGGTATGGATGCAATTTTGCAGGGGCCATAGGCATTTTGAAGTGGCAGGAGGTTTCCTGGACCCCGGGGGTATTGTGACAATTTTACGTTCCTAGAGGTATTTTGGTAATTTTACCAGGCCAGGAGTATTTCTGAAATTTCAGGGTTAGAAAGGAAGTAGGATAAGGTCACTAACTTCCCAAGGCGCTGAGGTCATTTATGGAGGGTTTTAGGGGCTACTAGGCCATTTCTAGGTCGCAAGGGTATTTTAGTAATTTTACCAAACCCTACATAGACCTAGTTTTGAGGCGACCCCCGAGTGTTGGGCTGAGCTGACCATGTCCTCGAACCAAAGGAGTGGCAAGGGATTTCATAGAAGGCACACATATGTCAATTTTGCCGAAGGAGGGGTATATATGCAATTCTTGAAAGTCGGGAGATTTTTCTTATAATTTTTCTGATCGATGTATATAGGAAATTTGTAGAGTACACCAAGTACATTTAAGGCCCAAATGGATATAAGGGTTGTCGACGAGTTGTCGACTGTACATCACAGAAATCCGCACTGATGCGGGAAGTAGGGGCGTAGCCCCAATTACAAGAAATTGCAGGGTACAACTGCAAACAATAGGACTTTCGTTTCTCGTCATCTCGGGGAGGACATTTTCGTAATTCCGCCCTTTATAGGGGCGGAACTACACATTTTAGTCGTCCCGGGGCGTCAAAACTTACAAACATGGCCCGTAGAGGGCATAATTACAAAAATACCCCTTAGGGGCATAAGTACAAGACCCGGGGATCACTTATCCCTCAAGGGTCAATACAAACGAACAGATGTCTTCTCCAGATGTTGGATGCTCTGTGGATGTTCTTCCTCCTCCCCCAGATGCCTGGCCCAGGGGACTCTTTATAGAAGGTATGGAACCCACCTTGACAAAAATGTGAGGATTTGCCTCAATTTTGACAAAAAAATGGGCTTTAGCCCTAATTCTAACAAGGTGGGGTGGCCCATTTTTTTCTCTTCTTTTCTTTTTTTAATGGGAACACGACCCCGGGGGGTCGTTTGACCCGCGGGGGTCAAGTGACCCCACAGGGGTCATGTTGACCCCGTTGGGGTCCAACGGGGTCGACCGGCCCCGCGGGGGCCCTGCTGGACCCAGCAGGGCCAGCCGACCCCCCGGGGGGGTCGGTCGACCCCGCTGGGAGCCCAGCGGGATGCCACGACCCCCCCCGCAGGGTCGGCTGGCCCTGCTGGGTCCAGCGGGGTTGGGTCGACCCCCCGCGGGGGTCGGTCGACCCCGCTGGGGCCCAGCGGGGTGGGCGCGACCCCCGCGGGGTCTGCGAAACCCGTTGGGGGCCCAGCGGGGTCATTTGACCCCCGGGGTAGTCTTTTGGCCCCGGCCCAGCGGGGGTGGGTGCGACCCAGCGAGGTCGACCAACCACCGCGGGGTCTGCGAAACCTGCTGGGGGCCCAGCGGGGTCATTTGACCACCAGGGTAGCCTTTTGGCCCCTCTTCGCGTTCTTTCTCCCGTTTTTTGTGGCCCTGGGTCGAGGAGAAGCTGTCGCTCTGCATGTATTGCTCCTGAGGCCCGCTCTTTGCCGCGTGGCAGCAATATGTTGGTGGAGATTTGTGCGGGAGCGACAGATTGTCTGTTTGTTGTTTGGTTGCGCGCCGCTCGCCTGGAGGGGAGTCTTTGCACCCGTCTGTGCCGTGTGATACACAGTCGTTCGGCCACTTTGACAGGTGTGCGTGCATAGTCCCTCTTGATTTTCCTTGCTGCGACGCCGCTTGTGATTATATGGTCGGGCCAATAGACCCTAAACCGCGGAGGTACTCCGCGGACCGACGATATCGATGCTACGTCATATTTTTCGTCGGTCGTTATGAAATAAAATTCTCGAAATATTTCGAGAGAATTACGGGTGCAACAAATGCCCCCACGGGACATCCGTCGCAGCCGGAGGCGGGGGCGAACGGCCCGTGCCCTTTGAAGGGAATTGTGATTATGTGTCTTTTGTATAGACTTCTGGGCTTTGTAGGATTGCATTTAATATTTATAGTGATGTCCTGGAGTGTTTGGCCTGACATTGCTCTCCTATCTTTTATTTCTCTGCGTTTGTAGGTATGGTTCACAGCAGCGGAGATAGGAGTCGGTCGAGGAGGCCGAGAGTTAGAGGCACGGATGAGTGTCAGATTGAGCGCACTGACCAGCGCATGCCACCTTTCCCTCCCCATGTCATTGATGGAGACAATTTCAGCCGGATTGACTTCAGCTATTTGTGGGTCGTTGAGGGCCCGACCGAGAGCGCCGGTGACAATGAAGGCCTCGTGGATGTGTCTCGCATTACGAGGAGAGACGACATTTATACATATGATCGCTCGAGAGGATATCCGCGTCACTACCCCCTGGATCGTCACCTTTATAGGTTCCTCCAGAGCTTCGCACCAATCGGCATGGAGGATGATGACCCCTCACTACCTGAGGAGAGGCGCCGCCTTGAGCGGGTCTTACTGGCACGGAAGGACAGCATGTAGGGCTTATGTTCCCTGACATATCCGAGCTTTCCATATGACTTCACTTGACAGACACAGTACCCTGATCGGCGGAGCCTGGGCTTCTTTCAGCAGCATGATAGCCTCACAACTCGGACTGCACCGCTGGCTCTAGCGATCTGGCACATGCATGGACAGCACAAGACCATGGATCAGATCGTGGATGGCCTTTTTCTGACGCCTTCAGGGGCAAGTTTTGCACAGGAGGAGTATGCTCATGATTGTATGGTTGAGAGGGTTTTGGCACTGAAAACCCCCAGTTGGTACGGGAAGTGGTCAGTTGTCCCGTCCCATGGCTATCACCCGGGCGCGACAGAGTGGCTCTGGGGCATCTTGACTGTCTACCGGTCAGTACTGGACAGGGTGGGGATCCGTCATGCAGTGACGGTCGCTTTGTACTCCTATCCTTGTCATACAGGCTTGCTACAAGCCTTGGCAGAGAGATTCAACCGCCGGTGTCACACCTTCGTCATTGCTAGAGGAGAGACTTCTTTAGACCTCTGGATTTTTCAGAGGATTTCTGGTCTTCCGATCTGCGGGAGGCCTTACGAGGAGCTGTCACTTGATGATTTACACCTTAACTCCATTGATGGCACCGGGCGGTATACTATGCCATATTGTTTCAGATTTTTTATGAAGATTTGGAGGGACCTTGCTCGAGTTGGCACAGACCGGACCCCTCGCACCCCGAGGGTGACTTTGCATGCGTGGGTGAGCCATTTCTATAATGGCCCTTTCTGCTTCCATGAGGAGTTTGCTCAGTCTGGCACTACCTGGGAAGAATGTAGAGAAGTCAGAGTAGACATTCCTCCCCACCCACGCCACTTGCTTGCACCTACACATGGATGGAATTCGAGGGAGCTGCCTCCCCTCACATACTTGGCGGCCTATTTGGCCTATTGGCTGGCCAGTTTTGTAGTTCCCCACGGAGAGGACGGAGTCTTGCGGCCTGAGGTGATCTATCCAGCTTGTTTACTGGCATGTGGTCAGAGAATTGCGATTGCTCCAACAGCCTTGGCGAATATCTACCATTCATTTGGGGCCTTGTCTTCTCATTCATCGCCGCGGGAGAAGAATATTATGTTGCCCACTCATTACTTGAGTGCATGGGCAGGGTTATTGTTTCCAGAGCTCTCTCGGAGGACTCCTGTTGACAATCCAGTAGCATCGCTGATTTTTCTGTTCATAGGACAGCCATCACAAGATGCTGTGGTTCAGCTTGCAGGGGCCCGACGGGCCTTATCTTTTGTCCCAGTGAGGAGAGGTGAGGGCCTAGCCCTTGACTACTTCTCCTACTTTTACCGCCCTTATGTTGGGCAAGAGGGAGGCACTGTTGTCAGCAGAGTGTCTCCGCATGCTTTACTCTCCTCTCACGGCTTAGCGGAGTGGGTTATATGCATGGGTCAGTCGCCGCGACAGTGACTATGCCCAAGAAATAGGGCGAACCGACGACCGGCTCAAAGCTACCAAATGCAATTGGCATTGTGAGGTAGCTATATCGGGCGTGCACCGCGACAACCAGTGGACCGTAGGTAACGGACGCCATTGGTTACTGGAGCCGAAATGTGTGCTATAGAACTGGGCTGAAGGAATTTAGACTGGAGGAGCTTGAACTGGGTGAGTTTGAACAACTCCACGAACGCTCAGGCAGGGGCGTCTAGTAACTCTCCTCTACCTCTCCTGTAAGAAAGGAAGAAGATATCATGGGCTTAGAGCGACGTCATCACCTTTGATGACGGATGAAGAAGGCGGGACTCGTCTCACCAGGCGTGTCAACTTTTTTCTACTCTTTTTTTCTTTTTCTCTCCTTTTTTTTGAACGAAGAAGGAAGAAGAGAAAGGAAAGAGAATTAATATCCCCACGGCTCTCATGTCGCTAGACTGGATATTTGAAGGGAAAGTACCGAGGGCACACAACGGGACCCTGTGCCGACCGATGATATAACTACTGAGTAGTCTAGGTCAGAGGAAAAATGTCCGTAAGTGTGGATATGTCAGGCAATGTAGGGGATCGGGTGCTAGACGAGATCCTCACCGACTGCAAGCAATCGATGTTTATTTACATCGGATTTAATTCAAACACCTTGATTCCTTCGTCAGCAAAGAAAGATGAAGCGACATAAGAGCCATGATGTGAGAGGGGAATCGTACATCTGTTGGCGGGACATCACAGATATCGATAACCAACACCATGAAAGTGGGAATAAAGTACCCATAATCATCCACATTTCATTAATAAAAGCCGTGAAAGGCGTTACAGAGATACATGAGTTTTCTCATCATATATGCAAGCCACGGGACAAATCCGTCGTGAACGACGGTCCCCTGGTCATTGCTTCGGAAGGGACTCGACTGCATACATAACGTTACCCTGAGCGGGAGTATATTTTGGGAAGTACCGGCCCTGAACGCAGCACGGTGGGTGTTGAATTGGCTATGCAGAGATCCAGGTTTCACTTGAGATGAATGACCGGGAGTCCCTGAATGTGCGTACATGCTGGGATGATTACATGCTCGGAGTGCCATGTGCTGGAACAACAGATATGCCCACGTGGTAGGGCACAACACTATATCATAGCCGAGACATGCAGAGGGGCGGTGGCACGGCTGCAACCGTAAGAGGAGCGGTCGGGGTGTAACTGATCCGGAGCATAACTGGTGTCTGGGAGGCAAAGGGCATCCGGATCATAATTGACCTGGAGCAAAACTGGGTTTAGGTCAGTGGTCGAGGTGACTGGGATGAAGTAAACATCAGGGGGAATTATGGCACAAATCATGGTTAAATATTAGGTTACCATGGAACACTTGGGTTTAATGAAGTAATTGATCAACTGGAGTGGTTAATCAAACTGGAAAGGGAACAACTGAATGAATTAAAACAACTGTGTAAACTGGGATAGTTGAATCAACTGAATGTAGACTGGGACAACTGGAATAAATTATTTAAAATAATTTTGATAATTGGATGACTGGACAATACATTAGAGTGGGACTGATTAACATGGCCAAGAATGATCGGAGCCAAGTTGAGTTGACTAAGACTGGTTGGAGTCGGAAACCGATCAGGGACGATTACACGGACAGTCTTTCAACACAGACTGGCAGATGAGATATTAAATTAACTGGCAGCGCTCGGGGAACAGAGTCCCTTTTTATTTCAAAATAAATATCTAATCTTAAGCAGTAGTAATACCCAAAGGCAGCAACAATATACCCAAAGGCCAGAGAACAAAAATTCTCCCCACGGGATGCTACTCCTCTTGGGAAATTTCTTCAAGAAACAAATCAGAAATCTCCTCCACGGGCAGCTGCTTTGTGTGCTCGTCCGTCTGTGTGTTTGCATGTGTGCTCCACCCCTATATTTATAGAGGCTGGGCAAGAGCATAGGGTGTGGTAGAAGAGGCTACTGGGACCAGGTAGGGGCGCTGGGCGAAGGCACTTGGCCCAACTGATGTCTGTCCTAGCCCCAGGTCCACCAGGGTAGGGGCGTTGAGCGCCCTCAGTTAGCCCAACTGATAACGTGGGGCGCTGGAATGTGGAGTTGTGTGAGGGTGAATGGCGCTCGATTGGGGAGTTGGGTCCAAGTAGGTAGCGCTCAATCGGCCAGGGGAGTCCAGGTGGGTAGCGCTCGATTGGGAGGTTGGGTTCAAGTGGGTAGCGTCCAATTGGCCAAGGGGTCCAGGTGGATGGCGCTTGAATGGCCAGGGGGTCCAGATGGGTGGCGCTCAAATGGCCATGTGTATGCAGGTGGGTGGCGCTCAAATGGCTAGGGAGTCCTGGTGGATGGCGCTCAAATGGGTAGGTGTATGCAGGTGGGTGGCGCTCAAATGGCCAGCTACATGCAGGTGGGTGGTGCTAGAATTGCCAGTTGGTCCAAGTGACTGGCACTGGAAACGCCAGTTGAGTCCAGGTGGGGGCGGTGCTAGATCAGGCAGTAGGGTCCAGGTGGGGTCGCTGGCCGACCCACTCTGACCACCTAGGGGCGGCGTGCGCCCCCCTTCGGTACAGGTGGCTCCCATAGCACTATAAGAAGGGGCCCTTCTCCCTTAACCCACTTCGTACTGTTCACACTTGGACTCTTCTGCGTGGAATTTTCTGGTCTTCGATTCTGACTGATTTGTTGGTTAAATATTGACAATTTTGACCAAATATTGTCAATTTTCTCGTGCGTATTTATCATCATAAAAATAACAATTTTTATATCACCAACAACTCATTATTTGATGATGACAATCTCTTGCAGTCTTGGGTTGAGGTACGAGCGTAAGTTGATGAGCCCGTTTTTTATCCTTAAGACAGAACATGGGCTGAGGTATATTGGATGGAGATGAGCCAAGGGATCTAGAATTCAGAGGATCAACAAAGAGGCCAAGAGTAACTCATGAGCATCAGAGAGAGGAAAAACTTTTGTTTGTTGACGACATTGAACAGTAGCCTGAGATTGAGCCAGGAAGATATTCAGAATCTGATAGTAGGTCAGTCACTCCTACAATGGTCAAGTCACCTCCATCCTTAAGAAGAAGTACATCACTGTATGGGATGTTTGAGAGGACTACTGCTGCTACTTGAAAGGACCCGACAATTGAGCAGATGAAGCAAATTTATGTGAGACACACGCCACGGGGAAAAAGATTGATTTCAAAGATGAACGAGATGGTCACACCAAAAGGAAAAAAAATAGAGCCAAAGACTAGAAGGCAATTAGTGTCTTATGGTTCTGACGATGATGATAATGATGCACCGAGTGTTGATCCCGGTGCAGCTGCAGGGGCTACTGGTAGTGGCATGTATGCACCTACTTCCTCCCAAGGATGGCAGCACCGATTTCGGTATCGGTTTCTGCCAGGACCGAAACCGAAACGTACAGGTTTCGGTTTCGGCCGAAACCGGTTCAAAACAGTCAGAAAAGGTAAAAATTGTAGTGAGCAGGTCCGGTTTCGGTCCGAAACCATTAAAAAAATCTTTTTTTTGGTATCAGACCTGTTACAGTGAGTAGGTCCGTTTCGGTTTCGGTATAGGCCGAAACTGATACGTTTCGGCTGATACTGCCATCTATGCTTCTTCCTTCCACTCTGACACGGGCAGAGGATATAGTCATAGTGAATGAGGATATGATTCACAGAGCCAATATGGACATCCATCAGGTTATGGAGGTGGCCAACGCGAAGCAGACATATATGGGTGGGGTCATCAACCAGGATTCTAATTCCATCCAATTTCAGCCAATAGCAATTATGGGTCAGCATCCTCTTCTAAGCCTCAAGGTTCTGCTTCTTTTGATGGTTTTGGATTCCAATTAAGCCGACAACCTTATACTCTAAGAGGGATCCAAAGAGGGATGCACGACTTGACTACATCATTGTTTGACTACAGTGAATATACAGAATATATGCAGCCTTTTTATAGATATCAACAGCAGAAGTCAGACGATGAGGGAGAAGGTTCTTCCAGCTATTATGGATATTAATGCATTATTATTTGTAATGAGGGTGTTTGTAATTTATAAGTGCTCCGTATGTTGGATTGGTGATATTCCCAGATTACAATGCCCTGTTTTTCAATGAATAGAGCATGTTGGGGCTTGCTTTCCATGTTTTCAGCTACCAGTTGCTTTCCATCAAAAAACAAAGAAAAAAAAGAAAAGGAAAAAGAGAAAAAAAGGAGAGAAAAGTGATAAAAAATGAAGAAAAAAGTGAAGAAAAAAAAGAATATAACTAAAAATTGAGAAACAACAAGAAGAAGTCTGAAAATCGTCTAAGTGTAATATAGGCACAATAGAACATAGCTATCTTCACTTGGGCGCCACAAAACTTCACATAGGCCCCTAGCTCAATCTCCCTCTCTCCCTCTTGCGCCTATCTCACCCTCCCTCTCACCCTCCCTCTCTCCCTCTTGCGCTTATCTCAATCTCTCCCTCTCTCCCTCTTGCGCCTATCTCACCCTCCCTCTCTCCCTATTACGCCTATCTCACTTGCGCCTATGTTAACTTTTAGTCTGCCTATGTTAACTTAGTTCAGTTTGCGCCTATGTGAAATTGAGGCGCCTATGTTAATTTTGGAATATGCCTATGTTTTCTACACTTATTTTTCTTCACCTTTTTCTTCTTTTTCTCTCCTTTTTTTTCTCTTTTTCTCTTTCTTCTTTTCTTCTTTTTCGACAAGAGTGATAGTCGATTAGTCAACTGGAGATAGTTGATGACGGGTGTGATAGTCGATAGTAGGTGAGATACCTGGAGTTATAGTCGATAGTAGTTGGGATAGCTGGGATAGCTGGAGTTATAGTCGATAGTAGCTGGGATAGCTGGAGTGATAGTCGATGGTTAGTTGGGATAGATGGAGTTATAGTCGATAGTTAGTTGGGATAGATGGAGTTATAGTCGATAGTTAGTTGGGATAGTTGATCTGTTAGTGTTAATTTTACAATTTGTTATATTTTTTAAACAGTTTTGTGGGAAATTGACATAGGAAATGTGGCTCAATTCCCACCAATAGTTTGTAACAGACCTTGGTTATGAAGCATTATAAAAGGGATGGTGTGATCAAGTGGGATCATCATCTGACTTAACCCAAACAGTTGTCTTGCTCTCTAGTCTCCTGTACTTGTTCCTTCTTAGTTCTCAGAGTTCTTAGGATAGCTCTGCTAGTTTATCTTCTCCCTTGTTCTTAGCTTAGATCAGTTCTTATAGAGTGTAATTTCCTCTACTATGTTTCTTCCATCTTCCCTGTTCTGTTTGATCTTCGTATGTTCTAATTTCTGACGGCAATCAGAGCTGATGTTAGAGGAAAAATGATACTCTATTTTCTGTCGATGATCCCCTGTTCTTGCCTGCAACCCATTCGTTGGCGGTCATGGAGCTCGGATCCCCTCTATAGTAGGTTCGCCCGTCACATATGCAGTCCCAAGCTCCCCCCTATGCGTACTCCACCTCTCCTGGCCGGCAGCCCCTCAGATCTGAGGGGCGGACTTGAACTTCCCTTAAGAGGGGAGTACACGTTCGGTTTCGGGCGTATCGGGCCGAAATGCCTGAAACCGGGCGAAACTGATTCCGATTTTGCCCGAAACAATTATTATTTTTCTTTTAGTTTCGGACCTGCTACAGTGAGGAGGTCCGGTTTTGGATTGTGTCGGTCCGAAATCGATACGTTTCGGCCGAAACATTTCGGTTTCGGCTGAAACTGTCATCCATGCGGACCCCGCGTCAACACCAAACCGGGGGGACCCCCCAATTCTCTTCTTAGCACCAGCTCAGATTGGGGGAAGCCCCCCCTGTTCCCTCCTCTCCACCTTCCAGCTAGACTGGGGGAAGGCCCCCCTATTTCCTCCCTTCTCCGCCTGCTAGCTGGACTGCGGGAAGCCCCCCAGTTTCCTCCTCAGCCTGCCAGCTTGACTGGGAGAACAACCCCCCCTAGTTCCCTTCTCCACATCTCGTGTTAATTGGGAGAATCCTCCTCTCTCATTCATTTAATTCTTAAACCGGGGGAGCTCCCTTTCTCTCTCAAATCAAATGTCAACCGGGGGAATCGCCCCCGGGTCTCTTCATCTTCCCCATTAAATATTCATCCAAGGGTCCCCCCGGTTAGCCCTCCGATAAAAGGAGGGTGGGGTCTCATTTGGAGGGAGAAGAGACATAATCCATGACCCACGGGAACTCTAACACCACCCAAGGCACACGAAGAATTTCCCTCAAGAATTTCAAGAACATTCAAGAGATTGAAGATTTGGGATAAGGCTTGATTCACCCAGCACCTACGGATTGTCCGTTTGATCTCATAAAAGCCTAGTTCAGGGTATGATCTTATTTTTGCATGTATATCCCTACTTTGGGGAAATGTCTTGTAATTGTATAGAAATTCTGTAAAAATACAGAAATTTGTGGAAAAATTCAGAAAAAAATAACGAAGGTCCATATGAAATTTGTGTTCGTGTACAAAATTGCATGAAAGTCCTTGTAAGTTGCCAAAAGTCTGAAAATTGCAGAAATACCCTGCATTTTCAGAAAATTGCATAAGCATCTGAAAATTACAGAAAAATGCAGAAAAGTCCAGAAAATTGAGAAAATTATGCAGAGATCCCCACAAAGTCTGGAAATTGCAGAAATAGCCCACGTTTATGGGAAATTATAGAAATACCATGCAACTTTATGAAATTGCATAAATATCCACAAAATTCAGGAAAAATATCGAAAGTTGAGAGATTGAACACGAAATGTTCAAGGTTGTAGAAATATCCTCAAAGTTGGGGAAAAACCCCTGTTTTGTTCAAAAGATTAGAAAATTGCTTTACCTTGGATCTTTTCAAAATTACATAAATATCCAGAAAAACTATAAGAAAATTTTGAAAAATACCAGAATGGTAGAAGAATGTTCTGGTCATCATGAAATTGGAATTAAAGCCTCATCACAAGGGATAAACCCTAGTTTAAGGGAAAGTTGCAAAAAAATGTAGTTCAAGGGAAAATTGCAAATAAACCCCAACCTATGGGGGGGGAATTAAATACATGTCCAAGAGTCCATAAAGAATATCATCTATTGCAATTATATCCCTGCCTTAGGGCAGAGAGGTTCCCCTTGGACTTAATCTCTTATATCAACGGATGCTGTAAGGGTTAAAAGACATCTTTGGCAGTTAATCAAAAGTGTTCGGACTTGTTCCGATGTAAATAAACACCGACTACGATCAGTGGGAAAAAGTCCAATACACGAACTGTAAATCGTATGTTAAATATAAAGCGCGAAAATAATTATGAACATGCTAATCCAATAGCTAACAAATGCCCATCTTTGTTCAATAAATGAACACCTAAATCTTTTCCATTATTTTTTCTGCATGTTAAACAGTCCACAAGACAAGCCCACAAACCAAGATCACTAGGCCCTTTAACCTGGCCCATTTAACCCCGTACAAAAGCAAAGCCTCAATTCCTTCGCTTCCCCATCCACTCCATTTAAGAACCCTAGTGGCATCAACTCCTGCTGACCTCAAAGGCTGTCAATGCCTGAGATGATAACCGTGCTCTGGTGACCATGAAGCGTAAGGTCCGCCTTGCAAAAAGTCATTATGTTCTCTCTTGGCCAAGGATGGCAAACTCGGTTTCGGACTCGGTTTCGCCCGGGTCCGAAACCGATACGACTCGGTATCGGTTTCGGCCGAAACCTAGATAAAAGGTTAAAAAAATTTAAATTAATTCTAAAAAATCTGATAAAAAATCATAAAAAATATAAATAATCACTTAAAATCATAAAAATCATTACACATGCATTTGACTGTATAAGTTAGTGCAATAACCTTGAAGTAGACAACTACAAAAATTGAACTTCAAACATTGAACATGTGAAAGTTAAAGTAATATTCCAGTGTACATTAATACAAGCAGTACAATAAACCAAATTAGACAAAATAAATGTTACAAAAATTCATTGATTCTTACCTAATATGGATAATAATTACTAGAAGAACCTTCTCCCTCATCGTCTGGCCCTTGATGTTGATACCCATAACCAGGTTGCATGTATGGTCTATATTCACTATAACCAAACAATGAGGTAGCCAAGTCCTGCATCCCTCTTTGGATCCCTCTTTGACTGTTTGGTTGGCTTGAGCCGATTCCAGTATCAGCATAAGAATCTTGAGGAAGAGAAGAGGAACTGGCCGGATGGAAGTTGAATGATGGTTCATAACCCCACGACCCATAAATCGCTGCGTCCTGTTGGCCACCTCCATAACCTGATGGATGCCCATATTGACTCTGTGACTCATGTCCTCCCTCACCCTGACTGTATCCTCTGCCTGTGTCTGCGTGGAAGGAGGAAGGACCACCAGCATCCCCACCGCCAGTAGTAGCACCTGTAGCACCTGGCACATACGAAAATATAGAATTTATATCCTACCAAAACCTTTTCTGATTCAAACTGATAATAAGAATTTAAGTTACTTTCAAAAACAAAAAATCAAAGGATCACGAAACCTGCAGTCTCCAGTCGCCTTTTGGCCTTTGGGGATGCTTTTTCCTGTGCCGGTGTGCTTTCTTCTTGCACCCTTGACATGAATCCTGTTCCCCTTGGCGTGTGTCTCAAATAAATCTGCTTCAACTGCTCAATTGCCGGGTCCTCTCGAGCAGCAACATTTGTTCTCTCAGTTTGCCCATGCACTGATGTACTTCTTCTTAAGGATGTAGGTGCCTTGCCCATTCTAGGAGTGACTGGCCTGCTATCTGAGTCGGAGTGTCTAGTTGGCTGAAAATCATGATGCTCCTCAGTGTCCTCAACAACCCTAGACGTGTGGGCATGAGTATCTCTGGCCCTCTTTGATTTTCTTCTTAATTCGGGATCTCTTGGCTCATCTTCATCTAGTATGCCCTCTGCCCATCTTCTATCATCATCATAAAAAACGGGCTCATCAACCTGCTCTCGTGTCTCCACCCAAGACTGCAACGGATTCTCATCATCAAATAAGACATCCACATCAATTTCTACGGCGGCATCCCCGGCGGCGCCTTTGTCTCGCAGCTGTTGTCTCAACCTCATATTCTTTATTCTCAACCTCATATTGTAGTGGCAGTACCCTAATTTCTCTAACCGTTCAGCCTTTAGCCGATTGCGAACCTTCGAGTGTATAAGGTTGAACATGCTCCAATTTCTTTCACATTGGCTTGCCGATGTTGTTTGACTGAGCACCATAACTGCAATGAAAGCCAATGCATTGCTGCCCACATCTCGGTTGTTCACCATTATCCACCAGTCAGTTGTTCCACCAACCATAAACAAATGCATTTTAGTTGTAGAAATATATATTCATCAGGTTAAGAAATCCAAAAAATTAAATATACTTGGGCTCACTCTTCCCACAGCGTATTGCAATTGGGAGTTAGCATATGTCCCAGTCCTCATTTTGTAATAGTTCATCTACAAACATAAAGTAATACATTAACATAACTACTTAAATAAATTCTATACATGTCATTGAAAGTATTAAATAAAGGCGAACCTCTACTTCGGCCTCTAGTCTCTTTTCTGGATTCCTCGATAAACGACCAATGACTTTTAAAGTCCCTTGGAGCACCTCGCCATCAACATGTGCATCGGCACCGTACATAAATCGAGGGTTGAGGAAATAACCTGCATTTGTGTATAGTTAACTAAATGAAATTTATAAAATAACATAAAGGCATTACCCCAATTTCAGTACAATTAATCACTCACCAGCTGCATGCAAGTCGTGGTGTAATGTGTTGTCCCATCTCTGGTCAATAATTTTCCACCATTTTGCATAATGTCTGGGAAGGAATGCTTGCAACTCCAATTTGGCACGGTCCATGGCCTCGTACAGATAGCCCATATCATTCTTCTCATCGCCATCCACCATTCTTAGGACCTTCACGAGGGGTGTGACTACTTTCAAGTACCGTGACACCCTGTCCCAGAATTTGTTGTCGTCCACGACGTGGCAGACATCCAGATAATCCATATGTGCATCAACTGTGCCCTTGTCGATGTAGTCCCGCAGGGCATTGTGGTACATGAAAGTTTTCAGCTCATTCTTGTACCTGTGCAGATAAATGAAATTTGAAGCTGCATCAACTGTTACATATCAGTAAGGATAAAGTATCAAGAATTGAGATCAATCTTATACCTGTGCAAAGATTCCAAAGAAATAAAATTGGAAGCAAATCTGGTTGGGCCTGCACGGATGATATCTCGCCCTCCACTGGCATGTGCCCTGAACATATTTAGTATCCTAGGATGGCCATAGATATACTGTGTGACTTTTTGTGCCTTGTCAATTGTCTTCTTCACATGCTTTTCCTTCCCTATGTCTTCAAGCATTAGATCCAGACAATGTGCTGCACATGGGAGCCAATATAAATGACTGCGCTTCTGCATCAATTTCTTCCCTGCAGCCTTGTAACTGGCTTCATTATCAGTCACCACCTGCACAACATTCTCCTCTCCAATTTGTTCTACCATGCCATCCATCAAATGAAACAAATAATTTGCATTCTTTTCATAATCTGATGCATCAACTGATTTCACAAACACTGTACCTTCGATGCAATAGACCAAAAAGTTTATCATGGACTTTTTCGTGGTACCAGTCCAACCATCACACATGATGGTGCATCCTCTCTCCACCCATATATGCTTGAAGCTTTCAACCCAATCATGGAGCTCCTCAACCTCTCCCTCAAGGCCACGCCCGTATATGTTCGACGTGAGGGGGCCTTCAAGCCAGGGCCAGCATCTGCTATGGCATCTATCATAGGTTGGAAATATTCACTTGAAGCTGCATGTGCAGGGACACCTGTATGAAAAAATCATTTGCAGATAGATTTAAATGCATGCCCTGCAACTTCTGCTGATTTTTTGACCCCTCTCAATGCGGACTTGATTTTAGGTTGTGTAGCCTGGGGCCTTCTGTGGAGATAGCTGTCCATGGGACCTGTTCCCTGCGTATGTGGGGCAGCACCAACGTCAGGACGTCGTGCAGCTGTACTCTCATAGGTCCCTGAACCCATGGCTCCCTTCCCTTTCCTTCGAGCGGCTTGTTCACGCTCCCTTGCTTCAGTCAGCTCTGGATCAGAATCCTCAGTGCCTTCCTCATCATCATCTCTCCTAACCCTTCTGCCAGAAATCTCCTCAGTAATTTCAGCCTCATCCTCAGCCCTTTGTTACACCCTCTCCCTTTTCCCCATAAGACACTGACGCATCTCTTCTCGCACCTCTCGGGGATAGTGGTCACATTGTCTCACCTCTCCTCGTACCTCTGCCAAATGTTGTTTTCCTCTAGTTATTCCGCCATGCATCTCCCTACCACAGTAATTGCATTTCACCTTTCTTCTCTTAGCATCAACTAAGGTCAGGTGGGCCCATACCGGATCCTCCTGCCCTTGCTGCTCCTGTGTTTGCTGACGTCTAGGCATGATACTGCATTATGACAGTCAAAGACAATCTCTTGTAAGTACAATGAAAAAAAGACAATTGAACATGAAAGAGCTCCAAATTATTCAGTGAAGCTTAATTGAGCTTCAATTGTGGGTAATAAAGCCGAATTAGACGAAAGCCCCAATTTTTATGAGGTAATTAAGCCCTAATTACCAAATAACTCTTAATGACCCTTCATAAAAATGACATCCCAGCATGATCCCACCCCAAATTCATCAATCAGACTTAATTAACTTTCAATTGTAGCTAGGGAACTCGAATTAGACAAAAGCACCAATTTTTTGAACTAATTAAGCCTTAATTACTAATTAAGCCCTAATTACCCCTCATAAAAATATAATCCCAGCATGATCCCATCCCAAATTCGTCAATGAAACTTAATTAACCTTCAATTGTGACTAAGAAACTCGAATTAGACAAAAGCCCCAATTTTTATGAACTAATTAAGCCTTAATTACTAATTAAGCCCTAATTACCCTTCATAAAAATATAATCCCAGCATGAAGGCACCCCAAATTCGTCAATGAAACTTATCTATCCTTCAATTGTGGCTAAGAAAGCCGAATTAGATGAAAGCCCCAAATTTTTTGCATGAATTAGGGCTTCATTAGCTATTACCCTCCTTGCTCACCCCAAAATTTTGACCCATTCGTCAATAACACAACAAACCAATCAAACCATAAATTATGACAGTCAAAATAACCTAAAACAAAATAATCAAACCCTAAATTATGACAGCCAAAAATTTACCCTCCTTGATGAATGATCTTTCAAGCTGGCCAACACAGCTCCCTCTCCCTGCCACCTCCAGGTGTAGCTGGCTTCTCCTGTCCACCTCCAGCAGCAGTCGCAGCAGCTCGCAACAGCAGCAACAGCCACCTCGCGGGCGCAACAGCAGCAGCAGTGGCTCGCAGCGGCCACCTCTTGCAGGCGCGCACGAGCAGCAGCAGCAGCAGGCAGGGCCGGCAGCAGCGGCAGGCAGCAGCGCAGGCACATCAGGAGAGGGTTTCTGCTGAGGCCGGTGGGTTTCGGCTGAGAACGATCGGGTTGGGGGGGGGGGAACTCAAGTTCACGGGGGTTTCGCCCGAAATCGAACGGTTTCGGGCGAAACCAGTATCGGTTTCGCCCGAAATCGATACACTTATACCGTTTCGTTGAGCTACAGTGATCAGTGTGGTTTTCGTATCGGGTCTGGCCGAAACCGGCCGAAACGTATCGGTTTCGGCCGAAACTGCCAACAATGCTCTTGGCTACTGCAAACCCCAGCAAAGAACTGGCGAGCTGTTCTGATCCTCTCACTCTCTCCTTTTCAGACACATGCACAAGGGAGGATGGTGGACCACAACCACACACTCACTCATTTACTTGCTGTTCTACTCTTCCACTTGGTTATTGCTCTTCTTCAGAATATCTGAAAGTGTGACTTTACTCATCGCATCTTGGTTCAGTTAATTTTTGCATGAATTTGGTAGATTATACATATTTTTGGCACATTTGAATAGACAAATTTTGGTAATTTTGCAGGTTTTATATGTGTTTGTCATATTTAATCATATGTCTATATTTCTGATTTTGTATACTTTTTAAATAAAATGCCACCTTAAATGCCTAGGCCATCTCCTTGGTGTTTGAGGCCAAGGCGACCCCTCGGTCGCCTCACACCTCATACTACATAGCCCATAATTGGAACATTGTCATGCTCTTGGGTTTAATTGCAGAAAATATTTCAAAGAACAAATCCCATGTTATAGGATAACCTTTGGAGTTTTTGGTCCCTAAGAGTTGACTGGATTGCAAAGACTATGAGCGATTGTGATGGACTGCAGAGTTTCTGGTTTCTATTGAATCTCGTTTTCTACTGGTCTGATTAATCTGGATATTAGCATATGATGCAACCCTATTCATGAGGCCGAAGTGAAAATCTTGAAGGATTTTAGCATGTATCTTCATATTGGCTGGACTAGACTATCAAGTTTCGGAGATCTTGTCTAAGATCACAAACTTTTGCTGTGTGTTTTCTCTCTAACTATAATGCATGAGTATCTTAAAACTGTTTCAATGGATACAGAAAGTGTTCAGGGATTGTTGTTTGTTGGTCATGGAAATTATTCTCTTAAAAAGAGCAGGCCTTTATAAATTTCTCACCGAGCCTTTTGATGGAAAAGGGGAAATTTATAAAGATGCACATATAGGGGGCTGCATAAATAGCTTGTGCAGGGTTTGTTCCGTGGGTGTATTTCGTATCAGACGATTTAGGTTCGAGTGCTGGACCTTTCCTCACTGAACCAGTCATTGTTGATTTACATCGGCATAACGTCTGAACACCCTTGATTGACTGTCAAAGAAACATATAGAGTTCTGATTCTGAGGGCAGGCTTGTTTGCATGGCTCAAAGTTAATTCTCATTCACCACCGAAATGTTAATAGAATTAGGGTTTCATCAAAGGCCGCTAGGTTAGGCACAAAAAAAATCCTATAATATGGGGATATGACTATAATTTTGTAGAAGCCGTAGGCGTTTTTGAAGTGTCGGGAGGTTTTCTGGACTCCAGAGGTATTTTGATAATTTCGGTTTCTAGGGGCATTTAGGTAATTTTACCAGGTTAGAGAGAGACTACGGTGCAATCTCAGGCTTCTAAGGGCACTGAGGCGGTTTCCAGAAGGTTCTGGGGGTTATTTAGCAATTTTTAGATTGTAAGGGTATTTAGGTAATTTTACCGGACCCAGGGTAGGTTTAGAATTTGAGACCACGCTTGGGTACAAGGGTGGTTTGGCGAGGTCATTGAGTGGAAGAACGATGATGGGTTTCATGAAAGGCGCTCGCGTTAATTTCCGAGAGAGAAAGGTATATGCACATTTTTTTGAAAGTTAGGGTTCATTTGCAATTTTCCTTGACTCACACATAAGGGAACATCTAAGTGTATTCATATGTGAGTACAATGTTGTCGGCAAATTGTCGACTATACAAAAGAAAGAGGTCTCCGCACTGACACGGGATGGAAAAGGGGAAATTTATAAAGAGCAGGCCTCTATAAAAAGTTGGTCATGGAAATTATTCTCTTAAAAAGAGCAGGCCTCTATAAATTTCCTCACCGAGCCTTTTGATGGAAAAGGGGAAATTTATAAAGATGCACATATAGGGGGCTGCATAAATAGCTTGTGCAGGGTTTGTTCCGTCAGTGTATTTCGTATCAGACGATTTAGGTTCGAGTGTTGGACCTTTCCTCACTGAACCATAGTCATTGTTGATTTACATCGGCATAACATCTGAACACCCTTGATTGACTGTCAAAGAAACATATAGAGTTCTGATACTGAGGGCAGGCTTGTTTGCATGATTAAGGTTTCATGAAAGGCGCTCGCGTTAATTTCCGAGAGAGAAAGGTATATGCACATTTTTTTGAAAGTTAGGGTTCATTTGCAATTTTCCTTGACTAACACATAAGGGAACATCTAAGTGTATTCATATGTGAGTACAATGTTGTCGGCAAATTGTTGACTATACAAAAGAAAGAGGTCTCCGCACTGACGCGGGATGGAAAAGGGGAAATTTATAAAGAGCAGGCCTCTATAAAAAGTTGGTCATGGAAATTATTCTCTTAAAAAGAGCAGGCCTCTATAAATTTCTCACCGAGCCTTTTGATGGAAAAGGGGAAATTTATAAAGATGCACATATAGGGGGCTGCATAAATAGCTTGTGCAGGGTTTGTTCCGTGGGTGTATTTCGTATCAGACGATTTAGGTTCGAGTGCTGGACCTTTCCTCACTGAACCATAGTCATTGTTGAGAGTTGCAAGGTAAAACTGTAAACAACAGTGTTGTCCCGAGCAAATGGCAATCAAGAAGGGGGGTTGAATTGATTGCCACGAAATTTTTCCCCAAACAAAAATCTATCGCGTGAGCAATTTTTTAGATGAGCAAGATATATCCAAGAGTTAAACAATTCACTCAATTCTCACCGGATCGCACTCGATTTGGCCACAAAAAGCGCAAGTAATCACAAATCACACCACAGAGCATACCATAGGAGACAACAAATTTTTAGGTGTTTCGAGTGCAAACCTTGCCCCCTACGTCCACCCCTCACCGAGTGAGGATTCCAAATCCACTATCAAGTAGATTTCAACACACACACATGCTGCGAATTGCAGCCCACGCACACACAAATGTGCACGATGCACTGTCCAACCACACACACTTCGAATGTATCAATTTCACACACACGGATTCTATCAAAGCAAGACTCAATGACTCAGAAATTCAACCAAGATAGAAAGAATTTCAGTAGAGAAGATCTCCCTTCAAGATGGTTCCCTCCATGACGAAGATAGCTTCGAGGACGGCCGAATGATGATCCGTGTAGCACGGACAAGCCTTGATCACGACCCGGAACAGATGAAATCGCTTCGAACTGGTAAGGATCTCCTCTTGGCAGCAATGGGGGGCTCTTCCTCTTCTACCTCTTCTCCTTCTTCCTCTTCAAGTATATTCTTATCTCTTTTCTCTAAATATTTCCCCAAATTCGCAACATGGGGTTTTGTATGAGATTTAGGGACCAAAAGACATCCATACCCCTTCTAGAACCTTTCCTTGTCCCTCTCACATGTTAGACAATGGGTTGGGGGCATTTTGGACACTTTTCATGGCCTTAAGGAGGCCCCACATGTGAGCCCCAGTCGGTTCGCCATCGTGCACGCGAACACCAAATTCGCATTGGTCGACAGGCCCTCAGAGGCGGTCGACCGGCCCCTGCTCTGTCCCAAAATAAAAAAAACAGATCAACCTACCATCGGTGGACCGCAGCGGTCGACTGGTACATACCCTGCAGATTGCAGGAAAACCCTCTGCCGGGTTTCAGTCGACCGGTGCGCCTCGTAGGTCGACCGGTGAGACCCTGGGTGCCATTTTATGCAAGTTTAACTCCCCTGGCCAGTTTAGGTCGACTGGCCCTTTACGTAGGTCGACCGGTACACCTGAAAAATGCAAAAATAAACACGAGTTAGTATGTATTTTAATCCAATAAGTCCAACATATCTTGGATTGAGCTTCTTGACATTTTTGGGCTCTTTTTGGACTTGTTAAACACTTGGAGTAGAGTTAAACATTAACTTATTCACTGAACCAAAATGTGAAATGAAAATTCATTCATTTCTTGTTTGGAGTGACAATGACATGAGCATATGAATCAAAAACTCATACCATGAAGGGAATCAAATCTTAACAAATTTAGAAACTATTCAAGATCTCATCAAAAGTATAAAATCCATCACTCACATTAACACATGTTTTGTTATCATCAAAACTTTAACGCCAAAATCAATTAGGGAACTTAACAAACAGGACTTGGGTTTTCTTGTAGTCCCGGGAGGGGCATTTCTGTAATTCCTGATTATATAGTGGAATTACATAATTTGGCCGTCCAGGGCGCATAAAAAATTACAAATATAGTCTCCAGGGGTGTAAATACATGACCCGGGATATTATATACCCTTAATGGGCCAAAACAACAAACAATGCTCCTTGCGTCGGATGCTCCTTATCTCTGTCTCTCTCTATCTGTCAGTCTCTGTATATCTCTCCGTATGCCTTCCTTGGACCCTCAGAGGGTATTTATAGAAGGTGAGAAGTGACCGGGGTGGACAGGATTTGAAATGACCCTGGGAGAGTCTCTTTCTCTTTTTTTTCCGAGAGAGAGAGCAGGGCAGCAGGGTCGATTGACCCCGGGTGGGGTCCCAACTGCACCAAGGTCAAGTGACCTCGGGCGGGTACAACTGCCCTGGGGTCAGTCAACCTCGGGCAGGTCTGTCATGGGTCAGTCGACCCTGGGCGAGTTTGTTTGGGGTCAGTCGACCCCGGGCGAGTTCCCAGGGGATCTTCGACAACCTTGATTTGGTGAGCAGCCCTGCCCTACTACAAGATCAGGAGAGCAAAAATCAAACTGGATGATGTAATGGCGTAAAGATCCAAGGTCAGGTGGTGAATGCGTTTATGGGTAGAGCGCAATCATGAATTGGCAGGCTTTCAAAGGTAGACGTCCTTGACTCTTCTATAACAAAGTAACTGGTTCTGTGGAGGCAAGTATTTTGAATAATCAATGGGTTTTTTTTGATATAGAAATCCCGCGACGAAATCCTTCTTTCCTGCAAAAGACAACTTTGGTTCAAAAAATGAACCTACAGGACATGTTGGCAAAGAAAACGCCAAGTGGTGAGGGGTAACCACAGTAGCCTAGAGGGGTGATAGCCATGTCGTGGGAAGAGATGGGAGAGAGTGATTCAAAACCTAAAACGAAAGCACTGACCGGAGTCGCCGTCCCCGAGTGGAATCAATCGAGCTAGTTGAAGCAGACTCCAACATCAAGGGTAGATGCCATTTACGAAGGAAGCCACTTTAGCGACGCCCTTAGGTTTACCTCATATTCTTATTTACTTATTATTTCCTTCCTTTTTGACTTAGTAGACAATGTAACAAGATCCTGAAGGCAAGTGTGAGTAGCAAGGGATTAGCCGCCCTTCCCCTGTGGGTGAGATCATGGGAATCTACACGCATTGCTAGCCCGGCTCTTTCATTCCATCCCATTCCACTAGCCTATACCGGAGACATTCAGGGCTTACTTGGCCAATATTCAAACGCTGCGCCCCTTCTTTCGGGCTTAGTCCATTCGTTCGCCTGTTAGAACTGTAGTAGACGGCCTGATTGTCTGAAGTGAAGTAGCCTTCCTGCTTAGCTTTCATTTGACACTGAACCGCTTTGATGACTGATGGTTGCTTGCTTTGCCTTATGCTGCTTGCTTGTCTGACCGCTTCTTACTATTACCGAAAGCCCACCGACAATTCTCCGCATCCAACTATCACTTCTTTTAACAGGAACAACTACTTCGAAAAAAAGACCAGCAGGTGTCACATTTGCTTATGAAACAATTGCTTATTTCTCAGTAACCATGAGTTGGATTCGGCCTCAACTGCTCTACTGATAGTTCAGTCGGAGCTCAATCTGGCTTTCGGCTTCTATTCCCACCGTTGTATCGGAAGCAGCTAACTATTGACTATTAAGGGGGAAACGAACCTGTCATTCCACGAATTCTTGTATCGTATATGATGTTCGACTGCTGCTCTGTTTTCTACAACCTGACATCTCGCGGAATCGAACCTCCGATGTAGGCTAGCCA
The DNA here is from genome assembly GCA_022559845.1 of Amorphophallus konjac. Lineage (NCBI taxonomy): Eukaryota > Viridiplantae > Streptophyta > Magnoliopsida > Alismatales > Araceae > Amorphophallus > Amorphophallus konjac. The sequence goes on along the minus strand of CM040119.1, from coordinate 353,923,954 downwards.
GGGAAATAGTCCAGAAAAAAGTCCAAGGAATATGCTGCCATAATTCGGAATACTAAAATTTTTGAAACCATTTCTTTTGTGATGCGAAGAATATTACTAGTCTTTCTTACTTTTTCTTTTGTAATAGTTACCGCTCCGTGGGTCCTTCAATCATTTTCTATTAATATTCCCCGGCCGATAAATGGCAACCAAGAATGAGAGCAGGACGAATTCGCTCTTATATCATCTATAGAATCGGCTGTTTGAGAATAGGCTGTTTCAGTTAATCAGAATAAGCTGTTTGAAGGATAAGGATTCGTGAAGTCAAGATGCAGAGGAGCCATCGCCCAAACTACTTTACGTGGGTGGGTCACCGTTGGCTAATGCTTTGACTTGAAGAAAGTAAAACGTATCTTGAATCCAATTTTTTTGATGACAGCTAAAGCTGCCTCGATAACTGAAATTGGGCCTATTAGGATAAGGGCTCAGCTGATTTTGCCTTGGGTGCATTCCGTGAGGAAGGGATTCACTAGCAGCTACTGCCCGTCTCTGTAACAAAAATAGTATTTCACCACGGGTTTAGTAAAGCAGTACTGAACTGAGCTACGGGCTTCTCCCTCACTTCTTCTTATACCGCCCGTGCCCTACGACTAGTAGGTCACTCGCTCACTCTCTTAATAGGTGCCTAATCAGGGCTTTTTCAAATTAATTAACAGCTTATTCTGATTAATTTTAAAAAGAATCCTTAGACCTTTGGGAGACAAGAGAGCTTACCGAAAGACAGGAGAGCTTACTGAACGGCTTTGAAGCATATAACGGCTGGCAGGCATATAAAGGCTCTTGGAGTGCGCTTTCCAGTTTCCACGTGTGCTGACGTAGGCCCCCCAAACCCCCTCTAGCCTATTCAAAAAACACTCGTCGCCTGTTCTCTGTTCTATTCGCAAGTAGAGATGGTTCCAAACCTGCACATTAAATAAGAGGGGAGGTGACGATTGTCTTATGATCATCATTGACAAAGGAGGTGACTGGAACCCCCCCCCCTTGAGTTTTGGTTACCCTCTTCTGCAGTGGTGAGCTCAAGTAATATTTCACCCCCACATGTGATTTCCTGCTTCTTGTTGGGCCAAATTTCCCTGGTTAATACCTTCCTTTGACCCCAATTAAGATAGCAAACTTGAGGAGAGAAAGGAGGGTGGACCCCACAAAAATTTATCTCCAACACTATTCTATGTCATTCATGGGTAAATTTTGTTTCATATTAGGTTTTCCTAATGCCAATATCCTTGAAGGGAAAACTTACAAAAGTTTTAAACAGCTGTGATGTAGTCCATTGCGTAGATTGCTCTGGAGGATGTCATCTCTTCTTGAAATGCTTGTGCACATCGTGTTTATTGGGTGCTTCAAGCACAAAGCAAAGCTTGACTTGCAGGTCTATCATTAACTTTTCACTCTCCTTCACTCCAGGCAGATGAAGTTGAGGTGGTAATTGATCCGAAGGACATCGAGCTTACAACAGCAAGGTCTGGTGGGGCTGGAGGTACAAAGCAGAACTTATCCCCAAAGTTAACGGAATCTTTTGTTGGAGTAAAATTGAGCAATATGCCCTTTCATAATTCCAGACTAGTAATGATTTAGGGTCTTTAACAAGGTGTTTTCCTTTTTAGTCATTAAAGATGGCTTCCATTTTAGTATGCTCATACTGTTAACTTACATATGCAGGGCAAAATGTTAACAAGGTGGAGACAGCTATTGACCTTTTTCACAAACCATCTGGTATCCGTATTTTCTGCACTGAAGAGAGAACACAACTTCAAAACAAGACCCGTGCATTTCAGTTATTGCGAGCAAAATTGTATGTAGCTGGAAAGCCATTAATGATGGAATTCACTGCCTTCATTTTCTGCTATAAAACATATCCTCGTTAACATGTTAGCCACAAGTTCAAATAATTGAATAAAAGTGGTGATAAGGAATCTCCTTGTCTAAGACCATGTGAACTTGAAAGAAACCAAACACCCTTCCATTTAGAATAATGGAAAATTTGGCAGTGCTCACACAGTCTGCCAACACCTTTCATCCAATGTGGGGGAGAATGATGGTTCCTCATAAATTCCACAAACAATTCCAAGATACCTGATCATGAACTTTATCAAAATCTGGTTTACATGCCTGCCATTTCCTTCTTCCTTTTTTAAGAGAGAACAAAACTTGGTGACCAAGAGGCATGAATTGTTCAACATGATGGCATGAATAAATTCAGTCTGATACCCTTCAATTAACTTAGTGTGGGAGTGCTTTTTTTATAATTTTGTTGGGGTTCTGATATAGAATCAGTGTGATTCAATATTGTTCCGAGGTTTGGATTTCAGGGAGTCACTCCATTAATTTGAATCTGACTTGTGGATCTGGACACTGGGCCTCTCCCAACTAACTTTTGCCATTGTTTATTACATTTGACCAAATGGTCGAACACCTTTCATTAACCATCATCGATAATGCTCTGGGAACAAAATCACCAGCCATGTGGTTTAAATTCAAAACCAAAAGTTATATCATGCCTTGATTAGTTCATGAGGATCTGGAAAGGATCCTTTGTTTGGGTTTTGAATTAAAATTTGGTGATCATATTTAACATAGAAATTGATGGGAATTTTGGGATCATTGACAAGTGAAAATCATCTTTTTACAGATTTTCATGAATTTCATGATCTTCAATGTTTGGCTTATGGGGCAAAGGGGTTTCAAGACAAGATGCACACTTTGGAGGACAATCAGAGTCATGATGTAGATTTTGCATTCATACTTCATGACTAAATTCTTGATGAAAGCATGCACTATGGGTTTGCTCATAAAATTAAAGCATTAAAGGGTATTCTTAATGGATAAAAAAAAGGATAGCATAATCATGAACCCATGAGCATGGTTTGCCATCTCTTTTGACATCTCTAAGATCTCTCCAAAATGTTACTCTCCAAGGGTCATAAGATCTCTGCCTAGATCAAGAATAACGGGGAGATAAGAGTAGGGAGGAGGTGTACAATGTAAGAGGACAGGAAGAGGATGATAGAGGAGAAGCTCTCTAGCATGTTGAGATGGCACTGCCACTGGTATCTAAGAAAGTAACTCTTCACATGTTTAAATGCACTTTTGCATTGTTCATATTATCATTGTGTTAGTTTAATCATATTGAATAGCTAAATGCATAAATGTAAACTCTTTTTTAAAGTACAAGTTTATTATCATCTATAGAAATTATTCCTAATCTCTCCAAGGTCTGCCCAAGATATCCTCTTTGGCCTTCCAAGAAGATGTCGATATCCGTACGACATTCCTTGCCTATGAGGATCTAAAAGTAACCCAATACGAGATATCCTTTAAACCAATTCAATTAGACACTGCCCATTACTCATCAAAGATACATTAGGATGCCATAAGGACCCAATAGCTAAATAGGTTCTAGGTGGGCCCAGTAAGGATCTAGTAAAGATCAATAAACACCATTAGGCTCAATCGTACAACAAATTTAAGATAAAACATCAAACTTGATTCAAAAGAATCTAAAGGTCAAAATATGATAATTCAATTGGGTTTCCCTTGAACATTACAATAGATTCTTCAAGAACATTGAAGAATAAGAAGACAATCTTTGAATCTTTGATGCCTCTTTCTTCTCGCTCCTTATTCTTTTATGAATTCCCTTAAAAGACTTTTTTCTAAGGCATCTTCAAGAACACACACCCCCCCGCCCCTGGTAGCTGGTTGGGGGTTTATATAGGGCTTCCGGTCTCTCAACTAGTGCTAGAAAAGGACCTTATTAGTAGCTATGCATGTCCTAGAGGGGGGGTGAATGGGATGACCAATTAAAAGTTCAAACTTAAATAGAAATAGTTTTAATAATCTAAATAAACTTCTCACACAAAAAAGATGCCATGACCAAATCCAACCCTTGTGAGGTATTGCCTGCTTGAGTCGAGCTTGCACAATTTTTTTCCATAAAAGACGCCTCACAAGTTATGGTTATGGATCTTATATATATAGCCTAGTAACTTTTCCCACTTTTCAATATGGGACTAGTCTAGTTCATTCCTGCCCCAGCCCCATGCACATTGATAACTCCATGTCGTGGCGGCTTCACTTCGGTGCGTCTTACTCTGCATCCAGGTAGCCCTCTCCTCCTACACGGCTTACGATTGGGTCATTACAGGGGATACCGACACCTGTGGCGCCCCCTTTCCGAGTCCGGTCTAGGGACGTCACCTCAAATCAAAATATCACGAGCTGAAAAATCCACAAGACACAAAAGACCAAATCAGCTATATGTCTAGAAAGCACAACCATACCACTTCATTAATATGAATACACATAATTTACATCATATACTATATTATATATCTTTTAACTTAAAAATAGCATTTACATTCTATCTATATGTAGAGAACTATGTCCTTTACATAACAGACTCCACAATCTTCCCTGGATCACTCTCCGACCTACTCCTTGTTGGATCCAAAACTCTCTATTCACGAAACTCTTGAAAATTGATTAATCGCATATGTAAGTCTCAAGACCCAGTAGGCATCAAAACTAGTAGCGTGCCTATCATATAATAATTTGGCAAATCACATGGTAATATAAAACTTAACATGAATTAATTTCAACATGTCTAAACATATAGCATAAGTTAAGAAAATGTAAGTAACGAGACAATGCAAACTTTAGGCATATATGCATATCTTTCAAATTCACAATCTCAATTAATTATTAAATAATCTAAATATACAAATGGCCTACATAATAGATCAAATCATATTCGTATGAGTTTAACATATCAAATCGTATGTGTGCCTAATAGATCAAATCATATTCATATGTAAATTCTGACGTTTAGACCAATTAAAATAATTGACTAAGTGTTGGACCCGTTCCTTTTCTCGAATTAATCAAGACAAACAAAAAATAAATTAATCCCATGGGGGCTAAAAGATAGCACAAAGCTAAGGTCGTCATGATAGTGGGTCGAATGCGAGTCTTGGGAACCCCCATCGTATTTACAACATATAAAATGCAATGTCATAACAAGCGAGCAATCAAAGCGGAATTCTACTGCACTTACGGAGTGGCCGAGCAAGGAGCAGAAATAATCCCCGAAGAGCATAGCCTTCCCCGACATGAGCGGCGTGCAAAAAAATGGGGGGCCTTTTTATAGCCCCCCCCCCCCCTCTTCCACCTTCCCCAGTCACCCCAGACTAGGTAGGTCCCATTTGGGACCTACCCAGACAGGGTATCGGGTAGGTCCTCCGCGGAACCTACCCAGTCTGGGTAGGCCCCCATAGCATCTACTCGGTTCGGGTGGGTCCTTTCCCCATCCTAACCCTATAAATACCCCTAGATGCCCAAGGGACAAAAGCGGGGGAGGCAACAAGCACACTCAGAGGCCTACTTGGAGAACGGGAGCAACCCTTGGAGCGCTTGAAGACTTCACTTTGTTTTGTGCTTTGAAGCGAGGGTATGTTACGAAAATGCCCTTGTGATGGCGCTTAGGCAATTTGACCTCCACTTATGTAATTTCTTTGTCATTTCATGGGGAAAATCAATGTAATTTTTTTAATTAATCAAAAAATATGAAAATACTCCTAAATTTACAAGAGAGTCTTGTATTGCAGATATGCCCCTACAACTTATGTAAATTCCAGATGCATCCTGTATGCTTTACAAAAAAAAAGTTCTGTAAAGGGATACAATTCGTCGAAAAGTCCTATATTGGCACTCTGTATGTTATAGAAATGTCCAGGGTTTACAAAAATCCCCCGAATTTTCTGTAATTGTGCAAATACCCCCGTAATGTATGAAAGTCTCATGTATGCATCCCGCCTTATGGAAATGTGTTCAGGGCACTCATCCAAAGTCCCTGACTGTGATCATCTTGGCGATCCAACAGTTCAGTCGAGATGAAGTTTAAAGTCAAGTGCCCAAGGATGGCAGTATCGGTTTCGGCCGAAACCGGTTCAAAACATTCAAAGAAGGCAAAAATTACAGGGAGCACGTCCGGTTTCGGGCGAAACTGTCCAAATTTTTTTTTAGTTTCGGACCTGCTACAGTGAGCAGGTCCGAAACCGATACGTTTCGGCCCATACCGAAACGGTTTCGGCCGAAATGTATCGGTTTCGGCCGATACTGCCATCCTGGAAAGTGCCCGCTAGTGACCTGATGGATTGGTGAAGGGGACTCCTAGGGCAGTCGGCCAAGATAAGAGTCGATGCAATCGAGTCCTTGCCAATGCTTAACCACGGCAAACCCTAACTAGTACTGAACTGCCAGCGAATCTTAGCCAGTATCAAACTGCAAGTGAACCCTAGCCAGTAATAAACTGCAAATAAACCTTGGCCAATACCAAACTACAAGTAAACCTTAGCCAGTATCAAACTGTAGATAAACCCTATCTAGTACCAAACTACAAGTAAACCTTAGCCAACACCAAATTACAGATAAACCCTAGCCAGTACCAAACTGAAATAAACCCTGACCAGTACCAAACTGCAAGCAAACCCTAGCCACTATTAAATTGCGAATAAACCCTAGCCAATACCAAACTGCATAGAAGCCCCAACCCGTACCAAACTGCAAGTAAACCTTGGCCAATACCAAACTACGAATAAACCCTCGGCCAATATAAAACTGCTCATATGCCCCTTCCGCCTAACCAATCACTATGGAGCTCTCGAGCAGTGACGAATTGCGAGATGGCCTTCCACTCATCCCCAATTCACAAAACCATCCTAACCCTCAGAGGCTGACCTTACCCTAAACTAAATTACCCTTATACCCTCACTATGGCACAGGTGCCTCATCCCTTCAAAGGGGCATGCTATTATAATTGTCGTTGCGCTCGCAACCTATATTGTGAAGGTTGATGACTTTTTTGGCAGTTAAACAAAGGTGTTCAGACTTTTTGCCGATGTAAATAAACACTTACTGTAGTCAGTCAGGAAATGTTTAGCACTCGAACCCTAAATCACCTGATAAAATTAAATCCGCAGAATTAACAATGTGCACGCTATTTAATTGCTAATAAAGGTGCATTCATGTTTAATAAATGAACACCCCACAGAATTTATTTCATTTAATTTCCCATCGTGGTTAAACACTAAGTCAAATTATATGCAATTTAATTTCAAATATCATATATGCATCCAAACTATAACATAAGGGGCCAAACAAAACACACACCAAAGCAGCTTGATGAATGGCAACAAGGTCTTGATCAATTGTGTAGGATCGGAGGTCAATATCCCACCATCCACCAAACTAAAGTCTGGCTTTTGGATTTTCAAAGTATGTCATCCTTAGACAACAAATTGACTTTACACAACGGATGCTAACTACGGGGCCATCCAAATATCCCTTTAAGATGACAATGTCCACGTACTTAATCTCATATTAATCACAAGATGCACAAGGCCAATTAAAGAATAATGAAACTTAAACACACTTAAATATGCAACTTAAATTTTAAAATAAATAGTTAATTGATAACTAAATACTATTAATTTTTTCACATGACTCAAAATTTAAATTAAATATCTTTCTGAAGTTCTAAGTAAAGTCCCATCGGCAAATTCATCTAAATAGCCTAAAACTGGCAAAATGAATAAATTTATAGCACATCAAGCATGGTTATCGACAATTGGGGAACCAATTATAGATAGTTGGATAAAATCTACTAGTTAATATCCAAATTTTGGAGATTTAATTATCCATAATTACTCTGGAGACTATATGTAATTATGTCCTTGTTTGGACGCACACGGAATTTACTTGAAAAAAAAGAAATAAATAAATAAGTAGGTGGATTTATTTATCTATTTTTTAAAGGAGGGTGTTCATTTATCGAACATGGATGCACATTTGTGTGCTATTTAAATAGCATGTGCATTGTAAAATTACATGTGCTTAGTTTGTCAGACGATTTTGCGTTCAGGTGTAGGACAATTCCCCACTGACCGTAGTCAGTGTTTATTTACATCGGCGTAACGTCCGAACACCCTTGATTAACTGCCAGAGAGAACCGAACACTTTTACGACGTTGGTTATGATGTTTGGGAGATGCACTCGTATTAACACCATCCAACACCGCTATAAGATATAGGCGGACACATAGTCCTTCGACCGTCGGACGAGACAAGAATATATTTCGGGCATGACCCAAATCCCTGAATGGATTTTTGTATAAATTCCAAAAGATGCAAGGTATTTTTGTATAAATTCCAAAAGATGCAAGGTATTTTTCTAACCCTTGAACATTGTTGATAATATAATTATTATCAATATTTTTATCTTCATCATCGTTATTAAAACATTACCAAGCTCATAACAGTCACGGGTTGGGAGGTCTTCTAAATTCAAGCACAGTCAGAGACCAGGTTCAGTCAAAGGAGATAAGTCCAGTCAAAGTTAAACAATGAACAGTGTGAAAAGGGCTCGAGGGAGAGGGGAGTATATATAGCGCTCCAAGGCGCCCACGGCTTTGATTCGACGAAAGAAGGCCGCCCAGCGCCTTGTTTTGACTAGAAAACCACATGTGTGTCGGCACAACCTTTATTGGGCCAGATTAAGGTGCTCTGCGCCTTGTTTGGATGAAAACATTGCACCCAGCGCCAACACCGTGGCGGCCCTCTTCTGTTGGTCGAATGATGGCACTCAACGCCTCATTCTGACCGAAACATAGGCGCTCTACACCTTGTTTCGACCAAACATGGTCGCCCAGCGCCCTCTCTCCGTCAATTGCCCATTTTGATCAAAAGAAGGCACCCAACTCCTATACTTCGGCCAAATTTAAGCTTCTGGCGCCCGGGATATTACAAGCGCCCAGAGCCTTATCTTGATCCAGTTTGATTCACCGGCGCATTATTTGGGCCCAATCAAAGTTGGGAGCGCTCAAGTTGGGACCAATTGAGGATCACAGCGCTTTCCCTCAGTGAAACTCCTCCCCTTCCTCGCCTATAAATACGCAATGAAGCCCAGCAGTTAGGGGCATCCAGAGAGCCACTAGACGAACACACTAGTACCAGAGGAGGACACAGAGAAGGGAATACTTGGCTTTTTCTTGACTTTGTTCTTCAAGTGGAAGTGGTGATGTTACTGTTGCGGCTGTCGGTTGACTTAGACTTTTTTCGGGTATATTTGGCTATTCTTCTTGGGAACTTCGACATATACCATACCCTATATTGCACCTCTAAAGGCGTTGCCAAGGTGTTTTCGGGCATTTTTAAGTGGCTCCATTTTACATGTACCATACCCGATATTGCACCCCTAAAGGCATTGCCAAGATGTTTTCGGACATTTTAAGTTGCTCCAGTTGATCCGGTTTCTCAATCCACTTAGTTATTCTAACCGATCCAACTGTTCTCAGTCCACTCAGCCACTCCAGTTGATCCAATTCACCTAGTTGTCCTAGTTGATCTAGTTGCTCTTAGTTCACCTAGTTGTCCCCAGTTGTCCTCAGTCCATCCAGTTGTCCCTAGTTGATGCAGCTGCCCTCAGCCCACTCAGCTGTCCCAGTTGATCCAATTGTCTCCAGTCTACTCAGTTGATCCAGTCTACTAAGTTGCCCCCGGTCTACTTAGTTGCCATTCCCTATCCCGTTGTCTCAGCTCATCCAAACTATCTCAGTAGATTTAACTATCCCAGTCGATCCAGCACCTAGTCATGTCCTGGGCCATAATTCCCTTTGATGTCTATTTTATTCCAGTCATCTCAATCCCTGGCCTATATTCGGCTTTGCCCCAGGTCAATTATGATCCGGACACACAAGCTACCCCAGCCACCAGCTTTGCTCCAGGTCAGTTACATCCCGGCCGCTCCTCTTACAGGTGCAGTTGTACCCCAGTCCCTTCATGTCCTTCGGTCGAAGCGTGGAACTGCGTCCCGATATAGGGGCATATCTGCTGTTTCAGCATGCCGTCATCCAAGCACACCTATGTCAGCACACTGGTGCTCTAGGGGAGGGTCGATCCAGGCAGAACCTGGATCCCTGCACAATCAATTCAACGCCAGCAGTGTTGCATCCAGAGTCGATGTTTCCTAGCACATAGTCTCATGCCCGTGATATTATCATGTAAACAGTTGAGTTATCTACAAATGCAACGACCCGAGGACCGGCATTAGTGACGGAATTGTCCCGTGGCTTGCACTTAATGTGAATCTTTACTATCTTCATGTCATGTCTTTCACGGCTTACATCAATGAAATGTGGATGATTATGTTCACGATATTCCCACTTTCATGATATTGATATGCCACGTTCTATCCCCGATAATAGTCTCTTCTATTCTATTACTTCTTGGGCTTTCTACGCTCACCCCTTTCGGTGAAATGAACCAAGGTATACGGATTCAATACGATGTAAACAAACATTGATCGCTCACGGTCGGTAGGGACAACGTCTTGTACCCGAACCCCCGGTTCCCCGACATATCCACACTTGTGGAACTTCCCTGGTGCTGACTGTTAGACGACTATCTCGTCACCAGTTTCACGTTCCCTTGTGTGTTCTCGGTGTCCTCCCTCTATACCCTATTCCCTTTAACTCCACAACACGCAGAAAAGGAGGAACAAACCCAGAGGGACGGAGATCCGAAACCCGAAAAACAAAAATTGGCACGTCCGGTGGGACGTCTCATGCCTTGTTCAAGCCGACCAGTGAGGGTGTTAGCATTGTTCTAAAGTCATGATGTCTTCCTCCTTTCTTAAAGGAGAGCTAGAGGAGGGTTTCTAGGCACTTCTGCTCGAGCATCCGTTGAGCTGGTCCAAGCTCCACCAGTCCAAGCTCCTCCAGTCCAGTTCTCTAGCACATATTCCAGCTCCAGTTACCAATGGCGTCTGTTACTTACGGTCCATTGGTTGTCGCGGCGCACACCTGACACGGCTACCTCACCACGCCAATCGCATTTGGCAGCTTTGAGCCGGTTGTCGGTTCACCCTATTTCTTGGGCGTAGTTAGCGTGGCGGCGACTAGCCCTGTCACAACGACGGCTTAGGCAGGCATGCTACCCCCAGTCACTCCAGCAACCATGGTTGTCAGTTTCGGCCGAAACCGATACGTTTCGGCCGAAACGTATCGGTTTCGGCCATACCCGATACGAAAGTCAGGCGGAGCACTGTAGCAATCCGACACTTAGTTCATCAATCTCGGGCGAAACCGTCCAGTTTCGGCCCGAAACTCACGTGAACTCCCCTTTTAGGGAGTTCACTTGGTGTGCTTTTCGGGGAGTTTCGGCCGAAACCCCCTCCCCTCCTTGTTGTGCTGCGACCGTGCTGCTGTTGCTGCTGCTGCTGCTACGGAGGCTGCTGCTGCGTCACAGGCTGTGTGGACTGTGGAGGCAGCCGCTGCCAGCTGCTGCTACTGTGCTAGTGTGATGGGCCAGCCGGCCGGGGCCCAGGGCTGCCCGGGGGGCTGCTACTGTGCTCTTTAGGGGGCAGGGGGCTGCTGCTGTGGACCGTCCGACTTGTGCTGCCACTGCGGAGGTAAATTTAGGGTTTTTTATGTTTTGTGTTTTTTTGGTTGAGTTGTTGAAATTTTTTTTGTTGTAGGTTAAATGTTGAGTTGTAGGTTAATTTAAAACCATGATTAACTGTTTAACACTTCTAATTAAACCCCAATTAGAAGTTTAAATTTGGGGCTTTTCTTTAATTAGGTTTAGTAAGGGTCAATTAGGGCTTAATTAAGTTTCATTGACTAATTTGAAGCAGGAGTATGTTGGTAATTAATTCATTCGAAGGGTGATTAAGGGTTAATTGCTAATTGAGGGTTAATTAGTTCATAAAAATTAGGGCTTTTGTCTAAATCGGTTTGCTTAGGCTCAATTGAAGCTCAATTAAGTTTTATTGAAGATTTTGGGGTGGGATCATGCTGGTAATTGATTTTTTCCAAGGGTGATTAAGGGTTAAATGATAATTAAGGGTTAATTAGTTCATAAAATTTGGGGCTTTTGTCTAATTCGGTTTGCTTAGGCTCAATTGAAGCTTAATTAAGCTTCATTGAATAATTTGGGGTGGGATCATGCTCATAATTAATCTTTTTGAAGGGTGATTAAGGGTTAATTGTTAATTAAGGGTTAAGTTTTTAATTATACTTATAACTTTGTGTATGAATGTCTTAATGCAGCATCATGCCTAGACGTCAACAAACACAGGAGCAGGAAGGGCGGGAGGATCCGGGGTGGGCCCTCCTATCCTTAGTTGATGCTAAGAGAAGAAAGGTGAAATGTAATTATTGTGGTAGGGACATATATGGCGGAATCACTAGAGGAAAGCAACATTTGGCAGGGGTAAGAGGAGAGGTGAGACAATGCGACCACTGTCCCCGAGAGGTGCGAGAAGAGATGCGGCAGTGCCTTCTGGGCAAAAAGGAGAGGATGCAACAAAGGGCTGAGGATGAGGCTGAAATTGCTGAGGAGATTTCTGGAAGAAGAGTTAGGAGGGATGATGATGAGGAAGGCACTGAGGATTCTGATCCAGAGCTTACTGAAGCAAGGGAGCGTGAACAAGCTGCTCGAAGAAGAGAAGGGACCCATGGCCATGGGTTCAGGGACCTACGAGAGTACAGCTGCACGACGTCCTGACATTGGTGCTGCCCCACATACGCAGAGAACAGGTCCCATGGACAGCTATCTCCACAGAAGGCCCCAGGCTACACAACCTAAAATCAAGTCTGCATTGAGAGGGTAAAAAAAATTAGCAGAAGTTGCAGGGCATGCATTTAAAAGTATATGCAAATGGTTTTTTCATGCAGGTGTCCCTGCACATGCGGCTTCAAGTGAATATTTCCAACCTATGATAGATGCCATAGCAGATGATGGCCCTGGCTTGAAGGCCCCCTCACGTCGAGACATATACGGGCGTGGCCTTGAGGGAGAGGTTGAGGAGCTCCATGATTGGGTTGAAAGTATCAAGCATATATGGGTGGAGAGAGGATGCACCATCATGTGTGATGGTTGGACTAGTACCACGAAGAAGTCCATGATAAACTTTTTGGTTTATTGCATCGTAGGTACAGTATTTGTGAAATCAGTTGATGCATCAAATTATGAAAAGAATGCAAATTATTTGTTTCATTTGATGGATGACATGGTAGAACAAATTGGAGAGGAGAATGTTGTGTAAGTGGTGACTGATAATGAAGCCAGTTACAAGGCTGCAGGGAAGAAATTGATGCAGAAGCGCAGTCATTTATATTGGCTCCCATGTGCAGCACATTGTCTGGATCTGATGCTTGAAGACATAGGGAAGGAAAAGCATGTGAAGAAAACAATTGACAAGGCACAACAAGTCACACAGTATATCTATGGCCATCCTAGGATATTGAATATGTTCAGGGCGCATGCCAGTGGAGGGCGAGATATCATCCGTGTAGGCCCAACCAGATTTGTTTCCAATTTTATTTCTTTAGAGTCTTTGCACAGGTATAAGATTGATCTCAATTCTTGATACTTTATCCTTACTGATATGTTCCGTATTTGATTGAAATTTCATTAATTTGCACAGGTATAAGAATGAGCTGAAAGCTTTCATGTACCACAATACCCTGCGGGAATACATCGACAAGGGCAATGTTGATGCTCAGATGGATTATTTGGATGTCTGCCACATCGTGGACGACAACAAATTCTGGGACAGGGTGTCACGGTACTTGAAAGTAGTCACACCCCTCGTGAAGGTCCTAAGAATGGTGGATGGCGATGAGAAGAATGATATGGGCTATCTGTACGAGGCCATGGACTGTGCCAAATTGGAGTTGTAGGATTTCCTTCCCAGACATTATGCAAAATGGTGAAAAATTATTGACCAGAGATGGGACAACACATTACACCACGACTTGCATGCAGCTGGTGAGTGATTAATTGTACTGAAAGTGAGGTAATGTCTATATGTTATTTTATATATAACATTTAGTTAATTATACACAAATGCAGGTTATTTCCTCAACCCTCGATTTATGTACGATGCCGATGCACATGTTGATGGTGAGGTGCTCCAGGGGACTTTAAAAGTCATTGGTCGTTTATCGAGGACACCAGAAAAGAGACTTCAGGCCGAAGTAGAGGTTGGCCTTTATTTGATTTTATCAATAACATGTATAGAATTTATTTAAGTAGTTATGTTAATGTATTACTTTATGTTTGTAGATGAACAATTATAGAATGAGGACTGGGATATATTCTGACTCCCAATTGCAATACGTTGTGGGAAGAGTGAGCCCACGTATATTTTATTTTTTTGATTTCTTAACCTGAATATGTATTTCTACAACTTATATGCATTTGTTTATGGTTGGTGGAACAGCTGACTGGTGGATAATGGTGACTAATAGAGATTTGGCTAGTTCTGCATTGGCTTTCATTGCAATTAAGGTGCTCAGTCAAACAACATCGGCAAGCCAATGTGAAAAAAATTGGAGCACGTTCAGCCTTATACACTCAAAGGTTCGCAATCGGCTAAAGGCTGAACGGTTAGAAAAATTGGTTTACTGTCATTACAATATGAGACTGAGAATAAAGAACATGAAGATAAGACAAATGCTGAGGGACAAACGCGTCGCTGAGGATGGCAGTGCAGAAATTGATGTGGATGCCTTATTTGATGATGATAATCCCTTGCAGTTTTGGGTGGAGACACGAGAGCAGGTTGATGAGCCCGTATTTGATATTGATGATACAACATGGGCAGAGGGCATACTAGATGAAGATGAGCTAAGAGATCCCGAATTCAGAAGAAAATCAAAGAGGGCCAGAGATACTCATGCGCGTCATAGAAGGGACCCACCTGGGGTTGTTGATGACACTGAGGAGCAACATGATTTTCAGCCAGCTAGACACTCAGACTCAGATAGCAGGCCAGTCACTCCTAGAATGGGCAAGTCACCTGCATCCTTAAGAAGAAGTACATAAGTGCATGGGCAAACTGAGAGAACAAATGCTGCTGCTCGAGAGGACCCGGCAATTGAGCAGTTGAAGCAGATTTATTTGAGGCACACGCTAAGGGGAACATGATTCATGTCAAGGGTGATTGAAGAAAGCATACCGAAACAGGAAAAAGCATCCCCAAAGGCCAAAAGGCGACTGGAGGTTGCAGGTGTTGCAGGTGCTACTACTGGTTGTGGGGATGCTGGTGGTCCTTCCTCCTTCCACGCAGACACAGGCAGAGGATACAGTCAGGGTGAGCGAAGACATGATTCACAGAGTCAATATGGGCATCCATCAGGTTATAGAGGTGGCCAACATGAGGCAGCCATTTATGGGTGGGATCATGAACCAGCATTCCAGTTCCATCCACATCCGGCCAGTTCCTCTTCTCATCCTCAAGATTCTTATGCTGATACTGGATTCCAATCAAGCCAACCAAACACTCCAAGAGGGATCCAAAGAGGGATGCAGGACTTGGCCACCTCATTGTTTGGTTATAGTGAATAAAGACCATACATGCAACCTTCTTATGGGTATGAACATGAAAAGCCAGACGATGAGGGAGAAGATTCTAATGATTACCCATATTAGTGTCTCTTCATTTACGTAAAGATAAATTAATTTCTGTAACATTTACTGTGCCTAATTAGGTTTATTGTAATGCTTGAACCTACTTTATACTTAGTATGTACTCAAGAATATTAGTTTAACATGTTCAATGTTTGAATTTCAATGTCTACTTCATGTTTATTGCACTTAATCTAATTTCTTTACAATCAAATTCATGTCTAATGAATTTTCTGATTTTTATGTGATTATTAACTTTATATCTATTTGTTTATGAATTTTTAGGTCCATTTTCAATTTTTTTTAAGCTTTTGACTGGGTTTCAGCCGAAACCGATACCGATTCGTATCGGTTTCGAACTCAGCCGAAACCGAGTCCGAAACCGACACTGCCAACCTTACCAGCAACAACCGCCCCAGCACCAAGACGCGGGTTCCAGCCTCTCCAGTCGCTGCTACCGGCTTTCCGTCACGGGCGTTGAAGGCCACCAAAACAACTTCCCAGGCGGGTTCTCAATCCTGCACCCCCGATATCTTAACAACCCGCGTGCCCCAAAGCCGCGGGCCCCAGTCCCAGCAAGCTCGATCCCCAAGACGGGTATTCTGTCCCGGGCATCGACAACCTCAACTTTCGCCAAAGGCGTTATGCCTCGGGCGATTAAATACCAAATTTTCTTCGTGTATCATGTAGGTGCTGAGACATCCTCGGCTCCACAGAAGAAGCGTCGTGGCAGTCGTAGACACAGGACCGTCGCATCCCCGGTCACCTCTAATTCCGGTAGGACTATGCTAGTTGGAGATCTTAGAATTCGGCTCGATGGTGGAGAGCCGATTATTCCACGGGACTGACATGTTCCGACTGTCGAGACATCTAACCGCTTCGAACTCCTGCGGCGTACGCGGGAGGATGAAGCAAGATTGAAGGACGCCACCACTTCGGCTCCGCAACGACAACGGTCTCATTAGGCCACATCCAGCACTCCCAGGCCCTGATAGGGGGGCAATTACAAACAAGAGCGCCGGCCCTGCTTCAAACGGATGTGGGTCACCAAAAAGAAAGGCCAGGCAAATCGAAGAGCACGGACCGACACATCACTCCAGTTACCCGAGCAACGTCCAGTTTGAGACCCAATGGAGCACTTGTCCAACCAACCAGATGTCATCCAGGCGGCGGAGGCTCCCCGCCCTAACAGAAATAGGCGGAAGGGATCTCGTCGCCAACATGACGTACAACTCGCTTCGGATTTATCCCGTACTGGCCGGAGGTGAGTGCCTGATGTCTCAGCAAGAAGAATTTCTATCTTCGATAGGTTTGGGGCACCTGTGTCAGCTTGTTCTGATAAGCTTCCTAAGAAAAAGAGAATGGTACGGATCATCAACGACGCCGTACGAGTATTCACATGCTATACTACCGGCCATCAACCAGAAGAAGATCAACTAGATGACCTGAATGAAACTCTGACCCATTGGAAGCGAGCTCGGCCCCAACCATAGACCTCCGCACCGGCTGGTGAAGGAGGGATATCCTCTTCCAACCCACCTAGTCAACCTCGAGTTGAAGAAGTCTCCACGGAAGGTCGCAGTGCTCCTGCGCGTGAGGAACATGTCGTCAACCCAGGACTTCTTGGTGAAGGGCAGGGGATTACAATTGAAGCCCTACTGAAGGAAAATCAGCAGTTAACTGCTCTCCTCCAAGAGTTGCTACGAGAGCGTGATCGCCAGCCGCATCACACAGTCCAGCCCCCGACTGAGGGACAAGTTCCCCCGGGTAGGCCTAGTGGCGTCAATATCTCAACCTCAGTCACCCAAGCACCGGAAACAGCAGGACCTAGTGCATCTTAATGGAGCCTAATCCTCGGTTGGTCAATACATTAATACCGGAAAGTTTCGTGGTGCAGCGACAAATGATTGAGCGAATTATTGAAGCCAAGTTTGCTCAATACGGTGAAGTGCTCGCCCGAGTGGGCCTCTATAGTGTGCCGTATTTGCTACACCACCAACTCAAGAAGCTTCCTCCGGAATATACTAAAGCCCCAAAGCTGCAAAAATTCAATGGGGAGGGATCTCCTCGTGAACATCTGGCCTATTATATAACTTCCATGGGTGAGCTGTCGCTGGATGAGTCTTACCTCCTCCAGTACTTCGCCACTTCCCTTACGGGAATTGCCTTCCAATGATATTCCCGCTTGAAGCCCAACTCCGTAGCAGATTGGGCCGATTTACAGAAGAAATTTCTTGACCGTTTCCAGACGGTCGAGAGAAAAGTCTCGTTAGTCAAGCTTTACTCCATCTGGCAAAAGAAAGGCGGGACAGCTCTTGACTTCATCAAGCGATGGTGCGACCTCAGCATGAGATGTACTCATCCTCCAATACAAGAAGACGCCATCACTATTTGCAAGAAAGGCTTGGCGACGGAGGTCACTGAGAAACTCCTTGGCACCAATGTAAAGAGTTTCGATCAGCTCAACTCTGCTGTAGCCGAGATCGAGATGTTCTTCACCGACAATTCCGACTATATCCCGACCAAGGGGAACCAGGTTCAGGAACACCCATCTGCCAAAGAAGTAAATGTTGTTGAGTTCTCCCCTACCGGTGAGAATGCCAGAGAGACTGGCTTGAGCAGCCCCACAAAGAAGTCAGAGAATAAACCGTATGCTCCCTCTTTCGGCGAGCGAATGCGGACGCCATTCTCCTTCAAAAAGGAGCATACAAAGAAGCTCTTTGAGCTCTGCTCTGCACAAGGGCTGATTGAATTGCCAGAACCTAAGAGGCCCGGAGATGCCCAGAAAGCTGGTGAACCCAATTTCTGCCCATATCATCGCATATTGGGTCACTCCATCGAAGACTGTTACGTCTTCAAAACCCAGGCAGAGAAGCTGATTCGAGATGGCCTCATTGCAGTGAAGAGGTGGCCTCATTGCAGTGAAGAGGTAGCCTCATTGCAGTGAAGAGCGATTGTGTTGACCAGCCCCAACCTCACACTTGGACTAGGCCAAACAGAATGGCCAACACGGTCCATTTATCGGCGCATGTGATACACAAAGCAACTGCATCCTCCTATGATGCCGCCAAAAAGGGGGGAATTACTCTCAACGAAGTTAAAGACAAGCAACGACACTCCGGGCTCGTGGCAAGGGCGAAGGATGTCGGCTCCGCATCGGCAAGACGTGCTTCGCGTCACATCGATGAGCTGTCACCTCATCAATACCACGACCCTCGACGCGAAGGTCGCCTGTGTCAAATCTAGCAGACCCCTGAACAGCAAAGGAGACACAGGGGGCAAGGCAATAGCCGAGGAGCCTCGACTTCTCAAGGGTCATCAAGTAGCATCCGAGCTTCGACATCATACCCATCTCCTGATATTGCGGGGCAGGGAGTTATTCTAGCCACCCCAGCAGAGCAACACTCGGGCTGGCGCCCATGGCAAGATTTAGAGTCACTCCCGTTCTCCCAAGTAGACACGAGGAGACTTCTCTGGGTTCTCCTTGGTAGAGATGATGTCTGGGTGAGTAACCCGTCAAAGGGCTCGTTGACGGACCGTCAAGAAGAGTCTCACCCTCAGCCTGTTCCAGTCGTATCCTCTCCCGCAGGGGACAAAGGCAAGAGACCACAGCCAATCGAAGGATCGGTGCCAGCGTGGGAAAGTGCCCTCCAACATTCACAGCTTCGTGCCCAACTCGGTCAGGTTGCCTAGAAGGAGAACCATCTCGTCACAACTTACGGAAAGGGGGAAGTCACTCCATTCCCGCCCTCACAGCCCAGAAGGGCTCCTCGAAGCCAGGCCAAGAAGGCGAAGTCGAAGCTGCAAACCCCCAAATGGTGGCCCGACGCAAGCCAAGCATACAGTCGGATGAGAAAAGTGAGTAGCCACATCCCACCTCTAGCCCTACAATCTCCTCGTACCAGGTTGCCGCTCGACATCATTGAGTAGGCAATTAATGCCACGTTTCAGATACAGTAGGGGGAAGATCCCTGGATTGAGGTTAGGTCAAGAAAAAATCCCCGGCCTCGTTCTTCTAAGATGATGAAATATCAGCGCCCTTTGGGGGCATGACAACTCCGACATCGCAACCTGCTCCCCTTACTCTCCATGAGGTGGCTATCGTCAAGAAACAAGAGAAAAATAGGAGAAAGAACCCGAAGAGAAAGCTAAAAAGGCAAGCAGAGTTAGCGGTAACCATCCATACTCCCGCTGAGCT
Organism: Amorphophallus konjac; assembly: GCA_022559845.1. NCBI lineage: Eukaryota > Viridiplantae > Streptophyta > Magnoliopsida > Alismatales > Araceae > Amorphophallus > Amorphophallus konjac. Next base: position 353,904,250 of record CM040119.1, on the reverse strand, counting down.
AACGCCACTCCAAGGATTACAGAAGTTCATCGACAATCTGGAGGAATGTGTCCCCTCTCGTCCTACTGGGGCAATTCCGCTAGATAAATATATTCCTTGGGAGGAAATTGGAAAGAGAACCCGCTTGAAGAACTGGAAAATTGATATTATCCAGAGAATCAACGAGGGCAAAAAAATTCTTGTTCCCGAAGAATTATCCTTATTTTATAAAGACACGGAGATTACAACGGAACAACTTGTGGAGTTGCTCCAGAATCTCAGCTGCAACATGGTGGCTATCCCTCTGCCAGATAATATCAACAGTTCTCAAAGAAATGATCCAGTGGCCTCCCAGACGAGACGGAGGGGTGTCACCTCCCCACATGGACGTCTTTCCGCCGAACATGAGAGAGATACTCGAATACATGGCCGAGGGCGTGGTCGCAGCCGTGGGTCAGGAAGGGCAAGAAAGCCAGAACAGCCGTCCCAGCAACCCAGATCGGGTCATCGTATTCCACGGTGAAGAACCTGGTCTCATCTCGGAGGTCGAAATACGAAACTCTCCATATGTATCTGACCCTTCAGACGAAGAAGATTCGATGGGCAACTCCCCATCATCGCCCCCAGCACCTCTCCCACCACTAATACCGGCTCCGATTAGGGTCGAAGATCAAGCAGGACCATCGGGCAAGCATGATCCAACTCAATTATTGCCTGCAAAGGAGTCAATCTTGGCCCCTCCTTGTCCAATCACGACAGATGAGCAAGCTGGCCCCGACGCTCGCAATAAAGGCAAGGTCGTACAGACTCTCGAGGAGGATCAGCGGGGCGTAGCCCTCAAGACTTTACCAAACATACTTTCATCAATGGCAGAAGCCCAGGCTCGAGCCAACCGCAAGGTCTTGCACTAGTTGAAGCGGTTTCCCTCAAACATCACTATATGGGAAGCCATTGCTGAAAGCAAAGAATTGAGAGATTCTTTAATCAAGGTACTTCAAGAGCCTGAAGTTTATGAGGCACACGTAGCAGACCTTCAAAGGGCAGCTTGCGAAGCTTTCGCGGCCGCCATCACCTTCGAAGACAAAGGCATGTTGCTGCCATCCAGGTGTCACAATCGTCCTCTGTACATGAGGGGAAAGATCAATGGACATGAAACCAACCAGATCCTGGTGGACGTCGGTGCGGCAGTTAATATTATGCCACTAAAAACTTTCAAGTCCTTATATCTAATGTCGCTACTGCAAAAAGTTAAGGCGGTTAAAATTTCTGGCTTCAATCAAGACACCGAAGACGTCTTGGGAAAAGTCGACGTGGAGTTTATCTTGGGAGATTTTGCTTGAAAGGTGTCTTTCTATATCATCGACGCCGACACGTCATACAAGACGCTGCTAGACCGACCCTGGTTACATGAAAATGGGGTCATCCCCTCTACTCTCCATCAATGCATCAAGTACGTCAAGGATGGGGAGCAACGCACGGTCTTTGCGGATCAATCCTCATTCAGTCCGACAGAATGTCATCTCGCGAATGCCTCCCTTTATTTTGGGGGACCTTCTTCCCATCACATATTAAAGGGGAAAAACCACGGGTGGCTCTCAGAGGAGGACGAGGATGATCTCTTTATCGTCGACGAGGAAAAGGCCAAAATACACTGACAGTACCTCCAAGCAAAGTCAATGGCACACCGTCCAGAGCGACAAAAGGTCAACTTCGAGGCTAATCTTATTAGTCAGGCCATTGACAAAAGCATATGCCTATCACCAGGCTGCATACAGCTCACTTATGCCCCTGAGGAATATAGAGTCAGTCGCCTTAAGACTTTCATTGTCACCTACCAACGGCGGTGTAGAGATCGGAAAAAGGTCATTCGAGACTGGCCTATAGTCTTCTATAAAGGAGACATGGTCCCTCAAAGTCCCTACGAAGACGATTTTGACTGGTCCAAAGCTGCGGACAACATCCCAGAAGCAATCCAGAACCTACCTGATATGTCCCAACGTGTTAAAGAGCTATGCCAAAAGCAAGAAATTTCGTAGTGGCAGGATTCCGCAACACGAGAATATCTTCGTCAGCTGTGGTCTCCATCTGAGGTCAGGGGACATACCTTTCCCTTTGGTCGAGACACCCGAGGACTGGGTTACGACCAGGATGCAGAGTTTCAGGTCTACTATGCGGTTAACACCGTGGGGCTCATATAGTCCGTCGACAGCCAACCGAGTGGCACTGGCCAATTTGACAGCTCGGAAGAGGAGGAGATTCTAATTCTACTCTCCCTTGGCTCATCTCCATCCAATATATCATCTGCCCATGTTCTGTCATTAGGATCAAAAACGAGCTCATCATCTTGCGCTCGTACCTCAGCCATGCAAAAGATTGTCATCATCAAATAATGTGTCCACATCAATTTGGCCAATTGTATCGTCTGTAACGCGTTTGTCCCTCAACTGTTGTCTTAGCTTCATGTTCTTTATTCTCAACCTCATGTTGTAGTGACAGTAAACCAATATTTCTAGCCGTTCAGCCTTTAGCCGATTGCAAACCTTTAAGTGTATAATGCTGAACGTGTTCTAATTCTTTCACATTGACTTGCTGATGTTTAACTCAGCACCCTAATTACAATGTAAGTCAATGCATTACTGTCCAAATCCCTATTGTTCACTATTATCCACCAGAAAGTTGTTCCACCAACCATAAACAAATAATTGTAAGATGTAAATGAAGATCAATTCTTCATGATGTACTAATACATATTGACTCAATTTAAGCACAAAGATTTAGTATATCTGGGCTCACTCTTCCCACAACGTATTGCAATTGTGAGTCAGAATATGCCCCAGTCCTCATTCTATAACTGACTATCTATAAAGATAAAGTAACATATTAACATAAGTAATTAAGTAAATTCTTTTTCTCTTATTGATAAAATCAACAAAGGCCAACCTATAACTCGGCCTGAAGCCTCTTTTCTGGTGTCCTCGATAAACGACCAATGACTTTTAAGTGTCTTGAAGCACTTCGCCATCAACGTTTGCATTGGCATTGTATATAGATCGAGGGTTGAGAAAATAATCTGCATTTGTGTATAATTAACTAAATGTAAGATGTAAATTAACCTAAAAAATAAAGAATTTTATATCAGTACAATTAATCACTCACTCACTGCATGCAATTCATGGTGTAATGTGTTGTCCCATCTGTTGTCAATAATTTTTCACCACTTCTCATACTTTCTAAGAAGGGATTTCTGCAAGTCTAACTTGGCACAGTCCATGGCCTTGTACAGATAATCCGTATCATTCTTGTCATTGCCATCCACCATTTTTAGGACCTTCACGAGGGATGTGACTACTTTCATATAACGTAAGACCCTGTCCCAAAATTTGTTGTCTTCCACGATGTGTCACACTTCCAAATAATCCATTTGAGCATCAGTATTGGATTTGTCTATGTAATCCCGTATGGAATTGTGGTACACGAAAGACTTGAGCTCATCCTTATATTTGTGCAAGAACTCCAAAGAAATGAAATTTGAAGCAAATCTTATTGGCTTTGCATGGATGATATCTCGACCCCCACTTGCATCCTCTCTGAACATGTTCAAGATCCTAGGATGGCCATACATGTACCGAGTGATATTCTGTCCCCTCTCAATTGTCCTCTTCACATTTTTGCCCTTCCTAATGTCTTAAAGTATCAAGTCCAGACAATGTGCTGCACATGGGAGCCAATATAAATGTTTGCGCTTCTGCATCAACTTCCTCCCTGCAGCCTTGTAACTGGCTTCATTATCGGTGACTACTTGCACAACATGTTCATCTCCAATTTGTTCTACCATCTCATCCATCAAATGAAACAAATAATTTACATTTTTTTCATAATTTGATGCATCAACTGATTTCACAAAGACTGCACACTCGATGCAATAAATCAGAAAGTTGATCATGGACTTCTTCGTGGTACTAGTCCCATCACACATAATGGTGCATCATTTCTCTATCCAGATTTACTTGAAGCTTTCAGCCCACTAATGAAGCTCCTCAACCTCTCCCCCAAGGCCACACCCGTATATGTCTCGACGTGACGGGGCCTTAAAGTCAGAACCAGCATCTGCTATGGCATCAAGCATAGGCTGTCAATATTCTGATTCAGTTGCATGTGCAGGCACACCTGCATGAAAAAATCATTTGTAAATACTTTTAAATGCATGCCCTGCAGTTTCAACTGATTTTTTGACCTCGCTCAATGCCTGCTTGATTTTTGGCTGTGTAGCACTTTACTTTCTGTGCACATAGCTGTCCATGGGGCCTACTTTCTATGGGGTTGCATCAGTGTTAGGACGTCGTGCTACACCAGCTGTACTGGAGTAGGTCTCTGATCCTATTGGTGCTTTTCCCTTACTTCGAGCCGTACGCTCACGCTCTACTGTTTCAGTCAGCTCTGGATCTGAATCTTCAATACCTTCCTCATCATCATCATATCTCCTTCCCTTCTGCTTACTATACTTGAAATCTCCTCATAAATTTCAGCCTGATCTTCAGTCCTTCGTTGCATCTTGTCTTTATTGCCCATAAGGCACTAGCGCATTTTCTCTACCACCTGTCGGGGGCATATGTCGCATTGCTTGACCTCTCCTCTTATTCCTGCCAAATACTGCTTTCCTCTGGTAATTCCACCACATATCTCCCTACCACAATAATTACATTTAACTTTTCTTCTTGTAGCATCAACTAAGGTGAGGTGGGCCCACCTCGGATCGTCTTGCCCTTGCTACTCCTGACCTTGTTCACGTCTACCCATGATGCTGCATCAAGACAGTCAAAGACAAATGGTTGTAAGTATAATGAAAAAATGCAATGAAGCATAATTGAGCTTCAAATTGCACTGAATTGAGATAATTAGACAAAAATCCCAATTTCTAATCGCTAATTAGGGTTACATTTGGGGATTTTGCCTACTTACCCTTCATTGAATGCAATTAGTAGTATGCTCCCACCCTAAAACATTCAATGAAACTTAATTGAGCTTCAATTGATGTTAAATTTACCTAATTAGATAAAATCCCCAAATTTAAATCACTAATTAGGTCTTAATCTGGGATTTCCCCTAATTACCCGGTGTGTAATACAATTAGTAGCATGCTCCCGTCCTAAAGTATTCAATGAAGCTTAATTAAGCTTCAGTTGACGCTAAATTTACCTAATTAGATAAAGTCCCAAATGTAAACCGTTAGATAGGCCCTAATTTGGGGATTTAGCCTAATTACCCGGTGTGTAATACAACTAGCAGCATGCTCCGGCCCTGAAGCATTCAATGAAGCTTAATTAAGCTTCAATTGATGCTAAACTTTTTAATTAGACAAAAGTGCCAAATTTAAATCGCTAATTAAGCCCTAATTTGGAGATTTACCATAATAATTGTATATAACCTTACCTACAACAAGAAAACTATCAAACAAAAAAAGAAAAATACAAAAACTTACAAGATCCTTGCGGAATCTTCAACCCAATGATGTGAACGACGGCGGCGGCTACGCACTATAAATAGCAAGAAACGGCGGCGGCGGCAACGCCAACTGGATCTCCTCCCGACAGCAAAACCTCCTCCCAAGCTCCCCCCTACACCTTCTCTACCTCCCCTGGCGGCAGCCCCTCAGATCTCAGATTTGAGGGGGTGGCGGACGTGAACTGAGATCTGAGGGATGTGGCGGACGTGAACTCCCCTTAAGAGGGGAGTTCGCGTCTGGTTTCTCCCGATTTTGGGCGTATCGGGCCGAAACGCCCGAACCCGGGTGAAACCGGAATCGGTTTTGCCCGAAACAATAAAATAATATTTTTAAAAATTTCGGACCTACTACAGTGAGCAGGTTTGGTTTCGGATCATCCAAGTTTGAAATCGATATATTTCGGCCGAAATCGATATGTTTCGGCTGAAAGTACCATACCTGCTTGCACGGCTCATGACTGAGTCACTACAGATAATCTAGTGAGCTATCCAGAGATACTGACTAAAGATTTGCCTAGAGGAATCCACCTAAAGGCTCTTATTGAGACTAGGGGATCGCCTAGTTGTTTCCACCTAGTGTTTTAATGCCTAGCAGACCTTTTTTGTTTCCAGCAAGGCTTCGACTACCAGTTTGTTTGTGTGAATTCTTCCTTTTTCAGTTATGATTTTAGATTTTAATTATTCTGCTATAATTGTGCTATTTGGCACAAAGTATTGATCAGATTTATGTATAACAATTTCTTGCCATGGGATTCAAACATGAAAAGCAAATAATATTCAGGAAAACCTGCAACAATTTACAACTGATGGTAGTGAACCAATCTTAACCAAGAGGTTTAGTAAAACTATAACAAGTTGATGCCTAGTACTGAATGAATCTCAAATCAATATTGTTAACATGCTCACGAATAAAATGATATCTAATGTCCATATGCTTGGTTCTAGAATACTGAACAGGATTTTTGATTAAATTAATTGCACTTGTATTATCACAATAAATAGAGATTTTGCTCAATTATAATCCCTAATTATGCAATTGATGTTTTATCCAGAATAGTTCTGCACAACAACTACATCTACACATTCAGACTCAATAGTAGATATAAAGTTTTGTTCTCGAGGAGCATGAGATCAAGCAACCCTTAAGAAATTGACAGGTTCCACTTGTGCTATTTCTATCTACCTTACACCCTACATAATCAACATTTGAATAGACAGTTAAATCAAATGAGCTTTACCTAGACATCCAAATCTGTATTAGCCAAGTATCTAAAGATCCTTGTCACAGTAGTAAAATAAAATTCTATAGGCTTTAGACCATATCGTGCACACATGCTTACACCTTACAAAATATTAGGCCTACTTTTAGTTAGGTAAAGTAGGGATCTAATCATATCTTTGTCAAGGTTAGGATGACATTTTTTTCTTCATCATCAAATGCTTGATGGGGCGAGTCATAGGAGAAATCCTTGGTTTACATCTCTCAAATCTGTACTTCTTTAACAGTTCCTTCATATATTTGGTGTGGTTGATGAGGATTCTATCATCCTTTTGTTTGACTTGTAGTCCAAAGAAGTAGCTCAGCTCTCCCATCATGTTAATCTCAAATTCTCCCTACATCTTCTCAAATTCTTGATGGTAGATAGACTAATATCATGCTCAACTCCCCCATCATGCTCAACTCAAATTCCTCTCACAGAAGTAGCTAAGCTCCCTTTTCACAACACATCCTATTTTCAAAAAAATGTTGATGGCAGCTAGGCGGCAACAAGTGGCATATGTTCTTAAAAAAGCTCATGTAACTCAATAGGCACCTCATTCAATTCCACCTGTGTTAACTTAGGATGTCTTCTTGTCCTCTTCCTCTCATTGTTAGCCTCTCTTCCCTGGAGGCTCTGTATTCTCTATATGCTCAAACCACCTCATTGTAAATCCAGTCTTGGGTTGGCAATGCCTTTAATATCGAAGAATCAACAACAACATGAACCCAGAAACTGAAGCCTCCTTGTTGCATCTAGTTATGGAAACCATCCTCCAGTTCACGTAGAAGGCATGCTTGCTGCAGTGAACTTCATTATGTAATAGCATCATCTAACTCCCAAAAGGCTTCATGAGAACCTTGAAAAACTCAATATCCCATAATAGATAACTCCATAAAAATAGCACCAAACCTGTTGCCCTCTGTTAGCTTTAACAGTACTGGTGTCCATGCACCATGATGACCAAGAAACCATCATGACGAGAACTCAAAAACTTGCTTTTCCATAATAACTTCCTGGTTCCAGAATTTAGCACCCAAGCTAAGATTTCTCATTTATCCTACAAATCCTCCAAGAATCAACTTCAGGCCAAGAACAGTGAACAGCATGGCATGGATGCTTATTATGATATAGTGATTGGCATGTGTTTAGACAAATATAATTGCAGTTGTGTTTTTACTTTTCACCAACCATCTGCATGGCAACATTTGTTTGAGAAATTAATCAGCCTACTCAATAGCTCCTAATTGTGGATATTTCTGAAGTTCTAATTTATTTTTTCTCCCCTGTTGCATGTGGTACTGATGCCTAGAAATGCTCTCATTATGTTCCCCAACACGAGGGTGCTTTTTAGAAATGACCACCCTTCGATTTTGGGAAGTGAAGAGCATGTGAACATTTATACTGTTCCAAAAGAGTTTAGAAAGAGGGGGGGGGGGGGAGTTTCCTATTGTCATCAGTGTTTCCTCTTAATTCTGATGCAGTCTGCATCAAGAGAGCCTTATCTAGCCCTTCCAATGCATTATGATGGCAGGTATGAGATGAAAGTGAGGGAGCAACAGGAATCCATAAGGAATCAGAGGAAGTCACAGGTATAAAGTCCGACTCCATAAGAAATGTGAACACGTGTTGTAAAGGAATTTTTATCTTATATTTGCATCATATACCAGATGGCTATCTATTTCTTAAGCCAAATGTAGCAAAAAAACATGCTGAAACTACTTTTTAACTCATTATTTGCATCATATACCAGTTGAAAGTTTTGCCTATAAAATACTTGGGGTTTATGCTTCATGAAGGACGTACCAAGTGGGCCCTTTTTTCTCATGTTGTTGCTAAGATACATGCTAAGCTTCAATCTTGGAAGTCTGCCTTCTTGTCCACATGTGGTAGATTACTTTAATCAAGCATGTCCTTTCTTCTATTCCCCTATATACTGTCGGCTTTGTCTCTCCCTGCAGGCACTTCATCAGATATACAGCGGCCTCTTTCAAACTTCTTTTTGGGTTCTCATGAAGGCATGCCCAAGCGTCATTGGATTGCTTCGGACCGTATTTGCAAGCCCACATCACAGGGTGGCCTAGGTGTCATTCCCTTCTGGGACATGCAGCTATGCCTTAGAATGAAATTTTTGTGGAACACCATCTCCTCTACTTCATTATGGGCGACTTTTTTCAGGGCCAAACACTTCCATTATAAACACTTCTCAGAAACTCCTTTCTCCTCTATCAAGTCGCCTGATCGGCAGGTTTGGCCTCATGTTGCTCGCCTCATCCATGCTAATCATCGGGTGGTGATTGCTAGTGATTTGGGTTGGCGTTGCTCCTCTTAAATCCCATATTCCTGCTGCAATCTAGGAAAGCTTGATTGCTTGCATTGTCACTGTTTTGGATGTGATTGGCTCAGTGGATCACCCCCATATGTTGCTGGCCCGTCAATATGGTCCTTTCGTGACTTGCTCACATCTCTTGTCCAACTCCACGAGGACGAACAAGTGGTTATGGTGCCCTACGTTAAATAGGGAGTTCTCTTCCAAATCGGCCCGGGAACTATTATGCTCAGGCAAGACAGGTCAGCTATGGTCACGTGTTTGGGGTAATTTTTATCCTGTCAAGTGGTCCATTCTTGCATGGAAAATTTTCTTTAATTGCCTTCCTGCTGATAATGTGATCATGCGATGTGGTATTAATTTATGCTCGAGAGGCTCCTGCTGTGCCCCCCCCACCCCCCCCGGGAGGAGTCCGCCCTTCATCTTTTCTTTGCCGAGAAAGTTGCCATCTTAGCTTGGTCTTATCTTTCCAGCTTCCTAAATTTTGCTCCGCCCACTCATGCCTCGCCGCTGCTATCTTAGATGATTATTTATACTCACTGCACTGATCCTCTGTACATGGTTCATTATCTATGTTATTTTCCTTTGCACTCTTTGGTAAATTTGGATCAGCAAGAACATGTCCATATTCGAGGGAAGGACTATGGCGCTATCTAGTATTATTCACGTGTATTGTTTCAGGTCCGGCTTATCTCTTTCAATATGCCTGCTAATGTTTGTTCATTATCATCCCCACATCTGCACCAGTTATCCTTGTGGTCTATCCCAGCGCTGAAGATTGTTGTCAAGCCACCCAAGATTGTGAGATGGCTGTGCCCTCCATCTTCATTTTACAAGCTTTATGTTGATGGTGCTTTCAAAAGAAATCTTGGGGTTGCTGGTGGTGGAGGTGTGCTTCGGAGTTCCAATGGTGACATCCTTTTTGCATATGCTAAACCATATGGCATATCTTCCAGTCTGGAGGCGAAGGCATTATCTTTGCATGATGGCATTCGTTGTTGCAAGCTCCGCGGTTTTCTTCACCTTCTTTTTGAGTCAGACTCTGCCACTCTTACTGGTGTTATTAATGAGACCTTCTCTTGTCCTTGGTGGCTACTCTGTATTATGCAGGATATACTTCAGCTCTCCTTCGGAATGTGCCTCCAATTTTGTCCTATCTATAGGGAGGCCAACTAGGTGGCTGACAGGCTAGCCAATTATGCTTGTTTTTTGTCTTCTTTGACTGTTTGGACGACATGGGCCCAGCTGCCTACCATTGTAAAAGGGCCCCTCCATCTTGATAAGACGGGATGCCCTTCTATTCATCTGTAGCCCATGTTCCCTAGTCCTTGTACTCTACTTATCCTCTTATTTATTAATAAAATTTTAACGTTACGGATATCAGTTTGGTGGAGCAGGTCCATACCTTCTGAGCCCTTCACTAAGGGTATTTGCCTTCTGAGCCCTTCACTAAGGGTATTTGCCTTTTAAAAAAAAAGAGTCAAGCCTACCCATTGGATCATCTTTTTTGGACATAACACACCCTACCTATTCAATTGCACCACGTATACCATAACCATTTGGGTTTGACACCAGGGAGGGTGTTGAGATTTAGGGTGTTGTGATTTAGCCACATATCGGATATATCTATAGGTTCCTTCCTTCTATATATGTGGAGGATTCCCTCAACTTAATGCCTAGGTTTTGGGTTCAAATTTGGGCCCTTTACATGGTATCAAAGTTTGGCCTACCCATTGGACCATCTATTTCAGATCATACTTTGACTTACCCATTCAAATACCCCCAATTATATCGTAACGATTTGGGTTCGGCCCCAAGACAATGTTGAGGTTTAGTCATACATCGGATATTCTGTGGATGCCTACCCTCTATATTTGTTGAGGATTTCCTCAAGTCAACGTCTAAGTTTTGGGTTCGAGTTCGGGCCTTTAACGTGCTATCAAAGCTAGGTTATGATTCTAGGACCTGGCTGATACTATGTTAAAACCAGAGCAATGGGAAGAACTGGAGGGCACACACATCTCCAATGGTATTTCAATCAATATATACAAGAGACCGTAAATAGGGCAAGACCAGCAGGACAATTTCCTACTCCTGTTGGGATACAAACTATAATAGGGAAAGCTATGTAGAGATACACAAGATCTATGAAATCTCTCTTGACATCATTAAATGTACGAAAGTCATTTCCTTTCTTGCTGCATTATACCATCTATTTTTGGCCTTTTCAAGTTCTTTTGTTGCCCTCTTTACATGTACTGTCTCTATTTACTTAGATACATTTTCCCTGTCTGGGTATAAATGCATCTGTTTTCTTTGTGCTTTTTCTAGCTTATGCAGCCCGTGGTTTGAACTTGGGTAAACTGTGCATATTATCTAAATAACCTCGGGGACTCTGGGACTCCACTAGATTGCTTGGGTGCTTAGCAGTGCTCTGTTGCATAGTCAGCATGCTTTATTAGCCTTGATCATAGTTCAATCAGTCCATTATAAGCCTCTTCTCATCAATCTTGTCCAAGACTCCAGCATATTATACCATGAAAGACCTAACGATGTAGTGGCTCCCTATCACTGGTCCAAGGATTGTCTTTTTGGATCCCATGCCATGTCAGCATGTCGAATAGAAGATATCCTAGAGAAGATCATGAAGACAGTCTCTCTCTCTCTCTCTCTCTCTCTCTCTCTCTCTTTCAGAGTAGATATTTCACCTTAGGAACCTCAGGGAGATAGAGATCTTGGAGGGATCTTAAGAGACAACAAACCATGGACTTCCGTACTTCTTCCCTAGTACTAACAGTGATCCTCCCATTGATGCAAGTATGAAACAGTACAAAAGCTTTCACTATCAAATCTATGTCTGATTTCCTTGAAGGTTTCATGATTTAAAACCATGGAGTGGGAAAAAAAATCTGGGGACCGTCCTTCACAATATGTTGTCGTGAAGATATGCAATGAGTGCATTTGCTTCTTTGGTGGGTCTCAGAACTGATATTGCACCTCCTATAATGGACCTTAGCCAACATGAATCTGGAGGTCAGCCTTTTTTCATTCAGCGAGTGCCTGGAGTAATCTTGTATTTTTCATTTCGTTGGAAGGTGGTTGGTATCACAACTCATTTATAAAAAAGGATGTACCAAAATAAGATTTGGTGATTTACATCTTAGCTTATAGGGCTGGTTGTCAGATGCACTAAGGCTGCTTGTCCTTTCACGCTAGGAGCAGTATGCAAGCTAGGAGACCTTCCTAGGCTGAGGCGTTAGTGCTTGAAGGGAAGTAGAAGCTGTGAATCGAGAAATGAGAGTCACCTCTTCCTTACCAATCTCCTCTGGAGTGGAGCAAGGAAAAGCAACTGTCTGTTTGAAGGAAGTTTCCACAGATTCAGATTGGTGAAAACCGAACTAGACAGACCAAGGCTTGGAGTCAGATGATTATACAAACTACAAGCAAGATCACATTTTTTGCACTTCGTTCAAATAAGAATTGTACCCATATCGTAGTCTTCTGGTTCTAAGTATGATATCTATAACCATCTTTATTCCCTTGTTCAATACTCCTATCCCACCAAGGTCTATGAATTTCTCCATCAATTCTGTTTCACAATCAAAGATGAATTTGTAGTTCTTTAAAAAGCGAAAGGTGGATTCAAAATACTGAAAATAGTTGTTAAGGCAACCAAGGCAGTGGCCCACCACCTTACTGCTTAGGTGACAAGGTGAGGCACCTAGGTGAAGTCTTGTTTATATAACTAAGTACATTTCAAGAGAACTACTGATACATTTCTACCATTTAAATTCTATCTTTAGTTAATAGAATAAATGATATTCACAGGTCTTCAACATATACCTATGTTTTAAAATGCAAAAACAGAATGAATGACAAACAATGACAAATTAATAAGGAAAAAACCAAAAAGAATTTGTGAATGCCTTCAAATCAAGATAAAATTTTTAACCTAAAATTTGTTATTCAAATAATCATGTTATATACAAAAAGGAAACATAAAAGAAAGAAAAACTAAGCGGTAGACTTCTTGCACCATGCAACTGTGAATCAATGCCCACAAGAGGAAGGAAGAGGAACCAGCAGGGGGAAGAATCCAAGAGAAAGGAGAAAGGGAAATGGAAGTCTCATCTTCTTTCCAATCTTATGGCATCAGTTGTTGATTTCCAAATTGCCCCTTTACTTGTATCTAAATACTAAAATGGACTCCAACTCAAGGTGGCCGATGCCCATGCCATGGCAGGCGAGGTGGGCCCAAGGCAGCCCAGGGAAGCACCTTAATGGGCTGCTCACCTTGGTGCCAGGTCACCTTGGGCACCATCTAGTGCCTTGTCGCCTAGCTGATGCCTTGGAAATGGTGGATGAAATAGGTCTTTACTCCATATGATGGAATGATTAAATAATTGCTATTTGATTGCACTTCTTCATTAGTAGTCCTTATATCAACTTTCATTTGATAAATTTGGGAAGTATTTAATGAATTACTAGCATGAAATTGTCAGGTTGGTACTGGTGCTCGTTCAGAGAAGATTAGAACATACAATTACAAGGTAATGCTTACCACAAAGTATCCTATTTCCTGGCTACTAGGTAAATTACATGGTAATGCTTACAATTTCTGTTGTATGTCTTCTATCTTCTTACAGGACAACAGGGTAACTGACCACCGTTTGAAGATGAACTTTGAGCTCACGTCCTTCCTTTCTGGTGATATTGAAACAGCTGTTCAGGTCTGTCTTTCATGTACCGAATGTGAAAACGTTTATCATTCTTGTCTTTACTCTCCTGAAACATAACGAAAGATCTGTCCAGGACTTTTTGAGGACCAAAGTCAATGGTTAGCTCATTTATGCTGTGACAATTAATCAAAGGCATAAATAGTTATATGAAAAAGGGAAAGAAAGTGATATTGTGAAGCATCATAATTGATCTTTTCTTAGTCCTTTAAAAGAAGAAAGTATTAAAATAGCTTAATGCTTGATTTGCTTCTCTCTAAGTACATGTCTTCTGCAGTCTTGTGCCGCCTTGGAACAGAAGGAACTCTTGGAAGAACTAGCTGCATCCATTGGTGCCTGAGTGTTTAATCTGCCAATTCAACTCTGGGATGAGGAACGATGATACAATCACTTTCATTGGGAAAACTTTCATGCTTTCAGTATTAAGGGCTGAGGGGCAATCAGATTAAGTTGTTCCATTTGGAAATGAGACAAGAAATCAGCGTCAGCTCCATCTGCCCTAGATCCTCGATGCATGCTACTTCCCATTTGGATCGAAGATGTGCAAGCAAGGAGTGAGGTTTAAGGGCAAGGCATCGTTTGTTGCTTCAGAGATCCTTGTTCCGTTGCATTGGTTACGCTAGTACTTGTGTGATGCCATGTAGTCATTTGAATCACTCTTAAAGGTCATATTCTTGATTTCCCATGATTTATGGGTTGGAGTTTTGAGTTTATTGATTGGCATATGATGTTTTAGTGGGTAGATTTTTTTCTTAATAGTGAAAACATTCTCAGAACTCCTGGTGGCTAGTATCCCAAAACCTTACTGGATCATCAAGCAGGGAGCTGTAAGGTACATTTTACACAGAGAACAAAACCTCGAGAGACTTAAAACGTGGGTTTAGAGATGTTGTCCGGTGGAATGCTCGCGGCTGTCACTTGTCAGGTTCTCCAAGAAGGGCTCGGCTTAAACCCTGTTCTGCTTTGTAGTGGGGAGAGCGAGATAACGCGTGCTTGTTAGCAGAACGAACTTGGGTTCTATACGCCACTTCGTTGTGATTGCGAGGCCTCTGGGCTCAAGATGGACAGACATTGTCTCCATGGTTTACCAACTCCCCATTTGTTAAAAAAAAAATATAGTCTCCAAACTTTTTGAGTCTCAAGTCAACAGCCAATATGATACGATATTATAACAATTAACATATTTTTAGTGGTTAAGATTCAGATGAAGTCATGTACAAGCCCTTTCAAGTCCGCAGATACATATTGATCATGCAATTTGTCTTAGCCTTGTTTGTTTATTTGGGAAGAATAAGCCCTAGAACTGGGCCCTTCTCTACTAATGACAATAGATGATAAAAGTCATATGTCTATGGGGTGTTCACTCAGATTTCGAAAGGAAGCAACAGATACGAAGATGCTAATGCTGTCACGTGCAAATTACAAATCGTATACTAGAAAGAGAGAAGATCACAATTGCCACGAATCAAGGACAGAACATTCTTAGCTGCAGGCAAATTAGTTCCTTATCCCCGTGATAGTCCACGTACCTCATCTCACAGAGGAGAAACACGAGAATTTTCTCGCGTGTAAAAGGAACGTATGTACATATATATATGCATTCAGGTAAAAGTGACGTTGGAAGAACCTGGGAAATAGACGGGATTTTTGACTTTCAACCCCTATGATTTTCCATATCTACGGATTGGATTAACCGTCCTAAACATCATAAAACTGAGATTCTTGACCGATTTGAGCAATGACGTTTGATCCCTGAGAATCACAATTGTAAACCTCCGAGGAGAGAGCAGTTTGAAAACTTAAGGGGTTGCCTTCCTCGTACGTTTTATTTTCCTATTGGGAGCTCCTTATAATATACTATTAGGCAAGCCTACGACTAGCAAGATCCATAAGAAAACGTGGAGGAGAATGTCTCCCATATTTAGTTATTTACAGTCGAGCAGATCTGGAAACCCTTCTAACAAAATTAGAAATCAGAGACCGCCATCGAAGCTGGAACACCTTGGGCAGATGCCGATAAGATTGGCATAGTTAGTGACAAGATGATGTACATATAAGATATACAAAGCTGAACAATAGAGAAGATTGACAAAAGTAACCACCACATGACTTTTCTGCTAAAAATGGCATGTTAAATTGCCCCCCCCCCGACTATCTATACGTAATATATCATTCCTACTTCGATCAAACTAATGTGTGGAATGTTCAACGCTACGGCTGGTCCTCTGCAGTTCTTCCGGAGGAAAGAATAGGCAACATCTATGGCGAATTTCTTTATGAAAGACGAGCTTCTCCTCGCTTTTATGTAAGAGTGCCCCATCACGTATGCAACGCCCGCGTGCTTGGCCTCCACGAGGGCCAGCAGCTCTTCTTTAACCCGAGAATCCAGGTACTGCATGTCAGGCAGCTCGAAACGTACCCGTCGTCTCCTGTTCAAGCTTGGTGATTCCTGTTCATAGAGTGACTGCAGGCTTTGCAAGGTTTCTGACTTGCTGCTCCTGACGCTGATGGGTTCTGTCGATCCATTTTCGTCGAGATTTCTCATCACCAGTGTTGAGCCAAACCTTTCGGAAGTCCGTATTACAGCCATTCTTCCATCAAGAGATGAATCATAGCTGCCTGACGTCGACTCCTCAGCTTCCATCTGAATGAATTCCGCAATGCTCAACACAAGCTGATTCTCAAAGTTGTCTTCATCCTTGGGCACATCCTTGTACCCGTATCTCACGATGCATCGGTACATCCTGTATGCTCGGGGGCCGATTCGACCTATGAGATATCGCTCTTCTGGGGGGACAAAGGGAACGGGGACGTACTTCACGCAAACAAAGACCAGCACTTGATGGAATGCTGGCAGGTTGGTAACAAAATGAGAGAAGATTGCAGGCACTCCCGTGACTAGCTCTGTGTATATGAGTCCAATTCCGGGAACACGAACAATTCCTAGGCTAGGTCCAAGAGTGAGAATCCACTTCATAGAGACCTTGTTTTGTAAGTCGAAGAGATACTTTCGACGAGTTCCATAATGCCAGACATACATGACAAACATGAAGACGAATGACAGCGCGAGAGGCACCCACCCACCCTGAGGAACTTTCATGATTGATGATGAGAGGTAGAATGCTTCGATCACCCCAAAGAAGATGAGAAATGAGAGCGAGAATAAAATGTTCTTCTGCCATACAAAGATGATAACCAGTGCCATCAACCATGTAGTCACGAACATTACAAAAATGCATGCAATCCCTGCAGACAGTCATAAAAAGGTCTTTCTTATTAGAAGGGGTCAGAACCTTCGGTCATTAGCAAGTGCGTGCACCTTGAGACTTGAAACGGAGAACACATCCACGGCAATGCAGGTTTAATATGATTTCATCAAAAATGCATGCTAAGTATAAGTACAAATCAAGAAGATCAAATTTTGGATCTAGAAGAAGTGAAGGAAGGTGGATGATTATCTTCTTATCAAGCAGACGGAAGAATTATAAATGGAAGGAATCATGAGAATTTACCGTAAGCATTTCCAATGAGAGTGGTATCACGAAAGCCAATCGTGACGGCCAGGCAGAGGACCATAAGGATCCAGTTTATTTCTGGGATATAGATCTGCCCATAGATCCACCTTGACGTGTGCACAACCTTGACACGGGGAAAACAACCCAATGCATGACACTGCTTCACAATTGAAAAAGTTGCTGATATAACTGCCTGACTGGCAACAATAGCTGCAAGAGTTGCTACCAAAAAAACAGGCCAAAAGATGGGTTCTACAGAGTAATTATGAAATGTGTCAGAGTAAGCTCAAACTTGACAGATTAGAGCACATCTATAATATGTTTAAAATCTGGAGGACCATAGACTTACTTGGAATTGATGCATAAAAGATGGTAGGAACATCAGCAAAATTTTTAGAAAGATATGCGGCTTGTCCCATGTATTGTAGTACCAAACATGGGTAAATCATCCCAACAAATGCAACCTGTACAAAAAAATATATTAAAGAAAATTGAACATAAGCAGAAGAAATTACAAACAGAAGCATGAAATGTAAGCAAAAAAGCCAAAAACAGACTAATTATTAGAAAATGTCTTGACATCTTTCTAGCAATCTCAGCAGCCCTGTTGCAATGAAAGGCCAAGGAGAAATATATTTACTTCTATGTTTTCATGAAGCCCAACATTCTTTGGGATGAGCAGATTGCACTCTGCTTTCAACAGAGAATACCAAGAAATGTTTTATTGCAAGATTAGTGAAGCTTTCAGGAAAGATGAATTTTTCATTGTGAATTCAGGAAAATATCCAGCCGCGTGGTTGTCTTTTACATGGCCTTCTCTCCTCAGTTGTGTCTCCTGTGGCATTTCCTCTCATGCATCCAGAATGTAAGTTGTACCTCTAAACTACTGGTAACATAAGCCCAACCTTCCCTCAAAAAGCAAACCAAGTTAGGGGTTTCGCTCTCCAATATAACAAGGGTTATATAAAAGCGTGCACTCCTAGTGTATCATGAGTTCATGGTCATGCCATGGAGCATCATGGTGCTAGAAAGGTCTTCTCAGATAGCTTACTATGATCAAAGATTCACATATACATTTGGTAACAACATGCATAATTTCAAATCCTGCAACACCAGAGGATTCCCAGTACCCATCTAGAAGCATCCAGTGCCACACAGATACTGTTATCAAGTAATGTCCCACAATTGATCAAAGAATTTTTGCAAGTATTACCTTGACAAAATTTTATTTACACAAAAATGCCACTTAAAATTATACTTACATGGATACCCTCTTTAGAAAAAATGTCAAAATTACCCTTGTTGTTTCTGGTTAATGATAGATATTGTTATTAAACATTTTGTAGTGGATTGATGACTTTATATGCCAATTTAATCCAAATGCCTATGATATATGTTAAGTATAATGTTGGCCTTACATTATTCTGAGAGTTTAACAGATATATGAATGTGGTACCAGTAACCACGCTGTTCTTCCTCTCACAACCAGAAGCATATCCATGATATGGATCAGCATCTCAAACACATTTTTTCTGCATCATCAAAGGTTCCAACAAGCCACATACAGTGTCAGTACAATAATGATTCTTCAAATCCTATCAGATCCTTTCATCTTTTAATGCCGAGCACCCACCAGCCTCATACCTGTTCCACTGTGCATAAAATAGAAAAATTGTTTTCCAGTTCTCAGCCCCTTTTCCTTCCCCAAAAGTATGCTCATCCATCAGACTTTATATGCAAACAATCATCATGCCAGTTATTTTCATTTCTAGGATGGTTTGCTGTACAGAATCAGGTTTCCAGGTCACACCTCAGATCCTTTAAACTGTAAGTGGCATCATCAACCCAGTTGCACTACTAGAAATATGAACTTTAAGTGCACAATCTCGATGCTTATTTATGTCATGAACTAAAGAAGACAAGTGAAAGAAGATGAAACACTACAGCAGTAACATATAAAAGAAGGAAACAGCAATAATGGGAATCCACAAAAAGGGAATGGGACAAAAAGCAGGAAAAAGAATGACATACTAATTAGTCAGAATGAGAGGGAAGGCACATGCGCACAGGGTATGACATGGAGTGGGAAGAATGGGGGTGGGGGCTAGTATGCATGTATACATGTATGGATTTGAGAAAAGATCAGCAGCCACCAGTGGCAGCAAATTATTCTGCCACTAGATTGCAGCCATCTGTTCCCTCCCATCCCATGTGAAGCACTATGACGTCCATGAGTATGCTTTCCATGCATCTTCTCTGCTACCCACTAATCACCGCTGCCTATTTCTTCATCTCATCTCTGCATTGCTCTCCTCCTCTCATCAGACTCCTTTTCTCTTCACCAGACTCTCTACGAAGTCCATACACTGGTTCCGCTTGTCTCCTGCTGGCCTGCTCTCCCCACTTAGATGCCCTCCCTCTACATTTCATCTGTGCATAAGCCTAAGATGGATCATTTGACAGGAAACAAGCATTTTGATCGAACATTTGGTGAATGTAATGTTCATTAGCAGTCCACTTGCGATGTGATGTGTTTATTTCCTGTTTTATCGGATGTCTCCAAAGAGATGATGTGTTTATTTCATGTTTTATCGGATGTCTCCAAAGAGACGATGTGTTTATTTCCTGTTGAAATGTGTAAAACTCATGCTGCTCAGCAGAGTTATCAGAAAAGATGATTTTGACTTTCATATTATTCATCCCAAAGTGATTTTTTTTTTCAAAAAAAATGTTGATTGTACCACTAATTTTATTGCTAAACAGATGTAGCATAATGCAAGGTAAGGAGAGGTTGCTCAATCTCTAAAAAAGGAAAGCAAAAATGTAGAAGGAAGGTACACCAAGTATAAAAAATAGCCCTATTCTAATCTTCCAAAGACATGTGAAGGATATACTGAAACCACTGGAATAGAAGAGAAATTGATCTTAAAGAGATATTTTCAACATAAAAGTTACGCCTCCAGAAGATGAGAACATTCTGTTCTCCCCATATCCTCCAGGATATAGCATGAGGAATAAAGCCCAGCAGGAAACATCTTATTCTGTCTGGAGTAGCAGCTTTCAAAGTCTTGAAATAATGGCATGTTTCCTTGCTGCTGAACTGAGCATTCATACCAAGATCGAATGGAGTGACAGAGAGTCTGAGGGTGGAAGCATGGTAAGAGAGGATTGCTGAGGCCAAAGGACAGCACAGGCATCTTTCATTTACAGCCATATGATGGGAAGAGTCTGAGAACTGTGATCCAGTGGACGAATAAGTCTACATGTATCACACGCACCCTCCATCCCACCCACTCAAATGTCCTTATCTATCTGTCTACATGTATCACACAGCCATCTGATGGGAAGAGTGAGAACTGTGATCCGGTGGAGGAATAAGTCTATACATATCACACATGCACCCCCTATCCATCTATCTATGTTCATTTACAGCCACCTAATGAGAAGAGTCTGAGAACTATGATCTGGTGGAAGAATAAGTCTATATGTATCACACGCGGACCCGTATCCCACCCACTCAGATGTCCTTATCTATCTAGGATAGATAGACAGACAGACAGACAGACAAATAGATAGATAATCTCCCATTTTCAATCCACACCGTTAAATCTTCTCTACTATAAGTAAACCACTTATGGATTAAAAATCATGTAGTTCAGACATTTATTTCTCATGCATCGACTGTTAGTAAACCACTTATGAATTAAAAATCATATAGTTCCGACATTTATTTCTCATGCATTGTCATCATCATCATCATCATCATCCGAGCCTTATCCCAATTAATTGGGGTCGGCTACATGAATCCTGCTCCGCCAAAGATTTCTATCAAGTGCAATATTCATATTTAAACTCAAGGAACTAATGTCCTTCCTAATAACATTGCACCATCTCATTTTAGGCCTTCCTCGAGCTCTTTTACTAGTATCCACTAAGATTTGATCACATCTTTTAACCGGTGCTGAGTTAGGGCGACGAAACACATGTCCAAACCACCTGAGTCTATTTTCTCTCATTTTGCTATCAATTGGAGCTATCCCTAAGTCCTTACGGATACGCTCATTCCTAATCTTGTCTTTCTTAGTCTTGCCACACATCCATCTCAACATCCTCATCTCTGCTACACACATTTTGTGGATGTGTTCCTTTCGTACTGCCCAACACTCGGTACCATATAACAAAGCAAGTCTCACAGCCGTTCTATAAAACCTCCCTTTGAGTTTCACAGGCATACGACAATCACAAAGGACACCTGATGCACTTCTCCATCTTAACCAGCCTGCCTTAATCCTATGTGTAACGTCATCATAAATCTCCCCATTCTCTTGTATGATAGACCCTAAATATCGAAAGCTACTACTCTTCGGAATGTTATGTCCATAAATATCGAAAACCATTTCTCATGCATTGTACGAACATAAAATGAATGGCTTAGATAATGCATAAAACAAATTACTTAGATAATGCAATTTGTGGTATCATATGATATGTAAGTTTCTATGATCGGATTTGAATGTTTTTTTATTTGTACTTAAGATGGTCCCGTAGCAACCTTGATTCTAAAGGTTGTAACTCCTAGGCAAGGAATAAGGCACCTCATGATGAACCCAAACATCATAAGCACCTAGATCAGCAGTTTTATGGGTTCAGAGTTGAGATTACTTTGAAAACTCGCAATTTGTTGATGCCTAATGCTAAGAAAACTGTCCAACCTTCAAACCGAAAGATACGAGATAACCGCTCAAATTCAGCCATGTCAAAAGCTTAAACATATCCAAGAATAAAGACACCCTAGTATAGGAAATGTAGAACAGTTCAATCCAAATCACACCACAAAAAATTTCAACAAAGAGAAACCCTAAGACAATGCATAACTGAATCTATTAGGCTGATATCAGGAAGATGTTTACATACCCTTATGGATGTATCAGTGAAGTGGCCAAGGTCTGCAAACATTGCCTCAGTACCTATTGATGCAAAAAATGATACAAACTGATGATCATATTGTGAACGAAGCAGCAGCAAATCACCAAAGAAATATGCAAATTAAAAAAGAACTTACATATTTACCTGTAATAGCAAGGAGTATACCCCCAAGAGAAAACCACCCATCTACTCCAGTCCTTCTAAAGAACTTGTGAATGTAGTATGGGTTAAGGGCACGATATATATGGTGATTCCAGTGAATGATATTGTATAAGCCAATTACGCCAATGCTCAAGAGCCAAATGATAACAATGGGAGCAAACAGGAAGGCTACCCTCTGAGTGCCACAATGCTGTAAAGCGAAGAGACCAACCAATACAATGCATGCGATAATTATCACCTCACCTATTTTCAGGTTAGAAAAAGATACATTCTCAGGGAAAACAGAAACAAAAACAAAAAGGCAAAGATCAATTATTATCCACGAAACTATTAAATCTAAATGAAAGCCAATTATAATGTTTAAAAGATGATTGTTTTTCTTCTGAAAGTGGGTAGTACCACTTAATATATTAAAATAGAGAAAGGGATAAGACAAGTGTGGTCAATCTGCATACAAAACATCCCTGTACAGGGACCACCTCAAGAAGGTGTAGCACACGCCAGCCCCCCAATAAACCCCAAAAAGTTGAATTGTGTGTATCTACACTACACCTCCATATTGCCCATTCTTTGACTCTATCCCCAACAAAGACCCCGACTCTTTCAGGAACCGATGCCTCCTTCCTGAAAATTCTCTTGTTCCTTTCCCCCACAAGGCCCAGTCCAATTGTTAAACACAGATGACCAAATCTGTAGTTAGGTAGGACTAAACGACCAAATCCTAAAGGTTTTGAACATAGTTTCTACAGCCAGCTTTTGGCATGATGATGCCAACATCTCAATCATAAAGCCAAGGCATAGCTCAGACAAGTTAACAGGCAAGGGAAGGATTGCTTTTTGATAAAAGGTGCACAAAATTTCTAATTAATGCTATGAGCATACAGTAGATTTATCAACAGGAATAAATATAAACAATCCACTTAAATGAGACAGAACAAAGCAAACGTACCATGATATATATTTCATCTACATATGAAAGTATGAGAAAAAGGTGAGAAAATGAAACAAGAAAAGAATGAATAAATAAAAGGGTAAAGATTTGGGTAGCATTATTCTATAGTTCAACAATATCCTTTTTAAGGTCAACAGCGCATGTGCTGATATTTATGTAAATTAAAAATAAGGGCTAAAAATAACATGATTTTCTAGAAGATTTAGTGTTATCCGATAGTCCAATGTAAGGAATGCCACACCAAATCTCAGAAGACCAAAGAGAGGTCGTTGAGAACAAACCAAAGATCACGATAATCTTACATTTCTTAGAGAAACCTTAACTCTATGCACTTAGTCATTCAATAAGATTTAATTAGTACAACAGCAAGAAGAACAATGCAAAATATGTTCACGTATATAAAAGGATTGTTTTCTCGGATCTCAATGCCATCTCAATATGTTGGAGAGGAGATCCCAAAGATATCTCAAAGAGGTCATGATTCGCAGTATCGCCCCGTACATGCCGATACCAGGCGGTACGTCTCGGTACCGGGCCCGACCGGTCCAGTGCCGCCTTTGGTACCAGTACCGGCCAATACCAATTCAAAAATTAAAAAAAAAAACACCTAAACAGGTCCCTTGCGCAGCCCTTTGGCCTTCACCCCTCCCTTGCACAGTCTGCAACCCAAGGATGGCAGTATCGGCAGAAACGTAATGGCAGTATCGGCCGAAACCGATACGTATCAACCAAAATGTATCGGTTTCGGTCCAAACCGAAACGATTTCGGAACTGCTCACTGTTGTAGGTCTGAAACTTAAAAAGTATATTTTTTAATGATTTCGGGCGAAACCAATATTACTTAACCCTTTCGGCCCGAAACTGCCCGATTTCGGCCGAAACCGGACGTGAACTCCCCTTAGAGGGGAGTCCACTTATGTTCTCCCTTAGATTCTCAGATCTAAGGGAGAAGGGTGTTCCTGCAACACCCTTGCAGGTGGAGCCGCCTCCAAGTGGAGGGATTTGCTGCTCCTGCTGCCACTACCGCCACCGTCGCCGTTTCTTGCTGTTTGCAACGTGTAGCCACAGTCGTCGCCGTTTCTTGCGGTAGATTCTTAATAGATCTTGTAAGTTTTTTATTTTTTTATTAGTTTGATAGTTTTTTTTGTTGTAGGTAAGGTTCTCTTCAATATATTAATTTTCATATGTTAAACAGGTTAAAACTCCAAATTAAGTCCTAATTAGCTATTTAAATTTAGGAGTTATGTCTAATTATGTTTAATTAGGGTCAATTGAATCTCAATTAAGCTTCATTGAATAATTTAGGATGAGAGCATGCTGCTAATTGCATTTAATGAAGGGTGATTAGGGTAAAACTCCAAATTAAGCCCTAATTAGCTATTTAAATTTGGGACATTTGTCTAATTAGGTTTAGTTAGGGTTAATTGAAGCTAAATTAAGTTTCATTGAATAATTTAGGGCGGGAGCATGCTGCTAATTGTATTTAATGAAGAGTGATTAGGGTAAAACTCCAAATTAAGTCCTAATTAATTATTTAAATTTGGAGCTTTTGTCTAAGTAGGTTTATTTAGGGTCAATTGAAGCTCAATTAAGCTTCTTTGAATAATTTAGGACGGAACATGCTACTAATTACATTTAATGAAAGGTGATTAGGCTAAAACTCTAAATTAAACCCTAATTAACTATTTAAATTTGAGACTATTGCCTAATTAGGTTCAGTTAGGGTCAATTGATACTCAATTAAGCTTCATTGAATAATTTAGGGTGAGAGCCTGCTAATTGTATTTAATGAAAAGTGATTAGGGTAAACTCCAAATTAAGGCCTAATTAGGTGTTTGGTTTTGCCTAATTATCTCAATTCAACATAATTTGAAGTTCAATTATGCTTTATTGCATTTTTTCTATTGCACGTACAACCATTTATTTTTGACTATCTTAATGCAGCATCATGCCTAGATGTGAACAAGGTCAGGAGCAACAAGGGCAAGAGGATCCGGGGTGAGCCCATCTCTCTTAGTTGATGCTGAGAGAAAAAAAGTGAAATGTAATTATTGTGGTAAGGAGATACATGACGAAATTCCTAGAGGAAAGCAACATTTGGTAGGGATAAGAGGAGAGGTCAAACAATGTGATAGATGTCCCTGAGAGGTCCGAGAAGAAATGCGCTAGTGCCATCTGGGCAAAAAAGAGAGGATGCAACAAAGGGGTGAAAATCATACTGAAATTGCTAAGTAGATTTCGGGCAGAAGAGGAAGGAGGGATGATGATGAGGAGGAAGACACTGAGGATTCAGATCCAGAGCTGACTGAAACAATAGAGCATGAACAAGTCGCTCGAAGGAAAGGCAAAGCACCGATAGGTTCAGGGAGATACTCCAGTACAGCTGGTGTAGCATGAGCTACACAATGTCCTGACACTGGTACAGCCCCGCAGAGAGGAGGCCCCATAGACAGCTATCTGCACAGAAGGCAAAGTACTACATAACCAAAAATCAAGCAAGCATTGAGAGGGGTAAAAAAATCAGCATAAGTTGCAGACATGCATTTAAAAGTATTTGCAAATAATTTTTCCATGCAGGTGTCCCTGCACATGCAGTTGAATCAGAATATTTCCAACCTATACTAGATGCCATAGTAGATGTTGGCCCTAGCTTGAAGACCCCGTCATGTCGAGACATATACGGGCATGGCCTTGAGGGAGAGGTTGAGGAGCTCCATCAGCGGGTCGAAAGCTTCAAGCATATCTGGATGGAGAGAGGATGCACCATCATGTGTGATGGTTGGATTGGTACCGCGAAGAAGTCCATGATTAACTTTCTGATCTATTGCATCGAAGGTACAGTATTTGTTAAATCTGTAGATGCATCAAATTATGAAAAGAATGTAAATTATTTGTTTCATTTGATGGATAAGATGGTAGACCAAATTAGAGAGGACAATGTTGTGCAAGTAGTCACTGATAATGAAGCCAATTATAAGGCTGTAGGGAAGAAGTTGATGCAGAAGCGCATGCATTAATATTGACTCCCATGTACATCACATTGTCTGGATTTGATACTTGAAGACATTGGGAAGGAAAATAATATGAAGAAGACAATTGAGAGCGCACAAAAAATCACCCAGTATATTTATGGCCATCCTAAGATATTGAACGTGTTCAGGGAGCATACAAGTGGGGGGCGAGATATCATCCGTGCAGAGCCAACCAGATTTGCTTCGAATTTCATTTCTTTGGAGTCTTTGCACAGGTATAAGAATGAGCTCAATTCTTACTACTTTATCCTTATAGATATCATCTATATTTAATTTGAATTTCATTTCTTTGGAATCTTTACACAGGTATAAGAATGAGCTGAAAGCTTTCATGTACCACAATGCCCTGCGGGAATATATAGACAAATCTAATATTGATGCACATATGGATTATTTGGATGTCTGCCACATCGTGGAAGACAACAAATTCTGAGTCAGAGTCTCACGATACATGAAGGTAGTCACACCCCTCATGAAGGTCCTAAGAATGGTGGATGGCGATGAGAAGTATGATATGGGATATCCGTACGAGGCCATGGACCGTGCCAAATTAGAGTTGCAGAAATCTCTTCCCAGAGAATATGCAAAGTGGTGAAAAATTATTGACCACAGATGGAACAACACAATACACCATGACTTGCATGCAGCTGGTGAGTGATTAATTGTATTGATACAAAGCTCATTGTTCTTTAGGTTAATTTATATCTAACATTTAGCTAACTATACACAAATGCAGGTTATTTCCTTAACCCTCGATTTATGTACAATGCCAATGCAAATGTTAATGGCGAGGTGCTTCAAGACACTTTAAAAGTCATTGGTCGTTTATCGAGGACACCAGAAAAGAAACTTCAGATCGAAATTGAGGTTGGCCTTTATTGATTTTATCAATAAGACGTATAGAATTTACTTAAGTAGTTATGTTAATCTATTACTTTATCTTTATAGATGAACAATTATAGAATGAGGACTGGAACATATTCTAACTCCCAATTGCAATACGTTGTGAGAAGAGTGAGCCCAGGTATACTAAATATTTGTGCTTAAATTGAGTCAATATGTATTAGTACATCATGGAGAATTGATCTTTATTTACATCTTACATTTATTTGTTTATGGTTGGTGGAACAACTGACTGGTGGATAATGGTGAACAACCGAGATGTGGGCAGTAATGCATTGACTTTCATTGCAATTAGGGTGCTCAGTCAAACAACATCAACAAGCCAATGTGAAAGAAATTGGAGCACGTTCAGTCTTATACACTCAAAGGTTCGCAAACGACTAAAAGCTGAACGGTAAGAAAAATTATTTTACTGCCACTACAATATGAGACTGAAAATAAAAAACATGAAGTTCAGACAACAGCTGCGGGACAAATGCGTCGCAGATGATACAACTCCAAAAATTGATGTGGACGCTTTATTTGATAATGACAATCTCTTGCAGTCTTAGGTTGAGATACGAGAGCAGGTTGATGAGCCCATTTTTGATGTTGATGATGGAACATAAGCAGAGGGCATATTAGATGAAGATGAACCAAGAGATCTAAAATTCAGAAGACCAACAAAGAGGGCCAGAGAGACTCGTGCGCACCAGAGAAAGGACCCAGCTTTGTTTGTTCATGACACTGAGCAGCAGCATGAGTTTGAGCCAGCTAAACACTCAGAATCAGATAGCAGGCCAATCACTCCTAGAATAGTCAAGCCACCTCCATACTTAAGAAGAAGTGCATTAGTGCATGAGCTAACTGAGTGGACTAGTGATGCTGCTCGAGAGGACCCAACAATTAAACAGTTGAAGCAAATTTATGTGAGGCACACGCCAAGGGGAAAAGGACTCCTCTCAAAGATGAATGAAATGATCACACCAAAAGAGAAAAAAACATCCCCAAAGGCTAAAAGGTGATTGGCTTCTTATGGTGGTGGTGGTGGTGGTGGTGGTGGTGATGATGATGATCCCAGTGCAGCTACAGGTGCTACTACTGGCGGTGGCACATATGCACCTAAATCCTTCCACGCTGACACAAGCAGAGGATACAATCATAGTGAAGGAGGATATGATTCACAAAGTCAATATAGACATCCATCAAGTTATGGAGGTAACCAACAAGAAACAGGCATGTGTGGGTGGGGTCATCAACCAGAATTTCAATTCCATCTAGTTCCACCCAGTAACAGTTACGCTGACACAGGCAGAGATACAGTCATAGTGAAGAAGGATATGATTCACAATGCCAATACGGACATCCATCAGGTTATGGAGGTGGCTAACATGAAGTAGGCATGTATGGGTGGGTCATCAACCAAAATTTCAATTCCATCCAGTTCCACCCAGTAGCAGTTATGGGTCAGCATCCTCTTCTCATCCTCAAGGTTCTGCTACTTATGCTGATTCTAGATTCCAATCAAGCCAACAACCTTACACTCCAAGAGGAATCCAAAGAGGATGCAGGACTTGGCTACATCATTGTTTGGTTATAGAGAATATACAGAATACATGCAACCTTTTTATGGGTATCAACATCAGAAGCCAGACGATAAGGGAGAAAGTTCTCTAGCTATTATCTATATTAGTGCATCATTATTTAGGTAAGGATCATTTAATTTCTATAGCATTTATTGTGTCTAATTAGGTTTATTGTACTACTTGAACCTACTTCATGCTTAATATGTACTCAAGAATATTACTTTAACATGTCCAATGCTTACTTCGTGTTTATTGCACTTAATCCTATTTCTTTACAGTCAAACACATGTCTAATGATTTTTTTATTTTTATCGGATTATTTATATTTTCTGAATTATTATTTTTTTGCTTTTTTGAATGTTTTGAACCGGTTTCGGTCAGTTTCGACCGAAACCGGTACGTTTCGGTCTCGACCAAAACCGGTACTGCCATCCTTGCTGTAGCCAGCCACCCAACCACCAGTCGGCCGTCGGAGCTCCGCCGACCACCAGCATCCTACCGGCCAACCACAGCCCCTTGGGTACAGGAAAATAAAACAGAAGAAGAAGAACAACAACTTCTTACTAGCTGCCGAATCGCTGATGCCAT
This sequence comes from Amorphophallus konjac, assembly GCA_022559845.1. NCBI lineage: Eukaryota > Viridiplantae > Streptophyta > Magnoliopsida > Alismatales > Araceae > Amorphophallus > Amorphophallus konjac. Next base: position 353,874,802 of record CM040119.1, on the reverse strand, counting down.
TGGCCCGTCGCCACCAACCGCTGGTGACTCTTCCTCCTCTGGTGGGGGGGGCGCTTACAGAAGAAAACGGAGTGGCCGCTCAAGAGAGAGAGAGAGAGAGATAGCTTATAGAAGAAAACGGAGTGGCCGCTCACCGCCGTCCGTTGTCCACCATCCACCGCTCGCAGGGAAGCCGTCGTCCGCCAGTTGCCGTTGGCGGAGGAGACGTGAGAAGGGGGCGAGCCTCGTGCCAGCCCTAGCTCGAACGGTGTCCAGGGGAGAGGGCACGAATGGTCAGGGGAAGAAAGGGGGTGGGGGGGTTTAAAAGTTTTAATTAACCGAATCTGGTTCTGGGCTAAGAACGGGTCACCAGACCTTGGGAATGATAAAGGGGGAATAATGAAACCGCGGGGGACTTTGGGGATCTGCCCAGTACTGTACGGTACCGGGTGGTACATACCGGTACCGGTTCCGGTACCAGTACTGTGAACCATTGAAGAGGTCAAGAAGAAGTCTCTCTCTTAGTATTGCTTCATCATTAAACATGATTTTGCACTTGTTTCCAAGCTTTGGCTTTTTGGATTCAATTGATCATAGGCTTTAGGGCACTATCAGCGCTAAATAACTGTGGCTTAAAAGATATTTCAGTGATTATGTTAGTTATAGAAATGACTTTAATCTGTTATCAATCAGCTTGCCATTGCTTTCATGGCACTGCTCAGAAAATTTGATACTTAGTTACAATATTGTACCTAAATGATGTGCTACTGGAAATTTTAGCTAATGGATTTTATTTAATATTTTACGAAACAATAGCTCTGCAATACAACAATCTTTGTATGAAAGTAAATTTTCTCTTTTACAAATACCTGGAGTTAAGGTTTTACAGACATACATATGGCTGAAGCAAACTTGGAAATTAGTGCTCAAAGTGAATGACAATTTGTAAATAAATAACAAAAAATATGGCTAACTTAATTTTTATTAGAACCCAGCATCTGGAATATCTAGACAATATGGCAAATGCTGTAGCCAAATCTGAAAATCATAGCATTCATCTATACTTGTTAAAAATATATGATTCAACAAAAAAATATTAAATAATCCAGGTGCTACCCATTCAAATTGAATCTCAATAAATAAAAAGGTAAAATAGAATACACGGGAAGTTGAACAGAGAACTTAATCATACAAGAAACTTAGAATGGACAATTACTTCTTTTAAACCAATGTTGGCTAGGACAAATGGTAATAAAGAATGCTTACCATCATGCAGTTTTTGAGCTCGAAGTTGAAGCCCAGAAATGGATGATAACACTGCAAAAAGGATCAAAGTACAGGTTTCAACTCGAGTTTATAATAATAATAATAATATGATAACAACAATGACAGTGATGATGATAATAATAATGAGAAGAAGAAGAAAAAAAAATAATTCTTAGAACAGGTAACCATGCAAACAAGACAGATCAAAGAAACGGTTTAATGAAGTCTACTTTTCACTGATAGTTAAGCATCAGTAGGTAACAAGGCATGACTTGGCCCTCTAGGCATTAATGCATGCAAGAGAGCTGCTAAGGCACTTCCCTTGGTTGTCTTTTGGTATCTTGAATGGAGTGACAGATCTATGATTGATATGCATATTAGATGGTCTTAAGTTGGTAATTGATGTGGCCAGAGTCCAGCTTCTAATGAGTGACTGAGATAAAACCATGGAGAGAGAGCATAGGGGCTAAAGAGGAGGCTTAGCCAACTAGGCTGAAGGAGGATGCTGGGGTTTGAGGGCCAAGGATGAGCACTGGGAGGTCAGCTGGAGATTGCTTATTCAGCACATATCACAGTCATTGGGCCCCCAGGGTGATCCTGGAAGTAAACCCTTTGACGGTCGAATCAGTAAGCAAGACCACTAAACACATGCGGAGCATGATAGTCAAAAGCAGTAAAAGCAGTAGTCAAGTGTTGGATTCCCTTCATAACCTGGACCTCATTTTGCTTTTGGTCTAATATAAAAAAGATTTACCTTTCTTAAAAACAATTTTTTTCATAGAATCCCAACTCGCCTACAGTAAAAGTTGTCAAAGGCTTTACAAGAAATAATTAGATAACTATAATGCATAGCCTTCAAGAACTCTTAATAAATTTAAGGCTTCACATGACATAAATTGATTAGATTTTTTTTAGGTAATAGCTTCGTGGAGGAGTATACAAGTAATTAAAATCTTTGTAAAGTTTCATTTTTTATTTAGGAAGTAGAAATTGTAAAGGTATTCTTGTGATTAGTAAATTGCAATCCTACTGAATGTATATAAACAATTACTCACGAGCATACTTTCCCTCATGCAAATTCTGAAATAAGTTTCATTGCTTCTAAGGAGGATATATAATCATATTTTTTGTAAATACACTTTATGGCTAGATTTTCTAAATGAAAAATATACAGCATGGTTTGTTGTCTTGGACCGACTTGGGCAACTCGTACCACATCTGGGCCAGACCGAGACGGCCGAATCGGCCTGAGTTGGCCCAAGTTGGTCCGAGAAGGTCCGAGACAGGCCGACTCATACCGGATCTGGGCTGGACCGAGTCAATCTGGTCAATTGAGCCAGCAAACTTTGAGCTATGCAATAAGGATTAATAAAAGGGCCTGAGGGACGCCCATCTAATAAGGATGAGATCCTGGTGGCTGTCTAGAGGAAAGCCTTTTTGCTACTGAAGCTTGAAGTTCATGGGAGATTTGGGAATGACAAGTAGCTAGGGATGGTAGAGAGGGAGAGGGTGGACATGGAAGTAAGAGACAACTAAACTGGGCAGGAATGGTGCTCCAGGGAGTGCTGGATGGTGTGGCAGCAGCAAAAGTGCCAGAAATCCAAAGAGCAGGCAGAAGAAAGAAACTGTGGTCCTGCACACCCTACTACAAGGACCTGACCCCCTAAAGGGACTGGGCTGCTTTAGGGGGTCAGCCACTTCGTCAGCGCTGTTTGTCAAGATTGTGTAGGAAGTCAAAGAGCGTGTCAGGTGGAGCACGATGATGCTGTGTGTCTATGGTCAGAGCAAGAGCTGAGGACTAATCAAGGGCCCTTGACTTAGCAAGGACAAATCAAGGACTGAGGGTCAGAGGGCTCTGAGACCATGGAATGAATTAGGATCCAGCGAGAAGCAGGAGGAGAAAGCTCTTCAGTGGGTATCAACCAAGAGAACAGATTCCATTGTGTGTTGCTAATACACTCAAAACCACTTTGTCTCAGTGAAATGGGACACCATGGACACATTCTGAGGGATGATTCAAGCTAAAGGACATCAATCAACTTTGCTTCTTAGTGACTGGGGCATTCTATTCCTGGCTCAAGGGCAACTTGTCTTTGAGGTGGATATTGAAATAGAACTGGCTAATTGGTGGAGAGCGCCGTGTGCATTTTTTGTAAAGATTCAAGGAGCACTATGTCAAAGGACATGGGGCCAAGGAGAGAGAGTCAGCGTGTATTAACCAAATCTCCTGTCTAAGGGGACTAAGGATGGTCAATGAAAGAGGATTAGTTTCAAATTTTGTCAGGTGTAAGCTACCCGGTTTGGCAATGGGCTTTTGATTTGTAAAGGCCTCTAGTCTACTGGGAAACTATAAACGGGAATGGGTTTTAAAGGTTTGGTGATACATGAAAAGTGTAAATGGCCAATAGTTTTTAGAAGTTTTTTGTGTAAAATAGTGTTTTATACCAAATTCAATCTCCTTTTTTGAGTTTATGAAAATGTGGTACCATCCACTTTCAAAAAGAGAAAATAAAGGGAAATCTCATTCCCTTGCACATAATGAAGTATAATATTTTATTCCATTAAGAAAATTCTAAGGAGATTATTTCTTTTTTCAAATGGAGTCAAGGGGACCACATGTAGAAATTATTGGGAAGGCGGTGATGGAAAACAACACTCAACAGATCACAAATAAGAGTGCTAAGGATCAGGGAATGCACAATCAGCTGATCTGGATTTGGCATGGCTGATTTAGATCTGGACCGGTCCCCAAGACCAATCCCAATTTAAAGAATTAAAAATTTTGAAAAAAAAAACAACCAAAATTAGACTGGCTCAGTCTGAATTGGACCAAAATCAGCCAGACTACTTGTGGATCGGCTGATTTTTCTATGAATCAGCCAGCGCTGGCTTATTAGAGGGTTTGATTAAAAAAGAGATAAACCTAAAATATCTTTACATAATTTTTTGTTTGTGAAAATAGTTTTTAGTTCCTAAATGTACACTTTTATTTATTTAAAACCCTTTTAGTTATGTGAATAACCTTTATAGTGGATCTGCTCAGTTCCATTGGATCAGCCGATCTGGCCAATCCAATCCAGGTGCCCAATCTGATACCGTATTCCCTGCTAAGGATAAACTCGGCACATTACACATCCAATCAAAACCCAAAACAAAAGGACCATCAAGATGAGTGACAAGAGCCACATTTCAACATCTCACCACCACTACCAGAAAGCCCCACCCCAAGTCTTTTATATGGTCTCTCTTCCACTGTGGGGACCACAAACTAGTGTCATGACAGCTTTGAAGAGAAAATTCTACTGAGTAATTATTTATTAATTAAGGTTTTTGTTTGTTGTCTCCATGTTCCATGTGCGTCTAGTTTCAACTATTAATTTCTAACTCTCAGTTCTAGCTTTTTCCTATGTAAAACAATTATTCTAGTTGTAAGCATTATAACATACTCCTATGTCTATTAATTTCTAGTTATAACTTATTCTCATGTCAATTACTCATCCCATTTTATAGTTTTCATTTTATCTACACATTCATCTATTTATGAGTACCACTGCATTAAAAGGATATAGACTGGAATTAAAAAGTAACGTAAATTTCATACAAGCAACTTTAGACTGAATAGCGTTCAGGTGAAAACATAATAACAAGTCTCCAGAAATGAACATATCGTGGACTAAGCCTTGCAGCAGCTAAAAAGCCATAAAGGTATTAAGCAACTGAATTTGGTCGCCCTGATATAATGCCTTTCCCATCTTGTAGCAATCAAAAATGAAAGAAATGAAAACATTAGGTAGAGAACTCTTACCAGATATTGCTGGTGTAAGGACACCATCACCTATCACCATGCAGGCACCAAATAGCACCACAAGAAGCAAAGCAGTTCTAAGTCTTTTATGTTTCTCAAGAAACCTTCTGAATGGGGAAGGTGGCGCAGTGCGAGAGGTCTGGCCATTTCCATAATATGTAGATAGCTCCTCATCGGCAGCTTGCTGATTAGGAAGCAAACTGAACTTCGCATGTCTACAAAGGAGGGAGTACAAAGCAAATGTTCCTCCTATGAATGGTAACAGAACCATCAGCTTAAGCGGTAACAAATTCATCATGTAGATAACAAAATCAGGGCTCACCTTCTCCATTGTCATCGGCACTCAGCACAATAAGCACATATTTGACCAATGGAATAAGTGTGAAAGTCCAAAATATCAGGGAAAGAACACCAAATACTATCTCTTCATCTTGATAGTGATGTAGCCTACTAGAGAATGCACTTTTGTAAACATAAAGAGGAGAAGTACTTAAGTCTCCGTACACTACACCAAAACTTTGGTATGCCAACAGGAAGAGTTGTTTATAGTACGTCCTCCAATTAGCCTACAGAAACAAAATTCAATCAATACAATTAAGTTAGTGTATAGGCTACCAGAAGACACCACAAAACAGAGTTCCATTCGTTCTCTGGTTCTGGAATGCAGTGGACCACCCTAACTTTCCAAGTTGAAAACAGAAATGTGCAGGCTACCACCAGACCTGGAATAAGTATGGTCCTGTTTTTTTTGTTTTTGAAAGTGGTTGGTACCACATATTGTGTTAAATAAAAAAGGGATATACAAGTATGATCAGAGTGCTGTCAAAGAAACCCTGTACAAAATACACCACACCAAGACGGTATGGCACCCACCATCCCCCCAGTAAATGCAAAAAAGAATGGTCCTGTTATCCCGCTTTGATTTACATCATCATTATTAGACATATCAGGATTCCAATTTACTGCTAGATTCTATGTAAAGAGGATATACCTTAATGAGGTTTTATCACAGGCTAACCTTCTTTGTCTTCCAAAAGCTTTTAATAAAAGTTGTCTTCCAACGGTTTAGATTCATCATTCATAGATTAAAAATGTTTATATGGCGGGAAATATAATATGAGAAATACATCAAAAAACATCTGACAGAAGAGCTGAAACTCTAGACTACTCATATAAGATGTGTTGATAAATGAAGGTATGACATGGAAACATGGGTGGATGCTATCAACATCACAATAAATCCTATCCATCAACCTATCAGCTAAAAATTAAAGTAAAATCTCAAAGGTTTTGAGCATAGTCTTTTGGCAGTCAGCCTGATGCCGACCATAGTTGTCAAGGCGACAAGGCGACCAAGGCGAGCTTGGGGTCCTCGAGTGCCTAAGCACTTAGGCGCCTGCCTAAGCGGCGCTTAGGCGCCTGCCTAAGCGGCGCTTAGGCGTCAAGTTCATAAAAAATATCATAATTAATATACACGTAATTTATATATATATATTAATCATGATTATTACAAATATGGGAAACAACACTAGTATGAATATAGAAATAAAAATTAATAGAAATGACATTGCAATAAAATATCAAAATTTATTTTGAGATAAAATTAACAATTAAGACATACAAAATTCTAATTAAAATTTAAAATACTTTATTAACAAATTAACCCCATTATTAATTGAAAGGGGAGAAGGCAGGATAGGGAGAGAGGGAATGAGAGAGATAGTTACGAACTATGTGTGTGAGAGAGAGAGAGAGGAGGAAGGGCGGAGGAAAGAGAGAGAAGGGGGCAAGGGAAGAGAAGAGATAGACAGACAGAGAGAGGGGGCAGGAGAGAGAGAGGGTGGGTCTCACTGTGAGTGTGAGAGAGAAATAGAGAGAGAGTGTTAGAGTGTGAAGTCCGAACTCGTCATCGTGCGCCCTCGCACGCGGATCGACCTGCGGTCAGGTCGCGGGGGTCAAGGGGGCAGCGCCCCTTGCGGGGGTTTCCGGGGGCCGAGCCCCCGGAAGAAATTTTCTATTTATAACAGGGGAGAAGAGGGAGACGAAGGTAGCAGGGGGCCGCCTAGGCGCCGCTTTGGGCGCCTAGGCCGCCCAAGCGGCGCCTTTTTCAGGCTGAACAAGGCTAGGGGCGCCTTGTCCCCAAAAAAACGCCTACCCGCCTAGGCGCCGCCTTGACAACTATGATGCCGACCTACCATTTAGGTGAAGACATGGTCAAGACTATTTGTCCAACATGGGAGGTTGGTCTTTCAAAACAAAGATGTCCAAAATTCTTGCTAATGCTACATGGCTGGCTTGGTGGTAAGGTCTACTGACGTAAGAAGAATAGGAGAAAAAAATACCAATTACCAAATAATTCATGAATTTTCAAATTCTGACTTTATTGATGATAAAAAGCAAACAGAAGAGCCCGATGGCACAACAATGACTAAATCATTCTTTTAGAGTATGGAATGGGAAGGTACATGAAAATAACACAAACATTGAGCCCACAGCCATAGCAAGCCACAATTTAAAGGGGGAAAATATTAATAAAGTGAAAACACTGAACAATCATTCATTTTGAGAAATGGCGGCAATCAACCTTCAACTGTTAGTTATGCAAATGAGTTAAATCACAGCATTGATTAAATCATAGACTTTCCTGTGTAAATATAGCAAGCAACTGCACCCTGAAAAGTAAGGAGAGAAGATTATAGCATATCTTACAGTTCCAGCATGCGGAGTAAGTGAGTAACCAACTGACCTTTCCTTTTCCTCCCCACCCCTTGTTCTTGGGAGTGAAGAGAGTGAGGTATGCCAATAGACTTAAGTTGGGCACTGTCATATCTAACTAATAATATTATACATGCAATGCAAGTCTTGAGCGCTTTATCTTCAGATTCGATGTTGGTGGTGTCAAAGGATGAGAAATCTCTCCTCTATCTACGACTGTACTGCCTCCATTTATGTTTAATAACATTGGTGGTGTAATCCACTTTCTTTCAAAAAGAAAAAAAATGCAAGTCCAGAGCACTTTGGAGTGTTAAGCATTGTTTCCGCTCACATTTCTAGACTGAGATGAAAGAAAAGATCTTAGTTTTCAATATACTGAACAGCACATAATTTTGAAGAAAGCATGTCCTACAAATCAAACAGGATGATTCATAATGCATATGACAAGTGTTGACTCCCCAAATGATTAGGTATGCTTGCTTTGAACCCAGTTGATGATACAGTATTGAGCTCTCATAACCTAGAAGAATAGATGTAGCAAGAACTGAGTGGACAACAACTTCCTTTTGGCCAACAGTGAGTGCCTGTTCTACATCAATTTTAGCATGCTGGTAAATTTGATGGTCAGACCAGTCTTCTTGATGCGCATTAACAGTCTGAAACAGCATATTTGTTTTTGAAAAGTGGATGGATAGTACCACCAATTGTATTAAAAGAAGAGCAAAAAAGGGATATACAAGTGTATAGATTTCAGCTCCCAAAACAATCCCTATACAAAATGTGCAAGCCCCAAGCTAGGGCGCTAAGTAAGCCCCAACAAAAGAAAAAAAGTGGAGTTATGGGTCTCCACATTACAAAGATGCTTAGCCCACTCACACACTCTCTCACAAACAAAAGAGACGATCCTCTCTTCCACTTTAGCTTCTCCTCTGAAAATCCTACCGTGTCTGAAACAGCATATTCATTCCAAAAAACTATCTCAGAAACAGGACTAATTACATGAGGCCACTAGGGTCTGTAAAGCCATGAGAATCTCATTATTAACTAGAATATATTCCAATATCTGACCATGGTACCATACTCATTCCCACCCATAGAAATTCTCAAATCCCAGAAGTGAGTAGATCCTCCAAGCTTTCCCAACAACCCAAACATAAGCCCACATCTTGTAGAAGTTCCTGGAAACACACTATACGAATCTACTCAGTGCCAGTAATTCACCAAGAAAGCTCCATGTTGCTTTCAGCAATTCACATCTCAGGACATGTGATAACCTAGGTTCACCACTTCTCAGCACAGAGAGTATGATCATGGATGGAGGCTACTCTTTCTCTGAGGTAACCAACCATCATCGTGGAATGCGCACACTCCATTTAGGATCACCAAGCACTCCATAGAGAACAATTACCCCACCATTAAATATACTGCCTCCCTTCTCCAAAAAAAAATTCCCACATGAAATATACTGTCTCCCAAATCTCTTTCTCCTACCCCAGCTAAACTTTCTATCAACTCCATTACTCGTCAACCTCACCGCAAAACAACAACCTCCTAACACTCCACAGTAGGGGAAAAAGAACACGTGAACATCGGCCTATAGTAGAGAATGAGCCGCACACCACAATGACCTTATTTATTCAATCATCAGGATGCAGCTCCGTTACCTAAAGATCTCCCAGTTCATCCAAACATATACCGATGTTACATATGCGAAATCATTTCTTACTCTCCGATTCCCGCAAACGGACCAGGCAACTTCCACCTCTAATCTCGGAATCATAAAACAATACAACAATCACTGTCCATAAATAAGATTCTCAAACCGCATCAGATGCATATGCACACAAACGGGGGAAGCAGACAGCGCAGAACTGAATGGATAGAAGTATGAAGGCAAGGGGGTTGGTAGTGCAAAACCGAACCCGCTCGCCGCCGGAGATGCCAATCTCCTGATCCATGGCGGGACAGGGAAGGAGCGACCGGGTCGTCCTTCTCCCTCGCTGGTTATGTACACTGCCTACTGCAGGAACTCGATCCGCACACCCCCACAAACCTCCGCGCGAGGAGACGTGCAGCAGCAGGCCATTAGAGAGAGAGAGAGAGAGAGAAACGGGTACGAATGGGGGATGCGGAGGGGGGAAGAAGACGGCGACGGCACAAATCGTTCCTGCGGGCGGTCACTGCGTCAGCCCATCGCCACGTGGTACGATATGCCGGCGGCGGAACGGGGCGCCTTCCTCGGCCCCCCCTCGCTCGGTCCCCCCACCGCGGTTTACGGTAACCGTCTCCTCCCCCCACCCGCTCAGTATTTCGTAAGGCTGGCCAGTTGAGATGCTTCGAGAAAGAAATATATATAAATATATATGGTTTAAATATACCTTTATGTTAATGCCACTTTATGAATAAGTACTCAACATAGGTTTTATATATTAAAAAGTAACTCTGTTTTACAATTTTTAACCCAGCATTCCCCATTCCCCCACCTACACAGCAACACTCCTGACATCGGCCTCCATCCCAACGACGAGTTACGACCACCCCAGGAGCACCGAACGTCCCCGACTCGGATCCGTACGACTGGGCCCCACAACCAGGGATGTTCACAGTTCAGTTCCATTCGATTTGAAAAAAAAAATCAAACATAATGGAATCGGAACAAAGCATCAAATCTAACCGGATTGAATCGAACGAACTCGGTTGGGTTCAATTTGATTCGATTCAAATTAAATTTTTTATATTTTATTATAATATATATTTAATAAACTATATAAAAATAATAAAAAAATTTATATTTATATTTTAATATTTATATATTTATATGTGTATATAATTACGTTTTGAATTATTTTAATCTATATATGATATATGATATTAATAAAAATAAATTTAAATAATAAATTTTATTTATTTAATTTAATTCGATTTCACATCTTATAAAATTGAACTGAATCGAATTCAAGTTTAAATCGAAATCGATTCGATTCGATTTTTTTATTTTAATTGAATTATGAACATCCCAAGTTTCCCAACCCCCAATGATTTCGTAAAAGGGTAAAAGAAAGGGGGTAAAATGAAACAAAAAGATAAATGTGATATCTAAATATGAAGAAGAAAGAGGAGGAAGACGAATGGAGGAGATGGACGGTGATGGCATCGGACGGCCGTGGAGAGCCCCGCCGTGGAGTTCGACGTGGGAAGCGTGTGTTGACTTTGTACAGTACCGAATGACCGATTGTGCTTGAGAAGCCGCGCGGTGGGAGGTGGCAGGGGGAGAGATGGTGGGGCCCGCATCGGTTTCCCTATAAATCTATGGTGCCTTAGAAGGCGTAATGTCATATCACAATTGCGTAATGAGACTAATGACTCAGATTATGTCACGTCAATGATAGGCGCCACTGTCGTCATCGTACCCGTGGGGCTTGAAGGACGTGGGTATAGGGGCTCAGCAGACGTGGGTATAGGGGGTCGGTTTGCGGCTATGCGCCCACGGTACCATTTGATCCCGTTGGCTGGCCTAACGAATCTATTTTCGCCAGAGGTGGGAGGGCAGAAGAAAGAAATGGACGATGTCTTGTTACTGCATTTGCAAGCACTTGGGGCAGATGTCTTTCAAATCTCCAACCCCCCCCCCCCACTTCAAAAGTGTCTTTAAATGGTGTTCTGTCCTATAAGGTCGTTTTGAAAATCTGATAAGATATCTTGTTCGATCTTTTTGATCGAATAAGGTCGAACGGAAATCTTCTATGTGAGGGGAGGAGGCGGCCCGTCTCACGGAGTCTCCGACAATTGACCATCTAATCGGTTATCAATTATCAAAGGGTGCCTAAGATTTTGTGAGATATGAATTTTAAAATTTTAAGAAAGATAGGGAGAAAAATAGAGAGAGAAAATCCCTCCTTCACGAGAAATTCTCAACACGGCCAACATCGTTTGACAAAATCTCTAATTCTTGGCTGATGTGATTCTTAATTTTTTTTGCTTCATTTGAAGTCCAACCAAACGTGACCTTAAGTTTAATTATTCTCACTATATATATTTTTAAAATTATATTGTGAAAAAAAAAGAAAAAACATTGTATGAAAATTATTGTTGTTCAAGAATTTATAAAAAAATAACTCTTAAAAATATATTAACAGTCATATTATTACGTTAATTCAAATAGTACATAAATATCATTTAAATATATTTTTTAAGTTTTTAACAAAAAATAATATATTTATAAATAAATATGACATTTTAATATCATTTAAATTTACACACCATTTATTTAATAATAATTTGCATGCTAAAAATCCCAAAAAAAATGCGACAAATGACGTCTACGACAAAAGGTGTGATGCAGTGGAATTTCTCTTGTTTATCCGTGGATGGTAAAATCTAAAGCGCAACATCTAACTGATATGTTTCCTCGTGATATGCATTTTAGTTTATCACATTTTCGCCTCTATTCGTCACCTAGAAAGGTACAAATGGAATATGCCAATGCTCATTGTGCCCCGTGCACTAATTATATTTATTGACATAATTAATGTAATATTTAATATTTTTAAAAAAATTAGTAACATTTATGTCTAATTAATTTGATGTGTCATTCATGTCATCGGATGACGTGACAAGAGGATCAATTAAAAAAAAATCTCGACCACGTGAATTTAGACAAATTTCACTATTCACGTAGGGATCAAATTTTTTATATAGTCCTCACGTCGTATCACTTTAATGACGTGAACGTCACACCAAACTAATTACACTAATTATATCGGTGGATGTATGAACTGAGCATTACTCTTTTTCTGTTTCATGTATATCCTTAAACATTGTGGAAAAGTCTAATTTGAACTCTTTGGCCTCTATTTAACGCCAAGACCCTTAATTAATCACTCTAGCTGCATTTCGGTTCAATACTTGAGAAGTTTTGATAGCTCTTCACCTCATGCATTTTAATAGTGACAGAGCATTTGTTAGGGAAAATAAATCTTGGGATTTTGTATACAAATTATTGTTAAAAAAGTTATATATTTATCATTATTTTATTTACATTTGTGTACATGTTGATATTAGATGATACCAAAGACCTGGACGATGACCTTGCAAAAAGTAGAGGAGTAGAAACAGACCAAGTGTTTGAGACTCAAAAAAATAGACGATAGATTAGATGATAGATTTGGGTACAGTCGATGCATTTAAATGATGAAAAATTGAATAAAAAATTTAAAATATGGAGATTTGCACTCCAGTATTATTTGACGGAGATCAGATTTATCTGATAGAGATCAGAATTGTCTGACAGACATCCGAGTGATACGATGGGGATCAGAGCCTGAGTCACATGGGTTGACAATGTAAGATAGGTGTATATGTCAGGTGTTAACAGTTGCAACAAGTGGAGATTAGTTTTTTCTAGGTGCTAAGAGTAGTTCGACAGGGTGGAAGGTGTCTTACAAACAGGTGAAGAGCTCTTGGGAGATTAGTGGGAAGATAGTATAGATAGAAAGGCTTTTAGATTAGATAATTCTCCACTAACTAATCTTGAGATTAATTTATTTAAACTTTTGTTACCCTCGTGTTACCCTTTATCTACCGTGAACACCTCGCAGAGGATCAAGGTAAATCGTAGGGCAACAGAAGAGGAGGAAAAGGGGTAAGAATGAATAAGTCTTGAGTAATTATCTTGCTATCCAGTGGAAGGATCAAACCGGAAATATATTGTTCCATGGTGCCTAGCATTAACGGGTCACCCTCGGTGTTAGATTGACTACTAGGAGGAGTTCTGACAGATCAGAGAAACTTCAGGAGAAGTACAGCGAGCTACTAGGAGTCCCCAGCGCGTGAGAACATAGGAGTGTCCCAGATTGATCGGAGAAGCGGAGAGAGGATCTCGTGAGTTATTGAGAATTCCACAAGAGACGTAGGCATGTGATAAACCGGCACCATATTACAAGTTAGATTATTATTTTAACTGTATTTTAATATTAAAAGTTAAGATGTTGCATAAAAGAACACGGATCTCATCTGGGGAATACTGATCAAAGATTAAGAAGATGACAACACGGATAGGGCTTAGTGCATGCAGTCCCCCAAGATAATAATGCATGGTTAGAGCCCACTATGAATATTAGTAATAGTATATACAATTTAACTATTGCTATTTGTTTCCTGATTAGCTATGAGCCATAGCTACTATATGGATCTATGTACATGTAGTAAATAGAAGTTACACAGATGGAAATAATAAAAGAGGTAAAGTTAAGATGAGCATAAGGACAATGCCACCGTAAGGGAAATATATTATCAGACACTGTAGTAAGCATTTGCTGTAAATTTGCGCAATATCCTTGGACGAACGGATAGTTATTGAAAATCCCAAAGCCCGATCGGATGACGATCTGATGGAAGGTGAGATTTTGACTCTTGATTCTACGCAGCCAATAAAAGGTCGTTAGGTCTCCCACGTTTAGGTCATTCATCAACATGCCTACGTCTAGGCACCACAGTACATATTATTGTCTGATACATATAGTGATTCTGATGCATGTCTGATTGTTGAACTAATTTGTATTCAAGAATGATCCCGATTGTCTGTGTTAATTGCACTTATCACATGGAAATACAGATGTCATAAACTGTTATTGCTAGGCCTGCAAATTGATCTAGTATATTTTATTAAGTATGATTGACACCGTAGTGCAGGACACCGTAAATATGAAATGTGGAATTGTATGCAAAATGTCATACTATTTCGTATATTTCTTTCCTTAAGATATGTTATATGTAAGAGCATATCAGAATGCAAATTCACTACGTAGTTATTGTATAAGAACTGCTTGGATAAATACTACACAGTAAGCATGGCACTAGTCTTGATACCTACTGAGTCTTAAGACTCGCACCTATAGTTTAATCACTTTCTTAGGAAACTAGTAAGTGGCAGTTTGACTTCAGCGAGTAGCAAGTCAAAGGGAGATGGTTGATTTTGCTGTCCGAAGATGAGTAGATTTAGCGCCCTTTTGTGTAATGAATGTAACCATAACTTTTAGTGTCGGGGTGTAGTGATAATCTAGAGTAGTGAAGATTGTATCGCACTATATTATGATGAATGGAAATGACTCTTGTGAATTAAAGAGGCATTGTTCTACTTGTGATGTGTGTTATGTGTGTTTGTCCAGAGTCATAATGTATGGATTGGAGTAAGGTGGTCATCCTCCATCTTAGTCAGCAGGATCCAAAGAAAGAGGTGCCATAGGTGATGGTATCACATCATGGTTGTGAGTTCTGGGATTGGTCTGCGGCCATCGAATTATTACACCATATGATGGGACCTTGGGAAGTCATTTGGAAGTCTAGAGATAACTTTGGGAGTTTATTGGAGAGATTGAAGCCAACTCTAAGAGTCCAATGGAGAAATTAGAGTTAACTTTGGGGATTGTATTAATCTTGGCTAGTTTTGCTTTGAGCAATTTCTAGAAGGACAGAATGTTATGCTCGCTCAGGAAGGACATTAGGATAAGGTATCTAATGTGAGCTAATTTAATGGAAAGAATTGAGAGCATGGATCCTCCTTTTAAGGGGGAGAGGTAGTCGAAGATTGCAAAAGGTTGGACAAAAGAGATAGAGAGGATTTTCAAGACTATGGAGTGTGCAGAACAAGATAAAGTGAGGTTGGATACAATTATGCTTATGGATCATGCAAATGTACGGTGGAGATCTTCACTCGGGATTATTTTCAGAGAAAAAAATACATATATTAGCTGGGAGGAGTTTCTTGATGTCTTTTGCACAGTTTATTTCTCAACACGTGAAAGATAAGAAAAAAGCAAATTTTCTAACTTTGACCCAAGGAGATTTATCAGTGGTAGACTATGAGGTCAAATTTACTGAATTAGAAATGCACGTCCCCACGTTTGCGTAGATGAGCCAACGAGGGTAAAAAGGTTTATTAAAGGGCTAAGAAACAACATTAGAAGCCGAGTCATTTTTGATCACCATACAATGGAAGTAACTTTGAGGACATCTATCACTATGGAAACCAGTTATGAAAAGCTTTTAGAGAAAAGAAAAGTTAAGAAGGCAAAAAGGCATAATCCTAGTTCAATCAAGACGGGGAGTGAATGGAAGAAGATGACACTTTCGGAGACCACTCAACCTGCGAGAGGAAAGAGCGCACCAATTCATCTATTTTAGTCATGAATAGCTTTCATCTAAAGGCTTTGTCGTTTTCTAAGATAGACACAATATTGTTTACTCTAGTTCGGTGAAGCTTTTGTCTAAAGACTTTATTTTTTAATATAGACAGAATATCATCTATTTTAGTTAGGCAAAGTTTTTTTCAAAGATAGGTGCAATATCATCTACTTTATTTAGGCAAATCTTTTGTCTAAAGATTTATTTTCTAAGATAGATGAAATATCATCTACTTCAATTAGACGAAACTTTTGTTTGAATGCTTTATCATTTTCTAAGATAGACGGAACATAGTCTACTTCAGTTAGGCAAACCTTTTGTCTGAAGGCTTTGTCGTTTTCTAAGATAGATGTAATATCGTCTATTCTCGTTCATTGGTCTTATTTTATTTGTATTTTATTTATCAGAGACAGAAATATTTTCCTTTGCCCTTTGTCATTTTCCCAGGATAATAGATGCATCGTCTAACTGCCTTATCTATCTTGGTCGTTTCGTTTTACTATTTTCTGAACATTTAACCAAAAGATGAATCTTTATATTTCTTATTTCTTCTTGAATAGGCGAAGTATTTAAATGTTTTGACCCAGATATTCCACCAACTTATATTTTTCGACTAAGCAAATGGGAGACCCGAAGAGGTTAAACCTATAACATATACTTAGCCTATTTTCATGTGCTTGTTTATCTGGGCTGAATAAACTGAAGTTTAATTTTGTCATAATTATGTATGTAATTTTGTCATAATTCAAAATATCATATATTTAATTTTGTTATAATCCAAAACAATTAAGTAGTGGGAAAGATATTTTCCCAACATAGGGATTAGTGCATACAGTCCCCTAGCATAATAATACATGGTTAAAACCCACGCTACATATTAGTAATAATATATCTGATTTGACTAATGCTATTTGTTTCCTGATTAGCGATGAGCCATAACTATTATATTGATATCTGTGCAGGTAGAAAATAGAAGTTACACAGATGGAAACGATAAAGAGATAAAATTAAGATGAGCATAATTAAGGATAATGCCACCGTAAGAGAGGTATATTGTCTGGCACCGTAGTAAGCATTTGCTGCTGATTTGTCCAATGTCCGTGGATGAATGGATAGTTATTGAAAATCCTGAAACTAGAACAGACGATGATCAGGTGAAAGGTGGGGTTTTGAGTCCTAATTCTATGCAATCAATCAAAGGCCGTTAGATCCCCCGTGTTTTGGCTATTTGTAACGACCCGAGAATCCGATTACCGGGAAGGCCCGATAACCCGAGATTTGCACCGCCGCCCACGAGCCGGGAGGGCTCGGAAGGGTTAAAAGGAGTGTGGAGGCACAAGGAAATAGGAAATAAAGCAGGACAATTTTAACAATTAACAGAAATAAATAAACAACTACAACAGAGTCCAGTCCAACAGAAAGTACAGTCTAAAGCAGTAAAACGTACCACATGCCAAGTGAACACTCGGCCCGGCAAGCTGGCAACTGAGAACCTCCGCTCCGCACCCTCGAACCTCGAGGAAGAACCGCCACACTTGAAAAGCAGGGAATGAGTCTCCAAAACAGAGACTCAGCAGGGATCCCGCGGAACCCCAACCGGAAACAACGGCGGTAGCAGAAATGAAGCTACAACTACAGCAGGAACATCAACCCGGTGGCCGGTCAAAACTCGACACTACAGCTACTCCTACTGCCAGAAGGCAGACCTCGATCACACAGTCGAAGCTACCGAACCACGCTAGTACCACCTACCGAAGTAAGAACACACGGCAACCACGCCGTAGAGGCCTGTCCCCCGGACACAGCCGACCTGGACACGCTGTCCAAGGTGCAATCCCGACCATCCGATCGCGGGTACCGCACAACAAGACCCAACCTCGGTAAAGCCACTAGCACTAATCTCATGACGCGAAAACCAACACACGCGTCACGGCGAACCAACCGAAACTCAACGGTCAACACGACCGAAACCCGAAGGTCAAAGTCACGGAAACTGACAGTCTGTCACTCCGTACTCGACAGGAGTACCACCCACTAGAAGCACAGCCGGTAGCGTCCCCTGACGTCTTACACCGCACCGCAGGTGAACCGCCTGACGTGGTAGGTCCTACCTGAGGCGCGAACACCGTACAAGTAACCACAAACAAGTAACTAGCTGGGGTCACGTCCGTCGACGTGGGTCCAACCGCCCCCAACCACGTGTGCACACACAGACCACGCGTCCCTGGTCTGGCCCTCTAACCGGTTTTCCCCTCAGCCGGACTCTGGCTGCAAGACGTGGGGCCCGACGACAACCAGTCCACAAACCGCCTCTAAGGGTAAGCCCGTACACCACTCCCTGGTGCGACCAGCACACGCGTACTGGTAGGCTACGACTAGTGGAGGGTCACTGAAGGAGTAGACTCTCAACTCAACGGAAAACAACGTCCGAATCCGACGACGTACGGGGACCACCCCACGTACCGGTCCCGTCGCACGGTGACCACAGTCGGAGAAGAAATGGGACTCACAGTCCACGGCCACGCACGCACCGTGCGCGAGAGTCGAGAAAACTCAAGTGGCGCTAAGCCACTGGACTCTGGACAGTCCTCTAGACACACTACACCCAACGGTCCTTGAGTCAGAAGACTCGGGGTCAAGACCGTTGTACGCGACAGCACAAGGCCGTCAATCTAGTCCAATCTCTAGGTCTAAAACTACGGTAGCACGAGTACCGAGACAACACACGAGTTGCCAAGACCATTCCCTTGGGAAGGGAACGCAAGGGACCAAGGCCACGCACACGGGCCACACGGAAAACACAGAAGCACGATTCCCAAGGCAGCACACAAGCCGCCACGACGATTTCCCATCTTGAAGTAAGCGGGAAACCTCCAGCCCCAGGCCGGACAACTGGACTCACAGTCCAAGGCCAAACACATGGCCCACACGGGAATCGCCTTCCAAAGGAACCCACGATATGCGGGGGAGACCCCACCGCACACACACCGACACACGGTGACTCGATCAAGCGTAACACAAGAGCCCGGAACACGTGGGGTCACCCGGACCCACCACACCTACGGGCACGCTAATCGAGGTAACACGGTCCCTCCTGACATCCCAAAAAACACAGACACAGAACCCATGGGGTGTCCGGGATACTCACAAGGCCATAGGTCGACCACTGGGTCCCAACCGGGTCGACCGGAGACCAACACAATGCGAACGGACGCTAAAAGATCACCCGGACCCTTAAGCGCACGGGCACGTAAAACGAGGTAAACGGAACCTCCAGACACCCCAAAACACAGGTCACGGAACTCCACTGGGTGTCCAAGGCACACACGGCCCAAGGGGAGCACGATCAGCCGCAGACCGCCCGCCCCGGGCAGCCCGGCTGGTCCCTCCAAGAACGCGCTACACGTGCATAGCGCGTTCAGCCAGAACGCGCTATACGTGCCTAGCGCGTTCAACACGAACGCGCTACATGACCATAGCGCGACCAGGCCAGGTCGCGCTATGATCCTATAGCGCGACAACCAGAATGCGCTGGGGCCGTAAGGCGCGACCCGAACCGCCTTACTGTTCATCTTCTCCGATGAACGCGCCCTATCGGGGCAGCGCGACCTTCAAGAACGCGCTACTGGAGTATAGCGCGTTCTCAGTCCGCGCCCGGAAACGGTAGAAACCGCGGGAAAAGCCATGCCACGCCCCGTTCACCCCCAGGTGAAGGGGAAACAAAAGGGGAAACCTTCCCCAAGCCCCTAGGCATGCATCTAAACCCCTGGATCGCCCAAAAATACCATAAAACGGGAGATCCGGCTCACACCCCAAAAACATGCATTTTGCCCAAAACGCCCCGTTTAGCCCGCTCGGCTCACCACGGTCTACGAAACTCGCGGGAAAGGAAGTACACGGGTTGAGGGTCCATCACCCTACCTCCACCGAAGATTTCGCGCACCGTGGACGCCGATCCACGAAGAAAATGCCGTTGAAGCCTCGCCGTTCCACGAACTCACGGCCGAGCTTCCACGCGCCTCCACCGCCTCGATCCTCATCCATCCTCGCCCGTACCTCACCCGCGCCGTCCCCACCTCGCCCGTACTCCGCCCTGTCGGCCGCCGGAGAGAGAGGGAGAGAGGAGAGAGCGTGAGAAGAGAGAGGGAGAGAAAAGAGAAATGAGAGGGGAGAGAGAAAAGAGAAAAGAGTTATATATATAGGAAAATCCAGAAATTCAAAAAAATCCAGAAAAATAGAAAATCACACCCTCGCAATCCTCGGAGCGTACCGATCACAACGGTACCACTCGCGCCCAGGTGAACGGCCCGGTTCACCCGCAACGAGGTTCCGAAGGGAAAGCCGAAACCCACACCGGGAATCGGAAAACACACGCGGAAAAAGCCACGGAACGCCTCCGGGCCTCCGAAACGACTCCGGATCGCGCCGATCCGAACACGAAAGATGTCCGAAATGAAATTTCGGACACAACGGAGTCAGACACTCCGAGAAACCAGATCCGAGACCCACGAAAAAGGATCTGAAAAATCCGGGGCATTACAGCCCTCCCCCCTAAAGAAATTTCGTCCTCGAAATTCAGGACCAAGCACGAAGTCACAGGGGAAGAACACTGAACCAACTGACACGCTGTCAGAGCCCCAGCACAGAAAACCTCGATTCTCACGAAAACACCGATCCTGAGGGACACAGCCAGACTTACAATCACAAACACCACCTCGCTCCTCGCGCCGAGCGCACCGGCCACAGAGCAGGCATATACCAAAGGACACAGTCTGGCATCACCTCAGACAACGCGAGAATCCACCATGGCGCCGCAGCCACGATCTCGCTCACCGAGGAATCACAACCCTCGACACGAGCAACAGCTACCAATCCAACCTATGGTCGGCAGACAAATTGCACAACAGCTTCGCAGCTAGCTGACAGATCGCATACCCTCCTCAAGGGAGCAACCAAAACAGAGCCTCCACCAGCTCAAGCAGTCATCCCAGCAGACCGCAACCAGCTCATCGGCTCCACACCAAGGAACACCTCACACATGGCAAGCCGAAAGCCGGACATAACACTGCGCCAACTCTTGTCAGAAGACAACCTTCGACAAAGCCCAGATCCCATCCGGAAAGGCACATTACAGAAACGACCACCAAAGGTCTCGCTGGCACACGGCTCTCGCCACGCTCGAGCCCGACAACCAGCACCTTCTGTCTCTGAAAAGACCATCCACTGGTCACCAACTGCTCGTCAACGGGAAACCTCCGCTTGCTCAGCTTCTTCCTTCTTTCCTGGTCCTCGACCGGGTCCAAAGGAAACATTCCAAACCTCAGCAAGCCATCCGTCGACTCACACACAGACTGATGCCACATCTCGAGCTGCACTCCTCTCGGACACCGCATCCGAGCTCGAACATCGCTCCAACTCGACCCTCTCGGGGAGCACGACGAAACCAAATGACAGATCATGGTGCATCCAGTCATCACCTCGGTCGACTCAGACTTACAGGGGAACCATCCCATGCTGGTCACCAAACCAGGGATAACCATTGCGACACCAACATCCCGTCAAGGACCATCCTCCGACGCCAATCTCGCTAAAAAGGCCTCCGCCCACAGGCGTCACTCTTACGTCTGGTCTCATCAAATCCTTCGATCAATCCAAGTGGACATCCGCCAATCCCGATTCTGCCCTTACCACAGAGCCACGGGACACCACCTGAACAGAGCTCACGGGTCCCTAAGCAATAACCATCTCACCGCCACAATCCGACAAGACCGTAGAACCAACAGACACCTGCTGTGGTCGGTCACACGGTTAGGCTCACCAGCCACTCATAGCCATCAACCGGGACCCATAGTCTGCCGGAGACCACTTCCCCCAAAAACGATCTCAACCGAGGACACGATTGGGAACACAAGTCGGGCGCCAAGCCACCGACTCTGACCAACACGTCCTCGACCTCCGTCAGGCGACATCCTCAACAACCTCATCCAGGTCCAACACTGACGCTTTGACACGGCTTCCAACACAGGAACATGGTACTCATGCGGCGCATTAGTCAGCACTTTTCCCAACACTCCATCATGCCAGTGCCAAGAACCATAATACCACGAGCAACGGCACGGCAACAACACGTTTCACACCGAGGAACCAATCCTCCAATGCTCAACGCAAACTCAGGAATCCGCCCGTAGCAACCAACGCTACGATCCTGAACCAGTGGGTTATGGGCCCACCACGCTTCCGCTGCGCACTCAAATCCGCGCGCACAGCCGAGAAAGCAAACATCGCCCAACCAGCACTCGTCCTTCCGGAACAGCGCCAGCACCCTCACACGACAAGGGAATGGGCACAACTTCTCACAGGCAACCGCCTTGCCAAGACAAGGAGTACGTCTCGCACGGACTTCATGGCACACAAGGCCAACCAATCTGAACACACAATGCAAGACGACGATCCTTAGCCGAACGCAATCTCTCCAACCAAAGGAGAAACCAAACGCACTTCCGACCAACGGAAGGACTCCACGCTCGACCTGACCTCGAACCTCGCGCATGCTGGAAACAGCACCATCCAGCACCAAGGAAAACCATCGCTTCCATCAGGTCAGCACCTCCGACAACACTTACCAAGTGTCCCGTCGGACCATGATCACAACATCTCTCGATGCACCACTGCTGCAATTCCCCGAACTGCAACACACCACGCCAAGAGCCGCAACACGAGCCATAACCGACAACCGCCGATACTCACCCTCGAGTCCCGAAACTCACCGCGGAGCCTTCACAACCCAAACCAAAACCAAGGCGAACACAACTCAATCGCACACAAGAGCGCAGGAGCAAGACTTACTGGGACACCACAGCCCAATCCTGCCTCGAAATCCGCAAAACAATCGGAACCGACACGTCATTTTTGACGTCACAGAGCATGACATGACATCAGACTCGACGAAACGGCAGCTCACCGAGAAGACATTCCGCTCACCGGAGCACACTTCTCGATCAGAACGCCTCAGGAGCTGGACAAACCTCAAGCTGGAGTGGCCAAAACCGACAGCAGCTCCCTCAGAGCATGCTCACGGCCACTTAACCAAGAACAGTCTGCACCAGCCACCTGACCACGCTGCAGGTTCCTCGAACGCAGCACCGCGAGCTTGCACCTGCCAGCAACCTCTGCCCAACGCAGCACAACCAGGGCCACCACCGATGAGGGAGAAGGCTCTCGACCTCGATCCTTAGACCCCATGCTGGCACGAAAGCCGCGGACAGCAACCACCTTCACAGCGCCGCACAGCGCACTCAAGCTCTCAAGCGAGAAACTAGGCGGAAAGTGAACACAAAACCCTAAGCCAGCTGCCGACTGTACTGGACCTTATGGACTCTGTTCACTGTAATATTTCGAATTCCTATGTACGTCCACAACCACCGCTCTGATACCAGCTGTAACGACCCGAGAATCCGATTACCGGGAAGGCCCGATAACCCGAGACTCGCACCGCCGCCCACGAGCCGGGAGGGCTCGGAAGGGCTAAAAGGAGTGTGGAGGCACAAGGAAATAGGAAATAAAGCAGGACAATTCAACAATTAACAGAAATAAATAAACAACTACAACAGAGTCCAGTCCAACAGAAAGTACAGTCTAAAGCAGTAAAACGTACCACATGCCAAGTGAACACTCGGCCCGGCAAGCTGGCAACTGAGAACCTCCGCTCCGCACCCTCGAACCTCGAGGAAGAACCGCCACACCTGAAAAGCAGGGAATGAGTCTCCAAAACAGAGACTCAGCAGGGATCCCGCGGAACCCCAACCGGAAACAACGGCGGTAGCGGAAAGGAAGCTACAACTACAGCAGGAACAGCAACCCGGTGGCCGGTCAAAACTCGGCACTACAGCTACTCCTACTGCCAGAAGGCAGACCTCGATCACACAGTCGAAGCTACCGAACCACGCTAGTACCACCTACCGAAGTAAGAACACACGGCAACCACGCCGTAGAGGCCTGTCCCCCGGACACAGCCGACCTGGACACGCTGTCCAAGGTGCAACCCCGACCATCCGATCGCGGGTACCGCACAACAAGACCCAACCTCGGTAAAGCCACTAGCACTAATCTCATGACGCGAAAACCAACACACGCGTCACGGCGAACCAACCGAAACTCAACGGTCAACACGACCGAAACCCGAAGGTCAAAGTCACGGAAACTGACAGTCTGTCACTCCGTACTCGACAGGAGTACCACCCACTAGAAGCACAGCCGGTAGCGTCCCCTGACGTCTTACACCGCACCGCAGGTGAACCGCCTGACGTGGTAGGTCCTACCCGAGGCGCGAACACCGTACAAGTAACCACAAACAAGTAACTAGCTGGGGTCACGCCCGTCGACGTGGGTCCAACCGCCCCCAACCACGTGTGCACACACAGACCACGCGTCCCTGGTCTGGCCCTCTGACCGGTTTTCCCCTCAGCCGGACTCTGGCTGCAAGACGTGGGGCCCGACGGCAACCGGTCCACAAACCGCCTCTAAGGGTAAGCCCGTACACCACTCCCTGGTGCGACCAGCACACGCGTACTGGTAGGCTACGACTAGTGGAGGGTCACTGAAGGAGTAGACTCTCAACTCAACGGAAAACAACGTCCGAATCCGACGACGTACGGGGACCACCCCACGTACCGGCCCCGTCGCACGGTGACCACAGTCGGAGAAGAAACAGGACTCACAGTCCACGGCCACGCACGCACCGTGCGCGAGAGTCGAGAAAACTCAAGTGGCGCTAAGCCACTGGACTCTGGACAGTCATCTAGACACACTACACCCAACGGTCCTTGAGTCAGAAGACTCGGGATCAAGACCGTTGTACGCGACAGCACAAGGCCGTCAATCTAGTCCAATCTCTAGGTCTAAAACACGGTAGCACGAGTACCGAGACAACACACGAGTTGCCAAGACCATTCCCTTGGGAAGGGAACGCAAGGGACAAAGGCCACTCACACGGGCCACACGGAAAACATAGAAGCACGATTCCCAAGGCAGCACACAAGCCGCCACGACGATTTCCCATCTTGAAGCAAGCGGGAAACCTCCAGCCCCAGGCCGGACAACTGGACTCGCAGTCCAAGGCCAAACACATGGCCCACACGGGAATCGCCTTCCAAAGGAACCCACGATATGCGGGGGAGACCCCACCGCACACACACCGACACACGGTGACTCGATCAAGCGTAACACAAGAGCCCGGAACACGTGGGGTCACCCGGACCCACCACACCTATGGGCACGCTAATCGAGGTAACACGGTCCCTCCTGACACCCCAAAAAACACAGACACAGAACCCATGGGGTGTCCGGGATACTCACAAGGCCATAGGTCGACCACTGGGTCCCAACCGGGTCGACCGGAGACCAACACAATGCGAACGGACGCTAAAGGTCACCCGGACCCTTAAGCGCGCGGGCACGTAAAACGAGGTAACGGAACCTCCAGACACCCCAAAACATGGTCACGGAACTCCACTGGGTGTCCAAGGCACACACGGCCCAAGGGGAGCACGATCAGCCGCAGACCGCCGGCCCCGGGCAGCCCGGCTGGTCCCTCCAAGAACGCGCTACACGTGCATAGCGCGTTCAGCCAGAACGCGCTATACGTGCCTAGCGCGTTCAACACGAACGCGCTACATGACCATAGCGCGACCAGGCCAGGTCACGCTATGATCCTATAGCGCGACAACCAGAACGCGCTGGGGCCGTAAGGCGCGACCCGAACCGCCTTACTGTTCATCTTCTCCGATGAACGCGCCCTATCGGGGCAGCGCGACCTTCAAGAACGCGCTACCTGGAGTATAGCGCGTTCTCAGTCCGCGCCCGGAAACGGTAGAAACCGCGGGAAAAGCCATGCCACGCCCCGTTCACCCCCAGGTGAAGGGGAAACAAAAGGGGAAACCTTCCCCAAGCCCCTAGGCATGCATCTAAACCCCTGGATCGCCCAAAAACACCATAAAACGGGAGATCCGGCTCACACCCCAAAAACATGCATTTTACCCAAAACGCCCCGTTTAGCCTGCTCGGCTCACCACGGCCTACGAAACTCGCGGGAAAGGAAGTACACGGGCTGAGGGTCCATCACCCTACCTCCACCGAAGATTTCGCGCACCGTGGACGCCGATCCACGAAGAAAACGCCGTTGAAGCCTCGCCGTTCCACGAACTCACGGCCGAGCTTCCACGCGCCTCCACCGCCTCGATCCTCATCCATCCTCGCCCGTACCTCACCCGCGCCGTCCCCACCTCGCCCGTACTCCGCCCCGTCGGCCGCCGGAGAGAGAGGGAGAGAGGAGAGAGCGTGAGAAGAGAGAGGGAGAGAAAAGAGAAATGAGAGGGGAGAGAGAAAAGAGTTATATATATAGGAAAATCCAGAAATTCGAAAAAATTTCAAAAAAATAGAAAATCACACCTTCGCGATCCTCAGAGCGTATCGATCGCAACGGTACCACTCGCGCCCAGGTGAACGGCCCGGTTCACCCGCAACGAGGTTCCGAAGGGAAAGCCGAAACCCACACAGGGAACGGAAAACACACGCGGAAAAAGTCACGGAACGCCTCCGGGCCTCCGAAACGACTCCGGATCGCGCCGATCCAAACACGAAAGATGTCCGAAATAAAATTTCGGATACAACGGAGTCAGACACTCCGAGAAACCAGATCCGAGACCCACGAAAAAGGACCTGAAAAATCCAGAGCATTACACTATTCGTCAATATGCCAACGTTTAGACATCGCGGTACGCATTGTTGTATGATACCCTTAATGTCGTGGTTCTGATGTATGTCCTATTGTGAAACTGATTTATATTCAATAATGATTTTGATTATTTTTGTTAATTGCACTAATCATGTGAAAGCACATATGGCATAAACTATTATTGCTAAGTCAGCAAATTGATATGGTATATTTTGTTAAGTATGATTGACACCGTAGTGTAGGCCACCATAAATATGAAATGTGGATTTGCGTGCAAAATGCCATATTATTTCGCATGTTTCTTTTCTTAAGATATGTTATATGTAAAGCATGCCATAATACAAGTTCAATATGCCGTTATTGTATAAGAACTACTTAGATTAATATTATATAGTAAGCATGGCACTACTCTTGATGCCTACTGAGTCTTAAGACTCACACATGCAGTTTAACTATTTTTTTCAGGAAACTTGTAAGTGGGGGTTTGACTTCAGCGAGTAGCAGGTCGAAAGGAGATCTTGGGGAGAAGTAGCCATGTGATTTAATACCCTTTTGTGTAATGAATGTAACCATGACTTTTGGTGTTAGGGTGTAGTGATGATATGGAGTAATGAAGATTGTATCACACCGTATTATGATGAATGAAAATGACTCTTGTGAATTAAAGAAGTCTCGTTCTATTTATAATGTGTATTATGTGTGTTTGTGCTATGGAATGCATGGTATATGTCTAGGTGTTTGAATGTATGATGGTTTGGGCCTTCAATGATTCACGGAAATTCCAAACTCACAATGTATAGATTGGAGTAAGGTAGTCGTCCCTAGACCCAGTCAGCAATATCCAAGGAAGGGGGTGCCACAGGATAAGGATGGTGAGGGGCCGACGGAGCCTTTGCCCAACAAACAGAGCCTTCTTGTCTCAGCTACATCCTCTTGTGATCTCCCCAAATCCCTGAAGAGGATGGCGTAAGCTACAACCCTCTACTTATTGCATGCTTTGCATCCTTAAGGGAAACTATCTCGTTATGTAGTTTACTAGCCCTTCTCCACGGGCCTCCTTCATGACAACACCAGATCTCGCCCGCCTCCTTGGCACAGGAATTGGGACCCCTACTGTGGTGATGACTCCTTCATCATGATGGCTTCCCTGGCAAGTTTGCACCAACATCGATACTTCCTTATTGCCTTCCCTCTTCGATTGCTGTGGTGGAAAACGAACATGAGGACATCTTGCTCGTCAAGATCCCCTCTGACAGCATCACCCCCTAGCCTCTCATGCAAGCACATTCATCACTGAGATGCAAAAGGAATGTCCCAGACTCTCTCTTATATAGTCATTGCTCAAGACACCACTACACCGCTCAAGGGTAGGACGGTCACAATAAGAAAAGGTGATGTGAATCGATTCACTCTCCTTGGAACTCACTACAACTGTCACCCATTAACATCTTGATTTTTGATACAAGCCACGCATCACCCATCGCATTGTGGCCTAGGGAGCAAAAAATCTGATTCCTTCATAGGAACCGTCAGGCCCTGATGTGTGGCATCATCCCACCCCCTTCCATGCCGTCTCAAGCGTCAGCCACATTAATAGCGAAGTCGACATCAGCCATGTACATACTGCGAAATCCTAAGTGGCCTGACACCATGATCTACTGTTGGCTTCGCATGTCGCCTCACTCTGCTCCTGCCTTCTCTCGCAAGCCTCGCATGACAAACTATAATAGGGCACAGGTTGCACGACACGACACTCACACTTGCTCAACTCTACAGTAAAACCACCACGATACTGTCTCATATATGGCCACCTCCATCCACTGAATTTTGTAACTGTTGGTGCGGCCGAGCATAGACCTTAGCCTGGTTATCAGATTCACGACCTCAAGTACGGACGATCGCGGGACTTAGCCTTGGTTATATCTCTATAGTATTCGGCCTAGTGGATCGACGGCCATAGTCTTGTTTTCTCTCACAGGATTGGAAAACATTCGACTTAGCCGATTGACGGTCATAGCTCGACTGTCCCTCAGTTTGCGAACTTCGACCTAGCCGCATAGTGGCTTTAGCCTGGTCACCCTTCTTCACTTCTCGACCTCAGGTGCTGTTGTTCGCAGGCCTTAGCCTTGGTCATCACTCTCTATACATTGTCTCAAGCACGGCCAATCAATTGGCCTTAACCTCGATTATCTTACGAAACTACAATTTCTCGCATAACTAGGAAACTCAATGGTCGCGACCCACGTACAAAACGCCCCGCCGCAGGCTAGCTCATGCATCTCGCACTGAGGACTAGGGGGTAAGTGACGTGGAGTTACCGGCCACCTTCCCAATTCAAGTATGAACTCTACTCAGTAACAAGTGCAAGATCCCTACGGGGCCAAAATCTGATGTGACTTTTCTTCTATTATCGTCTTAGATCCCACTTCAGATTCCACTCACCTCTATAACCACTACAGACTCTCTAAGTTTCCATAGTCATGGTCAAGTCCGACAAGGGACATGCCACCCATTACATCCTTAATCATGACTATAGCCACACCTCTCACACTGCACGTCTCAGACACTCTGGGGCCTAAAAGGGACATGACATCAATTTCACCAGGTATGCAACGACTGCTCCTTCAACCCCAATGCTTCTTTTCTTCTCCACCAATGACTAACTTAAGCATTAGAGGGTTCTACCTAGGTACCTCACCCCAGGCTGAATTTTTTTGCAAGAGGGTCATATCGCCTTCGACACCTTACAACACCACTTGGCTTCTTGTGACTTCTTCCTTCCCAAGATCGCATCTTCCCAATGCCCGTCGAGGGATCACCCCTCTACGCTCCGCGGTCAGCCCATCGCCGCTCAAGCTCCATTGCTAGGTTCCGGCAATAAATAATTAGTGTTACACAACAGGTTATAATCAGTATTTTGGGCACATCCACTGACATAAGCCACTGATAATGGCAAATTACACGTAGTAAACCTGGTCTGCAAAATTTTGCAAGGATAATTAATTATCTGATTTATTATAATTTATTATGATTGATTATAACTTTCTTACATACTTTTTTTAGTTATATATTGTGCTAAGTCAAAATTGATCCACGGTCGAGTGCACAGCTGATCCACGGTGTCCCAAGGGACAACGCTCTTTGGTGCTGTGCGTAGTGCACTAATTAAGAGCCGTCTAATGATCAGATCAAATAACCCGTGTTAAGATTATCTATCACATAACATTCATTTTAATTTACCAGCATATTTAATAAAAATTTAATGTCTGACTAAGAGATAAGAAAGCTCTAAGCAAAACTGAACGACCGATCAATGAAAAATATGGTATGCTAGTGACCCCCCACGTATAATCAGGATTTGATAAATCGATATAGTACATCTGATATTGTACGTATCGAATCGTATTAATCAGTGATCGATACGATCAGTACTTGATACGTAATCGGTATGTTATTTATTATTTTTATATTTTTATATATATTATTTTATATCAAATGTAATTTTACTGCTAAGTTGATTCGAAACATTTCTTACAACATTGAGACCCGTGTTCAAAACTCACGGGAGCTCATTTTCATTCATTTGTCATTATGTTTTAAGAAAAAAAAGGGCAAAAACACGTGACAAGTGACAACGGTGAGTTTTGAACCCCTATCTTCAAAGATATTTAACACACTTATTAATCACGTACAATTTTTGTCATATTTTAATATAATATATATTTTTATATATTTTTTTATTTATGATACATATCGATATAGTGTGATACGGTATCATATCATACCGTACCGATAAAATATCAATACGGCCGATACGACCGATCAACAAACCAAAACAATAGATTTTTTGCATACATACCATGCACGTTCAAAGTAAATCTGGGTGAAAATATACCTTGTATTTAATTTGCATGTATACTTTCCTCCGTGAATTAAATATCATGTATATTTTTATCGTCACTTTTCTATTAAAAGATCGTTAAAATCTCTGATGACGGTGATGGAATATCGAGTTTGATAACAGAGTAGGCTAGGGGTGGATGGCTTACACGGGGTGACCCACCCGATCCTGAATCTTAATCGGAGTCGGTAAACTCATTTCACCTATTTTCTAAGAACGAGTTAATCCAATTTAACCCTATCCGACCTCAGTTAAAAAAAATGTCAAACTAAAAATACTCCACCCGACCCCGATTAACTTATCTTATCCGGATTTAACCCGTTATCAAATAGGGCTAGTTGTTCTAACAAAAGTTTACCGAAGTGGTGTATTTCGTATTAAACTGAGGTTAGGAAAGTATACATGTAAATATAAATACAGGATGTATATATATATATAATTATATATATATACCTTCACATAAATTTATTTTTAAGAATGATATACATATGAACCCCCCCCCCCCCAAAAAAAAATAAAAAAGCAAGTTGACACTTGACAGAAGGAAAGAGTAATTGGAAGTAAAAAGAGAAGGCAGGGACTGGAGCATGCATGGTATTTATTTATTCGCTTGCGTCACCTTCCATTTAAATGACATGTTCCCAATGATGCATGCATGTGATAGGTGTGACGAATGTACGCGGCCGTACAGCGAAACATCCTTCTCCAACCTAGCTATTTCCTGAACAGCTGCCATTTGATCTACCACCGAGTCCTGGGCGATGAGTTTAATTAACCGGACAAAACCGATTCCAAATCTGTTTTTTGTATTGGATGCCCAGCAAGTTGAGGGCCGAGTTTGCCATTCTTAGATTTTTTATATATTTTTTATTTAATTAATTTCTACCATATTTTGTAAGCATATGAAAATACATAACTTAAAATTTATAATAATAATTTTTATATTTTCTTTGGATAAATATAAAAGTAACAGATAATAAGTTTAAAACTTATAAATACCACTCTTATATATATATAGCTCAGGATAAGAGGAATGCTACAGTGCCACACCTTCTTTTTATTTAGATATAAAACTAAAATTACGTATAAAAGTAAATTTAAGAGCACCAAAATTATATTATTCAGTTCTATATAGTGTGGCACTATAACATTGCTGTTAAGGTAATACTACCACATAAATCTAAGTGTATAAATACCCCAATTATATTTAATTGTCTGCTAAAATTAAGTATGTGATGGCACATGAGGAATTATCTATATATTTGGGACATTTTTATTCATATGTTTATATAGTGGACTAATCAAATTAGTATGTAACTAAAATCCTGTAATTCTACATGTAATGATGCTGTTTTTATAATTATTTTTTTTTAATTTTTCATGTAAAAATAGAAGTCTCTATTTCCCATTTTCCCTCACTATTTCTCACTCGTACCAAAAGTAAGGTTTGTCGACCCGGCCGACCCGGTCTCGGCGCGGGACGGATCGGGTCGGCTAGGTCGCACAGCGACCCGGTCCGCCCTCTTGAGCTCTCTGCGTGTGATTTTTTTTAAATTTTTAATAAAATTTTATTTAAAGATTAAATGTTATATATATTTAAAAATATTAGAATGTATAATTTTTTTTATGATAATAGATCCATACTAAATTACACATAATTAATTATATAAAAATAACATATTACACCGCTTAATTAGACATCCTATTATATATAATACATAAAAAAATCATTTAAATTACTTAGTATGTTAAAGTAAACAGTGACATAGTAATGACATTCATTCATGAAATATAAAATACAAAAACTCACTCATCCTCCTCATCTGCGAAGTCCGAATCCCAAAACTCACTAATCTTCGTCATCAGTGAAGTCCGAATCCCAAAACTCATTATCAGATACATGAGACTGATTACCCGTATAATCTAACTCTATCCTAGTGGGTGGAGGTACATGTGGGTGGGACTGAAAATATGTAATCATCTGCATAGATGATGGGTCGTGTGCTGCGGTGGAGGGTACATGAAAATCTATAAAAAAAAGTCATCACTATATCTATAGCTTCAATTCTATCATGTGCGACTGGTGCTGGTGTTGGTGCTGCTCAAACTCTGGACGTGGAGGAAGATCCTGCTCCATCCTGTGCTCGTGGTGGGGGTACCCGAGACGTAGAAGAAGATGCCCTGGGTGTGCTACGAGAACTGTATCTATCCTGTAACCGTGTCCGAAAGGAATGTCGGACATCTCCCGGAACTTGGTCGCATGCACGAACATCGCGTCCCACTCCCGCAAGGTGCTCCACAAATCTGTGTATGCCGGTGACGCAATGTTCGCAGTATCTACAGTACACATGTCAATCACCCTCAACAGAGTATCCATGCTCTCACGCAGGGTGACGTCGTCCGTCCATGATGACCTGCAAATGATGTAAACGTTTACATTAGTAATTTCAATGATAAGTACATAACTCAAGATATGAAGAAATTTATAATTAATTATTATTTAGTTATAAATATAACCAAATGATACATACTAATTAAGAGTATGGACCCAAACTGGGCCAGTGCCCATCTCCAAACAATCTGCCATTAAATGTGGTCCGCAGATAGGACAGATAGTCTTTATAGCGCATGGAACCTTCATAGTTCTCCCAGTACATGTGTACGTAGTATTCATACTGCTGCGAACCTTGTGCGTACACGACCTTGCATGTATTCATACTACATGCATACGTAGTATTCATTCTATTGCACATGGATGTCATCTCCCTCCCCCACTGTCTCTTGTACAGCTGATGCGAGAAAAGTATTAGGCCGTGGTGTCTCGCCTGGTTCTTCAGCCTCCTCCTCCAGTTCTGCCTCACCACGCTCGGTTGTGGCTCTTGCAACCCATGCTACCATAGGGTCATCATCGTCTCGCAAGTACACAGCACTCGTTGGGTCGTGATCTCCCTCTCCTCTCCTTGTATCCATTTGCACATGCCGGACCTTTAGCCTCATGTTGTAATGAACATACACCATTTTGTCTAGCCTGCGGTGTGTCAACCTATTCCTCAGCTTAGTATGTAAGAAGAAGAACGTCGACCAATTCCACTCACACCCACTCGACGATGATGTTTGCGATAGAACTCTCATTGCGATCTTTCTTAATACAGGTGCACTTGTGCCGTAATTTAGCCACCACTCAGCTGTGTTTAAGGTAGATCACGTACAATATAATAATTAGATGTAAAAATTACTTCTCGAGATATAGAATGTACATTGTGAAGACACATTACCTGGGTCGAGTCTGTCACGACTGGCCACGGTATTAGGTGTCGCAAATGAACCAATTGCCTCTCTAAATATTTTCATCTGCATTATCGAAAAATATTAAGTGTATATTTCATTTCATATTCTCAGTGGTAAAATATCCAAGTATATCTCATTCAACGCATCAGCAACATCTGTTGGGGTGAAAGATAATCGGTCTACCACAATGTTTACCGATTCTATCAAAGTATCGTCATAAGCAAGGCCCCGAGCATATTGGAAGGCCAGATGTAGATAGTACGCTGCAATCGCAAGACAATGAATTACATATTAGTATCAGTTGAAGATTACAGCTCATTTATTGGACGAGAATGTAAGTGTTTACCTGCCATGTAAAGATCGCGACTCATTTGTATGTCCCATCTGTCCTCCACAATCTCTAGGATGGTGGGTTCATATTTTTTAGACATTGCAAGGATCTTCTGTTTGGCAGCTTCAATTTTGTTATACACCAACCTCATGGTTGGTACTCTATCCACATCCACACATCGCAGTACCTCATACAGTGACTCTATCAATGACATTAATACCTTCACTCCTTTTTTTCTTTGGTTGCATCTCAGCTCTCTTCTCCCGCAGGTGTCTGGCCATTGCAAGTTTTACATCTCTGGGCACATGGGTACACCCAGCAACCTCAGAGAACCACGCACCGGCTCCTCCTGCCAAGTGCTTCTTCAACCGAGAGACACCTCCTCCCCTGTGTTCTATTTTACAATAGTTTCATCGCCAACACCTACGGTTTCCATCCAACATAACTCCTTGTGACCATCCAATGTCATTTGGCCGTTCCTTAGGAGCCATAGAATACTTAACTGTATCTCCTAAATTTACAAAATATAAATTATAAATCCTACAAAATTTAAGAAATACAAAATATAAATTAAAAATATCTTAATTTCATTCTAAATTATTTTTTACGTCTAGAACTAACAATGAAAATAATATCATTATTTCTACAACATGCAAGACTTAATTCAATATTTAATACATCTCAATTAAATCTACATTTTATGTTACAAATATAATTTAGTCCATAATAAGATCAATTATTTCTACAACATGCATATAAGACTAATTTTTTATTTAATACATTTTTTGTAAAATATTTGATCACTATAATATTTATCACTAATTATATATTTAAATTATAAACATCTCTATTTAAATTACATTATACATCTAAATTAACTTTAAAACTATTTGTAAAATATTCATCACTAAATTTATATTTAAATTAAATACATCTCTACTTAAATTACATTGTACATCTAAATTAACTTTAAAAGTATTTATCAAATAAGTATCAATAAATTTATATTTAAATTCAACACATCTCCAATTAATTTAAAATATATATACAAATTAAATTTAGTTTTTTATAAAATATTTAACACTACAGATAAACTTAAATTTAAAATATCTCTTTTATTCTTAAAAATAAAGTATTGCATTATTTTACGTCTACAACTAATAATGTAAAAAATAATATCATTAATTCTACATGTAAGACTAAAATTTAAATTTAATACATTTTAATTAAATCTAGTAATTAAACATGAATTAAAAAAATCTCTCAAAAATAAATTTATTTCTACAACATGAATTAGACAATATTTATATTATTTCTACAACATGAATTATACAAAATATAAAAAATTTTAGAGATACAACATGAATTAAACAAAAATTATATTATTTATACAACATGAAATAAACAATACAAAAATAATAAATTTAAATAATCTAACTAATTTTATTATTATAATTCTTAAACTAAAAAAATATCATTGATTTAATTTAATTATTAAACTAAATTTTTTTATTCTCTCTCTCCCACCCCAACCCCACCATCCCCCTCCCCCACCCCCACTGCCGCTCCTGGCCGCCCCAGCCCCACCGCCCAGCGCCACCGTCCCCCTTCCCCACCCCCACCCCCACCATCCCCCTCCCCCACCCCCACTGCCGCTCCTGGCCGCCCTAGCCCCACCGCCCACCGTCCCCCCGCCACCGACCCTGGCCGTCCCTGCCCCACCCCCACCCTCCCCCACCGCCGCCCCTGGCCCAACCCCACCGTCCCCCCCCACCCTCCAGCAGCGCCTGCAACGTCCCCGGCGCCCCTGCCCCGTCGTCCCCCACCGGCCCCCACCCCCCCTCCACCATCTCCTCCAACCGTCCCCCACTGCCCCTTCGGGCTCTCATCGGCCAGATCTGACCGGTGGACGGTCCCCCCATCCACCGCCTCCTCCGCCGGCCCTCCCACGTGCAGTCCCACCGCCGCCCGCCCCCCTCCGGCCGCTCTGTTATTTAAAAAAAAATTCAAAGGAAGACGACTTATCTTCAACAGCCGTCCACCGCCGCTCGCCGCCGTCCACCGCTGTTCGCCGCTCACCACCGTCCGGGACCTCCAGCGCCGAGCTAGGCACGCCCTGAAGACGCCCCCCACCGGTCCATTAAATGGACGGACCGGCACGAGCGGGCCGTCCCGCACGTACCAGCCCGTCCCGTCTACGGACCGGCCCGGTACGTGGCGGGACGGACGGGTCGGTGCGGGCCAGTCTGACCCGGCCACGACCCACGCCCCGCCCGACCCGCTGGGCGCCTGGGACGGGGCGAGTCGGGCCGACCCGGCCCGATCCGGCAAACCCTGACCAAAAGACAAATGTACATTTCTATTCTCCAACCCCTTTCTTGTGAAATTTACAAATGTGTATATTTTCAATAATAATTTCTTTACCTTCGGAAAAAATACTTTTTATAAAATTTCATTTATTAAAAAATGAGTATAATTAAATCCCCCCTTTCACTACAAGAAAAATCGAGCATATCGACCGAATTTTTCGATGGGAAAAAAGTTTGTTAGAAATACGTCAGAAATATTTTTACTTTTTAATAAATTTTCGACAGAATTAATACATCAAAAATTATGATTTTTCTTGTAGTGTTTTAGTAATTGAGCTCTATCTCTTAGATTTTTTTCCCTTCCCCAATCCTTCGCACAAGACGATCTAAACAATAATAAGCGCATGTTCGTTAATGGTGTAGGATAGCACGTTCGATCTTTCTCGATCGAATGCGATATCCAACCCCGAGTAAGAGAGTTGTGTGTGAGAGACGTCGATGGGTCTCGCACATTCTATCACCCCGAGTAACGCATTCGCGCTATCTTACCCGGCCGAGTAACCAACTGTAGCAATAGAATAGAATAGAATGATGGTTGCATCTTCTTCCTTCCTTCCTGCGTGGTGGTCAGCGGAAGCAGAACAGCACGTTAAGCATCGCTAATCCGCGTGGCTGCTGGACGCCGTGGCATGGCATCACGTACTGTGCATGCGATTGCAACCCAAACCAGTCGTGGCAGCTCAAAAGCTTTTTGTTCCAAGTTCTTCCCATCGGATTGATCATGGCGATCGAGATGTTTCGGGATGGAATCAGATCATATATGATTATGCTCCCCGGCCGTTTGGTTAATTATTTGAATGGCGAAGGTCAGCGAGGGAATCATCATGTGCCCCCTGGAATCCTCGATGGACGATGCATATATGTGTATATATATATATACATATCGTGCCATCCTGCGTCAGACTCCACAAACAACAGGCCTCACGTACTGATTAGCCGTCCCTCATGTCCCTTCAGCGAGCTGAACTTCCACTGAAAACATGTGAGGTCTATTCATGGAGATGGGAGTCCCAGAGAGAAAAGATAGAGAGAGAGAGAGAGATGAGAATCAGCTATGTAGAGAGAGAGAATTCTCTCAATCATATCATTCTGAACAAAAAAATAATAACCAAAATCTCATTTGGTGGAGGCTCCTGTGGGTCATGTGGGTGATGATGAGATTGTAATAAACGCTGGTGGGATTATATGATCGGTGGAGATTTTAAGTGGGATAAATGATAAGTTGGGGTTTAAAATGGGCATTAAAATCCTGGTTAAATGCTGGATGGGGGGTATTAAATGGGCATTTAAATGTTAGATAGCCTTCGAAATTCACTCAGAAATTCTATGAGAAGAGTTTTTACGTATTATTCATCTCCTCTCTTCATGTGTCTCTCCCTCTCTTTTTTCAAAAATTCTTTATGTATAGAAGTCGAGATGACCTTAACTTCGTTTCAAGATAATTATTGATTTGTTATTATTTATCATTTCAAGATAATTATTAATTTATTATTATTTATATGTGAATAAAATTATCTTATTATTATTAATTTATTATTATTTATTATTTTATTTTAGATATATTTGAAGTTTAAATATTTAAAAGATTATAGATGTCAATTGTGAAGAGCGAAGACTAATAAAATATTACAAAATTTTAAGGCCAGTTTATTTAAACATGTTATTGTTACTTTTTTATTTGTATAGTTACATAATCATGACTAATAATTATACATGTATGTTTATTTATTTTAATCATTATATCTTATTTCTTATTATTTTGGGTTATAGAATTGGGTCAATCCCTCACGCCAGTCGGGAAGGAATCGCTGCGGGTGTTACCTGGGAATAAAGGAGGGGAAATGTGAAAGTGAAAAATGGTAGTGGGTAAAGTGATGATGGACATAATCGATATTTTTAAGGTGTTAACCTTTTTCGGAGACTGTAACGCTTCGAATGCCCGAAGATCGCCCATATGTGATTGGGCGAACCCTGCACAAATTTCTTTATTGTCAAACTGGTACGGTTGTAGGGATTTTCAATAATTTAAAATTTTGCACGGCCCATCCAAATGGGCCCTTAGTTAGAATCATGAGATTCTAATGATTTGAATCTCACAATCTCTCGTCACAAGCCGAAATAAATGGGACCTATATTAAAAACCTTCGTGTTAACAATGATACAAAAATATGATAAAAACCATAATATAAACAGGATTCTTCACAAAAGTAGAGAGGAGTTAGCATCAACACTTTGAACTATTAGAGTGGCCAAATAAAGAGAGGTTGTAGCAAGTAACTAGTTTTACATACTATCAACCATTCTATGACCAAAGTGATCATCTGGAAAAGGAGACCGTACATTTCAGCCTCAAATCTGCTAACAGGTGCCTCAAGGATGCCTATGATCCGTCCCCTTCAAGCACACAGGACCAGGTTTAGGAGTCTATGGAAGCCCACCCCCGAATGAATCCCCCCTAGGATTATCCCTTAATTTCCTACGATGGAGATTGTCTAAATAGAGCACTTGGAAAAGAAGGGCGAGGAGTTTTGTCTGGACGTGCATCGTCTAGTGTTCTATAGGATTAAAGTATTTTAAGCAACTTGGACGATAATAGGTATCGTCTGCGTTTCATGGTGTTCTAGTGTTGAAGTGTTTGAATAAGTGTTTAAATAATTGTTTGACTGTAGTTTTTATCTTTTACATGTTTGAAAAATGGGTAGAGTTAAGGTATTCAAGCTCAGGGACTCGAATATCTTACCCGAGATCAGATAAGAGTGTTATGTGTGAGATGTAAGAGTAGGGCCCGTATTTTCTATTTCATGAGTTAAGATATCTTATTCTCACTTATTCTAATACCAAACCCAACCTTAGTGATATTAGATGAAGCACAGGTAATATGTTATTTCAATTTGACCAAGTCTAGATGTACATGTTGCACCGTCTAATCACTTGGACATTGCGACTATTGTCTATGTTTAGATTTGGACGATGTATCACACGATATTAGACGGAAGGGTTAAGGATAGGCGATAACTTTTATCGTTTAATTATTTTAGGTGATGTCTAACTTTGCATTTAGATTCTCTATCATCTACTTGTTTGAAATTTAGATGATCTGTCGTCTACTTTTGGAACTTGAGGATTCTAATTATTGGAATCCCCACCCTCTCACAATCCCTTCCAAAGGTGCACATATCCCATCAACTTTTACCCCGGAGAGATTGTGAGAGTTAGATAAAGATAGGGAGAAAAAAAAGACACTTTTAAAATCTCCGAAAACTATCCGAGAGATGTTTATTCTCTCTCTAAAAATTTTGAAAAACAACCCATTTCCCTCCTATTGTTTCCAAACACAACCGTAATTTTTTTCTCTGTCAAAATTTGAGGAGATTTCTTTCTAAAGTGAACAATTGTAATTCCCTTATTTTACTCTCGCTTCAAAGGTAAGAATGACTTTGCATTCTCATTTGCACAGGGGAGTTTTTGATTGTAC
This sequence comes from Amorphophallus konjac, assembly GCA_022559845.1. Taxonomy (NCBI): domain Eukaryota; kingdom Viridiplantae; phylum Streptophyta; class Magnoliopsida; order Alismatales; family Araceae; genus Amorphophallus; species Amorphophallus konjac. The sequence continues at coordinate 353,834,760 of CM040119.1, read as the reverse complement.
TCCCTTCTTAATGAAGACGTGGTTGCATCCATTTTCAAAAAAAAAAAATCTGAGCACCGTGGTTATATATTAACAAGAACCCTTAGAACCTCAAACCTCCATCTAACGGCTGACCTCAGATCTTTCGATTCTACTCTTAATAGTTGTATAAGTTGACAAGTCGTCGCATCTACTTGACAGTAAACCATACTGACTGACTGAACCAAGCCGAATAATTTTAGTTTTAATTAATGTAATTCTAATTTGATTTCAAGAGTGTTCAGTTTGATTTGATTTTGTTTCTAAAATTTCTTAAAACCAAACTGCGATCATCCTCCATCGTGTCCCAAAAAATCACAGATTACATGTCTTGATTCCCATTATAGAAACAATAGCAAATACACAATTAAGGGGAGGAGTTAGAAACAGGCCGACAAATAATAGATCCACCACAAAACTACCACAATACCATTTCTTTCCAGGGGGCAACAATGCTTGGAAAAAAATACTATAGAATAGCACTGGACCATGAATCCTACTTGAACCAGCCAGAAAGTCGATTGGTGCATTCCCCCAGGAACCCCCCCCTAAAAAAACATAAAAACAAAATAAATAAATAAATAAAATAAACCAATCGGCGCAGAAGATCCATGTGTCAAATTCTACTGCTTTAAAATTGCCTCAGGCTTCTACATTCTAAAACACTATTGAGGTGTTTAGGAACAATTTAAAAAAAACTCTTTCTACATAAAAAATTATGTTACGTCAATTTTAATTTAATTTTAAAATTGACAAAAATAAATAACTATCTATTTGATAAAAATATTACAATTTTATAATTTTATATGAACTTATTTATCTAGAAACACGTCCCTGCACCGTCACCTCACTCCCGCTCCTTCCTCTTCTCCCGCCCTCTTTCCCCGACTTCTTCCATATGTGAAGCCCCCTCTTTCCCCCTCTCTCCCTATCTTCCCCTTCCGCCTCCACCTCCGCCACACCCCATAGCCACCGCCAAAAGCCAGCCTCGCCGACCTCCACTCTGACGTTGCCATCGAATCCCCCATCGTCCAGCCAACCACCTCACAGCACGCCACAACCTTGCACACTCAACGGTCGCTTGCAGAGCCGCCGCTGAAGAGAGTAGACCCTCCCCCCGGCCACCCTATCATAGCTGATCGCTCGCAGATCCTCGCCACCGCCGACATTCACCTCCTGCACCACCGCCTAATTCTCCATCGACACCCTCTTCTCACGGCCTCCATGCCAGACTCCCTCCTCCTCCCTCCCTGCTCGAGCAGATTCTTCATTAATCGTGATCGACAACTGAGCAGGAATGATGGAGCCCTCCCAATCTCAAACAGAATAGAGATTGAACGGGGGCAGAATCACCGTAGATTCTCAAGATCCGGTCCCGACCACCACCACCATCACCCCCTCGTCTGAAACAAAGCGGGCAAAGTGGGAAAGGAATGCAAGAGCCCCCGGTGCCAATCCCGATGAGGAGAGAAGCCCTCCCCATGGACGGCCACGGGGGGGGGGGGGGTTATGCTATTGGTTGGATGGACGAGAGAGAGGAGGGAGAGGAGAGAGGGGGGAAAATAGTCAACCCTTATTTTTATTTTGAGAGAACTTTTCAAAAGATAAAATTTCATCTAAAAATTTAGAGAATATTTTACCAAACGCGTCTGAATGGATTTCATATTCTTATTTTTAAATTTGAAAAAAAAAAGAAAAAAAAAAGAGCAACCAAACGGCCTATTAATTTGCACCCGCCGAAAACGCTCCAGTCACCACCCTCCACCGACGCCTGGATCGAAACTTTTAAAGTGGAATGAACAGGTCAAACGATACGATGCCCCTAGGCAGAGAGTTAATTTTTATATTAACAACCACATGTGCAAACAATAAGAAAATAACATTACGTTCGCAACCAAAATTTCGTTCCTGCTTAATCACCAGTCGCCAGGTACTCTAGTCAAAAATAATTTACAGCAACTGAGTTCGTAAAATAGGATGGATGAAAACAGCAAAGACCATTATCTGAGATGAAGATCATGCCCTCCCCCGCCCCCCTCACAGGGGTGGGGGGGGGGGGGGGGGAAGAAGGGGAAAAAAGGGGGGGAAAGAAAGCGTAGCCAAGTCATCCATAAGAAACCGAAGAAATTGGAATGGACACTAATCAAGAGAAATGAGATGTAAAAAGATATTTGAAAAAAAAAAGAGAGAGAAGAATCACATTTACAGATCTCGTGGCCCGATCTCGAAAAAGGACAGGACGTAGACCACAGAGATCTATCAAATTATGAAGACAAAGAAGGCGAAGTTAAACCCCACGGTTGGGGGCTATCACATTTGAGTTAAGAGCACTGCGACATTCCCACGGGAAGATCTGGGATTTAACCAAGCAAGAACCTGAATATATCACTCAGAGAAATGATGCCTTCTACCCGCTTGCTTCCAGCTTCCACAATGATGACACGCCGTACTCCTGCAAAAAAAGTGACGGCTAAATTCACACGGAAGTCTGTAATGAAAAAATATCAGTAAGGGCGAATTCTGCCTACTCACCCTTAACCGAGTTTGATAGTAGGGTTAAGTTATCTAAAGATCGGTTAGGGTTAAGACTCTTATTCTAAGAATAACTCATTCTAACCATTTCACATGGAAAGAGTTATTCTACCATTTCACATGAAAGAGTTATTCCATGAGTAAGAGTAAGTTATCAAACTCAAAAAGAAAAAACCCAAGGAATAACTCACTCGGACCCACCTCAGATAATTTATCCTAACATGTTATCAAAGTGGCCCTAAGACAATCTCTATTCGCAGAAATCTACCTGGATTTGCCAGTCGTTCCATCACTTTCTGCAGAGGATCAGATCGGAGACACATCTGGCACCTCTGCCCGTTAAAAAGGCTAAATGGAGAAGTGGCATCTTGCCCAAGTTGTAAAGCCTTGAATTTCACAGGGAAAGCAAGCAATCGTTAGAAAAGGGAAGTGTCTATCATAGTGGTAAGGAGAATAGCTGACTAACGTCCAATTGGTCCAACATTACGGTCATGGTACAAGTAAATAATCTTGGCATATGCAAGAAAATTGTCTAGGATCACATGCTGAACCTCCAGCAGCAAGATAAGCTAGTAGCACTCATGTGCAAAAGCTTGAAAAGCTTGATCGCATTATTATTACCAAGAAGAGTTGATGCATAAAGGAAACACCAAAAAAACTCTCCCGAGGAGTCAAAGTGACAATAAGAACCAATTCCAATGGCAAGACAATTAGCTCATACGGCTATACTCGCGCATGAACTGGAAAAGGGCTCAGTGGTTCAATACAGTAGATGGTACTGGTCTTTTCAGAATACAAGTTCAAGGGCAGGGAAAAAATGCATACTTACCTGATGTATACTCATTTCATCAAGGTGGAATTGAGCATAGGCTCTATCTTTGGCAAGAGCAGTGATGTCACTGTCATAAGAATAAGAGGAAATTACTTTTTTAAAAAATAATTTTCTAAAACCATCTCATTAATGAGATTAGTTTGACTATAAAGAAATACCTTCGACAATATATATCTAACAGCGAATCATTATCATCAACTATTGGTATGGAACTAACCCGAGCTGCAAAGTGCCAAAGTTAGCAAAATAAAATAAATACTAATCCAAGACATCTCATGATAAAAACAATCCACTGAAAACAAGGGATATAACATGTTTGCTTGGTGAGTTGACTCAGTCGTGGCCTCAGTTGACACAGAAAATGCAGTAGTGACTCTCAGTAAAATGTTCAACAACATAAACATTAGAAATTAAAAAAATAAAAAATAAAACAGCATATCACCAGATAAAGGTGGTCATTTATTTCACAAGCAGCCACTGGAAGTTTTATAGAACTAGGACCAACAAAGCAGGTCATGGTGAGGTAGTGTTAGACCTCATAAAGCAATCTCATCAAGACCCCAAAAACTGTATATGTAGCAGTTTTTTTATATAAGTTGCATCTACAGATATGTTCAACAGAAATATTTTTCTATAAATATATGAAATAATAAGTTTGTGGAAACCAGCAGGTCTCGAGCAGAAACTCCGGAACAAGATTGTGATTGGGAGGGGCCATCCACCTCTGTGGTTGCCTGATTCAAATATCATTTATAATCTCCAAGTATCCATCACAAGTACAACATGCTTTAAGGGCTTATTTACCATTATCTTCTCTTGAATCCTCCCCCAAGTGTCTCCATAACTGTCTTTTCAGCCTACCTTCAACTCAGTCCAAGAGATGGGGAATTACTTCAGAACACAGTAGGCAGTTCATGGCAAACCAGGAAACGCATAGCTCTTTCTTATCCTTCCTTATGCAGTCTGCTGGAGTATCCGGAGGGAGCACAATGACAACATTTTTCGAGGAATTACTGTATATGTGGAAACTATTTGCTTGAGAGTTATTAATCATTTATACAACTGGGGAAGATATATTCTTGGGGTATCTTAAGCTGATTGGTATAAGGAGCTGAAAGCCTGAAAACAATCTCATGTAGTTATTTTTTGAGGAAGAGGAACCTCTCCTCTCCTTTTTGGATTGAATTACTTCTCTTTATGCTATGAAATCGGTGGTACAATCCACTACCTTTTTCTAAATAAAGAGTTTCTCCATAACTCTAACCTAGTCCTTAACATCATCCCCCTATTATCTTCTTCTGAATCCTTTCCCATGTAACCATAGACTTGTTTTAAATGCTCCCCAAGTTCTCCAAAATTCTAACCTAATATTTATCACTTATTTCTTTTTCCCCCCATTAACCCCTACGCCAGCCCCACAGTGGAGTAGGCTTTGTTGGCTCATGTCAAGAAGCAGACCCAGTTTCAGATCCCATGGGTGACTGACCCGTGGCAGGTGGGTTTCCAACCAACTGCCTTCCCCTTTTGCTCCGCCCACTGGGTCAGGGTTCCCCATCATTTAAAGGACATCCCCATTATATTATTTGGGGAACCACCCTTAGCTCTCCATAAGCCTCTTTCCTACTTCTCAATACTCCATATGTGCTAATTCATTATATTATCTTAGTGTTTTACAGGGAGTATTTAGTGCCAGACGAACCACAAGGGAAACTCCTAGCTGCCAATATAAATGGAACAAGGATGAGGACTGAAACAAAGTGATCCAACACAGTTCCTCGTTTCAAACATTTTACAAAATAAACATATCAATATCAGAAAATTAAAGCATGACTAGGCCCCCACAAACTGATCCAACAATGTTAGCCAATTCAGAAAAATAAGCAGAGGCATAACTTGGGCAGGAAAGATAAGACCAAGCATAAATGCAAAAGCCCAAATTGAAAATAGGCCAGCCCAAGGACATATTTTCATAAAATGATTAGTTGCAACTCACTTTAGGCTTCTACTTTCAACATGAAAAATGTTTTGGGTTGGAAGCCAAAAAATAGCAAACACTACATAAATGGCTTCCATCGCCTAGTGTTTCAGGTTTTCACCCCAGCCAAAATAACTGGGCAGAAACCTGTGAAAGCCTAGACGGGCTTCCAATTGGAAGCTATGCCAAACATAGAATTTGGCAACCCAAACACAGCTGCCCCAAGCCCAGCCCAAACTATGTTTCGAAGGCTAATAAAATCAAGATAATACACAGTTCCACAGGCTAACAGAAAGTATACAACATAAATACAAAAGCATATAAATATACAGACAGATGTCAGACTAACACAATATATGACTTTGGGTGTATACATTTTGTAATAGTAATATAGCATGTGTATGCATATGATATACATAAGAATATAGTAGGTCTAGAGTATTTATACTTTTATATGAAAAGGTGCCTCTCCAAGAAGACAGGATGCTGTCTCCTCACATGCAAGGTATCAGCAGTTCTCCCAGCACCTCTTTGGTCGGGGATTAAGGTTAACCTCTTCTAGCTTTGTCGAATATAATAACCCAGAATAAACTTGAATTCTCTTTGGTAAGCAGTGGATTAACCTTGTAGGATAACCTAGGTTAACCCTAGATGGAAGGCACGTATTTTGGTTCATCATCATCATCATCATCATCATCAGAGTCTTGTCCCAATTAATTGGGGTCGACTACATGAATCCTGTTCCGCCAAAGATTTCTATCAAGTGCAATATTCATATTTAAACTCAAGGAACTAATGTCCTTCCTAATAACAACGCACCATCTCATTTTTGGCCTTCCTCGAGCTCTTCTACTAGCATCCACTAAGATTTGATCACATCTTTTAACCGGCGCTGAGTTAGGGCGACGTATTTTGGTTGAAATCCAGAATAAAAGGTATCATAGTTGTCAAGGAGGGCATCTAGGCGCTGCCCTCAGTGGGCAGGTGCTCCTGGAAAGCCAAGGCACCAGACACCTTGCTCTGGGCCGAAAAGTGGGTCACCTAGGTGGGCTAGGTGGCCGCTTAGGCACTTTGGGCCCGCCTGGCCTGTGAACATCCCACTTGTAGGATCCGGATCAAATGGATCCATCATTTAAACCCAAACCCCCAACCCTGATCCCCCAGCCTCTAGGGTTTGCTGAGCACCAGAGCCACCCTCCTTCCTTGTGGCCGCCCTCCTCTACCGCCAGTGCCCTCGACCTACCCACGTCCCTCCGCCAGTCTGCAATCTTCTCAGCATCCGTCATCCAGTGCTGTCATCTGCAGCCTCCTTCCATTGCCTCCATTGTCTGTCGTTGTACGCCCTCGCTCCATTGGGCTGATACCCCCATCCCTTCTCTCTCTCTCTCTCTCTCTCCCCATAGGGGGTGAGATAGGGGCTGTGTTGCCCCTCTTTCTACAATTTTCTTTGATGCAATTCAATTTTCTGCAATCTTCCCATATATTCTATTCTCAATTTGTATAGGCGCTTGAGCCACTCGCCTAGGCGATGAGGAGAGGCGAGACACCAACAGTTCACCTCGCCCCAGCCAACTCGCCTAGGCAATTAGCCAAGGGCCATGGGGACCTTTGGGCCGAGCCCACTTGGGCCACCCAGCCCATTCCTACAACCCAGCCCATTTCCATAACATGTGCATGCATAAATTAAGTATTCTTATAGCTTTCATGTGTTGTTGACATATTTAATGAAATATTGTTTAACACACGAAATTAAATAAAAAATTGAGATGTTCATTTCTTGAAGAAGAATGTGTATTTATAGCTAATTAAATAACATGTGAATTATTAATTCCGCAAATTTAGTTTATCAGGCGATTTTTTGGTTCATGTGTTGCACCTTTCTCCACCAACCATAGTTGATGTTAATTTACATCAGCGTAAAATCTGAACACCTTTGATTAACTGTCAAAAAAATATTTTTAACATTTACAATATCTGTTGTGATATTGTGGATTTTGTCTAATGGATATGATCTTGATGATCATTCATTAGACACTCTTGCAAAAAATTCAAAGATTTTCATCCTTTGAATACATGAAATTTGGATTACAACTAGTCCTTTAAGACATTTCCATTTGGCCTCAATTATATAATCAAGTCATCGGGTTTACATCCGGTCACATTCCGACCGTTGGATGAGATTCTACTTACACTTGGATCTCTGTATTTGCTTCTGTCGACGATCATACCATTGAATTGGCTTCGATCTATGATCGGACTACAGAATGTGGTTCTGGCCAAGAGCGGACTGTTGAATTTGCTTCAGTCCTCAATAGAACGACTGGATTTACTCCCGACCACAATCGAACCGTTGAATTTGTTTCTGGTCAAGATTTGACTGTTAGATTTGAATTTCGTCGAGATCGGACCCTTTTTGGGTATTTCCATAATGTCTGACCCATCTTGGGTATTTTTGTAGTTTTTGACTCTTCCCAAGTATTTTTGCAGTTTCTGACTCTTCCTGGATATTTCTGTAGTTTCTGATCCTTTCGGAGTATTTCTACAATTTTTGACCCCTCCTGAGTATTTTTGTAGTTTCTGACCCTTCCTGGGCATTTCTGCAATTTCTAACCTTTACTTGGCATTTCGGTAGTTTCAGACCCTTTATGAATATTTCTGCAGTTATTGACCCATCATGAATATTTCTGTATTTTCTGACCCTTCCTGGACATTTCTGCAGTTTTGACCATTTCTTGATATTTCTATAATTTCTGACCCTTCCAGGGTATTTTTGTAGTTTCTGACCCTTACTAGGCATTTCTGCAATTTCAGACCCTTTATAAGTATTTATGTAGTTTTTTTATTCTCTTGTAGTTATCTGTCACTTCTTGACTTTTCAAGATATATCTATAATTTTTTGATTTCATGGACATCGCTGTCATTTCTTGACTGTCCCAGGTGCTATCCTTTCTTGACTTTTCAGGGCATTTTCGTCACTTTTTGATTTTCCAAGGTTTATTACAATTATCTATCATTATTTGAGTTTTCAAAGTTTATTTGCAATTTCACCTCTTTCTGAGTATATTTGCAATTTCATCTCCCTTTCTAGGTTTATTTGTAATTCCACCCCCTTTCTTGGTATATTGACAATTTCATGCCCTTTCTGGGTATATTTGCAATTTTTTGGACATTTCCAAGTTTTTTAGACATGACGGTTCTTGGCCATAGAAAGGCATGTGGATTTGGATGATTATCCCTTTTTCCAGAACAAAAAGCCTTAAGCAACTCAAGAGAGTGCACAACAATTCAGGGAAGCAGCCTGATCCCGTTCCACCTAGTCATGCAAAAAGTATGAATCTAGATTGAACAAGAAACTTCAACATAAAACATCAGCTTTATGCAATTTCTAGGCTGAGTAGGCGCTTTTGTTTAAATCTGGACTTTTTTCTGAGCTCGTATATAATTTTTAGATAGACCAGGGTTTGTTTGCATTTTCTAGACAGAACTGGGCTTTTATGTAGTTTATTGACAGAATTGGGCTGTTCTGCAATTTGGGTAGAACCAGGGGCATCTGTGTAATCCAAGACAACACAAGGGTATTTGTGTAATTTTTGGACAGCACAAGATTTTTCCTATAATTTTTAAACAGACCAGAACATTGTTGTAATTTCTAGACTGAACAGGAATTTTTCTCTAATTTTGAACAGGCTAGGGATATTTTTGTAATGTTTTCGTTTCAAAAAATTATAATATTACCTCTCGGTCCTCCCCAAGAAATTACACAAGTTATAACCACAAGAGGATATATGCAAAGGCAAGGACATATATGCAACAAACCCTTGTTGGACTTCAAAAAGAACACAACACACACGCTCCTTGAGCATATGTGTAATCCAAGACAACACAAGGGTATTTGTGTAATTTTTGGACAACACAAGATTTTTCCTATAATTTTTAGACAGACCAGAACATTGTTGTAATTTCTAGACTGAACAGGAATTTTTCCCTAATTTTGAACAGAATAGGAATATTTTTGTAATGTTTTCGTTTCAAAAAATTATAATATTACCTCTCGGTCCTCCCCAAGAAATTACACAAGTTATAACCACAAGAGGATATATGCAAAGGCAAGGACATATATGCAACAAACCCTTGTTGGGTTTCAAAAAGAACACAACACACACGCTCCTTAGTGAAGGCACACAAGGCACAAGACACCTCCGGAGATTGCTTCTCCTCCTTGGGCTTCGATCTCCGTGTGTCCCCACCCCCACGGGGGATATTTATAGGGGAAAAGGAACCTACCCGGGCCGGATAGGTCCCAAGGGGAACCTACCCGGTCCAGGTAGGTCCATTACCCGGTCCAGGTAGGTCCATGGGATGACCTACCCGGTATAGTTAGGTCTTCTTTTTTGTATTTTTTTTTATATAGAGAGGGGAAGAAAGAACTCTGCCATGGCCGGTCCCAAGCCCGGATGAGAAAAGAGGAGAGTTTGCGTTAGATCGACATCCAGCAGTAAAATTTTTTCACATCTCCAACATGAATTCTGATCCAAATACATTATGTGCTAATGCTAGGGTGTTCCCCGTAAGCGACGCGTTATATCAGAACCCGGATGGAATGACAAGTGAGCAAGGACTAGCTAGGGCGTTCCCCGTAAGCGACGCGTTATATCGGAACCCGGATGGAATGACAAGTGAGCAAGGGCTAGCTAGGGCGTTCCTCGTAAGCGACGCGCCGCAATGGCGCCCGATTGCGGTGTCAAATAGGCAAGGGTTCTCGTGTGGGGTTGGACGCACACGGGTAAAGAAGCAAGTCCAAAAACAAAGGATCCGTCTAGCTACTTGGAATATAGGAACTTTAACGGGTAAGAGTTTAGAATTAGTTAAGTTAATGAAGGACAGGAGGATTAACATAACTTGTCTACAAGAAACTAGGTGGAAAGGATATAAAGCTAAAGACATTGATGGATATAAAATTTGGTATACGGGTAATAATAATTCTAGAAATGGTGTTGCTATAATAATAGATAAAAACTTAAAAGACAGAGTTGTGGAAGTAAATAGATTGAGGGATAGACTAATGTTAATTAAACTTATCTTAGGTGAGGATACTTTGAATATAATTAGTGCATATGCACCTCAAGTAGGATTAGGAGAGAGCATTAAAAAGTAATTTTGGGAGGCTAATGATAGTTTGATCCAAAATATCCCTAGTGAAGAGAGAATCTTTGTTGGAGGAGATCTTAATGGTCATGTAGGTAAAGATAATAGAGGCTATGAGAGGATTCATGGAGGGCTTGGTTTTGACAATATAAATGATATGGGTAACACTATTCTTGATTTTGCTATGGCCTATGATCTAGCAATTACTAATACCTTCTTTAAGAAGAGGGACGAACACTTAATAACATACAAGAGTGGAACACATATAAGTCAAATTGAGTATTTTCTCATTAGGAAGGTCGATAGCGTTTTATGTAAAGATTGCAAAGTTATTCCTGGGGAGAGTCTAGCCCTTCAACATAGGTTGTTAGTAATGGATGTCATTATCCCTAAATTCAAAAGAAATATCATTATAAATAATTATTCCAAAGGATATTTGGAATTTAAAACAAGAAACTAATGTAACGTGGAATAATGTTACAAATTGTATAACGAGGGTTACAAAACAACTCTTAGGCGAATCTAAAGGTAAAAAGAATTTAGAAAAAGAGACTTGGTGGTGGAGTGAGAAAAGAGGGTTTGCGTGTTACAAATTTAACTCTGCCATGGCCGGTCCCAAGTCCGGATGAGAAAAGAGGAGGGTTTGCGTTACGTCGACAGCCAGCAGTAAAATTTTGTCACATCTCCAACATGAATTCTGATCCAAATACAATATGTGCTAATGCTAGGGCGTTCCTCGTAAGCGACGCGTTACATCGGAACCTAGATGGAATGACAAGTGAGCAAGGGCTAGCTAGGGCGTTCCCCGTAAGCGACGCGTTACATCGGAACCCGGATGAAATGACAAGTGAGCAAGGGCTAGCTAGGGCGTTCCCCGTAAGCGACGCGCCGCAATGGCGCCCGATTGCGGTGTCAAATAGGCAAGAGTTCTCGTGTGGGGTTGGACGCACACGGGTAAAGAAGCAAGTCCAAAAACAAAGGATCCGTCTAGCTACTTGGAATATAGGAACTTTAACGAATAAGAGTTTAGAATTAGTTAAGTTAATGAAGGACAAGAGGATTAACATAGCTTGCCTACAAGAAACTAGGTGGAAAGGACATAAAGCTAAAGACATTGATGGATATAAAATTTGGTATACGGGTAATAATAATTCTAGAAATGGTGTCGCTATAATAATAGATAAAAACTTAAAAGACAGAGTTGTGGAAGTAAATAGATTGGGGGATAGACTAATGTTAATTAAACTTATCTTAGGTGAGGATACTTTGAATATAATTAGTGCTTATGCACCTCAAGTAGGATTAGAAGAGAGCATTAAAAAGTAATTTTGGGAGGCTATTGATAGTTTGATCCAAAATATCCCTAGTGAAGAGAGAATCTTTATTGGAGGGGATCTTAATGGTCATGTGGGTAAAGATAATAGAGGTTATGAGAGGATTCATGGAGGGCTTGATTTTGACAATAGAAATGATATGGGTAACACTATTCTTGATTTTGCTATGGCCTATGATCTAGCAATTACTAATACCTTCTTTAAGAAGAGGGACGAACACTTAATAACGTACAAGAGTGGAACACATATAAGTCAAATTGACTATTTTCTCATTAGGAAGGTCGATAGAGTTTTATGTAAAGATTCCAAAGTTATTCCTGGTGAGAGTCTAGCCCCTCAACATAGGTTGTTAGTAATGGATGTCACTATCCCTAAATTCAAAAGAAAGATCATTATAAATAATTATTCCCAGATTAAATGGTGGAATTTAAAAGGTAAAAGTTTAGAAACATTTAAAAATCATCTATTAAAGAAAAATATTTAGAATTTAGAACAAGAAACTAATGTAATGTGGAATAATGTTACAAATTGTATAACGAGGGTTGCAAAATAACTCTTAGGCGAATCTAAAGATAAAAAGAATTTAGAAAAAGAGACTTGGTGGTGGAGTGAGGAAATCCAAAATATCATTAGAGTAAAAAAGGAATGCTTTAAAGTTTGGCAAACTAACAAAAATGATCAAACCCTAGAAGCCTATAAAATCGCTAAAAAGAGAGCTAAGAAAATAGTTAGCGAAGCTAAATCAAAGGCATTTGAAGATTTATATAATAAATTAGGAACCCGAGAGGGTGAAAAAGACATATTTAAACTTGCTAAATTAAGAGAGAAGAAAACTAGAGATTTAGATCATGTTCGGTGCATTAAAGGTGAAGATCAAAGGGTTTTAACTAAGGATCTTGAGATTAAAGGGAGGTGGCATAACTATTTTCAGAAGTTACTTAATGGAGATTCCGTCAATGATTTATCTTTAGAAGGTACCAAGAGTCCACAATATTTGATAAATATCAATATTTCAGGCGTATTAAGATGTCAGAAGTGGAGGATGCTTTAAGAAAAATGAAAGTGGGTAAGGCCTTAGGACTAGATGGCTTACCTATTGAAGTATGGAAAGGCCTAGGAGATATTAGTATTCAGTGGCTAACTAAATTTTTTAATAAAATTTTAAAGGAACGGAGAATGCCAGAAGTTTGGAGAAAAAGTGTTGTAGTTCCTTTCTATAAAAACAAAGGAGATATTCAAAGTTGTAACAATTATCGTGGAATTAAGCTTATGAGTCATACTATGAAACTTTGGGAAAGAGTAATTGAAAAACGCTTCCAATGTATGACTACTGTATCGGAAAATCAGTTTAGTTTTATGCCAAATAGATCTACTACAGAAGCTATTTTCTTACTACGGCAGCTAATGGAGAAGTATAGAGAGATGAGAAAAGATTTGTATATAATTTTTCTTGATTTAGAGAAGGCGTACGATCGAGTACCGAGAGAATTGATTTGGTGGACATTAAGAAAGAAAGGAATCTCTCAAGGATACGTTGATTTGATTAAGGATATGTACGACGGCGCTATTACTAGTGTTCGAACTATTGCTGGGGAGACTGGTGAATTTCCCGTTTCTATAGGTTTGCATCAAGGTTCTGCACTAAGTCCGTATCTCTTTGCCTTAGTTATGGATGAAGTAACTAAACAATTGCATGAGGATATCCCTTGGTGTATGCTTTTTGCAGATGATATTGTTTTAATTGATGAGAGTATTGATGCTCTAAATGCTAAGTTAGAGCGTTGGAGACTTGCCTTGGAGTCTAAAGGTTTTAAAATTAGTAGGAGTAAGTCAGAGTTTATGCACTGTAATTTTAGTAATGGGAGAGTGGTTCAGGAAGACATGGTTCTAATTGATGGACATAACATTCAGAAGAGTAGTAGCTTTCGATACTTAGGGTCTATCATACAAGAGAATGGGGAGATTTATGATGACGTTACACATAGGATTAACGTAGGCTGGTTAAGATGGAGAAGTGCATCAGGTGTCCTTTGTGATCGTCGTATGCCTGTGAAACTCAAAGGGAGGTTTTATAGAACGGCTGTGAGACCTGCTTTGTTATATGGTATCGAGTGTTGGGCAGTACGAAAGAAACACATCCACAAAATGTGTGTAGCAGAGATGAGGATGTTGAGATGGATGTGTGGCAAGACTAAGAAAGACAAGATTAGGAATGAGCGTATCCGTAAGGACTTAGGGATAGCTCCAATTGATAGTAAAATGAGAGAAAATAGACTCAGGTGGTTTGGACATGTGTGTCGTCGCCCTAACTCAGCGCCGGTTAAAAGATGTGACCAAATCTTAGTGGATACTAGTAAAAGAGCTCGGGGAAGACCTAAAATGAGATGGTGCGATGTTATTAGGAAGGACATTAGTTTCTTGGGTTTAAATACGAATATTGCACTCGATAGAAATCTTTGGCGGAACAGGATTCATGTAGCCGACCCCAATTTATTGGGATAAGGCTCTGATGATGATGATGATGATGATGACGACGATAGAGGGGAAGAAAGGCGGGAGAGAGAGAGGTCTTTTTATATAGAGAGAGAGGGGAAGAAAGATAGGAGAGAGAGAGAGGCCTTTTTTATATAGAGAGAGAGGAGAAGAAAAGTGGGAGAGAGAAGGGGAGACCTAGCCAGACCGTCCCTTCCCTTCTTCTTTTTTAATTTTTCTTTTTTTATTATTATTGAAAAGAGGGATAGAGGGAACTCTCCCTTTTTTTTCACGGTTCAACAAATATGTACATATTTGGCATGTTTATAGTTTTAATGAAATGTCACCTCAAACACCCTAAGCCATCGCCTAAGAGTTTGGGCTTGAGGCAACCCCTTCGTCACCTCGGGCATCTCTCGCATCTGAATATATATATACATAGATAGTCGCCTGGGCGATGCCTAAGCAGAACCTTGTCGCCTAAGCAATTAGGCTCCCAGTAAATGCCTTGGATCGCCTTGTTACGTTGACGACTATGAAATGTATGGATGGTAGATAGATTACCATTAAATGCACTCATGTGATGAGCTGTCAAATGGCAAAAATGGACAAGGCACCCCTGGTTAACTCCATTCTAAGGGTTGATGTGAGACAAAGAAGCCCAAGACCCAGGTTAAACCAGTTTATCCTGGAACATGGATTCCACTCAACCAAATTGAATAATGGCCAGTTCTGGGGTCATTCTTGGGCCAACGGCCAACCCACAACCAAACCAGTGCCGAGACATATGTGACTATGACCTTACCCTCCCAGGTCTGTCTATTTGCATGTAGAGTGCTTACAGCTCCCTGTGCTCATAAAGTGCAAGGGATAAATCTATCTAAAGAACAAAAGCAATATTTCTCAACTCACACAGAAATTTTCAAGCATACTAATAAAACCACCAAAAAAATAAGTTCAACTTCACTTTCAAATAGAAGTTACCTTCAACTAACAATGATAGGGCAGAGCTAAGTGAAGCATTCGGGTTCAGCATTGCTAGAGGTCGCCCATTTGTCTCACCAATTTTTGGAACCCATGTGCCCAAATGAAAAGCAGATATTGGTTGTTGGAGAATTGGTAAAGAACTAGAAGAATGCCTAAAGTGCCTGCAGATACCTAGATATAAAAATTGAAAAAGTTTAGGTTCTAATGGTATCAATGCCCCAAAATGAATTTTCTGAGAGTCTACAGATCAAATTTCTGATATTGGTCACATTCTCATCCAATAAACATGAATGTTATGAATGGAACTTACATTTCAGTATTCCCGAAAGGGAAGCAAGATGTAACAAGTGTGGAAATGACCCTTCTGCAGAAGAATGAATAATTGGGACCGTCGCCACCTCATTCTGCAAAATCTTCAAGGCTATATCTTTCAATGAATCATTGGGACCCGCCTGCATAAATCAACCATAAGTGCACTTCAAAAAATTCCTTCAAGGTAAATGCTAAAAGACATTATTAATCATAGACAATGATACAGCTCATTTTGTATTAAAACATAATCTCTCAAATGACGAGAAATGGATAAGAAGAATAGCAGAGACAAAGAAATAACCTCCAAAACTAAGTTATTTCAACCTGCCAAAAAAACTAAAAAATATATTGAATGGAGATAAGTCCCTCTAAGTGTGAAATTGCATATGATATGCAGTAGATAGAATTCAGTGGGGAAAGGACCTCGCTAGAATGGCATACTTCTTTTGTCATGAATTAGACATTGAACCAAGGTATGGCATGATTATAAAGCAAATTGTACCACAGGTCATAAGATGAAGTACCGCAAAGCTATCGCACAAGGTATAAATTATGTAATATTCGGGAAAAAATCATAAAATAGATGCTAAAAAGAAAACATGTTTGTATGTGACATTACACATACAGAAATGTGGCTGTTAAAAATTGCAGGTCTAGATCCTTAAGACCAAGGATACCCAACAACAGAACCACCAAAATGCATTCTCCGTTATTACATTAGATTTCCACTAATAATATTACAAATGGAACTGAGATTTGAAAAGCTAACCGAAATAACTGAAAGAACATACAAATGAGGGTTCTTTGCATATAAACCACTATTAAATGAAAATTTCAGTTTTATCACTCCATTTGAATTTGCACATATATCACTACAAATGTCAATGGCATGCAAAAAGACCATTTGCTGGTCTTTTTGTACACCATTGGCATTCTTAATTATATATGTGCAAAGTGAAATGTTAAAGTGATAAATCTGCAATTTCCAACTTTCTGATCCACCAATATGCAAAAACCCCTACAAACAAAACGTATCTAGACACTTTTAATTGAAAAGTTGGAAAGACATAACTACCCCCGCCAAACAATTACTTATTTTCTACACTCTCCCTCAAGCTGAGAATAGATATTAGTCATGTGCAACTTGTACAATTTAAGATAAGTTGACCCTTTCTCATCCCCTTGACTAAGACAACAGCTCTGCTGAACAAAATGCCAGCAATTACAATGTGCTTAATTTTGTCATGTTGAACTGGATTATTAGCAATATTAATTGCTTCAACTGGATTGGTTTTTTTTCAAAGAGAGTGGATCATACCACTAATTTTACTGATGAATAAACAGAGATAGTACAATCAGAATGGAGGAGAGATTCCTCACAAACTACATAAAGACCACAACTGCCAAACCGACTAGGAACTTCAAACCATTCCAGAAACGGTCAATAAAAAATTAAAAAGGACACAGCCTTAAGCGTCTGCGAAGGATCACAAGCCATCCGACAGGTAACTACTCCTGCGGCATGGACATCCTTCATCAGTGTCGCAAGTTCACACATGCAAAGAAGATGTTTCTGTAATGGGGTTCCACCTTCTTGATGCAAACTTTTCAGTAATCTCTGGAACTGCCCAGGGTTGGAGTTAATTTGTATGCCTAAACACCTTGCTTTATAAAGTAATTCTTCATCACTCCAAGCTGAGAGAAAGGCGTCACTTACCATATTCTATGAATTCTGATGTTTTGCTCTCATTGTCTGGTGAGTTTTGCTCTTCACAGGTGCTTGTACGATTCCCTAAGATGAAGTCAACAAACAGGCCCTGGCAAGGGCTCCCTCCCCCTGTCGAAAGGAATCAGAGAGAGCCGTTCCTCCACCCTGGGTTGGATCTCCAAACCAGAAACCCGCAGCGGCGAAATGATCTCCACACCCGAAGTGCCCTCTTCCTATCATTGTGGCGAAAGCAAGCCACCATCGGGAAGTTTCAGAATGGCTGGTCTGCCCTCCTCAGCACAAACATCACCGCTAGCTGGAGACACCGCAGAGTTCTTCCATGTGAAGGGATATCTTCTCGGCCGATAAAC
Source organism: Amorphophallus konjac (assembly GCA_022559845.1). Lineage (NCBI taxonomy): Eukaryota > Viridiplantae > Streptophyta > Magnoliopsida > Alismatales > Araceae > Amorphophallus > Amorphophallus konjac. The sequence continues at coordinate 353,817,074 of CM040119.1, read as the reverse complement.
TTGGAAAGCAAGCCACTTGTTATGTCAGGAATCTGCCTTCCTTAAACTTGATCTCAGATGCCAGCTGAGAAATCGCTTGCCGTCAAAGCACATCCCCTGAATTACTGGAGAACCTGAAACCTCCTTGAGAGTTGGCCCTTCCAGCACTGCCAAGATTATGACTTGAATTTTGAATTTGATTATTTCCTGACATTGGCACATTCCCAGCGCCTAAGGGTGATTTGATGACATGCAACCCTTAGTAGTAATTTTAGACTTTCCTTCACTTTAGTCTTCGCTCCATGCTTCTCCAGCCTTATTCTCATTGGAGTTCGCAAATATATAAATATAGGGGCACTGCCCAGATTCAAAAAGTCCATCAATAGCGATGGGCTCCTGTGATTCCCGTCCCCTGTAACCAAGCCTGGAGATGGCGGAATCAGAAATAAAGGCAACAATACCTTTGAAATCTTGCTATCGTTTGTTAGAGAGGGATGAGGTGGCAACCAATTTTCCACCAAAGCTGATGTTGAACCAATTTGTTATCCTCTCAAAGTAGTTAGGGGAAAAGCCACCCAAAAGTGGTTAAATACTGTAAAGGAATTTGAAATTCCACAATATACATGGTGGGTGAAAGGGGTGAGGCAGGTAATTTAATGACATGAAGACCCTCCCACCTAGGAAATAGTGTTAAGCACAGAAGCACCAAACCACACATGTGGGAAACGTCAATTTCCTTCTCTTCATCTGAGAAATGAACAGTGGAGGAGCTATTTATAGGGGCAGCCACCATTTTTTCATCCCTTATAGGGGTTTTAGAACCGAATCCACCCCTTTTGGGGGGTTTACCCCGGGTCCACCCCCAAAAGGGGGGGTTTGCCCCAGGTCCACCCCCCTTTTGGGGGTTTGCCCCAGTTCTAACCCCCTAGGGGGGTTATTTCTGGCCTGGGTTCACCCTGGGCACTGGATTGGAGGTTTTGGGGGCCTGATTGAGGTTTAATGGGCTGATTAAGCCTTAAATGGGGATTCTACCCTAGCTAGCATGCAATGCACTAACCTCCTAATCAAGGATCAGTCAAAATAAAAAATTATTTTCTGGTAGTCTTTAATACATGTACATGGCATTGGTGAATAATGGCAATAAGCAAAGCAACCACAACAACAAAATTAGCAGCAGCAGCAGTCCGCAGCAGTTGCAATTGCAGCACACAACAAGTGTAGCAGCAGCTAACAGAAGCAGGATCAACAGCTAAGAAAAATGGTTGTAGCAGCAGCCAATGGGAGCAGCAGCAGCAGCTAACAGCAACTCAATAGCAGCAGCAGCAACACAAGGGCAGCAGCTCAGTGGCAGCAGCAGCAACATAATGGCAGCACCAGTAACATAATGGCAACAGCAGTAACATAATACTAGTAGATCAGCAAGTTTACTGGAATAATGTGCTAAATCCAGCCATGAAGCAGAGAATTTGAGCAGCTGGAACATGGGAGGTCCAAGCTCCAGTGGACCCATGATGAATCAAGACAATCATGGTATTTCTGAAGTGGAGAATATATGGACACCTCCATCATCTGTTAATTCCGGAGCTGGGTCAAGATTTGATGAGAATAGGAGGGAAGCAGCCAACATGCTATCTCTGGATAGTATGGCAGGGATAACTGATAATGGCAGGGATAGTATGGCATGGTCTTGATCGTTTTGCTGAAGATGCTGGTAATAGATCTGGAAGCTTATTGATGCTCGAGACCTATCTGTGCACATTCTCCAGAAGGATGGTTAAGCTCAAAGTTTATTATTGAAGCAAAAGGGATGGTAAGAGCCTGGATCCACCCCTATGTGGGGGGTTTGGACCGGGTCCACCCCCATATGGGGGTTTTGCCCCAGTTTCACCCCATATGGGGGGTTTGGACTGGGTCCACACCCCCGCCCCCACATGGGGTTTTGGTCCGGTTCCACCCCCTATATAAGGTTTTGGACCGGTTCCATCCTCCCCACATGGGTTTTGGCCCGGATCAAGTCCCAAACCCCTTATTTTGGCCCGGATGGAAGGTGTAACTGTCATGAGTCCTTCGAGGCTCTATAAATACCCCCAGTAGGGTCCATTTGGGGGACACACAGACAGAGGAAGAAAGAAGATAACCCGGAGCTTGTGTTTGGTGCTTGTGCTTTGTTTGAAAGCCTCGTGCTGTGGTTGTGTTGTGAGGGTATGTCATAAATCCATGTGCATCACAACTCATTTTGTGAACTATGTAACCTAGAGAAAACTTCTCTATATAGAGAAAATTTTGAAGTCCGATGATGTGATTATGTAAACACCCTGGGTATGACTAGGACACTTGTGTAAACCCTAATTGCTTATGAGCCAAGGGATCATGTACAATCAAAACCCTAATTGCCTGTGAGCAAAAGGTCATATACAATCAAAACCCTAATTGCCTGTGAGCAAAGGGTCATGTGCAACCAAAATCCTAATCGCCTATGAACAAAGGGTCATGTACAATCAAAACCCTAATCGCCTATGAGCAAAAGATCATGTACAATCAAAACCCTGATTGCCTGAGCAAAAGGTCATGTACAACCAAAATCCTAATTGCCTATGAACAAAGGGTCATGTGCAATCGAAAAACTTGTCGACAAGTCTGTACTCATGAAATGTACTCGCAATATCTTGTACACTTTATAATATTTTATGAAATATACTATTGGCCATGTGAGCATGATTCTATAAAATTCTGTGAGCGCTCGAGTCATGAAACACCATGCTTCGCATCATGCAAAGATAATTATGGAGGTTAGAGACTCAGTTAGCCGTGTAGAGGTCAAATGGCCAACACATAGCGGCCTTAAACCTTGAGGTTATGAATTTGGGGATTCTACCTCGGTTCCCGTAACTACGTTGGTTGACTCCGTAGTCCTTCCTGAAACACTCCTAATACTTGGCATCGCCTCGCACGACCTAGCGCTCAGGGCAATGCCTTCAGCATCACAGCTAATTTTGTGTAAATCGAGGATTTTCTTTGCCTCTGATCTTTAGTAGCAACCTACTGCCGGCAACCCACCAGAGGCCTAGCCTCTCTTCCTCCAGACCAGGAGGGAACCCACCAGTGACTCCCCGTCACTAGCAAATCAGAGGTCTAAGACCTCTCTTCCTCCAACCGGAGGGACCCCTTGACTTGCAAGCCACAAACCAAGGACCGGAGGACAAGCCTCCCTTCCTCTAAACCAGAGGGAATCCTCAAGTGACAACCTGCCACTTGCAACCTGGAGATCAGATCTCCCTTCTCCTGTACCACCAGGAGAAACCCGATCCCCAACAGGGCAATCGGAAGAACAAAGACTAAACAAGGTAGCAAAAGGAAAAATAAGAAAACATGAAAATGACAGCGACAGAAGCTGGAAATAAAACGCAAGATATATAGCTCTCAATGAGCATAGTCATTCTGGATTTGATCCACGAACAGACTGATCAGATCCTCAGTAAAGCTCTCTCTCCTCTTCTTTCTCCTTCAATTTCTGCTCTCTCTTTTTCTTCTCTTCTTTCTCTCGTTTTTCTGGATCGAAGGACTCTCTGCTTTTCTGCTCTTTCTTCTATATCTTTCTCTTTTTCGATCATCCTCCATCTGAAGACGAAGGTTTCTATTTATATCAGCAGCAGCAGCAGATCCGGTTCAGAATGCGTGTGCCTCCCACGCTTGATCCAGAACCTTATTGCCACGTGTCCTTATCGGATTGGTTCCTCTAGCATTGGATCACGTGCTGCCCAGACACTGAGGAGTAATCTTCCTCGGATCCCTGCAAGCAGATTAATTACATTAATGCTCAGAGTTCGCTATATGTAGCTGAGATAAGTTGGTTGGCCATAAGAACAAAGAACTGCACGAGATATATGATAACAAAACGAGGTGCACTATACTGTGACTGACACGAGGTACGTTTGATGAGTTTAGCACGAGATAACACGAGAACGACACGAAGTACACGAGAACACAGCTAACACAACAACGAAGACGACACGAAGTCAAATGAAGACAGCATGAGGTGAGAAGAAGATAACACAGAGTGAAGCAATAGAAAGACACGCGATCAGAAGAGACCAAGACGAAAATAGAAGGAAGCAACACGGAGATACAAATACAAAAGAAACACGAAGACACGAATATAAAGACAACACGAAGACACGAATACAAAAGACAACACGAAGACACGTAGTGAAACAACACTTGAAAACACAAGAAAAACAACTCGAGCACACAATAGCTCGAATGAACGACTCGAAGACGAGGCGACACGAGTTGAAAACAACACGAAGACGAAAACAGAAACCGACACGAGGTGAGGTCACAAAGCGACAAAGACACGAGGTCTAGGAAACACGACACGAAGACATGAGATAGACACGTCTTCAACAACACGTGATGAAACGGTGGAAGCAGAAGAACAACTCGAGGAACTACAGTAATTGACACGAAGACACAAGAGCAAACATAGAGGACTGACTCGAGATGAGCAACTAAGTGCTAACGACACGAGGTTCATACAGAAGCAACTCGAAGTTCATCAGAACCATTCGAGCTGCTTCAGAAGAATCAGCACGAAGTCAATCAGCACACAACTTAACACAACACGAGGTACGAAAGGACGACACGGCGTGTTGAAAACACAAACAGTACTAAAACTAAAACGACACGAAGGCAAACAGTACAACACGAGGTGTTATACACAAACATGACGAAGTTCCAACCAACACGAAGACAGTCCCTGAAAATACCTGAAGTGAAATGAAGGTTTATTCTTCACAGAAAAATATTCTTTGTTCACTTTCACAGAAAAATATTTTTGTTAATTTTTCACAGAGAAATATTTTTGAACACCACTAAGACTTATAGTGTTGTCATCATCAAAACATGTAAAGATTCAACAAGACTCAACAATCTCCCCCTTTTTGATGGATGGCAACACTATGAGTCTTGAGTCTTTGCAGAAAAAAAAAAATTCAGCCTTTCCAAGGCTAAACAAACATTAGCACCATTATTAAGTGTCAAATAACCATTCTCAATGAATAACAAACATTCTCAACGAGCTAGCAAAGGCCTGATTTCTCCCCCTTTGTCATCATCAAAAAGAAGGAAACAATAAGGATGCAACAATGCAAATGATATGAAATTTAATTAATAAGTCCAAGAGTGTGAGAGAGAAAGCCTCAAAATGGAAACAAGATACAGAGCATTGTCTTTTCAAGAAAAATGTCTGGCATGTCTGCTAGAAGGGCCACGCGGCCTGCCATGTGGTGGTCTCCCCCTTGGAGAAGCAGAGGTATATTCTTGAGGTGGAGTTCTGCTAGAAGAAGCTTGACCAGGTGCTGAACCCAAGATAGACTGAAATTCCTTTAGGTCATTTGACAGTTCAGCTAGCCAATACACCACAGCGCTTCTGACATGTGCCACTTCAGAAATGATGTCGTCTTGGCGAATATTAACAGTTTCATATCTGTCAGTCAGAATTGTCATTTCTGTTAAGAAGGCGACCAATTTATCATAGATTTGCTGAACACCTGGACCTAGGGCACTGGATGACTTCTTCAAAACTTCTAAAGATGTTCTGATCTCAAAGCAGTGATCTATAATGTTGGTAGATAGTTTGAAGGAGGAAATTTGAACATCTTGTAACTCACGCAGTGCTTTTGCTATCTTTGAACAAACCTCCTGCAAACCTTGCATCAAGGATCTGTTGGCATCATCTGAAGCCTTTTTGTTGAGTAGGAACCTTTTCCATTCAGTGAGGAGAGATATCTCAAGCTTCAGTAGCCTGGAATGTACTTGATTGATGTTGAGAGTGACATATTTGAGCAGATCATCTAACTTCTTATCTTGTTTCTGCATCTGCTGAGTCAAGTTTATGAGGAGTTCTTCAATGTTGGGTGCCCGAGCAGATTCAATGTTGGGCGCCTATGCAGATAGAAGTCTAGGTGGACCTAGAGGTGTACCAAAAAATTCTTGCACTGGCGGTTGGTTGTCTACTGCTGGAGCCTGATCTTCAATTTCAGGTTCCTCTTCCTCATTTGAAGATTCTGTATCCAATTCTATGACAGGAACTTTTTCTTGACTGTTATCCCCTCTATCTTCCATGAGATCATGATCTGCAGGGCTGTCAACAGGTGCCTGTTCAAGACTTTTAGATGAAACCAAGTTGGTAGCCTCTTCCAAGCTTTTCTCTACAGTCTCTCTTAGAATCACATTAACAAAATCAGCAAGTTCTTGATCAGTACTTTCTTGCTCTTTAGCTGGCTGTTCCACGGGCAATATCACCTCTTCAGATGTCTTCCCAAAAGAATCAAACAGACCATCAATATTTGCATCTAGATCAGTCTGAATACTTTCTTCAGACAACCTGATTTCTTCAGATGCAACCTCAACTAGCCTCTGAAAGGAAAAAGATACTTCAGGGAGTGCAGCAGACGTAATAGACTGTGGTTGTTCAGCTGGTGTATCCTGTACAGCAATCTCAGAAACTAATTGCACACCAGTTTGAGCTAAGTCTTGAGATTGTTCCAGATGCTCCCCCTGAGTTTGTGATTCCTTGACTTTCTGGGCCTTAACTTGCCCCACCATTGAAGAGCCCTCCAAGCCTAAAAACACTGAAACAAAATTCATATTAAATATGTTTCGGGCCTTAACTTCAGATGCAGCCTCTCCATCCAAGCAAATCTCTGAATACTTGAAGATGTCTGTCAGATGGGCGGCATAGGGAAGGTGTCTCTTGGATCCAATACATCCCTTCATGACAGTAAAAATGATTTCTGGCAAACATATCTTTACATTCTGAATCAGACAAAACAGTAGAAACCTCTGTGTGTCTGTGATTCTACCCCTAGCTCCAGTCTGTGGTGTGACTATAGAAGCAATTATGTTTTGAAGGAGCTTGTGAAGAGGAGGAAATGACGAGGTTTGGAAAGCTTTCAGCTTCACTTGCCCCTTGTCAAGAATGTTACTGGGTTTACCAGTAATAACCGAAAACGCCTCATGCAGACTGTATCTGTACCCTGTCTCCACCTCTCCCTTTTCTGGAATACTTAGAGCTTCATGGAGAGAGTTGCATGTCACTGTTATCTCAACCCCTTTAACAGTCGAAATCAATGCAGACTTATCTCGACTCAACAACAAGTTGTTGTAAAATTCCATCACCAGGCTAGGGTAGAATACCCTGTGATCTTCCAAAAATTTCCTCCATTCCTGAAACTCGAAGATCTTCAAGAGTTCTGGAAACTTCAGGACCATGGATTCATCACCGAAATCAACTATCCTCGGAGGAATGATTTTACCACTCTCTAAAAATACGGTAGACTGGGAAGGCCTGGTACCTTGCTCTGAAGACATTCCCGCAGCAGCTTCTGATTCTAGACAACGTTGCTGCTTGGACGGAGGCTCCTCAGCAGTTTCCTTTCCTTTCCTCTTCCTTTCAACCTGAGCGGCGGATGCTTGCTGATCCATTTGCCAAGACTCCTAGCGTATCAACTCTCTCTTGCCGGTTGCTACTGGAAGTGAAGCTAGACCCAAGAGAGGAAGAGATCTCTGTGGGGAAAGGAAGTGAGCGGGAAGAGATAGAGATGAGTTTGAAGGAACACTCAAGGTGGAGCGGCACGAAGATGAATAGGAAGCGGCAAGGGGAAACGAGGGTTTGTGGATGAAGGCGTGTGAAACAAGAAGGGTTTTGTCGGGTTGCTTTTCACTCTTATCAAACTTTTTCTGGAAATACCCAAACTACCCTCAGTCATGATGTAACAGAGCCATTGCCTGTTAAAGTTTGCCCTTCAATATATGGACTAGTTATATTCTTCCAAATTCCATGGTCAGTTACCTCAAGATATTAAATCAACATGATCACAAAATTAGCTGTTAAAGTTGCTTAACCTAGAGAGAGTCACGACTAAATTACTCCTTATGTTTGTCAAGCAAAGAAATAACACATCGATGTCAAGCAGATTTCATTTCTTCATTTAATGGACAAGAGAAGGCATACAGGGTCAACCAATTTGTTGAGCACAAGGTAGAATAGTCCCTTTTTACACAAGGAGACATGTTTATCAGACACCAGAAACCCTGGTTACTCAGGACGGACTACCTTTATGCCAATCAAAGCCAATGAAATTTTTCTTTGTTGACTTTCCCCCCTTTTTTTTATTATTTTAACATTTCTATACAGAGATAGCTAGTTGTATCATGACAGAAACTCTGGACTTCTCTGATCTGGAGTGTCTATTTCTCCACAAAAGCCATTGCTCTGCCACAAAGAATGGCGTATTCCCTGGTGGCACTTCTTATGATTTTAGACAAAAGACATATATCTTACTTAACACAATTTTTATCTCACAGCTCTCTTCACATAAGTTTCAGTTAAATCGAGATCCTCAAACAAGTTTTTCTCATTTAACAGGAAGTTTTATAATATGTTGACCAACACTTGAGAGGATAACTTAGAAGGATCAAGACCAAATATAACCCCCATACATTGAAGTTCTTTATTAACAGGTGTAAGTTGTTACACTAGATATTGGGTGGTTTAAAGTATACAGATCACATCTGATAAGAGCAAGAAGACTGTAAGAAAAAATTTCTTTGAGAGAATTTCTGAACCAAAAGTGATAGGAGAGAGATAAGAAGGTGGCAGACCGAATGGAGAGAGATGAGATGAGCAGCACTCCTATCAGCAAGCCAACAAGTGAGAGATCACTCAAGACATTAAGCACCAAGGACGCTTACAGATATAATATTCTTGAAGAAGTTCTGTCTCACATCCAGAGAAGCTCTTGGGCAATAAACTGCAACCTCATGAGATGACAGATCTTAACACCACATTAACTGCATCGGCTTACAAAATTCTTCAGAAACCAAATGGCCTGTCAAACTCCTTTTCAGCCCACTCAAGGACATCTCACACACGACTCTTGGAAGTATTAATTATTTATTGAATGCAGTGTTTGCCATGAAAATTAAACATGTGAGTTTGTGAATCATGCACATACAGGCTCCCCTGATCAGCAGAATGACCCATGGTACTAGACGGAGCACTTGGTCTGAAAGACCACCTCACACATAGTAAGCACCTCAGGACAGATTTCCCTGCCTTTTGATAGCTTACTATTTGATATATCATAGTGGTCAAACATGATAATCAACGGGCATGGCAGACTAGAGAGGTTGTTCTAATCATGATAATTCTGTCTAGTCCAAAATAGGCAGTTTATATGAACAACAACAAACATCATTCTGATGGATTGGAGATTGAATTCAGATTAGGAGGGAAGCAGTAAATTTACCTGGAGCATTCAGACATGGGGTCCTTTTATGTGCCCTGGTTTATTACCCCTTTATTCCATCCAAGGCACACCTGCAAAGCAAAGTTATTTTGCACAAACAGGTACCCAAGAAGTCTTGGGCCCTGACATGACAGTATTACTTCTAGCAAGTTTCCTCGGCACATTTTTAACTTGATAGCAAGGAGCATCAGCTTTCAGTACTGATTTATGCATATCCTTGTTAGCATGAATCCTATGTGCATAAACATGAGACTCCTTGTTAACATAATAAACATTCTGTTTGCCAAAACCAGTTTGATTTTGATATCCTGCCAGCCAACAGGTTGCAATCCTGTGACCTGGCTTCCCACATTTGAAGCACTCATTGTGCTTGCCTCTAAAGACATTTCTACCAAATGCATTTTTATTCGCAGGGAGATTAACAGTTTTAGAATTGAGTTTTCTACCCTGAGCATGGCCATGCCCTACTAGCAGAATCTGGAGATGAGTCTCGACCTCTACAATCACCCAAAAATAAGAATTACGCCAACGAAGCTTCAAAACATGTGGAATTGAAGACATTGAGTTGACCTCGACCATAACTTAGAGCAAATTGAAGAAACTTCCACGATCATGTATTATCATCTACATCTACTAAGAAATCAAATGAAGACACCAAACTGGAGAAGACCTCCATGCTCCACAAAGGCAATGGAACACCGGACAAACGACACCACCGAAGCGGACCTTTAAACACCACCTTAGTACCTCTCCACTCGTCCTAAGCAAACCACACTAAAGAGGTGTTGAGGACCACGATGGAGACAGAATTAAGGGCATGCTCCCTAAACTCCATATCATTGAACAAAACCAAAAAACTACTGTGACAGAAAATTAACCGACCATTGGCCATCATCCTTCCAACGTTGCTTCAAAGCCTGCCCGACACGGCCCAGTTCAACCTGACCATCTTGGGCAATACCCACCATAGAACAACATAACAATTGCAAGCTTCATTCATAAGAGGAAGACCACGGTGCTTCTACAATAACAAACTGCTTTGGTTCGGCCATCGCCTCCGATACCTCGACCACCAAGACTGGAAGGCGTATGCCTACCAGAGATACACTGATAACTCCGATGCCTTGACTGCTTACACCGCCAGCAAATTGCCATCTTGGAACACCCAGAGGCATAAAGCCCCTTGCCCAGCCACCGAGCACATATTGGATATTGGGACTGGTCGCTATGCATGTGGATGACAACCTCCAAAACCTTGTAGGCCATGACACAGAATGCTGATCTCTTCCTGTGCCATGGAGTTGACGATCTCCACCATCCCCTTCGTTGTCGCCTCCTCCCTCAGTTTTGCCAATGCTGCCTTCCCCCTTTCTTGCCATAAAGTGCATACAAATAAAAAGTTTGCTAACTGCTGCCTTTATAATCTCATCAGGAGTTCCACTCTCACCCTTGGGCCTTGAAAGACATCTTCAGCCACAGTACGTCTGTCACCATGATCCATAACCTATGTTCAGCATTAGTGATTGATCTGGCACATATTATATGTTTCTTACTCCCCAATTGCAATAGATTTCCTCTAACAAAGGTAAAATACCCCATGTAAGGTCTCCCATCGTCTTGGGAGTTAACAAAGGTACAGTACCCCATGGTAGATCCTCCCATTGTCCAGAGAGTTTGCCAACCAATCTCTAATACATTCTGAGGCAAAGAAGGACTCGTGACGGATGTGGAGCAAGACTCATGACGTCAGACAATGGGCTCGATTGGCATGTCGTACGATGGCGATATTTATGTTGACATTCGGAGTCGCATCGAGTCATTTTCATTTTTATTATGTATTTTTATTTTAATTGAGTCTAGTTTTAGAGTCAAAAAGAAGAAGAACAAAAAAGTGCATCATCTTATTTTGGACTTTTATTCTCTATTAGATTAGATTTGAAGACTAATGGGCATCTCATGTTTGAGCTTCCTCTAGGGTTATTTTAGTGTTTACGTAATTTTGGCTTTATTCAGGGTCCAATTTGTAAGGGGCCTTGGCTCCTAATAAAAGTATATGTAACCCTAATTTTGAAGGCAATGAACAATAGAATTGAAAATTTGTGTGGTCGCTCGCTGCTTCTACTTCCCGTGAACGGATGGGTGCAAAACCCTGATCCTGAGCGCGAAGCTCAGGCTCTGGTGCAAAGCCAGAGCAGTACCCCCTTCTTCCACCTCCGTACTCCATCCCTTTCCTCCTTTTCTTCTTCTGCAAATCCAACCCCCACCACCCCCTTCTTCCTATTCCACCTCTGTCCCCTGTAAACCCTAGCCGAACACCCTCCCCAGTGCCGCCCTCATTCTTCCCCTCGCCGCTGGCCACTGTCCCCTGCCTGCACAAAGCCCCCAACCCCCTTCTCCCTATTCCTCTTCTTCATCCTTTCCCAGCCCCCCTCCTCCCCAGCCGCAGCAACGAGAAGACCGTCAACCACCTCCCACCATCCCACCGCCAGCAATAGCGGCCCTCGTCACTCGAGCCCAACAGCCCCCTGCACAGCCGCAACCATCGCGAGCCAACTGTGGCAGCCGTGCGCCGCTGTCCACCACCGATGTCACCGACCATGGCCTCCTTCCTCCTCCGTGTGCAATCCCACGGACGATCATGCCCTCCTCGAGACGCCTTTTGTGAACCACCAGCTCCTCCTCCGCCTTCCCTTCTTCCACGTCGTCGTCTGTGCCCTTCCTCCCTTTGTCCCCCACTTGTGCAACGGCCCAGACCCAACAGCAAGACCGGCCCGGTTCCCCTGCCTCCCCCAACCCCACCTCCTCCTCCTCTTCCCCCCTCTCTCATGAGCATCTCCCCCCCCCCCGGTCTGTACAGTGCACCAACACCCAGACGAGCGCGGACCAGGGCGCACTGCACCGCTGTCCACCTCGGCCTCCTGCAGCAGCCAACGCAAGAGCAACAGCAGCATAGCCCAGTCAGCCACTCCAAGAGAGGCCCAAACTGGCCCAGATCGGTTGGGCCCGTTTTGTCCCACATCAAAATTTGGATCTTCCAAGCATGCCCTTGACGCAAGCACATACAAAGTTGTCTTCAACCCACAAACTTTTCCTCTTCCTCAAGACCTAGTGTAGGGTCGGGCAACGCCAGAATTTTAGTACCAGGGGGGCAACTTAATCTTTCTGCTAATATTATTCTGTCATTCTGATGCAACTAATAATCATATAAAAAATGCAATAATTGTATACTACTGTAATAAAACAAGACTAAAGAGAAAAGAATAAAGAATGGATAATGGTTTGGATTAGTGTTTTAAAAAATGGATCGAACCTGCCAGTAAGACCAGACAAAATGAATCATAAACTGTTCAGTCTTATTCATCAAAAAATTGAACAAAAACTAAACAGATGGAGTGAAATGGCCAAAAAATGATTGTTTTGATTTGGTTTATATGACAATGGGGTTCCTCAAAGTCATAGACTCATTTCTATTTGAGTCTTTGTATGAAAATGGACTCCCTCACTCTAAAATAAGGGCTCTCTCCCCCACTCCCAATTCTCTCGGTGTCCCTCACCCTCTCACATTGTTCTCTCTCCAGAAGGTGACCACAGCAAGCCACGTGCGCAACACTCGCACGCTGTGCAGGGCACCTCGACCCTCCCTCCCCTACCTCCACCCCGCTTCTCCTTCACCGTGAACAACAGTCATGGCTACAGCAGTTGCCCCTCTAAAGCCACGACCCGCTGTGTAAGTAGCAAGTAGCAACAGCAGCAGTAGCCCCTTCTGCCCTTGCGGCACCCAGCACCATTGGCCCCAGCTAGCCAGCCACAGCCTCCCCAACCACCGCCGCCTCGCTGTTTCAGCCTGCAACGGCAACCCCAACCACCACCGCCAGCCACATCAACCCACAGCAGCCTTAGCCAGACCAGGCCAGCCGGTGTTGCCTCGATGCTTTGAGACATTGCCGCCATCGACAAGGTCTTCGTCGTCACCAGCACCTCCGCCGACTCCGGTTTCGTCGTCATCATCCACGTTGCTCAACTTGTCAACCAGCCATGTTCACCTCCCTCTTAGTTTGCTTCCCCCTGCGACGGGTGGGTTGTCTATTGTACCACAAGTGTCGCCGCCTCACTAGTTCAGCTAGCAGTGGCGACCCCAACCACCACTGCCGGCCACGTCAACCAACAGCACCCTTAGCCAGGCCAACCTAGCCAGCATTGACACAATGCTTCGAGAGATCGTCGACGTCGACGAGCTCTTCATCATCACCAGCACCTCCGCTGACTCCGATTCCGTCATCATCCCAGTTGCTCAACCTGTCAACCGGCCATGTTCCCCTGCCCACCTAGTTTGCCTATTACCCCCCTGCGAGGGGGGGCTGTCTACTGTACCTTTCCCCTTTCTTTCCCGCTTTTTGGGGACACGGCCGCCAAGTGCTCATCTCCCATGCACCACGTAGAGGTATGCATCTCTTCCCTTCCTCAGCACTTGCTTTACTAGTATTTGTTTAATCTGCTGCCGATTGTGAGGTAGGGAATCTAGCCAGTGTTTCAGTTCACTACTGGTTTGTAAGTGCAAGACCCCAGTTCCAAAGGTTCCATGTAGACCTTGTCTGTGGAGTTGCCTAACCCTATACTATGGTAGTTCCTCAACTACCGCCGGTCCCACGTTTCCCCACTCCAAGGGACAATTACTCGATAGGCTTCTTGTTATTAGGCATTATCATCCTACTAGTCCTATTGTGCACATCATCTGTGCATTATTGTTTCTTATATTATTGATTGTTGATCTCGAGTCCCATTAGGCATTGTCCATTTTCGTTACTTTGTCCCACATCATTTCCCCACAAGATGTCTCCGCCACTGTGTAAGGGTACATATGCATTTCTTCCGTCAAGTTATCATCAAAGAAGGTATTCTTTACATCAAGTTGAAACAACTTATGTGAAAATTGGACAAATATAACCTCCACAGACTTAAATTTGCCACATGTGAAATGTTCCCAAGTAGTTCAACCCCTTAGGTTTGCGTGAACCCCTTTGACATTAGTCCTGCTTTACACCTTTTTACTGGACTGTAAGTTGTACTTGATTGTATACACCCATTTAAGACCAGCTAGGTTCTCCTCCCCCCCCCCAAGATGACTATAGATTCCCGAGCCACATTCTTCCCAAGGGCTCCCATCACTTCCTCCTTGGCTTTTACCCACATAGGATTCTTCACAGCTTCTGTAAAACAAGTTGGTATCAAGGAAGCATGGAATGCAAAACCGATCAATCTAGATCAGAATCGGCTGATTCATATTGGAATCACCAGGTGGTGATCTGGGTTTGAAGCTGAACCCCCTCAAAATCTAAAAATGTAAGTGGAATCGGCTGAATCAGTCCGGACTGGACCGGAATCAGTGGAATCAGTCCAATACAATTTTTCCCTGATTTGTTTTCCTGATTTCGTCTAATCAGTCTTGACTCTTGACTGGTAGAATTCATGTAAAGTCATAAACGAACGGCACTCCCTTATTTAAAATGCATTTTATTTTTTTCATATGATACAATTATATCTTTTTGTATCTTTACATTTATGTCAAGAAAATGTAACGACCAACCAACTATACTTTTATCATCATCATCATCATCATCAGAGCCTTATCCCAATTAATTGGGGTCGGCTACATGAATCATGTTCCGCCAAAGATTTCTATCAAGTGCAATATTCATATTTAAACTCAAGGAACTAAAGTCATTCTTAATAACATCGCACCATCTCATTTTAGGCCTTCCTCGAGCTCTTTTACTAGCATCTACTAAGATTTGGTCACACCTTTTAACCGGCGCTGAGTTAGGACGACGAAACACATGTCCAAACCACCTGAGTCTATTTTCTCTCATTTTACTATCAATTGGAGCTATCCCTACGTCCTTACGGATGCGCTCATTCCTAATCTTGTCTTTCTTAGTCTTACCACACATCCATCTCAACATCCTCATCTCTGCTACACACATTTTGTGGATGTGTTCCTTTCGTACTGCCCAACACTCGGTACCATATAACAAAACAGGTCTCACATCCGTTCTATAAAACCTCCCTTTGAGTTTCACAGGCATACGACAATCACAAAGGACACCTGATGCACTTCTCCATCTTAACCAGCCTGCCTTAATCCTATGTGTAACGTCATCATAAATCTCCTCATTCTCTTGTATGATAGACCCTAAGTATCAAAAACTACTACTCTTCGGAATGTTATGTCCATCATATAGGACCACGTCTTCCTGAACCACTCTCCCATTACTAAAATTACAGTGCATAAACTCTGACTTACTCCTACTAATTTTAAAACCTTTAGACTCCAAGGCAAGTCTCCAACGCTCTAACTTAGCATTTAGAGTATCAATACTCTCATCAATAACCAACTATACTTTTATATGATACATTATATCTTTATATTTATATCTTTTTGTATCACTTCTATAATCATATTTTAATTTTTCTAGATGCCTACATTATTCTCATTTTCCCTGACTTTTCTTTTTTGTTTTTCCTATTATTAAGATTTTTTAATATTTTTAATCAGCCCAATCCAGGATCGGCCTGTCTTCCAGCAGATCAGTCGTTTCCACTTATCTGATCGGGGATTGGATTGGGTTCGGGTACGTCCGATCCAGACCTCTGATCCGAGTTTGTTTTCCATGCAAGGAAGAGGGCAAAGTAGTCAAGAAAGAATAACAATCAAAACAAAGATGTGAGTAGCAAACATATTTGGAGATGGGATGTCTAGGATATTCGCTTATCCCCTTCCTAACAACAACTGGAAGGTTAAGAACTAGGTCTAGCTTACAAGCAGCATGGAAGGAAAGGTAGAAGTATTGTCTCCAGGCGCCAACTTAGCATTCAGCACCTTCATGTTTGGTGATCCATCAGAGTTTTCTTCTCTTGCCTCTTTCACCTTGAGTAGGTAATAACCTGCCTATCAGCACTTCCAGCGGTAGCATCAATGTCTTCCTCACAAGTGGAGTTATTTGCGGCAAGCCTGACGTAAAAGCCTGATTAGAAGTGTCTACAGAAGCAATGAAAGAGAGCACATTTGGCTATGTGCAAGACTTCAGAGGTTCTTGTAAGCCAAGATGATCCCCCCACCCCGCGGGATAAGACTAACTCCAAAAACATAACATCCTTGAGGGCATATTTATTCTCTGTTCGGGGATCCAGTCGGTTGTAACCACTTTCGGTGGGAGAGTACAAAGGCAGAGTCTTGTTGACTCTAGGATCAGGATGTTGGAAAATCACACGAGGACAAGGATGGCAGTACCAGTTTTAATCTCAGTTTCGGCCCTGACCGAAATCGAAACGTACCGGTTTCGGTTTCGATTTCAACTGAAACCGGCCGAAATATGTTCAAAGCATTCAAAAAATCAAAAAAAATCAAATAAATCAATAAATCAAAAAGTAGAAAAAAATAGAAAAACTTAAAAAACCAATGAACATTCATTTGAGTGTGAATAAATTGGATTAAGTGCTAGAAGTAGACATTAGACGTGTTAAACTAATATTCTTGAGTACATGATAAGCATGAAGTGGGTTCAAGTGATACTATAAGTATTACAAACATAATAAATGTTACAAAAATTAAATGATCCTTATCCAAATGATGAAGCACTAATATGGATAATAGCTAGAAGAACCTTCTCCCTTATCATCTGGCTTCTAATATTGATACCCATAAAAAAACTGCATATTCTGTATACTCACTGTAACCAAACAATGATGCAACCAAGTCCTGCATTCCTCTTTAGATCCCTCTTAGAATATAAGGTTGTTGACTTGATTAGAATCTAGAATTAACATGAGAAGCAGAACCTTAAGGATGAGAAGAGAATGCTAACCCATAACTGCTACTGACTAAAACTGGATACTCTGATGGAATTGGAATACTGACTGATGGCCCCACCCATACATGCATGTTTCGTGTTGGCCACCTCCATAACCTGATGGAAGTCCATATTGGTTCTATGAATCATGTCCTCCTTCACTATGACTATATCATTTGCCCATGTCAGTGTGGAATGGGGAAGTAAGTGCATACATGCCACCGTCAATAGTAGCACCTGCAACTGCACTGAGATCATCATCAAGAAACCAATCGCCTTCTAACATTTGGCTCTGTTTTTTCTCTTTTGGTGTGATAATTTCATTCATGTTTTAAAAAGTCATTTTTCCCTTGACGTGTGCCTCACATAAATTTACTTCAACTGCTCAATTGTCGGGTCCTATCGAGCAGCTACACTAGACCTCTCAAACATCTCATGCACTGATGTACTTCTTCTTAAAGATGGAGGTGGTTTGATCATTCTATGAGTGACTGGCCTGCTATCTGATTCTTAGTGTCTAACTGGCTCCAACTCAGACTGCTGCTCAGTGTCGTCAACAATCAAAGGTGCTTCCTCTATCTGGTGCACATGAGTCTCTCTGGCCCTATTTGTTGGTCTTCTGAATTCTGGATCCCTTGGCTCATCTTCATCTAATATACCCTATGCCCATATTCTGTCATCAACATAAAAAACGGGCTCATCAACCTGCTCTCATACCTCAACCCAAGACTACAAGAGATTATCATCATCAAATAATGCGTCCACATCAATTTATAGAGTTGTATCATCTGCAACGAGTTTGTCCCTCAACTTTTGTCTCAACTTCATATTCTTTATTCTCAATCTCAAGTTGTAGTGGCAGGAAACCAATTTTTCTAATTGTTCAACCTCTAGCCGATTGCGAGTCTTTGAGTGTATAAGACTAAACGTGCTCCAATTTCTTTCACATTGACTTACTGATGTTGTTTGATAGAGCACCCTAATTGCAATGAAAGCCAATGCATTACTGCCCAAATCTCTATTGTTCACCGTTATCCACCATTCAATTGTTCCACCAACCATAAACAAATAAATGTAAGATGTAAATAAAGATGAATTCTCCATGATATACTAATACATATTGACTCAATTTAAGCACAAAGACTTAGTAAAGCTGGACTCGCTCTTCCCACAGTGTATTACAATTGTGAGTCAGAATATGTCCTAGTCCTCATTCTATAATTGTTCAGCTATAAGGATAAAGTAATAGATTAACATAACTACTTAAGTAAATTCTTTACGTCTTATTGATAAAATCAATAAAGGCCAACCTCTACCTCGGCATGAAGTCTCTTTTCTGGTGTCATCGATAAACGACTAAAGACTTTTAAAGTGCCTTGAAACACCTCACCATCAACATTTGCATTGGCATTGAACATAAATTGAAGGTTGAGAAAATAACCTACATTTGTGTATAGTTAACTAAATGTTAGATGTAAATTAACCTAAAAAAATGAACTTTATATCGATACAATTAATCACTCAACAACTGCATGCAATTCATGGTGTAATGTGTTGCCCCATCTGTGGTCAATAATTTTTCACCACCTTCATATTATCTTAGAAGGGATTTCTACAACTCTCAGTTGGCACGGTCCATGGCCTCGTACAGATATCCCATATCATTTTTCTCAGCGCCATCCACCATTCTTAGGACCTTCACGAAAGGTGTGACTACTTTCATGTACCGTGAGGCCCTGGCCCAGAATTTGTTGTCTTCGACGATGTAACAGATATCCAAATAATCCATCTGAGCATCAACATTATATTTGTCTATGTATTCCCGCATGACATTGTGATACATGAAAGATTTGAGCTCATTCTTATACCTATGCAAAGACTCCAAAAAAAAAGAAATTTGAATCAAATACGGATGATATCTACAAGGATAAAGTAGACAGAATTGAGCTCATTTTTATACCTGTGCAAAGACACCAAAGAAATGAAATTCGAAACAAATTTGGTTGACCCTCCACGGATGATATCTCGCCCCCCACTAGCATGCTCTCTGAACATGTTCAACATCCTAGGATGGCCATAAATATACTAACTACTAAGTGATTTTTTTATGCCCTCTCAATTGTCTTCTTCACATTATTTTTCTTCCTAATGTCTTCAAGTATCAAGTCCAGAAAATGTGCGGCACATGGGAGCCAATATAAATGCCATCTCCAATTTGGAGAATATTGTCCTCTCCAATTATATCTACCATCTTATCATCAAATGAAACAAATAATTTACATTCTTTTCATAATTTGATGCATCAATTGATTTCACAAAGATTGTACCTTCGATGTAATAAACTAGAAAGTTGATTATGGACTTCTTCGTGACACCAGTCTAACCATCACACATAATGGTACATCCTCTCTCCATCCAGATATTCTTGAAACTTTCAACCCACTGATAGAGCTCCTCAACTTCTCCCTCAAGGCCACGCCCGTATATGTCTCGACGTGATGAGGCCTTCAAGTCAGGGCCAGCATTTGCTATGGCATCTAGCATAGGCTGAAAATATTCTGATTCAACTGCATGTGCAGACACACCTGCATGGAAAAATCACTTGCAAATAGTTTTAAATGCAAGCCCTACAACTTCAACTGATTTTTTGACCCCTATCAATACTTGCTTGATTTTTGGTTGTGTAGCACTTTACCTTCTGTGCAGATAGCTGTCCATGGAGCCTACTCTCTGCGGGGCTGCACTAGTGTTAGGACGTCGTGCAGCTTGTGCTACACCAGTTGTACTGAAGTATGTCCCTAAACCTATCGGCGCTTTTCCTTTCCTTCGAGCCGCTTGTTCACGCTCTAATACTTCAGTCAGCTCTGGATCTAAATCCTCAGTGCCTTCCTCATCATCATCATCCCTCCTTCCACTTCCACCCGAAATCTACTCAATAATTTCAGCCTGATCTTCAGCCCCTTGTTGCATCCTCTTTTTTGCCCAGAATACACTGGCGCATTTCTTCTCGGATCTCTCGAGGACATCTGTCGCATTGTTTGACCTCTCCTCTTACCGCTGCCAAATGTTGCTTTCCTCTATTAATTCTGCCATGTATCTCCTTACCACAATAATTAAATTTCACTTTTCTTCTTCCAGCATCAACTAAGGAGAGGTGGGTCCACCCCGGATCGTCCTACCCTTGCTACTCCCGACCTTATTCACGTCTACCCATGATGCTTTATTAAGACAGTCAAAGACAAATGGTTGTAAGTACAATGAAAAAATACAGTGAAACATAATTAAGCTTCAAATTATGCTGAATTGAGATAATTAGCCAAAAGCCCCAATTGTTAACCACTAATTAAGGTCACCTTTAGGGATTTTGCCTAATAACCCTTCATTAAATGCAATTAGCAATATGCTCCCACCCTAAATTATTCAATGAAACTTAATTGAGTTTCAATTGACCCAAACTTAACCTAATCTAACAAAAACCCCAAATTTAAATAACTAATTAGGCCTTAATTTGGATATTTACCCTAAACACTCTTCATTAAATGCAATTAGCAACATGCTCTCGCCCGAACATATTCAATGAAAATTAATTGAACTTCAATTGACACTATATTAACCTACTCTAACAAAAGCCCCAAATTTAAATACCTAATTAGACCTTAATTTGGAGAATTACCCTAATTACTCGACATGTAATACAATTAGTAGTATGCTCTCACCCTAAAATATTTAATGAAACTTAAATGAACTTCAATTGACGTTAAATTAACCTAATTAGACAAAAGTCCTAAATAAAAATCATTAATTAGACCTTAACTTGGGGATTTACTCTAATTACTCGACGTCTAAAATAATTAGCAATATGCTCCCGCACAAAAACATTCAACGAAGTTTAATTAAGCTTCGAATTCATGCTAAACTTACCTAATTAGACAAAAGCCCCACATTTAAATCGCTATTTAGGCCCTAATTTGAAGATTTAACATATTTAACATGTGAAAATTAATATATTGAAGAGAACCTTACCTACAACAAAAAAACTATCAAAACAAGAAAAAAAACAAAAACTTACAAGATCTTTAAGGAATATACGGTACTCGACACAGCAAGAAACGGCGGCGACTGCGGCTACACGCTGTAAATAGCATAAAACGGCGGCGGCGGCGACCGCAACGGCGGCGGCGGCGACAACAAGCCCCTCCACCTGCGACAGCAAGCTCCTGGACCTACAACCCCTCAAATTCTAAGATTTGAGGGGAGGGCAGAATTGAACTCCCCTCTTGAGGGGAGTTCGCGTCCGATTTCGGGCAAAACGAGCGAAATCGGTTTCGATTTCGCCCAAAACTAATAAAAAAATATTTTTTGAAGTTTCAAACCTGCTACAGTGAGCAGATCCGATCTCGTATCGGTTCGGTCCGAAACGTATTGGTTTCAGCCGAAACTACCAACCTTGCATGAGGACGCTAACGCCAACAATATGGATGCTGACATCAAGGTTTGTAGAACCAGGATCAGAAATCGGCCGGTTCAAGGGTTCAAGGAATGGTCCCCTAATACTTAGTATTAAGGTTTTGCAAAAAAAGGAATACAATGATTACCGAGGTTTAAACCCTAATCTCACCAAATCAAGTGAGATTTAAACCCCAATTTCAAAGCAATTTAAACCTTAATACCAAAGGCCGACTTTGATAAACGAATAAGGTCGGTTAGGGGTGGACCAGGGTGGCGTATTTGCCTTGTTCGGCTTTGATAACCAAGTGCCTTAACCGGGGTCGAGCGGGGGTTTTCGCCTTATTCGGCTAACGAAGCATTCACGGGGAGGGAGTCGATTGCCATAACCAAGGTCGGTCAAGGCAAGCACGATACCCCAAGTATGCCACCCACACTTAACCTACCCTATTACCGAAGATGCCCAAAGAGATTCAAGCCCTAATAGGATATTTAAAGCTAGTCTCATTTAAATTGATTCATGTTTATAAGTTTTTTCCTCTTTTCTAAAAAAGTTCACATTTTCTGTATTTTTATAAGGACCGGCCGCTCTGGCCCTAGAACCAGCTGAACTGAATCGGTGACCTCCAATCCCGATCCGGTTGAGGCAGGTCCGCTCCGGACTGGCCGGTTCCGCAAACCATGGCTGACATTAGCATCCAACTTGGAACTGAAATTGCTGGAAAAGGAAACCTTTTGAACCAGTTAAATAAGGGGCAGAAACCAGCTTAAACTGCTTCTTAAACCAGTTAGAAAACAAGTGACATACTCCCTTGCTGAGAGCAAACCTGTCCTCAAAATGGGACGATGCACCGTTACTTAAATGGATCCACCTTAATAGGTATTGGATCCATTGTATTAAGTGCCTTATCGGTTCACCTCGACCCAGCTTTCTCTGTAATCACATAGGATGACGAGAAACCCTAATGCTCACGGAAGAATCAGTGGACGACCAGCAGCAACAGCCAACAATATGTGCTGCTGAAGGCTGCTGATAGAACTAATGACAAAGGCTGATGATTGTGGCAGCATTATGGCAAAGGCTGCAACCATCTAGGGCAACTATGACAAGGGAATGGCCAGCCAACAATGGCCAATGCTTATGGTGTTGCCAGAGGCCTTCGAAAATAGCAACATGAGCCACAGGCAAGAGCGGCACCAACAGTGGCCTCCTACAGTTAGAATGGGCAAAAAGTCAAAGCAGGAGTGAATGCAGCTAGCAAAGTGCAGCAGCCTCTACTGATACCAACAAGGAGCACAATGACAGGCCAGCTGATGGTCTTGGCGACATGAGAGGCACATAACAGCATCAATGACGGTGAGAGTACACAACACTAGGATGACACAGCAACAGCAACAACACAAGTGACCAATGGCATAAATAAAAGCAGACAAGCAACAAGAATCTGAATACGCACAGGTAGTCATAACCACAGAGATGATGCAATCTAGATGAGAACAACTTGGCTCCAAGACCATGTTAGAAGTCGAACCGGAAGGAATACTCTATCTTCATTGATAGAGGCAATAGCCCAATATATATACGAGGCAGTACAGCATCCTCTATTGTTGTATGAGCTGCTACACCTAAATACAATATATGTATAAATCCTATACAACCAGGACATTATATATAATGATGTGTGTCACCACACATCAATACAGTACTATATACATAATACTTAACAGACTCAATACTCTAAGGAGAAGAACTATAGTAATTATTGAGTTTAGGTCTTGTCATGTTGACAAAGATATTGATATTTAAGTTATTTCATTATTCCACCATAGAATGTACCACTTATTGGGCATTTTAGTCCTCCGTTTAACATTTTTCTCGAAATAGTAGATTAGCTAACAATTTGTTTAACACTAGAAGACCATAGTTATCAAGGTGCAAGCATGGACGACTCTTAGGGTGGACGCTCTTGCATCTTATTGGTCCCCGCACCTGCCACCCATCTAGGTGGTCCAAGCTGTCCAAGTAGCCGGTTTATCCACGTTTCAAAAAAAGTCGCCTGTTTATCCAGCCCACTAAACGGGAACCATGTCAGATCAATTAAGACAGATAAAAGCACCTGACCTGACCCCATTTTCCATAATTCGCTGTTTGCCCTTCCCCCCTCTACCCCACACTCCCCTAGGCCCACTTTGATATTGGATTAGGATAGGGGCGGGGTGGCTTACCCCAGGTGGCGTGCCCGCCCCCTATCCTAACCCACCCCGGTTCCCCCATTCCACCTCTTTCATGCGAATGAGAAAACCCAACCTTATCCCTATCCGACCCCGGTTAAGTCAAAATGACCCAAACTAGAACAACTCACCCGACCCCGGTTCCACCATCCTAACCGGGCTTATTCCATTATCAAAGTGGGCCCTAGGGTTCCCCCCCTTTATGCCCACTGTCCACTGGAAATCTACCATTACTTATCAGCCATTATACTCCCCTCAATGACCATGTACACACTTCCAAAATGCCTTCCATTGGATGCCTCTCCAGCCATCCTCCACCTCTAGCTGCCCCTTGGAGATGCCCATTGGCCAAGTCCACTCACAGGGAGCTCCTCCTCTCTCTTATACAGTCATACATCAGACAACTATCTGCGAACTGACTGCCTGATCTCATCCTCTTTCTTGCTATCCCACCCACTACCACCCATCTCCCTCATCCTCTCTTGCTCTCCCCACCTTTTATATTTCACTGTCTGTAAGAGTGCAACAGAATGGAAATTCAATAACTTCAACTCTAACATTTTGATTGTCATGCTTCTCTTACATATTTAAATTTAGGGGATTTTACATTTCAATTTCTGCAATCTTGCCTAATTACAAGCATATCCCTGTCATCTCGATATTCCTAAATGAGCCCCTGAAATCTATCGTCAATTCAAAATAAGTCCCCGTCGTTAACTTTTTAACATTGGACTATTGGAGTAACATAGCATTAACTTAAGTCTAGTTAGTATAAACTACAGTCATAAATTTACCTTCTTGTCCTCACTTTCTGAGATTAAAAAAATGTGAGAGAAAGAGAGACCCCTCTGACACTGGCACCCCAGCCGGCAGAGGGAGGTATAGAAAGCAGAGAGGGTGAGAGATGAGCAAAGAGAGAGGGAGCACTCGGAAACCCCCTCGAGCATTCAGCGAGACCTGCTAGAAAACCTTCACAATCACATTGTGGTACTTGTCAGAGTTGAGAGTCAGCCGCTCCATGTCCTCTGTACAACCGATCCCATTTCTTTCATCTCCACCATCAACTCCTGGAAGTCATGCAGGTCCAGCAAGCACTACATCGCGAAGCTCTCTAGGCTCCTCCCCCTCCTCTCCTCCACCACCAACACCTTCTTCCTAGCCTTTCTCTTCTTCAATGATCGCCGCCCATGGGAGCTAAGCCCTCACTGTGCTCCTTTGTCTCATCCTGCCGCTGAATGAGGACCTCTGGGTGCCCCCACACTGGACCTTGGATGCCGTTACTGGTCAAGAGGGCTGGTGACAACAACCCTTCTCCCTCCTGCCCAAGATCCTCCAGTCACATTTCCCGGTGGGGGCTCTATGCGCTGGTTTTACGCATGCAAAGACAAAGACTTTGGGCAGAGAAGGGCCCTCCACTGTTGTTCTTCTGCGGCCACTCAGTGGCCCCCTCTAGGGAGCAGCTTTGGATCCCCACCTCAGGGGCTTGTCCTCCTCTTCACAAACACACACACACACACACACACACACACAGATGTGCAACATGAAGTTTGGTCATTTCATTATACAAAAGGAATATTCCAAGGGATCACTCTTTTTTGAAATGTCTACCAATCACATGGACTTATTTGAAGTAATGACAGATTTTAGGGACTTAGTAACATTGAGAAGACATGGATATATTGGGAATTAGGTGAAATTACAGAGACTAAATGTAAAAATCAGTTAAATTTATTAGCTATTTCATTGTATTGATGCTTCCTTCCAATTTTAAAGTTAGCGCGATGTTAGCAAGTTATGATGCATTTGGATATCGGCTTCATGGGGGGGGTTAGAGAGAAGAGATCCCAGAGAAATCTCGGGAGATCAAGAATGGTGGCCAGAGATGCAAGTATAAAAGAAATTAGATGCATACATTGTACATGCACACTAGCAAACAAAGATGACACAAAATGAGAAAACTTATATTCAAACATCAACTAAATGATTAAAGAAGAACATAAATCAATTGGAAGCATTGTGTAATTCTATTTTATGTGGTAAGTGGAGACTTCATATCCCCTCTGAATATTGTATCGTGTTTTGTTTAGTGAGTAGCGGCTTTTGCTACCTTCCAAAAAATGGCTCAGAATTTTTCAAAAAACAAAAAGCCATGATGTAACTGAATCAATGTGTGTATTCTCGACTTGTGCAAATAAAGAGTTTTTACAGAAAGGAAGGAAATAAATCAGTAACTGAAATAAAAAATACAGAGTAATCAAACTGTGATGTAACCTTAGGTTCTCTAGTAATAAAAATAAAAACAATTCACTTTCAAAAAAGATAATAATAAAAAAATAACAACAAAAAGAACAATAATATGTGAGGAAACAAAGATTCTTTCAATAGTCTATTTCTGTCATCAACTGTATTGCAATTAAAAAAATGGAAAGACAACCATGAACAAGCTATGTGCTAGTGACTGCAGAAAAAAAGACTTTCTGGCATCAACCGTATTGAAATTGAAAGAATTGGAAAGACAACCAGGAACAAGCTATGTGCTAGTGACTGCAGAAAAAAAGACTCACATAAATTAAACTCCTCCCAAATGGTCTAACATGCCGATCAACTTGTCTACGAAGCTGCTGTTTTCCCTCTTTCCAAGCTGATATTGTGTGAGTCTCAAGTTCTTCCTCAGTCAGATTTGAGGCATGGTTTCCAAGCTACAGTAATAGAAAAGGGAAAAGAGGCATGCCCATAATGTAATTAAATATGAATGGCAACAGAAAAAATAAGAATCCAAAATACAATAAAAAGAAACAAAAAAGAAAATATGCTGGGTTCTTTCACATTGTGGTCAACAGATTCAGCAAAGAAAAACATAACAATTTATGAACATTTTGGCTCCCACAACAATAAAACGTAATTAGGAGGATTACACTAAAGAGTTAACTTCCAGACACATCATCATCCAATCATTAGCCCATATAGTCACTCATTTAAGAACTTGATCTGTTTTCAGGCATGTTTTGTGGGAGAGCAAGGCCACTCAACATGAGGCCCAAATCAGGACATCTAGAAATAAGTGCTGGAAGAAAAAGAAGGTAGGTTGAGAATGGAGCATTCTGAAACTCCTTTTCCAAGAATAAATAGACATTAAAGGTCCACCCCTCTATATCAGACACATATTTAAAAGAGATAGACCAGAAGCAAGCACAGCCAAATGCCTGTAGTTAACAGATGCATTACTTGTGACAATCAAAAATGGAATTAACATAATCAGATAATCTCCTTAGTTGACCACACGAAAGTCTTGTTATGGCAAGTCTAGAGGTTACACCGAGAGAGAGAAGCACAAGGCAATCATGGTCAATAATGATAGAGTATACTAAACAAATTATGTCTACATTTTTTCTTTATTTGGGAGTGCACAAATTTTAACATACAGAAGTGATCAGTAGATTTCTTGCAAACTGCCATGTCACCTTGAATGGAAGCTTATACATAGAGAAAAACAAGCATGAACTTGGATGAGCAACATAAAAAGGAATATTCGAGGACCAGTCTCCCCAAAGAAAAGTGCCTTCAAAATTGGAAAGTAACCCTTCCTAGTCATAAGCAACAAAATTCTGACCGAGCCGCAAGGACAAAAAGTTTTGATAGTCACTTCAAGCAAAGAAAACTGTGTCATTATCGAACAATCTTTTACAATAAAATCCATGAAGTTTTTTGCCCCAGCAATCCCTTCGTCACATCCCCAAAGGACAATGTCAAAACACTTATCAAAGAAACTAAACTCCCCAAATATTAAATCCCTGCAATCCACAAAGAGCAGCAAATGAGAGCCAAACCTGACCATGCTCCATGATCTGCAGGTCCCCCACTTTTCTCAAACCTCAAACTTGTTCCCATGACCAATGGTAACCACGAGCCTCCTTGCCTCCAAGCAAACCCCACGTAGTGGCCTCCACACAAAATTTTGGAAAAAGCATTTAAAAGTTAAAACTACTCTGAGATACCAATCTTGGAGCTCTAACCATCTTTAAAACAAATAATGCCCACATGTCCCCCCTCGCATTTCACAAAGCAATCTTCATGGCTTTGAGCCTATTATGCCCCTTTCCAAAGGTATTAATCACCTCCAATTTTGTCTGCAGTATATCAACCAACAGAATTAATATAAAAGAATATATATCTGTTCTCCCGTTTTCCTCTTCCTCTAAATCCCTCCAACCATGAATCCTTCACCATAGGTTTTGAAAACCAATGACCACCATTTGATTAACAACCGGAAGACAAGCAGAAAAAAGTATGGTTTCTCTGGTAAGATGGGACCTGTGACCATGTTTTGGCTCAGTTTCATTCTACTAAGATATTGGTGTGCGAAAAAAATGAACACAATCAAACAAATGGACATACTCATATTTGTCCCTTGGCACCAACTCTCTCTAGCCTTTTCTAGAGAGAAAAGCTCTGGGGGAAGGCGTGTGTTCAGGTTCATGTTCCACCTCCACTCGCCGGGGTTCGCCTCTGGCGGAGGCGGCCGTCGTGAGAAGGGACGGGTTGCCAGCCACCCTCCCACCTGCTTCAACTGTGGCCGCCGTGGCCACATTAGGCATTTCTGCCAGCAGCAGGGTTCACGTTATGCAGGGCTTCCAACAGGCAGGGGGGGACCGTTCCTGCTTGGAAACTCTCAAGTCTTTTCCACCGATGTTAGGGCGGGCCAGCAGGAGGTGCTGTGACATAGGATAGCTCCTTGTGGAGGCCTTGCAAGGCAGACGGGAGTGGCTAAGGAGGTGTCTCTGCGTAGCCATGCTCGAAGGGCAGGTGGTGGCAAAGGAGGTCCAGAGCCGTCTGGTAGAGGCTTCCGGTGGCGGCTGGGAGTCCTGAGGATCACTTCCTCCTCTTTTCTGGCAGTGGGGGAAGAGGAGAGCGTCGTCGGCAGGATGGCGGAGGTGGGTCGTCTTACGGTCGGCAAAGCCCTCATCCGGCTTTTGCGGTGGTCGGATGCAAGAGGCACTTTCCCCAACCTGCCGATGAGAAGGTGTCGGGTCATCTTAGAGGGGGTCCCGCTCTATCTCTGTGACGAGGGGGGTGTGGCTTTTATGGCAAGAAGTTTTGGTCAAGTGGAGCCGACAGCTTGGGCTTCTCTCCTACGAGTTCTCGTACATCGGTCATTGCCGTGGTTCAGGTGGCGAGTCCTCAATCATTCCAGCAGTCGTCACGGTGTTCCTTGACGGTGTCCCAATGGTCATCCGAGTGTAGCTGCTTGAGGAGGTGGCGGTGCCGGCATCACAACTAGGGCATCAGGCCCCCTGTCCGGAGGTAGGAGACGGCCGGTCCACGAGAGTTTTGGCAGTCGATTTGAATTGAAATCAGCCGCCTTGCAGCGGTCAACCGGGGCTAGACCGGTCCGGTCTGGGCTCTTCAAAGGATGGTTCGAGTTCGGGTGTTGGTTTGTAGCAGGCTAACGGGCCAAGCCCAGCCCGATATCGGAGTGGGCTATTGGAGCAGCCTAGCAGGCCTTCGGAGCAGGCTAACAGAACAGGAAACTTACCCGAGGCTCCGTTTCATGGCGGGCCGTCAAGACCCACTATGGGTCGTCTCCCCCGCCCGATAGCGCCGGAGGAGTGTCTGCAACAGCGGTGCCAAGGTCCGTCGGGCTTCACCAGTCAGCTCATCATTAGCTTTCTCTCACCGTCGATAGATCAACTTCCAGCGGTGGGCTCTGCTCTCCTGTGCGGCCTAGACAAGGGGGCAAGGGCAGCAACTGGCAGCAGTTGGTGGGACAAAAATAGAAGTAATGGTCGTGGGCTCGCCGGAAGCGGGGCCTAGGGAGGCGGTGGCTATCAGACCCTCCTTTCTCCACAACCGACCCTCCAATCTGGCAATATTCAACGAGTCATGCTGGCCTATCGTCCTTCCGCAAGCTACCAAACATCTACGGGTGCCATAAAGGCTTCGCCGATTGTGGCGCCAGAGGCTGGTGGTCCATGCGATTCAGGGCAGCAAGAGCTGGTCAACATGTTCGTTTTTGAAGACCCTGCACACACGGCGAAGGCACAGTTATTTGAAGATGGGGTTCTTCAATCGAGGAACCAACCCTGTCGACCTTACCAGAGGGGGCGGTGACTCTCATCACAACAGGGGGGAGCAGAAGAGGAGATACTACATGACGAGGGAGGAGGTGCGGGAGATGATGGCGACTGCTCAAAAAATGCTGGAGGAGCAGGTGAGGGAGATGGCCGATCAAGTGGATATCTCCTTTGAAGCAGGGGCTAGGAAAAATGTGAGAGAGGTATATACCAATATCTGTAAGAGGTGGTGTGCGGCAATCCTGCAGGAGGAAAGGGCTCAGCAGAGGGGAGTGAGAGAGGAGGTAGGCGAAGGGGAGGTGAGGGATTGCACTGCCACTCTATGAGGATTGTCTCATGAAATGTGAGACGTTTGGGGGGGGGGGCAGAGAAGAAGAGGGCGGTCAAGGAGTTGGTGAGGAGATATAAGATTGCTATTCTTTGCATTCAAGAAACCAAGAGTTGAGTGTCTTATGAGGGAGTTAGTGGGTGCTAGACTCTCCAGAGGTGTTCCTTCTCCGGCAGAGGAGAGGTCGAGGGGTATCATGATCATTTGAAACACATATGAGGTTGATGAGGTGTTAGTCAATAGGTACATTAGCAGGTGGGTCATTTCTCTTCATTTCACTTCAGTGAATGACAACTTCTCATGAGACTTCACCAAGGTGTAAGGACCACAGGAGAGAGAGAAGAAACGTCTTCTTTGGGAATAGTTGATCAGCCTACATCTCTCTTCGGGAAGGCCTTAGTGTATGGGAGGGGATTTCAATTTGGCGACGGCCCCGTGAGAGAGATCAGTGATATTGTTCACACTGGAAACATGGATGACTTCACTGCCTTCATTGAGAAGACGGCCCTAGTGGATATTGGCATGGCACATGGTTGTTTTACTTGGTTCAATATGAGAGCAGAGGATACTTGTTCAAGGCTGGATAGATTCCTTATATATGTGGATTGAGAGAATCATTATCCTTAGGTGCAGGAACTCCCTTTGGCTAACTTGGTGTCGGATCCTAAGTCAATCCTCTTGAAGACCAGTCATTTGTAAGATAGAAAGTTCATTTTCAAGTTGGAGAGGTACTGGTTCAGGGAGGAGGATTTCATGGATACGGTCAAGGAAGCATGGTCCGCACAGATTACCTGTAACTCCGCCATGGCTACTCTTGTTTCTAGATTGAGGCACAGCACTGATGTTCTTAAGAGCTAGGGGGCGAGCAAAACCCTCCAGGGGAGGGCGGCCAAGGATAGAATTCTACAACAAATTGTGGATCCGGATAGTTTGGAAGAGGCAGGTCTTATGGATGCAGAGGATAAGAGGTCGAGAGACACTCTGAGATGCCAGTTCGATGACATCCTTCCCAGAGAGAAGATCTATTGGAGGTAGAGATCGAGGGACAGATATCAAAGAGGGAGAAAGAAATACATTCTACTTACAACAATAGCATCTGGAAGGAGGAGGGTCAACACCATTACTTGTATTCGGCTGCGTGAATTTTCCATCTCTTCATATGAGCAAAACAGGGGCCTGGCGAAGGACTACTATTCCAGACTGTTTTCTGAGGAGGACCACTTCAAACCAAAGATTGCAGATGGACTTCTTCCACAACTTTCTCAAGAGGAGAGGATTGACACCTCGCATACCTTCACTGAGGACGAGGTCAAGCACGCAATTTTTTCTCTTGCTGGGGATAGAGCTCCAGGGCTAGATGATTTCCCTTTGGCCTTTTTTCAACATTGTTGGAATGTTCTCAAATCTAATCTTCTGACAACAGTTAAGGAATTTCGGGAGGGAAAAACCCACTTGAGGGGAATAAACAAAACCCTCATTGTTCTCATCCCTAAGAAACAAGGGGCACAAGACTTTGGTGATTTCAGACCTATCAGCTTGATGAATAGAACTTACAAGATCATCACCAAATTGATGGCAGGAAGATTGGAAAAAGTTATGGACAAGATGGTCAGTTGCTTCCAAGGAGTTTTTATCAGGGGATGCCAAGTTCAAGATAATTTCTTGATGGCTCATGAGTGTTTATATGCTACGAAGACTCTAAGAAAGAAAGGGGTGGTCTTGCAGCTGAATTTTGAAAAGGCCTATGATAGGGTCAACTGGTCTTGCCCCTTTGAAGTGTTGGAGCTTATGGGTTTTGGGGACACTTGGATCCGCTAGATCAGGGCTTGCATTTCTTCTGCATTCCTTTGCAATTCTTATTAAGGGAAAGTCAACTTTTTTCTTCCACAATGGCAGAGGCCTCAAGCAAAGAGATCCTATGTCTCCTCTCCTCTTTGTGCCAGTAACTGGTATCCTTAACAGGGTATAGCAGAGAGCAGAGGCTACAAGTTTGATCAGGGGTTTCCAAGTTGGGAGAGGTGAGTTTTCGGTCACCCACTTACAGTATGCCGATGATATCATCCTTTCCCTGGCAGAGGATGAGAGACAAATGTATGTGACGAGATTTTGTTGGAGCTGTTGGAGGTAACTACTGACTTGAAAGTAAATTTCAATAAGGGTCACTTTGGTAACGGGTTAAGGTGGGTTAGGGTGGGTTAACCAGGGTCGGGTGATTTATTCCTTGTTTGATACGTTTTTCCTTAACCCGGGTCGGATAAGGTTAAAGTGGATTAACTCATTCCACTTAAATAGGTGGAATGAGTTACTCCACCTGGGTTAGGACCACTTTGGTAGCGGGTTGGGTTAAGAGAGGGTGAGTCACCCCGGGTAAGTCACCCGCCCTTAACCCAACCCATTACCAAAGTGGCCCTAAGAGTTTGGTTGTTGGGGTTAACATGGACGACATGTCTCTTCACAGGGCTGCTCAGATTCTGGGTTGGAGCTCTTCGGTATGCTAATTGGCTTCCTGTTATTAAGATATGAGGCGAGACTGGCGGGCTGGAAGGCAAAGTTTCTGTCCTATGGGGGGTAGATTAGTCCTTTGCAGATCGGTGCTGGATAGTTTACCTATCTACTATCTCTCGGTGTTCTACATCCCGAAGACGGTGATGAAGAAAATTGAAGTTATTCGTTCCTTTGGCACGACAGGGGGGAGGTGTAACAGTTGGCATGACATTAGGTGGGGAAGGGTGGCTACTTCTAAAGAACAAGGGGGCATTGAAATCAAGAATGTGAGTGACTTCAATCTGGCTCTTCTCAATAAGTGGGTTTGGAGGATGGGAGCAAAGGATGAAAGTCTTTGGGCACAGCTCAACATGCAGAGATACTTCAGCAGAAGGAGAGTTTGAGACCTAGATTTTCCAGCTCCGGCCCAAGCGTCCCCTATTTGGCACGACATCTTCTCTTGCAGGAACGTCATTTCCTCTGGAGTCTAAGTCCGTCTAGGGAAAGGCGACCATTATCTTTTCTGGAAGGACAGATGGTATGGTGACTTCATGTTATAGGCCTCTTTTTCTAGTCTGTTCGCGATCTCGGTGGATCCTCTAGGGACGATTGACCAGGCATTTGACCCCCACCTTTTTGGGGGCACTTGGGCACCGACTTTCAGGAGGGACCTCACGAGTGCTGAGCTGGAGCAGTTCCAGGACCTTCTTCTCTTCCTCCTCGGCTTCGCCCCGCGCCCCCTCAAAGAGGATGCGTGGACTTGGAGGTGGGGAAGAGAGGGGGCCTTCTCTAATAGGTTTGCTTTACATCATCATTTCGGATGGTGGGGTGCGGCACGACTCTGCCCCCTTCATTTGAAGACCAAGGAGTCTGTTGAAGGTGAAACTTCTGATCTGGAAGATTTCCCATGAGAGGCTACCCACCATAGACAGGCTCATGCACTTCCTACCGGGGATCCAGCCAATCTGCTATTTGTGTGGTCTGGAGGACGAGTCCGTGGACCACATCTTCATAGGCTGTCAGTACTCGTAGGTTGTGTGGGAGGGGATGACTACGAGAGCCCAATGTGCCCTCGGCCAGCAGTCAGGTGTGCAATCCTTCATCAAGTTCTAAGGCAGGAGTTGGTGCCTCAGAGGTGATCATGTGGTTTGGTGGCTTATTCTGCATGCCACTTTATGGGTCCTATGTTGTTAAAGGAACAATAGGATCTTCAGAAGGAAGGCCAGAGTGGATGACTCTCTTATTTCTTTCATTTGTACTAGAGTGAGGGAATGGGCAGAGGTGCTTTGTAATGTGAATCCTCTCAACTCGCCTCTTTTTATTTTGATGGGAGGGTGAACGGCCCCACAACGCCTTGGTGTGATTTTTTGTATAGGGTCTCTTTTTGGGAGGTTTTTGTTTACACTTGTACACCTTCCTTTTCATTTAATACACACAGTGGTACTACCCACTTTCCCAAAAAACAAAAAAAAAACAACACAATCAGGACAACTTGGGCAAAGGACAGCCACCATCGAACATTAGTTTAACCAAAAGCCTATCTCAACCAACTCCCAGAGCTCCAATTGGGATTGGCATACGACCAAAAAATGAAGTACCCAAAAAGTTAAAACTCAAACAATTTTTACAGGGAAAAAATGGAGGGGCATCAATTAACAGTAAACTTTTCCACACCAGGGGTGTTGAGGCATCAATAAATAAAAAGAGGTGGCACAAACGCGAGATTGCAAGTTGATGTGCACATGTGGCAGAATAGAACAACAAAGATCTGCATACAAGTAAGCATTTGCATAGGTTGAAGCAAGTTAACGCAACATCTGCCAGTACAAGAAAATATGAACCAAGGAAACAAGGTCACTCAATCAAGCATATAAAAAGTAAAACAACATTTGTGGGAGCTTCATTTGAAAGACTCCTTAAAAAGGCAGTATATGAATAAAAAATACTCCACTCCACAGTGATCATCTTCTTTAAAATAAAAGCACATTTTTTGAAAGTTCAATGTTGCATTTTTGTTCTCAGAGCTTTTTCTCCCACAAGAGAAGAAAAATACAATAATGATGCCATCAAAAAAGCTCATGTCATCAAAGGAGATAATCGTATAGGACGAAGGGCAAAAGGCTATTGAATTGCCATCACATACCTCTCTCAATATCAAAATAAAGTCCAATGCACCGAGGATTCCGACAAATTGCCCCCTATAGGAATCCCACAAAGGAGCCACAGGGAACCCCTGAAAACATCGAGTACAAAAGAGTAACATAATGAAAATTCCAAAGAGTTTAAACTCTTAGCAACCCGTGCATGCAAACAAAAACTTGATCATAAAAAGAGAGCTCAAACAAAAGGTTGACACTCCTTAAAGATCACTAGCTGTCAGTTAAACCGAATCCAGACAATTAAACGACTAAACAAAAGAATGTCATAATCAGGAAAGGAGAGATTTAGAAATGGAGGATATAACAGACTTTCCTGTAATATCTTGTCTCAGACATGTAAAAAAGGACCAGTTCAAATTATCTAAAACACACAGAGGCTCTCCTCCAGTTAACCCTTGGTTTCTTCTCACAGTTATAGGTTGGACTTGCCTCATTCAAGAGAAAGTACAAGAAAACTTTCTTTCCCAACCCAATCTTCTGTAAAGAATTGATCTGCAGGGCAAGGCTTCTACTCCACTGCAGTGTTTGGCTTTTGGTTCTTTCTTAACGCCCATTGCCCCTTTACAGTTGTCCTCAACTCTCCAAGTGCCATCTACTATGTTGTGCTTACAAGTTTTTGGAGGTAGTGTAGCAAACAATGCCAATGGGTTCAGTGAATTCACTGGCGCCCTTTTATTTTTATGTAGGGGGCATGTTCAGAACATGAGATTAGTGGAGGCTCCAGAGTTACCTTCGTGTTGCATCACCCAGCAGCTGTTCAAAGCACAGTTAAACGTTGTAGATTGTGTGTGTGTATGTGCAAGTGTTTTTCTAGGAAAATGGACAGTGCCACAAAAGTATATGTCAAAAAAAGGAATATACGAGTATCAGAGTGTAGCTCACAAAGATCCCATGTAAAACAGGCGCATACCAAGAAAATATCCTACATGGAGAACCCCCCCTCCCCCCGCAAAGAAAAAAAAGTCCAAACTGAGGAGTTGCAATCCTCCAAATTACAGAGAATTCTTAGCCCAATCAAGGACCTTTTCACAAATTAAAGAAAGCAATCTTTCCGGAGTCTTAGACTCCTTTTAAAGAATCTTCCATTCCTCTTCATCCAAATTGCCCAGATGACCATGTGTAGGTTCAATCACCATGTAATCCTCTCATGTTTAATGCTCCAGAGGCAGTTCCATGAAAGGATAAGCTTGCAGGTAGAAATTGAGAGCTGAAGAGACATCAGGTCCTATGCATGATCATCGACCAGACTTCCAAAGCAAAGGAGCAGGCAACAAAAAAATGATCAAGAGATTTCCCAGGTTCACCAAATATACAGCAGATTATGATTGTATTAATGTCCTGTACAAAATGGCTGTCTTTCACAGGTGGCAGCCAACCATGTGATATCCCCCACACCCAAATCTTCTTCAAAAGGCCCTTAGGGGACGATACCCGATTAGCCAATACATGTAGATAACCCCATTAGCCAATGGGTGCAGATTTAACCATAAATTTCCCATTGCCAAAACCAGGAGCCCTGTATAATTTTCTCTCTTTTAGGATATATAAACTGTGAGTTTGGCTATCTAAACTTCAAATATGAACCTCAATTGTACCTTTATTTCCTTTGAATAATTGACTTGTAAATGTTCCAGGCTACAGCTT
Source organism: Amorphophallus konjac (assembly GCA_022559845.1). Lineage (NCBI taxonomy): Eukaryota > Viridiplantae > Streptophyta > Magnoliopsida > Alismatales > Araceae > Amorphophallus > Amorphophallus konjac. Next base: position 353,780,573 of record CM040119.1, on the reverse strand, counting down.
CTAAGGTTAGTAAATTCATTCATATGTGTCACATCATTATTCTACCATCTTATCTCATGCAGGTCAGCAAACCAAGACAAGAGACTGTTGGAAACACCCCCTACCCAACTATGGCCAAGCCCAGAGCTGCAAGATGTCACAGACGAGTCATAAAAGCATATCAGTGGCTCTCTCCTCTGGCTTTTCCTTTCTTTTCTATGGGAGAGGTATGGACATTTGTCTAGATGAAAATGGTGGCATGGCAAAACTTCAGATGGATGTGCTGCTAGTAAAGAAGGATCATAGGCTATGTAGAGATGTCCTAAGCAAGTCACTCAAATGGAGGCATGGCAGGGGTTGCTAGATATGCTTTAGTACCCCTTTGATCATTCTGCAAGTACAAAGTCTAGCATTGTACGAAGGATGATTTTTTTTGAAAGTGGATGGTACCACCATTGTATTAAAAGTAAAAGAAGGGATGCACAAATATTGTTAATCATCATCATCATCATCATCATCAGAGTCTTATCCCAATTAATTGGGGTCGGCTACATGAATCATGTTACGCCAAAGATTTCTATCAAGTGCAATATTCGTATTTAAACTCAAGAAACTAATGTCCTTCCTAATAACATCCCACCATCTCATTTTAGGCCTTCCCCGAGCTCTTTTACTAGCATCCACTAAGATTTGGTCACATCTTTTAACCGGCGCTGAGTTAGGGCGACGACACACATGTCCAAACCACCTGAGTCTATTTTCTCTCATTTTATTATCAATTGGAACTATCCCTAAGTCCTTACGGATACGCTCATTCCTAATCTTGTCTTTCTTAGTCTTGCCACACATCCATCTCAACATCCTCATCTCTGCTACACACATTTTGTGGATGTGTTCCTTTCGTACTGCCCAACACTCGGTACCATATAACAAAGCAGGTCTCACAGCCGTTCTATAAAACCTCCCTTTGAGTTTCACAGGCATACGACGATCACAAAGGACACCTGATGCACTTCTCCATCTTAACTAGCCTGCCTTAATCCTATGTGTAACGTCATCATAAATCTCCCAATTCTCTTGTATGATAGACCCTAAGTATCGAAAACTACTACTCTTCAGAATGTTATGTCCATCAATTAGAACCATGTCTTCCTGAACCACTCTCCCATTACTAAAATTACAGTGCATAAACTCTGACTTACTCCTACTAATTTTAAAACCTTTAGACTCCAAGACAAGTCTCCAACGCTCTAACTTAGCATTTAAAATTACAGTGCACAAATATTGTCAATGAGCTCCCAAAAGTTCCCTATACAAACAAAAACAAAATACACACCAAGGCAGTGTGATCCAATCCACCCTATCCCCCAACAAGCCAAAAATAGAGGAATTGTGTGAATCAACTTTAAATATGTTCAGCCAACTCCCTCACTCTCTCACAAACAAATAAAACAATCTTATCCGTCATTCTCACATCTCTTCTGAAGATTTTGTTGTTCCTCTCTCCCCATAGGGACCAAAGTGTGGCGTTAAGGATCAGCCACCAGATAACACTGTTACCCTTAAAGACCCACTTCCTATGTCAGTGCCTCATCAGGTCTAACACACTAGTCGGGGGACCAATAACACACTAGGTCACACTAGCGAGCTTAGTCCATATCTCCTGTGAGGAAGAGATGCCTATGAAAAGGTGGCCCATGGTCTCCTCCTCATCCCCACACAAGTGGCAATAGGTAGGTATATCCTGTAGGAAGTGTGCGAGTCTATCACAAGTTGACAACCATTCATGTGAGATCCTCCATATTAGTAGCGTCACTTTCAAGGGACTTAAACCTATGCTGCAAAGTGGTGATGCACTCCTCCGTCGGTAATGAAGGTGTATGTTGATCTAACAGAGAAAACCCCCCCTCTTTCTCCCACCTACACCACCACTAATCACCTCTATGTGTAAGTAAGTGTGGTCAAGTAGGAAGAGGAGGAGATCCTGCAATTGATCTCTATCTCCTCCGGCTTGAGATTCCTCCGAAAGAAAGGAGTCCATGTTCCTCCTAAGAAGCTCAAAATTATGGGGGACCAATGCTAAAGGTGCCACTACAACCGCAAGGAGTTAAGGGAAGACCTCCTCCTAGGAGAAGTCCTCACACCATCTGTCATTCCGAAATCAACATTTCAGGCCGTTAATCGGTCAGACCCAGACACTAGTGGAGATGATGTCACTACACTGCAAAATACCTCTCCAGATGGGAGAGACATTCGCTGAGAGGTTGGGTATAAGTCCCAGACCCTAGCTCTGCCATAGTATCGTTGCCTGATGACTTGTAGCCAAAGCCCACTCTCATCAACCCCCAATTTCCACATTCATCTGCACAAGTGAGCCAAGTTGAAGTCTCTGATATCCTTGATACCTAGTCCTCCCATATCTTTGCTCTCACACACTCTGTCTCAAGAAATATCATGCCAACCCCTGCACTTGTCCCCGCTGCCATGCCAAAAAACCTTGCTTGAATAAACTCTAGTTTCTTGGCAACTATCTTCGGGATGCAAATATGAACAAGTAGTAGATCGATAAGCTATCCAACACTAATTTACACAACACCATTCTCCCCCCATCAGAGAGGAGTTTTGACTTCCATCCTACCTATCTTGATTCATATCTTTGCACCACACTTTGCCAGTCCCTACAATGTAGAACCCCAGTAGACCCAAATAGGGGTAAGAAAACTCTCCTATTTGGCATCCTAGGACGAAACTGCTCTCTTGAAGGCCCTATCATCCATATTCACTCCCACTAGTAGGCTCTTGTTGAAGTTCACCATGAGTCCACAGACTTCCTCTAGCAATTCCAGCATCAATCTAGCAACGAACAGTTGATTTTCATCCGCAACTAAAAATAGGATGGTATCATCAGCATATTGTAGGTGTCTAATACATACACCATCTGATCCGGCCTGAAATCCCCTGATCAATCCTAGGGCCTCAACCCCCAGCCACATTCTGCTCAAAATGTGTATTACCGGGACAAAGAGGAGGGGGGACATGGGGTCTCCCTATCAGAGCCCTCTACCACTATGAAAAGAAGAGAATGACTGCTCATTAACTAAGACTGCAAATGAGGCCGATGCAACACAAGCCGGAATCCATCCAATCCATGTGTCATCAAATCCCATCTTCGCCTAGACATCAAACAAACATTGTCAGTTGATCCAATCATAGGCTTTCTCAAAATCCAACTTCCGGACTGCCACTTTCTTCCTCTTGATCTTCATAGCATATAGACATTCATGTGCCACCATGAAATTTCATGGATGTGCCTTCCCCAGGTAAAGGCACTTTGGAAACTACTAACCAACCCGTCCATCACTATGTCTAGGCTGATAGTCAGCAGTTTGGTGATGATCTTGTAAGTGCTATTCAAAAGCTGATAGGTCTAAAGTCCAAGAAAGATTGAGCACCTTGCCTCTTAGAGATGAGGACTAGAGGGTGTTGTTGACACCCGTCAGGTGTGCCTTACCTTCCTGGAACTCCCATACTACATGCATGAAATCATAATTGATGATTGGCCAACATTTCTAGAAAAAGGCTAGAGGGAAGCCATCTGGCCCTGAGGCCTTGTCACCTACAAGAGAGAAGACCACCTTATGCACCACCTCCTCCGTGAAGGGACGGAAGAGAGCCTCCCTTTCCTCCGGGGAGAGACAAGGTAGGAGGCCACCAGCTATCGCTAGCCTTAGTATATCATCCTCAGTGAAGAGTTGGTCACCCACTCTGATGCAAATGAGGCCGATGCAACACAAGTCCGAATCCATCCAATCCATGTGTCATCAAATCCCATCTTCGCCTGGTCATTAAACAAACATTGTCAATTGATCCAATCATAGGCTTTCTCAAAATCCAACTTCCGGACTGCCACTTTCTTCCTCTTGATCTTCATAGCATATAGACATTCATGTGCCACCATGAAATTTCATGGATGTGTCTTCCCCAGGTAAAGGCACTTTGGAAACCACTAACCAACCCATCCATCACTATGTCTAGGCTGATAGTTAGCAGTTTGGTGATGATCTTGTAAGTGCTATCCAAAAGCTGATAGGTCTGAAGTCCAAGAAAGAATGAGCACCATGCCTCTTAGAGATGAGGACTAGAAGAGTGTTGTTGATACCCCTCAGGTGTGCCTTACCCTCCTAGAACTCCCATACTACATGCATGAAATCATAATTGATGATTGGCCAACATTTCTGAAAAAAGGTTAGAGGGAAGCCATCTGACCCTGAGGCCTTGTCACCTACAAGAGAGAAGACCACCTTATGCACCACCTCCTCCGTGAAGGGACGGGAGGGAGCCTCCCTTTCCTCCGGGGAGAGACAAGGTAGGAGGCCATCAACTATCACCAGCCTTGGTATATCATCGTCAGTGAAGAGCTTAGAGTAAAAGTCCATGGCTTGCAATTTGATGTCCTCCTCCCTAGTAAAGAGTTGGTCACCCACTCTGATGCAAGAAATGCAGTTGACCCTCCTTGTAGTAGCCACTCACTAAAATAGGAAGTATTCTTGTCCCCTTCCGTAAGCCATTACTCTGTTGATATCTGATTCCAGTAAATTTCCTCATAAGGACCTCATCAAATTCTACTTTGAGTGTGCCCCTAAGCCTTCTGTCTTCTTCACCCAACATACATGCGTCCTCCAACCTATCTAGCCCATCAATCTGTTGAAGAATTATGTCCTTTCAACTTTGCCTTGTAGGGTTTTGCCCATGCCCCACTCCTTCAACACATGTGCCACATGTTCCAGTTTACCCATTAGTCTGGCCATAGCTAACCCATCCTGTCTGTGAACGCCCATGCCTGACTACAATGTCCCTAAAATCAGCCTCTCTAAACTAGTACTTTTAGCGTGAAATTCTACCTCCCCACATGACGGTGACTAGTCTTGAGCAAAATGGTTTGTGGCCCGAGATTGGCCTAGCCAGAGAGAATGCCTGGACATGGAGATAGTGGTCCTCCCAATCAATAGAAACAAGGAATCTATCCAGCCTTAAGCAAGTGGGATCGGTCCTTGTATTCGACCAAGTAAACTGACATTTTCCATGTCCCCCAAGAGGGGGTGAGCACTTGTTCTCTCCCATGCAGCCATGACTACATTGACATCACCATACACGCCCCAAGGCCGACCGGAGCTGTAATGGTATAGGAGGAGCTCTTCCCAAAGGAGCCTCATCTGCTCGCTATCTTGGGGGCCATATATCCTGGAGAAATCTCAAGAGAAGCCGTCCCTCACATTGTTGAAATGGAGTGAAATAGCCCCTCTGCTCATCTTTCTATCTAGCTTTACCTCTTCCACCTCGAATTGATTCCATAGAACTGTAATGCCCACCGATCTTGCCTAAGTTGGGAAAGTCACTCCCTTTGATAGCCTAGCCATCTCAATATCCCTCGCGATAGCCCCCCTGTTCCCCTCACATTTGGATGTTTGCAAGCAGAAGATGTCGATCTTGCATCTCCTGAGTAGCTCCTTCACCAACCTCCTCTTCACCTCTACAAATCCCCCTCACATTCCACGAGAGTATCCTCGTGTAGACAGCGATGCACTCCCACCTCCTACCTCCTCTAGCTCTCTCTTCCCCTCCCCTCCTTCCTCCCTCACCCTTCCTGTCGTGCTCTGTGATTTCCCTCCCTTAACTTCTATAGGCATGCTGATTAACAACCTTTTTGGACGTTGGTAAACATTCCTGTCAAGTCCTTCTCCAAAACCACAAAGGAGATACCCATCTCGTCCGCCAGCTCATCATCCTTCCGACCACCCCAACCAACTCCTTCACCTCCTCCTTGCCTAGCCCGCACCTTTCCTCCAACACCCTAGCGGCTCCCCATGTCTCTGAGATGACTCCTTCCCCCTCAAATGGCAACTCTTCCCCCACTACTTCCCTGTTGTCCCCGTCCTCCTGGGACTCCCTGCTGCACCATGGGTTGTTGAATTGTTTGATGGGATGCTCCATGTGCCTGAGCATCATACCTAGAGGCACAACCTCGGGGTGTCTAGCATGGTCAGACTCCTCCCCAAAGAGACCTTCTGTGGTCTGTCCCGACTAACTCAAACCGGCCTTGGTCAAGAAGATCCTATTGGCGTGCGCCCACTATTGCTGGACACAGCTCTTGCTGTTGCTGAGTAGCGGTCGATGGCAGCGTCTAGCTTCCGGAAACGTCTTCACTCGCCAAACAACAGCACGCAAGAGCCGTGTCGTTGACTGACTGAGGAGCCTAGCGACTAGATATGACCTGATGGAGGCCCCCCCACCCCAGAGCATCAGCCGCATCTTCCTCAGCCTCATGCGCGACTACCACCCGGTTGCCGAAAAGGCCTCCTGTCACGCCCGAGAGAGGGTCTCTGGTATCCCTTTGAGTGGGTCTCCGGTATCCCTTTGAGTGTCAATGAAGACTGGAACGTCGCCCCCATGGCACGAAGGCCATTCAGGCACACGACGGTGGCTTGAGACCGAATCGAGATACGGTTGTAGCAAAGTTGGCGTCAAGGCGGCTATCGGGTGGGGAAGAGCAACAATGCCGATCCCTTTAGACCCGTTACGAGCGTGACTGCCGGATGCGGGTAACTCACGAGTAGTAACGGAACCTGGACTAATACCCGAAACCACACCAAGCGAACTATTGACCGAGACGACCTGGGTCCACTGTAGATATTGGGCCCGTCGATCCCCCCCCCCCCCGCCCAATGCCCCACCAAGAATAAGGCAACCCGACCTGATTTACCTGAATTCAAATTTGAATTCGAATTTGGGACAGGGCGAGGTTCGCACCCATCTTCTTCCTTGGACACCCCAGACCCCAATTGCACGACACCGACCGGGCTCGAACTCGAACCGAGAAGCGATGGCCACCGACACCCTCAACGATCACTGTTGGGACATCCTTCGTGCTGCTGACCCAAACTTCCACTACCAGAACATTCAGGCCCTCACCAACGTTAGGCACACCGACCTTTGCTCCACGACTGCAAATCGGCTGACGAGCAACGATGTTCCGACCTCATCACAAAGGACGAGCGTGACTCCTATCATCCAGATCATGAATCGGCATTCCCTAGTGTCCGGATACATTCCCCTCTGAATGGTCCACTTGGACAGCCAAAGGAGTGCCCCTTCAGTGACAAGAAATTTGGCGTTCACCGCCGCTTCAGTAACTTCCGTAGTAGGGCTGATGGCAAGAAAACTCCCACTGTTCCGTGAGAAATCACCCACCCGTTCTCCCTCTCCCCTCCACCATCCAACATGGCCTTGACCAACTCCGTGAACACCCTCCCCTCCACCAGAGCCACCCACACACACCTATCCAGCCATTTGAGCCGTGTCTGCAGAAAGTCCACTGGCAAATGATCCAACACGATACAACCCCTTCATGTTCCCTCCGTTCCTCCAACTGTGGTGCTCTTGAGGACCTCCACATAAGATCGTCGGGATCCTCAGCACCCTCTTGACCCCGCAGTCCATCTCCCTTGCACTGCAGGTGACCCATCTTACCTCATCGAAAGCACCCATTCCCCCAGTACACGCCCCTGGATCGACCCTCCTGCGATTGCCAAAGGTCTCCTGTCAGGCGCCGGTGGCCTCCAAGAGGTATCCAATTTGCACCAGATGCAACCTCTAGTGCACCTCCCTGCGGCATCTCCCTTCCCCCTCGGGTGTCCTCAGAGCTTCTCTCTCTAGAATTGCCTAGAGAAAGAAGGTCATCTCTGTCAACGAGTATCAAGGATGATGGTTAGAGGGAAGGGTCAATGATCAATCTGGCATTAGTGCCTTAACATGTCCCTCCCAGGAAGGGTCACTGTTTTTTTGAAAGTGGGTAATACCACCCCAGGAAGGGTCACTTGGCAGTGATCAATTATGAAAAGCATACCCTGCTGTGGTCACTAATGGGGATACACATAGTTGGCACACAAAATGGTCTTTGTATAGAAGATATGTTTGACAGCATATCCAGAGTAGGATAGACATATCCAGTTGACATGAAATGGTGAAAAAAAATTAAAAAATTGGAGGAAGAGAATCTTGAATTGACAATCGAAAAGAGTAGGCATGTTGTGAGATGTTAGTGGTAGGAAACAGGGGTATGCAACAAGGAAAGATGTGCAACGGGTTAAACGGTAGCTCAGGGGAGTCAGCACTTCCTGGAACCAGCAGGAACAGGATACTTGTTGCTCTCAGCTAATGTTATAGAATGCATACACCAATGCATCTGATGTTCAAACCATGATTGCTTACACTTGAACTAATGCTAGGTTGCTCTCTCCCGGGATCGCAAGATATGAAATTACGTGCCATTAATGGCCATAAGGGAAGACATTTTTTCAAAGTTGGAGATGGTGGTGGGTTTCATTACTGATGTAATGCAATAGGCATGCATAGACCTGAATATTCAAGAAAGTTTGTGTCTCAACTTTCTTAAATTAGCAAAAAGCTGAGATAGCCAAAATAAATCAATTATGTTGTATGTACCATCAGTTTGTCAATGGTATTCTCAAAAGAAAGGACCCCATACTAAGTTTTACCACTCTTTTGGTCATTGCATCAGTTTCTTTTCCTTCGCAAACTAACCCAATTAAAAATGGAGAATGTTTCATTCAGAGGACTGACAAGTTAGTAATGTACCTGCTCATACAGGATATGAAATGCTTGCTTCACAGGCAGATTAACGTCAAGGGCAACAACCTGAAACGACCATGTCATTGAACAAAGCAGCAAAGGATGCTTCAGAAGTTGCAAAGACATGAAGCACCAAAATGAAATTGTGCATGTCATGAGCTCCAACAAATTACAAATATCAAACCTTGCCAGAATCTGGAAGCAAGTCATAAGCTGTATGTGTTGACAAGAACAGAGATATTCCATGCCGAGATACATCAATATCAGCATCAGAAATCCTCAGAGGCACATCCTGCAGTTGTCAACCCTGATTGTGACCTGCTTGGTAGAGAAGGAAAGCAATAATAGAAAGGACTAGAAACCATCATCCAGTACGGGACAAGTGGAAAACATCCCATTTCTGAAGCTCTCACTTGCCAGGCAGTCCTGTTCAAAATTAATGAAATCGTCTCTGGCTTGAGCAACTTACAGAAGCTGATGAATAGATAAGCTTCTATGTTAAAACCCATGCCTTAGCAAAGTTTATGGCATTTCAGATATTCTTGTATTATTATTACTTTTAGTCTTTCCTCTAAGAAAGTGGATCCTTAGTACCTATGAAGTTGCTGATACTCATGTAGTGAACTTAGAAAAAAATGGAAGACCATGAGTGTAGGTGTAAGCAGTTAAGGATTCTATATTGTTTATGACAGTTTATATGAACTCATAAAGTATAAAAACACTGTTTGCCAAACATATCAAAATCCAAAGACCAGAGACAAGGACACAAGGGGAATACAGCAACCCTTGTATTCATGAATGCATCTACTCAGGTAGGATAATTTAAACTTTGTTCAAAATGATGATGTAGAAAGTTAAGAAAATGAATCAACTTTAAAATTCAGACAGTTACTTTGTAGGAATCCCAAAATCCCTAATTTGAAAATGGATCAACACGCATGCCCATGTATCTTCATGGATATGCGCAACATCTCCCTTGCATGCATCCAACAGAAAAAAGTGTTTGATATATACATGTATCAGTGCAGAATAGTCTCATCATCATCATAGATTTATCACAACATTCTGGGTCAAGTCAGTTGATTGGAACCACCAAACGATCCAAGACTTTTTCCATTTCCCTTAAGAAGAAGGTAGGTTGTATCAACAATCAAGAAGCCAAGAAGTTTCTAACTGGCTGTCTGCATGATGTCTTCCCACTACGAGATGGTGCCAAGCACCTGCCAAGATATCTTTGGATAGGAGATAGTATGTCAAAAGTCCAAGAGTCTAGGCTCATTAAGAGCAAATTAAACTTTAAAAAAACAAAAGTTCTCTCAGAAATAAACCATAGTTAAAATAAAAATTGCAAATATATTACTGTTGCATTTGAATCATCACATAAACCATTAAGAATGCCAACGATGTGCAAACAGACCATCTTGTGTGTACAGAAAGACCGTTTTGGAATGTGCAAAAGATCACTGTGTGGTCTTTCTACATATCAGTAGCATTATTAATGTCTTTTATAACAATTCAAATATAACAATGACGAATCGGAAAATTCTGTCTCAACAGTGATCTATTTGCCAAAAACCATAAACAATAATCCATAGCATGTCCATGCGAACAGTTGTCCAGTATGAGAGTGATACATTAACAGGAGTAACCACCAAATAACTGCTGACTACTACAACTCTGCAATGCTTGTCATATTCCTTTTATCCAAATGTTGAAAGAGACAATATTCAGTCAGATTAGTTCCCCTTCTTATATCCATATGTTGACAGAGACAATATTCAGTCAGATTAGTTCCCCTTCTTAAAGACTAGTTTAGTTGGTACTTGCTGGGGATGCTATATTGCTATTTTGCATTTTCTAGTAAATATGGAGTGAAGAAATTGAAGCTTTGGACATGCCAGCATGCAAAATATAGTAACATTTAGAGGAGAATAACTAAAAATGGCATCTGCATGTAGGTTACCATTAGCATGATGCGGACGAGGGATCACACAAAAGTAAAAAGAAAGTCCATAAAATGCAGTAAGAGCAACTAAGTTCCAAGAGATGGAAAATTTAGAATATATAAAGACTGGAAAATCATGATCTAACTTTGCAATGTTCTGCAATCTGATCATAGATTCAGCATCTCCTTACAATGCCCTTATGTATACATTCTAGAGAAAAAATATATTGCATGAGCATTTTTTCAACAATTTGACTTGTTTATTTGTCCATAAAATGTTCAATGAAGAGAATATAGAAGCTATGCCAAAACATCAGATGTGGAAGACTACAATAACATGCTGCTTCAAATATAGTGTTCGATAGAAAAAACTTAACTCACCCCACGCTGGAACATTTCACTGTCTACATCCATGTTCATTCTACTGGTCGGTGTGTCAGGGATTTGGATTGAAGAAACAGCGTCAGACTCCCTCGATACAAACACAGTATTCACTGTGCCATATTTCCCCGTCACAAAAGTCTGGCGTTCATCGTGCCGCCATTCCCCGTCAACAAAGAACTTGTACTGCATTGACAACACAATAGGCATAAGTCTCTAGAACAACAAAGGCCATTATCATGTTATATATGCATACCAATATATAGACATGCACTCACAAACTAATGTACTAATAGTCTAAGACCTTTGTGTACATATTTTCGAATAAACACTGTCAAGGTTCCTAAAGATATCTTGACACATACATGAAGCAGTTAGGATGCAAATGAGCATGCAAACCACATTTATAGAGGTCAGTTCAGTTCTCTTCCTTTGTGCTTCATGTGATTAGTGATTGAATAGGACCGAGAGAGTCTTTATTTTCAGGGGAAGAAAAGAAAAAAAAAAGATCAAGAGAAGAGGAAGTGATCTAGGATGTGGAATCCAATAAATTATGCACTCCGGCATCAATTAAGTCCAGAAACTTGGATAGATTGTGAACTCCCTATGGCTACAGTTGGCCGTTGAAAGCCATTCTGAACGTTAACTCGATACCTATCCTTCTCGGGGTAGATATAGATGTGAAGATTTCTTTCGAGTTGCTATATTCACCTGTTCACTCTCTTCACTTGACGTATGACCTTTTATGAGAACAGCTTCACTCAGTGTCTCGTTCCCATAATTCACACTGTTTGTCAGAAATGCTTTAGTCCCCCACCTCCCAATCCACCTTTCTTCCTTTCCGAGAGATTTGACACAAATTGTGTTTCTTGATTTTGATGGGAGGGATTATATCGCCCTTAAATTAATAAACACTGGAAATCAAAGGCATCATTTAAACAGAAAAGCATGGGGGAGGCGCTAAAAGAATTTACCTGATGAATTCCAGGCGTCAAGCTCCAGATGACCTGAAACACAGTTGGGCAATCCTCCATTGGGGACATTTGCAAGTGCTCAGTCCACCTAGCCACCACAGTTACACAGAGGCATAAACCACGACGAGAGAGGTGAAACACAACGAAAAGAACACAAAAACCGAGCATACTTATCAAGAGATTCCCATGAATTTAAAATGAGAAACGACGGTTGCAAGAGAAACTATGCAAATTCAGAGGCAAGGATTAGAAGTTCCGGTGATCAAGATGTTCATACGCGAAGCTAATCGTAAACTTGTCCAGAGTTCCATTCCAACGCATGTCTACATGGGGTTTTCAACGCACAACCTACTCTCACCTCGCCCCAAAAGGAACAACATACGTTCTACGAAAAACCGAGTATAAAAAACTGACCTTGTGAAAGAACCAGAGAGAAAGACCCTCCTTCCGCCATACGGCCAAACAAAGCGTACGGGCCTCAGCACGGCGCCCGCAGCTCCCACGGCATCTTGCCTCCCATCCGCCCCCGGAGAAAACATCTGCCCGGACGTCCTTCGGCGCGCTGAAGAAAAAGTGGAAACTACCCGACAATCGAATTCCTCGGAAATGCCGCCCCCTGCTCCGTCCCAACCGCAGCAGCCACCCCGAGCAGCAAGTCGACGCGAGACCTCATAGGGATCCCCGATAAGGAAGGTCACGTCCCATTACAAGGAAGTCCACGTCCCATTACACGCCATCCACTCCGCCCTCCCAACCACGGAAAGCGCCAGAAAAGGGAAACAAAAATCGCACACCCGAGGACAAGTCGCGATCCAGATTGGAGGGGCTTCCTTCGACGGGATCCTCCACAGCGGCCCGCAGAGGACCCCTCCTCAGCTCTCAGGCATTCCCCGCCCGCACGCGAGCACCCCGGCGGCGCATGTAAATCTCCCAACACCGCCCCGCGCGGCGCAATCCTCCCGGCGAGTCCTCTGTACCGGTCCCCCCACCCACCTACCCCAACCGCAGACCAGCCAACCTCCAAATCCGAAACCCTCGCACCCCCCGCGCTCCGATCCCTCCCGAGGCGGAGGAATCCTCCCGGAACCCTAATTCGCAGGCGGTGACGAAATGCCAGCGACGGCGTAACCCTAGAGAGGGAAACCCACCCCGATCAGTGGTGCCGTGGACGATGAAACCCGCGTTTAAAAAAAATAAATAGGGAGAGAGAGAGAGAGAGAGAGAGAGAGAAGAAGAAGAAGAAGAATGGCGGTAAAAATGGTGCGGAAAAAACACGAAAAAATAATAAAACCCGAGATGGAGAGAGACAGACAGAGACGGGAATTGTTCGGCCTCCTCTTTTGTTTTCTTTTCGGATCTGATTATTCTGGTAAATTATTTTTTTTTGTTGACGGCGACGGGGAATAAATAAAAAGGCGAAAAAGGTAAGGGAGAGCGGAAGGGAGGAATGCGCGCGCGCGAGAGAGAGAGGGAGGCGGGGCGGGGCGGGATTCCGTTGGCTCCGCCCCCACTTGTTTTTGCCGAGCCCCAAACCGGGCTCGCCTTTCCTTATTTCGTTGTTCTTTTCCTTTTTTTTATTTTTCCTAATTTTTAATTTTTTAATATCACGGCTTATTAGCGGCTCCGGCGGGGGGGGGGTGTGCTGCTGACGGGCACGGAATCATCTGCGCAGATTGGAATGGGGCCCGCGCCGGGTGCTTTTCTTTTGTCCCCTGCGGGCAAGTTCTCCGGCTTTGATATAAACCCCGCCCCGAACACGAGAGCGCGCGTGAGATGCGAGTGGCACCGCACCGATGCTGCACTCTCTCTCTACTGCCGTGAGGGATTTCTACGTAACAGTATATACGGATGCCATGCTGCACACTTCGATGACGTTTTAATTTAATTACTGAGTTATGGATAATCTCACGTTATTCGGGGGTAAATTATTATGATATATCTAAGTGGGAGTATTATTACGAAGAGAGGAGAACTGATTTGCGTAGGTGAAAATCTCTCTCTCTCTTTCTCTCTCTATATCTCATGTTCTTCGAGCGAAGATATGCGTCATCGTTACGTGTTACGCGTGGAGACGAAGAAGGGGGGGTGGCCGTGCACGAGTCCAAACTGAGGGTAACAGGTGCAATCGTAGGAACACGGAGGACACGGTCGATACTGGGCCAACTGCTTGTGGGGTGGAGACACTCGACGAAGACCGGGGGAGCAGTGGGTGAAGGAGGCCCGATAAGTAGGTATGCCGACGAATTCGGTTATTATTAGAATTAGATTCGAATATGAGTTCGGATTGATGGATAATATTTGATTTTTAATTGTTTTTAAAATATAAATAATGTTTAAATTTCAGTCAAAAGAAACATAAGTATCATGTTATTCGATTCGTAAAATATATGTTCTTAATATCATATATAATATAGTATATAATATGTACATTTTTAATAATACATTTTAAGTGTAAAATGTGACAAAATATATTTTTACGTAGTATTAATTTTTTCGGCTTCTTATTGATCATCTTAATAAAGTTGAGAATATTTTTTATGTATACTATATTATATTTGTGAAGTATTTTATAATTGGAGTAAATAATTTGAATCATTTGAAAAATTTATTCGAAGATAAATAATATAATAATTTGTTGGATAACAGATTCAAATTTTAAACTAGAGCGGAGAGCGGATACGGATAGACATATATTCGTTTTGTATCCGCTTCGTTGATGACCTTAAGAATAACAAGGCAACAACGGATGCGGTGGGGTGGGGAATGAAGATGGAGTTGTGGGCTTTGCATGACTTAATTTGGTTTAATTTTAAAAAAACCTCCAATCAAATTAAATTTTAAATTTGAATCAATTCGGATCAAATTATTTTAAAAATAAAATAAAAGTAATCTGTTTGAACTATAATTCTCTAAAAGAGCAAAGAATATGACCAAATATTGATAATATTAAGAAAGTATTCCCTATTTTGGAAAAGGCATCTCTATTCACTGCACAATAATGGGACATTAATCTCTCAAATGAGTGAGAGACGTGACTAACTACTTAGTCTATTTTTTAACATGTAAAAATATCTTAAAATTGACAAAAATGCCTTAAAACTAGTTTAATTTATACGGTTTGGTTCGATTTTTGGAAAAATAAACTGAACTAAATTATTTTTATCAATACATTTCGATTTTAATCCGAACCATAATTTCAAATTTTCAATTCTAAGCAAATCGAATCAAATCTACCGATTCAAATTAGATTACAAGTTGAACCCGAATAATACACACCCGTATCAGAGGGGGGATACAAATGAGGACACGTGATGTTTCCAATTTTGACAATCTTGGGCCAATCATAGATGGTCTACTAACATGAAATGGACACAAAAATGCTGGTTTCTAAGATAGTCCGTCTAAATGGGCTAAGGAGGGGGGAGATTTAGTTGCACTTGCACCTCAATATTGTACAAGTTAATCGTCGCTTGTCGCTACCATCCAACTTCTCATCTACTTGCTGGAGAATAGAGTAGAAATGAAATATACTTGTTTGGCAGAGACGGTCAAAGATGCATTAACACCCTCCTTGCAGTCATGAATGATAGCAACCACACGCTTATACAGATCCAAACACGCATCCATCCCTAAAGCTTTGACACACTACCACCAACTCCCTCTCCCACTTGAACACCATCGCCCTCTCAACTTTGGCACCATAACATAAGCCATGCCCCAAAACACCTCCCGCCACCACCAACGGCCCATTGGCGTCCTCTAACAAGAATTGGTAGAGTGCTGCAACTCGGCAGAGGCACGTCATGGAGCTGAAATTGGTTGATGCAACCGCACACTTGAAGAAGGGGATGAGTAAGGAAGATGCACAACGAGTGAGAAGGAGAGAAGTGGCGCTTGAAAAGGAGGCGTAGGGAACTAGCATAAGCACTTGAGGGGATGGAGAGAAAGGTGGTCCAAAGTACATGTATGCAAGCTTCACAAAGGTGTTTAAGCACTCAACACGAGCGGGCACCTATGAATCCTCACGAGGCTGCCAAAGAGAACCCAAATGCATGGTGCTTGTGGCAATGGGTGTTGGGATGACTCGTGAGTCCTATGCTCACAATACTTGTTGGGTCTCTTTGACTCTACTATGACAATAGATAGCTTAGATACTTGTGCTCGCTTCCATATATCTCTACATCTCAAGTGATGCTCGCTTCCTGATATCTCTGCACACATCTCGAGCTTAGCTATCAAGTGTTTTATCTTTACTTTATTTGCGAGATAATTTTAAATCATTTAAAGGGTTTGGACTCGTAAGAGTGTCTTTTAATAGGCATAAGACATCTAGGAGTCTGGGACACTGGTCACAGGGGTTTGGTTTTGTTGCATAACACTTAGAATTTGTAGTCGGGACCAAGCAAGAGAGTTTGGACAATGACGAGTAAAGTTCCCAAGAGACGAGTAGAGTATTGAGTGGAGCGTTGGGTGTCGGTTCTCCTTCTGGTGCAAAGAGAGTGTTTCGGAGAAGGAGAGTGGTGATGAACGCTGAAGTCAATTGTTCTTTTGCGAATAAAAAGTTCTCAACCCAGTGTGAGGTGTCCCGAGAGAATCGTCCGATGATTAAATTAGCGATAGAGGGAAGAGAAAAGAAAATAATTGAGTAGAAGGAGAAGTTATTGTGTACCTCGCGACGTCGATGTGCTATTCCTTTTATAGGGCCCTGCATTTAGAGACGTTTGCTACCTGGAGTTTCACCATGGTCATGGTCGCGGGTGGAATAGCAGGCAGATCCAAGGTAGGGTTGGCCATAGTTATGAGGACTCAGATAGTCCAAAACAGTTATGGAGGTAAGCAAAATCCGGAGCCGGATCCGAGATGGCAACAGAAGGAAGGTTGCATCGGATTTGGCCCACGGAGATCTTGCGCCCCTTACCCAGTATGGTTTGAACTTAAATTGGGAAGGCATGTAATGGGAAGCGCCGACGTCACTTGTCCCCCAGCCCTCAGTGTGAGGTCCACGAGTTAGCATGCACGAGGGGCGACTCGTTAGTGAGTCATGACCAATGTGTCTTCCAATTATGTTTGGAGCCATAGTGTCGATGGATAACCGAGGCTAATGGGGTGTTTGGTTACAGTTTTTTACCTCTTTTTTCTCTCAATTTAAAAAAAAAGAGGAAGAGATCTTATAATCCTGTTTGGCATACCTCTTTTAGTTTTTAGGGAGACAACTTACTCCCGTGTAAATCTTCCTCAAACAAAAAACAACACTTGACCAGTTTTTTTTTAAAACACTCACCACGTCTCACTCTCTCTCACTCGCGTCTGCCCTCCCCTCCCTCTCCCTCCCCCTGCCTTTCACCCTGCCGGCCTCCCCCTTCCCCCTGCGGCCCTCCCCTCCCCTCCCCGGCAACCCCCTCCGCCGTCCGCCCTCCCCTCCCTCTCCATCCCCCTCCCGTTTTCCCCCGCCGGCCCCCCCTTCCCCCCGCGCCCCCCTCCCCGGCAACCCACTCCGCCGTCCGCCCTCCCCTCCCTCTCCCTCCCCCTCCCGTTTCGCCCCGCCGGCCTCCCCCTCCGGGTCCCCCCGTGCGCAGCCCCCCCCTCCGGTTCCCCCCCATGCGCAGCCCCCCCCTCCGGCGCCGGTTCCCCCCCCTGCGCAGGCCCCCCCTCCGGTTCCCCCCCCCCCCCGTGCGCAGGCCCCCTCCCTCCGGTTCCCCCCTCCGGCGCCCTCCCCCCCCCCCCTGCGCAGGCCCCCCCTCCGGTTCCCCCCCTCCGACGCCGGCTCCCCCCCCGTGCGCAGGCCCCCCTCCCTACGGTTTTCCCCTCCGGCGCCGGCTCCCCCCCCCCCTGCGCACCCCCTCCCCTTCCCCCCCTCCGGCTCCGGCTCCCCTCCCCCCGACGGCGCCCCCTCACCTCCCCCGACGGCGGCCCCCTCCCTGCGGCGACCTCCCCTCCCCCGGCAGCTCTCTCTCTCTCTCTCTCTCTCTCTCTCTATCTCTCTCTCTATCTCTCTCTCTCTCTGCAACTGCCTGAGGCAACTCGGAGAGGAAGACCCCTGCCAAACACATCCATACAAATTTTAAAATTTACGACACTACTGTCAAACAGAAAGTGTTATTTTTATCAATTTTAAATTTTAGATCAAAAATTATGTTGACATAAATTTTTAGATAGAAATAGATTTAAAAAAAAAACTGCTCCCAAACACCCTATAAGGCCATTAGCTGGCTGGGCCTAAGGTTATAAACAAGAAGGTCCTTAGGGTTGCAGCCGTCGTTCGGTCGAGAGTGAGGATATGGAGCAGTGTTATTAAAACCGGGTCGGACCGGCCGGTTCAACCGGTTCGACCGCCGACCGGTTCAATCACCGGTTCGATAATGACCGGTTCGATCTAAAGGTAAAAAACTGCTTGAACCGGACAAACCGCGGTCGAACCGGTGACCCGGTTCGACCCGATTTGCTAATAATAAAAAATAAAAAATATTAAACCTAAAATCCAAAAATCCCTCTTTCCTTTCCCTCGTTAGCCATTCCCTCTCGAGTCTTGACATACCTCTTTCTCCCCCGTCGCCCGCGGCCATGCCCTAACATCTGATCGCGTCTCCCCCCGTCCGCCTCTCGGTCTCGGCCTTCGGAGCGCCGACGGGGCTCCGCCTGCCCTTACTGCCGACGGTCGGCGTGAAGTCCAAGCCCCGCCCAAGGAGGGATCGTTCCCTCTCCTCTCATGGTCCTCACATCCCCGGCACTCAAGTGTTACCAGTTACCACCCGCCTCCGTCTCAGTTTTCTTTTGTTCCTGTGTTCTACTCCTGTCCCCTGTCATTCTCGCTTCCTACGTCTCTGATTTCTGTCCTTGTTTGTTAATTTCTTTAGTTTACTTTTTTTAACAATAAAGTTCAATCTAATTCTGATCCATTGCTGCCCTACATCACACATAGAAACGAAAGTTTTGATCCAAAATGTGCCATATTAAGATTCTACCTACAAATAAGAAATCCCATGTACCCTTGCAAACACGATGAACATGACAAAATAACTATAACATAAGCGTAGCAAAAATCCATCAGGTACCACCACCCTCACATGAGCAGATCAGTGCAACCTCCTGGCTTCCCTTTCGGACTCGAGCAGGGTGATATATATGATGCTTCCGTTTCAGGCGATATATATGAAAACTTTTGGGTGTTCGCATAACCAGTCAAGCTTTCCTCGTCTTCCCATTTTGTCTTTTTTTTTAATCTTGATTTGGAAGGAAAGGCCCAATCTTTTTCACTTAGCCAGTTGGCCCTTGTGATTGTGGTATGCTTGTTTCTCAGAGTGACAGCGAGTACATGACCAGGCAGCTCGCGGCGTTTGGGTATGCGGTGACTGACGATCCGGAAGAGGCAGACTGCACGCCTGCACCTCTCACCCGTGTCCGGCGTTGCGATCATCCCCTGCCAAGCGTTATCCGTCTTCATCTCTGGACCTCAGGTGAGTATTTTGGAGTGATATAATTTGTGAACATTGAATCTGTGTTTTTTATTTGGCAGATCAGAACTATTTTTAACATTGAATCTTATTTTGGAGGGATATAAGATGTGTGTGTGTTTGTTATTTGGTCTTCTGTTGATCTGTATTTTTTATTTATGTTTGAACCAGAACTTTTGAATAAATATGTGAATTGTACTTGTAGGTTTTTAAAATATGTCTAACCCATTTGAAAGCAATTCCACCCCGTCAGATTCAAATGCAACACCTCCGGTTGTTTCTGCCACTAGTACTACATAATCAGAATCCCGTCCAACAAGAGGAAAGTCTGATATTGCATGGAATCATGTTGTGGAGGTAGAAAAAAATAAAATCAAATGTCTGTATTGTGGAAAGATTGTCAGTGGTGGAGGGATTCACAGGATGAAAAAACACCTAGCTAATATTAAAGGTGATGTTGCTCATTGTAAGAAAGTTCCTCCACAGGTGTTGTCAGAGATAAAATAAGATCTTGAAAGTAATGTTTCAACAAATACCAAAGCATATTATACTCTGAAACATAGTCCATTTCCAACATTTGCAACCATTAATGAAGATGTTGACGATGCTGTCGAGGGTCCGAGTTTGAAAAGAAATATAGAAGGTGATTCAAAAAAATTGAAATGATTAGCAGGAGGTAAGCAACCATCAATTAAAAGTGCTATGTCTGGCAAAGATGCTATTGAAAGAGCACGTATAGAAGCTGCAAAATGGTTTTATGAGTCATGTATTCCATCTGATGCTACAAATTCTCCACGTTTTCAAGCTATGTTTGATTCGGCATTACCAATTGGTTATGGATATAAGGCACCTATTTTTCATGATTTGCGTGGTTTCTTACTCAAAAAAAATGTTGAAGAGTTGAAAGAATGCATTGATACATTCAAAAAAATGTGGAAAGAGTTTGGTTGTACAATTATGGCTGATTGATGGACAGATAAGAAGGGAAGGACTTTGATAATTTTTTTGGTTTATTGTGCTAAGGGAACTATATTTTTAAAGTCCGTTGATGCCTCTGCATATGTAAAAACTGGTGAAATGCTTGCTCAGTTACTTATTGGCGTTGTGGAAGAAGTTGGTGCTGAAAATGTTATCCAAGTTGTGACTGATAATGTAGCAAACTACAAGTTTGCAGGTTTTTTATTGAATCAATATTATCGATATATTGTATGGACACCATGTGCAGCACACTATCTAGATTTGATGTTGGAAGATATTGCTAAGATTGATGATGTCAAAGAAGTAATCAATCAAGCTCAGAGTATTAGCACATTCATTTATAATCATGACTTTGTTTTGAATTTGATGAGAAAATTTACAGGTGGGAAAGAAATTATTCGTCCAGTTATTACTCGATTTGCAACTCACTTTCTTGCACTTCAAAGTTTGTTGAGTTGTAAAAATCAATTGCGAGCTATGATGACTAGTAAATAATAGATTGAAAGCAAATGGGTCAAAAATCAAAAAGGCATCGTTATATCTGATTTGATTCTATCTACTTCATTCTGGGATAAATGTTTGATAATTGTGCAAGCCTTTGAGCCACTTGTTCGTGTATTAAGAATGATAGATATTGATGAAAGGCCATCTATGGGATACATATTTGAAAGTATGTGGAGGGCTAAAAATGCTATAAAGAAAACACTCTTGAAATTTAAGATGAACATTGAACCCTTCATCTCAATTGTGGATTCTCTATAGGATCATCAATTTAGTCGACATCTTCGTTTAGCAGGCTATTGGCTCAATCCACAATTTCAATATGACATGGATAATGAAACAAGAGTGTTGACAATGCAAGGGGTTAATGAATCTCTTCATCGGATATGTCAAGGCAATGTTGATATGCTAGTGAAAATTAATCCAGAACTGGATAAATTTAGATATGCAGATGAAGATTTTGGAAGGCCAGTCGCAATAGCTTCTCGTTACTCCTTTACTCCATGTATTGTTATTTTATTTAGATTGTTTCTTTTGATTATAAAATTGGGTATGATGGCTAACCTAGTATATCTAATTTATTTTCAGCTATTTGGTGGCAAATTTATGGAGCTTGTGATCCAAATTTGTAAAATTTGGCGGTAAAAATTTTAAGCCAAACATGCAGCTCTTCTGGATGTGAACGTAATTGGAGTGTTTTTGAACGTATACATACTAAGAAGATGAATCGCTTAGAGCATCAAAGATTATGTGACCTTGTATATATTCGTTACAATCTACGATTGTTGGATAGGTAATAAATTATATAAGTGTATTATAATGTATTGATTTCATTACATTGTAAGTTTAATAGTTTATAATTGATGTCTACTATATGTTTTTGTAGGAAGAAAAAGAAGAAGCACTATTTTGATCCTATATATTTAGAAGATATTGATGTTATGGAAGAGTGGGTGGTGGAAGATGAGTCTCCTCTATTTACTAATGAAGATGTTGATAATTGACTTCAAATTGATCAACCAAATAGTTCGTAGTTTACAATAGATGATGAGGACATGGTTATTCTATTTTAGTTTTATCAAAATTAATCTTTCACTATTTTAATAAGTTATGATTTGTTAATATTCAATTGTTTGTATGTATTTCTAAGAACTTTGGCGGTTGAAGAAGAAGATGAAGCTCATGCTGGAATTCAATGATGAAGATTATATGAGATTTTTTAATGATCATATATGTAGTTTTGAATTTAGACTTTTGATGAAGTGATGGATTTATGTTTATAAACTTTAAAACTTGATGGTGTTGTTTTTTTGAGGTCATGGTCATTGTTGCATGCCAGTTTATTATTTATTTTTGCTTCTATCAGCTGGAAGCATTTGGTTTGAAACTGTTGAGAACAATGAGATTGAGTTTTGTTTTGTCAGGTATGTGGTTAATGGCCCATGCGGGAATTAGTTTCCTAGCCAGGTATGCTCATGGTTAAGTGGCACCATGTTGTCTTCGATGCAGCAAAGAAGCATTATGGATTCTCTCTGGTCTAGATTTGTCTCGTGGAATTGTATCTTGAACTTTGCAAAGCATCAAGTTCATGTGGACAGTAGCTGTTCCTCTAGAAGTCCATGACAAAATATTATCTAGACTCTTTTGTTGATCAACTAAGGGCATATTATCCGAACACTCTACTTTGTTGGCTACTTGGTGATGAACATAACACTTTCAGATGGAAATGGGAACAAACAGGGATGTTAGTCTCAATTCATTTTATATCAACCTAAAAGATATCAATATCAATTTCTGTGAGGGAAATGTTACATTAAAGTTGGAAAAGGCAAGGTAGGTGACCTGAATATTTAATGGACCTTGAAATGTTGGTCAGATTTCAGCACTGAAGCACAGAGTTGAGACTTTTCTTTTCTTTTTGAAAGAAGGCAATGCCTAAACCTGTTAAGCATGTTAGCTATCCCATCAAAATAGAATGACCTTCAAAGCTCACTTAAAGCTTACTCATATAAGTGGTTCTGAAGGGTTTCGTACTAATAGATTAATGAAGTTATTTGATTTAGTCTGGAGAGATTAGCAAAGCATTCTTTTTTTCTCTTTTTTACTAGGGGGTGGTCATTGTTGCATGCCAGTTTACTATCTATTTTTGCTTCTATCAGCTGGAAGCATTTGGGGGAATTGAGATTACATTAAGAATATTTTAATAGGGTCAACCGGTTATATTTTAATATTTATATTTATTAAAAAATATGACATCATAATTATATTATGATGATGTCATGGTTAAATCGATTCGGTTGAACGATCCAACCAGTTCGAACCGAACCACCTCATTGACCGGTTTAAATATCGATCCGGTTCTGATAACATTGATATGGAGAGATATATGTGGCTGAGGCCGTCATTAGGTGAAGCCGAAAAGTGAAATTGCACTGCAGCCGAGGCTAAGGGTAGTAATAGGTCATGCCTAAGGCTATGTCGAGGTCGTGTCATGGGGAAACTGATGCGGGACGGATGACTCGACCGGGCTAGGACGTACGACGGACACAAGTGCGGCCAGCACTAGTACGTTAAGGCAAGCCAGGCGGCTAGCCACTGTGGTATTCTCCGGGTGGAGACGTCTCTCAACAGCGACTCTCTTGAGCCCGACGATCGTCCCTTGCGAGGGAAACGTGGGGATCGCGGCGATTAAGAAACCACCGTCGCCTAGGGTACCGATTCGCGTTCGGTGCTCGATCGGAGCTACGGAACGGGCACTCACAACTCACAAACGCGGTGTATTTGAACTGGCTGACGACCCTAATCTCACAAACGCAGCAATAGATAATATACTAAATCAGCAAGTGAGAAAGGAATTGAAGCGCGTACCTCCACGCCTAGGCGTGGGGAAGAATTCCCGGCCGAATCCGAACAACCCCAATACACACGATTGTTACAATTACAATTCCAGAACTTAATACTCACTCCACGCAGGGAGGTATAGGGTTACAATGGCCAAATTTGGGGTTGCTGGAACCCGGGTTGACGGGCCACACTCGCAGGAGGCGAGGAACGCGTGCCGGAGCCGCTCGGGTACGCCGACGGAAAGCCGACCCGGTTCTGCCCGCGCTGGTCACCCTGCGCAGCGAGTTTGCGGAGGCTGGTACGGCTAGATCCGAAGCCCGATCGGGGTACCGTTTGTTGGAGAATGACGGTGACTGGACGTAGTTTCTTCACTCCAGAGGGCGCATTCAGATCCGTTCAGATCTGGGTGCAGCAATGATTTCTTTCAGCGTCTGATTTGGTGTTCACAGAACTGCACAGACAGACAAATAAATGGTGGAAAAAGGGTTGCCGATGTCGAAATGGAATTCCGTATAAGGGAGGTTGTTGGTGACGTCCATAGGAACAAATCCTCTGAAGACCTCTCTCTCAGATATTGGCTGGATGCGGCGGGACAGATGTGGGAAGTCGCCTCTGGATCTGGACTGAGTCTGTTCAGATCTTCTTGCGCGACCTCACGAGAATTGACGCCACGGACAGCACAGACCTTGAAATGCAACGAAACCAGAGGCAACGTGAAGATGACTTGCAATACTTTAATTGATCTTCAGACACCAGCTCCTGATCACGTCGTGGTTGGGCTGCATAAACCGAAACACAGTCACCCTCAGATCTGGACTGCACTCTGGGACAGATCTGCGCGCCGCCACGAGAAAAATCACCGCCGGTGCTCCCGAACTCCAAACGGCATCAAACCAGCGCTGAATTCTTGCAATCTTGTAGTAGTATCAAGGATAAATCGG
Organism: Amorphophallus konjac; assembly: GCA_022559845.1. Taxonomy (NCBI): domain Eukaryota; kingdom Viridiplantae; phylum Streptophyta; class Magnoliopsida; order Alismatales; family Araceae; genus Amorphophallus; species Amorphophallus konjac. The sequence continues at coordinate 353,755,930 of CM040119.1, read as the reverse complement.
AGGGAACAAGATGATAAGAGGGTGATGGGAAGAGAAGGTCGAGTCCACGACCAGATTTCTGGGAATTTCACACCAAGGGAAAGGGCAAGAGAAAGAGGGAGAATCACTCTCTTAACAATTTTCTTTCAACAAAATATCATTAGCCTTTACATATACAACGTACAAGCCCTTAAATAGGCATTACAAGAGCTATAGAGGGCTGGGGGGATGCGTGGGATACCATAAGGGGGGAGGGGAGGGAGCCCATTACAACTTGCCAAGTGGTGAAAGTGAAAGGGGGGGGCAAGGGGACATGGGTGTTCACCAAACTTTGAATTTCTTGTAAAAAGGAGGGAGGTGGCAGCCATTTGAATATGACCAGTAGCCTTTCTAGCCCCCCATGTGGTAAATGGAGAGGGGAAGAAGAAAATTCAAAGTTGCTAGCCTAATACAACAAGGAAGGGGGCGCCCCCCTTATTGGGCTATGAATGGGCCACTTTGAGGCCTTGGCTTAAGCAAGCCCAACCAGCCAATATGGCTTAAGGCCATTCCCATCTTAAGAACCCAAGGGTAAAAGAAACCCATTTTAGAATGAGGCCTCTCCCACTTAGGGAGTCCATATAGAAAGGGAGCCCAATTGGGCCTTGCTAGGCTAATGGGTTCTCTATCTTGGTCCAAGGCCTTTCCTTTCTTAAAGAGAATGGTAAAGGGCCTTAGCCAATTAGCCTTGTAAGAGGCCTATAACCAGCCCAATATGAAAACCCACATATAATGTGACATTACAAGCCCAATTTAATGCTAAAAAAGGTCCAATTTGAAGCCAAAGTGTCCTCAATTTGAAGGGAAGTCGATGTAGTCAACTTGGTGCTCCGCGTATGGCACCGTCGGTTCACCGACGTGTCACGTGATCGCCCTGGTGTCCGCACTAGAAACCAAGGCTAAGACAGTCAATTAGCCACACCTCGGATCACATAGAGAGTAATGACCGATAATAAGGTCTACTATTGGCCATGCCTAAGGTTGCGCTATGAGATAACTAGGTATGGCCAACGAATGGCTAGGTTGAAGGTTGCAAGTTGAGGGGAAACTGGGTTAGGGTTGGCGATCGGCTACGTCGAAAGTTATATAATCGAGCGAGATGAAATTGGGCTATGGTCGTGGGTCAGCTAGGCCAAAGGTTACATAGAGAGACGACCAAGACTAAGGCCTACAATTGGTTGTACCTATAGTCATATAGATCATTAACTGGGCTTAGACTTATACTTGGGAGCGTCAAAGGTTATGAGAGTCTGTGACCGGGTTAAGGCCCAAGATTGGCCATACATAAGGCTATATGGTGGCAGTCCTACTGCCAAGTCAAGCATGCTTAGGGGTCGTGTTGTACCACACATGCCTTGAAGTGGACTGCTAGGCGGGACATTCGAAGGTAGGGGGCACAGAGTGAGGTGACGCGTGAGGGTGGCAACAAATTGTGTTGTCAGACCACCTGTGATTTGGTCGTGCACACGCGATCAACTAATGTCTGTTTTGCCATTAATGTGACTGTAGTTTGAAATCAGACAACATAGGATGGAATGGCACATCGGGAAGGTAGGCGACCAAGATGGTCTTCAAGGAAGTCCATGCATGCCATAAGGACAGCCTCAAGTGCCTTATGAATGAACGAGGCTCGGCTTGATCCTTCTTCTTGCCTTTTTCCTATATTCAAGTGTTTCCTTAATGAGCAAAACTCGGCATATTTTGTAATATTTTTTGCAAATATGAAAAGTTACTTGTTTCGTGGCTCATCTTTGTGTTCAATGGTTTGTGATTCTACCAAAGATGTTACTCATGCGAGCTTCGAAAAGTGGGGCAAGAGAGCATCGTGGTGAAGGCTTCAGATTAGTCGAGTTCAAAGTCATGCTGAGAGAGAGAGAGAGAGTCGGGGCTTGGATCGTCACTCGGTGGGGCCCATGGATAGAATACAAAGAAAGGGGCTAAGGCCATCGACCGGCTGAGTGTAGAGGTCATGTATAGGGGAGGTAGTTGAGGCTAAGGCCAACAACCAGCCACGCATGTGAGGGATAACCATGGCTAAGGCCTTCACTTGTCCGGCCTATGGTAAAGAATAAGAGTAGTGACTAAGGTCATCGATCGGCCATGCCAACGAGAAGGATTGTGGCTAAGGCCATCATTCGTTCGTGCCTGAGGTCACGTACGGAGCATTGGCAGGGGCTAAGATCATCGATCGGTTGCGCCTCAACAACTATATTGAGTTATAACCAAAGCAAGGGTCGTATGTTGATCGTGCATATGGCTATTTGTAGAGTGGTGATTGGGGATGAGGTTGATCAACCGCACCTAAAGTCACACAGAGCAGTAACCAAACTATGGTTGCCGAGCAACCAGGGCTAGGGTTACATGTTAAGAGGTAACTGGGCTATGGCCACTAAATGGCTAGGTCGAAGGTTATATTAAGGGATAGCTGAGGCTAAGGCTGATAGTTGGCCACACCTTGGACTATATTCACGGCAATGATCAAAGGTGAGGCTAATGATTGGTTATGCCGAAGGTTATCCACTCTAGTAAGATAAAACCAGGTTATGGCCATCAATTGGCCAAGTCGAAGTCTATAGAGCACAAATCGAGTTAGGGTTGACGATTGGCTGAGCCGAAGGTTGTCCAATCCAGTAGAGCAAATTGGGCTATGGTCGTTGGTCGACTCCACTAAAGGACACGAAGGTCAGTGACCGGACTAAGGCCATTGATCGACTGTAACAAATGTCACGAAGGTCGGTAATTGGGTTGAGACCATTGATCGGCCTCACCGAAGGTCACAAAGGTCGATAATTGGGCTGAGACTGATGATCGGCTACACCAAAGGTCATGAACTTGGCTAAGGCTATTGATCTAACGGCACATTTGGAAGAATTGATGCATTTCATAATAAACTCAAATGTATGAGTATGGGGAATTATGCATGATAGGTGTTAGCCCAGACTAGGTGGCGGACAAGAAGGGGGGTTGAATTGTCCCATTGCCGAGATGACGTATTTTAAAAACTATCTAAACTAATCACATCGGAATTAAAATTTACTATGTTGATTAGCCTAAACAAATGTGAGATTGAAATATTCTCTCAAGCTTTCCGATCTCACTCGAATAAACTATGCAATAGATGGTAGACATAAATCCTAACACGGATAGCGGATGAAGCAAAGTGCGATGATGCAGTGAATAAAAACCTATAAATGGTTTGTGAACAGAGATAGAAGATATGGACAATCACACAAGACACAGAGATTTTTAGGTGGTTCGGGACCACGACGGGCTCCCTACGTCCACCCCTCACCGAAACCCAGTGAGACTTCATTGCACGCTACTTACGTAGCAACACGGGGACGAACCCCAACACCACACACGCTGCTTCCGCAACAATGCACATATAGGGCCTAGCCCCAAAACATTGCCACTGCAGCACACACACACACAACGTCGGGGAACACACCCCGGACTCGAAAACCACACGGAGACGCAGCTTCGTCTTCACACACAAACTCGGGGAAACTTACCCCACTATAGATCCACACACTCGGAGACACAACTCCGCCCACACACAACAATCTTATGAGTTTGACAAAATTAAAGGATATACAATGACCACCCAAAATATGAATATATGTTCAAATAAAATAATAGAAATGAAAGAAGAAAGATTCCCCCTCAAATCTGCAATCAATCCCTTCCATAGGAGCGGTAGGGATCGCTGGAGAGTTTTATCCGCGCAGTGGAAGCCGGCTAAGCTCGTAGGAGACGCCCAGAAATGGATCTTCAGGAACCATGTTCAGAACAAGGATCAGATCGGCAGAGGTATGCTCATTGATGCGTTCTCCTCCTCTTCTTCTTCTTCTTCCAAGTAGATGCGCCGCCCCCTCTTCCTCCTTTCCCTGCAAAGGATAGATAAATATTAGCCAAGGAACTACCTATTCGTGAGAGAATCGCGGGTTACATATACTAGCAAGAAGGCAGCAACAAAAGGACTACAAATCCCCTCTAATAACCCTTCAAAATACACCCAATCAAGAGTAGAAACCCTAAGGGTATTAGGGTAAAAAACCCAAGCAAATCGGACCAAGAAATGGGCATCTCGAAACTCAATCCGGAATCCCGATCTGGACGTAGCAGAAAAAGTGTCGACTCTTAGAGTCGACGCTTATTTCATAGCTTTTTGTCTCGTTAATAAAAATAGGACCAAGGTTGAAGGAGTCGACTCTCAAAGTCGACTCTTTTCAGCAAGGGTTCTGTCTGCATCAAATGCAGACCATAGACACCAAGGAGTCGACTCTTGCAGTGCAGAGTTAGAAAATGGCCTTATGTGACCCAATTAAATCAAAACCATAATATATGAATCAAGCCCTTTCTAAGCACATGGAAATACATTCAACCATTGATATTTACCATAGATTCAAGGGATTGTAAACAGGAGAGGAAGCTTACCATGGCCCCCAATAAGTTGATAGCAAAATGGAACCCGCACATTCTGAAAATTCAGAAACATATCAATATTATACCAATGTAACTGAATGCTCAATCACATTGATAAAGCTTGTTCAACTTGCATGTTTTTATTGTAATGCAATACCATATATGAGTGATTCATGGATTTCCAAATCGAATTTTTCATAAACTCACATATCAGATGTGATTCATGCAAGTCATACATGAATCCCATGGACAGACCAAAACTATCAAGTTCAGTCTAAGAAATTAAGTTCAGTTCAGTGATAGCCATTTCAAACACATTTAAGGTCACCAAAACCTCGTGCAGTGAAGTACATTCAATTTACCATGTATTGCTTATACATGAACCCAAATCAACTCAAATAGTATGACTAAGCCACAAAACAAGATTTTATCAATATCAAACAAGAGCAGATGAGATTCAACGAACCAATTCAAAATTCACCTATCAAAAGTCACAAATGCAGTCCAAGGAAAAACTGAACTTGCACTGTCCAATGCAAGCAATCCAAGTTCAGAAAATTGCTCCATACATGTAAGAGCCATTTGAAATTCAATTCAAACAAAAACATTGGACCTTAGATTGTAGTATCAATATGCCATAATTCAATATTTCATCATGATCAAACAAGCATGAAGGACACTTGTAAAACCATATTTCCAACTCAAGATTAGAAGGAAATTTCCAGCATTCATTGACATACCATATGTCTAACAGAAATATCAATCATGCATATTCTGAAAATTCAGATTTATGTAAATCTTAAATCAATGCATTTGAATTCTAGCAAGCAACCCAAGAGTTCCAATTCAGTCCATAAATGTTAAGATCAAATCATTGATATTCCATGCATATAAAGCCCAAGGTCGGTGCACATTGTGAAAGACCCAAAGAATAGGTCGGTGCACAAATAGAATGGTCGGTGCATATGTGAAGAACACCAATATGAGGTCGGTGCACTTTTTATCAAGCATAAGGATAGGTCGGTGCAAGGTCAGGCAAGGTCGGTGCATCTTTTGTGAAACATCAAAAATCAGGTCGGTGCACAAATGGAAGGGTCGGTGCATATAGTGAAGCACCCTCAACCCATTCAACCAAGCAATGATACTAAGCCAAATATCAAGATGATTAAACAGCCATCATTGATGAACTAGGTTCATACCAAAAATATGAAGTTCAGTCTAATGCAACAATAATATGCCTTATATCAAGATTTCCATCATCATTAAACAAGATCGTATGAGTAACATGAAAATTCATTCATTTAAGCAAGATAAGAACATCATGCAACCAAGTGCAAACATGAATCTCATTTAACTCAATTGAGCCAAAGACTCATGTAAGGCATGTTAAGACCCAAAACACTTCAAATGTCCCAAGATAAATATGCAAGAACTAAAGGACATTTTTCACGGAACTTGCACACAATATTTTGTTATCATCAAAACCATCACCAAAGACAATGAGGGAGCATAGTGAACCCAACAATAGGCATGGAAGGTTTTCTCGTTCCATAATCGGAGGAGCATCATACCTCCAAGTGTTTTGAGGTGTTATACTCCTCGGCAGAGGGCCTCGACAACTTGGAAAGGGCCTCCTTAGTTTGGAGGAAGCTTTCCAAAGATGGTCATTATGATGCCTTTGAGTTTCAGCTACTGCGGCTCATTAGCTTTTAGCACAGGTTCCCAGGCTGGGTGCTTCCTCCGATCATCGACGAGCCCGGGTGTAGGGTGCCAGATTAGCACCAAGCTCGAGGTAGACAATCGGGTCGACACGACTCTAAAGTTTAGTCCAATGCTACAATGCACGAGGTTGGTGTAAACGAATGAGCATGATCGCCAGGGACTTTACCTTAGTCCCACAGGAATAGGGCGATCACAAATGCCTTCAAAAAGGAGGACTGTGGGTCCCACCTGTCCTCGCTCTCGGCCAGCCAAGAACGGGGAGCTTGAATTTACGAGTCTACTCTGAAGTCCCTAAAAATAATTAGTAACCATAGAAAATAGACCCATTAGATTGCAAAAATGTAGTATATGCTCAAAACGAAGGAAAATGCATGCAATCGGGGGTTACGCTTACTGGGAAGGGGGTTGGGAAGGGGGGTTGAAACTTTTGACCAACCGCCTTCCTTATATTTTGGGGTAAAAAAACTCTTTGAAAATGGGATCTTGGTGTAATGACCTAAGATCCGGATACCGGGAATTACCCGATATCATTCGAATCCTGATTTGTCACCCACGAGCCGGGAGGCTCAGAAGGATTATTTGGGTGCTGTAGAGGTACATTGAATTTAAAATAATGTAGGAAATAACTACAGAATTATTTTTTAAATTAACAAAAAATAAATTACATTTTTAATTAACAAATTTACTATAGAGTCTAGTCCACAAAGTACAGTCTACATGGAAGAAAACGTACTCAATCGCCGGGCACGCCCCCGCTCTGGCAAGGTGGCAACTACGAACTTCCGCACTGCACCTTCGAACCTCGAGGGAGAATCTCAAAGCCTGAAAAGAAAGGGATGAGTCTCATCTCATTGGCTCAGTAAGGGTCCCGCGGATCCCAAGACAAAATAACGGCGGTAAACAGCAGCGATAACAGTAGTAATAACAAGAGTAGCAACATCAATAATAACAACAGAAGTTACAGCTGTAGCGAGAACAGTAACGACGATAGTCTATGGATCCACGGCTCTCTAAGCTACTCCTAAAGACAATGGAAAGTAAACCCCGGTCTCACAGTCAGGACCGCCGAACCAACGGAAAAACCCCGGCTACAGCACCAGAAAAAGGGACCACGACACCTCTATCGTAAGGGCCCATCCTCGCTGACGAAGGCCGAATGAAGACCACGCGGTCCAAGGGTACAGTCACAATATCGCCGCCGTGAACCCTACAATGTCTACGGGTGAAACCTCGATAACTCTACCGGGAACCCTAAATCTCAACGTCTGGGAAAGGTACACAGAAGCCACTCAAAGAACCACATCCTTGCTGACGGGAATCCAAACCTCGAGTCAAGAGAGCCACGTGTCAATTGACGGGAGAACCTACCCACTAGAAGCAAGGTCGGATGCGTCAACTGATGACTTAGTCTACGCCTCAAGTGTCTCCCTACTCACCCTAGGCAGAAACTGAGACACCGTACAAGTAACCAAAGACATGGGTTTAGTCGTGTCGTACTCGTCAGCACGCATCCATAGTCCCAGACCACGTGTGCACACACTGACTGACTGCACTACATCAGGTCCTCTAGCTAATTTTCCTCCCGGCCTGGACTCAAGCCATCATAGTGGGTGGCCCTATGGCAACTAGCCTAAAACTGTCTCTCCTGAGTCTAGCTATCCACCACTCCCAAGCGGATCGACACACGTGTGCCCAGGCATGCTACGACTAGTGGGGAAGTCACTCGACGTGAGAACTCTCCATAGAGAGGAACACCGAAGTACCAACGGTTACACACGCACCCAGCGTAAGAATCACGAAACACACGGTGGCTTGGTACCACTAAACTCAGGACGACTAGGTAGACTTGCCAATCCAATGGCCATAGAGTCACGCGACTCATCACAAGACTGTTGTACAATACGGCCCCATGCCATCAACTTACTCTATTCTGAAAGTCAGAAATCACACTCAAAAGAACACATGAGGTGGCTCACAACCGCCGGGTTCATTTCCTCTCTAAGGGAGACTAAGATGCCCCCAGCACCCTGGCTGGGTCACGAAACTCACGATCGTTGGCCATACTCATGACCCACATGGAAACCACTTTCCGAATAAGCTAAAACTGTGCGGGGACAGCCCTCCGCACGTACATGAGTACACGGTGACTCGAACTAGCATAACGAGGAAGCTTGGAACACGCGGGGTCACTCAAACCCTCAAAATCACACAACACCCTAATCGAGGCAACATGACTTCTCAAGACACCCAAAAATATGAACTCTGTCCCCACATAGTGTCCGAGACATCCATGGGGTAAAAGGTCGACCAATGGGTCTCAACTGGGTCCACCAGTGGACAAAACATGCGAAAAATTACATTTCAGTCGACCAGCCCACTGGGTCGATCGACCTAAACGATGGGTCGGTCGACTTGGCCCACAGCTAGGTGGTTCACTATCCTGGTCGGTTGACCAAACCGGCTAGGTCGGTTGAACGAACCGAGGCAGTTCGCCCACCATGGCGAACGCCCAACCGGTCTACCAAATCACCCAGTTGGTCGACCGATTCCGACGACACACCTGTGAAACCCCATCCAAGGGGCCCTAATCCACGCCCCAATTACCCCGGATGATGGGAAAAATACGGGAAAACCATCCCCCGATCTCTAAACTACTGAAAGACCCCATTTAAACCATATAAATGTAATCGAATAGACGAATCCGTCGCTCATCCCAAAATCATGATTTTCACCTCGACATGAAAGGAAATCCACTCTCGACCTCACCGCTGCCTACAAACCATAGGAAAATGGAAGGCAAATGCCAATGATCAATCTCCCTACCTCCCACGATGAATTCCCACACCGAGGGCACCGATTCCACGCGAAAACAACACTCGAACCATCGTCGGCTTCTCGAACTCACGAACGAGCTTCGCCGTGCCATCACCCTGTTCCTCGCTCCATCCTCACTGCTCACCACCCCACGTGATCCACCGCCTCACCCACGTTATCCTCCGTCGACCGCCTGGAGAAGGAGTGGAGAGAAACGAGAGGAGAGAGGAGAGAGGGAGAGAATGAGAGAATGAGGGGAGAGGGGTGAAAGGTTGATTTAAATAGGAAATATTTTGGGATTTTAAAAATGTGAAAAAAATAAAAAAATCATCCCCATGATCCTCAGAAAACGCACAACGCTCCTGTAACGTCCTAGAGCCCGAAAACACATTATCTCTCAAAATTCGGGGATCTAAAGGCTCGAAAGCCAAAATTCCAATTTAATCACAAAACACGATCAAGGACCTACGGAAACACTCCGAAACCCAAGGATTCTTGATCCGAAAATCCTAGGGCATTACACTAGAAAAGGCTATCGTGCATGTAATGCAATATAAATGAAGGGGAATGTGTAAAAATGAATTAAAATGCATCAATAAAGGAAACAACGAAAAGAAAGATGGGGTTTGCCCGTCGGCCAACGGTGAGCAGCGAGATTCGTAGCCGTTCAAGGAAGATGGGCGGCCAAATTGATGGTTGTCCTCTACAGGCTTGTCTCCTCCGACGGTGGACGCAAAGCTTCCTTCCGTGGATGGAATTCGGGGCTCCTCAGCTTCGACTTGTCTCTGGGATGGTGGGACGAAAAATGGGATGAACTCTCAAAGGTCTCTCAACACTCCAGTGGCAGTACACTTGGGATCGCCAACCATCCAAACTTCCAACCCTCCAACCTTCCAACCCTAGTGCTGGAACCCTAGAGACATTTTTTTAAATGTGGAGGGGTTTTCCTCCCTCAAAAATCATTCAAAATCAAGCTATAATCCTCGTGGAGGAGTTTTGTGCTAGTCATGGAGTGAATATGTGCGTGGCTACATGTGCCTCGACTCCCTAGAATGGAGATGGTTGTGGAGGACACTCCCGGAGTGGGAGGAATTATGAAAACGTGGGGTTGATGGATGGTTATCAAAAGGTGGCCATCTCGATGGCCGTTCAAGATGACCTAGGCGGCCAATTATGTGGCCGCCGAAGACACCTGGGCGGCCCCAGTTCTGGGGCAGCCAACTTCCTGGCCTTCTTCTGGGCATTGGGCGGCCATCGTTTCGGTCGCCCGAAAAGCGGACTTAGCCCGCTATTTCAATGATTTTTAGCCCAATTGAGTTTTTTAACTATAAATGGGCACTCGAGGGTTCAATCATCAAGGAAAATGTGTCACTCTTATGAGACTAAAATCGTGGTCCGTGAGATGTCCAAAATTGGGCGTCTACACCTGGGTTGAGGAACCCTTGTTGGATTAACTATTGGATCTGTTGGCAAAGGGCAGTGCATTCTTCGTGGGTGTGACCGCTATCCCAGTGGAACTAACAATACTTCATCTTGTCCCAATCGTTAGGGTTGCCAGGCATCCAAGTGGGTGGCTGAAGATAGAGTTTGTCCTGGATCTTGATGAGGATCTGGCTAGGGGGAATAACGAGGAGAGGGAGGAGGCCTCTCATGGGCATCACTGATCATCCTTTCAGTTGTCTCGTTGGGGTTACCTATCTTCGTGACCTTCCATAGGCCTTCACCGTACCTTTTGGACAAGGTTTTGTCCTACATGAGGTGCAAGGATGTCCTCCTTCTTGCTATATCTCTGAGCTTTGGCGAACAACTTAGGGAAGGACGTAGGTAGCTTCTTAGCTAAGGAGCCTCGGGGGCCGAGATCAGTGGTCTCATTGAGCATCTCTGAGACAGCCGTTGAGATGTCCAGTTGCTGTACTTGGAAGGCCACGGCATGGAACCGCCGCAAGGAAGGCCTGAGGCTTTCACCTTTCCTCTACTTCAATGCCATGAGACAAGCAAATGTCTTGATGGGTTGGACATACCTAGTGAAGTGAGAGAGAAAAGTGCGGCCAGGTTGTTGTGAGCTTGATATCGAACTTGACACGAGCATTTTGAACCAGGTCGTTGCCCCCCTCTCCAAGGTGAGAGGAAAAGCTAGGCATACTCCCGTAAGAGTGAGAAGTGTTACAAACTTTTCCAAGGGATTGGAAGGGTCTGAGGTCCCATCATAGGACTTTATGGATGGGATCTCTAGTTTTCTAGGGTAAACTATAGCTAAGATTCCTTGAGAGAAGGGAGAGCCGCTAACCTGGATAGAAGGCATGGCTTGCTCGGTCACTTTAGTGGCCATCTCCTTCATATCTCACTTCATGTCTTCAAAATGTCGTTCCATCTCAAGGAGAGCCTCGAGATAGGGTTGAGAGTCCGAGGGCATGCTGTAGGTGTTTCCTTTAGCTAGTCGTAGGGAAGAGGGATGAGTTGAATCTGCGACATCGACACGAGGCTCTAGGGGAGCAGTGGTAGCCACAGTGGGAGCATTATGACTCGGCCATACCAAGGGTTGCCTATCACCTCGACTTGTCGCTATGTTGACGGGTTGAGTTATAGGCGGGGGATAGGTGTGAGCCATTCTGTTGGGACAATGGTCAAGTCCTCAAGTAGCACAAGGCTCGAGATGATCTCCTTCAGATGGTTGACTTTCCCATTTAGGATGTCAAATGCTCCTTTAAGACTCCCTCGGCGAGAGTATGCTCGACAGATGACTATTAGGCTTCGGTGTTAGTGTCGATGCACGCATGGATTTTTTGAGAAGGTGCCATGGCTTCCTGTCATCTCCGACATATGGTGCCAAAGTGTTATATAACACTTAGAATTTATAGTCAAGACCGAGTAAGGGAGCTTGGACGGTGACAAGCAGAGTTCCCAAGAGACGAGCTGAGTGTTGAGTGGAGCGTCAGGTGTTAGTTCTCCTTCTGGTGCAAGAAAGAAGAGACCTCAGAGAAGGAGAGAGATGTCGAACATTGAAGCCGATTATTCTCTTGCGAATAAAAAGTTCTCATCTTGAGATGGGGTATGATATCTCTAGATGCTTGTTGTTAAAAACATCGTTTGACCAATTTCAAAAATACTGAACTCGCAACAAAAATAAAAGCATGTAGTGTAGTGGCGAGCACGAGTCGAATCCACGGCGAGGTTGAGAATTTTAAATTAAAATATGTGTTTATTTGAGAGAAAAATTCGATGAGTTTGTGATTTTTAGAATTTAAAAACATAAAATAAATATATCTAATGAAGTTTGGAAGTGAAGAGAGAGAGCGCATGATATCTAGAGAGAGAGAATAACTATTTTTATTTATTAAAAGAAAAAAAATACAATAAGACGAGACAATATTACAACTAGTGCTTAGAAATCAAATCTAACAATTATATCCCAGAAATAAAAACACAAAAGCCTGGGTGTAGTAGCAATGATGATGGAGATAGCATCGTCCCTCCTTGAGCCTTGGATCATAAACCGCCTTGTAGTTGTAGCTGCCCTCATTGGAGTGGAAGACGCCCTTCCTTGCACTACCCCTTGGAGGAAAGTGGGTAAGAGGAGGAAAAATAGGAAGAAGGGACAGATGGATATATGAGAAGGAGGAGGAGAAAAGGGAAGAGGAGCCTACAAGAGAAGAGAAGAGGGGGAGATGGGATTCGAACTATAAAGAAGACTAAGAGAATGAAGAGGGAATGAGAAGAAGGAGAAAAGGGGAAAAGATATGAGAGAAGAAAAAATAATGAGGAAGAAGGAGTGAACTATTATATAGTGTAAATAGGTTACAACGTCATGCACGTAAATGATTAAAATGAAATAGGCTGCTTACATCTTATGCTATGTGCAAATATCATAATATAATTCACTATCTTTAGAGATTATTTATTTCATAATGTTCACCTCTAATGTGTTAGCATACAATCCTAAGGAAAATAATATTATGCAAAGGAAACAAATTCATTCCCTAGATACACCTCAATGATAGATATATGTAAAGTATGTTTGACCATCTAACTTGCCCTTAAGTCTGCTTTTATTACTGTGCATTTGTTGTGCTACTTTGTTAGCAGGTGTACGTGTATAACACATCTGCATTAATTACTCAGTGTCCATGAAGATACTCGTATATTGTGAAAGTGTGTTATATAATATATTTTACTACGTATTCAAAAGCACGTTGTCTCTTCTAACAACAAATATGAATTTTATATTGCTTTCTGTCTCCTTAAAATTCAAAATTCCTTACTTTATCTCACGTCATATTTAAAGGTATGCATGGCAAAAATACTTCTAGTAACACTGCAGGCCAGATGGCCAGAGGAAGATAGAGACAAACAAGCATTCAAGAGGGAATGAAAAGTGACAGACGTAGCTCTGTAACATGAGATTTATCCTAGCTACTACTTGGACAAGATGTGAGCAACCACGCTGGATAAAGACTCAACGATCTACGCTAAAGTTCCAAGTCCAAAGGGTCCATACAAATCTCTATAAGCTGTAAGTTGAGATCCGACCATTAGACGGAGATGTATCTAACGGTCACCAATATTATATCCTATAAATACCAGAAGATTGCAACAACACAAAAAAGGAGGAACGAACAAGCTTACACGATCAAGTATTTACGCACTCTCCTGTAATCAAAGCGATCTTAGCGCCGTGCTTCCTGCGCTCCAATGACCAGAATAACTTCACCTCATTCAAAACTCATCCTTGAAGTTATTCATCCGATGAAGCATTAAAGAGGAGGATATTGTGTTGTAACGATATTTTCCTTTCCTCATCCTACATTCATTACAATCATTGTATTCACTCTTTGCTGCTCTGTCCGAAGGACATGTGTTAAGAGCATTTGTTGCTCTGTGGGTGATTGGTGGTCTTCTAATATCGTGAAAATCAGCTGAGTGACTACCTCCTGGAAAGTTAACTGGTGCAAAATCACATGAGAAACTAAGTCACTATGAGTGATTTTTATTTGGCTGAGACCTGATCAAAATCAACTGGGTTAGTGGTTCATGGAAAATCACTAGAATCTATTGAGTCTTGCAAGATCAGCTGAGGAAGTGACCCTAGTAAAACAATTGTTGTAACCTTGATAAGTGATTAGTGAAATATCTCGGGTGAGTTACAGGGGGACTAGACGTTGGGAAGTCTGAGGGCTGACCGAACCAGTATAAATCCATTGTCTATTGTGGTTTGGTTGTATTATTGTCTTTTATACTTCATTATGTAACCTAATAAATTTTAATTCATAATTATTTTTTCAAGACACACCTATTCACCCCCCTCGTGGGTGTATCCGACTACTAACAAAGATGCTGAGCCTGATGAAGACCAGCGAGAGAAGGCTCAATCCAAGAAAGATCGGGGAGAAGAAAGAAACTCCACTCAATGGAGACTGAGGAGAAAGAGGCTCAACCTAATGAAGATCAAGGAGAGAATGCTCGACTCGATGAAGATTGAGGACAAGAGAGAAATGTTGAGTAGTGGGCAGCGGATCTAGAGGGGAGGGGTGAATAGATCTGCCCCTCTTCTCGCAATATAACCCTCTATATAGCTAGATAAACAAATTGCAGCGGAATATAACTAACTTAACGAAGGACACACCGATTTGCTTAGTAAGATGATTACGCAATATAGAGATTGAACCTAAGCGTGCATCTAGAACAAAGCAATCACATAAACAAACCACAACACAAAGGATTTTAAGGTGGTTCGGACTGAATCCCCAGTCCTACATCCACCCCTCACCAAATCCGGTGAGGCTCCACTAGTGTCACGCACTGAACCGTAAATCGGAAAGACCACCGATTGCCTTCCTACTAACCACCGGTAGGGACGTCAACACCGCAGATCGGACAACTTCTGATTGCCTTCCTACTAACCACGGTAGGGACGATCTTCAGTTTCAATTGTTTGAAAGAAATGAAAAAAGAACAAATACGAAATCACTCAAACAAGATATAGAATATGCTCAAAGTAGAAAGATATTATCTGAGTTGCAGGAGCTTGAATCGGATGCTTCGATGGTGTCTTCTTCCTTGAGATATGATCTTCCTTGAGTCTCTTCTGGTTGATGAGGAATACTATGGATGTAGCTTGGATCTTCCTTTTGATCTTCTTGAGTTGATGAAGAGGTTTGAGGATACAGTTTAGATCACCCTTGAGATGATGAAGATGATGAAGGATGCAACTTTATCTTCTCTTGGCTTGGGCTTGATCTCCTCTTCAAGTAGCTTGAATCACTTGAAGATTTGATGAAGAACTTCTTCCCAGAGTACTATTCACGGCTACAGTACTCGAACTCCTCTCACCCTTGTAGCCTCCTTTGATCTCCCTTGGATTCACAAATGATCAACTGAGGTTTCTAACCCTCTTGCATGTGTTTTATAACCTTTGAATGGTCCTTAGACATCCCCCAGACCAGATCCACAATCTATGGAAGATTGGATGACTTTGGGGTTAAACAAATACAAGGAAAGGGGCTCTTCTCGAAGTGGAAAAAAAAGTCAACATTGAAGGCTCGAGGCTGGCGGTCGACCGCTACTGAGAAACCTGCAAACATGCGGTTCCTGGAAATTCCGGTCGACCGCTACTGGGCTGGCAGTCGACCGCTACTGAAAGAGTTGCAATCTGGGGGTTGCTGGCTGGGGTGGTCGACCGCCCCTGTGCAGGCGGTCAACCGCCAGCTGGGCAGACCCCGGGCTTTCCCGGGTCGGTCCGTTAACTGCTTTAGCTCCATCGCTTGACTCCTTTTAGCATCCCATTCATGTCTGTGGCATCACCCTTGACAATTTTGAAGATTTTTGTTGATTATATCGCTCCTATAATCAAAATTTTGTTCCGGGGGCTCCGCCCCCGGAAACCCCCGCAAGGGGCGCTGCCCCCTTGACCCCCGCGACCTGACCAGGCAGGTCGATCCGCGTGCGAGGGCGTAACATTGAGCTTTCACATTTGCCATCTCCACTTCATTCCTTGGTAATTCATTGGCATATCTGTCATGAACAAAACATCACGTATGTCAGTCATATGAGAGTTAAAACAATAATGACTTATAGTGTTTAGCTATTATCAAAATTAAGAATATCAAATAACTCAAATGACCACAAGATGATGTCGAATGACCCAAACCACATGAAGACTCAAATGATTACATGGGCACAACAAGAAACTCTACTTAGTGAAGACCAGGGGGAATGACAGTCGACTTGATGAAGACTAAGGAGAGAAGGCTCGACCCGATGAAGATTAGGGAGAAGAGAGAAACTCTACCAGGTGAAGATCGGGAAAAAAGAGGCTCGACTTGGTGAAGAATATGGAGAGAAGGCTCAAGCTGATGAAGATATGGGACAAGAGAAAAACTCTATCCAGTGAAGACCAAGGAGAGAAAGAGGCTTGACCAAGTGAAGATGAGGGAGAGAAGGCATGACCCGATGAATGCCGGGGAGAAGAGAGAAACTCTACGTAGTGAAAATTTGGGGGAAAGAGGCTCGACCTTGTGAAGAGCAGAGAGACAAGGCATGACCTGATGAAGATTGGAGAGAAGAAACTCCACCCAATGAAGACCGTGGAGAAAGAGGCTCGACCTAGTGAAAACCAGGGAGAAGGAGGTTCTACGTGGTGAAGACCGAGGAGAAGAGAGAAACTCTAGCCAGTGAAGACTAAGGAGAAAGAGACTGAACCTGGTGAAGGCCAAGGAGAGAAGGCTCGACCCGATGAAGATCGGGGAGAAGATAGAAACTTTACCCAGTGACGATCGGGGAGAAAGAGGCTCAACCTGGTAAAGACCTAGGAGAAAAAGGCTCTACTTGCTGAAGACCAGGGAGGAGGAAGCTTGACCTAGTGAAGACCAGGGAAAAGGACGCTCTACCCGATGAAGACCGAGAGAAAAAAGAAACTCTTTTCGGTGAGGATTAAGGAGAAAGAGGCTCGACCCGGTGAATTCTAGAGAGAGAAGGTTGAACCGGATGAAGATCGATGAGAAGAGAGAAACTCTACCCTGTAGACGGCAAAAGAGGCGTCGTCCACCCTCGGGGGAAAGAAACAATGATGCAAAGTAATGATGAAAAGGTGATTGCCAGAGAGATGGAGACGGCAAGGGACGTCCACCCTCGTCTGTCCTAAGAGATGGAAATGACGAAATCAACTCAAGAAGAGAAAGAAAATAAAGGAGAGAAAGAAAAGAAGGATGCGAAACGAACTCCGGTACGTGGCGGAGATAGGGGTCGGAAGACCCTCTCGCGCAAACTGACCCCTTCCCAGTAAGCGTGACTTACCGTTCCACGAGCAGTTTTTCATATACCGGAAAATCCGAGAATCTAAGTAACGGAAATGGGGAGGCACGAAGACTCAGAAATTGCAACGGAATATCATTCTCCAGACAATTACAAGGACAATACGAACCAAGACGCACCACCACAGGACATTGGTCTTTGTGGGGTTCTAACAGCAATATAATACTATCAGCAATAATGAATGTATATGTACATATTAAGACCACCGCAAGACATTGGCCTTACGGGATTTTTATTGCAGCATAAATAATAAATATTATATGTACACACGTAAGACCACCGCGAGGTATTACTCTCCGCGGGGTTTCGACCGAAATTGAAGGAATAAAACGACAGAATGAAAAGGCTTCGCGAGGAATTACTTCCGTCACGTGCACCTTCGCGAGGAATTACTTCCGTCGCAGGGTTTAGACAGAAATTGAAAGAATAAAATGACAGAATGAAAAAGGCTTCGCGAGGAATGACTTCCGTCACGTACACCTTCGCGAGGAATTACTTCCGTCGCAGGGTTTAGACAGAAATCAAAGGAATAAAATGACAAAATAAAAAGGCTTCGCGAGGAATTACTTCCGTCACTTACACCTTCGCGAGGAATGACTTCCGCTGCAGGGTTTAGACAGGAATTAAAGGAATAAAATGACATAATATAAAAAAAAAGGCTTCGCGAGGAATGACTTCCGTCACGTACACCTTCGCGAGGAATGACTTCCGTCGTACAAATTAAAGGAATAAAATGTCAGAATAATAAAAAAAAAAAGGCTTCGCGAGGAATGACTTCCGTCACGTACACCTTCGCGAGGAATGACTTCCGTCGCAGGATTTAAACAAAAGGGAAAATTGACAGGAAAGAAAGGGGGAAGGGGATGTGATCGCCAGGGGCTGAGAGCCCCACAGGAAATGTCCTGATCGCGTTCGCCGCCGAAGCGGGAGCAGTGCGGGTCCTCTCCTCCTCTTCCGTCGGCCGGCCGACGAAGAGGGCCTTCTTTGGTTACCATGATTTTATTATTCTTTTTTGTTTTATTTTATCTTAGTTATTATATACTTTTTGGGGGGGGGGGTTTGTTGCTTTTATTATTTTTTTATATTTTTTATGTCTTTAGTGAGACGTGAGAAGATGAAGAAAGAAACCGAGAGGTAGATGATAGAATAAAATAATGTGATATAAGAAAAAAATCACTAAGAAAAATATAGGTAGAGTGAGAGACGTATTCTAGACAAAACAGAAGAGAACGGAGATGAAGATTTAATGATATATGATAACAACAAGAGAGGGGAGATAGACTTCCTTTTAGACAAAATGAAGAGGGATGAGGGTGAAACTTTAACGATAAATAACAATAACAGGGGACATAATCAGAATAGGATGAGGGAGGCGATAGACGGGTACCTCAAGATAGGAGTGATAGTCGCATTTTATCCCCGAACTGGGGATCACGTGAATTCCTCCTCCTCTTCTTTCGGTCGACTGAGGAAGCGGGCTTCCGGACTGTTAACCCTCGCAAAACACAGCAGACAGAAGAAACAGATGGTGCATTAAAAGGAAAGTAGTGTAGTACCGATCCCATGAAATTACAATGGCACGAGCATATTCGAACACACACATGTTTAATGTTATTTGAAACCCCTTGGGAATTAAAGGTGGGAAAATGGTATGATGAAATGCGTATCGAAATATTCTCAATGCATGGATTGTATTATAAACATGATAACGAGTGATGTATGTAAAGGAATCAACTGACTGAACATAATGCAAAAGGGGAGAAATGCTTATTGGTGGGCGTCGATGATGAGCTCGGCATTAACTTCTCCTTCCCTTCACACATACACATGCAAACATTTACAGACACCTGCAAAGACACTCACACGAACACATCTATATACATATACGGAAATAGATCTATAAAGGGGAGGTCGAAAAGAGAGGGAGGAAGGAAGAGGGAGAGAGAAGAGAAAAACCTTTTTTTGAGATTTTTGTACTTTAGTTTTATTATATAGTATGTATATATGTAGAGGATATATATATATTAACTATATAACATACATATATATATATATATATATAGTATGTTTATATATATATATGTTATATCTAAGAGAGGAGGGGAAGAATAGAAAGAATAAAAGAGAGAGAGGGAGAAAGAGAGAGAGAGAGAGAGTGGCGGTGGGAGAGGAGATTAAAAAAAGAAAAAAAAAGACATAAGAGAGGGAGATTGAGAGAGAGTGATCGAGAGGGCAGAAAGAGAGAGAGAGGGGGGGTAGAAAAGCAGAGAGAAGGAGAGAGAGACGGTGGGGAGAGTGGATTAAAAAAAGGAAAAGAAAGAGTGAGAGAGGGGGGGATCGAGAGGGAGAGAGATGGAGAGGAAGAGAGGGAGGGGACGGTAGAGAGAGAGAGAGGGAGAGAGAGAGAGAGTGAGGGAACAGAGAGGGAGAGTGGGGAAGAGAGAGATGGCGGGGGGGAGAGGAGAGAGAGAGAGTGCGGTGAGAGAGGGAGAGAGCGAAAGGGAGAGAGAGGGGGAGTTAAAAGAATAAAATAAAAATAAAATAAAAGAGAGAGAGAGAGAGGAGAGAGAGAGAGAGAGAGAGAGAGAGAGAGAGAGGAGCAGAGAGAGACAGTGAGAGGGAGGGAGAGACAGAGAGAGACAGTGAGAGGGAGGGAGAGACAGAGAACGAGAGGGAGAGGAGGAGAGAGAGAGAAAGAGGAAGAGAGAGGGGGGTGGGCGCGAGAGGAGAGATGAGATGGGGGAGAGACAGAGACGGGGAGAGAGAGACGCGGGAGGAGAGAGGGAGAGAAAGAGAGACAGAGGGAGAGAGATGGGAGAGAGAGGGGGTCGTCGGCGATGGCCGCGGCCGGGGGCGGCGTCGGTCGTGCAGGCGGCGGCGTGCAGGGAGCGGCGTCGGGGCGCTTGGGCGCAGGCGGCGGCGTCGGGGCGGCCGGTGCGGAGGAGTTGGAGGCGGGGCCGGAAGCGGGGAGCGGCAGGGGGACTGGAGCGGCAGGGGGAGCTGGGAGCTCGGGCTCACGGCGGCCGCGGCGTGGGCATGCGTGCTGGCGGGCTGCGGCGAGCCGTGCAGGGGGGCGACGGAGCAGCGGGCGGCCGGAGGCGACGGGGTGCTGCGGGCGGCCGGAGGCGACGGGGGTGCAGGTGGGGGCGTCGGCGGGCGGCGTGGCCGGCAGGGGCGGCGTGTGGCCGGAGGGACTGTCGAAGGCGCTCGGGGACGCCGTGGGCTTCACGGCATCATGGTGCAGGTGGAGGTTGAGGATGACGACGTCTGCGGCTGGACTTAGAAGAGGAGAGGGTGAGAGGGGTCGCGGAGGACGTTGCCGGCGTGACGACGGGTGAGCTAGCGGGCTTCACGTCGAGGTGGACGGCAACGGGCTCACGGCGTGCGAAGGTGGGAGGCGGAGGCCGGAGGTGGCAACGTGGGCAAACCATGCAGAGAGAGGGTGGCTTCGTGGTGGCGTGGTGAGCGGCGACAGTGGCGATGACGACAACGGCAGCCGGGGGCGGCGACAGTAGAGCGATGGCGTCAGTCGGAGGGGAGAAGACGGCGGCTGGGTGTCCCGCGGTTGGCCACGGCGGTTGAGGGGGTGCAGCGGGTTACTGTCGTGGGCGTTCGCAAGAGAGAGGGTTGGGCGAGATCAACGGCGAGGGCAGCTCTGGTGTGGGAAGAGAGAGGGGAGTTGGAGGTTGGGTATGGTTCGGAGGTGGCAGGTGAGGTCCGCAGCGGGAGAAAGAAGAGGGAGCCGAGAGGGAAAAAGAGAAGCCAGAAGGTGAATGAGAGGTGGGAAGTCAGATCCAGAGAGAGATCACAGGGGGTGGCTTCCGGCTGGGTTGTGTGTGGAGGAGGTGGTGAGATGTCAGGGGAGATGAGGTTCAGATCGAGGCAGAGGAAGAGAGTGGGTGGTTTAAGTGTGTGGGGTTGAGAGAGGGAGCAAGATCCGTGAGAAATGGATGAAGTTAATGAGTTGGGCAATAAAAGACGGGGCCATGCGAATTAAAATTTTATTTATTTATTTTTGAATAGGAATGGGCCAAGCCCATTAGCACACAATGACCCCCCCTCTTCTTTTAGGATTAAAAGGATGGGCCAAGCCCATTAACAAGAGTTTTTATTTAAGAAATCACAATTTTCTTTTCGTGAGACGAGATCATCAGATAAAAATTGGAGATCATTCAAATAACTTAACCGTACGAGCCACTTTGGGGTGTCTTAGTGTAGTACGGGATCTGCTCAGCATAATGCTTAAAATGCCGTGTCTACAGCTGCCCCGCCCTGGCGTCTGCTTTGCAGGGGAATGACACGGAGTGGAATGAAATAGAAGTGTAATGAAGTGGAGTGGAGAATGGACTGAAAAGTGGATGCCAAGGCGTGATGAGACACGTTTTTAACACTATGTGATTGGAATCTTTCCTGAGTTTCAGCAAAACAACCTTGAAGAGGGTCCTCCGAAATCAACGACTGTTTGGCTGGACATAACAAAAGACTAACAGAAAGAGGGACCAACTTCTCGGCGTGGAAGTACATGAGTCGTAGACCCGCAGGTTTCACCTTGGGGAGCGGTTACTAGCCAATGTGGAAGTGATGCGACCAAGGTGGGTCCAATGGAGTAAATAAAAAGGGTAGCTGATAAATCCAAACAAAGGTCTCTTTCGGCCAACAAGCCCAAGATGGTTTCACAGAAACTCAGTACTCGATTCAGAATGGAACATCCCGTATTAGTCAAGAATTTAAGCACATCGGCTCTCACAATCGAGTTAAAAGAATGATCTTCCACAGTGATATCAAAGTCCTACATGAATGCATGCTGGGTTTAAAGGAAAAATTAAAACAAACTAAAAGTAGAAAATAGCCAAGGATAATATTGTTAAGTTGCTTAGGACGGGTCAGGATACCGATTCGATGAGACGATACTGAGCTGGGGCCCGTTTATCCACGCATCGATTCACCGAATGGAACCATCGTTCCCATGCTATCACAACCTAACGGCCTATCCGTACGTCCTGAACTCCTCTGGAGTTATCACTGTTTTTGTTAGAGGGGAACTCAAACTCCAGATTCATCCAAGGCATAAGGTCCTTGACGTGCTCTAATAGCGTAGATATCATATAGTAGGATGCATGACACAGTGGGGTCAGTCACCGGGGTGACTGATGGTGGGACATGGTAGGGCAATGGCGCCCTCTTGCTTTCTTATTTTGTTCTTGGAACCTGCACCGAACAGCAAGCAGTGAAGAAGGATTTATTTCATAAGAAGTAAAATTACATTCAACTGTACAGGACATCCGCACATCAATACAGGAGCAGGGGAAAACACGACACAAATCAGACAAGATTTATTCGGTTAAAATTCACCACGGTAACTTGTCATAAATGCTTTACATTTACCTTTTTACCCCCCTTTTCACTATAAGTACCCCTTTGCTCTTAGCAAAAGATCATCCATTGGTGGTTCGGGGAGTCAAGCTCTTTTTGAGATGGGAGAGAAATCCTGCCCTTTTGAGATGGAAGGTGGGCCTTCCCGCCCTGCCAAGAGGAGCAAGTTCGGCCGCGAATTCAGGAGGTTGACCGACATTGAAGGCCATCTGAGCGAGAGGATTCTCTCACGAGCGGTAAGTTGGCTTTTCATCCTAGTTTCCTTCATAAGTTCTCCCTCGCTTTTTTTATTCCTTTCTTTTCCTTCCTTTCAGCCGTATCCTCTTTTTCCGGGCCCGAGAAAATTCTCAAAGCTGCCCTGGCTATCGAAGCTTACGTCTAACATCACTATCAGTATGAGGGCCGTTATTTCAAAATGGCATCTCCAAGGGTTGGTGATCCATGCCAAGCATTATGACAAGATCTCCATGGATTGGGCGGCCCTGGGTGCATTGGCGGAGGTTTGGCATCCGGAAACCCACACTTTTATCTTCCCTACTTTTGAGGCAACGGTCCTCCTCGAGGAGACAGAACTTCTGCTAGGCTTAAGAAGGTCGATGAAGGATGACAGGATAAAGGTTTCGCGGATGCGGAAGAGGGTATCTACCGAGGAAGTTCTTGGAAGCTTTATGCCATCTGGAACCATAAAGAGCGTTCAGACTCAGAACGGAGTCAACTTGCAAAAGCTCGCAGACTGGACCGTGACTGCCTTAGAAGGGTTGATAGATGATGAACATTTAGAAGGGCTTATGAAAGGGTTCACAATTTGTTTGGCCGGAGCTCTCCTCTTTCCTTGTACTGACAACATCGTAGAGGAAGACCAATTGGGAGCGATTTGTGGACTTTGGGAGGGAAGGAGAGTGGGGCCTGCTATCCTCGCGCATCTTTACAGCGGTCTCACGGCTTCCAGCATGGGTAGGCCTCCTCACGGGTGCATGCTTCTCCTCAACTGCTGGATTGATCTTCACTTCAAATTTCATCACTACGAAGGGGTACAGACCGCCTCCAGGATTTTTGAACGAAGCCCCCTCCATTACATGGCCGATGTGTTGGGCTTTAGTGGGAAGGTGGCCAATCGCATGCCCTGTCTGAAGACACGCGGTGACTGGCGTACTCACTTCAGCTCCTTGGCGCGAGAGATGTTCACTTGTGTGCCAGCATGTTTACTTTCACGTAGGCTTCTCACGCGATCTTCTCCTGATGCGGAACTCCATCTTATCGGTGCAACCAAATTTGTTCTTTACAGCTCGCACCGGTGCTGCCTGCAAATTGGCCTTCCTCGGCACTCTCTTCCCATGCCATCCAACCTTCCTCTGATTAAGAGAGAAAGCTGGGCACGGAGGATGATGCGAAGGATGTGAAGGCGATCAAAGCTTCGTGGAAGGCAAGCATTCCGAGGAAGGTGACGGTATCTGTGAGTGAGGATCGAGAGCTATGGGAGACTTATGTAATGGAGCTCAGGAAACTGAGGCCTGAGGTGCCCAAACCCTGATGTATGTTATCTTAAAATAAATGCAGAGCCTTAATGCCATTGCACTCTCTTTCAGTCTCTCCCCTCCTTTTCTTTGTGACTGGGATGGCGGACGTCGGGTGATGGTCGGCCGTTACCGAATAGGATCTGGGGGACTGAGGCAACTACAGTATGCGGAGATGCCCTGAAATGTCATGGAGCTGAGGATTTCTCTTCAGGTGGCGAGGAGAGAAGTAAACTGGGAGAGAATGAAAAGAGGAGTGGATAAAGCGACATCGGGATCGAGACGAGAGGAGGGCACGTGAGGCCCAAGTGATGAAGCTCCGGAAGACACATCGCTCGGACATGTCACTCCTTCAGAGTCACTGCCGTTTGGAGGAGAGTTGGAGCTCACGGTAGAGGAGCTCCTGGGGTTGGTGTAGTCTCCATTGCAGAGTAGGGGGCGGCTCAGCAAACAGCCTCGGGTTCAAGAGCTTCGCGGCCGTCGGGGTCGCGAGAGAGGCCAGAGGAGGGCGACGAGCGCTACCAGAGAAGGTGAGAATGCGCGATACGATGTGACAATTGCAACGTCGCAGAGCTCTAGATGACCTCCCAGGGACCTCCCTCTTAGGAAAGGAGAGGGACGACCAAGGGGGTAGTGCGAGATTTGGCATATTGCTCATACACCCGCTCTCTTCTCACGGTGAACACGACAGTTTATATAGACGTATGAATGGAACGACATGCTCTCTTGTGACGGGTTTGCCCTCCATGCGTTCCTTCTCTTCTACGCCTCTTCTTTTCATGCCGTCCTCATGTGACGTGTTTAACAGAACTCTCCTGAGATAACGGATCGTGTCTCAGACTCATTGGGCATTTCTTCCGGGAGAATCCATCACAAATTTTAATGATGTACCACCGAATTCAAAGATGCCAACCGCCCTCTTGTCCTCTTTCCATGTAGACGAGTCCACTCCCAGATTCAAAGATATCGACTCCCATTGTCCTTTCTGCTGTGGATGAGTCCACTCCCGGATTCGAAGAGGTCGACCTGCATTGTCCTTTCTCCATGTAGATGACCTCATCTCAGATTTATTTGAATCACGATGAACACAGGGAACCTAGAGGTGTAGGGTGTGAATCAACCAGCTACGCCCCCCGACCTTGTTCACTTCGAGTGAAAGATGGGTGCTTTGTTACAAGGCCCATTGCAAGAGGAAGTGGGAGAGATCTGGATCATATCCCTTCAATCCTATAAATACTCCCCCCGCCTGCTTCACTTGAAAGCACGGAGTTGTGGAGACTGGTTAGAAGAGTGAAAAGTCGACAGGAGGGAGTAAGAGTTTCTCATTCTCTGAGATGGAGGGAGAGTCCAGTTTCAGGGTGGAGGGCGAGTCTTCCCGCTCCTCGAAGAGGAGCAGATCCAGTGGTAGTTCCAGGAGACTCTCCGATGTTGAAAGGCCACTCAGTGAGAGGACCCAATCGGAGCTTGTAATCGAGCCAGTTCTTCCCTCTCATTCTTCATGATCCCTTTCTTCCTTTCTCATTCTTTTTCTTTTTTTATTTCAATGATGCACCCGCTTCTTATTTCCTGTGTAATCCACAGAGTTTGACGAGGTCACATATCTCATGGGAATTAGTGGTGGCCGCCTATCGAGGCTTGCCTGACTTCCAGAAAGCTCGACTAGATGCGATGGGGTTGGTGCATTCCTCCGGATCGAACCCATTAAGCTCGACCTCGCCCTTATCCAAGCATTGCGCGAGAGATGGGACCCAGAGAGTCGTGCCTTCTTGATGCCCTGGGGGCACATGGTACCCCGTCTCGAAGATGTGGCCCGAATCACCGGCCTTAGAGTGGATGGTGAGGCGGTGACCGGGGTCACCTACCCCGATTATCGCGAAGTGGCTCAGAAGCTTCTTGGACTGGAATTAAATGACCAAAAGAATAGGTCAATAGCCAAGGCATCTATCATGGAGGCACTGGGGCTCACTGACACTCGTCACCGTGATAACGAGTCCTTGGAGGAGTTCATGGAGAGAGCGAAAAGAGGGTCCCGCGCTGTGTACTGCGTGGATGCCAGTAGCTGGGAGAGATCAAACATGGACTTGAGGATATTCCTCCTCTTCCTGCTGGGAAAATTACTGCTGGGTTCCAAAGGAGATGACATCCATTGTCGTTTCCTAGAATTTTTGGTGGACCTAGAGAGGGTAGGGTAATATGCCTGGGAATCCGCCGTGCTGGCGCATCTGTTTGCAAGTCTGTCCCAAGGGACAGATCGAGAGGTGACTGTGAGTGGCTTCATACCATTTCTCCAGGTAATTATTTGTTTATTTATTTATGCAACTAATCTATTTCATGAAATGCTGATGACATGTGACGACACAGGTATGGAGTTATTACTACATCCCAATGGGGCGAGCTCGACAGTGGCGTGTGGCTGTGGCACCGCTAGCTCGGCGGTGGCAACCCATTATGAGCACAGCCTCTCTATCTTACCAGCTAATGGTATTAAGGCGTGAGTTGCAAGAGTTCCCCGCAGAGATGGTAGGACTCCATTTTTTTTATCTTTTCTTTTGTCTCTCTTTTTTTTTTGGTTCTTTTGAGTGATTAAGGAGATACACGCATGCCAACGCAGGTGATCTGGAGGCCTTACTCGGGCTTGGTCGATGTCGACCAACCGTGGGTCATCACAGGTCGCCCTCGATTTGGTCGGGACCTTTGGGTCCACTGTCTGAATGAAATCGAGCCACTCCGGCTACGATTGGTCATGAGGACTCTAGGGCTTACCCAGGAATGGGTAGATATGACCGCACCACCCCGCGTTGGGAGGAAAACACGTGGGCCGGTAACCTGTGTCGACTGGCGGGTGCGCTTCCCCGAACAATATGAAGATTGGCAGCGGGGTGGCACGCTCGTGGAGTCGCACGTCCGGGATAGTGAAGATTATCTACGTCTCTATAGGGCGATGTATGCAGAGCAACTTCATCCTGAGGGACTTGTGGAGGTATATCTCCTTTCTCACTTTTTGATCATTTTTTTTATATTTTTTTTTATCATTTTTCTAAATGTAATGCTGACTCTATGACATGGGTTTAGGATGCCCGTGATACCATGATAGCGAACTTGCGGGCTCGATTGGCGGACACGGAGGGAGAGTTGGGTGACACCCGTGAGGCCTTACATGTCTCGGTGAGTATGTATGCAAATGCATATTCCTAATTATACCCCTAAGTTTTGGTGTTTAGCCACTCACTGTCACTTCTTGCCATCATAGCGCGCTCGGCTCGACGCAACCCTACCAGCAGTAGGGGCAGAGGGTGCCTCTTCCAGTCTGTGGATTCCTTCGTCGGAACTAGATTCGCTCCATGAGCAGCTTGCCCGTGTAACACAGCGCGCCGCGAAGGCAGAGGGAATGCTTTCCGTGCAGGTGAAGGTTCCTCTTATCCGAGCTTCTCTGTTTATGTCTCATCACACCCCTGAAATGACGGATATGGCAGGCCGAAGAGATGCAAGAGATGTTTAGACAAAATTACTTCCGTCGCAGGGTTTAGACAGAAATCAAAGGAATAAAATGACAAAATAAAAAGGCTTCACGAGGAATTACTTCCGTCACGTA
This sequence comes from Amorphophallus konjac, assembly GCA_022559845.1. Taxonomy (NCBI): domain Eukaryota; kingdom Viridiplantae; phylum Streptophyta; class Magnoliopsida; order Alismatales; family Araceae; genus Amorphophallus; species Amorphophallus konjac. The sequence goes on along the minus strand of CM040119.1, from coordinate 353,728,165 downwards.
CACCTTCGCGAGGAATGACTTCCGCCGCAGGATTTAGATAAGAATTAAAGGAATAAAATGACAGGATATAAAAAAAAAGGCTTCGCGAGGAATGACTTCCGTCACGTACACCTTCGCGAGGAATGACTTCCGTCGCAGAAATTAAAGGAATAAAATGACAGAATAATAAAAAAAGGCTTCGCGAGGAATGACTTCCGTCACGTACACCTTCGCGAGGAATGACTTCCGTCGCAGGATTTAAACAAAAGGGAAAATTGACAGGAAAGAAAGGGGGAAGGGGATGTGATCGCCAGGGGCTGAGAGCCCCACAGGAAATGTCCTGATCGCGTTCGCCGCCGAAGCGGGAGCAGTGCGGGTCCTCTCCTCCTCTTCCGTCGGCCGGCCGACGAAGAGGGCCTTCTTTGGTTACCCTGATTTTATTATTCTTTTTTGTTTTGTTTTATCTTAGTTATTATATATTTTTTTGGGGGGGGGGGGGTTTGTTGCTTTTATTATTTTTTTATATTTTTTATGTCTTTAGTGAGACGTGAGAAGATGAAGAAAGAACCCGAGAGGTAGATGATAGAATAAGATAATGTGATATAAGAAAAAAATCACTAAGAAAAATATAGGTAGAGTGAGAGACGTATTCTAGACAAAACAGAAGAGAACGGAGATGAAGATTTAATGATATATGATAACAACAAGAGAGGGGAGATAGACTTCCTTTTAGACAAAATGAAGAGGGATGAGGGTGGAACTTTAACGATAAATAACAATAACAGGGGACATAATCAGAATAGGATGAGGGAGGCGATAGACGGGTACCTTCAGATAGGAGTGATAGTCGCATTTTATCCCCGAACTGGGGATCACGTGAATTCCTCCTCCTCTTCTTTCGGTCGACTGAGGAAGCGGGCTTCCGGACTGTTAACCCTCGCAAAACACAGCAGACAGAAGAAACAGATGGTAGATTAAAAGGAAAGTAGTGTAGTACGGATCCCTTGAAATTACAATGGCACGAACATATTCGAACACACACATGTTTAATGTTATTTGAAACCCCTTGGGAATTAAAGGTGGGAAAATGGTATGATGAAATGCGTATCGAAATATTCTCAATGCAGGGATTGTATTATAAACATGATAACGAGTGATGTATGTAAAGGAATCAACTGACTGAACATAATGCAAAAGGGGAGAAATGCTTATTGGTGGGCGTCGATGATGAGCTCGGCATTAACTTTTCCTTCCCTTCACACATACGCACACAAACATTTACAGACACCTGCAAAGACACTCACACGAACACATCTATATACATATACGGAAATAGATCTATAAAGGGGAGGTCGAAAAGAGAGGGAGGAAGGAAGAGGGAGAGAGAAGAGAAAAACCTTTTTTTGAGATTTTTGTACTTTAGTTTTATTATATAGTATGTATATATGTAGAGGATATATATATATTAACTATATAAGATACATATATATATATATATAGTATGTTTATATATATATGTTATATCTAAGAGAGGAGGGGAAGAATAGAAAGAATAAAAGAGAGAGAGGGAGAAAGAGAGAGAGAGAGAGAGACGGTGGGAGAGGAGATTAAAAAAAGAAACAAAAAGAAATAAGAGAGGGAGATTGAGAGAGAGTGATCGAGAGGGCAGAAAGAGAGAGGGGGGGGGGTAGAAAAGCAGAGAGAAGGAGAGAGAGACGGTGGGGAGAGTGGATTTAAAAAAAGGAAAAGAAAGAGTGAGAGAGGGGGGGGGTCGAGAGGGAGAGAGATGGAGAGGAAGAGAGGGAGGGGACGGTAGAGAGAGAGAGAGGGAGAGAGAGAGATAGTGAGGGAACAGAGAGAGAGAGTGGGGAAGAGAGAGATGGCGGGGGGAGAGGAGAGAGAGAGAGAGTGCGGTGAGAGAGGGAGAGAGCGAAAGGGAGAGAGGGGGGGGGAGTTAAAAGAATAAAATAAAAATAAAATAAAAAGAGAGAGAGAGAGAGGAGCAGAGAGAGACAGTGAGAGGGAGGGAGAGACAGAGAGAGACAGTGAGAGGGAGGGAGAGACAGAGAACGAGAGGGAGAGGAGGAGAGAGAGAGAAAGAGGAAGAGAGATGGGGGAGAGAGAGAGACGGGGAGAGAGAGGGAGAGAAAGAGAGACAGAGGGAGAGAGAGATGGGGAGAGAGAGGGGGTCGTCGGCGATGGCCGCGGCCGGGGGCGGCGTCGGGCGTGCAGGCGACGGCGTGCAGGGAGCGGCGTCGGGGCGCTTGGGCGCAGGCGGCGGCGTCGGGGCGGCCGGTGCGGAGGAGTTGGAGGCGGGGCCGGAAGCGGGGAGTGGCAGGGGGACTGGAGCGGCAGGGGGAGCTGGGAGCTCGGGCTCACGACGGCTGCGGCGTGGGCATGCGTTCTGGCGGGCTGCGGCGAGCCGTACAGGGGGGCGACGGAGCAGCGGGCGGCCGGAGGCGACGGGGTGCTGCGGGCGGCCGGAGGCGACGGGGGTGCAGGTGGGGGCGTCGGCGGGCGGCGTGTCCGGCAGGGGCGGCGTGTGGCCGGAGGGACTGTCGAAGGCGCTCGGGGACGCCGTGGGCTTCACGGCATCATGGTGCAGGTGGAGGTTGAGGATGACGACGTCGGCGGCTGGACTTAGAAGAGGAGAGGGTGAGAGGGGTCACGGAGGACGTTTGCCGGCGTGACGACGGGTGAGCTAGCGGGCTTCACGTCGAGGTGGACGGCAACGGGCTCACGGCGTGCGAAGGTGGGAGGCAGAGGCCGGAGGTGGCAACGTGGGCAAACCATGCAGAGAGAGGGTGGCTTCGTGGTGGCGTGGTGAGCGGCGACAGTGGCGATGACGACAACGGCAGCCGGGGGCGGCGACAGTAGAGCGATGGCGTCAGTCGGAGGGGAGAAGACGGCGACTGGGTGTCCCGAGGTTGGCCACGGCGGTTGAGGGGGTGCAGCGGGTTGCTGCCGTGGGTGTTCGCAAGAGAGAGGGTTGGGCGAGATCAACGGCGAGGGCAGCTCTGGTGTGGGAAGAGAGAGGGGAGTTGGAGGTTGGGTATGGTTCGGAGGTGGCAGGTGAGGTCCGCAGCGGGAGAAAGAAGAGGGAGCCGAGAGGGAAAAAGAGAAGCTAGAAGGTGAATGAGAGGTGGGAAGTCAGATCCAGAGAGAGATCACAGGGGGTGGCTTCCGGCTGGGTTGTGTGTGGAGGAGGTGGTGAGATGTCAGGGGAGATGAGGTTCAGATCGAGGCAGAGGAAGAGAGTGGGTGGTTTAAGTGTGTGGGGTTGAGAGAGGGAGCAAGATCCGTGAGAAATGGATGAAGTTAATGAGTTGGGCAATAAAAGATGGGGCCATGCGAATTAAAATTTTATTTATTTATTTTTGAATAGGAATGGGCCAAGCCCATTAGCACACAATGACCCCCCCCTCTTCTTTTAGGATTAAAAGGATGGGCCAAGCCCATTAACAAGAGTTTTTATTTAAGAAATCACAATTTTCTTTTCGTGAGACGAGATCATCAGATAAAAATTGGAGATCATTCAAATAACTTAACCGTACGAGCTACTTTGGGGCGTCTTAGTGTAGTACGGGATCTGCTCAGCATAATGCTTAAAATGCCGTGTCTACATACCCGATGAATACTAGGGAGAGAAAGATGCTTGACCTAGGGAAAACTAAGGAGAGAAGACTTGACCCGGTGAAGATCGAGGAGAAGAGAAAAACTCTACTCGATGAAGATCGGGGAGAAATAGACTCGACTTTGTGAAAACCAAGGAGAGAAGGCTTTACCCTATGAAGACTTAGGAATTGGAAGCTTGGCCTCGTGAAGGCCGGAGATAATGAGCCTCTACCTAGTGAACACTTGGGAGAAGAGAGAAACTCTACCTGATGAAGACTAGGGAGAAGAGGCTCAACATGGTGAAGACGAGTGAGAGAAGACTAGACCCGATGAAGATCGGGGAGAAGAGTGAAACTCTATCTGGTGAAGACTGAGGAGAAAGTGGCTCTAGTAGGTGAAAACTAGGCTGAGAAGGCTCAACCCAATGAAGATTGAGGAGAAGAGAGAAACTCTATCTAGTGACGAATGGGGAAAAGAAGGCTTGGTCTGGTGAAGACCAGGGAGATAAGGCTCGATCTGATGAAGATCGGGGACAAGAGAGAAACTCTACCCAATGAAGACTGGGGAGAAAGAGCCTCTACCTGGTGAAGACCAAGAGAAAGAAGCTATACCCGATGAAGACCATAAAGAAGGAAGCTTTACCCGATGAAGATCAGGGAGAAGGGAACTCAACCTAGTGAAAGCCTGGGAATAGGAAACTTTACTTGATGAAGAATGGAGAGAAGGAGAGTCTACCCGGTGAAGATTAGGGACAAAGAGACTCTACCTGGTGAAGACCAGGGAGAAAAAGACTCTACCCGGTAAAAACCAAGGAGAAAGAGGCTCAACTTAGAAAAGACTAGGGAGAAGAGACTCGACCTGGTGAAGACTAAAGAGAAGAGAGCTCTACTCGGTGAAGACCGGGGAGAAGGGAGCTAGATCTGGCGAAGACCATGTAGAGAAGATACAAGACTTGGTAAAGACTAAGGAGAAGTGGGCTCTACCCAGTAAAGACATGCGAGAAGGAGAGCCTGCCCAGTCTTGATCGGGATGAAAGAGAATCTACCTGGTGAAGATTAAGGAGAAAGAAGCTCTTCCCGGTGAATACCAGGGAGAAAGAAGCTGAACGTGGTGAAGACCTAAGAGAAGAGGCTCGAGCTAGTGAAAACCAGGGATAAGTGTAACGCCCCGGGTTTTTTGGATATTGTTTGGGTCAAGATCTGCGAGTTTTGGATCGCTTTTGTGGGTCTCGGATTGAGTTTTACGATTTACGCGCGTTCTTGTCTCTCGGACCTTTGGAATCCCGTGTAGGGCGAACCGTTGCGTTCTCTGACTCTGGGATGTTACCACCGCGTTGTACTTTTTTCGAGGATCGTGGGGAGTATTTTTTCTATTTTTCATATTATTTAAAAATTCTAGATTTTTTATATATTAAAACCTCCCTTTTCTCTCTCCCCATCTCTCATTTCTCTCCCTCACCCTCTCTCTTCTCTCACACTGTAGCGACCCAAGATCCGGATACCATGAATAACCCGATACCATTCGAATCCGGGCCCGCCGCCCACGAGCCGGAGGGCTCGGAAGGGCTAAAAGGAGTGTGGAGGTACAAAGAAATAGGAAATAAAGTAGGATAATTCAGAAATTAACAAAAATAAATGAACAATCAAACTACAGAGTCCAGTCCAAAAGAAGTACAATTTAAGGCAGGGAAATGTACCCAACACCGAGTGAGCACTCGGCCCGGCGAGCTGGGAACTAAGAACCTCCGCACAGCTCCCTCGAACCTCGAGGAAGAACCGTCACACCTGAAAAGTAGGGGTGAGCCTCCTATCACTGGCTCAGTAGGGGTCCCACGGAATCCCAGCCGAAAACAACGGCGGTAACGAAAAGTAGCAACAACAGCAGGAACAACAAACTGGTGGTCGGTAAAAACTCGGCACTATAGCTACTCTTATTATACAAGAAAACACACCCCGATCTCACAGTCGGGGGACTACCAAACTATCAGAGAAACCATGGCTACGCTACGAGAAGAAACATCACGACACCACTGTCGTAGAGGCCCGTCTCACAGACAAAGGCCCAATCCAAGACCACACGGTCTTGGTAGACATGATCAGCGACCTCACCGTCGTGAACCCTACACCATCTAGGGAAAATCCACAGTGACGCTCACCGGAAACCCTAGACCTCTATCTCGGGAAATCACCCGGAAACTACACGCAAATCCACGTCTCGCAGATGGAAAACGGAAACTCGAGTCACAAGAAACTCACGTCACGTGACGGGAGCACTGCCCACTAGAAGTAAGGCTGGATGCATCCATTGGCGACTTAGTCCGCACCCTAGTGTCTCCCTACGACGCCCCAGGCAGAGACTGAGACACACAATCAGTACTACGAACAAGGACTAGCTGGGGTCGTGCTCGTCAGCGCGAGTCCGACGCCCCCAACCACGTGTGCACACACAGACCATGCACCCTAGGTCAGATCCTATAGCTAGTTCTTCTCCAAAGCCTAGACTCAGGCTGCGCGAAGGGGCCCTATAATAAACAGCCTAAAAATCATCTCACTCGAGTAAGCCTCTCTACCACTCCCGGGTGGGTCAGTACATGCGCGCTGTAAGACGGCTACGACCAATGGGAGGTCACTAACATGAACACGGAAAGCCACGCATGCACTCATCGCGAGTAACGCAAAGTAATAGGTGGCTCGGGGCCACCAGACTCTAGATGGTCCACTAGGCCTAATAAACCCAACGGTCCTTGAGTCACATGACTCGGGTCAAGACCGATGCACATGGCGACACAACGCCGTTAATCTAGCATAATCCCTTGGTCTGAAACCATGGTAGCACAATTCCCAAGGTAGCTTAGAAGCCGCCAAGTAGATCCCCTATCCAAGGGAAAAGCGGGAACCCTCCAGTCCCAGCCTGGGTGACTGGACTCACAGTCTAAGGGTCAAACCCACGGCCCACTCTGAAAGCACTTACCGGAAAGCTAATGACGTGCGGGAATAACCCACCGCACACATGCGGATACACGGCGACTCGTTCTAGCAAAAACATGAAAGTCCGAAACACATGGGGTCACCCGGACCCTCCAACCTATAGGCACGCTAATCGAGATAACATGGTACCTCTAGACACCCCATAAATACGGACACAGAACCCACGAGGTGTCTAGGACATCCACGAGACCGAAGGTCGACCACTTGGTCACAACCGGGTCGATCGGGGGCCAGCACGACGCGACCGGAACACAACAAGCACGAAAAACAGAGTGGTGGTCCTCCCTGGACCATCAGACCGCTTGGTAGTCTACCATGGACCGCAAGCCACCACGTAGCAGTCGTGACGCGGCGGCGACGTGGGAATGGATTGACGGCACTCCGGAATGCGAACAGGATGGGAACGGATAACTGCTATCTCACACAGCTCGGCCTCACGCCGGACGGTCTCACACCGGGCGACGCTCAATTCTCACAAAAGATAAAAGAGAGAAGGGAGAAAACATAAAGGCAAAGCACCTTCACAACTCTTTCATTCATATATGATTCATGCCATCTCGTAACACACCTTAGCCTCCTTATATAGGAAAGGCCCTATTACATGAATACCATATAACTTCCACTAATTTGATTTATACCCTAGCCTAACAAGACAACCCACCAACCCACTTAAAGACTTTGTGGGTTTAACAAAATTTAAAATACAAATAACTTTGACCAACCTTGCCTAATAAAACAAAAGTGAATACATGTAGTAAAACATGTATTTTACACACGTACAAATACTCAATAATGACACACGTACAAATACTCAATACTCAAAGATATAAATACACACAAGTATAACTACTCAGTATGTCGGGTCTTCAGTCGAGTCTCCGAGCCATAAGCTCGGTGCAGTCGGTGCGGTGCGGCGTCGGCTCCGAGTAGTGGGCCCGGTAGTGGAACCGGTGGTGTCCCCACCAAGTCGACTTTGGGCCGCTAGCAACCCATAGCGGTTACGCCAGGACCGCTACCTGCCAGGAACAACTGGCAATAAAAACGGTCACACCCTTGACCGCAACGCCCAAGTGGCGGCCCTGGCCTGACCGCAAGCATTGCCTAGCGGTCAGCCACAAGGCCGTTACCACGGGAACCCAGACGACGGAGTAGCGGCCAACTCCCTAGCCGCTAGCGCGAAAAAGGCAGTCATGCCTGGACCGCTACCCCTAGGTAGCATTCTATCGCGAGACAGCAAAGCTGAACCGACATAACAGAGCAAGTGGCGTCCCCCCAGAGGACCGCCAGGGCTGGTGGCGGTCTCTAGTACGACCGCTACCCCGCTTCGTATCCGAAAACGGCAAACTCGATGGAAAATCCCATTCTATGCCCCGTTCACGCCCATGTGAAAGGGAAAAGAAGGGGAAATCATTCCCCAACCTCTCTAGCACTGAGAGGACCCATTTAAATCCCAAAAACACGATCAAAATGAGAGATCTGGCTCACACCCCAAAATTAGACATTATGACCCCTACGGATAAATTAACCCACTCGGCTCGCCTCGGGCTACTAAACTCGCGGGAAAGGAAGTACACGACCCAGGGAACCGTCCCCCTATCTCCACCGAAGATTATGTGCACCGAGGACGCCGATCCGCCAAGAAAACGCCGTACGAACCACCGCAGCACCCCGAACTCGTGGCTAAGCTTTGCCGCGGCTCCACCGCCTCGATCCTCATCCCGTCCGAGCCCACTCCTTGCCTGCGTCGCCTCCGCCTTGCCCCCACCTCGCTCCGTCGACCGTCGGAGAAGAGAGGGGAGAAAGAGATAGTCTGAGAGAAGAGAGAGGGAGAGGGTGAGAAATGAGAGATGGGGAGAGAGTAAAAATAGGTTTTTATATATAGAAAATCTAGAATTTCCAGAAAATACAAAAAAATAGGAAAAAAACTCTCCACGATCCTCGAAAAATGTCCAACGCGGTGGTAACGTCCCGGAGTCGGAGAACGCAATGGTTCGCCCTGCACGGGGTTCCGAAGGTCCGATAGATGAAAACACGTGTAAATCGCAAAACTCAATCCGGGACCCACAAAAGCGATCCGAAACGCACTGATCCTGATCCAAATAATATCTGAAAAATTCGGGGCATTACACACGCTCTCTCCTCTCCCCCTCTCACTCCGGGCGGCCGACTGAGGTGGCGAGGGCGGGGTGGCGATGTTCGTGGGGCAAGGAGTGACGGGCATGGGACGAGGATCGCGATGGTGGAGGGGGTTCGCGGGATCGCGAGTCGGCGAGGGTTTAATCAGCATTTTTGTGGCGGATCAGCTTCCTCGGTGCGCGAATCTTCGTTGGAGGTAGGGGGTGGATCCTTAGCCCCTGTACTTCATTGCCCGCGAGTTTGGTAGCCTGAGGCTAGCCGAGAGGGTTTATTTCCCCGCCGGGGTTAAAATGTGTGATTTTGGGGTGTGAGTCAGATTTTATGATTTGATCGTGTTTTTGGGGTTTAAATGGGTCCCCTCGGTGCTAGAGAGGGTGGGGAATGATTTTCCCTTGTTTTTCCCTTCACATGGGTATGAACGGGGTGTGGAATGGAGTTTTCCACTGAACTCGCTGTTTTCGGGTTTGCGAGCAAGTAGCGGTCGTACCAGAGACCACCACTAGCCCTAGCAGTCCTCTGGTGGCCGCCACTTGGCCCCTTAAGTCGGTTCCAGGTAGCGGCCACGCGATAGACTGCCACGTGGGGCTGGCGGTCAGGGAATGGTCGTTTTTAGGCGTTAGCGGCCTGGGGGCTGGCCACTATTTTCTTATCTGAGTTCAGGGTAGTCGCGACCTTGCGACTGATCGATACGCGATGCTAGCGGTTAGGCCAGGACCGCCACTTGGGTCTTGCGGTCACGGGAGGACCGTTTCTTTTCTTGGTGTCCCTTGCGGGTAGCGGTCCGGAGTGGACCACTACTTGGTGGCTTGCGGTCCAGAGTGGTGGACTACTAAGCTGGGTTTGCGGTCCAATTGAGGACCGCCATTTGATGTGACAGTCCAGGGAGGACCGCCATCCTATTTTCCGTGCTAGTTGTGTTCTGTTTGCGTTGTGTTGACCCCCGGTCGACCCGGTTGTGACCCAGTGGCCGACCTTCGGTCTCGTAAATGTCCCAGACACCCCGTGGATTCTACGTCCGTGTTTTTGGGGTCTCTGGAGGTACCGTATTACCTTGATTAGCGTGCCTATAGGTTTGGAGGGTCCGGGTGACCCCATGTGTTCCGGGCTCTCGTGTTCGCGCTAGAACGAGTCACCTTGTATCTGGATGTGCGCGGTGGGTTATTCCCGCACGTCATTGGCTTCCCGGTAAGTGTTTTCCGAGTGGGCCGTGAGTTTGACCCTTGGAGTGTGAGTTCAGTCACCCAGCCTGGCCTCGGATAGGGGATCGCATCGGCGACTTGTGAGCTACCTTGGGAATTGTGGTACCATGCATTCAGACCTAAGGATTACGCTAGATTAACGGTACTGTGCCGTCCTGTGCAACGGTCTTGACCCGAGTCGCGTGACTCAAGGACCGTTGGGTTTATTAGGTATAGTGGACTGTCCAGACTCTGGTGGCCCCGAGCCACCTAGTACTTCATGTTACCCGCAATGGGTGCGTGCTTGACTTTCTGTGTTCACGTTAGTGACCTCCCACTGGTCGTAGCCTTCTTACATCACGCGTGTATTGACCCACTCGGGAGTGGTGGAGCGGTTTACCCGAGAGAGATGATTTTTAGGCTGGTTGCCGAAGGGCCCCTTCGCGCAGCCTGAGTCTGGGCTTTGGGGAAGAGCCAACTAGAGGATCTGACCTAGGACGCATGGTTTGTATGCGCACACTTGGTTGGGGGTGTCGAACTCGCGCAGATGAGCGCGACCCTAGCTAGTCCTTGTTCGTGATACTGGTTGTGTGTCTCAGTCTCCGCCTGGGGTGTCGTAGGGAGACACTAGAGTGTGGTGTAAGACGTTAGTGGACGCATCCGGCATTGCTTGTAGTGGGCAGTGCTCCTGTCACGTGACGTGAGTTTCTAGTGACTCGAGTTTCCGTTTCACGTCTGCGAGACGTGATTTTACTCGTAGTTTCCGGGTGGTTTCCTGCGGTAGAGGACTAGGGTTTTCGGTGAGCGCCACCGAGGGTCTTCCCTAGACAGTGTAGGGTTCACAACGGCGAGGTCGTGATTGTGTCTACCCAGACCGCGTGGTCTTGGGTTGGGCCTTTGTCTGTGAGCGGGCCCCCATGACAGGGTTATCGTGGTGTGTTTTCTAACAGTGTAGTCAGAGGTCTTTCCGTTAGATCGGTATTTCCCTGACTGTGAGATCGGGGTGTTGGTTTCCATTCCAGTAGGAGTAGCTATAGCGCCGAGTTTTTACCGGCCACTGAGTTTGCTGTTCCTGCTATTATTGCTGCTTTCCGCTACCGCCGTTGTTTACGGTTGGGGTTCCACAGGACCCCTACTGAGCCAGTGATAGGAGGCTCCCCCCTGCTTTTCAGGTGTGGCGATTCTTCCTCAAGGTTCGTGGGTGTTGTGCGGAGGTTCTTAGTTGCCAACTCGCCGGGCCGAGTGTTCACTCGGTGTTGGGTACGCTTCTCTGCCTTTGACTGTACTTCTGTTGAACTGGACTCTGTTGTAGTTGTTTATTATTGCTGTTAATTATTGAATTTTCCTGCTTTATTTCCTATTTCTTTGTACCTCCACAATCCTTTCAGCCCTTCTGAGTCCTCCGGCTCGTGGGCGGCGGGCCAGGATTTGAATGGTATCGAGTTCTTCCTGGTATCCGGATCTTGGGTCGTTACAACAAGAGTGCTCCACCCTGTGAAGACCAGGTAGAAGGGAGCACAACCTAGCAAAGACCAAGGAGAGAAGGGACTTGACCAGGTGAAGACTAGGGAGAAGAGGGCTTTACCCGGTGAAGATTGGGGAGAAGGAGACTCTACCCGGTAAAGACATAGGAGAAAGAGACTCTACCTGGTTAAGACCAAGGGGAAAGAAGCTCTACATGGTGAACACCGGAGAGAAAGAAGCCCAACCTGGTGAAGATCGAGGAGAAAAGTGTAATGCCCCAGGTTTTTTGGATCCTCGTTCGTGGGTCCGGATCTGGTTTCTCGGAGCGTCCGACCCTGTTGTGTCCAAAATTTCATTTCGGACATCTTTCGTGTTTGGATTGGCGCGATCCGGAGTCATTTCGGAGGCCCGGAGGCGTTCCGCAACTTTTTTCGCGTGTGTTTTTCGATTCCCGGCGTGGGTTTCGGCTTTCCCTTCGGAACCTCGCTGCAGGTGAACCGGGTCATTCACCTAGGCAAGTGTGGTACCGTTGCGATCGGTGCGTTCCGAGGATCGCGAGGGTGTGATTTTCTATTTTTCGGGATTTTTCCGAATTTCCGGATTTTCCTATATATTAACCCCTCTCTCTCTCCTCCTCTCATTTCTCTCTTCTCTCCCTCTCTCTTCTCACGCTCTCTCCTCTCTCCCTCTCTCTCCGGCGGCCGACAGGGTGGAGTGCGGGCGAGGCGGGGACGGCGCGGGCGAGGCACGGGAGAGGATGGATGAGGATCGAGGCGGTGGAGGCGCGGTGAAGCTCGGCCGTGGGTTCGTGGAACGGCGAGGCTTCAACGGCGTTTTCTTCGTGGATTGGCATCCACGGTGCGCGAAATCTTCGGTGGAGGTAGGGAGATGGACCCCCAGCTCGTGCACTTCTTTTCTCGCGAGTTTGGTAGGCCGTGGTGAGCCGAGCGGGCTAAACGGGGTGATTTGGGGAAAATACATATTTTTGAGGTGTGAGCCGGATCTTCCGTTTTACCGTGTTTTCGGGCGATCCAGGGGTTTAGATGCATGCCTAGGGACTTGGGGAAGGTTTCCCCTTTTGTTTCCCCTTCACCTGGGGGTGGACGGGGCGTGGAATGGTTTTTCCCGCGGTTTCCACCGTTTTCGGGCACGGACTGAGAACGCGCTATGCTCCAGTAGCGCGTTCTTGATGGTCGCGCTGCCCCGATACAGCGCGTTCATCGGGGAAGATGAACAGTTTGGCGGTTCCTGTCTCGCTATAGGGCCCCAGCGCGTTCAGGGTTGTCGCGCTATAGGATCATAGCGCGACCTGGTCTGGTCGCGCTATGGACCTGTAGCGCGTTCTTGTTGAACGCGCTAGGTATGTATAGCGCGTTCTGACTGAACGCGCTATGCACGTGTAGCGCGTTCTTGGAGGTGACCAGCCGGGCTGCCCGGGGCGGGCGGTCTACGGCTGATCGTGCTCCCCTTGGGCCGTGTGTGTCTCGGACACCCCGTGGAGTTCCGTGACCGTGTTTTTTAGTGTCTGGAGGTACCGTGTTACCTCGATAAGTGTGCCTGTGGGCTTGGTGGGTCCGGGTGACTCCAGGTGTTTCGGGCTTCCGTGTTCTTGCTAGATCGAGTCACCGTGTATCGGTGTGTGTGCGGTGGGATCTCCCCCGCATATTGTGAGTTTCTTTGGAAGGTGATTTCCGTGTGGGCCACGTGTTTGGCCTTGGACTGCGAGTCTAGTTGTCCGGCCTGGGGCTGGAGGTTTCCCGCTTGCTTCGAGATGGGAAATCGACATGGCGGCTTGTGTGCTGCCCTGGGAATCGTGCCTCTGTGTTTTTCCGTGTGGCCGTGGTCCCTTGCGTTCCCTTCCTAAGGAAACAGTCTTGGTGGCTTGTGAGCTGTCTCAGTATTCGTGATATTGTGGTTTTGGACCTAGAGATTGGGCTAGATCGACGGCCTTGTGCTGTTGCGTGCAACGGTCTTGACCCCGAGTCTTGTGACTCAAGGACCGTTGGCTGTAGTGTGTCTAGAGGACTGTCCAGAGTCCAGTGGCTTAGCGCCACTTGAGTTTTCTCGACTCTAGTGCACGGTGCGTGCGTGGCCGTGGACTGTGAGTCCCGTTTCTTCTCTGACTGTGGTCACCGTGCGACGGGGCCGGTACGTGGGGTGGTCCCTGTACGTCGTCGGATTCGGACGTTGTTTTCTATTGAGTTGAGAGTCTACTCCTTTAGTGACCCTCCACTAGTTGTAGCCTACCAGTACGCGTGTGCTGGTCGCACCAGGGAGTGGTGTACGGGCTTACCCTGAGGACGGTTAGACTGGTTTCCGTCGGGCCCCTCGTCGTAGCCAGAGTCCGACTGCGGGGGAAAACCAGTCAGAGGGCCAGACCTAGGACGCGTGGTCTGTGTGTGCATACGTGGTTGGGGACAGTGGACGCACGTCGACGGGCGTGACCCCAGCTAGTCACTTGTTGTGGTTACTTGTACGGTGTTCGCGCCTCGGGTAAGACGTACCACGTCAGGCGGTTCACCTGCGGTGCGGTGTAAGACGTCAGGGGACGCTACCGGCTGTGCTTCTAGTGGGTGATACTCCTGTCGAGTACGGAGTGACAGACTGTCAATTTCTGTGTCTTTGACCTTCGAGTTTTTGGTCGTGTTGACCGGTGAGTTCGGTTGTTTCACCTTGGCGCGTGTGTCGGTTCTTGCGCCGTGAGATTAGTGCTAGTGGCTTTACCGAGGTTGGGTCTTGTTGTGCGGTACCCGCGATCGGATGGTCGGGATTGCACCTTGGACATCGTGTCCAGGTCGGCTGTGTCCGGGGGACAGGCCTCTACGGCGTGGTTGCCGTGTGTTCTTACTTTGGTAGGTGGTACTAGCGTGGTTCGGTAGCTTCGACTGTGTGATCGAGGTCCGCCTTCTGGCAGTAGGAGTAGCTGTAGTGCCGAGTTTTTGACCGGCCACCGGTTTGCTATTCCTGCTGTAGTTGTAGCTTCCTTTCCGCTACCGCCGTTGTTTCCGGTTGGGGTTCCGCGGGATCCCTGCTGAGTCTCTGTTTTGGAGACTCATTCCCTACTTTTCAGGTGTGGCGGTTCTTCCTCGAGGTTCGAGGGTGCGGGGCGGAAGTTCTCAGTTGCCAGCTTGCCGGGCCGAGTGTTCACTTGGCATGTGGTACGTTCTACTGCTTTAGACTGTACTTTCTGTTGGACTGGACTATGTTGTAGTTGTTTATTTATTTCTGTTAATTGTTGAATTGTCCTGCTTTATTTCCTATTTCCTTGTGCCTCCACACTCCTTTTAGCCCTTCCGAGCCCTCCCGGCTCGTGGGCGGCGGTGCGAGTCTCGGGTTATCGGGCCTTCCCGATAATCGGATTCTCAGGTCGTTACAAAAAGACTCGGGTTGGTGAAGACTGAGGAGGAGAGGGCTATACCCGGTAAAGACTGGGGAGAAGGGAGCTCAACCTGGTAAAGACCAATAAGAGAAGGGACTCGACCTAGAGAAGACCAGGGAGAAGAGGGCTCTACTATACCTAGTGAAAATCTAGGAGAAGGAGTGTAACGACCCGAGAATCTGATTACCGGGAAGGCACGATAACCCGAGGCTCGAACCGCCGCCCACGAGTCGGGAGGGCTCGGAGGGACTAAAAGGAGTGTGGAGGCACAAAGAAATTGGAAATAAAATATGACAATTCAACAATTAACATAAATAAACAAACAACTACTACTACAACAGAGTCCAGTCCAATATAAAGTACAGTCTAAAGCAGTAAAAACGTACCACATGCCGAGTGGAGACTCGGCCCGACGAGCTGGCAACTAAAAACCTGAGAACCGCAACCTCGAACCTCGAGGACGAACCGCCACACCTGAAAAGCAGGGGTGAGCCACCTGTCACTGGCCCTGTAAGGATCCCGCGGAACCCCAACTAAGAACAACATCGGCACGGAAAGCTGCAACTATAAGAGCAACAGTAACAGCAGGAACAGTAAACCCGGTGGCCGGTCGAAACTCGGCACTACAGCTACTCCTACTGTACCGGTCAAGCAGAAAGAGAAGTCCCGATCTCACAGTCGGGAACCGGACCATACTAGCACCACTTACCGAAGTAAAAACCCACGGCCACCCCGCCGTAGAGGCCTGTCTCCCAGTACACGGCCAACATGGACACGCTGTCCAAGGTGCAACCCCGACCCCCCGGTCGCGGACACCGCACCAACAAGATGCAACATCGGTAACGCTATTAGCACTATTCTCGCGGCACGAAAACCGACACACCCGCCACGGCGAAACACCGGGAACTCAACGGTCAACACGACCAAAAACCCGAAGGGCAAAATCACAAAGACTGACTGACAGTCTGTCACTCCCGACTTGACAGGAGTACCTCCCACCAGAAGCACAGTCGGTAGCGTCCCCTGACGACTTACACCGCACTGCAGGTGAACTGCCTGACGTGAGCACCAACCAGAGGCACGGACACTGTACAAATAACCACAAAGCAAGTGACTAGCTGGGGTCACGCTCGTCATCATGTGTCCACTGCCCCCAACCATGTATGCACACACAGACCATGCGTCCTAGGTCTGGGCTCTAACTGGTTTTCCCCTGGAGCCGGACTCTGGCTACCGACGAGGGGCCCGACGGAAACTAGTCTAAAAACCGTCCTCAGGGTAGCCTCTCCACCACTCCCTGGTGGGTCCACTCGTGTGCAGGCGACGAGTCACTGAAGAAGTAGACTCTCAAGTCAACGAAAAATAACGTCCGAACCCGACGAAGTACGGGGACCGTCCCACATACCAACACCATCACACGGTGACCACGGTCGGAGAAGAAACAGGACTCATAGTCCACGGGCCACGCACCCGGCCACGCAGAAATGCAGAAACACGGTTCCCAAGGCAGCTCACAGACCGCCAAGCTGAATCCCATTCTCAGGGAAAAACGGGAACCCTCCAGCCCCAGGCTGGGCAACCGGACTCGTAGTCTAAGGCCTTACTCATGGCCCACTCGAAAACCTTTTCCTGGAGAAACTCACGGCGTGCGGGGAACCCTCGTCGCACTCACACCGACGTACGGTGACTCGATTAAGCGTAACAGAAAGGCCCGAAACACGAGGAGTCACCCAGACTCACCACACCTATGGGCACGTCAATCGAGACATCACGGTCCTCCCGACACCCTCAAAACATGGACACGAAACCCTCAGGGTGTCTGGGACATTCACGAGACAGCAGGTCGACCACTGGGTCTCAACCGGGTCGACCAGGAACCTACACAACGCGAAACAATCGTGGCAAGCACAAAGAACCACTTCGGCGCAACACAGTGCCTGGCGTTCTACCTTTGGGCCGTCACAGTTGTAACGGTCCAAGGCTAGACCGTCACAACACTCTAACGGTCCAACACAGGAGCGTTACGCGAGAGGGGCAACAGCGGCTGTGACGCACCCACCCTGGGGCGTCACAGTCTCTAACGGACCAAGCCTGGTGCGTTAGAAGACAGAACGAAACAGGTTGTGACGCACATCCCTCGGGGCATCACAGCCTCTGACGGTCCTACCTAGGCGCGTCAGAAGACTCGTGACCCCAATGGTCTGAAAACAAACGTAGCGGTCGAACCCAGGCGCGTCACACTCTCTAGCGGTTTATCGTAAGACCGTTAGAGCAACCGACGCCCTGCCGACAGAACAGGACCCTGTGACGCACCCTCCTTGGCGCGTCACAACACGTAACGCACCCACCCTGGGGCGTTACAGACTGTGACGGTCACTGGAAGGACCGTCACACTGTCCCGAGAACGCTACGGCGAAAAATGACCCAAAAAATCATCCCACGCCCCCATACCTCCACGGGAGAGGGGGAAAACAAGGGGGAAGCCCCCAAATATCCCCTAGTATGCATCTACGGCCTCGGATCGGCAAAAAACGCAACGAAACGAGAGATCCGGCTCACTCCCTAAAAATATGGATTTTTCCCAAAAATTCCAAATACGCCTGCTCGGCTCACCACGGCCTACAAAACATGCGGGAAAGGGAATGCACGAGCTGGGGGTCCATCTCCTTACCTCCACCGAAGAAACGACACGCCGTGGATGTCGATCCACGAAGAAAACGCCACGAAACCCTCGCCGCTCCACGAACCCGCGGTCGAGCTTCCACGCGCCAGCGGCCCTCGATCCTCGACCCGTTCCCCCTTCCCCGCCTCTCGCCATCGCCGCCTCACCCTGCTCCGCCACCATCGGCGGCCCGGGGAGAGGGGGAGAGAAAGAGATGAGAGAGAGTGAGAAAGAGAGAATGAGAGGGGGAGAGAGAAAAGGGTTAATATATATAGAAAATTCTGAAAATTAACAGAAATTTATGAAAAATTACCTTCGCGATACTCGGGAAGAGCACAACGCAGTGGTAACGTCCCGGAGTCAGAGAACGCCACGATTCGCCCTGCACAGAGTTCCGAAAGCACATCAGGGAAAAACTCGTGTAAAGGAAAAAATACACTCCGAGACCCACTAAAATGATCCAAAAAAAATCCGGGGCATTACAGCCCTCGCCCGTTAGAGGAATTTCATCCTCGAAATTAAGGACTAGCACCAAGTCACAGGGTAAGAACACCTTAACCAACTGATAACGCTGTCAACGCCCCAGCGCAGAAAACCTCGATTCTCATGAAAACACCGATCCTGAGGGACACAGCCGGACTACAATCACGAACAACACCCCGCTCCGCATGCCGCACACAACGGCCACTAGAGCAAGCGCACCAAAAGACACCGTCCGGCATCACCTCTGACACGCGAGAACCAATCATGGTACCGCTGCCACCATCTCGCTCACCGAGGAGACACAGTCCTCGACACTAGAAACAGCTACCGATCCATCCAATGGTCAGCAGACAAATTGCATGTCAGCTTCACAACCAGTTGACAGGTCGCACACCCTCTCAAGGGAACAACCAATACAGAGCCTCCATCGGCTCACGCAGCCATCTCAAGAAGCCGCCAACAGAACATCAGCTCACCACCAAGAATCACCTCACGCATGGCAAGCTGAAAGCCAGACATATCACTGTGCCAACTCTGTCATAGGACAAACTTCGACAAAGCTCAGATCTCGTCCGAAAAGGCACATCACGGAAACGACCACCAAAGGTCTCACTTACACATGCCACTCACCGCTCACAATGCACAACCAACATCATCTTTCGTCTGTGAAAAGACCATCCACTGGTCGCCAGATACACGTCAACGGGAAACCTCCACCTGCCCAATGGGCACGATCCAGCCCCACAGCAGGTCATCCGCTGACTCACACACAGACAATTACCACATCTCAAGCTGCACTCCCCTCGGACACCGCATCCGAACTCGATCATCGCACCAACTCGACCCTCGCGGGGGAGCACGATGAAACCAAATGACAAGATCTTGGCGTCTTCAGTCATCACCTCACTTGACTCAGACTTACAGGGAAACCAGTCTATGCTGGTCACCAACCCAGGGATAACCATTGTGACACCAACGTCCCATCAAGGACCACCAATCCGACGCCAATCTCATTGCAACCTGGTCGCCAACGCCACGACCAATGCACACGGATCCCCAAGCAATACACATCTTACCGTGGTCGACTACGAGACTAGCCTTACCAGTCACTCGCAGCTACCAACAGGAACCCATAATCTGCCAGAGATCACTTCCCAAAACATGATCTCATCCGAGGACACGACTGGCAACACAAGTCGGGCACCAAACCACCAACTCTGACCATCACGTCCTCGACCTCCGTCAGGCGACATCCTCAACAACCGCATCCGGGCTTACGCCGACGCCTGACACAGCTTCCATCACAGGAATAGGGTACTCATGCGGTGCACTAGCCAGCACATTCTCCAACACTCCATCCTGCCAGTGCCAAGAATCACGATACCTCGAGCAACGGCATGGCAACAACACGTCTCACACCGAGGAATCAATCCTCCGATGCTCAACGCAACCTTAGGAAATCCGCCCGTAGCAACCAACGCTACGATCCCGAACCAGTGGGTTACGGGCCCACCATGCTTCCGCTGCACACTTAGATCCACGCGTACACATCCAAGATTGCGAATACCGCCCAGCCATCACCCGTCCTTCCGGAACAGCGCCAGCACACACCAGGGAAATGGGCACCACTCTCGCAGGCAACCACCTTGCCAAAACACAGATCACGTCTCGCACGGACTTCATGGCACACAAGGCCAACCAATCCGAACACACAATACAAGATGACGAGCCTTAGCTAAACATAATCTCTCCAACCGAAGGAGAAACTGACATACCTCCGACCAACGAAGAATCTCCACGCTCGACCTGACCTCAAACCTCGCGCATACTGGGAACAGCACCAAGAAAACCATTGCTTCCATCAGGTCAGCGCCTCCGGCACACTCAGCAATTGTCACGTCGGGCCACAATCACAGCATCTACCGATGCACCATCGCTGCGATTCCTCGAACCGCAGCACACCAAGCCAAGAGCCGCAACACGAGCCACAATCGACAACCATCACGCTCATCCTCGAGTCCCGAAACTCACCGCGGAACCTTCACATCTCTAGCCAAATCCAAGGCGAACGCAACCCATTCGCACACAAGAGCACAGGAGCAATACTTACTAGGACACCACAGCCCAATCCTACCTCGAAAGCCGCAAGAATAACTGGGGCCGACACGTCATTTCTGACGCCATAGAACACGACAAGAACACCAGGCTCGATGAGACATCAGCCCACCGAGAAGATCCTCTGCTTACCCGAGCACACTTCTCACCAGAGCACCCACTGCGACACCTCAAACCACGACCTCAGCGCCTCAGGGGCTAGATAAACCTTGATCTGGAGTGGCCCAAAATCGACAGCAGCTCCCTCATAGCACGCTCACGGCCACTTAACCATGAACAATCGGCACCAGCCACCTGACCTCGTGGCAAATGCCTCGAACGCCGCACCACAAACTCACGCCTGCCAGCAACCTCTGCCCAACGCTGGACAATCGGGATCACCACCGATGAGGGAGAAGCTCTCAACCTCGATCCTTAGATCCCACGCCGGCACGAAAGCCGCGAACAGCAACCACCTTCACAGCGCCACACAGCGCACTCAAGCTCTCAAGCGAAAAATTAAGCGGAAAATAAGCACAAAACCCTAAGCCAGCTGCAGACTGTACTGGACCTTACGGACTCTGATCACTGCAATATTTTGAATTCCTATGTACGTCCACAACCACTGCTCTAATACCAACTGTAATGACCCGAGAATCCGATTACCGGGAAGGCCTGATAACCCGAGACTCGAACCGCCGCCCACGAGCCGGGAGGACTCGAAAGGGCTAAAAGGAGTGTGGAGGCACAAAGAAATAGGAAATAAAGTTGGATAATTCAACAATTAACAGAAATAAATAAACAACAACTACTACAAGAGAGTCAAGTCCAACAGAAAGTACAGTCTAAAGTAGTAAAAACGTACCACATGCCGAGTGGACACTCGGCCCAGCGAGCTGGCAACTAAGAACCTCTGAACCGCAACCTCGAACCTCTATGACGAACCGCCACACCTGAAAAGCAGGGGTGAGTCTCCTGTCACTGGCCCAGTAGGGATCCCGCGGAACCCCAACTGAGAACAACGGTGGCACAGAAAAGTGCAACTACAAGAGCAACAGTAACAGCAAGAACTGTAAACCCGGTGGCCAGTCGAAACTCGGCACTACAGCTACTCCTATTGTACCGGTCAAGCAGAAAGAGAAGTCCCGATCTCACAGTTGGGAACTGGACCATACTAGCACCACTTACCGAAGTAAAAACCCACGGCCACCTCGCCGTAGAGGCCTGTCTCCCAGGACACGGCCAACCTGGACACGCTGTCCAAGGTGCAACCCCGACCACTCGGTCGCGGACACCGCACCAACAAGATGCAACCTCGGTAAAGCTATTAGCACTAGTCTCGCGGCACGAAAACCGACACACCCGCCACAGCGAAACACCCGGAACTCAATGGTCAACATGACCAAAAACCTGAAGGGCAAAGTCACAAAGACTGACTGACAGTCTGTCACTCCCGACTCGACAGGAGTACCTCCCACCAGAAGCACAATCGGTAGCGTCTCCTGACGACTTACACCGCACCGCAGGTGAACTGCCTGACATGATAGCACCTACCAGAGGCACGGTCACCGTACAAGTAACCACAAAGCAAGTGACTAGCTGGGGTCATGCTCGTCAGCGTGTGTCCACTGCCCCCAACCACGTATGCACACACAGACCATGCGTCCTAGGTCTGGCCTCTAACTGGTTTTCTCCTGGAGCCGGACTTTGGCTACCAACGAGGGGCCCGACAGAAACCAGTCCAAAAACCTTCCTCATGGTAGCCTCTCCACTACTCCCTGGTGGGTCCACTCGCGTGTAGGCGAGCTATGACCAGTGGAGGGTCACTGAAGGAGTAGACTCTCAAGTCAACGAAAAATAACGTCCGAACCAGACGAAGTATGGGGACCGTCCCACGTACCAGCACCGTCACACGGTGACCATAGTCAGAGAAGAAACGAGACTCATAGTCCACGGGCCACGCACCTGGCCACGCAGAAACGTAGAAACACGATTCCCAAGGTATCTCACAGGCCGCCAAATTGAATCTCATTCTCAGGAAAAAACGGGAACCCTCCAGCCCCAGGCTGGGCAACCGGACTCGCAGTCCAAGGCCTTACTCATGGCCCACTCGGAAACCTTTTCCCGGAGAAACTCACGACGTGTGGGGACCCTCGACGCACTCACACCGACGCACGGTGACTCGATCAAGCGTAACACAAAGGCCCAGAACACGAGGAGTCACCCGGACTCATCACACCTACGGGCACGCCAATCGAGGCAACATGGTCCTCCCGACACCCTCAAAACACGGACATGAAACCCTCAGGGTGTCTGGGACATTCACGAGACCGCAGGTCGACCACTGGGTCGCAACCGGGTCCACCAGGAACCTACACAACGCGAAACAATCGTGGCAAGCACAAAGAACCACTTCGGCGCAACACAGTGCCTGGCGTTCTACCTTTGGGCCGTCACAGTTGTAACGGTCCAAGGCTAGACCGTCACAACACTCTAACGGTCCAACACAGGAGCGTTACGCGAGAGGGGCAACAGCGGCTGTGACGCACCCACCCTGGGGCGTCACAGTCTCTAACGGACCAAGCCTGGTGCGTTAGAAGACAGAACGAAACAGGTTGTGACGCACATCCCTCGGGGCATCACAGCCTCTGACGGTCCTACCTAGGCGCGTCAGAAGACTTGTGACCCCAATGGTCTGAAAACATGAAAACAAACGTAGCGGTCGAACCCAGGCGCGTCACACTCTCTAGCGGTTTATCGTAAGACCATTAGAGCAACCGATGCCCTGTCGACAGAACAGGACCCTGTGACGCACCCTCCTTGGCGCGTCACAACACGTAACGCACCCACCCTAGGGCGTTACAGACTGTGACGGTCACTGGAAGGACCGTCACACTGTCCCGAGAACGCTACGGCGAAAAATGACCCAAAAAATCATCCCACGCCCCCATACCTCCACGGGAGAGGGGGAAAACAAGGGGGAAGCCCCCAAATAGCCCCTAGTATGCATCTACGGCCTCGGATCGGCAAAAAATGCAACGAAACGAGAGATCCGGCTCACTCCCTAAAAATATGGATTTTTCCCAAAAATTCCAAATACGCCTGCTCGGCTCACCACGGCCTACAAAACATGCGGGAAAGGGAATGCACGAGCTGGGGGTCCATTTCCCTACCTCCACCGAAGAAACGATGCGCCGTGGATGCCGATCCATGAAGAAAACGCCGCGAAACCCTCGCCACTCCACGAACCCGCGATCGAGCTTCCACGCGCTACCGGCCCTCGATCCTCGACCCGTTCCCCCTTCCTCGCCTCCCGCCATCGCCGCCTCGCCCTCCTCCGCCACCGTCGGCCGCCCGGGGAGAGGGGGAGAGAAAGAGATGAGATAGAGTGAGGAAGATAGAATGAGAGAGGGAGAGAGAAAATGGTTAATATATATAGAAAAATCTGAAAATTACAGAAATTCAGAAAATTACGAAAAATTACCTCTGTGATCCTCGGGAAGAGCACAATGCAGTGGTAACGTCCCGGAGTCGGAGAACGCCACGGTTCGCCCTGCACATAGTTCCGAAGGCACATCATGAAAAAACACGTGTAAAGCACAAAATACACTCCGAGACCCACTAAAATGATCCGAAAAAAATCCGAGGCATTACAAGGAGACTCTACCTGGTGAAGATCGGAGAGAAAGAAGCTCTACCCGGTGAAGACTCGGGACGAAGAAGCTCTACCCGATGAAGACCAAGTGGTGGAAGCTCGACCTAGTGAAGACCATGGAGAAGAAGACTTGACTCGATGGAGATCGTGGAGAAGTTGGAGCTACTAGGGCTATGGTACGACCGATTGCCCATCGGTCGGTTAGGCTGGGTTAGCGGCAAAGGCAGAGCATACCAGGGCTATGACACTACTGATTGCCTCATAGTTGGCTTAGCTGGACTGGCAGCAAAAGTAGGGCATACCAGAGCTATGGCTCGATCGCTCACCGCCCTATCGACTAGGTCAAATTGGCAATAAAGATATGGCATACATGGCTTTGGCTCGACCGCTCACCTCATGCTCAGCTAGGTTGGACTGGTAGCAAGGGCGGGACATACCAGGGCTATGGCTTGACCACTCACCTCATGATCGGCTAGGCTGGACTGGCAACATGGGCGTGGCATTCAAGGGCTATGGATTGACCTCTTGTCTCGAGGTCTGCTAGGCTGGGCTAGCAACAAGGGCAGAAATACTAGGGCTATGGCTTCACCACTCACCTCACGGTCGGCTAGGTTGGATTGACAGTATGAGTGTGACATAGCAGGGCTGTGGCTTGACCGCTTGCCTCATAGTCAAGTAGACCAGACTAGCAGCAAGGGCGTGGCCATTAAGGGTTGGGCACAAATTAACGGGTCACCTCTTTGTTGGCTTGGGCAAACTGACAGTGGTACTTTTTTTTTATGATGCTCTTTCAATGTAGATTTACTAGAGTGAAAAGGAGCGGAAAGAGAAAGGGGCAAAATCTGCTAGTGCTGCCAATTGGGAGATAGTGCCTTTTATTAGAGAAGGCTATTGGTACAAGAATGTAGTGCCAAGGGTTACAGATGCTGCAATGGGTGCTCAGCCTTCCTTCAAGTGCCAAATGGAGCTTGGGGGCGAGCCGACTGAGCTATGGAGTTATCCCCCTATATGGGATTGAATACTCTTGACCACACAAGGTGGTGTTGGGCTGTTGTCGGCTTGCTCTGTACGTGGTAGTTGGATAGTCTCTAGTCGGTTCCCACCGACGGCACCAAAATATTGTGTATGTTACAACACTCTTATTTATTTATCATGGAACATGGTTACATGGTCTGGATAGACCAAGATATGGAGCCGAAGAAAGGGGGAGAGAGGCCAAGTATAGAACCTAAAAAAGGCAAGAATAGGGCCTCCACTGGGTGCGTTGAGCTTCAGAATCAAGCCTTTGAGGTAGACGAGCATCAGGAGCCAAGAGCTGTGTTAGGCGACACCATAGATGCTTTTGGACGTGCTCCATGCTCAAGTCTGATCGGCCTTACGTCCTAGGTTGAGGCTTGGGGGAGAGTGAGGCCTCGAGGTGTCTAGGCCGGAGAACCAAGCTTGGTTGGCGGAAGCTTTAGCGGCCGATCCGTGGGTTTTCCAGGAGGAAAGACCAAGTTGAAAGCACTGGACAGCGGTGGCGAGTGCGAGTTAAGAACCTTATCTCAGAGTGCATTTGAAGGCCTAGCGTAGAACTTGTATCACTATTTCAGGTGACTGGTGTGGAGCGTTGCCCTGGGGATCCTCGAGGGATCATGCCTTCTTTCGTGATTGAAAGTTGAAGCTTTCCTAGTGATGAAGCTGGTACAAAAGCATAAGAATTTATGACTAGGGTTCTGAGAGAATCATGCCGAGCTTCTTGATCGGGCTGACCGAGACTACTTGTGCTATGAGAGGAACTTGTTGAGCTTCATCCTGCAAGATGAAAGTTCTCACCAAGGTGGGGGTGTCCTGGGAGAGCCCTTAGATGCATAAGTGAAAAGAGAGGAAGGAGAGAGAGCTCTCGATAGTAGAGGGCGCACATGGTGTGCAGGAGCAACTTGGCGGAGGTGAAGGAGGGGCACCATTGCTAAGGTAGCTTTGCCTTTTTTTTCAATGAGTTTTTTTATGCCCATACGAGGCCGTGGAGACTCCTTTTATAGACGAGGGAGAGTGCTGGTGGTGATAAGTCATGTAAATTTGAAGATCGCACAGAACGACGCAATTGTTGGAGCAATAAGGATGATGAATTTCTGTGTTGCATAGGGAACTGATCCGTTGATGTTTTGAATTCTCAAAATCATGTGGGAGTTCCAAATTCGGCGGGATACAAATCATGTGTCCGGAATCAGTGTGATATGCACATCAGAACAGAAAAGAGAACTGTGGGAGACATGGGTAGTTCCTCTCATGGAAACTAATTGCTTTTTGGTTTCTGACGTATACTACTGTAAACCAAAACTAGGAATGGATTTAATTTTGTAGCATTTAACATTCTTCCAAATAGTAGAAAAACACTGTACAACAAAATAACTACACCATTTTATAGTACTTTACGGTGAAACAAACAACACCTTAGTCTTTTCAACTTAGTGTTCGGTTACTAACACAGCATATAAAAACTTAGGGACTCCACCATTGTAATCCATTTTTCCCATTGTTTTGTCAATGGATGTGTATATAGTTCATTAATTTCAATTTTATATTGGAACCCTATATATTCTTTCATCTATCACAGTCTTAATTTGTATATTAGGGGCATATATATATATTATTTTCAAAGAGGAACCAACCATACTAAAAACATAATGCAATTTTTTTGTCTAGTATTTATAATATTATGCCCTATTTAGTTCGAATGTTAGTTTTGGTCTAATTTTAAGTTTGATCTTAGTATTTCAAATATCTATAATTATAATGGATGTTATGGAAATGTGGAGAATGATAGTCAAAAGAAAAACAGAAAGTTAGGAACGGTGTAGGGAGAGGAGACAATAGCTTGAGGCTCAATTCTACGGTGCCTTCAGTGCATATCCAAAAATGTGTTAAATTGATTATAACAACGTCTTCTACTGAGACATAGGTATCAATATAGAAACATTTTTAGATTATTTTGACATATATATTTAAAATTAGATAAAAGCCCATATATTTATATATCTTTGTCAATTTAACTTTCTTCGTATGGTTATCAATTAGTCGAGCTTGCTTGATGAATTCACGAGCATGACTTGATTTGAGATCAGGTCATCGGACCCTTTTTGACCCGCATGTTATTAGTAGGGTCGGGGGCCGACTAGACTCGCGAGTCTAGCTCGGACTCTAAGATCGATCGACGGGTCAACCTGATCTGTTCTTTTTTTCCTTTTAATTTTTAAATATTTTATTTTATTTAACATTTTTTATTACAATTAATTGAAAATTAAAACTCTATTTTTAATAAATTAACATATAGAATTCTAATTAATTTAGTGAGTCTATAATATATATACATATATATATATATATTATTTGTTCATTTAATTTTTTAAGTTAAGCCAAGTCGGGCTTAAGTAAGATAAGTGAAAAAGTTAACTCTAACTCAGCCCGACATAATTTGATCCCATATGAGTCAGGTATCAGTAGGACCGGCCTAAACTCGACTCGAACCTAACCTATTGATAATTTATTATTAGCAGCTCCAGCTCCTCCACGGATGACGTGGACAACATGTGGGTCTAACTTCTTGTGCCTTGTCATGGCACTTCCAAAGTTTCCCTTAATTATGAAAAAAAAGGCTCCCCTTGAATTATGAAAAAAAATTAAAAAAATACCCTTCATGACACCTCCGCAAACAAAAAAGTGGAGAATAGATCCCTCGTTTCAAATTCTGAATTGACACAATTAAGTCTGCGCCCTTATCCCTCTCTCTCCTCGACCCCATTCTTATCCACCTCTGACGAGAACGCGGTCATTTTTTTCGATTAAAATAATGATCACTGGAAGCCAATTCTCTCATGCTCGCACACGTGTCTACACGGCAACCCGAAACCCAAACCCAACGGGAAACGGAAACCAATTTCTTCTTGTTCATTGCTAACTACACCTGACCTAACCTAGTTTAATCGAAGAGATAACTGTACATATGCTCCCAAACTGTTGTGCATTCTGTTTACATCCCTATACTTTCTTATATTATCGTATATTACTTCATATCCCAATTACGTGTGTCCCTTGAGCTTTAATATCGTCATTGAGAACATAAAATAACATATTTAAAAATGATATATAAGAGGTTGTCAAATATTGCAGAAGAGTATACTATATTATTTTAATTACAAAAGGTGATTAAAAATATATTAATATTTTTTCTGGCTAAATTTATTTTAGGTCCATTTGAGAACATACTCTGTGAGAATTTCAATCATTGGAATCTCCAACTAAGATTATCAATAGGTCAGGCCCAGGCCGGACTTAGGTAGGCTCGGTCCGGACCCGATTTATCAAGATTAAGGCCCGAGCCCTGCCCGAGCCCGACCTATGTCAGGCCAGGCCGGTCGGATTCGACATTATGTAAAAAATATAAAGCCCGACAAAGGGCGGCCCGACCTGACAGCTTAAATAAAATAATAAAAATAATAAAAACTAACATATTTAATAATGTAAAATTTATAATCTTACTAAATTAATCAAAAGTTTGATATTAATTACATAATTTGTGTGAAAGACAGTTTTAAAATTTTTAATTAAGTAAAATAACATAATTTTAACTAAATAATTTTTAAAATTTGAAGTGAGAATAAAAAAAGAGAACGGGTCGCGCCGGCCCGCAGGCCGAACTCAAAGCCCGAACCCGGCCCACGGGCCTAGTCAGGCCAGACTTTTAGGTCAGACTAAAAGTCCGTGGACCGAAAAAGACGTTGCGGCCCGGCCTGAAATTGGGCCAGGCCCGAGGGCCTGTCGGGCTGGCTCGACTCATTGACAGTCCTATCCCCGACAGAGTTTGAGTTTTATCAAAGGAACCTACACTTTTTGACTTGCGTGGGGATAAAATTTTTTAGTAAAAAGAGATGCTAGACACAGAAGGGTTAAAATTTTAAATCCTTCGAAATAATCTCATATCTAATTCTTAAGATTTTAAATAATTAATAATATTCTGACGGTCTGTGTACGATAGGGAAGTAAAATTATGAGTAAAAAGATGGGGCCCGTCTCTCTTCCAAACGACTTAAGACCTATTTGAAATAAGAATAAGAGAGAGAAAAATAAGTAACTAATGAGAGAGAAAAAATATGAGTCTCATTTTTTCTCTGCATAATTATCTTAATTGAGATGCGATGTTTTATCACCATCTATATATTTTATATCATCGCATATGTCTCTGTAATAAATTATATGTCATGTTACACAAATTTAACTTTGGTGTAGATATAAAAAAATATGAAGTTGCGTACTTGCGTGACATTGTGGGGGTTATCTGTGTATGCCAATCTGACGGCCGATCCCGTAAAGGCGGCGACGGTCCACGGGGTCGGGAGCGGGTGGAGAGGGAGCCGCGGCGCCGCCGCCACCCGGTCTGTCGCGCCCGCCAACCTGGACCGGTGGTCCCCGCACGAGCCCGCCTATGATGTGGGGGAGAGGGGCGTGCGTGGGCCCCACCACGCCAGCTTCCGGTGCGTGTGCGTCGAGAGTCCCGTCGCTTCCCTGCCTGCTGGATTCCGCGCCCTCACAACGCAACACCTCCACACGGCCACGCCACACGCTTCCCCCACTCTCTCACGCACACACGCACGCACGCACGCACACTCTCTCTAACCTTCTCTCTACACCTTTCTCTCTCATCCGGACAAGGGCGTCAAAACGCTCATCATCAAAAATTGCATCAAAAGCAATTTTAGGGAGAGGAAAAGGGCAAATACGGGGCCATAAATAAATACCATTAACCGGGAAATATTCTCCCGGAGATTTTAAAAGAATTACTTATTTCTCTCTCTACCCTCCCCCCTCGTGTCTCTATCTCTCTCTATGCGAGCCCTCTTGTCTTCTGGTTAGATGAATTGCTTGCTGTCCCCCCACTCTTCCTTCTGTGTTTGTCTCTCAAAGGAGAGGAGATAGAGCGAGGGGGGGAGGCGAGGGGGGGCACTAATTAAATAAAAATATATCGAGTCCAAGTTGTATTTTTGCCCTTTCTACGCAGAAGTGCGAAGGAGGGTGGAGGGGGGAGGGGGGAGGGGAGGAAGGCGGAACAGGAGAACCGTGGTCGCGGGGAGGGGAGAGCGTGGGGAGGCGATCTCTGGGTGGGCTAGGGTTTTCCGCGGTGTGTCCGTTGGGATCTGCGCGGCCGGCGGCGGGGTGGAGCGGTTGCGGGGGAATTTGGGGGGCGATCGGCTGGTGGATCGTGTGTGTGTGTTGGGGGGTGGGGAGGGAGCCCCGGGAAAGGGGGAGGTCGCCGGGTGGGGGGGGGGGGGCGAGGGAATGAGCCGGGTCGGCGGAGTCGCGGCCGGTCGAGCTCTTTGGAGCGAGGGGATGGGAGGGGCGTCGGGAGGAGGGAATTGAAGCGGTGGCGCCTGTTCTGGTTGTGTGGATTTGGCAGAGCTCTGGGGAAGGGGGGAGAGGAGGTTTGGGGGGCGTGAGGAGGAGGGCGGCGAGGAAGTGAAGTAGGAAGGGGGAAGCAGGGTGGTGGTGTTGGGTCTCTGCTTGGATGCTGTCGGTGGGAAGTAGGGAAGATGCGAGAAAGGGGCTAGGGGTGGGAGTGGTGCACGGAGGGAGCGGGGAGATGGAGGAGAACGAGCTCGAAGAAGGTGAAGCTTGTTCCGTCCAGGAGGATGATGCCAACATCAACCCGGACGTCGACCTGTCTTACATCGTAAGAGCCTCCAAACGCCCCTGCGCCTAGCGCCCTGTCCATTTCTCGATTGGTTGCTTCCCAAAAGGGGAAATTTACTTGTTCTCTTGGAAATATATTGTAACTCTTTAGCTAAGTGTACATTCATAAGGCTGTGGTCGATCAAACTTTCGGATTTTCTGTTACCCATATTTTGGCTTATGCTACTGTTAAAAAAATGGGAGGAAGAAAATCCTGGAGTGGGGAATGGCTTTTGAAGGTTTTGCCTCATTATGTGTTCTGCAATTCATGGTGACTATGACTACCACTTGTCAGCGCATTTTACATGCCTGTTTGCGCACTCCTTTTGGTAGTGTCAGATCTCCTGTCTCTGATAAGTGTCGTCAATATACAACTGCACCTTTTTTTTTTTAGTGTTATAGCTTTACCAGCAAGTTCTCCCCTTGTGATTTCAGGATGATAAGATCAAAGATATCTTGGGGCATTTCCAGAAGGACTTCGAAGGCGGAGTTTCTGCAGAGAACTTGGGTAATCTCAGTTTGGATCTTGACCACCATGATGGCATGGTGTATGCTTCTGGCTGTTGCATTTTGTCAAGAGGATGAGATAAGAAAACATTTTTGTGTGAACAGGGGCCAAATTTGGTGGCTATGGTTCTTTCTTGCCCGCATACCAGCGCTCTCCATCCATTTGGTCTCATCCTAGGAGTCCACAGAGGGTGCCAAACCATATCACACCAAGTTCTCCATATAATGCACCTGTTGAGGTATCCATGCTGTTCCTACACTTGCTATTATTGTTAGAAGACAAGATTATTATCTAATCATGAAAGGTCTCGAATACTATTTCTGTTCTATTGTTACAGGCTACAGTTGCAACAAGTGCATCAGTTCCCCTAAAGAACAGCGCTGTTTCAAAAGCGCCACCATTGGATGGTGCAAAGAAAAATGGGACATGCATTAGCGTCCCCACTTTGAGGGAACCTTCCCCTCAGCATGATTTGGGTAACCCAACTTCTAGAAGCAATGATCAGCATATATTGAAGCTCCGCATTAAAGTAGGTCCTGACAATGCCCTGCCGAGGCCTAATGCCGCAATTTATAGTGACATGGGTCTTGAATACTCTCCATCTTTGTCGCCAGAGGACAGCCCTGGGACAAGTGGAGGGTCTTCTCCAGAATCTCGAGAGGCACCTGACGAATCTCCCATGACCATTTATCAGGTCAGCATTAGTATTCTTGTTCGTTATTATTTCCTTTGTCATATTTTGCTAAATGAAATATCTTGTGCTTTGTATGTGATGAACACTCTGTTATTTCTGGTACAGATTATGACATGTTTCCCCATTCTTGGTGGATATGCCCTTTCACCACTTCCTGATAGCCTTTTACATTTGATGGAAAATGGAAGGCCATGTCTAAGAGACTCTAAATTGATCATTCACAAAACTGCTCTGGACACACATGATGCTTTGTTGGGTGATTCCTCATCTTCAAGGGATGCGAAAGTTTCCTCAGGGAAAAAGGCAAAGTCTGCAGAAAGAAACGTGAAATCCTTGGAAACAAAGAGTGTGGATGTTAAAGGCGGAGTAAATGATGTAAGTGGAATTCGAAAGAAAGAGTTTGACATTGAGGCACCAACAGCCAGAGCACTTGTTTCTAACACTCTAGATATTTCAATACAACAAAGTTCAAAGTTCACAGATGAAAGAGCAGAAAAGCAGCTATTTCCAGAGGTATTGAAGGGTGGTTGTATTTCACGAGAGCCCAATAAGGTGTCCAAGACTAGAGACATCTCTCCTGATTATGCAAAGGATGAGCAATTCATAGGCATGGCCAGTTTGGACACTAGAAAGGTTAGCAATGCTGGGAATGGCTTCCAGCTTTTGAAAGGGAAACTGAACTCCAGAACGGGTTCATCTGACACCTCATTAGAGGAAGGAAAGTTAAGTAAGAACAAGAATGGTTCATTGGATCCACTTATGGAATTTGGAGTCAAATCTGAGAAGAATTTTGATGCATCCAAGTCCGAGGTTGACGGCCCAAAGTCAAGGAAGGATGTTATTGTTGAGCCTGATGACCCTTTTGAAGCAAAAGACCCTCAAGAACCTACTTTGCATGAGCAAAGTAGTGAACAAATGTTGCAACATAAGGACCACAGTCCAGGTGCCAAGGAAAAATCAGGAAACCAAATAAATGTTATGCCACCTGTGGAATTCCCTAAGGAAAACTCTAAATCTGTTTCTTCTGTATCATCTAAGGAAAAGAAGAAAAGCTCTCACTCAAAAATAGATCGTTCTGAGAACAAGCGAAATTTATTGGGATCTAGTAAAGAGTCAAATGGTATTCTTGGTGGTCAAGAGCGTCATAAGGATGCAGTAGGTGATGCAAAATCTGAACATATGGGGAAAAGAACTGATCCGATGGAAAGTATGCTCAGAGACAAGGCAAAGGACTCTGGGATAGAATACGACAAGAGTGCATTTCCATTTGCTGAGAAGGCAAAGGATAGGTTGGATGGTAAAAAAGTTCAGAATCCTCCAGTGACTGAAGCATTTGGAAGGAGTACAGAAATCACATCGTTGATGGCTAATGGATCAACTTCCGATGTAGCTCCAGCACCTGCAGCTCATGTTCTTATAGAGGAGCATTGGGTTTGCTGTGACAAATGCCAGAAGTGGCGCTTGTTGCCTTACGGCACCGACCCTGACCATCTTCCCAAGAAATGGCTGTGCATGATGCTAAATTGGCTGTATGTATTTCTCCAAATTTATATTGGGAAATTATATTAATTTGATTTGTGGTCTGCAGTGTTTAGTGTTTGCCATTGTTTTGAACAATATTAAAAGTAGAACCAATGACAACAACAGCAATGCACACCAACATCCATGCTTTACATTATGTATCCTATATCTTTATGTGTTTCTTGGCCTTTTTGCTACATATTTGTGTAACTTGGCACACCTATATCTTGTTGCAATCCTTTCTCTTAGTTTTGTGGTTCTTTCTAATTCTTTCCTCTATTTAATCTCAGGCCAGGAATGAACAAGTGTAGTATCAGTGAAGAGGTGACAACCGGAGCTCTCCGTGCTTTATATCAAGCACCTCCCCCTGAGAATCATGCTGCAAATGTTCCCAATATTTCATTAGCATTTTTCACTGACCCACAACACATACATCAAAATCATGAACCTGGCTTGGACATGTCTTCTAGTTATGGAAAGAAAAGACATACAGAAAAAGATGCATCTCATGTTCCTATCCTTCCAAGACATCTTTCACACTCTGTTAAGAAAAGCCACCAGGCTTCTGTAAAGAGTAGGAGCTTGGATGATGTGAATCAAGTAGCACCACACTCATCAAGCAAATCCTCTTTTCAGCATGTGGGCAAGTCAACTGAGTTACCAGCGAAAAAAGATAAGGATAGACAAAAGGAGAAGCACAAGATGGAGGACCTATACTTAGATGGAGGTTTTCTTCAATTTTACTTTTACTTTTTACGGTGTTTCAACTCCAATTAATTTCTGAGAAGTCTCATCTGCATGCAGAATAATCATTGTAATTGTACTAACATGCCCTGCAAATTACACTGCAGGTGGATTTCTCGAGCAAAATGGTAAACCTTCAAAATCTAAGAATAAGCGAGACTTTGATCAAGATGGATTTAGAACTTCAAAAAAGGTCAAGGCAGAAGGGATACTTGGTGCTGATGAGGATTGGCACTCTGACCATGGTATATCTGGAAGGTTAGTGTCAATCAATAACAATGGTCTGCCACCTAAGATGAGCAATAAGAGTTCAGTGAAGGGCAATGGGAATTTTTCATTAAAAAAATCCAAATCTAATTCACAGGACAGTTTATCTGGGTCCAGAAAGAAATCAAAGCCACATGCGCAGGCTACGTCAAATGGTTACAGCACTTTTGATGATGAAAATTTTGATAAGGAGTTTGCTGTAAAGAAGAGGAAAGTTAAGGAGCGGCAAGAGAGTCATGCCCATCTGGATACGGTAGTTGGAAGCGGTCTGCTTGCAGAGGACAGGCCTATTGTCAAGGAAGAGATTAGTGAAAGTGAGTCAAGAAAGGAAAAGCGGTCAAGGGTTCTGAAGGCTGAGGGAAGGGATTCTGTTGTAAATAAAGTAGATGAAAAAATTGACAAAAAGGGCCGAGAAACAAGAGTCCTGCTATCCAATGGCAGGGAGCACTTAGTTGATAGAATGGAAGAGGAGAACAAAGACACAGCTGGCAATGAGCAAAAGGGCCAGTGTAAAGGTAGTGCCATTTCAGAAAGAAACTTGGATTCTTTAGATTCCCTGAAAAGAGATCTGCCCTATGTACACCCTCCTACCGCAGCTACCTCAAGCTCATCAAAGGTCTCAGGTACCCGTAAAGGTAAATCGAACTTTCAGGAAGCAAGAGGATCACCTGTAGAGTCTGTTTCTTCATCACCTTTGAGGATTTCAAACACGGACAAGCTTGCTAATAAAAAAAATCAGGTAGGTAAATATGAGGATAAAGATTATGCAGTTGCCCCTGGTGGACCTCTGGATGCCTGCCAGCCTGTGGATTCTAGGGTTCGGGATCCTGTTAAAGCAATGCCTGGATATCATGATGGCGAAGAAGTTCAAATGTTGCTCGGTGAAGGAAGAGATGTAATGCATTTGAAGGCATGTAATAGTATGCATGATGATCTTCCGGCACTTGAAGAGAACTACTTGGTTAATGGTGATGTTATTACTCCAGCTCAGCATAATAAGTATCATGATGGCTTTCGTGGTGACAATCATGGCCACAATGAGGTAAAACTAAATAATCTCTCAAATTCTTGTGATTTTATTCAACGGAAGTCTGGAAAGAGTTCTTCTCAGCCCAGGGAGAAACATAAAAATTCAAAGTCTGATGTTAATAAAGGTAAGGCTAAGATCTCTGATTCCTTCAGTGAGCGAGAGGGCATGCGCTCTACAAAGAAAAGCAATGGCTCCAGGTATGATACTGGCATGGATCCTCACCAGCACTCTACATCTTATGAAGATGCAAAGGATATATGCAATAGATTGGAGAAGAAGGATGGGAAAAAGAGAGAATCAATAGGGAGACAATCAATTGAAGGCAGAAGGGACAGTCACTTGGGTTTTGGAACACAAGAAAATCCAGAGGCTAATCTCTTGCTGCCTAAGCAGCATAGAGATAAACCATCAAAGGATAGTGAAGTAAGGACTATCACCTTCAGTGGTGGGAAGTCTAATCACGAGGATAACCTTCAGACAGTGACATCTCAAGGAGATGCCAAGTTATCAATTCGTCTTCCCTCAGACAGAACTGAAAAATTAGAGATAGCACATGGGAGGGGAAAGTCACAACCTCTCTCACATTCCGGAAATAAACAAGAACTGGCAAATCAAGATCCTCGGACAAACTTTTCAGTTATCAAGGGAGACAGGTCAGAAGCATCATCTGCTGATGCAGTGACTAATGAGGCATCGAAGGTACTCAAACAACCTGGAAAGCTTGAAAGTCAGAATGGACAACACCACAGTAGTATGAGGCACCCTACTCCCAATGGGCTTGATGCACCAAGTCCTGCTAGAAGGGATAGTAACCACTCTGCTGCAGCCGTTGTTTTGAAGGAAGCCAGAGATTTGAAGCATACTGCTAACCGTTTAAAGGTTGATAAGTGTTTCTTATGGTTTTATATCTATGGTTGCCTTTCTCTAGAGCTAACATATGAAGAATTTTATCTTCTTTGGCAGAGTGAAGGACTCGAAAATGAAAGCACCGGATTGTACTTTGAGGCAGCACTTAAATTCCTTCATGTGGCCTTCCTTCTTGAGAACTCTGGTGCTGAAAGTGGCAAACATGGGGAAACCACACAGTCAATGGCGATGTATTCTGATACGGCAAGACTCTGCGAGTAAGGATAACTTGCAAGACTTATAGGGTTTTCCTGCTACCCGCCCCTACCCCATCCCTTTTATCCTTCTGTTGTTCCGCAGAAAGCAAGAAAGATTAGTGGAGAGTGATGGTGTGTTAATTGAAAGTGCATGTTAATGAACAATTGCTTGAGTTTTATTGCGGCTTTACCTCTCTTGGTAGGGTTTTGGTTGGCATGCAATCTCTGGTTCACACTTGGAGGTTGAGTCCTTCTGGGAACACCTAAATCTGCATTGCTGATGAAGGTTTATACTAGTGAATAGGCCAAATGTCGCCGGATTTTTCCTACCCTAGTCTTGCGGTGATGATGGGGTTCTTGTATGCTTGCTGTTGTGCAGCCAAACTTGTCAGGTGGGAGTGGCCCAAATATCTCCTAGTGTGAAGTTTGAGGGGAGTTTCCACTTTTGCTAAAAACTCAAAATAAAAGAAAAAAGACATTTATATTTTAGATCAGTCATCAATTATAGGTCTGCAGCATAAAATGTCTGGAATAGACTGACAGCTAGCAGGTTATCTTATGATTTTTCATGAAACATTAGCAACCTTTAATGTTCTGGAGTGGACATCCCTCTTTTACACCAAACATGAAATGATCTTATGATTTTTCATGAAACATTAGCAACCTTTAATGGTCTGGAGTGGATATCCCTCTCTTTACACCAAACATGAAATGAGTGCACCGAGGACTACTACTATTTTTGTTCTGCTCCACCATAAACTGAAACAGAGCTGCTTTCTTACTCCCCTATGTAGTGTTTTCTCTCCCAATCTGGACAGTTGTAGGACTGATCCTTCCTTCCTCAGAGTCAATATGTTATCAGAGCAGAGCACTGCACTATCTAGTGTCCCCATTTGAAATTGGGGAGAAGACAGTGGTTGGTCTTCCACCCAACACCCTCCTTTACCTTATTCCGTGTATCTCCCGTCCCTTCTCTCTCTTCCTTCACTTCTATCTGTTGCCTTTTCTGGAAATTTATATCCTGATGTGTTGGACCAATAGCAATCATTTATTAAATGGGTGGATGGGTTTACTCTTGGTCTTCAAAACAAAAGGCTTAAATGACATGAGAGCAGAAGGAAGAACATCATAGAGTTAGATCAGTTCCACTATTGGTCAGCCTATAATCGTTTTAGATTCCCCAGGAGCATGGTTGGCGGACTCGTACCGTATCTAGGGGAACCTGGGTCGGTCCAGATCAGTCGAGTGACTCGAGTCAGCCCGAGTCAACCCAAGTCATCGAAAGCCTTCACTGGGCGACTCGTACCGTACCAGGACGGGACCGAGTTGGTCCGTCCCGGCAAGTCAGCCAACCTTGCCCAGGAGAGATGGTTGAGAACCAATTGGCTTACTTAGGCAGGGATCCTTTATCAGAAGTAAAAGAGAAGGATGAACAGGTACAGGGTTACAATGACATCAGGTACTGCCAGCAGAGGGACCCAGATACCCATGTAGTCATGTCCCAGCCCAATGGTTGCCTTTTTCTTTTCAAGAATGTGGTCAGAGCATGTGTCTCGAAAAGGGAAAATAAAAAACAAGAAATAAAGGTATTGATTAGCAGAGCTCCTTCCTGCAAAAGCACTTAACAGGCACCCTGAAAGCCATTCACAGTAGACAAGCAAATCAAGCATCACATCCAACCCATATAGATATTGTGGTTTCCCCCATTTTTTTACAAATATTTTCTCTTGCATGTCATGTAAACCAGTGCCCCAAAATAAGACAATGCAAGTTCTTCTATTGCATTACCTCTTGTCATCTGTTGGTATTCACGACTGACATTTTTAGACTGCCTGCATAAAGCCTTCTTGTTCCTCTGTCAGCATGCACTTAGGATGGAGCACAACATGCTGCATTTTATCTGCGTCAGTAGTGTGTGTTCCAAGTTTCATCCTTGAAGATCTCTCTTCCCTGTTAGTTTGGTCCCGCCTCTTCTGGGATACAATGCATCAGTCATAGCAGAATACGTTCTATGCAGTCTCTGCCCCAATATCACACAAACAATGAAGTCAATCTCATATTTGGAAAGAAGACTGCTAAACTGTCACATGTGGCCAGTCATAACTTGCTATCCTACATGCTAGGAGTGTAACTCTCCATCATGTGGGATGTCTCCACATTGCTATAGGAAGATTTCACTTATATTCATGGATCTTTTTTTTCTTTTTCTGTGTGTGTATTTTTTTCGGGGGGGGGAGGGAGGTAACCAAAGGCCCCAATTTGTTGCATATATCCCTGGAGTGCCATCTTTGTTTTTGTGGGTGGAGAGATCTCTAGGATGTCCCAAAAGGTCTCAGATCAGGAGTTAATTTCTTCTCATCCTGCTCCTTTCCTTGTCCACCCTTCTCTTCCTCCTCTTTTTCTGCTGCTCCTCCTCCATTTTTTTCTGCTTTTATTTCTTCACCTTTTTCCTACTCCCTCTTTGTGGTTCAGCCTCAATTTTCTCTTGGGACTCGATAGAGATACAGATCTTGAGAGATGACAAACTGTGCCTTTTCTGTCTGCAATAAATAAATGTGCAGATTTAACATAGAACTCCTTGTCTGGCCCTCAACCTTCAGCCATTGCAGCATGAAACCTCCTGCCCCCAGCATCACCAAAAGCTAAGTTGTTCAACCTTTTTGTTCATTCTACCCAAAGAAAGGTGTCCAAGAGCCTGCACCTGGTGTCCTAGTTAGCATTTCCTGACTGTGATTTCCTACTTTTGTTAAACAAAATTTTTGTCTTCAACCCTGCATTTTTTTGGGGAATCTCGCCACATGGGTACTGGTCTAGAATTTTTATTATGCTGCCATTGCCTCCACATGCATGTCCATTCTAGCTTTAAAAAAGCCAGCCTTATCCCATAATCTCCTTCTCCTATAGATCTCATCCTTTGTCTCCAATATGCATAGGGTGACCTCACTTCTTTTGATCTACCAAAACTACTTCCTGGTGTCAAGTTCTGGTCTTCAGTACATAACATTTGAACTACAATCTTCCAACCCTGTCTCTTACGGCTCTATCAGAGTGGGGCCTAGACATGGTGTGGGAAAATATGGGTCCATAAATGCCCCTGTTCACATCAAGCACTCCACTTTACTCTGACTGATTTTCCTTCAACCCAGTTATTTGCCTAAGTAGTGCCAAAATATGGTTGATGTTAAAAAAGTTTGTGATGGTCCAACAAGGCTAATTTGTCATCATCAGTGCATGACTCAGGAGTCCCCGAAGAAGCAATAGCTTCCTATCACATTAAGAAGTTGCTTGACTGTGCTCTTCTCTTGGGAGTGTCATCTTCATGGCTGCTAGCAGCATTGGTAGCACCATCAGTGGTGGGAATGAAATGGATTGGTGATCAGAGATGGAGACTCCAAGTAGACTTAAACCATGAAAGAAGATACCCCTCCAGGTCTGCCATGCCTCCTGCCTATGCGGCAAAATAAATAAATGAATTATGTATTATATACCACGGGGGGGGGAGGAGGCCTCAAGACCCATGGGAGTTGGGTTATTAATTAAGGTCTTGTGTCTGCCCGTGATTTTAATTAACGGTAATTATGGGCAACAGAGGTATAGGCTGTATCCTCATCACCTGGAGTGTGTGTTTGTGTGTGTGTGTGTGTGAGAGAGAGAGAGAGAGAGAGAGAGAGATATGGGAGTTGGGTTATTTATTAGGGTGTTATGTCTGCCCGTGATTTTAATTAATGTTAATTATGGGCAGCAGAGGTACAGGTGTTATCCTCGTCACCTGGAATGCTTACTCCTGGCTTTGGTTGTCATAACTAGTTCCACTGGAGCTTGTCTTGGTAGAGCTGATGCTCTTGGCATTTGGAACTTAACTTTTTGTTAGCAGGTCTGTGAGCCGCCGAGGGGTGGTGAAGGGTACTTGTGAAACAACAAATCCCATCTTCACACCCCCCCCCCCCCCAAAAAAAAAAAAAAAAAGTTGGGGTTGGGGGAGGAAAAGAAAAAAACGAATCTCGAGAATACAGAAGTAAGC
Source organism: Amorphophallus konjac (assembly GCA_022559845.1). Taxonomy (NCBI): domain Eukaryota; kingdom Viridiplantae; phylum Streptophyta; class Magnoliopsida; order Alismatales; family Araceae; genus Amorphophallus; species Amorphophallus konjac. The sequence continues at coordinate 353,687,943 of CM040119.1, read as the reverse complement.
CACTGGCAGGTGAACGGCTTTCCTCTTAACCCAATGACCACTGGCTACAACAGGGACAATATTAGAAAACAAAAATCCCTTGAGTGACATGCCAAATCAATCCATGATGAAGTCCAGGTGCATTGGCATGTAAAGTGGGAACATCCTGCCCAAATGCACATCAGCTTGTTGAATGCCATGATCTTGCTCCCTGAGAATATGGGGGTAAGCCACTGGCAGGTGATGACCTATCCTTCTAACCTGAAGACCACTGGCTGCAGTGTGGACACTAAAAAAAAGTCCATAGAGTGACATGCCAAATAAAGCCATGATAAGTCCAGGTGCATTGGCATGGGAAATGGGAACACCTTGTCCCAATGCACATCAGGTTGTTGAAGGTCATACTCTTGCTGCCTGAGGCAAGCTTTGTGTGCCAACCAAGTAGTGCATGGTTTGATCGTTTGATAGATAGGTAAGCAAGCAGTAGTTTAACAAGGTGTTATGTACGTTCTCTTGTCCCCAAATTGGCTTGTCCAACACAGAATGGGCCTAAGTTCACTCAAATAGTGGCCAGTATGGCTGATTTACATCAACCCAAAATCCACAAAGGTTGATCCTGACATGGGTGAGTTGATTTGTCTGACCCTTAAAACATAAGTTGGTTCTCTCCTGGCCAAGCCGATTTTCTAACCCTTGAAATATGTCAACTTTTGGCATGGTACACTGCTCTAACAACAAAGAAAGGGGCAAAGGAAAGAAAGAATTACCTGATCCCAGTATACAAAGGAAAGGGTCGCGCAGATTCATGAAGCACTTATTCTTACATTACATGTTTCTCCTCGATTATATAGCAAGCTAACTCTAGCATATTCCACTGTTTGCATGGAGCAAAATGTTTTGTGTTTGTCCACCTAAGTTATATTTGGCTAATTAGGCTTCACAAATGCAGATTTTGTGCCCATGAATACGAGAGATACAAAGAAATGGCTGCTGCAGCATTGGCATATAAATGCACGGAAGTGGCATACATGAAGGTTGTTTTTTCAAAACATCCCTGTGCAAGTAAAGATCGACATGAATTGCATACGGCTCTTCAAATGATTCTTATGGGTAATAATCTTGCTATTTTCAATCAAGTGTGCTGTTTTATGTAATTTTGGATTCTTGTTTATTACAGAATTGACCATGGATCAATTCCTGGGCATTTGTTTCACAACTTTGGCCCTGTGCTGTCTTCTGTAGTTTTGGATTCTTGCTTGTTACATTGGGCGTTCGTTTCACAACTTTAGCCCTTCTTTGAAAATGGAGCCGTTTTACCAGTTTGACTGATTCACAATCTATCTTGACTGGATCTGTTGGTAACATTTCCAATTATGTGTGCTGAAACAATTTATCTTAACATTCTAGATGGTCTATTGTAACATGATGAGATAGAGTTCATCAGTCCTGCCCCATGGCTGTCCACATGGCAAAACAATGAGGTCGTGAGATCGATTCCCACCTGTGGACATCTGCAGTGGGTATTTACTCCGTGATTGTTGATCTGGGCTGGGGGAGTACCCACTGGCTGAGAGAGTTTTGGCCAGCCCGATTCAGGGTTTCAGGCTACCGGTGATTCGGGCTTGATCCTAGGCGGGTGGGTTTTTTTTGGATTTCTTAAAAAAAAGAGTTAATGAGTCCTTTGCCACTTTCTATCCCATGCTTGGGAGTGAAAGCATTATCTTTCTTTTTGCAACTTTGATGGATTTCACTCTTTAGCAAAAGTTAAAGCTACCTAAATGAGTGTGCAGGCAATATGCTTTATTGTGGTATGGCATGTATTGGAGAAAGACCTGAAATATATTAAAAAAACGAAGTTAATGAATGGTGGAAATACATAAAGATGAGAATGAGTGAATCTGATAATGCTAATGAGTAATGAGAAATTAACTCTGAATGAAAAATTGATTATTTAATGGGGAGGTAAAGGACTAACATCTTGGATCTCAAGGCCATCTCAGTGGTCTGAGAGATCTCAAACGGATCTTGGAGAGATCAAGGAATAATATTTCCTCATTTTTCTCCTCTTGCACCTTTTCATCTTCCTCCATTATCACCACCATCATCATCTTTGTCTGATCTTCCTCTTTCTTCTACTTCTCCTCCATATCATCCTCTTCCCCCTCCTCCTCCCTTCTGCTTTTGCTTCTCCTCCTCATTAGTCATTTTTCTTCCTGCTCTTGCTCCCTTGCCTTCTGGCTCTCCTTCTTCTTTGACTCCCTCCTACCCCATCCAAACTTCTCCTTTTCCCACTTCTTTTTGGTCTCAGTCTCAGTTTCATCTCAAGACCTTTTGAAGGTAGCAGAGAGATGTGGGTAGATGGCAAATTGTGGACAGAGAACTTTTATCTGAAATGATAGAGGGTGAGCGATTGCCGGAAGTTTCCTTCCCTTTGAAGGTGGTTGATGAGAACATAAGGGTGACAGTTTACTTTGAATTTGTGGGTGCGGTTTTATTTGCTGTTCTGTTTAAAAGGCATATGAAAGAGGAAGAAATAAATCAGATCGCATGATTGTTTCCTCTTCTTCAAGAAAGATCTGATTGAAAGGTAGGTCATCTGGGAGAGAGGCAGTTGTGACAGATTCTTGGTGAAACACTTGTAAAGAGTATGGATAAGATTACTGAAGTTTGATGAGATGAACTTTATAGAAATTAGAAAGGGATTTGTGGTGCTTCATTGGAAATTGCAGAAACTGAGGATATATAGAGAGATGCTTTTGGGTGTGCAAATTGAGTGAGAATTATGCAAGAAAGAGTCAGAGACTTATGGCCGCTTGAACTTCCAGGTGCACGTTTGCCATCACAATTTCATAGAAGATGTTGGAAATTAGTAAACTTCTCTAGAACGTAATTCTTTTATGTGATCCATGTTAGGACTGCTTGAAAAAGTGGTATAAGCCCCAAAGAAGGCATTTCAAGGATTCTGATGCTGAACCATTTAGAGTGAGGTTCTGTGGATTTCGAAGATAAATATGTTGGGTTGGATGAGGTGATGATAATTATTAAGGTACAGTCTGGATGTGGAATAAACATGGCAAATGTTGGGAAAGAAGTCTTAACAAATATTGTTTTAACGATCTGCAGACTGTCAGCTGTGACCTCTTTCTGTGATGAGAAGTAGGGAGAATGATTTTCACCTAATTTGGCCTTCTTTCTTGAGCCCAGGTGGAGGGTGCGGATTTTTGGGGTACATATGTTGGGACGATTCTGCTTTGGGCGGAGTGTATGCAGAGTTTCTCATTCCATTGTTTATACTGTGAAGAAGAATACATTGTTTTCTTCCAGTTTATGGTTCGTTGGCTATTGGTGGTGCAATTCCATTTTTATTACGAAAAGCATGACAAGAGTAGAAAATGAAGATTAATTTTTATGAAACCAACTGATTTTTGAAGAAAAAAACTGATAAGATATTTTTGATTGTGTGAGGGAGTTGTTAACAACAGTCATGTACATGGATTAGAGAGAAGCATTCCACTTATAACATCAATAGCAAATCAAAATCATTCAAAATCATCGGGAAGATGTCTGAAAACATCGAAAAAAGGAATCTTATATATTGGTTACAAGCCCAATAAATGCCGGTCAAGACAGAGATGTCCTATGAAACATTCAAATCAAATGCGAAGCTTGCTAAGCACTTTCAGAAAAGAGAGCTTGCTAACATTATCTTGATTCTGAGAGCAAAAGACAGTTCTAAAAAGAATCTGAATGTTGCATGAATTCAACATTGAGGCTAAAGTGATTTGAAGACAAAAAATGTGCTTAAATTGCAAGCCAACCAGACTAAAATTAGAAGGTAAACTAACAATACTGAAGCATGTTGCATGTCTTCAAAAGACTTTAAAACAAAGGAAATATCGAAGTAAACTTAAATGCTTAATCTGGTCTCCTTGGTCTTGCATTCAAATAACCAGTAATTGAATAGGCAACATGAATTGCAATTAACAGCCAAGATTCACCCCAATCTTTTGCTGCTTGGACCTTATGTTACCTCTCTCTTCTCCCTCCATGGCTGGCCTAATCATGACCGTTTGTCCTCTTTCCCTCCCATTCTATGCACATTCATTTACCTTGGCATACTTCTCCTTCAACTCTCAGCTTAGGTGACATCTATGCTCAGGTTGAGAGAGAAAAGGACCAGACCAAAACTCTAGTGGATTCAGTTCCACGGACAGAGTCCAGCACATGAATGAGGGGTGTTGTGGCACTTTTGGTGTTATCTTGGGGCGGCTTTGATAACAGAATAAGGGTCGGGTAGGATATCTTATTCGCCTTACACAGTTACACCGCCTTAATCAACTTTGGTAGCACCACTCAGATAGAGTGAGTTATTCAGGGTCGGGTTTGGTAAGTGAGGGGTAAGGGTGGGTAGCTTATTTGACCAAAATGGTCGAATAAGCTAACTGAGGTTGGGTAGGGTAAGATTCTGTGGGTTTCTTATTTGTTCTATTTTTAATTATTTTATATATTTTATTTTGTTTCTTATTCTAGGTAGAATAAGAACTAGTTATCAAACTCGGTTTGGCTTAACCTTGGAATAACTTACACTAGCTTACCCTATCCAGTTATCAAAGGGGCCCTTGTTGTCTTGCGTTTATTACGCTTGTCTAAGTCAATTGTAACAGGATTAATATGGACCTAATCCTTGCAATCTGAGATTAAGGTTAAATAAACAGATGTGATGTGGCAGCTATGTTTATGCAGACCATCCTTCTCTGCTGTTCGTCTCCCTCCTATTGTGCTCCGCCAGCACATGCTCTCTCTTTGAAACCTTTTTCCTTCTTCAATAATAATTTCAGCTTCCACATCTGAGCAGTTGAGTCACTATTCACACTTCTTGCGCGTGACACTGAGCTGGTAGATGGTAAACAAACATGAAAACAAAAAGGATGACACTGAATTTGAGGATTAATGGTTAGTTGTGCTTACAAGTCAGAAAACATGCATTATTCTAAGCATTACTAAAAAGTTGGGAGAGAGTATTTGGTTTGACAGAATATCAGATATCTTAACATTATAGAGAACAAACATGATATGAAACTCTTGTGAGGTTGGGAATGGGGGCCAACATGAGGCTCCCACTGGAGAGAACTCCCGGTGCGAACCGTCTGCCCCCCGCCGGCGGTTTCCACCGACTGCCTCTCTATGGCAAGGCTCACTAGAAGGGAGGTGGGGGAGGGACTGGAGATGGAAGTGTAAAGGGTGTGGGGAAGAAGGATGAGCATGGTAGGAGGGAGACCTGGCCCCCCAACGACAATGGCCCTGTATGCTTCTGATGCAACAGGAAGGGGCATATCCAACGCTTATGTCGGGCACCGGTGGGGAACAGGGCTTCGGCAGCTGCAGAAGGAGCCGGAAACCCTCCACCGAGGGGGACATATGTGGACGCCATAAGGAGGGGAAGGGTGGTGCGGCAGCCTCTTGTGGGGAGACAAAGCTGCTTTGACATCGGGTAGATCTCTATGCTGTTCACCGCTGGAAGGGAGGAATGGCTACGAAGGTGTCTGCGGGTCACCCCAGTGGAGGGCAAAGTTGACGGCGGTAAGGTCAAGGAGATGATGGACTCGATGTGGTCAGGGGCGGCACATGGGAGGTCAGGCAGGTCTCCAACCACATTTTCATGGCTGTCGGACGGAGCTCAGAAGACGTGGCTGCGTCGGCGGGGATCGAGTTTGTGGCAGCGGAGGGGAAGCTTCTCCAGCATTAGAGATGGACAATGGAGAAGGGAACCTACCCCAATCCCCATCTGACCAGGCTCTCAATTTCCTTGATGGGGATACCCCTCATATTGTGCGACGAGGAGGGCATCCCCCTTCTCGTGAAGACTTCGCTATGGTGGAGTCGGGCTCCCTCAGCTTTGCTTCAACCGACGAGCTCACAACGGTGGAGGTTGTTGTCCGTACGGGAAGTCCAACTGACATGCCATCGGCCATCTCTCTGGCCGTTGGCGGAGAGACGTTCGTGGTGAGGGTTGTCACCGGGCGAATAGTCTGACAGCTGCGACCGAAGGACCTAGGGTAACCACGCAGGCGACGCGAGGAGGAAGGTGACCCTGATGGGTACGTGGCCACCCCTCAGTGTGCGATTCAAATTTTGAATCGCTTGCTTCTCAGCGTTGTGGCCCGGACTGAGGTGATGGGCCAGGGCAGGTGGGCTCTGGTCAGTTAGGAAAGGCGGGGTTGACGGCCCAGTTCCTGGTGGGTAAAGGGCCATATTCGGACCTAGTTCCTCAGGCTCAGGACTTACCCGGATCCGGCGAAGGAGGGAGTATCGGGTCAGCTAGGCCTAGTACTGTTCTTTGTTGTTGCCCGATAGGTTCACCCCCACTTCCATCACAGTAGGAGGATGCAAGGGTATGGTCTAGTGCAGGCAGAGTGTCGCCAACGAGGGGGAAACACTCGACGGAGCTTCCCCGATGCTCGCCGACAACGGAAGGGGGCCCACTGACCTCGTCCGCTCTTCTGCTGAACATGACGGAGCCTAGGCGAACGGCGGAGAGACCTGAGCAGCAGCTGAAGAAGGTACTGCAGGCAGACCAGGTATTCAGGAGGTGGGGACGGTGGAAGCTCTCTGTGGCTATTTGGCTGGCACAGTCCGCCATCCCTGTCATCAGGGTCAAACCCAGGTGGCTGGAGGAGGGTTAAACAAGCAAATGGAATTCAGTCTGGACGTCGGAGGAGGTCGATTGTAGGGCCCGATGGACGGCCTTCCAGGCGATGAAGACTTGTCGATGGGAGGGGTCACTCAGCCTACAAATGTCTGTTCAACAGTGCTGGTCCTAGTCCCAATCATGATGCCAACCTTTGCCCCAGACATGTTGGCTGTTCTGATGGAGGTGAATAGGGGCTTCCTGGGGGAGGTTGCCAGCCTCCAGGAAGTTGATGGGGAAGTGGAGGGCAAGGAAACAATCCCGGAGACACCAGGAGGTCTCGGGGAACACGAAGGAAGGGGGACGGAAGAGGAAGGCCAGGAGGAGTGGAGTAGACTAAGAAGGGAGGAAGTCAAGGAGATGGTGGGAGAGATGGAGAGGCTGATGGAGGTACACATTGAGGAGCTGGTGGAGAGGGTGCGAGTGTCCTTTGTGAGGACGAAGAGGGAGCCGAAGGGAGTTTTCACCAAGATCCAGAAGAGATGGCAGTTAAATATGGCGAGGAAGGCAAGGGGGGGGGGAAATCATAGAAGAGGGTGGAGAGGGTGATGGAGGGGGAAGCAGAGAGAAGGTGGGAGGAGTAGGTGGAGCAGGGTAGAGTTTGTGGGGGTGAGAAGAGGAGATCTCGTGTCCACATGAGGATTGTCTCATGAAATGTGGGGGATTTGTGGGGGGCGAGAAGAGGAGGGCGATGAGGGAGTTAGTACGAAGACGTAAAATTGACATCCTTTGTATTCAAGAGTCCAAATGCGAGGGTGATGGGAAGGAGATTATGAGGGAGATTGGGGGGCAGAGGTTGACTAAGGGGGTGTCCTCGCCAGCGGAGGGGAGGGGAGGGCAGGGGCATTATGGTACCATGGAACCAATTTGAGGTGGAGGAGGTGGTGGAGGATTGATTTGTGGGCAACAGAGTTGTTTCTCTCCATTTCCGTAATATTAGGGATGGCTTTTCTTGAAATTTTTCGAGAGTTTGGAGCCACAGAGTAGAGAAGGAAAGAGGCTGCTTTGGGAGGAGCTGATGAGTCACCACCAAGCTTTAGGTAGGTCATGGAGTGTGGGAGGGGACTTCAATGCAGTTGTAGCTGATTGGGAGAGGTCGGGGGCAACCCCCACATGGGGGAGATGGAGGACTTCAATGCCTTCATTTCAGATATGGCTCTTATAGACATTAGACCGACCAATACTTCACATGGTCTAATATGAATGCTGACCCAGTTTGTTCTCGCCTGGATAGATTCCTGGTATTGGTGGATTGGGAGGATCATTTTCTGAATGTGCAGTCCTCTTGTCTGACATGACCTGTGTTAGACCATAGGCCCATCTGGCTGAAGACTAATGGCAGATTGAAGGGGAGGCACAGTTTCAGGCTGGAAAGGTACTGGTGTAGAGAAGTGGATTTCATGGACACAGGTAGGCGTGGAATGCCTCGAGACAAGAAGGCAATGGCTATTTTTGTGAATAAGATGAAGCATGTGGAATAGATATTGGGAAACATGCTAGGGTATTCTTCTCGTAGTTTTTTTCGGAGAAGGACATGTGAGACCGCGCATAGCTGATGATCTTCTCCCATGTATTTCTTCTGAGGAAAGGGATGCTATGTGTCATCCCTTTATCGAGGAGGAGGTCCATGAGGTAGTTTTTTCTCTAGCTGGTGACAAAGTTCTAGGGTCGGATGGCTTTCCTATGCCCTTTTTCTAGGTATGCTGGGGTATTATCAAGGCACATCTCCTATGTGCAGTGAAGGAGTTCCCGGAAGGGAGGGCACACCTGAGGGGTATCAACAAGACCACATTAGTGTTGATTCCGATGGTACAAGGGGCAACTAGTTTTCAGGATTTTAGGCCGATCAGCCTTTTGAATGGTACTTACAAATAATCTCCAAGCTGCTAGCCATGAGACTTTATGATGTGATTGATAGATTAGTGAGTGGTTACCAAGGAGTCTATCAAAGGTTGACGCATTAGGAAAACTTCTTGCTAGCCCATGAATGTTTGCATACCGTGAAGAGTCAGAGAAAGAAGGGAATGGTACTCAAGTTAGACTTTGAGAAAGCCTATGACAGTGTTAGACTGTTAGTTGAAGTTACTTATTTGATGTGTTAGAGAAGATGGGCTTTGGTGACGGGTGGATTGGATGGATTAGGGCTTGTGTTTTATCAGTCAGTTTTGTTGTTTTGATCAATGGACAGCCCTCCTCATATTTTCATAGTGGGAGGGGTCTTCGATAGGGAGATCCTATGTCTCCCTTTCTATTTGTATTGGTTGCCCATATTCTCAGTACGATGTGGTTACTAGCGGAAGCACGTAGCATGATCAAAGGGGTCCATGTCGGGGCTGAGGGTGTTTGCATCACGCACTTGCAGTATGCATTTGATACCATCCTTTTCCTAGCAGAGGGTGAAATGTAATTGTATACTATTAGACTAATGCTGGAGTTTCTTGAGGAAGTCAGTGGACTGAAGGTGAATTTCAGTAAAATTCAGATTGTGGGGATTAATATGGAGAAGAGAAGTATGAGGAGAGTAGCTTTCATCCTGGCCTGCAAGATATGGGATTTCCCAATCCCCTATTTGGGACTACCTCTATCTACAAGGGCCATACATTGTAGAGATTGGCACAGTCAGTGTGATCCAGAGGTTTGAATCCAGATCGACAGGACGGAAGGTTAGACTCCTCTTATACGGAGGGAGATTGGTGCTATGCAAATCAGTGTTGAATAGCCTTCTCATATTCTATTTGTCCATCTTTCAGATCTCAAAGATAGTTGCAAGGAAGATTTGACTCCATCCAAGTTAGATTTTTCTGACATGGTAGTGGAGATAGGAGTAGGGGCTGGTAGGTAGGACATTGCTTGGGGTAGAATCTATAAGAAGATCTGGGTATCATAAATACGAGAGACTTTAATCAGTCTTTGCTTTGTAAATGGCTGTGGAAGATGGTCTCAGCTGAAAATGGACTGGTTACAAGCCGTCCGACAGAAGTACTATCGGAGGCTGAGGGAATGGGAGCTCCTCTCAGTACAATCTCTCTCCCATCTGGAGAGGAATTTTATAGTGTATGGACATCTTTGTAGTGAGTGCAAGAATCCACCTAGGGAATGGGCAGAGGTGCCAATTTTGGAAAGATAAATGGTGTGATGGTTATACCCTACAGGAAGCTTTCCCTCTTCTCTTTGAAATTGCAGCTGATCCTGAGTTCTCAGTATCCCAGGTGTTTGACCCGCATCTTTCACGAGGGACGTGGTCTCTATCCTTCTGAAGGAACCTAAGGTTGGAGAAGATGGACCAACTGGAGCATCTACTATCTTTCCTTCTTGATTTTGCCCTAGAGGTACACACCACGGATACTTGATGGTGGCGGTGGAATAAGGAAGGGACTTTCTCAGTCACTTCAATATACAACCTGAGTTCAGATGGAGGAGAGAGATTTGGGTTGACATAGCACATTTGGACACCTAGAAGCCCATTTAAAGTGAAGCTACTTGTATGGAGAATTGTTCAAGACAGACTATCCACTTGTGATAGGTTGGCAAAATTCCTGGCGGATATCTCCACAATGTGTGCCCTCTGAGGAGAGGAGGAGACAATGGACCACCTCTTCATAGGATGCTCTTTCTTGAATGAGGTATGGACATTCGTACTGAGAAGATCTCCAAGGAATGCTGCCTTGCAAGGTAAGGTGCACGACTTCATCCGACATTGGCGTAGAGGATGGCTGCTGAAGGGCGATAGGCACATAGGGTGGCTCATACTCCATTCCACATTTTGGGCCTTATGGGGAGAGAGGAATAGGAGGATCTTCAAGAGAGAAGCGCTAGCGGAGGGCATGATTGTTTCTTTTGTTTTGGAGAGAGTGAGGGAGTGGGCTCTGAGCCTTTGTAAAGTGGATTCAAATAATTCCAACTTTTTGGCTTTCGGGGGGGTTAGCATCGCTTTGATGCGGCAACTTTTTGCGTAGGGTTGTTTTGGGGGCACACTACTTACACTTGTACCTCCCTTCTTTCTTACTTGTAATACAATTTTGTGGTACCAACCACTTTCAAAAATAAACATTATAGAGAACAAGATCCTAAATCAACAACAAGAAAGGAATAAAGAATTGTATATTTTCTTTTAACAAATTCCATATCAGCGAGGTCAGTCAGCAATCCAGAGAATACAATGAGAACTATGCAAAAAAGATGTATTGACCATGAGATTATTAATGAAAGAGTATGGATCACCTGAAGAAGATTTTTTTAAAAAATGAAGCACCAAGATGACATGACACTGTTCACCAATGTTCGGCATAAACTGGATGCACATGCAGTCCCGAGTATAAATTAGGACGTTGATGTAAGTAGAAAAGGGATTAAAGAATGGCGGGCAGAAGCAACACAGATGGAGGTAGTGACTCATCTTGACAAGCATTATCACATCGATATTGAGCCAACTATATGTGATCCTGTGTACTAGGACAGGACAATACCCCAGCCACTAGGATCCCCCCCACCTCCTTAACAAAAGCGGAAAATGGGTTTCATTATGCTTCTAAAAAGTATTTAGGGAAAGCGGAACCGAGCCAAGGTTTATACAAAGTTTGTGATCAGCCTGGAGTGAACCTGTAGAATGTGGCCTTCCAAAACTTTATCCGAGGGTTACAGTTGTTGAAGCGCACCTACTTAGTCCTTCCAAATAGCAAGACTATTGAAGATTAGCAAGAAGACATAAAAGGCTTTCTGGATTTTGATTTCTGTAAATAAAGTGAATTATCAAACAACCCCTGTTTGATAGAATTAAGAATGGGGAGATTTATGACGACGTTACACAGGATTAAGGCAGGCTGGTTAAGATGGAGAAGTGCATCAGGAGTCCTCTGTGATCGTCCTATGTCTGTGAAACTCAAAGGGAGGTTTTATAGAACGGCTGTGAGACCTACTTTGTTATATGGTACCGAGTGTTGGGCAGTACAAAAGGAATACATTCACAAAATGTGTGTAGCAGAGATGAGGATGTTGAGATGGATGTGTGGCAAGACTAAGAAAGACAAGATTAGGAATGAGCGCATCCGTAAGGAATTAGGGATAGCACCAATTGATAGTAAAATGAGAGAAAATAGACTTAGGTGGTTTGGGCATGTACTTCGTCACCCTAACTCAGAGCGGTTAAAAGATGTGATCGAATCTTAGTGGATGCTAGTAAAAGAGCTCGGGAAAGGCCTAAAATGAGATGGTGCGATGTTATTAGGAAGGACATTAGCTTCTTGGGTTTAAATATGATTATAGCACTTGATAGAAATCTTCGGCGGAATAGGATTCATGTAGTCGACCCCAAATAATTGGGATAAGGCTCTGATGATGATGATGATCAAACAGCCCCTGTATCTGACATACTCAGTGATTAAAATCATCATATATATCAACTTTTTAGTTTTAGTTCTTACCATCCACTTTCTTCAACTTAACTATAGTTTGTCATGAGTTAATGCTGGTTAAATTTTTAAATGTTTTCATACCAAAGATCTCCTCCTCAACAATCAACTTAACTATGGTTAGGCATGAGTTAAAGTTAGCTGAATTTTTGAATGACTTTTATTCCATGGGATCTCTCTCATCAACACCAGCATCTCCCTCCCTCCCTCCCTCCCTCATCAACCCTGGCTTGTCCCTCCATCCTTCTCATTGAAGGATAAAAGTTGAAGAAAGAAAGTTGTAATAGTGTAACTCGGCAGACGAAGGGGTAGAGAACCAGAGCCTTTGCTTTTGACTTTTAGCACAAAAAACAATCATCTTGCAAAGAAGGAGAGCAACGGGAACATGGTTTCATGAACTGATCAATAATAATTTCAAAGGAATTTCTATATCTGAAGTAAAATAAATGATCCCCACAGGCCCCAAATGAAGAAGCCTTTTTCTTTAGAAGATATATATATGTCTGCCACTTCATGGCTGGCTCTGAAAGTACTTTGAATCCTTCTCTTGAAGTTCATTTTCTATACAGTCAATGATCTGTTTAGTGTTTGCCTCAAGATGTCCCAACCCAGTTGGGAAATCCCAAATCATTGGCCTTTTCAATGTTCCAAGTGACCTCTTTTCTTATGATATCCATATCGGTTTCTTGGCCAAAATAGGGAATCCATAGTTTGTGGATGATCAGGATGACCACAAGTGACATATATATATATATACTAGTCAAAGGAATGCACTACGTACGTAATAAAAATTAAAAAATAAAATTATATTATGCCATAAAAATGCACGTGACCAAACTTTGTCAATATATTGGTCATATTAATTTTTAAAGTTTACAAATAAAATTATTTTTTAGAAGTAGAAGAATGTGAAGACGGTTGAAGGAAATGTGAACTTGATTTTTAAAGTCGACAAACTCAAAAGAATCAAAATCTTAAGTTAGGCAGATTCAAAAACTTGGAAAACATAACTATAAAATATTAGACATAGCCCATCTATTTTGAATTTTTTTAACAATCTGGCATCTAATGGCACCAAATGACTCATAGCTCATGATGATAAAATTTGCATTCCCACCATTGTTTTTAGGAATACATAAAAGCATTCCCACCACTGCCTTTAGAAATACATAAAATTTAATTATGTTTAATATTTAAGGTCAATGACATCCAGGAAGATAAAATGAATTAAGAACCATTCGGCTAAAGTTATATGAATCAAACTTATAGAAGTTAACGTGCACAACTAAGAAATATGACTACCTCTAGTGCGAATACATAATGAGCTGGAAATGGCTCAACAATCTGGAAGAGAAAAGTGACTTGAAAAATTATGTAACAGAGTATTAGGTTGTTAGTAGTTTTGGTGATTGACGTACATTTTTCATTCACAAGTCAGGCTCTATGTCTCATGAAGGTGATGAAGCGTTGGAGATAAAGGTTTAGGAGATATTTTTGAGTTCGTACTTTCTATTCCAAACATTTATCCATTGATGTAACTTCCTAATAAGGTATGGGCTGGACTCTTAGATAGATACAAGACTCTTGGCGTGCGGTTCCACCTGTGAGAGTCCTAGACGTAAAGAGTCTAATTTTTTATTGTATTATTGTAAACTTTGTGGGGAAGAGAAAAAATGGGAGTCATGAAAATTTGAACCGGAAGAGACATAACTGAACCGAAAGAAAAAAATTGGACAATTCTAACTGAACTGGAGAAAAAAAATCAGACAATTCTAATTGAACCGGAGGAAAAAATCGGACAATTCTAATTGAACCGTAGGGAAAAATCAGAGGGAAAAAATCAGACAATTATAACTGAATCGGAGGAAAAAATCGGACAATTCTTATTGAACCGCAGGAAAAAATCGGGAGGAAAAAATGAGACAATTCTAACTGAACCGGAGGAAAAAATCGAACAATTCTAATTGAACCACTGGAAAAAATCGGAGGAAAAAAAATCAGACAATTCTAACTTAACTGGAGGAAAAAATCGGACAATTCTAATTGAATCGCAGGAAAAAATCGGAGGGAAAAAATCGGACAATTCTAATTGAACCGGAGTAACAAAATTGGACATTTTTGTTATAATATATAGCAGTGTTATCAGAACCGGACCGGACCGGCCGGTCGGATAGGTCCGACCGCGAATCGGTCCAGGAACCGGTTCGATTAAGGCCGGTCCGATCTAATGTTAAAAAGCCGGACGAACCGCGGTTCAACCAGTGAACCGGTCTGAACCAATCCGACCCGATTCACCCTTTAAAACAGAGAAAAATAAACGTAAAAATATTTATATATTCAAAATAATATTTATGTGTGAACAAAATTATCTTATTATTATTAATTTGTTGTTACTAATTTGTTGTTACTTATCATTTTATATTAGATATATTTAAAATTTAAAAGTTTTAATGTGCATATATGTCAATTGTGAAGAGTGAAGACCGATGGAATATTACAAAACTTCAAAGTTAGTTTATTTAACCATGGTATTATTATTTTTTTACTTGTATAGTTACATAACCATGATTCATGACTAATAATTATACATGTACGTTGTTTATTTTAATCATTACATCTTATTTCTTATTGTCTTGGGCTATAGAATTTAAAAGTTTAAATGAGCATATATGTCAATTGTGAAGAGTGAAAATTAATGGAATATTACAAAATTTTAAGATCAGTTTGTTTAACCATGTTATTGTTGTTTTTTTACTTGTATAGTTACATAATCATGATTCATGACTAATAATTATACATGTATGTTATTTTATTTTAATCATTATATCTTATTTCTTATTGTCTTGGGCTATAGAATCGGGTCGGACCATGTATCAATATTATGATGACGTTACGGTTCAAACCGGTTCGATTGAACGGTCTAACCGGTTTGAACCGAACCAGCTCATTGATCGGTTCAGGCACCGGTTCGGTTCTGATAAAATTATTATATAGTATAGTTGAATTGGAGGACACATAATTGAACCGAGAAAAAAATCGGACAATTCTAACTGAACCGGAGGAAAAATTTAGAAGAAAAAAATCGAACAATTTTAACTGAACCAGAAGAAAAAAATTGGACAATTCTAACTGAACCGGAGGAAAAAATCGGACAATTCTAGTTGAACCGGAGGAAAAAAATCAGACAATTCTAACTGAACAGTCTGAACCGGAGGGGAAAAAATCAGACAATTCTAATTGAACCGGAGGAAAAAATCGAACAATTCTAACTGAACCAGAGGAAAAAAATCAGACAATTCTAACTGAACCGGAGGAAAAAAATCGGACAATTCTAATTGAATCGGAGGAAAAAACCAAACAATTCTAATTGAACCGGAGGGGAAAAAATCGGATAATTCTAATTGAACTGGAAAAAAAAAAATCAGACAATTCTAACTGAATTGGAGGAAAAAATCTAACAATTCTAACTGAACCGGAGGGAAAAAATTGGAGGAAAAAATCGGACAATTATGACTGAATCGGAGGGAAAAAATCGGACAATTCTAACTGAATCGGAGTAAAAAATCGAATAATTCTTTTATATTATATATATATATATATTGTATTAGGTGAAAATGCCCCCAGAGGGACTTAATAGGGTGTTTGGGAATAAATTTTTTTTAAAGCTATTTCTATCTAAAAAATTATGTTGTCTCAATTTCTATTTTTAAGTTTAAAATTGATGAAAAATTGACACTTCTGTTTGGCAGCAGTGTCATATATTTTAAAATTTGTGTAGATATGTTTGGCAGACAACTTTCATAATTTTAATATTATTAAAATAACAATTCAATAGAGCTTGTCCACGGGGTACTCCGCTGCGAGGATGGACAGGATGGTGTTGGCCGTTACGAGCAGTGGCTCCTTCTCGGGATCCGCCGTCGACACGGACACGTCCATGCCGGGGAGGTCGGACCGGCCGTTGGGGTTCGTCTCCGACGGCGTCTCGAACTTGTCCTTGAGCACGGCCATGTCAGTGGACCGGTTGATGGGACAGAGCTTGGGCACCTGGTCCAGAATCTAGGAGAAGGCAAACCGGATCTCGCACCCGATGGACATCGCCCACAGCTAGTTCGCCTCCTCGTTGGGATGCTTCACCCTCCATGTCAGGAAGAAGAACAATGTAATGAGCCGAACCACGATCAGCAACCTGCATGCCATGGATTGGACGACGACGCATCAAAGATGCTTCAGCAACAACGACAACAACTACGACCAAGAAGAACATTGGCCAGCTGATGATGCACAGTTCAGGAACATGGATGCATGCACACAATACCACACCTATAAGGGTTGATGACGCCGGCGGGCATGGGGATCCTACGGGTGAGGGGCTTCCACTGCTTGTCGGTGACCTCCGGCATGGCGTTGCCCAGGCCGTCGTCGTCCTCGAGGACGTCGTCCTTGGACCAGAAGGTGTTGCCGTAGCCGTACGTCCCCTTGGTCTCGAACACGACCTTCACTATCATTCACAAATTTTGGGTCCTCTCTGCGTAGGGCGGGAGCCACGGGGGAGGGGGGCCGCGGGGGAGGGGGGCTGCACAGGGGAGGGGGATGCCGGCCGCGGGGGAGTCCAGGGGAGGAGGGTCGCGCATGGGAGGGAGGGGGAGTCCCCGAGGGGTCATGGGCGCTTTTAAAAAAAAATTGCTCGAGACTTGTTTTTTTTTATAGGAAGGTTTACACAGGGTAAGATTCCTCCCTAAAAAATAGGATAGGTCTTACCAAAGTGTTTAGTGTCCTCTTCCTTAATTTTAATTTTGAGAGAAAAAAGAGATTAAAAAGTGCAACCACACACCCTATAAAGGTCAAAAAGGCAGCAGAATGGTGTTCTCTTGTCCGGCTAGCTTAGGCGTCTTATAGCTTGTTATTTCTTTAGGGCCGCTTTGATATTAGAATAAGGCCGGTTAGGATTTATTATCGCATGAAAGAGAAATGGCGGGTCCCACTCTCATATCTCACACACAGCCTCTTTACCCGGGGTCGGGTAAGGTATTCGAGCCCCTGGGCTCGAATGCCTTACCCTTACTCGTTTTTCAAACCGGGCCTTAGCGTCTTTCTGATTAGGTGATGTTTAGAAGGCCTCTTTTATTTAGTTTTTGGTTGGATTCCCATGAGGTGAAAAGAGTGAGGAGTTAATTAAATATTAAAAAAGTCACTATTTCATATTTGAAGGGTTGATGACATTGGATAATGGAGAGCTGAGGATCTTTTCACATGAACAAGTGCTGCCCCTTTCAACCTCAAGAAAATACATGTGGCCATAGTCCTTCATTGACCAGTTGATTGGCTGTGACCTCCCATGTCAATTCTTAAGTAAAGTCCTCAATGAACTGTAAAAATTGAACTCAAAGTTGATGGATAAAATTAGATAATTATCTCTGGCATTCAGGAAGACAGAAACTGCATCCATTAACCATTTGATATAAACACATTTGAAATGTTGAACAATGATGTATGATTAAAGCAATTAATTGTGGTCACCTCTTAAATTGCATTGCTTAATATACTTTTAATGACCTCCTTGGATGGACACTGTCTGCTTGCATGGTGGATCTCTTTAAGTCTGCAGAGGGAGAGTTGCGAAGCAGGATCTGCAAAATGTTAACAGTTGCAAACCTTGTTGTAATCACTGATGTCACCTGTGTCTTTTGCAGGTGAGTCCCCATCTTCTTCAGCTTCAGATGTCGATAATTTGAACAATCAGAATACAGTGGAGAAAACTACTTCAGCAAAAGGTGTAAGTTCTCCTCAAGTTGCTGGCAACCATGTCATTATGGCAAAAAACCGTCCAAACTTTATCCGGCTGCTGAACTTTGTAAGTTCCCAACCCCACTTTTGATTGTCTTTTTCTAGTAGAAAGGTGGGTCTACACCACCAAGGGATTATGACTTGAGTCTGTTTTATACATAGCAAATAGGCACCTTTGTCCAAGAAACACTGTCTACCTATCTATACTTTTTCAAAAAATCAAACCTCCAGTAAAAAAGAAGTTGTCAAACTTATATATTTAGTAGGTCCCCTCGGAATGTCTTGTTTTACCGCTGCATCATCAAAAAGAGAGCCAATAGACTGTTGTGGACACAATTAATCAACTTCCACAGTGCTGTATTTTCCAGACTAACAAGTTGTATCTCCAGAGTCAGCTTAGTGATAAGTACACATATTGCCCCTTCAGCATTTTATTTATGATGTTAAAATGTGCAAGAATTTCCAACTTCCCCAAATGTCCAGCTGGTTGTGTTTATTAAGCAAAGACTGTCTCAAGCTTCATCTTTAGCTTCCTAACCCAAAAAACTATCGAGAGAGGGCATCATACGAAGCTGGCCTTACTGTGTAAGCTTCCTACGAATCATCCTATTTTCTGTTGGACACAAATAATGGACGCCTGTTTCGCTATCTCCAGATCACTCTGTCAAATTTTTTGTAAGGCATATGTAAAGGCCTAAAGGGCAGAATGAGGGAATCTAATAAGACGGAAAAAGTTGAGTTCATTTCTTTTTTTTCCTTTTAAATATTTGCTACTTGATCCTATGTGTCTTGTGCCTGAGGACGGGATTGTATCAATATGGGATCCACTATGTGGACGCTTTATGTTTATAAGGAAGTTGGCACTAAACTGAATGGTGCATGAGTATCTTGTCCTGGACAGGAAGGAACCAGAAAGAATGATGTGGGTGGCATAGGTATGGTCAGCCTTTTTGTCATGCATTTTATTGAAAACAGGGACTTTTTAAAAAAAAATTAAGACAAAGGTCTCTGTCTTTGGACGTGGCCTCCTATTACATGATGTAAAGTGGACAAATGACTTTCTAACAAGGAACCTCCCACCTTGCAAAAGATTTGAATCTGACCAAACATTAGTTTGATGCATGCGATGGCCATTGTCATTGGTATTTTGATTACTCAGAAACAAGCCTACTACTTGTTGAATGACCCATTGCACAGGCCTTTTTGTCAATATCGGAGGGAAGTGGAGGGATTAATAATTGAATAGACTTCTCTTTGTACTCCTTGCCTCTGGAAAAGCAAATTCTTGCTAACTTTAGGGTCTTGCATTTCATTATCAGCAGGAACTACACCTTGAAGACTTTCTCTGTGGGATAGATCTTCTTTCATTTTATTTATATTCTGCTTCTAGGATTGATGGTAACTGACATCTTGGAGTTGTATTCTTACAGGTGCAAGATGTTAATTTTGCAATGGATGCTTCGAAGAGATCTCATCATGCATTCTTGGCTGTTACTGGTTCAGAGGGGTTGCAATATGGGCCTGAAGTAATTGCTTCTGTGAGACGAGTTCTTGACCTTAGCTTCCATGATGTAGAAGGGCTTCTACGTCTTGTACGGCTATCAATGGATTCTATTAGTCGTTAACTTTGAAGCTGGGGGAACTGCTCTTCCTGTTAATTGGCCACGTTTGCATTCTCCTCTGTATGTAAGCGGGCCAGAGTGAGGAAGTAACCTGACAACCCCTCTCCATTCTCTGCACTTACTGCAGTCAACAAGTTTTTCTGCCAAAGGAAATTGCCTTGCAGAATCCAGTTTTCCATGTAAAATATGTACAAAATTGGCTTGCAATTTTTGTATAGTATTCTTTGCAGCCTATGACGGTTTCAGTCATAGATAAGGCCTAGCTTGTCATCAAGTAGGTTTAGACATGAGGAAAACAGAGTTGTACTAGGATGCCTCAGACACAATTGGAATTTAGGCTGCATTTGTCTGCATCAGAAATATGGGAGAGGTGGGAATGACTTTGGTTTTGATGCTGAGGTAGTTACTGGGGTCTTCACAGGTTATTGATACAACAAAATGAGGAAGCATCTCTGGGTTTCGAACAACCTGTTGTGGAACCATCTTCATCATGCTCAGTTTGCCATCTCTTGTTGCATACATGCTTGTGAGTAAGTGAACCTGTGATATTCTATGACATTGTTCATCTTATCTCACTAGAAATTCATTGTTCTTATGCAACACATCAATGCGTCTATCATTCATATTGTCTTGCTTTAGTATACCTCATGCTTTAGTGAATGATTGACAGGCATTTTTCTTTTGTTAATATTGTAGGTTGCTCTACAAGACTTCTTTTACCAAGGTCCAGACGTAGAAAAGTTTTGCTATGATGGGGCAGACTAGTACTGAGATGTTGTGTAAATGCAATTGTTATCATTCAGGGGAGATTTCTTTTGTTGATAAATTAAAAAAAGCTTGAATTATTCCCCTTCTTGTAAAGGTTAGTGGAGAGTCTAAATTCTTAGAGATCTCACCTGCTTCCCCAGATAATTTTATTCTAATGATGCATATAACTTTTCTTCTTTGCTGTAGGTGGATGGCAAGTGACATAATACAATAAGCTGACTCACATTAGGAGCACAGGTTTTAAATTGTATTGATACTCAAAGACACTGCTCATGCTGGGTAATTCTTCTCATTGCATAGCTCCAACAGGTAAAATTCCAGCTGGCTGTCCTTTTTAAGAACAGTTTCTGTTAGTTTGCTGAAGGCAGGATGAAGGACTCATCTGTCCAAGGAGTAGGGGGTGTAAGTTAGCCCTTATGCTTCAGAGACAACTTGATGTCAGCTGGCTCAGCTTGTTCAGAAACTCTTTCTTTTTGTCAAGTTAAATGAGCTGAATATGAACAAAAATTTAGGTTCATTTGACAGAGGACCCAATTTTGACTGATGGTTGATTTGTTTATGTTTTGAACAACTCATGTCCACTTTTTAGTCTGATAATGATCGATTGTAAGCTACAAACATCCATGAATGTCTGTTCCACTTTTGTTCGTATGAATCATTTTCACGTTATAACCACTGTTTATCATAAAGGATTTTAAATTAAGTTTACAACAAGATAAAAACATCGACTGGTTCACTGGGTTAGGCAGAGGCCCAGAGCCCATCGAGGCATCAAGAGAGCATTTTGCATCATCGAGTGCCTATTTATGGAGGTGTTACATGACTCTTCATCTGATCATTTCTGATGTGTGGCTAAAACAACTCTCTATGTTCATTCCCATATCAGATAATCATCTGATGTGGAGGGAGGCAAGGTGTATGGATAAGGCCAGCAGACTCAAGCTTCCCAATTTAAGAGTCAAGCTACTTCGCTACAAGAAAGTCGGAAGCAGTCCACACAAGAATATTTGTTAGTACACAGGCCATTCAAGGGCAGACACCTCACGCCTGAGCCCCTGAACCTCAAGCCATCTATCCTTGCATAAGCGTTTCTACATGCCTGCCCTAGTTTGCATTTGAATGCTTCATGCAAATTGGTCACCCATTCCAGCAATCCTGATAGACAATACACAAATAAGAAGGCATCTTGCTAGGAGGGTCCAACCCCATCAACTCATTATTGATGTTACTTTCCTTGCTTTCAACATCTCATATCCTGTGTGTCTGTATGTGTGGCATGTCTGTTCACACATATGTAGACACATTTAGTGATTCGTTCGTCAGCATCTACATCTTGCCATCAGTGCTTTGCATCTGTGCATGTCTCGTCCATGCACATTTTTAGACTTACTATTCATCTTCATCCAGATCCCACTATGCAGGTATGTGTGGCTGCATATGTGCATGTTCATAGTCATCCAGATGCCACTGGTGTGCCTGTATGTGCCTGTGTGTATGGGTCTATGTGTGCAAATAAGAGGGTGGGCAAGTGTGGCTGTGCATGTATTTTTGTGGGTGGATGCTCACATGCGCATGTGCATGTGATTTCTGTAAGTTGGCATGCTTGCTTAATCTTATTTATTCATTATTATTCATTTTCTGCTGCTCCTAACCAAAAGACATGGGCTTTCAAGTCTTTCCTGGAGTAACACTTTCACTTGAGTGACCCAATTCCACATATCTGGTTAAGCAAGCATTGTTCTTAGCTTCCTTCTAACGTTCGTGGAGGAACAAATCTGTGTTCAATAATTAGTAATTGTGATGTATATATGGGCGGAGGAGAAGCAATCTACCCTATTGCTTCACAGAATTTTCTGAAAAGTGATTACTATTCCATGCATAATGGCCTTCAGTAGATCTCTGTTGTTCATCGACCTTGACAACCATTTTGCTATTGTGCTGCATTCATAATCTTCGCATTCCTATAAAACACAAGGTTCCCCATGTCAGTGTCCCAGTATGACTCGGAACCTGGAAAAACAGATATGTATCAGTTCAACTTGGATTGACTTATATTGTGACTCAGACTGAATCATAGGGGACCTGTACAAATCTTGTTAAGAATCTTGACAACTAATAATATGTCAAGCAGCGTTGTGTTGTATCACATCTGCCATCTTGAGACTTGGGTAAGTCTGTGAGTAAACCTGATTCATGAGTCATAGAGAGTTGGTTTGAGTCATCAAACCTCAATAAAACTCCCTTGTCTGTATGCTTGCCTCCTCTCACCCTTGTTTCCCCATGAAATGAAAGGAAAAGCATCGTACTTCAATATGTACCTGGTGATGGAGAAATGGGCCATATAACATCTTGGTTTCTGGTTCATACTATTCTATGATCCTTTTCTTTTTGTTCTGCTTAGCAGAGCATACGAAGCTTACTTATCTGCAGTTTTGAAATGAAGGGGCAACCCTGACAAGGTAATCAGCAGCTTCCTAATCACTCACACCTGTCTATATGCCAGTCATTAACCTGGTTTTGATCCAAATTCATCCTGGCCAAGCCCGTCTTCTCGGGGCTTGTTTTGAGTCCAGTCACCATCTAAGAAGAAATGGGACATGGTACACCACACTTTTCTCCCCAGCACATAATGCCATGTCATCTGCACATTACAGGTGACTATTTTTGCCTCATTAATCGTTATCTGCCAAACTAAATAAAGATCTTACTACTTGCCCTTCTCCTCATGGTATATATTCTCATCTGTATGAGCTGCCCTTTCTCGCTACCACATAATGCCAGTGTCATCTGCACATATACAGGTGACTAGCTTTTGACTCATTATCTTTCATCTGGCAAAGTGGACAAAGATTTTGCTCCTTGCCTTCCTCTGCATGATGGAGATTCTTATCTGGATGGAGGGTCTATCATGCCAAAGGTGCTGATGATGCCCCTTGGACTTGGACCATGGCATTTGCTTCCAGGCTTAGTCATATCTGGAGTGCTATTCAAACTTAGGTTATTATATCTAGAGTTATATTAACTTTTGGCCATTATTTGCATTTTATGTAAGAGTGGCATTTTACATTTTTTGACGAGGCATTTGTTGAAGGAATCTCCACCCCCTTTTTTCTAGGTCAAAAATTTCAGCTATCTAGAGAGTTGTAGACCTTGCCAGACATCAGAGTTGTGCTGGTAACATACGACAAATTTGGATATTTCAGATGCAGGAAGAAACCCTGGTAAAAGGGTGTCTTCTTTAGAAGAAAAAAGATTGCAACCTGAGAGCTTGTTCCTTGGTTTCATAACCTTTAACAAGAGATGCCAAGCTTTCTTCCATTCCCTCTCACCTTTTTCCCTGTCTTCTTATTCATCTGTCTCCTTGTTTTCCCTCTCCCTGTCAAAGTGTGAAAACTTGGGGATCAGGATCGGATCGCCCAGCCCAGATCCGATCTGGATCGGCCGGATCATGCGATCCGACCCCGATCCGCAACCAGTTCAACATTTCCCGGTTTTTAAATAAGAAGGTTAAAAGGCTCTTTTATCAACATGGAGGGGCTTGTATACAAATGTCATCACTGCTTTAAAGTTTCAGGGTTTTCCTTCTTCTGAGGCGGCGGCTTCTTCCCGAGGCGGCTCCTCCCTTCTTCTGGAGCGGCAGTGGCAGCGGAGCGGCAGCGGCCGCCTCGGTTCGCGACAGCTGCGGTTTCACCGGCAGTGGCTGCCACAGTTTGCGAAGGCTGTGGGTTCAGTGGAGTGGGAGCGGGAGTGGCAAGCTGTTGGGGGTTCTTCTTTTGCTGCTCCTCTTTCTTTTTTCTTTTTAAACCCTGGGATCAGTCCAGATCGGTAGACGGCTTCTTCTTCTTTTTCTTCTTGAGTGTATTGTTCCTTGCAGGGTGTTTTTTTTTAATTTAAGGGTGGGGATCATGCAGGATCGGCTGATCTGGGGCCGATTTCGGCTGATTCCAGCCAATCCGACTGATCCGACCCTTGAATCGGGAACAGTGATATCGAGATTGGATCGAGCCAAATCCGATCAGATCGGCCTGTCCGATCTGACCCGATTATGCATTCCTTGCTTTCTGTCTTCTTACTTGCTGTCCTGACCTGATCTAACCCTTGAGGTATTGTCCACTTTGGGCCGAGCTGCACTGATTTGTCCCCAAAAGGCGCCTTACAAGTTATGGATTCCAGTCTTACATATATAGCATAGTAACTTTTCTCACCTTTTTATATGGGTTTAATACAAATCATTCCTGTCTTAGTCCCTATACACAGTGCCAGCTCCATATTGTGGCAGCTCCATACTGGCACCCCGCGGCCGGGTAGCCCTTTCCCACGGGCAGCCCTCTCCTCTTGCATGGTTTGTGACTAGGTCATTATAGGCCCACCGGCTTCTACTTGGTTCGTCTGCATACCATCCTATGTACTGCACAATGCACAGGATTTGCTCTGATACCACAATGTTACAACTTGATACAACCCTTTATGGATTTATCCTAAAAAAGGCACGGTACTATGTCACGACCTGATACAACTCTTCTGAGGTCATTATAGCCTCACCAGCTTTCTTACAAGTATTTCTTATCCTTTTATTATAAAGGTGGGGAAACATTTTAAAGTATCCGTTATATATCCAATGTGGGACTAAACTTTGTGCTTGGTAGACCTGCACTAATGGGCACAGTCATCTGGCCCAATAACAGTCCCTGAATGGATCTCTTTTCACCCGAATAATGACCTAATTTTGGTCCATGTAGGGTCCAATTATAAGGCCAACTCCAATAAAACTGTCCACAGCCCAACATTGAGCCTTCATTGGACTGGTTCTTGGCCGATTAGTGGTCCATAGAGGGTTCAATCCTTGCCAATTAGGCCTAATAAGTTCTTTAAAAAATATTTAGGACCCTCATGTTCTGATTATCTGTTCTAAATCCTGAACATATAGAATTTGAAAATTTTATCCCTAATTTTCATTTGAGAGCTCTTAGAATGGGTAATCTTGTTAAAGTCATCTTAGCACACTGACCTCTGCTTGCTTATCTTCTATTAGAGGAATCCTCCAGGCTACATCAATATTCTTATCTCTTTGGGGCTCATAAATTCCTCACTCCATGGAGCTTCGATTGACTTCCATCTCTCTGAGGTCATGATGGATGCAAATTGACAATGCACACACTCATCTCATTATTTGTAAGGTCATCTGATACTTGAGACTTCACAGTAAACACCCCCCAAGAAAAAAAATGAGGAAAAGGGAAAAAAGAAGACCCTGTGTTAGAAGATTTTCCATGTGTTCTGATAGGCAGTTCATACCCCTGTTACGATGTAACCATTTCTCACCTATTGTTAAAATTAATAATGGTGTTTTCACCACCTTCCAAAGACAAGCCAATCAAAACATCTAACGATGACATTAGAGCGGACACTAGAAAATAGCCATCTTTAGGAGGACTCGAGAGCTTTGAAGTCGGTTGTCTTCTTTGTTTGTGTTAGAGTGAGGGGATGGGCTGAGCTCCTATGTAATATGAATTCCCTCAACTCTTCTCTTTTTGGTTTGCTGTGGGGTTAGGGTGTTCCATGCAGGCATTGTGTGGCCCTTTGTATCGGTATTTTTGGGGAGCTTTTTGATTATACTTGTATATCCCGATTTCATTTTATATAATAGTGGTACCACCTACTTTCAACAAAAAAAAAACCCCATCAAATGAGCTCCAGAAATGAAGAAATGTGAACCGCAAACACCAGAACTGAGTACTAGCCTTGTGCAATGAAGAAGAAGAATCCCTTAATTACCTAGGAACATGTGGATGGCATTGTTTGGACCATCTAGGTGGGAAGGACAACCTGATCATGAAGAACAATAATCGAACAGAATATCAACTGGTGTTTTCCACATGCGATCATGCTAGAGAATGGGTTCTTGTTTTTTTGTTTGTGTGTGGGGGGGGGGATAGTTATAGTTAAACTATTTTATGAAATTTGACGCCTGGAAGCATGTCAGAACAAATTGTATAAATGAGTACTTCCTTGATCATTACGTTCAGTTCTTTTATTTTATCAATTTGATTACCTTTTTTTGCGTGGGGACCATAGTTGAATAAACTATTTTACTTACAGTTGTCCTAGAGATAGTGTGCATCCTCTTAACAAACTTGCCTTATATCCTTGTATCCATATTTTCTTTAAACTAGTGGAATCTGTTATCTTTGCTTTCTACTTGTGTTTGCGTAAGTGCATGATCAACTAGTTTTCCTACCTGCTGACTATCATCTTTGGACTTTTAGGCTGTGTTTGACACAACTTTCAATTGGAAGCACTTTTGGACTTCCATAAACCTTGGCCTAGTTATTTTGAGGGGAGAATGGTAGGTATGGAAGTCCTTCATGTATAGTGGCTGTTTTTGACTTACAACCAATTGACCAAATAGCTTCCTAGATGAGGTTATAAACTGGGTTTTTAGGAACGTTGGGCTTTTTAAGCCACCCAAAACTAGTTATAACAACTCCCAACTTATATTTTTTATGTTGAGAGTGGAAGTCGAAAGTGCTTCCAACCAGAAGTTATACCGAACACATGTTTACAGAGACTTCTTGTCCCACTTAACATGGGTAGGTTTTTTATACAACCTTGTAGAGTTTAACTTAGTGAGATAGTAGTAGGAAAACTTTGCTCAACTCCTTGGATCTTTGCTTGGATCCAGCCAACTGCAGATTATGTAGTGATGCTTGAAATAATGATGTGTGCATGGTATATTGCATATTTATAGGCAAATTTATTATAACTCAGACTTCCAAACAGAGAACTCTTGCATTTTTGACTTCCAATTGCATTTTGATATCTTCTTTCTGATATTCTTCCACTGTGATGCCTCACCCCCAGAT
This sequence comes from Amorphophallus konjac, assembly GCA_022559845.1. Lineage (NCBI taxonomy): Eukaryota > Viridiplantae > Streptophyta > Magnoliopsida > Alismatales > Araceae > Amorphophallus > Amorphophallus konjac. The sequence goes on along the minus strand of CM040119.1, from coordinate 353,660,828 downwards.
ACTTCATTTTTCATTTGTGACTGATATTACTCTCGCAGCGTATACCTTCCTGGATTAGCTAAGCTGACACTCATCTTGCTGACCATTTTTGACTGACATGTATCTTCATCTTGCTCCTTCGTAACTAACTGTAGAGGTATTTCTCTTCATCTAGGTTCCTTCAATAATTAGTCTTAGAGACATGTCTCTTCATGTTGCTCCTGTGATTAATGTGGATGGGAATTCTTTCACTTAGCTGTTTACAAGTTACACAGATTTGACATATTTGGAAAAATCATCTGGGTTTTAAAATTTTGGTCTGATATGATATCAAAAGCAATACCACGTGTGTATTTTTGGGATTTTTGCTAATAAGTCCCTACAATCTTGAGGCATGCATATAATCCCCTACAATCTTCTAACTCTTACAAAAAGGTCCATGTAGTTAACAACCGTCAGAAAAGGAATATTCCATGAAATATTCCATCTTGAATGTGACAAAGTAGAGGAAATGTCTAAAATGCCCTTCCTCAATGTGGACCCCCTACTCTTTTTGTGGCTCACTGCGTCTAGGAGCACTAAGCAGGAATGTATGGTCCTTTGCACCGGGTCTCTTAACCCTGGTCTAGACGTGGTGCGCCATAGACCACTGTGCTGTTGTCTCCTTCCTTGAAAATACCCTAGCCGTCTGATGAGTCTGTCACCGCTGGGGCATGGAGCGGCTCCCACTGACGCAGGCCAACGACCCGGAGGTCCCTGGTGCCACCACAGGAGGTTCGACAGCTGGCCGGCGACCTCCTTGCGGCCCGACGGTAGCATGAGAGAGATCGGCAGGCTGTGCTGGGGCCGACGCCGCCAGCATGCGAGGGCCCAACCTTGCTGCGTACCTTCTTCCCCAATCGTAGGCAATCCTCATCCCCCTGTTGCACAGGCCCCTCCTCTGCACAGACCCCCTCCCGAACCCCCTTCTCTCTTCCTCTCTTGTCTTCTACACCCTGTCGCGAGCAAATCCATTCCCCTCCCCGCCATCATCCTAGGTCCCCATCCACCAACCCGGGCCGCATCGCCCCTCCCTCCCTGTAGCCGTTTGCTGTCAACCACCGCCTCGTCTGCACCAAAACTCCACTAGGAGCCCCACCACATCCGCCGCCCGTCGTCGTTACCCCTTTCCCTCCTCTTCTTCCTCTCGCCGTCTTCTACTGCTTTCCCTCAGCCATAGCTGTACAAGGGCCCACCCTGCCGTCGTCACCGTCCAACCCTTATGCCACAGCTACGGTCGGACTTTGCCTGCCACCTCCCCTCCACAGCCACCACGACCCTGCTGCTGCCACCCGCTGCCGCCCTGCATCTCGTCGGACCGCCACCATTGGCTGCCACTCCCTCTTCCCTCCTTGGTCATTGTAGCCCCTGCTCTCTCTCTCTCTCTCGATCTCGCGACTAACTAGGGGCATTTTCATCATGTGATCACCTTGGGTCAAGTTAACTAGACTCTGGTTAACTTTTGTTGAACGGAACGAACGGCAGGGGCTTCTTTGTATAATGGTGAAGCAAGCTTTCGTTATTCAGGGACTAATAAACAATTAGGTAAGATTGTAGGAACTTACTAGCAAAAATCCCTTATTTTTTCTGTACTATGGCCTCAACTAATTTTTATGGTTTGTAGGAGTTTTTGAAAAAAATATTCCTTGGAAAAGTTTTTTCCCTTCCTGGGATACAAAATATTCTTTGAAAAATAAATAGCCTATGATTACGGGCTGTTAGGAAAGTCAAAGCTTATATTTTTTTTGAGAAGTGGATAATACCACAAGTATAAGCTCTGACCTCACAAAAACCCCATTACAAAAAAGGACCCCCCCAAAAGCTGTCCCCAATTAACTCTTCAACAATAAAAAGAGAGAGGAGTTATAACTCTCCACTTTACAAAGCTCTCTTGCCCGCATGGCCGCTCTCTCACAAACAAAAGTGACTAACCTATCTATTGTCCTCATTTCCCTCTTAAAAATTCTATTGTTCCTCTCAGTCCATGGAAGGCAGTTTCAGTCGAAATCGAAACGTTTCGGTTTCGGATCGGAACGGTACCGAAAGTCCAGTTTCGGTCGAAATCAAATATACCCTTTTATAAAAAAATATTATTTAATTAGTTTCGGCTGAAATCGAAACCGGTTTCAGTTTCGGATCCGGCCGAAACCGGTACTGCCTTCCTTGTCTCAGTCCACAAGGCCCACAGTGTGGCATGGAGAATAAGCCACCAAATGGTCTTATCACCCTTCAGGTTCAATGCCTTATGTCACTGAGTGAAGAGCTGGTGCACCCCCTTAAAATGACAACCTGGCTGCTGAAGTCTCTATTGCACCCTAGACCAAATGCCGCTAGCAAAGTCACATCCTGTGAAAAGATGGTCCAGGTTCTCCTCCTTCCCACACAAGGAGCATAAGGTAGTAATGTGTTGAATAAAAGGTGTCACCCTATCACAGGTGGGAAGTCGGCCATGTGAAATCTTCCAAACTAACAACTTCACTTTGAGTGGGCTTTTGGGAGCACAAACTTGAGGAGCATAAGGGTGATGCACACCCCCTTTCAAGATGAGAGAGTAGGCCGACTTGACTGAGAAGGCCCCCTCCCTCACCCATCTCCACACCCTAGTGTCCGCTCTGTCAGTGACCACCCGAAAGTCAAGAAGGAAAGACAAAAGAAGTTGAAGCTGATCCATCTCCTGAGATTGAATATTCCTCCTAAAAGTAGGTGCCCAAATACCCCTGGCAAGGGCTCCATCAAAAGATTGGGCGACCGAAGCTGTGGGTGTCCCTACAATGACGAACAAGGACGGGAAAACTTCTGCTACAGTGAAATCACCACACCACCTATACTGCCAAAACAGACTCCTGCAACCATCACCCAAGCTGACTCGAACACTAGCTTTGATAACATCTACACCCTGAAGGATATCTCTCCAGATTGGGGAGACATTATATAAAGTGGGTGGAAGCAAATATCAGACTTTTGATGTGGAGTAGTATCTCTGTCAGATAAGTTGCGTCGAAATTCCCCCATCCTCTGTCCCAAGTCTCCACAACCATTTACATAGTAGCGTCAAATTGAAATCTCTTATGTTCTTGATCCCCACACCGCCTCCTTGCTCTTACAAACTCTGCTCCAAGAGATATCATGCCATCCTTTGTCTCTGATTCCATTACCATGCCAGAAGAATCTGGTCTGGATGGATTCCAGCTTCTTCGCCACCGTCTTGGGGATCCTAAAGATGGAGAGAAAATAAGTCGGCAAACTATTCAGAACAGATCTGCACAACACCAAACGCCCTCCATATGAGAGGAGGCTGGCCTTCCAACCTACAAGTCTAGATTCATATTTCTGCACTACCACCTGCCAATCCCTTCAATGAAGAGAACTTGGGGACAGAGGGAGGCCCAGATAAGAGAAAGGGAATTCCCCGATCTGGCACCCAAAGATATCTGTTGCCCTCCTGAGTGCATAAGCCTCCATGTTGATCTCGACTATGTGACTTTTGGAATAGTTAACCTTCAAGCCACTAATATCTTGAACCATTTGACGCATCAACTTGGCATCAAACATTTGATGCTCTTCATCAACTAGGAATAGTAACATCTGCGTACTGAAGGTGGGTGATACTGGTACTAGTCTGGCCTGGCTGGAAGCCTCGGATGATCCCTGCAGCCTCAGCCCTCGACCACAGTCTGCTCAAAATCTGAGCAACCAGCACAAACAAAGTAGGAGATAGCGGGTCTCCTTGTCGAAGCCCTCTCCCACGAAGCCTCGGATGATCCCTGTAGCCTCAGCCCTCGACCACAACCTGCTCAAAATCTGAGCAACCAGCACAAACAAAGTAGGAGATAGCGGGTCTCCTTGTCGAAGCCCTCTCCCACTCTGAAAATAGGAGGAAGGCTGCCCATTAATGAGCACCGTAAACGTAACATAAGAGATGTAGTCCCAAATCCATCGTACCCAAGTCTGGTGGAACCCCATCTTCTGAAGCACCTGCAGGAGACAGCGTCAATTGACCATGTCATAAGCCTTCTCATAGTCTAGCTTGAGAATCACACCCCTCTTCTTCTGTTGCTTCATGCCATACAAACATTCATGAGCAGTTAGAAAATTTTCTTGGCCCTGATGAAAGCCCCTAGTACTCCCTGACCAATCCACCAATGACCCCGTCTAGCCTCCTTGCCAGTAACTTAGCAAATGATTTTATAAGAGTTATTCAACAAGCTAATGGGTTTGAAGTATGTCAAATCATGTGCACCCATCTTCTTAGGAATCAACATCAGGAGAGTTTTATTAATACCTCTTAAGTGAGCCCCGCCTTCCTAGAATTCTTGAATTACATCAACAAGATCATGTTTGACAATGTCTCAACACTGCTGGAAGAACACCATGGGGAAGTCATCTGGCCCTGGGGCCTTGTCCCCTACAGAAGAGAAGACTGCATGCCTGATCTCCTCTTCCAAAAAAGGACCCACAAGAGCCTCACTCTCTTCAGTAGAGAGATGAGGAAGCAAATCATGTGAGAAGTTCGGTTTGCTCATCAAGTCAAGTAAAATCTTATGTTGGTTAATGAGGGGGGTTGTCACGAGTGATTTGAGAATACGACGGGAGAGGAGACCCAAGAGTGAATCTCGAAACCCCGAGTGACAGTTGTTTTTTAGTCCTTCCGTTCATTAAAGTGTGAGAATATTCCTTGAATATGCGCAAAAGTTTCCTCCAAATGCCTCCAGATGTTGCTATGGGTGATGGGTCTGGAAAAGACCATTTTACACTCCCCGTATAATTAGATAGGTGACCATTGCAAAAATTTGCAATATTTTAAGATCTTGTTTCTACAAAGTTTTGTGATGGTTACCTATTCTGTTCTACAGAGCGGATAAAATAGTCTTTTCCACACCTATAGTAATGCCCGGTAGTATTTGACGGAATCTTTTGAGCATGTTCATGGAATATTCTCATATTCTAGTCACTAGAGAGATTAAAAGAAAAAGCTGTCACTAAGTTTATAGGGGGCCGGGGACTAGCAAGCTAAGATAACAAAGACTTATTTTTTTCAATTATACGAAAGTATCCAGGGATCAAAATTCAAAAACCCTGTAAGTAAATAAGGAATTAAAATATGGAGAGGAGCAAGGGCCAGGATACTGCATGTTAGTGTAGCCAGTGGAGCTAGGATGTGCTACTGATGGTGCTTTATGTTTCCTAGCTTGCCTTATCCCTCTTTTTCCAAGGGTAGGAGGCATCTGAATTGGAGAAAGACGGATTTCTTATGGGCATGATCAAACAATAAATTGAGGTTTTATGAAAGTCAGGATCTGCTCTTGGTCCCAAAATCAACCCGAATCTGATCCTGGGATGATACTATATGCTTCTTGCAATCTGGGGTCATGTAGTCTCTAGGCGCATTTCAGAGGTGAGGCGGTGGCTGCTCGTCTCGCCTCACCCTGTCTCGTCTCGCTCTGACCACTGTTTGTCTTCCTCTCTCTCTATCTCACATAGACACAGAATTTATTTTTTGACAGTGGTTTGTTAAATTCTACGTGAATTTAGTGAGTCATAATAATTTGAATCATAGGATTGAATGGATTTAAGAAATTTATTGACTTTATATTGGTATTTTTATGATATTTAGGCATATAATTTATTTTTTGAATTATATATACATATTTAAAAAAAATCTCGCCTAAACATCTAAGTCATCGTCTAGACGGTTGAGGTATGAGGTGACCCCCTGGTCGTCTCGACCGTCTCACGCCTCAGACTACATAGATATGGGGCAAGCTGGTGTTTTACTCATCGTGGATTGGGCATGGGAGTGTTTTAAGTGTCATGCTTCTGCACATGGGGGTTTGTTTTGATTTTCTGCTTGGTACCCCTCAATATGTTTGACCCGTAGTGCTACTTTCAAGTCTTTTCCTGTGGAATTATAACCTGGCTAGCAGTTTGACTTATTTGTTGAAAATGGAAACAATTTTTACTAACATGTATTAAGGACGTTCGTGAATTCTGTGCCATTGCTGGTCAGCCTTAGTAGTCTACATTGGGGTTATCTAGTCAGTTTGGGTTTATCTTCAAAGTGTTCGGACAAGAAAGTTTTTGGTTTTTACAGTGACTACGAGTCAAAAGCTTACGTCTCTGATGCACCATGCTCTTAGCCGTGCGCGCATGTATTGTGCGTGAGATCAGGATTTTGCGTATACTGCCTTCTAATTAAAAAGAGGATGTTAAATGAAAGTGTTCGCTGTTTTTTTTTTCAGGTACCAGTTCGACGTTGGCAACTACATCAGTTTGCATCAAGTTTGTATAGAGGACAAGATATTTCTAGAGGATCGGCCTTCTTTAACTTCTATTGTATCATAGCATAGTAACCGATTTCATTTTTTGATCAATAAATTGTTTTTTGCCCTCATTCTCGTCATTAAGTTCAATGTGGCCTCTTGTCAATTACATCGAATAGAAGCAATCTTCTAACTTATAATAGAGTAATGAAGAGTCCTGTCACCGGCATACAACGAGCAGATTTTATCTCGGTTAGGTGGCATCCTAATTGGCCGCAGAATGCAAATCCTTTTCATTTTGTCGAATTGGCAGCTGGAAGTCGGTTTTGTATATCCAGATTTTGATCCATTGTCAGCATTTGACAAGAATCTACCTTCAGATGCACTGGCTTCATTGTTGGAGTTCCCCTCCATCTCCCTGTCAAAAGTTTTAGGGCAACTTTGTTAACCGGGCATGGTTAACACGAGTGACCCGTGGAAGTCGTTTGCATTAATTGACCTCGATTAACACATTTGTCAACGAGAGCAGTGAGACTCGCGTCGCTCTCTCTCATCAGATATGTTAATCTTATCGGTTAACAAACATGTTTTTAGCCTCTTTGGTATTGGTTTATCTTGGGGTTAACTCTAAGTTAACTCCGAGATAAATTTTTTTGTATTTTGATAAGGAGTTAGTGTTAATCAGATTAAGTTAAGAGTTAACCCAGAGATATTATTAGATTTTAAAACTGAGATCCAAGGGTGGATTAAAATGAGTTAACTTCTTATCTCAATAAATGTTCAATTAAATATATCTCTCTCATAATAAATATTATTTCTCTCTCATTATTACTAGGTTAACCTATTATTTATCAAATCATATTATATTAAAATTAGGTTAACCCACATCCTTACTCCTAGATTAACTATTCCCTTACCAAATCAAAAATGAGTTAATTCTATACTATTTAGTTAGATTAATTTAACCCATCTTTAACCTAATTTCATACCAAAGTCACCCTTAATGTTTCTTGAAAACAGTGCAAGGTTTTTATCTGTCGGGAGGTCGTATAGCCCGCCTGAACTGCAAACCGTATTTCCACCGATCACAGTCGTGGGATTGATTCAGAGTTACATGTCAGTCGAGATCTATGTAGTCAATGATGCGAGGTGATCCAGGTGACCGAGGGATAGTTTTGAACACCGGCGATGGTCTAGATATGACATATATTGAAAATATCTATAATAAAATATGCAGATATTATTGGGCACGTAGAACACGCCTGTCTACTTGAACAAAACATTGAAGATGATGATAAGTTAGACTTGGGGCAACATTGATTGTGTCCACTATATAGATGCCAATTTGTATAAAGGACTGATGTAAGTAATGGTTGGTCTTATGAATTATCAAAAATAAGAAAAATGTGGCCATTAGCATTATTATGAGAGGTGCTAATTACCACTCGGAATAACCACAAATAAGAAGAGAATGACACCTATACATTGGAGCCTACCCTTGAAGATATAGCATGGAGAAGGGAAGTGCTAAACTGAAAGGGCATCCAATTTTATCGAACTTGAATTTGTCTGATATCTAATAAGATTAAGCCCAATTTTGCCCAAAGTATAAAGAATTGAGTCAATGAAGTATAATTTGTCAATCTGTCAGCACAAACGATTGACCTCCCTATAAACATGCTTGTAGAAACTTGGAAGGGTAGCTACCTACTCGAAGATGTGTCTCATCGGTAAAGATAAGCACCAGGGACGAGAAGGAGCTTGTATTTGTAACATTCTGCATAAGAATTGTGAAGAGTCACACTCTACTCAGATCGTATGTAAGTGCTGATGTTGACAATCCCGTAGACCATCAAGAAGAGCCATGGCCTCTATACCTCAAGACTAGAAAGAAGTGTCATTGGAATGCGCAAAAGCAAACCTCTTCGCCAATCGAAGGCTTGTCCACTGAATGGCAGTAGACATCCTCGTAGGAGGAGGAGGGGCAGTCCATCCCCACTTGAAAATGATATCAGCACGTAGATGAGAAAGCTTGCCAGTACAAGTGAAGAGATAGGGAAAGAACTCAATGTAAACGCTGAATCACCTGCCCATAATAGCTTTGGGGAAAATAGACTTCCCTTCAAACCTAAGAGAATTCTTGGCCAGCCAAATCTCCTAAAGGGCAGTAACAAAGATCACCCAAAGCATGAAATTACCAACTGAAGAACAACTTCTGAAGCATAAAAAAATCAGCAATAGAAGTGGCACAAGAATCATGTTGAGGAGCCAAGAGTCCCAAAAAAAAAAAAAGCAAAAAACTCCAGATAGTCTGACCCACTCTACCCTTTGGACCACCCATGCCTACCCACGATCAACAACTTAATTTGCCCCCACAGAATGCCATCCCCACATTCTAAAAGGAGAGGCCGGGAAAGGGAACCAACGAGAACAGCAACCGTAGATGAACCGGCGAGAGTAACCGGACGAAAGTGGCAACAGTTTATTAGTTTAATATGAAAGGGTCCATAATGGAAGGAGAATAGCCTGAAAAGAAAGGAAACACAAGTTTGTACTTTGTATGTGAGATGATTGCACAAATAATTCTATTACGCACGTAATTATGGAGTTATCCTTCTTCTTTTAATCTTAATTTTAATAACCTCATTACCGGTGGCAAGGAATATTCCGCTTATGCAACATCAAGTTGACAGTTTGATTGATAGGAAATGCTCGATGTGAGGTGAAGAATGTGGCAACCTTCACTCCCTGGTATCAAGAGTCTACATCGAATCTCTTTTACATAAAAAAAAAGAGGCGAATTTTTTTCCCTGTTTAGGTCCAAGTATTTAATAGACGTAATTTTGAGGATTAGCTAATTCCATAAAATTATTGTTAAAGATGATTTTATAAAAAATATATTCTTAAAAATATATTAACAGACATATCACTGGATTAATTCAAATAGTACGTAAATACCATTTAAACATGATTTTTTTACAAGTTGTTAATAAAATGAAGTGATATGCGTACAAATAAATATGACATTTTTAGACAATTCAGACTTACACAGATATACCTGTTAATACATTTCTAGGAATAATTTTTTTACAAATTAGCCTCTAACAATAATTTTCATGCAAAGAAACCCTTCCATCAAAAGTAGAGTAATTATGCACTTTTTATTTAGCTCCAAAGACTAGTTACAATAATTTTGAGTAGCGCAGTCCATAGAAAATGTGGAAACAAGATGGCCCACTTTTATTTGAGGGTTAAGGGCAACCGTATCTATCTGGATTATCTCATTCTTAATTTTCTGAAAGTGGATTATCTAATTGTTTAATATTCGTGGACAATAAAGAGGATGAAAAATGCATCCCTGGTTTGGTCTTAATCCCATTTACACAAACCTCATGAATAACGCATCCCTGTCCACTACATACACAGAAAAAAAAATCCAAGATCTAAATGAGCCACAGACTAAGATTTTGCAGCATCTCTTAATTAGAAGCGATGAGAACTGTGTAACAACAACATAAAATTGTGTATAATGAAAAAAAGAATGCTTGTCAATATTTCAACATTGCGTTGTAACTAGAAGCAATTAAAACTGATAAAGATAAGATGAAATTGGGTAACATAAAAATAGAAAAAGAAAGCTTGGAAGGCTATAAAACATCGAGAAATGCCATACATGGATATACACAAGAACATGCTTTCCAATATGATGCAGCCGGTTGGGGGAAGGGCAGTGTTTGGAGATGACATTTCTAGTTGGATTTTTTGCATGAAAATCATTATTAAACGAAAATTTGCAAAAAAATTATTCCTGCAAATGTATTAGCAGACATATCACTGTGTAAATATGAATTGTGCAAAAATATCATATTTGTTTACAGACATATCACTTATTTCTGTCAAAATCTTGCAAGAAAATCTTGCTTAAATGACATTTATGCACTATTTGAATTAACCCAGTGATATGCTTGTTAATGTATTTCTAAGAATGGTTTTTATGCAAAATCACCTCTAACAATAGTTTTCATGCAAAAATCCCATTCTAGTTAGCTACTTCCGACCCAAATTGGGCGAACCAAGTGCAACCAACTGATGAGAGGGCAAGTGCTTCTGGTATTACTGGAGAACCTCACGTGCAAAATAAATGGGCTGTTTGTTTTGACGTAAAACACTGTATTTTGCGTGACACGTGAAATATGCATTTTGTGGTGTTTTGTGATGTTGTGTGTCAAATGATCTTATGTGGATCTTTACACAGCAGCTTGAATGCAAAACAGCCAAAATGAAATGATCCGACTAATAACTGGAGAAGAGTGTCAGATTGTTTTATACTAGAAAATTATGAATTTTACTTTTTACCAGGAGGGAAAAGAACAGCCAATCTTCAGGAGGAACACTTTAAGGCCTCTGACAAAAGCATGAAGAAATTCCTTTGCTGCAACTCCATTTCTTTAGCTTCTGCAAAGAAGAGCTTCTCTGACAACTTTCACTGCTGTGACATTCCAGCAAAATGATAGTTATTGTCATCTTTTAGTCTTCCTATACTTGGACCAAAATAATCCAAGATTCTTTTTCTCTTGTATGCCTGAGATGGCTAGCAGTGACACGTATATCTATGTACGGTTCAATGCCAAGGCTCCAAAATCCGGGAACCACAGCACTAGTCTGCAACTAAAAGTAAATAGCAGGAAGTTCTCTGCAGCATTGATCACGGATGGTCATCCGAATCAAGCTCTCACCACTAGCTGGCTCCAAGTATCTTACAGTGTCTTGCAAAAGTTGTCCAGCATCAAAGAGCCAACTTCTCATATCTCTGTACCAGCCATTGATTTATTACCTGTCAAAGTAAGGTAAAAAGGATGAATTGACAACCAGTTTCAGAACTACATCACATAATCTACGAAATATTGAAGCTCAACCTCTTCAGAAGGAAGATCAGACTGCTTCTTTTCCCCCAGTTGACTTGCTCGCACAACAAATAGCTCATGGTGGACCAACTGGCACAATGTTGACATAGATGACAAGCTCAAGTGTCAGCTATTTTCAAGTGAAGACATGATATAGGAACATAAGAAATAGGAACACAAGTGAAGGCAAGAAAACAAAACCTCTAATAACTTTTGTTTGCTGCAATTTTGAAAGTATCTGACAGCCCTATCTTCTTCTTGACTCATGCACTCATTCGCCTAAAAATTACAATTGCAAAAGAGATACTTCACATTCTACCAGACAACAAATGTATAAAAGTTAGAAGCTAAGTTACCTTGTGCATGTAATCTGAGAAGGAGCAAGCTACAATCCAGTTTCCAGCTTTCTGGGAATAGTACGCTGCAGTATCACTTAGCATTGGCTTTTCAAAATCTTGCTCATAAACGTTTATATTTCCAGTTCCCATGCTCGCATAAATGTCCACAACATTTCTCAATAACACTCCATCTATCAGGCTTCCTTCCCTCTCCGCATGAATCTGGCAAACAACTTTCTGTCATCATGCTATATAAACCAAAAGGGTCAATCCACTGTTTTCCCTTACCATGGAAAGTATGGTAGCTTTCACTTGATCTCTGACCTTCTCATAGACCTATACAGCAAGAATATAAAAAGCAAATGAGGAAATATTTGCAAATTCATCCCCTAAGAGCTGAAGACTTCTATGCGTATGCTTAAAAGCTCCAGTAAAAGAGTACATGTAAGGCATTTCTATAATGTCAAATTGTTGACATCCTTTAACATTCTTGCAACTGCTTAATGCCTTGAAGTTTGAACGTACTGTTTCTGTTATATCTTCAAGTTTGTAAAGCAAATAAATCATGTGTGCTCATAGTCAAGGGAGTCCCTTGCTTAGTGTATTGGCTTTTTATAAGCACATTAATTCAAGAGATGAAACTTCAAAATTCAGGGTTAAAACTCAAATAAAGAAATGGAACTAATATTATGTCATTACCACATCGAGAAAGATAAGTCGCCCAGTCACTGTGAGGGTTCGAAGCCTTGACTTCACAACATAGAAGCGTTCAAGGTATTGAAAGAACCTAGAAAGCCACTTAACAAGTTCATTATGAATAAGCCACCTCCTGACAAATTCCCATAGCAGAAACTCCCCGTGTTTACCTACTAAAGCTGGCAGGACCTAGAGAGAGGGAAATAGGAGTAAAATAAGGCCAGTGATATTAGTAGATTTAGAATGACAAATCCAGAGTACATTAAGGTTTCTGTAAAGGGAAAAAAGAGGCAAGTGATTACTAATTCCACACAAAATGAAGGGTTCATAAAAATGCATTTACAAGAGAAAAATAATAAACATGGGAGTTTCTTCTTTTAGCAGCATATGTGAAACTATTGTTAACAGTAAATGACTGCATAAAAGTGTAGATAATCAACTGATCTTGCAAAAATTAGAAGCAAATGCCAAATATATAAAGAATTTCAACATTATACAGAATCGTGTAAGGCATGAGACTAGGACTAGATGGATATCTTCTAGATGAATGTCCCCTTTCATATCCAACTTATCCTCTGATTCTTGACTTCAGATAGTAGAAATCATGTTGAAAAATCACTTTCAGAAAAGAAACTGGAAATCCGGTCAAAAATGCTCTTAAAAGATAAAGGTGATCTTATTGGACAGTGTTTTACACGCGGAATTTTCGAACATCCATTTTCGTTGGATGAATATGCGTATATTTTGACATATTTGTTAATTCCGCGCTTTTAGGTTTATCAGACGATTTAGGATTTGTGTACTGGACTTTTTCCCACCGACCGGCGTCGGTGTTAATTTACATCGGACAAGTCCGAACACCTTTGATTAACTGTCAAAGAACGTCTTTTACCTATATCTGTTGTGACATTAATGATCTTGATGATTGCCCATGACGGGTACATACTCTTGCAAAGAAATTTGGAGACTTCATTTCTTAGGATGTATGTACTATGAATTTCAATCGGTCCTTTAAGACCTTTACATATAGTCCCGATTGTATAATCGGGTCTTCGGGATTACGTTCGGTTGCAATCCGAGCCTTCGAATTTGCTTTCATCTGCATTTGGACATTTGAATTTACTTTCGTCCTGATCATGCCATTAAATTTACTTTTGTCCCCTGATCGGACAGTTGAATTTAAATTCCATCACAAGGACTGTTGGATCGTCAAGATGATCACCGTTGGTCCATCGGAGTTACTTCATAGTCATGATCACTCTTTTAATTGTGATCGGACCCTTAAGTCGGCTTGGCGTTGTTGGAACAAAAAAATGTGTGTTATTTAAGTTCTTTTGAAAAGAATTCCTGAAATAAAGAAAATGAAGCGGGTTGTCGTTAAACGGTCTTAAAATGACAAGGGTTGCCTTCACCGTAAATCCTTTCGACAACCCGGAAAGATGTATATTGGGGATTTGTATTTTTTTATGCACATATACGTGCATTGAAAGGTCTTGATAAAAATATTTTCAGGCCTATAAACTTGCGTGGGAAGTATTCCGCAAAAGATGAATATTTTCCGGATGTCCGGATGGTCCACCTGGATACACCGGGACCAAGAAGAAAGTTACAGCGATTTCAACGCCCACCACTCGGCCGTACGGAGGTGAAAAGGAAATTTTTTAATCCCCTAGATCCTTTTATAGCCAAGGGAGTGGGGGCCAACCCCCTCCACCCCTTTCTCTCCTTTGACGGCACGCCGAGGAAGGCCGGGAGGGACCCCCTCCGGTCCTTGTACCGGAGGGGGGTATCCCTTGCTGCTGCGGACCCGGAGGAAGACCCCCTCCGGTCCATGAACCGGAGGGGGAGGCTCCCCCATTGCTGCGAACCCGGAGGGGGGGGGGGGGCGTGGCTGCCGGACCAAGAGGGAACCCCCTCCGGTCCATGTACCGGAGGGGGGGGAGCTCCCCGCCGCTACGGACCCGGAGGGATACCCCCTCCGGTCCATGTACCGGAGGGGGGGAGCTCCCCGCTGCTGCGGGCCCGGAGGGAGACCCCCTCCCATGTACTGGAGGGGGGGCTCCCCCGCTGCTGCTGCCGGACCCGGAGGGAACCCCCTCCGGTCCTTGTACCGGAGGGGGGGGGGCTCCCCGCTGCTGCTGCCGGACCCGGAGGGAACCCCCTCCGGTCCTTGTACAGGAGGGGGGGGGGGGCTCCCTGCTGCTGCGGACCCGGAGGGAGACCCCCTCCGGTCCATGTACTGGAGGGGGGGCTCCCCCCGCTGCTGCCGGAGCCGGAGGGAACCCCCTCCGGTCCTTGTACCGGAGGGGGGGGGGGGGGCTTCCCCGCGACCGCGACCCACCGGAGGGACCCCCTCCGGTTCCCTGCATAGCAGCGGAGGGGGGGTTCTCCCCTCTCCGTCCAATCCGCAAGCCCCCGAACCAAAAAAAGGGGGAGAAGAAGAGTCATGCAGTAAAAAAAAAACTGAAACAAGGAAGATGAGAAGTTATCTTGGCTTTTGGTATTCCACCGGAGGAACTCCAAGAGGTTTTTTACCACCCCCTCCGTCACTTGTGGATCTACTATAAAAGGGAGGCTACTCCAAGAAGCAGAGGAGAGAAGAGAAGAGGAGAGGACCAAGAGAGAAGAGAGGAAGAAAAAGACTTGGAGAGCTTCCTAAGGCCCAAGTCAAAAGAGAAAGCAAGAGGAAAGGTGCGCCCCTTTCTCTCTCACTATAACCCCATGGATTTTGTGTATTTCACATAAATACCCCTTCATGTATATTTGACGAAAATACCCTTTTAATATATAAAAGAGGCTTCATGACTTTATGTAATGAGAAACATTATGACAATGTGGTAAAGTTAAGTGAGCATGAAAACTATGATTGTCATGGTTCTTGTCAAAAATTATACAAAGATCCCTCTTGGCGTAAAATTACACCATCAGCCCGAAAGTTCTTAAAATTGCGCATATATATGTTCGCAAACCATAAAAATTTAAGAGATCAAATGGGAAAAGAATCTCCAACAATTGTTCTCATCATGGAGAAATCTCTTTGAGTTGCGATAATAAAATAAACATACAAGATCAAGCCTTACAAATTACATCCCCTAAAGTTCTTTCATAATCACGTATATGTTCGTAAAAAACAAATTGAAAGTTGTGGAATATAATTCATCGGGATCATAAAAGTTACATGTAATTCAAAACGACATGTTCCCTTTCAAATACGAAAGGGCGAGGCCGCATAAGAAAGTAACAAAAAAGGGTCATAATCAAAATCCCGCTCCGAAGGAAACTCAAAGGGCCTTTTCTTTTCTTTTTGTCAAAGGTAACAGGAGATCTTTAGCAATTTAATCAAGGGTATTCGGACTCGTCCGATGTAAATTAACGCCGATTTCGGTCGGTGGGGAAAAGTCTTGTACCCGAACCCTAAATCGTCTGATAAATTTAAAAAGGCGCGGAATTCATATATATGCCAAATATACGCATACCCATCCGACAAAATCGGATGTTCCAAAAAACTTTTCCGCGTGTAAACAGACTGGCACGCCCGGTGGAACTTTTCCCGCCTTTTATCTTTACTGCTAAAGCTTCTTATGCCCTTACAAAAGGACCTAATGCCACTCTTTCTTCCATGTAGGAGCGCGAGGAGCAAAGGGAGGATACACCGCCGAGACGTAAAGGCAAATTTTCGACCTTCTAAAGCTCAATGGCCGCTGTCACTTACGGTCCCTTGGTCATCGCCACCCATGCCAAGTATGGGTATCTCGCCACCCCAATTGTGTTTGGGGATTTTCCTGCTGTGGTTGGATCCCCCTTCTTTTTGGGAGTGGTCCCGGCCGCTCAGGCTTGTCCGGTCGTTTGCACCGTGACAGCCCCTATTGCCACTGGGGCCAGCCGCCCCCGACCTACTCAGGGCCGAGTCTTCTCGGTCCATGTCATTTCGGCCGACACTGTTCCCACCAAATGGGGGCAACGTCGTCGCCGCCTAAACAGGAAGCCGACTGTAGCTACTTCAAGGTCCGGTAAAACCATACTGATCGGCGACCTCCGCGTTCGTCTTGACGGCGGAGAGCCAATCACGCCACGGGTCAATCACGTCCCGACTGTATCGACTTCCAACCGCTTCTCGCTTCTTCACAAGGTACGCGAGGATGCCGCAGACTTCGAAAAGAAGCCTTCAAGCGGGGGTAAAGCAATTGAGCGACACCTCCAGAAAATGAAGCAAGTTTGGGTCACCAAGCAGGAGGCCCGTGCAATTAAACAAGCTAGGGCCGCCAGGCCTGGGCGAATGCAAGCTCAACCAACAACAACATCGTTAGATGTCAAAACCTCGCGTTCGCGGGGCCAAAAAAGGAAAGGGGGTTATCGTAAACCCAATGTTGCTCCCCAAGGCTCGGATCACATCCGAGTTCAGAAGACCTCCCGCGCTCAGGCACCGCCGACACGAGTCTCAGTCTTTGATAGACTGGCGGGAGATGCGCCACCACGACCTTCTGTCTTCGACAGGTTGGGGGCACCACCCCGCCCTACAGTTCAACCACTTAAAAAGCGTAGGGTGGTACAAATGTCAGAAGCAGGTGCCAACATGAAGATTTACACTTGCTATGCCTCAGGCAGGGAACCTATGGAATCAACTGGTATCCCTGCCAACGTAAATGAACATGGTGGCACAAATGATCCCAATTTGGCCCTGGACGCGGTCTACCTTAACACTAGGAATGCCGCCAGAAGAAACTTCCAAGGCCAGTCTAGCGGTCAAGCGGGAACTTCTCCCCAAGGCCAACACCAGGTGCCCGTTCAAAACCAATGGCAAAATCAAGGAGAGAATGTACCCCTAGAGGGAGTAGACCACGACGAGGTAGTGAGCATCCATGAAGGGGCGGTCATCCCCGGCAATGGTGTGAGCCTCAACCCAGCATTTGAGCCACCAACAAAGGCCGCCTTCCAAGCAATGTCTGACGATGCCAAGTTCGAAACAATGCAACGTTGGCACATAGAGATGACCAATCTCATGCTGGAAATGAAAAGGCAGATGAATATAAATGCTCAAAGGCCTCAAACACCGATGCCGAATCAAGAGCCCCGACGGGAACAACAAGCATACAATCCCGCTATTGCCAATCGACAGGGAGCTCACCCTCCCGACGCACGTGGCGACACAGGGGATGAGCCACTCAGAGGGATCCCCCATGCTCAATCCTCTCAGGTCATGGGGGTAGAGGAGACCATCGCCCAGCGTCGGATGATAGAAAAGATGATTGAGGATAAGTTCGCCCAACGTGGTGAGGGTACTGCCACTGTCGACCTATACAGTGTGCCCTATCCTTTACACCACCAATTCAAGAAACTCCCTCCGGATTGTCCGAAGGTGCCGAAATTGCAAAAGTTTAATGGGCAGGGATCGCCGCACGAGCACCTCGCCTATTATGTCACGGCCATGGGTGACCTCGCCATCGAGGAGTCTTATCTCCTCCGCTACTTTGCGACTTCACTAACTGGGAGTGCCTTTCAATGGTACTCCAGATTGAAGCCCAACTCCGTCGCCGATTGGGCTGATTTACAAAAGAAATTCATTGATCAGTTCCAATTAGTTGAAAGGAAAGTGTCCCTCGCTGAGCTCTGCTCGCTTAAGCAGAAGAGGGGAGAAACGGCTCTCGACTTCATTAAGCGTTGGAGGGACCTTAGCATGAGATGCGACAATCCCCCGGCACAGGAAGATTCCATCACCATATGCCGAAGAGGGCTTTCCCCCGAGGTCAGTGAGCGACTTCTGGGGGCAAATGTCAAAGGGTTTGACCAACTAAACTCGGCGGTCGCGGAGATCGAAATGTTCTTCGCTGAGAATCCCACCTTCATTCCTTCAAAGCATAAGACATCTAAAGAGCGACCTGCTGCGGGAAAAGAAGCAAATGCAGTAGATTTCTCCCCGACTGCTGAAGACGATCAAGCCTCGCCGGTCGACTCCAGCAAGAGATCTGAAAAAAGGGCATCGACCACAAAGTTGGCTGAGCGCATGAAGACTCCTTACTCTTTTAAGAAGGAGCACACCGGCAAACTCTTCAGCCTCTGCACGAAGAACAAATTGATAATTTTGCCAGAACCTAAAAAGCCTGAGGAAGTTGGTAAAACAGAAGATCCCAATTACTGTTTGTACCATCGTTTATTGGGGCATACTATTGAAAATTGTTATGTTTTCAAAGATGAGCTGGAGAAGATGATACAAAATCAACTCATCACAATGAAAGGGACTCGGGTCGACCCTCCTCAACCCCACACCTGGGAGCGAATGCCTCGGTCGGCTAATGTTATTAGCCATCGGCCAAACCGGAACATTTATCAAGTGGCAGCCTTTACATTTCCTGATCCGGGGGAAGAAGAAGTAGGTCCCAGTGGGACCAAGCCCACCATGTGGTACCCGGGCTGGAGGCCTTCTCATGCATGTTCCTTTCCTAAAGAAAACACTGAAAAAATATTTGAGGCCCTTCTAGACCAGGAATGCATTATGGTACATGACCCACCTCCTACTTATACTGAGGTCGAGAAGGCTCACCCAAGATATTGCAAGTTCCATGCCATAATATCGCACCCCACCAAAGAATGCGAAGAATTACAAGATTGCATCGAGACCCTCATTCAGAGGGGAGAAGTTGATATTCAAGGAGAAAGTATGGTGAGAAAAAGGCTTCATGAGACCGCCGAACGAATTTTCGATGATATCAACAGTAGGAGGCATTTGCCCTGGCCGCGTGTCCAGCAAGATGCGCACTTTTCAGTAAATGTCGTACATAAGCTCCCTGGGAAAAGTCAGGCGAGGGACCCGGCAGATGGTCTGGACACAGACCCCCCTCCTCAAGGTGCCACTTTGGGAGGGGGCTACTTCTTAATGTCCGAATGCCTCACCATTCGGAAGGCTGTCCGCAAACTCCGGCATGAAGTCAGGCGTCTACGGCATAATCAAGAGGATCTGCTACAAATAATGAGACGCATGGATGACAGGCTGATGGCCCTGTCCCCGACACCTTCAACTGGGGAGTCCGCCCGGGCTTCCTCGCATTCAGAAGCCACGGTGGAGCCCAGACGGCGACCAAGGACTGGAGGATGGCTATCCGAAGATCCAATAGGCTCGCCTGTTGCAGACCCCCAAGAGAAGTTGTATTCTTTTCCCCAGCACAGAACTCTGGAGATATTTAAGATCTGCCGGAGGGAAGGGCTAATACAGTATCCTAAACCGGACAGTGACTTGATGACCGGAATGACACATCGGCATGGCTACTGCTTATATCACCGTGCCATGGGACATGTCATTTATGATTGTCCTACCTTCAAAGACATAGCCGAGGATTTGATTACCCGACAGATTATAAAGCTAAAGGAGGGTTCTCAAGTTCCCTCGGCATCCTCTCCATGGGGACGGTCGCCGTTCTCAGTAAATGTTATACATGCATCAACTTCTCACGGGAAGTCAATGTCACAAGCACCAGAGATTGGGCCCGCCCCAGATAGTTCCGCAGACAGGAGCCTCGAGTGGCGACCTTGGCAGGACCTGGAATCCTTGCCTCTCCCGAAAGAAGAAACTAAAAAGTTGCTGGACATTTTATTTGATGGAAAGGAGGTTCTGGTGCGTGATTCACCGCACCCTGACTCTTCTCATTGGGAGCAGGACCTCCTTGTCTCAGACAAGAAAGATAATGACCGAGGTGTTCATTCTAAAGGCCGAGCCCTCCATGGGCACCGGGCCACAGGCCCGTCTAAAAATAGCACTCAGGGGAATGTTACGAGCCAGGATTACCTCCGAAGGGCCGGCCCATGTACTTCCACCAAAGGGACTATCGTCTCTCCTAGCATAAATGAAGTATTGGTCGGAAGGCAGACCTCTGGGCCGACCTTGAGGACTGGACAATATAGAACACCAGCTACCGGGGCGAGAGAGGCCAACCCTCACCCCAGGGGCTCTAATTTAGGCTCTAAGGTCATGACCCAACCCCCACTCACTGCAGTTATGAGTGGGCTATGTCAGTCCTCACCTCAGCTAAATCAGAAGGGCAAGGCACTAAAGGCTGTTGACAGGATGAGACCAGAACAGTCATACCTCGCCCAGCAACTGGAAATCATGACAAACCCTAAGCAAGCATGCCAAAGCACTTCCCAATCGCCAAATGCTGCCCTAGCAGTTGAGAGAAAACAAGACAACAAGGCTGAGTTACTGACTTACGAAGTGGGCCCCCAGCCTGATAGTCAGCAAGTGGTTGGAGGGTCTGACCTCCTTCATGATTTTGGCTCCTTTGCGGCCGAATTTCAAGAGTTGCCTCCTGAAATTGTCCAAAAAGCAATCAACGCCACCTTTCAAATTCATGAGTCAGAGGGTGACTGGGTTACCGTAACCCCAAGGAGGAATTCCCCGATAAAGTCAGTCAAGCAGAAGGCTTATGCCGAGAGTTCAAAAACCAAGGCTGCCCCCCAGGCATCTACAAGAAAAGCGGCCCTGTCCCAAGAGGCATTGGCGCGAGCAAAGAAACAGGAAAAGAACAGGAGGAAGAACTCGAAAAGAAGGTTGAAGAAGCAAGCCGAGCAGGCGACAGCCATGGAAGCACCCAAGGGGTTAAGTCCTTTACAGAAGTTACAAAAGTTGATTGAGGAATTGGAAGAGTATGTACCTTCTCTTCCAACTGGGCCGTCCCACTAGAGAAGTACATCCCATGGGAGGAATTGGAGCGCAAAACTCGGCTTAAGAGCTGACTCCAACAAATGCTCAAGCGAGCCAAGGAAGGCGAGGAGCTCTTTATTCCAGAGGAACTCTCTGTCTTTTACAAAGATGAAGAACTCACCGTAGAGAAGCTAGAAGAAATGCTAAAAAGCTTCTCATGTCATATGGTGTCAATCCCCCCACCAGAAAATTTGGGGGGGACTATTACTACCCCTGTCTCGGGGGACAGGATTACTATGGCCACCTATCGCCGTCGTAATGCAGAAATCCGGAACCGCGGTCGTGGCCGAGGCCGCGGGCGGGGTAGACAGTCCATATCCTCCAATGGGCACACTTCCCAGCCAACTACCTCCCAAAGAGTGATCATCTTTCGAGGAGAAGAACCCAATGAGCCCCCTGAGGTACAAGTACGGGCTGAAACTTTCATCTTCGACCCCTCAGACGAGGATGAGGGGCCCGTCGAGCCGATCTCTCAGGAGGGAGTAGGTGCTATTCCATTCGATCCAACGGATGAAGAGACTGATCCCGTTGGTTCCCTCTCCCAAGAGCAGCCTGCTGATCCAGCCCAAGCATGCCCTTCAGGCAAGGACAATGAAGAGCTTCCAGTTCCGGAAGAGGAATCTTTAGCCCCGCTGTTCCAAGAAGAAACAAATGACCAGAGAAAGTTGGAGCCGGCCCAGAAGCCCCCTCATCAGCCTAAGTCTCTGGTGGAGATGATCCCTCCACTAGATCAAGCCCGGGCTCGGGCTGATCGTAAGATCATTCAACACATGAAGCGAATGCCAACTATGGTTAGCATATGGGAGGCCATTGCCTGGAGTAAAGAGTTGAGGGAGGCTCTCATTAAAGTTCTCCAAGAGCCTGAGGTCTATGAGGCTCATGCAGCCGAAATTCAAACACAAGCACATGAGGCTTTGGCCGCAACAGTTACCTTCTCTGACAAGGACATGTTACTGTCCTCCCCATGTCATAATCGTCCATTGTATATGCAAGGAAAAATCAATGGGCGTGAGTTGAACCGGATCCTTGTCGACCCTGGCGCTTCTGTCAACATAATGCCTCTCAAGACTTTCAAGTCCATGTTTCTCATGCCTTATTTACAGAGAGTGTATGATGTAAAAATCTCGGGGTTCAATCAAAACTCCGAAGATGCACTGGGGAAAGTGGACGTGGAAGTAACAATGGACATGTTTGTCACCAAAGCTACTTTTTACATTATTAATGCTGATACCTCATATAAAGCCTTGCTTGGCAGGCCATGGCTTCATGAAAACTGGGTCGTCCCTTCGACTCTACATCAGTGTATCAAGTATGCAAGGGGCGGAGAACAACACACGGTTTTTGCCGACAGGTCTCCTTTCCGACCAAATGAATGTAACATAACTGATGCCCAGTTATATTTCGGGGAACCGACTGTCGAGCCCCCAGTTGACGTCAAAGGCAAGGGAAAACAAAAGGTGTTTGAGGAAGATGATGAGGAAGAAGAACTTTTTGTCATAAATGAAGAACTCGCCAAGATACATCGGCTGAGCTTGCAAGCCGACGTCCCCACCGCCAAGCCAACTCAACCTGAGCGACGGGAGATCAATTTCGAGGCCAACCTTATTAACCAAACGATAGACAAGAGCATTATGTTGCCCCCTGTTTGCATGCAGTTGGTTGCTCCAAGAGAAGAGTATGGAGTGGAGGCTTTAAAGACATTCATCGTTACATATCAAAGAAAAGGCAAAAAGGGAAATAATGAGCGTTGCAAGCCCATTATCTTTTATAAGGGAGATATGGTGCCTCATGCCCCCACAGATGACGACTTCGGCTGGAGCAAACCGCGTGAAAACGCTCTGGAGCCTATCCAAGAAATGCCTGATATGCCCAAATACATTAGAGAAATGTGTCACAAGCAAAAGATTCCACAAATGCAGAAAGCCTCTCGCAAAAGTTACTTTCAACAGTTGTGGTGCCCTCCGCAAGTCAGGGGGCAACCCCCCTTCTCCAAGAACGACCGAAGAGGCCTGGGCTATGACCCCGAGCCAAGCTTTCAAGTCTTTCATGCTGTAAATACAATAGGGGCGCCACCCACTTCCGATGAGTTCAACTCCACACAAGGGGATCTCCTCTGTGTAGTTGAAAAACAAGGAAACCTTAGACTGGAAGTTCCAGAGGTCGATGGCTTGAACAATGGCCTTGGAAATGAGGAGGTCATTGTCTTACAACCTGCCTGTCAATTGCCCGGGGAAGCTAAACTCAAAGCCCTGAGTCAGTTAGCCGGGCTAGACATCACAGGAGCAGAACGCCTCATACTGAATGACACTAATATTCCTGTCACTAAACAGAAAGGGGACCCTACTGATGCAATTAAGTTGTTGAGACAGGAGAACCAGGCGTTAAAAGCTTTTGTACAAGAGTTGCTACGTGAACGTGATGTTCTACTTAGACATCTCACTTTTCCTTCAAAAATCCACACTTATTCCCAGCGCCCAATAAGTGAGACTCGGTCTCAGGGACCAGAGCAAACCAACCACCTGCGGAACCCAAAGGCACAACGCCAGTGATGAGTTTGGCGCAGCGGATGGAAACTCCATACTCATTTGTCAAGACTCATACTGAGTCGTTGTTTGACTCTTGTCTGGCTCGGGGTCTTATCCAGCTCCCTCCAGTTCGCAGGTCGTCTAGAGCCAGTGAAGCCAAGAGCTCCAACTTCTGTCGATTCCATCGAATGGCAGGACATGGTACAGAAGACTGTTATGTCCTCAAGGACCAACTTGAGGATTTAATACAACACGGGGTTATCCAGATAAAACAGCATGTTTACCCCCCACAGCCACATTCTTGGGATCAGTCTAGGCCTTCCAACAAAAAGGTCCTCATTGAAGCTGCTTCTACACTGCCCAAGTTTATTGCAAGTGAAGCCAAAAGCAACTCTCCGTCTTGGGAGCCCAGCCTTAAGATTCACTATGCTATCAACACAATTGGGTTGTTGCCTTCCCCTCAGAGTCCCCAATCTCTAAATGAGCAACAATTGCATGACCATGACGAAAGCTCTATAAGACCTCAAGTTACTGGAATCAGTGGCTCAAGTGGCTACGATATTCATGCCATCCAGGAAGAAGAGGATGAAAGCTTCATAGACCTACAACCCGCCCCACAGGAACTTGAAGATGGTGGGCAAGCGACGGTTGATGAGTTAATTGAACTTAACCTCGGGGATACCTATGAGCCCCGACCAATTTTCATTAGTGCCCTTCTCACGGAGTCAGAAAGACAAGCTTACAAACAACTCCTATTCGAGTTCAGAGATTGTTTTGCTTGGACTTACAAAGAGATGCCCGGGCTGGAGCCCTCGGTGGCTGAACATGAGCTAGCCATACTGCCTACTGCTAAGCCAGTTAAGCAAGCCCAGAGACGCATGCGCCACGAGTTGGAGTTAAAAGTGAACGCTGAAGTGGACAAACTTCTCGAAGTGGACTTTATAGAGCCCTGTCTCTACCCAGTTTGGCTCGCCAACATAGTCCCAGTAAAAAAGAAAAACGGCCAAGTCCGAGTCTGCATTGATTTCAGAGACTTGAATAAAGCATGTCCAAAAGATGATTTCCCTGTTCCAATTACAGAAACCATGGTCGACATGACCACCGGGCATGCAGCTCTGTCCTTCATGGACGGATCCTCCGGCTACAATCAAATACGTATGGCGGTCAGAGATAAAGATCATACGGCATTCCGATCCCCAAAAGGAATTTTCAACTACAAAAGAATGCCCTTTGGGCTGAAGAATGCCGGGGCCACCTACCAAAGGGCTATGACAAAGATTTTTGATGAAATGCTACACGACCTGGTCGAGTGCTATGTTGACGACCTCGTTGTAAAAACCCGCAAGCGCGAAGGTCACTTAGATGATTTGCGCCGAGTTTTTGACAGGCTCCGCCAGTACAAACTCAAGATGAATCCCATGAAATGTGCATTCGGGGTTTCAAGTGGCAAGTTCCTCGGCTTTGTTGTTAGATATCGGGGGATAGAAATCGATCCTGATAAAATCAAAGCTATCCGAGAACTTCCCCCACCTAAGAACATTAAAGAACTCCGGTCACTTCAGGGAAGGTTAGCCTACATCAGGCGTTTTATATCCAATCTCTCTGGGAGGTGTGCGCCATTTGGCAAATTGATGAAAAAGGGCGCCCCATTTATATGGGATCAGGAATGTCAGCAAGCATTTGAAAAGATCAAAGAATACCTCCTTACTCCCCCAGTGCTCGGAGCACCGGTCAAGGGAAAGCCTCTCATTCTTTATATTGCTGCCATGGATGCTTCATTGGGAGCATTGCTTGCACAATTAAATGAAGAAGGTAAAGAACAACCATTGTATTACTTGAGCAGAAAACTGGTTGGCCCCGAACATCGTTATTCTCCAATGGAGAAAGTTTGTCTGGCATTGGTATTCGCCGTTAAAAAGTCGAGGCACTACCTCTTGTCCCACCAAGTGGAGTTAATTTCAAAACAGGACCCGCTCAAGTTCCTTCTTAAGCAGCCGGTGTTGTCAGGACGACTGGGAAAATGGGCATTACTCCTTATGGAGTTCGACATAACTTTTGTTCCCCAGAAAGCAATCAAAGGGCAAGGAATGGCGGAGTTCTTGGCGGCACATCCTGTTCCGGCTGATTCTCCACTTAGCACTGAATTACCCGATGAAGAGACACTTCCATCCCAATCAGGAGTAGAAGAGCAGACCGAGGGTAGTTCAGTGCAAAAGATGGAGCAATCTCTGGTCATTGACATGCCGTGCTGGGAACTCTACTTTGATGGTGCCTCCCGGACAATTAAGAAGACAGATGGGGTAACTACCCTCGCTTCAGGAGCTGGCATTGTCTTAGTCACTCCTCAAGGAGGGATTCTTCCCAATTCATGTGCCCTCATGAAACCTTTGACAAATAATGAAGCAGAATATGAGGCGCTAATCATAGGGCTTCAGCTTGCTTTAGAAATGGAAGTCAAATGCATTAAAGCCTATGGCGACTCACAGCTCGTCATACGACAAGTATTGGGTGACTATGAAGTACGAAAGAGAGAGCTACTACCTTACCATGATATGGTAATGAGGTTGAAAGAAAAATTCTACTTGTTTGAGATACAACATGTTCCTAGAGGAAGAAATTCACAGGCCGACGCCTTGGCAAAATTAGCGTCAGCCATAAAACTCCCTCCTGAAGGCGAAATGGATATAACTGTCAGACATCGGAAACTAATGCCAAGTGTCCTAGATGAAGACATTAATTCCTCCACCCCAGAGATACATGTGATTGAGGAAAATGACCCTGCTCAAGAAGAAGAACTGGACTGGCGTCAACCGATTGTCGACACAAAGTGCGGTCGCCTCCCAGCAGATCGGGCTCAGAGGGTTCAACTGTTGCGAAGAGCGGCATCCTATCAATTGATAGGCGACCAACTTTATAGGCTTGTCCATGAAAAAGACAAGTCTGTCCTCCTTCGCTGCCTTTCGTCCAAAGAGGCCAAAATGATAATGCGTGAGGTCCATTCAGGGCTCTGCGGCGCCCATCAAGCTGGAGACAAGATGAAGATCAATATAAAATTGAAAGGCTTTTACTGGCCCACTATGTACGCGGATTGTAGTCGCTACGCCCGTACATGTCACCAATGCCAGGCCTTTGGTCCTGTACCTAGAAGGCCTCCTAACATGCTACATCCCACAGCCCCTACTTGGCCCTTTGCTGAATGGGGAATGGACGTTGTGGGACCCTTCCCACCATCTACAAAAGGTCACAAGTACATTCTGGCTGCAACAGACTACTTTTCTCGGTGGGCTGAGGCCATACCCTTGCGGGAAGTCACAGGGGAAGCTGTAGCTCAATTCGTCAAGCACCATATTATATATCGATTCGGCACTCCCTGTCGAGTCATGTCAGACAATGGCACGCCATTCAAAAATAAGACCATTTACCAATTGGCGGCAAAATTCCACATTGATTGGAGAGCCTCCACAGTTTACAATCCTCAAGCAAACGGCTTGGCCGAAGCCTTTAACAAGACCCTGTGCAAATTATTAGCCAAAATTGTTGGTAGCCGCAGGAGGGACTGGGGCGAGAAGATACATGAAGCCCTTTGGGCATACCGAACAGTTTATAAAACCCCCACCGGTTGTTCTCCATTCTCTCTCGTATACGGGGCAGAAGCCGTTGTACCGGTTGAAGTTGAGATGTCTTCCTATCGGGTAGCCCTACATAATGGGCTCCAAACCCAAGAACGAGATGAAATACAAAGAAGACTTGAAGAACTCTCTGACTTAGAAGGCAAGAGATTAGGGGCTTACAAACACTTGCAGGCCTACCAGGCTCGAATGGCTCGGGCTTATGATAAGCTTGTGAAACAGAGGGCGTTCAAGAAAGGGGACCT
The DNA here is from genome assembly GCA_022559845.1 of Amorphophallus konjac. NCBI lineage: Eukaryota > Viridiplantae > Streptophyta > Magnoliopsida > Alismatales > Araceae > Amorphophallus > Amorphophallus konjac. The sequence continues at coordinate 353,633,521 of CM040119.1, read as the reverse complement.
TGTTATGATCAAAGAAAGGGAGGTCATGGCTGGAAGATCCAGCGGCAAATTACAACCAAATTGGCGAGGGCCATATATCGTTTCCAAAGTCTATGAAGGAGGCGTTTATAAGGTCGTCGACCATAAAGGGGAGAACCCCTTTCCACCATTAAATGGAAAACACTTGAAATTATACTATGCTCCCGAACATGAATTTCAGCAACAAACTGCACAAGGTTTGCCCTCCTCTGTAGGAGGGTAAGGAAGGATGAAGCAGTTTCCCCCAAGAAAAACCCAAAAAGTCACAGGTGCTTTGAACAGTTCTCGTTCACGTCCCACCATGCAAAATCCCAAACACCAAGTTCGGCTTTCCAATTTCATTGGTCAGCCACCCAAAATCCCCAAATTCAAAGTTCGGCTTTCCAATTTCATTGGTCAGCCACCCAAAATCCTAAATTCAAAGTTCGGCTTTCCAATTTCATTGGTCAGCCACCCAAAATCCTAAGTTCAAAGTCCGGCTTTCCAATTCCATTGGTCAGCCACCCAAAATCCCAAATTCAAAGTTCGGCTTCCAATTCATTGGTCAGCCACCCAAAATCCTAAATTCAAAGTTCGGCTTCCCAATTCCATTGGTCAGCCACCCAAAATCCTAAATTCAAAGTCCGGCTTCCAATTCCATTGGTCAGCCACCCAAAATCCTAAATTCAAAGTTCGGCTTTCAATTTCATTGGTCAGCCACCCAAAATCCCAAATTTAAAGTTTGGCCTTCCAATTTCATTGGTCAGCCACCCAAAATCCAAATTCAAAGTTCGGCTTTCCAAATGTCATTTGTCAGCCCCCCAAAATCCTAATTTCCAAAGTTCGGCTTTACAATTTCATTGGCCAGCCTCCCTGAATCCCAATATCCAAGAGTTATGACTGACCAATCGCTTGGTCATTCCCTTAAATGCTAAAACCCCAATTGGCTCTCAAATTTCCGTGGTCACCTTTGAAGTCTGAGCTCTTCAGACTTTCAATTTCCTAAAAAAAAAAAGGGGCTTAAAATAGAGGTGCCCTGACAGACTTGAGTAGTCGGATTTCTGGCTGCTCAAGGGCAAAAAGGTCAAAACCCGGCTAAGAGGAAAACCCGAAAGGGCGTCTCAGGCAAAAATGGGTAACCCCTCAGCGTGAAAACCCGCAAGGGCGCGCTGGAAAAAGTTAAAGGGGGCTGGTCATGGTGAAAACCCGAAAGGGCGCTATGACTAGTAAAAAAGAAAATATTAATAAAAAAAAGAAAAAAAAAAGAAAAGAGAAAGAAAAAAGGGGTATGATGATAATGCCTCATTGAAGTCTTTGATCCTGAAGTCATATTTTTATTCATGTGCAAAATGGAGGTCCGAGACAAACCCTCGGAGTAACTACATAGGCAAAAGATCCAAAAAAGGAAAGAGTCAGAAGAAGTGCAATGGGAAAAGGTAATCTCAAACACTAGGGGGTCGTCTTTTCAGTAAGTCCTCAATGGTGTTCTGCTTCGCTGCAATTGCTTCCTGCATCGCTTGGCATTCAGACACAAGGGAGTCCTCCTCAGCCCGCAGCTGTCGAACCATCTCAGAATTCGATTCTGCTGCCGCCTCTAGCTCTTCAATCCGTTGTAAAATGCTGCTCACTGTCTCCCGAAGTGAGGTAGCCTGACTCTTGTCTTCAGCTATTGCTGCCTCAAGAGTAGTCCGACGCTCCCGGATATGTTCGGCTTGGGAATGCAACTTCTCTATCTCGCTGGATATAGTACAAGCTTCAGCTTCTAACTCTTGTATTTTAAGCCTATGAGTCTCCCACAACGAGGCCGTGTGCAGGCGCTGAAATTCTGCCCAAACATCGTCCACTGCCGCCATCCAGGGCTCTCTGGGCAATCCCAGTGCATGATAGCCCCGTGTGCCGGTACGAAGAGTGTCTCGCACAGTCTCCACGGGAGGAAGGCTCCCCCTTTGAAATAAGGCTCGAGCTCCACTCATGAGTGTCACCACCATCATGTCAGCCCCCACAAAAGCCTTAGGCTGAGGACCGTCAGGCCAATCAATCTCATGAGGTGGAAAGTCAAGTCCCAACAGCAAGTCTCCTCCATTGCTCCCGGGGAGAGGAGGAGCGTCTCCCTCTGGGGCTGCAACCAAAAAAAAAAGGGAGGTGGCACATGAGTCACAATTTTATTCACAACAGAGGTGTTGGTAAATCCTTTTCTAGAAGTCAAAAGTATCGTAGCCTCACCTCGTGAAAGGGAAACCTCTGTCGTTTGGTCTGCCGGGATGTGAGCAGGCTCGTCCCTTCCTACAACGCCTCCATCAAGGGCTGAATTGGTCTGCGGATCCCTTGTTGCCAGCCTATCGATATCTGAAGCAAACACAAGGTTATGATCAGGCAAATATATGTAAATGCCTTAACAGGCATCAATGTGAAAAGGGCGCATGCAAAAGAGGGTGGGCCCCTTTAATTCTGAACTAGTTCATCATTCTTACCCGCATCAGGCGGATAAGAGGCAGACTCCTCCACCGCTGGGGCACCGCGAGACACATATACATCGACAAGTTTCTCTAAAAAAAAAAAGAGAGAAAAGAAGAAAGAAGAGATTATGAAAATCAGTCCAGCACAATAGAAGCTGCTAAAAGAACAAGCAGAGAAATGTAAAGAGCATAATGACCTTGTAACCCAACGTCCTCCTCCCCATCAGAAAGCGGCATGGTAGAGCCTGAAGCTGAAGGAGAAGCGATTATGTCTCTTTCAAAACCCCTCCCCTTTGGGGATAGGACTGGGGTCTCTTCCAAAAGGCCATCACCTCTCACCTCGAGGCCTTGATTTCCATCAGCCCCAACACCAGCCTGGAAGGCGCCTTCAATTGGACCTGAGGGAGAGGAATGTCCTCTATTTTTCTCCAAAGCATCCAGGCAGCTTAAGGACAAGGGATCATTCGCTACATAAAGCAAGAAAGTGATGAGATTCATGCGATCATCTTACCAGGGCAAAATAACTCGGTGGGCTAAAACTAGAAGTACATACCAACAGCATGGATAGTTACATCCAATTCTCCGGCCTCAGGGATTGGAGTCTTTTCCCTGCGTATTTCGGCTAACAGCTCTTGAGAATATTGGGTCACCAGGCCCCGATCAGTGGTCAGGCTTATAGAAAACTCTGGCAGATCTGCATTCAGGCTGGAATCCAAGAGGGCAGTAAATTCTTGCATAGAGATCACTGAATTCTCAGCTGAGAGACCTGAAATGATCACTGCTAAGTGAAAGTTCTCCCTGTAATAAAGGGATCAGATATGGAAATTAAGAAGATTTTACTAAAAAAGGCTGGACCTGTGCTTGATCCTGGCTCCAGTACGGGAGGAATATTGGCGCATCCTTCCTCAAAATTTTCCTCTAAAAAAAAAAAGGAGAAGAAGGGAGAAGGGGAGAACATCTTTAGCAAGGGAATAAGATTATGGCTTTATTACTCATCATAGTTGGGAGAAGCACCCTACCTATGGGTATGCGGTCGTCGAGCCCTCCGTGGGAGAAAGGGGGTGAGGCGCCCGATACGGGGTTGTAATCGTCATCCTGGAGCTCTCCATCTTCCCCGGTATCCTCTAGCGCTGGCGAAAGGAGAATATTTGTAGCCGAAATATCACCCTCCACCCTGGCACCTGAGGGGCATAGAAAAAAATATATATATATATATAAGTGACACATCTCCAAGGAGAGAATGAGAAACAAAAGAGGGATATTACCCGGCCTCTCCTCTGAAGCTCCTCCTTTAGAGCGGGCACGACAAGCACGAGTGTGGCCGCCCTCATCTTCACTAGGACGGGCCCGCTTCTGGGGATTTGAAGCTTTCTTCCCTTTATGTGGCATATCTCTGGCAGCTATATAGCTCTCTGTGAAACAAAAAAAAAGGGGGGGTGAAGAAGCACGTAAGAGAGAAGTAAATGGCAGTGCACAGATAAGTAAAAAGTAAAAATGACTGAACCACATACCATTCGGGGCTAGCGAAAAGGAGGGCTGCAGCACCACTTGCTCAGGACGTAAACCTACCACCTTCCCAGCCTTGGATACGCCTTCCCAGAGATCGCCGAGGGTAATGCCATTTTCAACAAAGGTGGCATACTCAAAGGGCCCGATACGGGTGATGGACCCGATCAGGTGTCGCTCCCACTTCGGCCACAAGTCATTGGTAAAGCCTTCAGGGTGAAGAGGAGTATCCATTGGTGCAGTCTGAGGATAACCACAATCCGACAAGAAGTGTGTCCACCAAAAATACATTCGCTGATCCGCCGAGGCCTCACCTTGCCCCGAAGTAGTAACTGGCGGGCGCTTCAAGGGTTTAATTGCACCCGCATATGGCCGACGGTCTACGGTAATGGCCCCGTTCTGAGCCTCCCACTGCAGGCGAAAGTCCCTCACCGCCTTTGCAATTTTTGAAAATTGGGTATGAAGCACTGAATTTTCCACAATCAATGGCGGTAGGTCGGTACTGCCCAGTCGAGCCTCTTCAGCTTCCCTTATCTTTTGTGGGAGTTGTCGGAAAACATTGCTGTACTTAAACCACCAGCGTGCATAATAGATGTCAACCCGGCCAACTCGCCTTGCCTCGGGCAGGAGACACTGCTCAGCAGCACCATCTCGGAAAAAATAATCCCACCAACTCCCTGCAACAAGGTGGGTGTCATGGCCCCTGCAAAGCCTGCAATCTATGCCAAAGTCTGCATTTGGAGGCACTGATTGGTCATAGCCAAAATTCGTGAAAAACGGTAAGGAAAGTATGGCTCTAGAATAGTCGTGCTGCCCTTCCTGAATACGAGCATGCTTGGCCTAATACAATACAGCCAGTTTTCATAAAAAGTCGAGCTGGTGGACTGATGATAAGAAAGGCCGTAAGATACCTTGTCCCGACCTTCAACAGCAAATGGTCGGAAGTCATGAGAGCCACAAGCAAACTGAAGACCCTCATTCCCCTGTACAGGCACAAAGGAAAGCATCCTCCGTGCTGCTAATAAATGCTCATATTGTTGTTGATCCGGCCGGTTTCGAAAAAGAAATATCAATGGCGCCACGGGGTTTTCAATTGGCACACTCTGGCATAATGAGGGTAGCAAAAGTCCGGCCCATGCGCTCAGATAATGTGTGGCCATGTAAACACTTCTATCTCTAGGAGAACTATGTGCTGTCAAGTTCCCCAATCCATGATAAATATTTGCTAATGCAGCAGGGGCGATTGCCAATTTATGACCATCTGCAAGCAGACACGCTGGGTAAATAATCTCAGGCCGTATCAGGCCCTCCTCGCCATATGGCATAACAAAAGTAGCCAACCAGTAAACAAGATAGGCCGCAAGATAAGTTTGATCCGGCAGCCGTCGGGGATTCCACCCCTCATTTTCAGGTGCAAGCAAATATCGCCTATTTTCCTGTGAAGGCAGAATCAGCTGATGGTATTCACTTAAAGGCCTGTCATCCTCGGCAAATCGCTCATGAAAGCAAAATGGTCCATTATAGAAGAATTGAACCCAAGCATTCAAACTAACTCGCACGGCGCCGGCAGAAGCTGAAGGTGCCTTCTTTTTACCAAAACGGGCTAGATCCCGCCAAACTTTCATCAAGTACCTGAAGCTCAAAGGAAGGCCATATTCACCTGAACCTGTGGAATAATTCCTGTGGAGATCATCAAGGCACACCTCCTCATAAGGCCGTCCCGAAATGGGAAGCCCCGAAATTCTGTAAAAACTCCATAAATCCAGGGCGGTTTCACCCTCTGCTGTAGCAAAAGTGTTGAATCGACGGTTGAATCTCTCCGCCAATGCCTGTAGAAGCCCACTGTAGCAAGGATAGCGATATAAAGCGGCAGTCACAGCATGACGAATGCCCACAAGCTCCAGTAGCCGACTGTAATGATGAAGGACACCCATGAGCCATTCTGTGGCCCCCAAATGAAACCTGTGGGAAGGAATAACCGCCCATTTACCATACCAACTGGGCGCAGAACCACACATGATTTTGTCCAGAAGACAAAGCTTATCATACCCTTCTGAGGCAAACCGAGTGCCGGATGGAGCCAAGAAGAGACCTGAACAAGAATCTGATATTGCCCGGTGTTTTCCACCCAAATCCCAAGCAGCAGCTGAGAAGGCCCGATCCTGAACTGGACATCCAGTCTCAGAACTAAAAAAGCCTAACTGAGTAACGGCAGGAAACTGAACCTGGCAAACAAGGCCCATGGGGAAGCTGGGAAAAGAAGCTCCACAACAGCCAAGCAGGCTATCACGACCCACAAGAATGGCTCTCTCGAGCTGAACGCGTTCTGCGGTCAAGAAACTGTCACCATCATCCGTCCCCTCAGGAATGAAGTTCTGGATAAAGGGAAATAAAAACTCATCCAAAGGATAGTGCTTTGGGTAACCCTTGGGGCGTTCATATGTGTAGCGGACACAGCCACCATGTCTGAAAATCAAAGATGAATCAACCATGCCATCGCCTGGATCTCCCTCGGGTAAAGGGCTCGGAGCAACAATGCTCAGCCCCCTGTCAAGTGAAAATAGAGTCTCTGCTGTAACCCGCGGCGACCCCAAAGACGGCATCAATCTCGAGGAAGCAATAGTAGCAGGACGTCCGTCCTGACTCCGAGATGCACGAACTTGGCCTCTCCTAGATCGAGGCATGCTGAATAGCCTGCAAAAGAAAAGAACAAAAAAAGAGAGAAAAGAAAGGAGATAGCACAATGTTAGTTTGATATGGAAATATCAAATGGAAGTGCGAAGAAAAAAAAGAAGAAAAGAACAATACCACGATGACAGTTCGCTATGGCAATATCAAATAGAAATATGAAAAAGGAAGAAACGAAGAAAAGAAAAGAAAAAGAAGAAGAAAAAAAGAGACGGCACGGGTCGCCCGCCTCTGCCTCCGGCCTCGACGGACCACCCGTGGGGGGCATTTGTTGGAACAAAAAAATGTGTGTTATTTAAGTTCTTTTGAAAAGAGTTCCTGAAATAAAGAAAATGAAGCGGGTTGTCGTTAAACGGTCTTAAAATGACAAGGGTTGCCTTCACCGTAAATCCTTTCGACAACCCGGAAAGATGTATATTGGGGATTTGTATTTTTTTATGCACATATACGTGCATTGAAAGGTCTTGATAAAAATATTTTCAGGCCTATAAACTTGCGTGGGAAGTATTCCGCAAAAAGATGAATATTTTCCGGATGTCCGGATGGTCAACCTGGATACACCGGGACCAAGAAGAAAGTTACAGCGATTTCAACGCCCACCACTCGGCCGTACGGAGGTGAAAAGGAAATTTTTTAATCCCCAGATCCTTTTATAGCCAAGGGAGTGGGGGCCAACCCCCTCCACCCCTTTCTCTCCTTTGACGGCACGCCGAGGAAGGCCGGGAGGGACCCCCTCCGGTCCTTGTACCGGAGGGGGGTATCCCTTGCTGCTGCGGACCCGGAGGAAGACCCCCTCCGGTCCATGAACCGGAGGGGGAGGCTCCCCCATTGCTGCGAACCCGGAGGGGGGGGGGGGGGGGGGGGGCGTGGCTGCCGGACCAAGAGGGAACCCCCTCCGGTCCATGTACCGAAGGGGGGGGAGTTCCCCACCGCTGCGGACCCGGAGGGAGACCCCCTCCGGTCCATGTACCGGAGGGGGGGAGCTCCCCGCTGCTGCGGGCCCGGAGGGAGACCCCCTCCCATGTACCGGAGGGGGGGCTCCCCCGCTGCTGCTGCCGGACCCGGAGGGAACCCCCTCCGGTCCTTGTACCGGAGGGGGGGGGGGGGGGCTCCCTGCTACTGCGGACCCGGAGGGAGACCCCCTCCGGTCCATGTACTGGAGGGGGGGCTCCCCCCGCTGCTGCCGGAGCCAGAGGGAACCCCCTCCGGTCCTTGTACCGGAGGGGGGGGGGCTTCCCCGCGACCGCGACCCACCGGAGGGACCCCCTCCGGTCCCTTACCGGAGGGGGAACCCCCTCCGGTTCCCTGCATAGCAGCGGAGGGGGGGTTCTCCCCTCTCCGTCCAATCCGCAAGCCCCCGAACCAAAAAAAGGGGGAGAAGAAGAGTCATGCAGTAAAAAAAAAACTGAAACAAGGAAGAGGAGAAGTTACCTTGGCTTTTGGTATTCCACCGGAGGAACTCCAAGAGGTTTTTTACCACCCCCTCCGTCACTTGTGGATCTACTATAAAAGGGAGGCTACTCCAAGAAGCAGAGGAGAGAAGAGAAGAGGAGAGGACCAAGAGAGAAGAGAGGAAGAAAAAGACTTAGAGAGCTTCCTAAGGCCCAAGTCAAAAGAGAAAGCAAGAGGAAGGGTGCGCCCCTTTCTCTCTCACTATAACCCCATGGATTTTGTGTATTTCACATAAATACCCCTTCATGTATATTTGACGAAAATACCCTTTTAATATATAAAAGGGGCTTCATGACTTTATGTAATGAGAAACATTATGACAATGTGGTAAAGTTAAGTGAGCATGAAAACTATGATTGTCATGGTTCTTGTCAAAAATTATACAAAGATCCCTCTTGGCGTAAAATTACACCATCAGCCCGAAAGTTCTTAAAATTGCGCATATATATGTTCGCAAACCATAAAAATTTAAGAGATCAAATGGGAAAAGAATCTCCAACAATTGTTCTCATCATGGAGAAATCTCTTTGAGTTGCGATAATAAAATAAACATACAAGATCAAGCCTTACAAATTGCATCCCCTAAAGTTCTTTCATAATCACGTATATGTTCGTAAAAAACAAATTGAAAGTTGTGGAATATAATTCATCGGGATCATAAAAGTTACACGTAATTAGAAACGACATGTTCCCTTTCAAATACGAAAGGGCGAGGCCGCATAAGAAAGTAACAAAAAAGGGTCATAATCAAAATCCCGCTCCGAAGGAAACTCAAAGGGCCTTTTCTTTTCTTTTTGTCAAAGGTAACAGGAGATCTTTAGCAGTTTAATCAAGGGTATTCGGACTCGTCCGATGTAAATTAACGCCGATTTCGGTCGGTGGGGAAAAGTCTTGTACCCGAACCCTAAATCGTCTGATAAATTTAAAAAGGCGCGGAATTCATATATATGCCAAATATACGCATACCCATCCGACAAAATCGGATGTTCCAAAAAACTTTTCCGCGTGTAAACAGGCGTCCACAATGAACATTTCTGCCTGAGGCGGGGTATATTTGTAATTTTCCTCCATCAGGGTATTTCTGCAACTTTCCCAAACATTGGGATGTTCTTGAAATTTCTAACTCTTTCTAGGTATTTCCACCCTTTTTCGGAAATAGCCCTGTCACTTCTTGACTTCTTGGACATTCCAGTTACTTTTGTCTTTTCAAGACATATTTGACATTTCTTGACTTCTTCGAGATCGCTCCGTCGTTTGACTACTGGACGCACCTGACTTCATTTCTTAACTTCTCGGAAATAACCTTGTCATTTGACTCCCTGGGCGTTCCTCGTCCTCATTTCTTGACTTATCGGAAATAGCGCCGTCATTCGGCTTCTTAGGTATTCCTTGTCTTAATTTCTGGACTTATCAAGAATAACACCGTCATTTGACTTCTTGGGTATTCCTTATCTTAATTTCTGAACTTCTCAGGGCTCCATGAAAAGATATATAGATTTAGATGATTAGCCATAAGCCGAACCCAGGAGAGCGCACACCGCTTCAAGGAAGGGGCGTGGACATAATCTTGCCAGGTGCAAATGAAAATTAGCTAGTATTTAAAGAAACATTAATAAGAAAATGGCATATTCTGAAAGATTCAATTGGAGAGTCAATATAAAATTTTTCAGATATTAAGACTGGATGTATAAATTTGCATGAGCAAATGAGTAAATATTCTAAAAGTGGCTGAACAGAAAAGGTCTAATATAAAGGAGTTTCCTCAAAACTTTGGGAAGCCCATGTGCCCCTGTTGACAGAGGTAACAACACTCAATAAGTGACTCTATAACTCCTAAATCTTCCTTTGTGTTAAAAGCCAAAACTCGAACCCAAAACCTAGGCATTAAGTTGAGGGAATCTCCACATAAATAGAGGGAAGGATCCCATGGATATCTGATATGGGACTAAACCTTAATGCCTACTCTGGTGCTGAACCCAAATGGCTTAGTATGAGTGGCACAATTGAACACGTAGGGCAGAGAATGTACAGACGGAGGATCCAATGGGTAAAACAGGATCTGATACCATGTTAAAGGCCTGAACTCGAACCTAAAATTTAGGCATTGACTTGAGGGATTCCTCCACATATATAAAGGGAAGGCATCCGCAAATTTCCAATATGGAACTAAACCTCAACATTTTGCATTGGTTTCGATTTTACAACAAACATTCAAGGTGCTTATTGGCATTTACCAGAACCTACGTTAACAGATTCCAGCGAGCAGAAAAAAGATTTTACCAAGGCTTTTTTTTATTTAATGAAACCCCAAAAGACAGATTTTTTCGAAAGGAATGTGGATTATACCACCAATTTTATTCGAGAATAAATAGAGATAGTACAATCAAGGTAGAATGAGAGGTTCCTCCCTGACAGCCATAAAACAAACAAAATAAGACATCGCCACTCCACTCAGCACAACAAAACAGGAAAAACTACAGGAAAAAGAAATTAAACAGAAGCAGTCTGTAAACCCGTGAAGCTACACCCGACCGTTGCCTGGTGACTAGCCCTCACCCTAGGAATCCTTCATCAATGACACTAGTTCCCGTCTTCGATGAGGTGGCTTCTGTAGATCCTTCAGAAGCTTCCCCAAAAGATAGATTAGTTATCATGCCTTTTCAAACAAACTGTTGAGACATCAGATACCTCAACAAACATATTATTCACTCTTGCACAAAAAATGAGTGCTCTATTTTGTTTTGTTTTCATCCAACAGTATGAATATACAATACTGAAATTTAAAAGGTCCACCGAAACACTTTTGGCATCAATTTCCATTAAGTGTGTCACATGACTAGTGACAGCCATTTGTTTGCTGGTCTTTGACCATTAACCATATATATTTATCATATTGGCTCTAAGTTTGCGTGCTAATTGTGCTTCCTCCTATAAGCTAGAGATGTTCATCACCTTTCCATATACTAAGAATCATGCATGTATAATAAATAACCACAAGTGATGTTGGATGTAAATGTTTTTTGAAAGTAGATTGGTGAGGACACCTGAGTGCGGATCCAATTCGACCCGACCCTCGTTTACTGTCGTCGGAGACCTCCAGCAGCGACACTGACATCTCTTTGGCTTGATGACAGTCTATTAGTTGATTGATGTACTTATTATTTGATTAGTAGGTCATTTTATTGATAGTGAGGCCCATTAGTGGCCCATTAGTGGTATTTTCCATTTTTATGTATTTTCAGGTACGACTTTTGCACTATTTTTAGTCTTAGGGATATTTTGGTCATAGAGTTTGGAGGAGAACTATTAGGCTTCCATCCTCTATATATAATAAATGTAATCTCAATTTTTTTAGAGTTAATGAAACTGGATGATTGAGAGTTTGAAAAAGCTACTGACTTCCTTCTTTGTGGGGTGCGAACCCTAGGGTGGGACACGAAGCCATAGGGTGTGAAGCCCTTCCCCTTCCTCGCTCGAACCTCCCCCTGCGCCCTTCTCTTCCACCCTTCCCACCACTGACCCTTCTTCTTCCCTTATTATTCTTCATCTCCTTTACCTCTTCTTGACTGTCGGGCCCTGCAAACCAAGCATTACAGGCCCCTGCACAATGCCTAGGCCGCCACCTCCGATCCCCTCACCACCATCACCGCCGCAGCTGGGCACCGTCCTCCCCGACCTCCTTTCCCCTCCCCTGCAACTGCCGACCCCGACGCCTCTCTTGCTCGCAGACCGTCGAACCCGACCAGCCCCGCATGGGCCTCCGGCGCTTCGGCCGCCCCATGAGTTCAGCTGGGTAACACCGCCACTGCCAACAGCCCCTACTCCACCCACTAGCCCCTTCACGCACACTCGACCATCCCGATCCAGGCCAGACACTGCAGGCCTACCTTCCCCTTGCCACCCCGCGGGCTGCCTGCGCAGACAAGGTCCATCGGCATCTTCTTCTCCAACTCATGCCATCTAATCGCCTACGCTTGCAACCGGCCGCACCCGTCATCGCCCTGCCAATTCGAGCTCCCTGCAATAGTCCCCTCCCAACACCCACAGCGAGCCAACGTCTTGCCAACCGTGGCAGTCCGCCACCACCCGCAGCTACAAGGCCACTTTTCACCCCCGGCCCACCTTCCTCTCGGCTCAGTTCGACGTCACCACTGCGAGGGTGTTTCATGTACTACGTGAACTTGGTTTACATGCCTCACTTTTCAGCGAGTTAATTAGTGGTTGAAAGTTCGCTCATTACTTACTTATCTCGTATTTGGTTAAATTTGCCACCGTTTGAGGACGTCAGGACATCCAAGCCCACTTTATTATTTCGTTGTCGGATTGCATGACTGTGAGTGTTCCTCCTGAGAGCACCTATTTTTGAGTTCTTGCATGTGAGATTGATGCCCTAGACCGTAGTAGTTCTACCTATCATTCGGCCCAACGTTTCTCGCTACGAGGGACGGCTTCTTAGAGCGTAGTTACTATTAGTTTCACGTACTTTCACTCTCGGAGTCCGTGTACTCGATGATTTATTTGACGATATATTATAGCGTATTGCTGATCTCATTTAGTCACCTAGTTAGACCTGTTTAGGTTAGCCGTCCCGCGTCATTTTTGGTATCAAAGATAGGCTGACAGTCTAGGGTAGTCATCACATTGTTATTCCATGCCTTGCATTCATTGTTAGATCATTGCATTGTACTTATCAAAAAAAATGTGCATCTATATCATATCATATTGTGATTGGTGCACATCTTAGTTTGTCTAGTCTAGTGTCACGTGCCCACACGGCACACGCAGTGGTGCTCAGTGCCACTTGTCAGCACCGATATCAGGTTCACACTCGAACACGTCAAGTTTATATCCGAACATGTCAAGTTCACACGAGGACCCGTCGAGGGATCCCAACTTGGCCGAGTTAGTGCACAGACTCATGGTTCAAGTAGAGAGGATGGACCAACTCCTGGTTGGCTTAGCAGATACAGTTATAGAGTCTGGCCATACTGTCCAGAGGGTGGTTGGTTGCATCACTGCTTTGGAGAGAGCCACCCAGGGCAGAGAGCAAGATGGGGCAGTGAATCGTCTTGATCCACAGCCACAACGTCCACATCCCCAGCCTGCTCCTAGAGCTGCCCATGCCGATGATCGACATGATCGTGATGAGGAGTTTGATAGGGAGTCTTTTGAGGAGTGGGATGAGACTCCTAGGGCTCCAACTGCCTGGAGATATCGGAGGCCTAATCATGAATTTGATGATGAGCGGAGGGCGTACCAAGATCGGGACCAAGATATTCAGAACGCCCGCACCATGCTCCCAATTTTGACGGCTCCCTGGAGCCGTAGGTTTATCTTGATTGAGAGGCCGATATGACCCGCTACTTTGATTGGATTGGGATGTCCAACTTCAGGCGAGCATGTTTCGTTAAAATGAAATTGACGGGCCGAGCTCAGATTTTCTGGTCTAATGTTAAGGCCCTTCAGGCGCAAAGGTTCGAGGAGCCTATTGATTCATGGGAGGAGATGAAGTTGAGGCTTCGGGACAAGTACGTCCCCGTGACGTATCGACACTGGCTAATTGATAGGTGGCAGAACATCACTCAGGGTACTCGGTCTGTATTTGAGTATATTGATGAATTCGATGAATACCTGTTGAGGTGCGGAGCTCGTCAGGAGGGCGCGCTGACCCTTTCCTGATTTCGGAGGGGCCTTCGGCGGGTTTATCAACAAGAGTTGTTCTGTCATCGTGTGACGACAATTGAGCATGCCTATTAGGTCGTGCGTGAGATGGAGCAGTTCAAGATTGAGAGGGACTCTTCCCCTCTGGCGAGGCCCACATATCAACATCCCCTCGACCGACGTACCTCCCCTGGACCCTCCCAGAGGAGTCCTGCCATCAGACTCCCCGAGGCCCCTCGCCAACACCCACCTCCTCGTTCTCGGCCTTTTCCCTAGAGAGATGTTGTGCCTGCTTTACATACCCTTCCCACTCATCCCCAGATTGGTGCGCCACCTGTCAGGCGAGATGATAATGGGAAGGCCCCTATGGTAGGAGATTTGCCTCAAGATGGCGGTTCCCATAACCACTGCTACTGATGCCAGGGGATTGGTCATTATGCTTCTTCTTGCGCTATAAGGACCCTGGCCATCGAGAGTGCTGATCCAGAGGCTCCTCCACCAGCCCCAATAGAGGCGAGCTATAAGGCTGGAGTTGATATGGCCGATGAGTTTCAGTTAGAGGAGGGAGTAGTCGGCATGGAGGGCGTGCCAGGCGATGACAGGCTTGGAGTCGTTCGCTGCATTATGACCCAACCGAAGGAGAACGACGACTGGCGCCGCACTGCAATCTTCCACACCTAGAGCCGCCTAGATGGTAAAGTGTGCAAGGTCATCATTGATAGTGGGAGTTGCATTATTGCAATCTCCACTGGTACAGTCATGCGTATTGGGTTGACGCCTGTAGATCACCCTCGCCCTTACCATGTGTCCTGGGTGGACACGACTTCCATTCCCTTTCGGTCGAGGTGTCTTGTACCGATACATTTCCACCCATATGAGGATCAGATTTGGTGCGATGTCTTGCCTATGGCGGTCGGGAGTATTATCTTGGGTAGGCCATGGATTTTTGATGTGATGCGACCCTCTACAGTCGGTCCAACACGTGTCTTCAAGCAAGGTGGTCAGTGTATCATTGTTCATCTCTCCCGACAACAAGCTTCCTCTCCGCAAGAGAGCACTCCACCCGATGCCACTATTGCTACTGGTGCACCACAGTTGCACACCACTACTACTCCTAGTACCAATCAGCAGGGCACTGCTTCCACCTTCAGAGCCCCCCAGTTTAGTAGCACTCCTACACCTCATGTTTCTATTTTAGGTGCCCCGGTTTCTAGGACCTGACAGCTGATCACTGCTCTGGAGTTTAAGCAGGAGCTTCCCGAGTGTGATATTATCTATGCCATAGCAGGGTAGGAGATTACAGATGAGATCACTGAGGAGGCACCGAGCGAGCACCCCGCTAACGTTACCTCACTCCTCTAGGAGCTTGGGGATGTCTTCCCCGAGGATCTTCCGGATGGATTGCTGCCGATGCATGATATCCAACACACCATTGATCTGATTCTGGAGTCCACGTTACCCAACCTGCCAGACTATCACATGAACCCGGCTGAGCATGCCACGTTACAGAGGCAGGTTAAGGAGCATCTGAGGAGAGGCTATGTGAAAGAGAGCATGAGCCTTGCGCCGTTCCCGCACTACTAGCTCCAAAGAAAGATGGCACTTGGAGGATGTGCGTAGATAGTCGTGCGATTAATCACATCACGATGAAGTGCCGCTTTCCCATTCCCCGCTTGGATGACATGTTAAATAGATATGCTAATGGGAGTCACAGTGTTCTCAAAGATTAATCTGAAGAGCGGTTATCACCAGGTCAAGATCCGACCTGGCGATGAGTGGAAGACGGTCTTCAAGATGAAGGACAGGCTTTATGAGTGGTTGGTCATGCCCTTTGGGCTGTCCAACACCCCTAATACTTTCATGTGGCTGATGACCCAGGTTCTACGACCATTCATTGGGTTGTTTCTGGTCATATATTTTGACGGCATTCTTATCTACAGTTGCACTAGGGATGATCATGTAGACCACCTGCGACAGGTGTGTCTCATCCTTCGTCGTGAGAGCTTGTATGGCAACCTCAAGAAATGTGTTTTCATGACTGATTATGTTACATTCTTGGGGTTCATTGTTTCCAGTAAGGGTGTCTCCACTGACCCAGAGAAGGTTAAGTCGATCATAGAGTGGCCAGAGCCATAGACCATCCATGATGTGCATAGCTTCCATGACTTGGCTACCTTCTACCGTCGAGTCATTCGCGGGTTCAGCAATGTTATGACTCCGATCACATACTGTATTCAGAAGGGGGCCTTTGTGTGCACGAAGGTCGCTACTTCGACCTTTTGTAATATCAAGGAGTTGGTGACTCAGGCACCTGTACTTCGACTGCCCGATTTTTCGAAGGTGTTTGACGTCTCGTGTGATACTTCTGGTGCCGGCATAGGTAGAGTGTTGAGTCAGGAGGGCCACCCCATTACATTCTTCAACAAGAAATTGAATGATGCGAAACCGAAGTACTCCACCTATGATAAAGAGTTTTATGTGATAGTACAGGCTTTAAGGCATTGGAGACACTACCTATTACCGCAAGAGTTTGTGCTATATTCGGACCATGAGGCCCTCAGATTTCTCCATGCCCAGAAGAAGCTCAACCTCTGACACAGTCGATAGGTAGAGTATCTTCAAGCCTACACATTCGTCCTCAGGCATCGAGCGGGTGTGGAGAACCGTATGGCAGACGCACTGAGTCGTCAATCCTCCCTCTTATCCGTTGTCCACATAGAGGACATGGGGATTGAGAGACTCCGAGAGGAGTACCCCGATTGCCCAGATTCTGGTCCAATCCACGCGGCACTCCAGTCAGGACCCCCCCGAGAGTACAGTGATTACATCCTTCAGGAGGGTTATCTTTTTCGTGGGGATAGATTATGTGTTCCACATACCTCTATCCGTGAATTACTGATATGGGAGGTTCATGCAAGAGGTCTCGTCGGCCGAAGTTTCCGCATACCTCTATCCGTGAATTTCTGATATGGGAGGTTCATGCAAGAGGTCTCGCCGGCCACTTCGGCCGGAACAAGACCATCGAGTTGGTTGAGTATCGGTTCTTTTGGCCTAGCCTGAAGCGCAATGTGGCACGCATTGTGGCTCAATGCCGCACTTGCGCTACGGCTAAGCAACGAAAGCAGAACACCGGTTTGTATACTCCCCTCCCTGTGCTAGATCGTCCGTGACAAGATGTTAGTATGGATTTTTTTCTGGAGTTGCCACATACGGTCCGCCGACACGATTCTATCATGGTGGTTGTCGATAGGTTCTCCAAGATGGCTCACTTTATCCCCGACGCCAGGACATCTGATACATCGAAGATAGCCCGCCTCTTTCTAATTAAGATTGTCCGTCTGCATGGGCTACCTAAGACTATTGTCTCTAAGAGGGATGTGCGACTTGCGAGCTATTTCTGGAAGACCCTATGGCACCTTATGGGCACGAAGCTCAAGTTCTCCACAACTTATCACCCCCCAAACCAATGGGTAGACTGAGGTAGTTAATAGGAGTCTGGGTGATCTTTTACAATATCTAGTTGGAGAGCATGAGCATGGTTGTGATCTGATCTTACCTTTAGCAGAGTTTGTGTACAATAACTCAGTCAATAGGTCTACCGGCATGAGTCCCTTTAAAATAGTTACTGGCTATAGACCTAGGAGGGCCATAGATCTTGTCCCCATGCCCATTAAGGCCCGTGTTTCAGAGTCAACTAAGTCACTAGTTGAGCATACTAGAGTCTGCATGATAGCATCCGTCGTCACATTGAGATTAGCAATGAGAACTACAAGAAATTGGCAGATGCACACCGTAGGATACAGGAGTTCCAGGCAATGTCTTCAAACCCGATACCGGTTTCGGTACCGGACAAGCCCAATACCAGTACATGCCGGTAGGTACCGATATGTACCGCCCGGTACATGAAGAAATTGAACTACATACTAGCCCGATACGATACATACCGGGAGGTACTGAAAACAATGGTTCCAGGAGGGCAACTACGTGATGATCAGGATCAGACCTAAGCGGTTTCCAACAAGAACCGTGAAGAAGCTACAAGCTCGGGGAGCAGGTCCATTCAAGGTGTTGAAGCGTGTTAGGCCCAATACGTATGTTGGAGATCTACCACCAGACTACGGTATTAGTTCCACATTCAATGTCTCAGATTTGGTGGCTTATCGAGACCTGACAGTAATTCCCAGTGATCCTTTCGAGCCTTCTTCCCCCCTTGTGAGTGACCCTACCCTTGAGCGCCCACCAGCAACCTGTGTTACACCACGACATAGGCAGATTGACCAGATACTGGATGAGTAGGTTGTTGCCTCATGGAGCAGAACTTTTCAGCGCTTTCTGGTTCGTTGGAGAGAACGGCCACCTATTGAAAACGCATGGATCACATGCGGGAAGCTACAGTAAATCGACCCCGACCTCTTGGAGCACTACTAGAGAGACTAGGACCCTTACTCGACAGGGTCGAGTTCCTCCTAGGCGGGGAGGATTGGTGACGACACCAGAGCGCGGATCCGGTTCGACCCGACTCTAATTTACCGTCATCGGAGGCCTCAAGCAACGACACCAACATCTCATTGGCTTGATGATGGTCCATTAGTTGATTGATGTACTTTTTATTTGATTAGTAGGTCATTTATTAATTGTGAGGCCCATTAGTAGCCCATTAGGGATCTTTTGTATTTTTATGTATTTTTTGGTGCGATTTTTGCACTATTTTTGGTCTTAGGGATATTTTGGTCATAGAGTTTGGAGGACTATTAGGGTTCCATCCTCTATAAATAATGACGTAATCTCATTTTTTTAGAGTTAATGAAGTTGAATAATTGAGAATTTGAAAGAGCCGCCAACTTCCTTCTTTGTGGGGTGTGAAACCTTAAGGTGGGGGGCGAAGCCCTAGGGTGTGAAACCCTTCCCCTTCCTCTCTCGAACCTCCCCCTACGCCCTTATCATCCACCCTTCCCACCATTGGCCCTTCTTCTTCCCTTCTTCTTGTTCTACTTCTTCTTGATTGTCGACCCCTGCAAACCGAACGTCGCAGGGCCCTGCACACCACCCAGGCTGCCGCCTCTGGTCCCCTCGTCACCGCAGTCTCGCACCACCCTCCCCTGCCTCCTTTCCGCTCCGTTGCAAGCGCTACCCCCTCCCTTGCAGCAGTCGACCTCGACGCCTCCTTTACTCGCACACCGTCAAACCCAACCTGTAACGACCCGAGAATCCGATTACCGGGAAGGCCTGATAACCCGAGACTCGCACCGCCACCCACGAGTCCGAAGACTCGGAAGGGTTAAAAGGATGGTGTGGAAACTATACAGGTATCACAAATAATTGCAGAAATTAACCAGTTATATAATTAAGCAGGAAATAAACAGCATTTTAATTAATACATGGTCCACAAGATAATAATAAAATAACAACAGTAGTCCACAACTAGTACAGAGACAAGAAAGAAAAGTACAGCTACACGGGGTATACCCCGGCTCTGACCTCTGACACTAACGTTGGGCACCTGAACCACACTGAGACTCAGACGCGCTCCCCTGAAGCCGCGCCTCCCCTGAAACACGGTGAAAACACGCAGGGAATGAGTCTCAGAACAAGACTCAGTAGAGATCACTCGAACCCTACCTCGCAAACGGAGAAACCGCTACGCTAGCAGTAAGCGAGTACCTCGGAAAGGGAAGCCCTGCCATCTACAAAACACTGGTCTCACGGCACGAAAATCGACACACGTGCCACGGTGAAACGACCGGAACATCACGGCCAACACGACAAAAACCCGAAGGTCGAAGTCGCAACGACTGACAGTCTGCCACTCCCGACTCGACAGGAGTACCTCCCACAAGAAGCACAGTCGGTTGCGTCCCCTGACAACTTACACCGCACCGCAGGTGAACTGCCTGACGTGGTAGCGCCTACCAGAGGCACGGACACCGTACAAGTAACCACAAAGCAAGTGACTAGCTGGGGTCACGCTTGTCGGCGTGTGTCCACTGCACCCAACCACGTGTGCACACACAGACCATGCGTCCTAGGTCTGGCCTCTAACTGGTTTTCCCCTGGAGCCGGACTCTGGCTACCGACGAGGGGCCCGACGGAAACCAGTCTAAAAACCGTCCTCAGGGTAGCCTCTCCACCACTCCCTGGTGGGTCCACTCGCGTGCAGACAAGCTACGACTAGTGGAGGGTCACTGAAGGAGTAGACTCTCAAGTCAACGAAAAATCACGTCCGCATCCGACGACGTACGGGGACCATCCCACGTACCAGCACCGTCGCACGGCGACCACGGTCAGAAAAGAAACGGGACTACGAACCACCCGGTGCAGCCCTGAGCCTGGCGGTCTACTCTAGACGCGCCACAGGCTCTGACGGTCTAAGGCTGGACCTTCACAGCCATCTGACGGCCCAACACAGGGGCGTCAGACCCTCAGTGCAAAAACGACTGTGACGCGCCTACCCTGGTGCGTCACAGACCCTGACGCACCCAGCCCGGTGCGTCACAAGGCACGAAGGAACAAACTATGACGCGTGCCACTCGATGCGTCACAGACTGTAACGGACCAACCCTGGTGCGTTACAGGGTGGGAATGCGTCCGCTCTGACGCACCCACACAGGGGCGTCACAAGGGTGTGACGCGCCAGGTCTGGTGCGTCACACACCTTGACCCCCAACGGTCAAAAACCAACGGTCATGCCAACGGTCAGATCGTCCCTGACGGTCCAACCCAGGCGCATCACAGCGCCGTGGCGGTCTATCGTGGGACCGTCACAGCCCACAGACCCCCAGCTGGCAAAAAACATGGCTGTAACGCACCCACCTGGGCGCGTCACATGGTGTGACGGTCACTGGAAGGACCGTCACACCGACCCGACGGCGAAACGGCGTGAAACGCCCAAAAATTCCAACCACGCCCCTGTGCCTCCATAACAGAGGGGGAAATCAAAGGGGAAGACCCCTGGGGACCCCTAGCATGCTTCTAAGCCATCAAGACGCGAAATCATGGCCTAAAATTATAGATCGGGCGAACTCTCCCAAAATCATGGTTTTACCCTCCCGGCATGGAATCGACCCCTCTCAGCCTCACACCGGGCTAGAAACCACGGAAATGAAACGCGGAGAGCTAGGGAACGTCACCCTACCTCAATTTCGCCCCGAGACGTGTCGGATCGCCCACGAATCACGATGAAAGCTTTTAGAAACCCCGCTCCTTCACGCTTCCCACGAGCACTGCACGCCCACGAGATCGCCTCGCCACCACCCACGTCGCCCCGCCGCCGTCTGCAGCCGGAGAGAGGTCCGCCGCGCCGAAATGGGAGAGAGAGGGGAAGAGGGGCGCTCACGATTGGGGGAGGAAGAAAGAGGAAGAAGAAGAAGAAGAGTGGGGGAGAGAGAGAAAAAGGTGATATTTATAGAAAATCCAAAAATTTCAGAAAATATCGAAAAATTAAAAATTACATTTTCGCGATCCTCGGAACGCACCGATCGCAACGGTACCACTCTCGCCTAGGTGAACGACATGTTTCACCCGCAACGAGGTTCCGAAAGAATTGCCGAAACACACACCGGAAATCGAAAAACACGCGCGAAAAAGTCGCGGACGCACTCCGGGCCTCCGGAACAACTCCGGATCGCGCCGACCCGAACACAAAAAATGTCCGAAACGAAATTTCAGACACAACGAAGCCGGACACTCCGAGAAACCAGATCCGGGACCCACGAAGAAGGATCCGAAAGATCCGGGATATTATAGCCATCTCCCCTTAAAGGAATTTCATCCTCGAAATTGAGAACAACCCAAGGGGAAAGAAGAGGAAGACTCACTTAAACAAGTAAGGGAACTGCTGACGCATCTCGTCCTCACGCTCCCAAGAAGCCTCACCACCAGAGTGCCGCTGCCACACCACCTTGACCAAGAGGATGACCTTGTTCCGCAGGCGCTGCTCTCGCCTATCCTCAACGCGGACGGGAAACTCTGGGAGAGAAAAATCTGGAGTCACCTCGGGCCAAACCGAATCCTCAAGCACATGAGAGTCATCGGGCATATACTTCCGCAACATCGAGACGTGAAACACGTCATGCACCGACGCCAACTCAGAGGGCAACTGCAACCGATAAGCTACCTCACCGATGCGCTCTACAATGGGAAACGGACCAACATAGCGGGGACTCAGCTTCCCACGCCGTCCAAAGGGCATCACCCCCTTCATCAGAGAAACTCTCAAGAACACACGATCGCCAACGGCGAAAGTGAGAGGTTGCCTCCTCTGGTCGGCATAGCTCTTCTGCCGACTCTGGACCGCCAACATGTTCTGACGAACCAAGTGCACGACATTCACACACTGCTGCACCAACTCCGGTCCCGTCAAAACACGCTCACCAACCTCGAACCAATCGAGTGGAGTCCGACACGGACGCCCATACGCCTCATAAGGAGCCATACCGATGCTCGAATGATAGCTGTTGTTGTAGGCAAACTCCACCAACGGTAGGTGGTGAATCCAACTCCCCTGCCACTCCAGGCAGCAGGATCTCAATATATCCTCCAAAGTCTGGATGGTCCTCTCTGACTGACTATGGTACGCTGAGCTAAATGCCAAATCCGTGCCAAGAGCTCGCTGGAAACTCCTCCAGAATCCAGAAGTGAAACGTGAATCCCGATCCGACACAATGGAAATGGGAATCCCATGCAACGGAACGATCCGCTCCACGTAAAGACGAGCCAACTTGGGCACACTCCAGCTGACTTTGACCGGTAACAACCGAGTCACCTTCGTCAACCTATCCACCAGCAACCAAATACTGTCCTGCCCACTCGGAGTCCTCGGTAATCCCACCACAAAATCCGTGGTCACGTGGTCCCATTTCCACGCGGGAACATCCAAGGGCTGGAGAGTACCTCCCAATCGCTGATGCTCCGCCTTCACCTGCTGACAGGTCAGGCACCTGTCCACGAATTCGGTAACATCTCTCTTCATGCCAGGCCACCAGAACTGCCTCCGCAAGTTCCGATACATCTTCGTCGCACCCGGGTGTACGGTGTACCTGCTCCCATGAGCCTCGCGCAACACCGCACGACGAACCTGCTCCTCGGCTGGGACGTACAGCCTGCCACGAAACCTCGCAGCACCGTCCTCGCCGAGCTCCACATCAGCCATAGCCAAAATCCGGGGCAACTCAGGGTCTGCATGCTGAGCCTCTGTCACCTGACGACGGATAGCAAGCGTGACAGTCAGACTAACAAGCACTGCCAACCCTGGCTCTCGGGGAATCTTGAGCCTGAATGATACTTCGGGCACTTGTTCCCAGAGCCTCCACTTCCTCAACATCAAGGCGCTGACCGCGACCTTCCGACTCAAGGCATCGGCGACGACATTCATCCTGCCCGGCTGATAAGACAGGGTGAAGTCATAATCCTTCATATAGTCCATCCAGCGTCTCTGCCTGAGGTTAAGGTCCCTCTGCGTGAACACATACCTCAAATTCTGATGGTCAGTGAACACCTCGAACTTCTCACCGTACAGATAATGCCTCCAGATCTTCAGCGCAAAGATCACAGCCGCCAACTCTAAGTCATGGGTAGGGTAGTTCTCCTCATGCGGCTTTAGCTGCCGAGGTGCATAAGCCACAACTCTACCATGCTGCATCAACACAGCACCCAATCCGACCCTAGAAGCATCTGTACACACCACAAAACCTCCCGATCCAGAAGACAAAACCAACACCGGAGCCGAGGTGAGCAATCTCTTCAGTTCCCTGAAACTCTGCTCACACTCATCAGACCAGACGAAATGCACATCCTTCCGCGTAAGTCTAGTCATCGGGGCCGCAATGCGTGAAAAATCCTGGATAAACCTCCGATAATAGCCCGCAAGCCCCAAGAAACTCTAGATCTCCGTCACAGACCTCGGCCTCGGCCACCACATTACTGCCTCGACCTTAGCGGGGTCCACGGAAATGCCATCACCAGAGATCACGTGCCCCAAAAAGTGCACCTCACGAAGCCAGAACTCGCACTTACTGAGCTTCGCATACAACTGGTGATCTCGCAACGTCTGCAGCACCACACCCAAATGGTACGCGTGCTCCTCGGCAGACCGCGAATAGACAAGGATGTCGTCCACGAATACGACCACGAACTGGTCCAAGTACGGACGAAACACCCTCTGCATCAAGTCCATGAAGGCTGCGGGGGCATTGGTGAGCCCAAACGGCATCACCAAGAACTCATAATGCCCATACCTCGTACTGAACGCAGTCTTCTCCACATCGGACTCGCGAATCCTCAGCTGATAGTAACTGGACCGCAAATCAATCCGCGAGAACACTCGAGCAGACTGAAACTGGTCGAACAAATCATCAATCCGCGGCAACGGATACTTGTTCTTAATGGTCACCTCATTCAGCTCCTGGTAGTCAATGCACAACCGCAAGCTACCGTCCTTCTTCTTCACGAACAACACTGGCGCACCCCAAGGGGAAAAGCTAGGACGAATGTACCCCTTGGCCACAACTCCTGCAACTGCGCCCTCAACTCCCTCAACTCAGCGGGGGTCATACGGTAGGGAGCCTTCGCCAAATGTCCCGTACCAGACACAACCTCGATAACGAAATCGATCTCCCGCTGGGGAGGCAATCCAGGTAAGTCCTCCGGAAAAACATCGAAAAACTCGCACACCACCGGAATGTCCTCGACATCCGGACACGGCTGGTCTACCAAGACCACAGAAGCGAGAAAACCCTGACAACCCGCATCAAGCAAACGACGAGCTCGAATCGCAGAGATAAGAAAGCGGGAAGAGGAAGACCTGATACCTTGGAAATAGAATGTGGGTCCACGAAGTCGCCGAAAGTAAACTCTCTTTGAGCCGCAATCCACCAACGCATGATGTGCCTCGAGCCAATCCATGCCCAAAATCACATCAAAGTCCTGAAGCGGCAACGCATAGAACCTAGCCGGCAACGCTGCAGGTGCCGGCGCTCCTGAACCACCCGACGCATGCTGAAAGGAACCATGCTGCTGGGTAGCCGACTGCTAGCTGCGAACCGACAAAGACTGCCCCTAGCTAATCGGTCATCGAGTCCTCTGCATATCCATCTCCAAAGAAGCCACTACGCGAGACACTGTCTCCAAATCGGTGGCAGCATTCGCGATCAAATGATGTCTCAATTCCTGCCTCAAGCCCTGTACGAACTATGCGGTCTTCACCCTCTCATGCTCCATGATATGAGGTGCATAACGACCCAGCTTAACAAATCGGGCCCTATACTGCAACACTGACATGTCGCCCTGGACCAGCTCCAAAAACTCACGCATCCGCTGCGTAGCAATATACTCTGGACAGTAGGCACGCTCGAAAGCACTGACAAAGTCACTCCACGCAATCTGCTCAAGGGGACGTGACTGAAAAGACGTCTTCCACTCGGAAGACCACCACGCTCGAGCCGTACCCTGCAACTGGTTGTAGGCCAACATCACACTGTCCTCCGCAGTACACCGCATGGAACTGAACCCCCGCTCCATCTCATGGAGCCAACTCCGAGCCAAATCAGGGTCTGGCTGACCGCCGTAGTAAGGTGGATGGAACTGCATGAAATCCCTCACTGCTCGGCCTAGCCCACCCCTGATCGACGAGCCCTCACCAGCCTCTCCGCCGAACTGCTGCGACATAAGCTGATACATGCCACGGAAGAAATCCTCGGCCCCCGGAAACCTCGCAGTATCCACTACCTCGGTGGCCGCTGGTGGCACTCTACTCTGCTCCTCCTGCTCCTGCTGAATCTCCTGAACCTCAGCCGACTGCCCCTGCTGAGAGCGAGTGCTCCGCCTCGACGCCATACTCGCTCCTGAAGCAAAAGACAGAAAACACAGAAACGGCAAGGTTAAGAAAACACACGATGCCCGATGTCAGCGTCAACTGTACATCATCGCTGTGGACTAGTGGACCACTACAATTACCTATGATTCCCGTATAATTCCACAACCGCGCTCTGATACCAGCTGTAACGACCCAAGAATCCGATTACCGGGAAGGCCCGATAACCCGAGACTCGCACCGCCACCCACGAGTCCGAAGACTCGGAAGGGTTAAAAGGATGGTGTAAAAACTATACAAGTATCACAAATAATTGCAGAAATTAACCAGTTATATAATTAAGCAGGAAATAAACAACATTTTAATTAACCAGTTATCTTCTGTCCACGACACGTTTAAAACACGCGTTTAGGCGTGAAGACGCTTCACAATTTTATAATTAATTATGAATGCGTCAAGTCAGAGAGACGCGTATTTAAGAAGGCGTCCACCCCCTCCGTCGCGTTTAATGTCATCCCCGAATTTTTTTTAAAAAGATAAAAAATTAGAAAAATAAGAAAAATTAGTCAGGTAAATCAAAGGTGAGAGCCACTTTGAGGTATCGTAGTGTTATATGAGATTTACTCAATATAATGTCAAAAATGGCGTGTCTACAGTTATATGATGAATCAAGTTGACTATCCTCATAATCATTATAACTATGATTAACCATGTTAAACTTTCTACCTTGATTTTCTCGGCCATTGACCTCCATCTATTAGCAAATTGTGTGAAGTCCTCATCGGGCTTTGAGAAAGAACTCCAAAATTAAGACTCTAGATCGATCACTACCGAAAGAGATGTGTTCTGGGCAGTCTGCCTGAAATACTGAGAACGTTGTCTATCGCACGACTGTGACTTGACATGAACGCGGTCGCTAGATAGACCGTGACTTTAGATGAACGCAGTCTATCGCACGATCGCGACTTGGGATAACGCGGCCGCGTGATAGACCACATTCATGCTGAGCCGACCAGAACGTGGCTTTCATGAAATTTGGACTTCCAAGGCTTAACGGGGTGAAAAATGGATTGAATAGTCTCACAATAGACCAAAGAATCAATCAAAACAATGACCAATTTGAGGCGTTAGCAATAAGAATAAGACAATGGGCTCAACTTATGGGCCAAAAACGGGTGTCTACAATTATCATAGAGCAAGAGCCAAGTCCACCACCTAATCCATTTGCTGAAAACCCTAGTGATCAACCATAGTGAGCATCTAATTATCTGATCATTCTATTAGAACTCCTTGTCGGCTGATTGCGAATGTCATTGTTAAGATGGACAAATGTCATGTCCCTGCCAATTCTCTTATCTTTGCCATAGAATTATCTCAAGAGTTGAGCCTTAGCTCCGTAATCTTAAGCTATCAATTCTTTGCCACCGTCCATGTAATGACTTGATAATCCGATTACCGGGAAGGCCCGATAACCCGAGACTCGCACCGCCACCCACGAGTCCGAAGACTCAGAAGGGTTAAAAGGATGGTGTGGAGCTTACACAAGTATCACAAATAATTGCAGAGATTAAACAGTTTATATAATTAAGCGGGAAAATAAATTAACAGTTTACATGATACATGGTCCATAAGATATAACCAAATAAACAACAATAGTCCACAACTAGTACAGAGACAAGAAAGAAAAGTACAGCTACACGGGGCATACCCCGGCTCTGACCTCTGGCACTAACGCTAGGCACCTGAACCACGCTGAGCCTCAGACGCGCTCCCCTGAAGCCGCGCCTCCCCTGAAACACGGTGAAAATACGCAGGGAATGAGTCTCAGAACAAGACTCAGTAGGGATCACTCGAACCCTACCTCGCAAACGGAGAAACCGCTACGCTAGCAGTAAGAGAGTACCTCGGAAAGGGAAGCCCTGCCATCTACAAAACACCGGTCTCACGGCACGAAAACCGACACACGTGTCACGGTGAAACAACCGGAACACCACGGCCAACACGACAAAAACCCGAAGGTCGAAGTCGCAACGACTGACAGTCTGCCACTCCCGACTCGACAGAAGTACCTCCCACAAGAAGCACAGTCGGTTGCGTCCCCTAACGACTTACACCGCACCGCAGGTGAACTGCCTGACGTGGTAGCGCCTACCAGAGGCACGGACACCGTACAAGTAACCACAAAGCAAGTGAGTGGCTGGGTCACGCTCGTCAGCGTGTGTCCACTGCCCCCAACCACGTGTGCACACACAGACCATGCGTCCTAGGTCTGGCCTCTAACTAGTTTTCCCCTGAAGCTGGACTCTGGCTACCGACGAGGGGCCCGACGGAAACTAGTCTAAAAACGGTCCTCAGGGTAGCCTCTCCACCACTCCCTGGTGAGTCCACTCGCGTGCAGGCAGGCTACGACTAGTGGAGGGTCACTGAAGAAGTAGACTCTCAAATCAACGAAAAACCACGTCCGCATCCGACGACGTACGGGGACCATCCCACGTACCAGCACCATCGCACGGCGACCACGGTCGGAAAAGAAACGGGACTGCGAACCACCCGGTGCAGCCCTGAGTCTGGCGGTCTACTCTAGACGCGCCACAGGCTCTGACGGTCTAAGGCTGGACCGTCACAGCCATCTGACGGCCCAACACAGGGGCGTCAGACCCTCAGTGCAAAAACGACTGTGACGCGCCTACCCTGGTGCGTCACAGACCCTGACGCACCCAGCCCGGTGCGTCACAAGGCACGAAGGAACAGACTGTGACGCGTGCCACTCGGTGCGTCACAGACTGTAACGGACCAACCCTGGTGCGTTACAGGGTGGGAATGCGTCCGCTCTGACGCACCCACACAGGGGCGTCACAAGGGTGTGACGCGCCAGGTCTGGTGCGTCACACGCCTTGACCCCCAACGATCAAAAACCAACGGTCATGCCAACGGTCATATCGTCCCTGACGGTCCAACCCAGGCGCGTCACAGCGCCGTGGCGGTCTATCATGGGACCGTCACAGCCCACAGACCCCCAGCTGGCAAAAAACATGGCTGTAACGCACCCACCTGGGCGCGTCGCATTGTGTAACGGTCACTGGAAGGACCGTCACACCGACCCGACGGCGAAACGGCGTGAAACGCCCAAAAATTCCAACCACGCCCCTATGCCTCCATAGGAGAGGGGGAAATCAAAGGGGAAGACTCTTGGGGACCCCTAGCATGCTTCTAAGCCATCAAGACGCGAAATAATGGCCTAAAATCATAGATCAGGCGAACTCTCCCAAAATCATGGTTTTACCCTCCCGGCATGGAATCGACCCCTCTCAGCCTCACACCGGGCTAGAAACCACGGAAATGAAACGCGGAGAGCTAGGGAACGTCACCCTACCTCAATTTCGCCCCGAGACGCGCCGGATCGCCCACGAATCACGATGAAAGCTTTTAGAAACCCCGCGCCTTCACGCTTCCCACGAGCACCGCACGCCCACGAGATCGCCTCGCCGCCACCCACGTCGCCGCGCCGTCGCCCCACCGCCGTCTGCAGCCGGACAGAGGCCCGCAGCGCCGAAATGGGAGAGAGAAGGGAAGAGGGGCGCTCATGGTTGGGGGAGGAAGAAAGAGGAAGAAGAAGAAGAAGGGTGGGGGAGAGAGAAAAAGGTGATATTTATAGAAAATCCAAAAATTCTGAAAAATACCAAAAAATTAAAAATTACATTTTCGCGATTCTCGGAACGCACCGATCGCAACGGTACCACTCTCGCCTAGGTGAACGACCTGGTTCACCCGCAACGAGGTTCCGAAGGAATTGCCGAAACACACACTGGAAATCAAAAAACACGCGCGGAAAAACAACGGACGCACTCCGGGCCTCCGAAACAACTCCGGATCGCGCCGACCCGAACACAAAAGATGTTCGAAATAAAATTTCGGACACAACGGAGCCGGACACTCCGAGAAACCAGATCCAGGACCCACGAAGAAGGATCCGAAAGGTCCGAGATATTACATAACCACTCCCGCGTGGTCCTCCGGTGCTTGCGGCCGCCCTGCGAGTCCAATCGGGTCACGCCGCCACTGCCAGCGGCCCCTGCTCCACCCGCAAGACCCTCCGCGCGCACCCGGTCATCCTGGTCCAGGCCGGACACCACCAGCCTATGTTCCCCTGGCCACCCCGCCGCCTCCCTGCTCAGACAGGGTCCATCAGCGTCTTCTTCTCTGGCTCCTGTCGTCCAATCGCCTAGGCTTGCGGTCGGCCGCACCCGCCATCGCCCTACCAGCTCGAGTGCCCTGCAGTCAGCCCCTCCCAGCACCCACCGCGAGCCAATGTCTTGCCAGCCGTGGCAGTCCGCCACCAGCCACTGCCGGCAGCTACGGGGCCACTTTTCACCCCCAACCCACCTTCCTCTCGGCTCAGTTCGACGTCAGCACTGCGAGGGTGTTTCATGTACTGCGTGGACTTGGTTTGCATGCCTCGCTTTCCAGAGAGTTGGATAGTGGTTGAAAGCTCGCTCATTACTTGCTTATCTCATATTTGATTAAATTTGCCGCCATTTGAGGGTGTCAGGACATCCTAGCTCACTTTATTATTTCACTGTCGGATTGTGTAATTGTGAGTGTTCCTCCTGAGAGCACCTATTTTTGAGTTCTTGCGTGTGAGATTGATACCCTAGACTATGGTAGTTCTACCCGCCATTCGGTCAAACGTTTCTTGCTGCGAGGGAGGGCTGCCTTGAGCGTAGTTACTGTTAGCGTCACGTACTTTCACTCTCGGAGTTCGTGTGCTCGACGATTTATTTGCCGATATATTGTAGCATATTGTTGATCTGGTTTAGTTTCCTAGTCGGACTCGTTTAGGTTAGTCGTCTTGCATCATAGATGGTACAACACTTGGTATAAAATTAAAAGATAAGGTGAATGTAAAAGTATAGGAAGGGCATGTAACCTAAAAGTCCCTCTATACAGGAGCACACCTAGATGGTATCACTCACTGCTCTCCAAAAAAAAACAAAAAGGGAAGAAGCAAATACTCCAAATTACAATTGATTTTAGCCCATTCCCAAAACCCTAGTACAAAATGAAAGCTCAGATCATTTGCAATGGGCTTACATAATAAGGTTTTGATTTTGCAAGTCTGTGCAAGTAGGCCTGGTTCTTAGTTTCAGTCTCAGGTTATTGGTCATTCAGAATGCAACTCATATCTGGCTAAATTTGATTGGTTAAAGGTTTAATGGACTATATATCAGTAAGCTGCTGTAGTAATTGGGCTTCCTTTTCATCAGGCTTGTTGGACTTAACATCTTGTGGAGACAGTCTTTGATCCCCAAACAAAATGTGTTGTTCCTTTGCATGGAACAAGGGGATGTGTGTAGAATAAGAGAGATGGCCAATTAGAGGTTGTCAACAGCATAACAACCCAAGACATGCTGGTGAATAAAGTCACAGTGAAGGCTGAGTGGTTGACATCAAGGGGATCCACGGTGACTGGAGTGACAAAACGGTCCCTTGGTGCTGATTGATTGCTGTGATAACCAGAACCCAACAAAGATCGGATGATCAGCATTGTTTGTTGATTGCCCATGGTCTCCCATGGAAGAGGAACAGTAATAGGCACTATCAGGCCATTCAAAGGATGCCTAACATGGTGTAGATCACTGTCCAGTTGCCCTTCATGGCCAGATGTTGAGAACTTCCAACTAGGCATTTACCCTATTTTCAATGGAGACGGCGGATGCGAAGGCAATGACTAAGAGGAGATCAATGCTGACTTGCAGTAGAAGAAAGGATTCACAAAATACAAAGGAAGAAAAAACAGAAGAAAGAGGAGAATTAAGGAGGAGAAGAATTAACTTAATAGAATGGTCCCATACCCAAGGAGAGAAAGGGATTACTGATTACTCCATGCCAAAGAATAAACAGCTTCACATTGTGTAGAAATTATTTGCTAAGAATAAATGGTTTCACATTGTGTAGAAATTATTTGCTTTATTTTGCAAGTTTCTCTGATCACTTTGGTACACAACTGTTCCAAACATAGAATGTAACTACTGCTGATCAAAACCAACATATACTTTAACCAAACCTTAACCTATGTGCCAAGCAAACTGTAACAACAGCAATCAGTTTATCCCTTAACAATTTTGTGAATGCTCCTATGCCCTGTCAACAGTGAGGTTTGGAGGGTTTTCAGTCAGATCACTTTCGTCTTTTTCAATTTCAGCACTGTTAACCAGATGTGACAGTGCTTGAAAAGCATTAAATCAACTCACGGCAATCAACCAAGAGCCCAAATTCTTTGCCTTCTTCCTCATGCTGTTTGCTGGAGCATTTGTGTTTACACGCGGAATTTTTCGGACATCCGATTTCGTTGGATGAATACGTCGTATATTTTGACATATTTGTTAATTCCGCGCTTTTGGGATTTATCAGACAATTTAAGGTTCGTGTACTGGACTTTTCCCCACCGACCGAAGTCGGTGTTAATTTACATCGGTACAAGTCCGAACACCTTTGATTAACTGTCGAAGAACGTCTTTTGCCTCTATACGTTGTGACATAAATGATCTTGACGATCGCCCATTACGGATACATACTCTTGCAAAGAAATTTGAAGACTTCATTTCTTGAACATAGATAATTGGGATTACAATCGATTCTTCAAGATCTTTACATATGATCCCGATTGTATAATCGGGTCTTCAAGGTAACATCCGGTCGCAACCAGAGCCTTTGAATTTACTTCAGTCAACATTTAGATCTTGGAACTTGCTTTCATCCTGATCGGGTTATTAAATTTCCTCTTGTCCCCTGATCAGACGGTTGGACTTGAATTTCGTCAGGATCGGACCATTGGATCGCCAAGATGATCACTGCCGGTCCGTCGGAGTTGCTTCATGGCCATAATCACTCTTTTGATTGTAATTAGACTCTTAAGTTGTCTTGGTGTCTATAAAGGACATTCCCGCCTGAGGCGGGGTATATTTGTGCTTTTTCTCCATCGGAGTACTTCTGTGGCTTTCCCAAACTTTGGGATATTCTCGCAATTTTATCTTCTTCCTGGGCATTCTTGTCATTCTGACTTTTCGGCATATATTTGATCTTTCCTGACTTCTCGGAGATAGCCCCGTCACTTCTTGACTTCTTGGGCATATCTGCCATTTTGACTTCTCGGAAATAACCCCATCACTTCTTGACTTCTTGGGTATTCCGAGTCTCGATTTCTGAACTTCTCAGGGCTCCATGAAAAGATATATGGATTTGGATGGTTAGCCATAAGCCGAACCCAGGAGAGCGCACACCGCTTCAAGGAAGGGGCGTGGTCTCGCTCCACCGAGTCGTGCAAACAGCGCCAACCGGAACAAGAGCATTCTTTGGTGATTTTGAGACAAACCGTGAACTTTGTGTAGTTTCAATGACTTTCATGCAGCTTTCCCACAAGTGTGGTATTTTCGTAATTTTCTGATATCTCATGGTCTTTTTGCAATTTCCCACCATTGAGGGTATTTTTGTAAATTTCCCGTCATCGGGGCATTTCTGTAATTTTCCCGTTGTCGGGGGGTATTTCTGTAATTTTCCCACCGGGGGTGTTTCTGTAATTTTCTGCCCACCGGGGGTGTTTCTGTAATTTTCTACCCACCGAGGGTATTTCTGCAATTTTCTGCCCACCGGAGGTATTTCTGTAATTTTTCCACCACCGGGGGTGTTTCCGTAATTTTCTGCCCACCGAGGGTATTTCTGTAATTTTCTGCCCATCGAGCCTTGAACATTTGTAAGACTTGCAATTTACCATCTTCAATCTACCTGTGGATGATTTCAAATGCTTTGGATGGTTTCAATTGCAATAAGCATAAGGCCATTTCACTGGTTTCAAATGCAATAAGGCAAGCCCATTCTTAGCCCATTATGACTAGCCCACTTGTGCATGGAACAAGCCCATAGCCATTTCAATGATTTCAAATGCAATAATGCAAGAATTTCTGTACAGCTTCAGCGTTGCATAATTTCCCTTGGTATTTATGCAAAGCATTTCTGAAATGTTTCATTGTATCATTTCTGTAACATCATTTCTGCATTTCTGAAATGCATTTCTGTTTGCATAAACATGTCATTTGGCATTTCTGCACAGCATTGCATATGGTTGCATTTCTGCATTTGACATTTCTGTACAGCATTTCCACTTGTTGCATTTCTATACATTTCTGTTGCACAAGCATCCTTTTCTCTGATTTTCTCATGGAAATCTGCAGCACATATAGAGCTCCATATAGAGCACAAGTACTTGCACGTCTGATTGTCATATGGAAACCTGTGATATAAACATTTATCTGATAGAGCATACTCCATATAGAGCACAGGCATTTGTCCGATTGCATGAGTATTTGCATCTGGTTGCATTTCTGCATTTCTATATTTGCAACTCTATGCATTTCTGTAATGTTTCATTATATTTCAGATGCATTTCTGTAACATCATTTCTGCAATGTTTCATGGCATTTGGTATTTCTGCAAAGTTTCTTTGCACAATTCCTGTCCATTTGCAAACCCATTTGAGCCCATTTGATCTGTTTGTAAGCCCAGATTTCCATCTATAAGCCCATTTGATTTCTATGCAGAAGCCCATGGCCCATTCGATCTCTATGCAGAAGCCCATTTGATTTAAATAGAATTAACCCCTTCATGACTTGCAAGAGGTAAGAGATCTCTTAGGCACACCAATCTCAAGGAAGGTGACCGGAACACCCAAGGGAGGGCTTTTTTATGGTGACCATATCCCAAATAAGCCAACACTTCTCCTGTTCGCAGGACTGCTGCTTGGGGAGCAGGCAAGGCAAGGCTGCCAGCCTGTTGCCTTAGCAGAACTGGTGCTTGGGCCTTCAAGACAAAAAAAATTCCTTTATGTGCTGTGTGGCTGCTGCTTTTCTTGGCCTTTTCTCCCGCACTTGCTGCTGCCTCCCTCTTTTTTTTGCACTTTCTGTCCCCTCCATTTTATAGTGGTTGGAGGTGGGCCGGAGGACCCCCTTTTTCTTCTCCTCCGGTGGAATCCCAAGGGGCAAGCCCCTTCATCTTCTCCTCCTCCCAGTCTCTTCCTCTTCCTCTTTAGTTTTTTTTTTTTTCTAACAGTCGCATGGGCCATGGGCGGAGGCAAGCCTCCTCCGGCCTGCTACATGGGCGGAGGGCCTCCCCTCCGGCCTGGCAGGACCGGAGGCCCCCTCCTCCGGCCTGGCAGGTCCGGAGGGGGCTCTCCTCCGGCCTGCTAGCAGGCGGAGGGCCCCTCCGGCCTGTGTACAGGGCGGAGGTCCTCCCTCCAGCCTGCCCAGGGCGGAGGAGAGCTCCTCCGGCCTGTTGGCAGGGCGGAGGGCCCCTCCGGCCTGTGTACAGGGCGGAGGGCCTCCCTCCGGCCTGCGCACAGGTCCGGAAGGGGGTTCTTTGGCTTTTCTCCTATAAAAAGGGCTCCGTACATATTAGAAAATTGTATCTTTCAGCAGTGGAGCTTTTTTTTTTCTTCTTCACTTTGGCTTGTAGGAGAATCTCTGCCTTGGGTTTTCTTGAACATGTGGGTGATAACACACCCCACAACCTCCACATATGTATTTTCTAACATCTTAATCAGAAGGATTCATTTTTTTCTTCTCCAGAAGTATTTCCACATATATGTTTCCCCTACACTTAAACATATGCTTATTTTCCTTTCAGAATTTTTAAAAAATCTGAAATATATAAAAATATTTTACGGGGTCAACAAATGCCCCCCACGGGATGTCTGTCAGAGCGAAGACGATGGCAGACGACCCGTGCATTTAACAATTTTTTACCCTTTAGTCTTTAACGACCAGACGTAGAATTTAGTCCCAATTCCCCCTTAGATGGACATCCTCCGGCGTATGCTGACATCCTGGAAGTGAGACGGAAAAAGGATTATGTGCTGCCACAATACATCAGTTTTGTGCAGTGCTGCCATCACTTCTGCGCAAATTTTAGCATTTGAGTTCGAACCGACGTTTTGCACTATCACATACTTTACGCCGGGCCATCTGACTTCTTCCTTCAGCTTGGTTGAATTGGATACTTCTCGACTCAGTAAACTCTAGGAGGAAACTTAGGAGAGGGCACACCGCTTCATAGAAGTGGCATGGACCCGCTCCACCAAGTCGACCTGAGACTGAGTTTCATTGAAGAGTCGCAAAATGCGCCAACAGAAGTAGCAGGGTTTCTTCTATTTTCTTTCTGTCATTTCTTTGCGGGACGGCTTTGATTTAGCAGCTTTTCGATTGCCTGTCTGCAGTTTCTCCGTTTCACACAGCTTCTTTGGGCATCGATCTCTTCCATTTGCATAATGGTTTCAATGCAGCCTTGGATTTCCTTAGATTTCCTTGGCATTCCCCGGTAGGGTGAGACACCCTAGCATGATGGTCACACTAGAGAGGTTGTTTGACTCGGTCGTATAAGGACCAGAGTTTGAGATGTTGATACTGCTTCGGGCTTCTTGTCTACTTGTTCCTTGATTTGTCTGGACTTAACTTGGGGGATTCCTCCTTGGTCTCGCCCTTCTTGGCTTCGCCTGGAGTTGGACTTGGATTGTGCCCGCTCAATGTCACCTTTTGGAGCTTGTCCAGAGCTTGGTTTGGAGTTCTTTGGTTGAGTCCTGCCTTTTCTGACTTTACCCGAAGCCCGACCTTGCATGCTTCTTTTGAGTCAGAGGACTCATTGGGTAAGCATTTTTTTTTAAAATCAAGGGGGGTAACAGATTGTGCAGCCGGTCGAGTGCACCCCCCCTCCAGTAGAGGGAAGAAAAGCCACTCCCCCAGGCGCTCAATCTGTCACCGGAAAATTGAGTAAGCATTTACTGTTGCTTGAGTTATATCTTTCAGGTCAACATTGCCTATGTGATCTGAACTTTCTTGTATACATATGTCTTTCTTTGCAGGTTCTATTGAAGGGATCCTTCTAGAATTATCATGTCAGGGTACGGAAATCAATATTCCAATCTTTAATTTCCATATCAGCTTTGTTGGTAAAACTTGAGATTTCTTGTATACTGATGATTTTCCCTTTTTGCTTTGCAGGTTCCTTCCGAGCTATCACATCAGGTCCATGTATTGAGAGAATTTTAGAACTTCCACAGCTTCAAATTTGAGTGACCTAATACTGCCACAGATGCAGTCTTTTGATTTGCAACCTTTGTTTCATCAGGAGTGTCTTCCTTCCATTGGAGTTATGCATGGCGACCTTGCAAAGCAAAGCTGGAACAAGATGTACTCAGGAGGCGTTAAGCTTCGCACTTGATGCACATTCTGTCGTTTAGTTGCAGCTATCCCGAGGGCTTGTCCCGGGACTCCTGTTGTGCATTCTTTCATTTATTTACAGCCATCCTGAGGACTTGTCTCAGGCACTTGACACGATTTCACAAATGCAATAAAATTTGCTTCCTTCATTGGATTTGCAGTCTTTCTCTTTTTTTTTCTTCTTTTCTTTCTCTCTTTTCTTTCTCTTCTTTTTTTTCTTCTTTCTTCTTCTTTTTTTTTTTTGATCTCGCCCCTTTTTTTTCTTAGAATTTGGGGCTGACCAAACGAAGTTTAGAAAGTCAAAGCTTGGGATTTGGGGCTAACCAAAC
The DNA here is from genome assembly GCA_022559845.1 of Amorphophallus konjac. NCBI lineage: Eukaryota > Viridiplantae > Streptophyta > Magnoliopsida > Alismatales > Araceae > Amorphophallus > Amorphophallus konjac. The sequence goes on along the minus strand of CM040119.1, from coordinate 353,596,362 downwards.
AAAGTTTAGAAAGCCAGAACTTGGGATTCGGGGCTGACCAAACGAAGTTTTAGCCCAAACGAAGTTTAGAAAGTCAGAACTTAGGATTTGGGACTAACCAAACGAAGTTTAGAAAGCCAGAACTTAGGATTCGGGGCTGACCAAACGAAGTTTAGAAAGTCAAAACTTAGGATTTGGGGCTGACCAAACGAAGTTTAGAAAGCCAAAACTTGGGATTTGAGACTGACCAACGGTGTTGGGAAGCCGATAAACTTGGGGCTGGCCAACGGTGTTGGAAAGTCGAAACTTGGAATTTTGGATTTAGGGGGCTGACCAATGAAATTGGAAAGCCGAAACTTGGATTTTTAGATTTAGGGTGGCTGACCAATGAAATTGGAAAGCCGAAACTTGGATTTGGGATTTAGGGTGGCTGACCAATGAGATTGGAAAGCCGAAACTTGGAATTTTGGGATTTAGAGGGCTTACCAATGAAATTGGAAAGCCGAAACTTGGGATTTTTGATTTTGGGTGGCTGACCAATGGAATTGGAAAGCCGAAATTTAGAATTTTGGGATTTAGGGTGGCTGACCAATGAGATTGGAAAGCCGAAACTTGGAATTTTGGGATTTAGAGGGCTGACCAATGAAATTGGAAAGCCGAAACTTGGATTTTTAGATTTAGGGTGGCTGACCAATGAAATTGGAAAGCCGAAACTTGGATTTGGGATTTAGGGTGGCTGACCAATGAGATTGGAAAGCCGAAACTTAGAATTTTTGGATTTAGGGGGCTGACCAATGAAATTGGAAAGCCGAAACTTGAAATTTTGGATTTAGGGTGGCTGACCAATGAGATTAGAAAGCCGAAATTTGGAATTTTGGATTTTGGGGCCGACCAACTATGTTGGCAAGCCGGAACTTGAAATTTTGAGATTTGGCACGATGGGACATGAACAAGAACTGTTCAAAGCAACCATGACTTTTGGGTTTTCTTTGGGAAGGTAACTCCCCTACCCTTCCTTACTCCCCTACGGAGGAGGGCAAGTCTGGTGTAGATTGTTGCTTGAACTCATGCTCGGGAGCATAGTACAACTTCAGGTGTTTTCCATTCAATGGTGGAAAGGGGTTCTCCCCTTTATGGTCGACGACCTTGTAAGCGCCTCCTTCATAGACTTTGGAGACGATATATGGTCCTCGCCAATTTGGTTGTAATTTGCCACTGGACCTTCCGGCCATGACTTCTCTTTCTTTAATCATGACGAGATCACCCTTTTTGAATGCTCTTTGTCTCACAAGCTTATCATAGGCTCGAATCATTCGGGCTTGATAAAGTTGCAGATGTTTATAAGCTTCCAACCTTTTGCCTTCTAGATCAGAGAGCTCTTCAAGTCTTCTCTGTATTTCGTCTTGTTCGTGGGCTTGGAGGCCAGCATGCAAAGCTACCCTATAGGAGGACATTTCAATCTCAACTGAGATTACGGCTTCCGCCCCATACACAAGAGAGAAGGGCGATCACCCAGTGGGAGTCTTGTACACAGTTCGGTATGCCCAGAGAGCTTCATGAATTTTCTCTCCCCAGTCTTTTTTGCGGCTGCCTACTATTTTGGCTAAGAGCTTACAGAGGGTCTTGTTGAAAGGCTTCAGCCATTCCATTGGCTTGGAGATTGTAGACCGTTGACGTTCTCCAGTTGATATGAAACTTTGCTGCCAACTAGTAAATGGTCATGTTTTTGAATGGAGTGTCATTATATGACATGATTCGACAGGGGGTGCCGAATCGATATATAACATGGTGCTTAACACATTGGGCGACTGCCTCTCTTGTGACCTCCCGTAGAGGGATAGTTTCGGTCCACCTGGAGAAGTAATTTGTAGCGGCTAGGATGAATTTGTAGTCTTTTGTGGATGGTGGGAAGGGCCTCACGATATTCATTCCTCATTCTATAAAGGGCCATGTAAGAGCCATGGTGTGCAACGAGCTTGGAAGTCTTCTTGGCATTGATGACATATGCGGGCGTATTGAGTACAATCCGCATACATGGTGGGTCAATAGAAACCCTTATATGTTGTTCTTCATTTTGTCCTCGACTTGATGGGCACTGCAGAGCTCTGGGTGAACCTCGTGCATGACTATCTTGACTTTCTTTGGAGAGAGGCAACGTAAGAGGACATGCTTGTCCTTTTAATGCACCAGCCGATATAATTGATTTCCTATCAATTGATATGATGTTGCCCTTCGCAGCGGTTGAACCCTTTGAGCCCGATCTGAAGGGAGGTAACCATTCTTTGTTTTGATAATCGGCTCACGCCAATCTTATTCCTCTTTCTCGGTAGGACCATCTTCTTCAATTGTGTTGACCTCGAAGGTGATAGGGTCGGCTTCTTCATCATTTGAAGATTTGAGGATGTGAATAAACACCCAAAAACTTGAGAATTTTTGGAATTGATGGTCCAAAGATGGCTTGTAGGTCAAAACCAAAAGTTTGGGAGTTTGGTGGAATTGACGGTCTAAAGAGGACTTGCGGGTCAAAACCAAAAAATTGTGACTTTAAGTAGGGTTGATGGCCCAAACGGACATGGATGTCAACACTATCATAGAAATTTAGTATTAAGATATGCTTGCCCCGAATGGGGATAAAAAGAGGCGCCGATTGTGACGACTCATGGTGATGAATAACAATAGTTCACTTTTTTTTCCTTCCTTCATTTTTTCTTCTTTTTCCTCTTTTTTCATTTTTTTTTCTTTACTCTTCTTTTCCTTTTTCTTTCTCCTCTTTTTTTTTCTTCCCTTTTTTTTCTCATTTTTCTTGGTCTCTTTTTTTTATCTCTCTTTTTTTCTCTTATACCGACCTCCGTGGCGTAGAAGTCAAGTATTAGGAGTTAAGGTGGGGTTAAAGACTAGAATTGGGGTTGACTAACCTTGTGGTTTGGAAGCCAAAGATTGGAATTGGGGTTTAGAATTTACTATGGGCGACCTTGGTGGTTTGAGGGCCAATGGAATTTGGGACTTGAGTTTAGATTTTGGTTGACCTTTGGGCTTTGAAAACTTGGCTGACCTGTGCGGTTTGAGGAATGAGAAATGGAATTGGAGTTGGCTAACCTTTGTGACTTGGAAGCTGAGGATTGCACTGACGGTTTGGCTGACTTTTGTGATTTGGAAGCCAAAAGTTGGAACTTGGGTGAGTTTTTCTGGGACTTGTGATTTGATGGTTCTGATAATTGTGTTCGCCACAGTGGGACAAAACCATTGGACAAAGGATGTTCGAGATGGTAGTGCATAATGACGATGTGTTCCTCCTTTCTTCTTCCTCTTTTTTTTTATTACCAGCTTCACCGCCCTCTCGGGTTTTCGCTGAAGCTGGCCCCCTTTAACTTTTTCCAGTGCGTCCTTTCGAATTTTCACACTGAGGGGTTACCCATTTTTGTCTGAAGCACCCTTTCGGGTTTTCCACTCCAGCCGGATTTTATGACCTTTTTACCCTTAGGCAACCAACAAGTTGGATGCCTAAGTCCGTCGGGGCACCTCAATTTTAAGTCCCATTTTTTCTCTTTTTTTTTTCTGACGTTGTTGCTTGACGTTGTCGCTGGGACAAAGTATCTGGATTTCCATTGACCCTCCATTATAAAGAAGATGTGGGGCCACTGACTTGGCCTTTTAGCTTGAGAGGTCTTGACGATGAATTTTTTGGGTTTTGGAATGGTACCTGACCCAGAAGGGGTTTGGGCACCATGACTTTGGGTTTCTCTCTTTTTTTTTTGCTGACTCGAAAGGTCTGGGCAACAAAAAATTAGTTTTATTTTTTGGTTGCTAAGCCGGAGGGGGTTTTGAACCAATGATTTGGGTTTTGTGTCTTTTTTTGTGGTTTTCCAAGGAAGGCTTGGGTAACCAAAGAGTTGGTTTTAATGGTGGCTGACCCGAAGGGGTTTGAACCAAGGATTTGAGTTTCGTTGCATTTGTGTCCCTTGATAGGACAGGATTTTCAAGTGGAGGATAACCACGATGCTGGTTCATGATGATTGCAGAAAATTTTTTTTTCTATTTTTTTTCACCTTACCAACTCCAGCGCCCTTTCGGGTTTTCACCAAAGCTGGCCCCCTTTAACTTTTTCCAGCGCGCCCTTTCGGGTTTTCACGCTGAGGGGTTACCCAATTTTGCCTGAGACGCCCTTTCGGGTTTTCACCTCAGCCGGGTTTCTTTGGCCTTTTTACCCTCAACCATCCCTGTGATGGGAATGGCCAAGTCCGCCGGGGCACCTCTATTTTAAGCCCCCCTTTTTTTGTTTTTCTTTTTTTTTGAATTCTAGATGTAAGCTCTGTCGAGGTGATGATCCGAGTGAGGTGGATCATATAACATATGCAGCTTCAACTTCACATGCTTTTCATTGAGTGAAAGGAAGGGCTACTCTCTCTCTTTTGCAACTCTTCGCAGATGAACTTTATTTTCTGGAGATTTCCATGGCAACTGCCTATTCAACTTTGCTTCTTTACGTTTCTCTTTAGATGCTTCTTTCTTGTTTTTCTCCTCCTCAGCTTGTGTTTCATTTCAAGAGGACTGATTGTTTGACAACCGAGTTGGGTGGAATTCGTCCCTCTCGAGATGAAATTCTTGCTTTGAGCTTCTGCCTTGGAGGGCCTGGGCCAGGAGTGCTCCTCTCTTTCTTTCTCTCTTTCTCTTTCCTTCTTTTTTTTCCTCTTTCTTCTTTCGGGGTAAAATTTGGTAGGGAATTTTACAACTTCCCTGTGGACAGTGGGGAGAGAGGTTGACGCCGAAATTAGTTTGGTGGCACAAGCACAAGTTTAGACCTGAAGCTAGCTTTGTGTTACTAGAAAATGAGCTTGATTGCCAAGGGTGGCTTAGAACCCGAAGTGGAACAATACCCAAAATTGGCGGATCAAGGAATAAGTTGGTGTTTAACACTGATTTGGCACCAAAGCATGGGTTGGATCCTATGCATAGATGGCTTGATGTCAGGCAGACATGTTTGAAGCCTTAAGAGGTTCGAACACTGACGATTTTGGGACAGACTCCACTAACAGAGTGTTGAAATTTGGAAAGAGAAAAGACATAGGTCCCCCTTGAATCTGTCTTCTTGGCTGCGTCAGTGATTTTACTTCATCTTTTTTCTTTTTTTCTTTTTTTTTTCAGGCTTCTATTTTGTCTTCACTTAGAGCTTTGCTTGAAGCCTTCTTCCTGGACTGGCCTTTCTGGCTTTGCCTAGGCTTGACTTGGAGCCTTCTGCTTTGGACTTCTGATCGGGCTGTTGCTTGCCGGAGTTATCTTGCTTGAGGTTTCGCCTGAGATTTTGCTCGAAGCATCATTTTGTGCTTTGCCCCTACCTCTTCTTGGAGTTTTCTTTGCCAGATATGCCCTCTTGAATTTCTAAGGTGGCAGCCTGATGCTTCACCAATTTTCTCTTCCTTCTTCTCTATTCTTATTTATTCTTCTTTCTTTTCTGTCTCATGTTCTTGAGGGAGAGGAACATCTATTTTGGGGCTGATTGGAACATGCCCCCAGGGTAAACATGCCCCAGGGTTGAAATTCCTGCCTCAAGTTGTTGCCTTAGAAGGCTTAGATTGTTCGAAGCCTCCTCCTTGGTGACCCATATTTATTTGATAAGAAGTTGGTTCACGGAATAGCCCCCTCGCCTGGCCTTAAAGGCTTTGATTTTTTGTGTGTGAGGCTTGGATGCCAACTTCTTTCATTTTCGCCTCTCACTTGATGTAGACGGCAATATGATTGCCCCCTTGCCCAGGCTTAGAGGCTTTGACTTTCCACAAGTGCCTTGACTTCAGAACGAAGCTTAGGCGTTGGCTTCATTCATCTCTGCCTCAGCTTGATGTGTTCGGCAAAGTATTGTTGTGAGACCGGCTTGCCTTTATCTAGCCAGTTGCGTTCTTCTTCTTCTTTTTCTTTGGTTTGCTTTTGGTCAAGGACAAATCTTGCCAGACTTAGATATAGCCACAACAGATTTTCTTCCAGGGCGGCGACATTGCCCCCTGGCTAGCAGGAACAACATATGAATTTTGTTGGCACTTAGTCTTCAACAGGAAGCCTTCACTTGGACATATCGAGCAGCAGCGGCCATGACTGTGGTGGCATTGTCCCCTCTTAGTAATTGCCACTTGGACATGTATTGTGTTGCCATTTGACCTTTGACAGGAAGTTTTAACCTTGATGCCCCCGGCGGTAGCAGCCACGCCCGGAATGGCATCCCCCCTACTAGTAGGAGCAACTTTAGATACATGTTGACATTTGGCCTTTGAAAGGGACCACTTAACCTTGACGTCCCGGGCAGCCTTAACATTGATGCCCGCAGTGGCTTTAACTTTGATGCCCCCGCCTGCAGCTTCAACGGTGGGAATCCTTTGAACTTCTTGCAAGAGTGTGAAGGAGTCACAACTTTTGTCGAGGCAAGGCTATTTTTCGACAGATAAATGAAAGGCAGGAAAAGTCCCACCGGGCGTGCCAGTCTGTTTACACGCGGAATTTTTCGGACATCCGATTTCGTTGGATGAATACGTCGTATATTTTGACATATTTGTTAATTCCGCGCTTTTGGGATTTATCAGACAATTTAAGGTTCGTGTACTGGACTTTTCCCCACCGACCGAAGTCGGTGTTAATTTACATCGGTACAAGTCCGAACACCTTTGATTAACTGTCGAAGAACGTCTTTTGCCTCTATACGTTGTGACATAAATGATCTTGACGATCGCCCATTACGGGTACATACTCTTGCAAAGAAATTTGAAGACTTCATTTCTTGAACATAGATAATTGGGATTACAATCGGTTCTTCAAGATCTTTACATATGATCCCGATTGTATAATCGGGTCTTCAAGGTAACATCCGGTCGCAACCAGAGCCTTTGAATTTACTTCAGTCAACATTTAGATCTTGGAACTTGCTTTCATCCTGATCGGGTTATTAAATTTCCTCTTGTCCCCTGATCAGACGGTTGGACTTGAATTTCGTCAGGATCGGACCATTGGATCGCCAAGATGATCACTGCCGGTCCGTCGGAGTTGCTTCATGGCCATAATCACTCTTTTGATTGTAATTAGACTCTTAAGTTGTCTTGGTGTCTATAAAGGACATTCCCGCCTGAGGCGGGGTATATTTGTGCTTTTTCTCGCAATTTTATCTTCTTCCTGGGCATTCTTGTCATTCTGACTTTTCGGCATATATTTGATCTTTCCTGACTTCTCGGAGATAGCCCCGTCACTTCTTGACTTCTTGGGCATATCTGCCATTTTGACTTCTCGGAAATAACCCCATCACTTCTTGACTTCTTGGGTATTCCGAGTCTCGATTTCTGAACTTCTCAGGGCTCCATGAAAAGATATATGGATTTGGATGGTTAGCCATAAGCCGAACCCAGGAGAGCGCACACCGCTTCAAGGAAGGGGCGTGGTCTCGCTCCACCGAGTCGTGCAAACAGCGCCAACCGGAACAAGAGCATTCTTTGGTGATTTTGAGACAAACCGTGAACTTTGTGTAGTTTCAATGACTTTCATGCAGCTTTCCCACAAGTGTGGTATTTTCGTAATTTTCTGATATCTCATGGTCTTTTTGCAATTTCCCACCATTGAGGGTATTTTTGTAAATTTCCCGTCATCGGGGCATTTCTGTAATTTTCCCGTTGTCGGGGGGTATTTCTGTAATTTTCCCACCGGGGGTGTTTCTGTAATTTTCTGCCCACCGGGGGTGTTTCTGTAATTTTCTACCCACCGAGGGTATTTCTGCAATTTTCTGCCCACCGGAGGTATTTCTGTAATTTTTCCACCACCGGGGGTGTTTCCGTAATTTTCTGCCCACCGAGGGTATTTCTGTAATTTTCTGCCCATCGAGCCTTGAACATTTGTAAGACTTGCAATTTACCATCTTCAATCTACCTGTGGATGATTTCAAATGCTTTGGATGGTTTCAATTGCAATAAGCATAAGGCCATTTCACTGGTTTCAAATGCAATAAGGCAAGCCCATTCTTAGCCCATTATGACTAGCCCACTTGTGCATGGAACAAGCCCATAGCCATTTCAATGATTTCAAATGCAATAATGCAAGAATTTCTGTACAGCTTCAGCGTTGCATAATTTCCCTTGGTATTTATGCAAAGCATTTCTGAAATGTTTCATTGTATCATTTCTGTAACATCATTTCTGCATTTCTGAAATGCATTTCTGTTTGCATAAACATGTCATTTGGCATTTCTGCACAGCATTGCATATGGTTGCATTTCTGCATTTGACATTTCTGTACAGCATTTCCACTTGTTGCATTTCTATACATTTCTGTTGCACAAGCATCCTTTTCTCTGATTTTCTCATGGAAATCTGCAGCACATATAGAGCTCCATATAGAGCACAAGTACTTGCACGTCTGATTGTCATATGGAAACCTGTGATATAAACATTTATCTGATAGAGCATACTCCATATAGAGCACAGGCATTTGTCCGATTGCATGAGTATTTGCATCTGGTTGCATTTCTGCATTTCTATATTTGCAACTCTATGCATTTCTGTAATGTTTCATTATATTTCAGATGCATTTCTGTAACATCATTTCTGCAATGTTTCATGGCATTTGGTATTTCTGCAAAGTTTCTTTGCACAATTCCTGTCCATTTGCAAACCCATTTGAGCCCATTTGATCTGTTTGTAAGCCCAGATTTCCATCTATAAGCCCATTTGATTTCTATGCAGAAGCCCATGGCCCATTCGATCTCTATGCAGAAGCCCATTTGATTTAAATAGAATTAACCCCTTCATGACTTGCAAGAGGTAAGAGATCTCTTAGGCACACCAATCTCAAGGAAGGTGACCGGAACACCCAAGGGAGGGCTTTTTTATGGTGACCATATCCCAAATAAGCCAACACTTCTCCTGTTCGCAGGACTGCTGCTTGGGGAGCAGGCAAGGCAAGGCTGCCAGCCTGTTGCCTTAGCAGAACTGGTGCTTGGGCCTTCAAGACAAAAAAAATTCCTTTATGTGCTGTGTGGCTGCTGCTTTTCTTGGCCTTTTCTCCCGCACTTGCTGCTGCCTCCCTCTTTTTTTTGCACTTTCTGTCCCCTCCATTTTATAGTGGTTGGAGGTGGGCCGGAGGACCCCCTTTTTCTTCTCCTCCGGTGGAATCCCAAGGGGCAAGCCCCTTCATCTTCTCCTCCTCCCAGTCTCTTCCTCTTCCTCTTTAGTTTTTTTTTTTTTTCTAACAGTCGCATGGGCCATGGGCGGAGGCAAGCCTCCTCCGGCCTGCTACATGGGCGGAGGGCCTCCCCTCCGGCCTGGCAGGACCGGAGGCCCCCTCCTCCGGCCTGGCAGGTCCGGAGGGGGCTCTCCTCCGGCCTGCTAGCAGGCGGAGGGCCCCTCCGGCCTGTGTACAGGGCGGAGGGCCTCCCTCCGGCCTGCCCAGGGCGGAGGAGAGCTCCTCCGGCCTGTTGGCAGGGCGGAGGGCCCCTCCGGCCTGTGTACAGGGCGGAGGGCCTCCCTCCGGTCTGCGCACAGGTCCGGAAGGGGGTTCTTTGGCTTTTCTCCTATAAAAAGGGCTCCGTACATATTAGAAAATTGTATCTTTCAGCAGTGGAGCTTTTTTTTTTCTTCTTCACTTTGGCTTGTAGGAGAATCTCTGCCTTGGGTTTTCTTGAACATGTGGGTGATAACACACCCCACAACCTCCACATATGTATTTTCTATCATCTTAATCAGAAGGATTCATTTTTTTCTTCTCCATAAGTATTTCCACATATATGTTTCCCCTACACTTAAACATATGCTTATTTTCCTTTCAGAATTTTTTTTTCAAAAAATCTGAAATATATAAAAATATTTTACGGGGTCAACAATTTGGCATGACCGGAATGACAGCACCTTCTAGGGAAGTTCCATTTATATAGAGAAATTGTATTAGAACTACTTCTTTCCTTTTAAATTGGAGTAGGCATCTTCTTGGTGTTTCTCATGGTAGTTGGCAGGAGGTCATGAGATTCCAGTAATAAGTCCCTGGTTTTTCTTTGTAGTTGTTTCTTTTCCTTTTAGGCTTTGTTAATAAAATTGCAGTCCACTTTCATTTAGAGAAAAAATGGTGAATGATTAGCCTATCTGTAACAAACAAAATAACTAGAAAAAATAAATGGTGTTCAATAATTTTATACAAATTATACATGGTGAAATTTGAGGAAGCAATAGTCTCACCTATCAAAATCACTTGCTAAAGACAAACTCTTAAATGATCCTTAAGACACCTAATTCTCTAAGTCTTTGTACAACGAGTGTTAGGAATTATTTTTGGGTTCTAAGGGATCAACAACCTATATCTAGGCACTGTCAAAGCATTACTCCCAAGGAAAGCTGTCTCAAAGATCAGGCTCAAATCGGTAGCCCGCAAATTGATCCAGAGTGGCCAATTGGAGCCCAATCCCCAGCCAATCCAGAGATCCATTTTTATTATGTTTAAAGGTTAAAATGTTCTTGTATTGACACAAAAGGGCTTCTGTGAAATTTTCCCTCACCCACTTTTTACCTTCTTAAAGAAGCCCTTCCCCTTTTGCAGGTCGAGCAGAACGGAGAAAGAAGAGCCTTGCTTCCGAACTGATCAGATTGGCCAATCCAATTTGGCAACCCGTGATTACTCCAGAGACAAATCTAGAAACTAGTGTCTACGTAAAAAGGACTGGCTTCACAAGAATGAAATCAAAATTGACAAACTAGAGAAACATCATAATAAAAACGTCGCTGCTCACTTTAATGCAGTTTTTTCAAGCATGGATCTTTTTTTTTTTTGATGACTAGGGAAAACCTACCCCTGCCACCAACCTCAATGTCCGGCTGCTTTGGACCTACATACCCTACCACTTGCACATCATGGGATCCGTCGGCTAGGACAAAGGGTGGGCTTGGTAAAGCCCCCAAGCAGTGCTGCCCATACCCAAGCTAGGGAACCACCCGTGGGTGCAGACACTGTGGTGAAGGCACAACTGCGCTTTGCCACAGGGGAGAATCAAACCTGTGACCTCATTGTTACCAAAAAAGCATGGAACTGTTCGACCCACTCCTCAGGTCCCACACTGATCATTTTGTCATCACTTCAAGGTAAAACTTGAGCTCATCCATGAACTTACATAAAACATCTGAACACCCATTTCTCTCTGAGACATACAAAGAATATACAATGACAAAGCCTTGAAGATTTGTGGTTAGATGTGATCCTATCCAAGATAAATTAGCCTCTTCTGTAATAAGGTAAAAGTACCTATAAGTATAGGACATTTTTCACAGGAGCGCATGTTACATGGGACCATCCTATCTACATGCACCCACCATAACCTGATAGCTGATAATGAAAGCAAAGGATTGTTGTGGCATTGAAGCTGTCAATGTGGTTGACAGGATGCCCTTGGACAACAAAGGCTTATAATAATCAACTGGGTCCCTCGATTCATGGATGGTAGTTTCGGCCAAAACGTATCGGTTTCGGACCTGGACGATCCGAAACCCTACGCCCGAAACCGGGCGAAACCGGACGCCAACTCCCCTCTTAAAAATATTATTTTATTATGTTTTGAGCCGAAACCAAAACTGCCATCCTTGCCGCGATTAGCCGAAGCAGCCAATCTGAGGGAGACCTGATCCTTCTACAAAAGCTTTAAAAAAGGTTACTTTTATGCAAAATTAATAAATAAACATTTTCCACACACCCCCCCCAAAATTTTAAATCTCCCAACCCATGTCCCCAGTGTTGATGTGCTCATTGCTGCTGTTGTTGCCACCTCTGCCACTTGTTCTTGCAGCCAACCTTTGACACCATCTGGTTCCTTTACTTAGTCTGGAAACATATGGATTGTGTTGCGCTATAATTTTTTTAAAATGGAAGTTTTGTGTTGGAATTAAATGACAATCTTGCCATTAAGGTCACTGACAAATATAACTATTCCATTGGATTAAACTTAGCCTATGACTTCACAAAAAGGCCGATTGAGGATTAAGGATGACGCCATTAAGTCAAGATAAAGTTTAAAACAGGGGTGAACTATATTGTGTATTACATAAACAAGGAAAGCCCTTCCACCAGGAAACAAAAAACAAAAAAAGTCAAGCCCCTTGTTTCAACAAAAAAGTGAATCTGAAAAGCCATGTTATATAAGTACTCAAGTACAGAATAACGATGCTCATGATGGAGGCTGGAAAGTTCCTTCACCATATTTACGAGGCTGGCCTTGCACCAACACATAAGTTATTCCTAAGTTTTCAGTATCATGCGTTCCATGCATGATAAAGTTAGTAGGACCAACTAAATGGAGCTCAATCGAGTTTGTTCTTTAAGTTTGCCAGAGCAGCCTCTATATATGCAGCGTTTCCCCAACGTTGGGGATTAGGTGTACACAAATACGTACATGTTGGGGATAGTAGATTCGCTAAACACAGAAACGGATGCTGAAGAGTAATGTGCCTCTCATGTCACCTCAAATACAAAGCAAGTACAAAATGAAAAGTGATCTCCTCCGACTTCTCTCTGTCAGCCTATTTCTATGAAAAAGTGAAAAGTACAGCTCTATTTCTTCCCTCATATCATTTGTCTTTGAAGATTCCAAAATGAGGTAGACTTTGAATACTTGTATCCGTCCACACCAATTCTCCCAGAAGCCAGTTTGACTCCCTTTTAGTCCCACCTCTTAGGAAGGATGCACATCCCAAGGGAAAGAGTGAAACATCATTAATTCCTCATCCTACAACTCTTGCCACCAAGGTGAGCGCTGACATCAGGAGGGCTTTTACGTGTATTGCGATTGTATGATTTGTATTCACGTTGAGCTGATACTGGAATCATTTCCCTCGGAAATGCATACGTTTAGATCTTACCAAGTTATTATGATTCAAACAGCTTACATTATAAAAATTGATGACACAGAATCAGTTTCCACCGACACCTAGGCAACGCTCCAGATACAGAATAAGGGGAGCCTCCCATCTGAGCCCCTATTCAAGCATCATGTAAAAACCAAACAGCCCCAAACAACCTAAAAGGAGGAAGCATTAAAAAAATGGAAAGCAAGCATAGGAACCAGTAAGTTTGAGTTTAGATCAACAACGAAGCTACAGACCACTACTCTGCCGAGCAAGGCCGACTCAATCGATACGACATCAAGACGGACCCGAAAGAATACGACGGACAAGCATAGAAAAGAAAAACAAGGGAACGAGACATCTACACAGGTTACAGAGCAAGCAGCAGGAAGAATGGTTACCGACGATAAAGCGTATCCTTCGATGCTATTCTTATACGAATCATACAGAGCTCCCTCGTAGTCGCAAGGAGAGCGTTGGATGCACATGTCATAGATAAGCCTGTCCACCACCGGAGAAAACCAGGATACTAGAGAGAGAAATGGGTGAAACAAGAGCAGGATGGGACCATGGCGGAGGGGCGAGCGTACTCACTGGTAGGTGGCCATGTAGTCTTCCGCGTTGATGTAGGGCGGCGCCCCCGCCTCCACGGCGGCGATCACCCGGCGGATCATCGAATCTATCCGCGGCCATCCCTCGTTCCACTGGATCCCTGCCGCCGGCATCTCTCTCTCCCCCTCTCCCTACGACGCTCCCCCGCTCTTCCCGCCCCCCTCCCTCCTCCTCCTCCTTCTTTCCGCCCCTCAACACTGGGGTGGGGGTGAGGGAACAGTACGCAGTGTCAGAGGGGGGTGTGTGGGTTGGAGATATTTATAGTGCTCGGTGCGGTGGGTCTCTCGACTCTCAGTGGTCTCACCCCGGGGCGGTGCGGCTGTGGAAGGAAGAGCATCGGTGTTTCCGCGGGTGTTCCCGCCCGAGGAACACGAATCCCGGGCCCACCTCCACGTCGTATTGCATCTGGTGCCACCGGGAGGGGCTAGCCCAATCCGGTCAGCGCCCAAATGTGTCGACTGAGCCTATCAAATAAATTCAGACTCATGCACGTATCAGCCCTATACATAAGTACAAAAGATCAATTTACTTGACACAACGGAGAATCATTGAATTATATTTATTTAATATATATTTTTTTAAAATAAATTTTTACGAACATATCTCGTAAGTTTGATTTTATCAAATATATCCTTCGTCGTAAGATATTATCGTGAATATTCTCAAAATATGGATAATATCACGATTATGTCCTCACCGTAACTCCCGTGTATTTAACCCGAGTTGAGTATGAGTTAAAGAGTATGATTTATATATATATACCCCTATAAAATTTAATTTTTGTCAAATATATTTCAAATCTAACGATCATAGATGATATATTTTATGAAATATTCTCCTCCTGTCGGTGACATTAAATTAAGGGGGTGTAATCGCAACATGTCTATCTAAATGAAAGATATTCATAATAATATATTCGGATGAATAGTATATTTGATAAAATAAAATTTTATGAAGATATATACGTACAAATCCCTTTAAAAAAAATCACCTCGTAGGACCGATGGGATGTAGGGGATCAACTCTTTCATCTTCTATAGGATGAGGGTACTCAATCTCTAGAATTAAGTTATTTAAAAAAAATCATCCACTTAACCTCTTTTTATTAATGTAGATGCTCTCAAGAGAGAGTATCCATGTGCTCAAGAAGACGTGCACACACACTCGCCCAAAAATGTGTTATTGTTGTTAGATCTTTGCTCCATAATTTTATTATTAAGACTTATGTTTTGCGTTATAACATAGTTAAGTCAAAAATGATAACTATCAATGGCAAAATACGTTTAACAAAAGTATATGGTTGGACCCCTAAATATTAACGGTCAAATACATGATTAAGACATAAATGTTAACACATAAATACAGTTAAATATGTGTGATGATTTTTCAGTTAAAACACTTAGTCGAACATCCATCAGTTTGGACACTTGTTAAATACTCACTTGAAACATTTAAGCACAATAGTTAAGTCCTTTAATTGGAAATCCAGTCCATAGACTCAGTTGGAGAGCAGTTTCAGTCAAAACCCTTTGACGAAGTTTTTCGATTGTACCTTATTTTCGGTCAAAATCTTATGGCTAACTCTTTCAATCGGAAAGTCTTTGCCTATCTATTTCAATTCATATATCATAAGTCAAACTACTCAGCCTTGCAATTAATCCCAATCAAAGCGTTCAATCTTGTGACTAATCTAAGCCAAAGCTCTGTCAATCGAAGCACCTAATGCTGTGACTAAGCAGCTTTCGGGTGTCTACACTTTAACTGACACTATAACTGTCTATATTTCAACTAATACTTTCAACTCACTATTCCAGCTGACCGATGTCAGTTGAAACCTTGCAATGTCAGGTGAACCCTTGCGCCTATCCCTACAATTGACATTTACTCAATTGATATACCTTTCAAATGACTGTTTTCGACCATCTATTTTAGTCGAAACAACTATCCATTACAGTCGAAGCATTTCAACTAATGTTCTTTTGATTGTCCTTTTTTGATTATCTTTAGATGAACGTCTTTGCCCATTATACAGTCAATAACGTATCAAATTATTCTTTCAACTATGTTACTTTTTATGGACTGATAATACATAGGCGTAACCTTTTGGACTCCAACTGACTATATCGTCTATCTACTTTTTAACTTGTTAGCAGTCAGACACACTTTAGAGAGGGATGAATAAATGTGTCGATGAAAAATAATAGCGTATTAAAATTAACTTTAGTAGCGCAACAGAAAATAAATGTGAGAACGTAAGTATGCGGTAGAAAACACTAAATTTTTAACTGATTCGATCAGCCTTCCTTGACTTCTCTATGTCTAGTCCCCTGCAACTTGTCTAGGGCCACCACTAACCTCTTCCCAAGGTTACACAAACTATTTTCTAGTGCTAGCTCCCCGACTGATCTTAACATAGCTCAACGGACCTTATCCTAGTGGTTTTTTAGAAACTATAAATCCAACTGATCTTTAATCATGTCTCAGCAGACCGACCAGTCATACCTAGTGACTTGGTTTTTCAGTTGGTTTCGCACCTAGTAAATTTTCAGGAGTTAATCACTTAGCTAATTTATACGGTACCAACTGACCAATCTAGCACACTCAATGCTGGTTACCCCTAAATAACAAATGCTCTTCTTACGGTTAGAATGATAGCTTCAAGATTTCACAGTTATGCTCTTAGATGAGAAGACGATGGAAATTACAATGCACAAAAAAATAATGAATCAACTAATTGACAGACAAAGGAGGAGAATTGTAGGAATGTCGTGGAGACGTAATTTTCTCCTCTTTAATATTTTTCGGAGAGAGAGACTTTTGGGATGATGCTTTGAATGCGACGAAGACTCTCATTGACTTGAATGCACATGAAGCTTGTGTTCGCGGATCGCTTAGTTCGCTAAAGATGATTGATCGTTCTATGCGTCAAAATTCATCGGTGTCGTTCTTCTTCAAGTTCAAGATATTTATAATTTTAAATTTCATTGTATCCATTAAATACATCAACCTCTCAATGATTGGATCTTAATCACAACGTTCGATAGATCAGATTGGCTTCTATACTTCCACCTACAAGGTAGCAGGTGAATCAGACCTTCTGCTCTTGCAAATCCCAGTCTGTCCTGTTTATTCTTTTTTTGCCATTTGCCCCCTGGCTGCTATCATCTATATGCTTGAAACAATGTTAACAATATTATTCTTATGCATGAATGTGAGATACAATAGGCAACTTCAAAATGCAGAAGTCAATGATGAAAGTGTGCTATAATTAATGTCGATTTTGCACATAAAATATATCTTACGATATTAGGTGGTGCACAAAAAGATTTTAAGATATATCTTATACGTCTTGAAAATGAAAGAGTATCCAAATAGATACTACGTTTTTATTGCAGACATATTGCTAAGTTGACAATTGAACGTTGTGGCAACGACATTGGAAAAAGGCGTTAGTAAGATTATATATATAGTTTGTGTGCATGACGTTGTAGCACTCATGTGTTGCATAGACGCTTTACTGTATAATTTGTTTATCGTAGTTCACATATATATACTTTTTACCAAGGAGCAGGGGGGTGGAGCGCGGCTGACACTGCGCGCCGAGCCGTCGTCTTCCCCGGTCGCGGGCAGTCCCCGCGAAACATCGGGCGGGAGGGAGCTCCTTCCGGAAACTCCCCCCCCCCCTCTCCTTCTCCGCTCAGGAGGCTTTTGCCAGGTGCGTCCCCTAGGGCTCGTCCCGATGTTTTTGTCAGGGGGTCTCCATCCCTCCCTGTAACTGTCAGGGGAGATCGGAGCTTCTCCGATCTCCTCTGGAATCCCTTCCCCCCTCCCCCTTCTTCCCTCCGGCATCGTCCTCGTGCCCTCCCCTGCCACTCTCCTTCCTCCCTCCCCGAGCTCCCCCCCCTACCTCCTTCTGTTCCCGTTCTCTCCCAGTCGACCCACGCTCCCGTTCCCCCCCCTTTTCCCGGGCCTCCCCACTCCTCTTCCTTCCACCCCCGCCGGCCCTCCGACCTCCCACCCCCCTCTGCCGTCCCCCCGCCCCACTTCCCTCCCA
The DNA here is from genome assembly GCA_022559845.1 of Amorphophallus konjac. Lineage (NCBI taxonomy): Eukaryota > Viridiplantae > Streptophyta > Magnoliopsida > Alismatales > Araceae > Amorphophallus > Amorphophallus konjac. The sequence continues at coordinate 353,578,878 of CM040119.1, read as the reverse complement.
TCGCCCCCCGAGCGCTCCGTCGGCGGTCCCCTTCCTACCCACCTCTCGATCCCCCTCCTCTCCGTCTGTCTTTGCCCATCCAACCCCCCCTTCGATCCCCCTCCTTCTCCGCCGGTCTCTGCCCCCCCCCCCCATCTCTTTCCCCCGAACCCTCCGACCCTCCGCCTCTCCCCCGTCTTCCACTATAGGGATTCCCCGCCTATGTTGTCCCCTCCCAGCGCGTCCCCCCCCACCCTCCTCTCCTCCCCCATTCCCCACCACTACAACGCCGACATCCATCTTTTCCTCCCGTCCCCCAACCCCACCAAGTTGTCATCTCCCCATCCTCTATTCCCATCCCCCCTTCCCCCGTCCCCTTCCTCTTCCGGTTTGGTTGTTCTCCCGGGCTTTGTGGGATGTTGGGTCTAGTCCGATTGTTGCAGGTTATGGGTTTCCTTCATCGGTTCCGAAGTAGCTCGGAGATACAACGCATTCTCCCCGTATCCTACAGGATATTGACCTCTCGAGTACTCGCTTCTCACCGCATTGATCAAGAGCGGTATGGCTACCAAGCGCGCCCCGAGGAAGTCTCCCGTCATCTTCAGCACCGGCTGGCTCTGCCTCGGATTCCCCGGAGTTCCCAATCTCTGGTGGCCACCTCTGGTGTGTTCCTCGCTGTCCCCGTCGTTTGTATGTCGCCCTGGTGGCCTTCGTCAAGTTTGGCTTGTTTGTACGCTTTGGGCTCTTTGCCTGTCAGTGTACTGTGAACTTTTGGTTTGAACGAATACATCGGTTGATATAGTTTCCACAAAAAAAAAACTCTTTACCAAGTTAAAGGTGTAAAATATATACCGTCTTATCTGAATGAAAAATAAAATAAAGTCGATGATATTTTGTCATTTAATGACAGTAGATGAAGTATCATCTACCTATTCATTTAACATTATAGTTTACTTGTTATATTTGACGAAACATCGCTTATCTTGATTTTGTCGTTTTCAACTTAAATGAAGTATCGTCTAATGCTTCATCTATCTATAGTTTTATTTAATATCTCTGACCCGATAAATAGACGAAGTTATGCCTATCTCAACTTTTGTCATTTTTCACTTAGAATGAATATCGTCTAACTCATTATCTATCGTGAGTCAGACTAAGTTTCATCTAACGCATTTCTAGTATCATCTATATCTATGTTTTGTCGTTTTATTTTTAGGTGAAATATCATCTAACTTATTTTTAAATCGATGATATATCATATATCCTGAATTTTTTTGTTATTTTTCTATTTAGATGAAATATCGTCTAACTACTTATCTTCAGTGAGACGATGTATCGTCTATCCTAAGTTTTTGTCGTTTTTCATTTTGGACGAAGTATTATCTAATTCATCTTTAGTTAGGCGATGCATCGTCCATCCTTTTTTTTGTCATTTTGTTCTTTCAGATAAAATATCGTCTAACTTAATTTTTGTTTTGTCATTTTCCTTTTAAACTGAGATTTGTTTATCGACTCTTCACATCGTCCATCCTATATGACTTAGATGATGTATAGTCTAGCCAATCGTCTATGACAGGGACTTAGATGATATATCATCTATCTCTTTGTCTATCATAGAGAATTAGACCATGTATGATCTATCATTCCCTATATTTCTTTACGTTAAACGATGTATCATCTAAACTTTCGTCTATCTTAAAGATTTAGACGGAGTACCGTCTAACTTTGTTCATTTCCATTTTATTCATTAGATGGAATTCGACTATGTTGAGTTTGATTAGATGATGTATCGTCCATCACTCAACATTTGTTTGCTTAGACACTATTCAATTTATTTAAACATATCTTAGATATTCAATTAATTTTGATTTAAGTTTATGGAGATTTAAATTTGATTAAATATGTAGTTTTATTTAACAAGATTGAGATAAATAATTATATTATATTATCCTAATCTAAAATAATAAATCTATGAAAAAATATTTTCAACATAACTATCATTTTTAACGTGACGTTCAAACTATGTTTGATTGATTGACTTTTTGAAACTGATTTATCTTATTAGATAATCTCACAATTAACTCAACTACAAAGTTTGTATTATTTATTTCAATTGAAAAATTTAGGTGAAATGTTGTTCAACTGCAAAAACACATTTTGATGCTTAGTAGAAATACATATTATTTTATTATATTTAAATTTCAAATGCATTGAATGCTCAGCATATACCCTAAGCATATCTTTAAGAAATCTTTATTTTATATTTATTATGAAATATTTCTCATAACTAGTCTTAATCATATCTCTGGGAAATCTTTATTTTTTATATTTACTATGGAATGCTTCTCATAGCTAGTCAAGGATCAATGCACAATTTAGTCTCGCAGCATGTATTCCCCGTAACCAAGATGTTTCATATTTCTACGTGATATCTAGAGTCATAAGAAACATGTTTTTCGCATGAACTTCCAATGACTTTTAGGGTTAAAAAAACAATCTACTCCACTTTACATTGTTTTTATTAACTTACATTCTCCATGTGGAAGAGTCTATGTGCTAAGTCATTCTAGGGCTTGTTTGATTTAAGAATAGAATAGCGTTAGAATAACTCACGGACGAGAGAGAAAAGTGGAGTCCACATCTTTCTCCTTGTACAAAAAGACAAACGAGGTGGGATGACTTATTCTCACTCCTAGACTTTATTTCTTTGATAGAGGGATAGATCAATGGAGGGATATCCCTCATGAGTTAATTTATTCCAGAGTTTAGCCCTATTTATTTGGTAGACAATGGGTTAAATAGGGGGATAAATACCAATTTTGTTGGACCAGTTTAACCGGGATATATGAGGGTCATCCCTCATTGTAATCGGATTAACTTTATTATCCTACCAAACCAAAAAATGGATAGAATGGGAGTTATCCCCGAGATAACCGAGGCATAACTCCCTATCAAAGAGGGGCGATCCATCCCGTCACCAAAGGGGCTCTTGAAGTATTGAAAAAAAAAATAGACACGAAGAAGAAGTTTGACGTGATAAGAAAGGAAGTGGCTATAGAGATAACGACTAATTTGCTCTCTCAAACATAAGCGTTAGAGATAAATAAAAAAATCATTATTTATTAGCATTGTACATCATTATTAGGTCTCACAACATCCGTAACTTTAAATATTCTAAATATTACATCAATAGTTTTCCGCATGAATCAGTTGTTAGAATATTGAGTTTGAACAGAGTTTTGATCGTATCATAGCATACCAACCTCTCAAAATTTAATCAAATGCTCTGTTATCAAAATTATAGAACTTTTTGATGAGACACCGACACACCGGCCCTTGTGACTTAAGACCTTCTTTGTTAATCGATTAAGATAAGGGGAATATGTTACCCGATGAGAGAGAAGAACGAGAGGTCTACACACTCCTCTCACACACATATTTCTTAATCGATCTCAGGTATCACATTCGACCCTCTCCGATCAAATATGATATCTCGGGTATCGCATTCGACCCGGAGGGTCGAGCACGCTAACCCCCCGATTAGCGGAGACTGTGTGAGGGGGGAGGCGGGGCTCATCGGGAGCTTCTCTTTCTCCGGTTGCGCTATCCGCCCGACCAACTCGACGAGGACCAAAGAGTTTTACCTCCACTAACAACTAGTCTTAACCTATACGCCAATGTGGAGAAATTATTGTGCACAAAATGGGAGTATAAACAAACACGCTAAAGAAACAAGAATGAAAGATGTACTTAGATGCTTCGGCCTATTATCTGTCATTGATATTGCTCGGACTCACTGTAGTTGGATTTCTGAATCAATTGACTGATATTCAAATATAATCACTTTCAATTGCAATCGTATATCAAAAGATATTCAATAAAGCTAGGACAATGTTATAGTTGAAAGTCAACATATGAATTGTTTAGCTAAAAATCTTTTGCCTTGGTGTTTTAGTTGAAGTAATTTAGTTGAATAGGGAAGCAGAGCGATATTCGGTCGCAAGACTCGACTGGGATAGTTACGTTGATTGCTTTGATTGCATTCAGTTGCAAGAGTTGTTTCCACTAAAATCAGTCACGAGGAATGCACTGATTGTGTTTTGTTGCAACGTGTGCAAACAACATCTAGTCGCACATTTCTCGACATAACGATTTTTGATCGAGGATAGTATAATGGTTTTGACTGGGTTTGACTGCCATTTGTTCCAATTGAGTTGTTGATACTTTTCTAGTTAAACGATTTTAACATAGAATTTTGTTTGGATTAAAATTTTTGCTGAATGATGTAACTGAGTAGATATTATGACTGAATGTATCAACTTTAGTGCATAGTTTTTATTCATTTCTTTGACTTTCATTTGTCATTAAGCCCAAGCATGTTTTTCTTTCTTGTATTCCATCATCTTAATATTCCTGCTCATCTCGTGATAATCATATTTTTGCATAAAATATTATTATCATGACACATAAAATATGATCATTTATGGGTAAGAGTTTAACAATCTCTCACATTATGATGATGATAAAATTTATCTATTTTTTTATTGTTTACCGAATTCAGTTAAATACTAACCAATATTAAGTAAGATATTTTAAGAGAATACTAACGACGATTAACAATGAAGGTACTTTTGTAAGTATTGCAAAATTACAAGGTTATTTAAAACAACAGTTAAATAAAGATGATAATTTTATAGTTGTTGAAATAAGAAGGTTATCTCTACAATTATTCTTAAAAGATAAATGAATTCATAATATAGAGACATAAAAGTGGGGGCTCACAATAAATATGATTGATTTAACTAGTACCAACTTCACATGGAGTCCCTCAATCATGCACTCTTTGATAACAATTTAGAATAAATTACTCGGGGGTGAGTTTGGATGAGATATTCCTTAGATTTTAAGATTTTACGTTTGATAATTTAACTAAATTAAGGTCGCGTTTGAGAAGGCTTTTGGCACGGCTTTTGAATATTTAATTCTTTGACAACATTTATTCTCCGTCAAATATCACACTGGTTATTGACTTCTGTGGAGATTAAATTTTGGCAGTGGAGAGAGAATCGGACAAAAAAATATGTCGTTCTCGTAATCTCTCGGAACAACCTTAAAATTACTTTTGAGCATTTTAAATGATAAAAAATCTCACATATTTTACACATTTGCACGGTAATTGAATTAATTGGAGAAGCTATAAATAACAGGCGTTGCCAAACGATGCCGAAGATCATACATAACATTCCACGTGAAATGATTGAACGAGTTAACCTCCAAATAATGATATCAGAGTGATGCTCTAAATAATGATCTTATTTTTTATTAAAATTTTGTAAAAAATTACTTTTAAATGATATTTATATATTATTTAAATTAATTCAGTGTTATATTTATTAATATATTTTTAAAAATATATTTTTTACAAATCCATCTATAACAATATTTTTATATAAAAATATCAAAATATAACTAAACCAATTATATAGACGTGTATGAGTGTATCCCCTTTATTATTACACATTCTGGGATGTGCGGCAAAAGAAACTCATCAATTAAGTGACCAAACTGGGGATGCAGATGGACTCCACTTGCCGATCCATCCATCCAGCAACTTGGGGAGGACTGGACGTACTCAACATTGGGAACTTCTTTACTCTCCCGGTGTCCCCTCGTCTTGTGTGCGTGTGCGCGCTGCCGTCCTCCGTGGATGAAGCGAGGCGGCCCAGTGAGACGCTGCCGCTTCTCGTCCTGCCTCCGCATGGCGGCCAAGCTACTCTCCAACGCCTTCTCCGTTCTCACCCTCGACGCCGAGGACGACCGCGAGCAGACCGACACCGCCCCCGCCGCTGCGTCCTCGTCCAAGCACGGCAACCAGGTCGACAGATCAGGTCAGTGTGGAGACGGGCTTCCCCTTCTTCTTCTTCTCCTTGTCGCTGAGCACACAACACAATGGGGGCGGCAGTATCTTGTGTATGGCCGCTTGGATCGGACTGCCGCAGGGCGTGGAACACCCGTGCTGGCATGTGTAATGGATGAATGGAGGTTGCCGTTAAAGCAAGCATGCAACTGTTTTGCGCATCCTCATGGTTTTAGCTAGTTAATTTGCTGTATAAGTTGAATGGGCAGGTGGATTGGTTGGGACGAAGGCCCCCCCGTCATATCTAGAGATATCATGTTTGAAGCTCTGCAATATGTAGGAGGATCCTATGACATAATAACGCACATAGTGTCTGTGAGGTTCGTCTTTGCGGGACTCTGGTGGGGGTTGAAGAGGTTTTAGAAGCTCACCCTCACATAATTGAGTCCTGTTGTCATGGACTCCACAAGAAGGGTAACCTAGGCGTCTCATGGTGAGGTGTGAGAGGAAACTCCTCTCTCATTTAGGTTCCTGCAAAAAATCAGCTAAGCCACTTTTGTGACAAACCACGTGTCTGCTTTTCTACCTTGCTACTTGGTACTACTGAGGAATTTTCCTCTATTTTCTATTTTATGGTTGGTTGCTATCTTTGCTTGTTAATGTTAGACGTGGTAGGGTGTTTGAATTTGTCGGAGGCATATGAAGTTGTAGAATGTCATTGCAATTGAACGTGCTTTGCTGTGGCTACCTGGTTGGGGGTAAAAGGCCTGACCTGGACTTGACTTGGTGCCTTTTTGCATAATGATATGCATCATTGCCTTTTACAAGTTGTGTTTTCTAATGGGTTGGAAGCTTTACTATGTCTAAATGTTACTTGATTTTATCAACCTTTTGACATTTGCTTGAAAACATTAGGGCCATTGTTGTACTATATTGGTATTTGATCGTGCCATGGTCATGTCCCTTGCAAGGTCTTCCCCACAAACCTTGTTGCTTGAAAACCTCTGTATCTTTTCCTTTTTCCATTTTTTCCCTCCTTGTGTCACAGAAGCTTCCTTGTCTTGTTTATTTCTCTCCTTGGTGTCCACGACACAGATATCCCTACATAATGTTCATTTAATTTAAGGTTCCTCTAATGTGCTCAGGGCCTCAGATTTCAACTTGACCTCCTTGTGAGGAAGAGTGATATTTCTTTGTTTTTGTGAAGACAACTAATCTACTTGAACTTGTGTTGATACTCTTGTGGAATAATTTAAGTCGTGCCCACTTAGTGTCATTCTTTGAAAAAAAGGGAGGGTTATTACTTCATATTTACTAAAAAATAAATAAAGGTGGTATAGCTGGTATTACAAGATGAGTTATTGCCTGGAACCAATTGAGTCTTGTAATTGCTTAAATTCATACCTTTTAGTATTTGCCATACCTAGATCGCAATAGGGTATTTGATTTATACAATATTGGGAGCCCCTTGGTATCAACAACATGAACACAAAGCAGGTTTACTTTGTTGTCAAAACCCAAATATGATCTTAATGCTCATGGTTTGGGGATTGACACATCTTAAAGCCATCTAATTCACATGTGAACACTTTCTTTTTTAAGAAAGAAGTGGATTGTTCCACCAACGCTATTAGATAAACAGTGGAAGTACAATGAAGTAAGTAGAGGTGAGGTACCTCTGCTTAAGAAAAATGTAAACAAAGTATAAAACTAAGCAATTACAAGATCCACAAGAAAATATTTGCCATTAACTTCTGCTTCCTCTAAATGCCCTACCATTAAAAGCCTTCACCTCAAATTTCTTTCCGAACCATTGCTGCCCAGCTCCCAATCCCCATCGTTTTGAGCTTGTCATGTCTTTTAAGCCATCCAACTCACATATGAACACTTATCCACATGCAAATGTTTGCCATTAACCCCTGCTTTTTCTTAATGCCCTACCCTTGTACAACCTTCACTGAAGTTTCTCCCAATCCTCTTTGACAAACCAACAGTGACTAGATCTGGGTACCCTAGGATCATCCCTAGTTTCCATCGAAGGGGATGACACATAAATTGAATAAATTTATCCCAGAATTATTTGTAAACCTGTCTGGGATAAAAAAAATATCTTTTATGCAACTCCAAATGTGACATTTTTTTTCTTTCTGATCTTTCGATAAAAAGATTCATTCTCTTCAATCTCAGAGCCACCCATTGATAGTAGTGAAACTCTGATGCAAAGTTTCCTCCTGTCTCCAAATCTCTTTTCTGACAGCACAGGCCTTTTGCTGACCATGTGATCTTCACCTTAACCTTACTCGATCTTATTCCACATATATTTGAGAAGACCCCTTTTGCCAGTTATGATCAGATCCAGCAGTTGCATTCATTGATGCTGTTTGTTGCAGATCAGCTACCTATAGCACCACATAGAAGCAGGTTTTTCATCTTGTGTCCCCTTGTATTCTTCATCATTGGTTAAAGGGGCCCTGTTTTTTTTTTTTTTTGAAAGTGTAAGGGGACCCTGTTGTGCACCTTCTTCGTCAATCCTGATGCTTGATCTATAAACAGTAGTTTTCTTGATAGTTAGGTGAATCTCTCCCTTCATCCCTGTTGCACATCGTCTTCGTCAATCCTGATGCTTGATCTCTGAACAGTAGTTTTTTTAATAGTTCGCTGGATCTCTCCCTCCAATCCTCCATTAAATAATGGAATTGACATAGACAATGCACAGCATACACAACTAGTGGGCCACACATTTTCTTTGTGGGGAAAAAAGTGAGCCACTCAAAGTATTAAGTCTGAATGTATCACCACCTATATTGAAGTACAACTGAAATACAAGTTGGTTATTGGGCATAGGCATGCTCTTAGACATAACATGAGTGACAATGTGACTGAGCCAAAACTTGTATGTTGTTGCCGGGTGATCTGACATGTTCATATATAGATACTAAGGTGGTGTAGTTCCTTTCAGTCTCAGTGTCTGTTCTTCTTTTCTCCTTCTTGCCCTCCTTAGAGACTCTAGTTTCATTGATGCTGGTGTCTACATTTGTGCTACCCTTCTCTCCAATGCCATGGTGCACTAATATCAGTAGCAATTTACTTTTGAACTTCAAAAAGGGATTTCTCATTTCTTGTGCCTTGCAGTGGCATTGAATTGAAACTCAGGGATTGAAGGGGTTGTTTGAGGTATAAATCTTTGTCTTCCCAACACTTTATTTACTCCTTGACTTAAAAAAAATCTCAATCCAATATAAGCTCTCCACTAGTTTCTCTGTAACAGTGACATGAATATTTCTCAACACTCTCATTCTTGGCATGTAGAAACTTTTGAACTTCGAGAAGGGATTTCTCATTTCTTGTGCCTTGCAGTGGCATTGAATTGAAAATCAGGGATTGAATGGGGTTGTTTGAGGCATAAACACTTTATTCACCCCTTGACTTAAAAAAATCCAAATCCAATATAAGCTCTCCATAAGTTTCTCTGTAGAAGTGACATGAATATTTCTCAACACTTCCATTCTTGGCATGTAGAAACTTTTTGTTTCAATCGTGAAACATCTCTGAGGGATTTGTGGTGCTTCCAAGGTTTTGCTTTGCAGATGGCTTCTGCCTTGAGTGCTTCAACTAGATAGATCTGACAAACTGCATTCAGACTCCATGGTGCTCAGTTTGCTTGAGAATAAAGCCACTGAAAGATGCCCTGGAGGTTGGAAGATGTCAAGATCAAAATATTAGATGCAGCCATGCCAACTGTAAGTGGGTTTACGGTTGGCTCACTGTGTCCCCTTTTATGTTTGGATGCTGCACTGTGTCCAGTCACTGTTCATGGACTGGTCTAATTTGCTTTTTTCAACTCTTAGTTGACTTGCCATACCCAGGCAACAGATACTCGGACTGATCCTAGCCAGTTCCTGTTCCAGTTCTGATTCTGATGCTGGTTATCATCCCAGTTTTAGGCAGGAATAAGCTGGTCGTCACTATTTCTTCATCCTTGGAACCAGGGTAGTTCTGTCCAGTTCTGATCTGGTTCAACGGGTCTTCAACTCCGTTTACAATACATTCAAATTCTTATCTATTTTTTTTTCTGTAATGATTGACAATAACGTGCTTGGAAGGCCTGTACTTTTTGCATACTATACATGTGAATCCTCTTTCCTGCTTCAGTCCATCTCATCTTAGAATTCTTTCTACCTGAACATCCCCTAGAGGCCTGTATTTATATTAACCTGTACTTTGTGCGTGCTTCAATAACTGCTTTTCTGGTCATGTAATATTCGTATTACCGGAAGTTTGCTTACTGCTATTCATCTTTTGTTTGCAGTCCACTTCTAATTTTCCTTGTTTTTCCATTTATTATCAGCTGGTGTGGAACATCTTGTTAGTGACTGTTAGCATATTCAAGATAACTACCATTCGGTGACTCTGAATCTGTTTCAAAAATTGAGCCCATTTATATTCCAAGAAAAACAATGTTCCGACAGATGGAAAAGGAGAACAAAATTATTGGATTAGACTAGACAATCCACTCTAATCACCTTGGCTTTAGCTTGTTCATCAAGAAATGGATTAGGACAGGCTTTTTGAGAAGCTCGCTCATGCATGATTTCGACATGCCTGCTCCAAGGCCAAAATTTCTGAAATAAATAGAAAGGGAATCTTCTTAGAAGCCTCTATCATTTTCTTCGAGATGTGAGTAAATGATCAGAGTCTCTGTTATCCCTAGTGGAACATCTGATGTCGTGCCATGTTAGTTGACTATCTTGACAGCATCACCTTCTTTACTGAGGTGGTCCTTCTATAGTTGCCTTCCAAATGCGTCACATAATCCCTCCTTTGATGATCTTCTCCTCTATGTCTCACTGGACTCCTGCGGGCTCTTGCCTTACGCTCTCTGAGTAGGCACCTAAAACATTGATTTGGAGAAACATAGATGTTTTTGGCTTGGTTCTTCACTGTTGCTGTTTTAATCATTTCTTCTAATTTTCTTGCACTTTTCCTTTCTGATGTAATGTCTTAAGCTCTTTTAGATCCTTGTTAACCTCTCTGTCTTGTGTTCAATCCTTAAGATAGAAGAAATAAAAAAGATACTTTTCTTCTTCTCCCCAAAAACTGCTTTTCATTTTCAAGGCCTTAACTTGAACTTTAGAGTGCTTGCAAATGCAGAAAGTAGATGATTGTGGTCTCAATTGACATTGTGTGGTGAGGCCCATTTATCTACAAGGTCCCCTATTTACCTTGTATGTGTAAATGTTGGCCCTAGGACTCGTTCCCATCACATCTAGGCAGATTTCTGATTCATAGTATTTTGGCATGGTGGAGTTGGAGGCAGAGTTGCTAGGAGCTATGTAAGAGGCTAGGTTGCAACATGACTATCTTTGACCATATTGTCAGATGCAAGTATTGGTGGCATCATTCATGGTGGAGTGGCAACTTGAACTAATTGGCATTGAGTCTAAGCCTTCTATTTACTTCTATAGTTATCTCTATGCAATGGAAGACTATAAAATTCACGTGTGAGCATCATATTCATAAAGGCAATGTGGTGCTGCAATAATGTATTTTATGACAGCGGAGCTTGAATTTACTTGTGTTTGAACCATATTTCTTCCTTTCCATCTGGTTTCATGGCACTTTTTTATTTATACTGTTTAACTTACATCTTTTTTGGCTTTAAGTTGCTTTTACCTTCTGAAGAGGTGTATCATGTATAAATTCTATCAGGTGAGAGGAAGAAATTCGTGTTGAATCTTATGATAAGATATGATGTAGTTTGTGATCCCTGAGTGTGCTGGTGAGCTTTGGAGGATGAGCTTTACTTGTATGGGACCTACGGGTGGAAGTTGAACCATTAAGAAGGCACATAGCAAGTTGCATATTAATAAGTCATATAACAAGCCACAAGTGGGAAAATGTGTATTTGATGTATTTGGCTAAGAGATGCTAAAAGAATGAAGAAATAGAAGAAGACTTTTTCGCTGCTGCTGGGGCTAAATAAAGGAAGAAAGATGATTTGGATATCTTTAATATAGTGTAGCAAAATTAAGAGAGTGGCCTCACTCGAAAGAGTTAATTGCACTACTCACAACTTAAAAAGACCTAGATAGCAGGGTTTGCCCACTCAGGCGACTCTTACCATATTTGGGCTAGATCGAGATCGCTGAATCGGTCTGAGTCACTTTGAGGTGGCCTGAGTCGGCTCGAGTCAGATCTGCTTGTACCAAATCTGGGTCAGACTGAGTCGATCCGGTCCACTGAGCCAGCCAACCTTGCTAGATAGATGTAGTGAGACCATTTTTCATGGAACTGTCAATATCATGGATTGCACGGTCAATCGATCTGGATTGGGATCAGCTGCTTCAACTCAGAATCGCACCCGTCGATCTGGATCAGGATTAGCTGCTTTGACTTGGAGTTGTCGGGTGGCGATCCGAGTTGGGGGTACGGGCCAAATTTTACAGAATTCGGCCGATTTGGCTGATCCACAGCCAATTTGTTCGATCTGCAATGCGAGGTAGGTCAAAGGTGCATCAATCTCCACACACTGCCGGCATGTTGCAGACCTTAATTTATTATGTCCAATTATTGTGGAAGGTTAGTGGAGAGGGGGATTTCTGTAGCCCATCTAAAGAGCAGCCAAACTAGGTCCATCAGGAGTAAACGAGGCCCAGCTCATCCAAGTGACAGCCCCGCGGGGCCCACTTAGGCTAAAAGCCCAATAAGATCACTCGGGGTCACACCCTTCCTCGGCGGCCCTTAGGCTCGGAAGGCCCAAGCGTCGGTCAGGTCAGAGAAAGACCCACGCCCGATCTATCCCCTCACCGGGATAAAGGCAGGTGCTCAGCGCCCACTCCGACCTATCTTCATCCAAGCCATGCCTATCGCCCGGACAGGGTAGGCACCTTTCATACTTTGGTCGACCGACGATTGCTTATCCACGTTGCCGTTGAGAGCCCTTTATAAGCAGGAGCTTATGAGGATAAGGGACCCATGATCCCTCAAGGCTATAAAGATCCCACGATGAGGACGTAAAGAGCCCACGTTGAGGACGTAACTCCCGCCTGAAACCCCTCAGCTTACGGGACTCATAAGGTCAGTACACTATTTAAACTTGGGACTACCTCCAACGAAAAGGACAGACGCCTAAACTCCCTGAGCAGGAACCACTTTACCACCTTGGTGTAGAGGAATCTCGTGCATCTCTTTCCTCTTCCCTTCATAGATTCCACCATTGCTCTACTGACTTAAGCATCGGAGGGTTTGCCCCAGGGAACCATCCCTGGGCCCCCTGATCCGTTTCCCTTCTTTGCAGTTCACTATCCGGTGATCATCTTCCCAGCTCAGGTCCAGCGCGAGATCACGCCTCTTCATCTGGCGCCGTCTGTGGGAAACGATCAAAGAGCCAGTATGGTGCGAAGGAGTTTAGGGAGGAGGTCCGCCGGCGACAGGAGAAAGGCCATGGTAGCCGCGGGAGAAGGCCCCTCTCAAGCCTCACAAAATCCCCCCTCCAATGCCAGCACCCCCGCCAACGGACCGCCCCCTCCCCCCGCGGCAGTAGGGCTACCGCCCCCTCTTTCCACGGCGGTAGGGCTACCACTCAACGGTGGCGCCGACGCCTTCCAAGCCCTCAACGCAAAGCTGGATATCCTCGTGGAACTCATGAGGACCCAGGCGGCCAGGGATAGAAGGTCACGCACCCCTCCGGAGAGCTCTCCCCGCGAGAACGTGTCCCAGCATATTGCCGGAGGCCGCTTCACCCTCCGAGGCCGGCAGATTATCCGTAACAGGTCAGGAGGACCTTCACAAGCCCTCCCTCCGGAACAAGAGGCCTCCTCCACGCCGAAAAGGGGAAGACCTGGGGCACGCCGTCCGAACCCGGAGACCGAAGTCCATGGGGAATGCCAAGACAGCCCCCCCCAGCCCCACGGCGCAGCGACAACCGGAGCTATCCCTCCGACTGCGAGAATTCGAGAGGCGTTTCGCAGAACAGGAGCGCGCCCTACGCGCCCTGCAGAAAGTCTCTTCCGCGGAGGACGAGGAGAAATCCCCGTTCTCCGACTATATCTTGAAGGCAGAGGTATCTCCCAGAACATCCATTCCGACCTTCAAGCTTTATGATGGCCAGGGCGACCCGGCCGATCACTTCGACAGCTTCGACGCCCTGATGACCTTTCATGGAGCGTCTGACGCCATCAAATGCCGAGCCTTTGTGACCACCCTGGTCCAAGGTGCCCAGGCATGGTTCCGGGCCCTCGCCCCCGGATCTATCCGGGACTTCAAATAATTCGGGCGAGTATTCAAGGAGAGTTTCGCCGGCAGCGGTCCCCCAAGGTCGGTAGCGGGGCTATTGGCCCTCAAACAGGCGCAAGGGGAGAAACTCTGGGCTTACATCACCCGATTTAAATCAGAAGCCCTAAGGATCCCCCGCCTGGACGTCGCCCAGCCATAATCGCGCTGATCAGGGGTACCCGCGACGAAAACCTCCGCCTCGAACTTGTCCTCACTCTCCCTCGACCCTTGCCGAGCTAGTGACTCTCGCTCTGCGCCACGCCGAGTGCAAACAAGTGCTAGCGCATGCCGAGACGCAACCAGCTCGGGTCGAAAGGGGGACAAGAAGCGGGCACCCGAGCCAAGTTCGGGTCCAGGAAAAAGGCAGAACCGAGACGGGGAACGCAAGGAACCGTCACGGAAGTACGAGCGGTACACTCCCTTAACCACTCCGGTCTACGAGATATATGAGGACATCAAAGGCTCGGGCCTCCTCCGCCAACCTGAGCCAATGAGGTTGAAAAATCGCAGTCGCAGCAAGCATTGCCTGTTCCACAGCGACCACGGGCATCACACCGGCGACTGCCACCAACTCCAGGATGAGATCGAGCACCTCGTCCGTCAGGAACACCTATCTCGGTTCGTGGCCGGGCACAAGGAAGACCGAGGCGCCCCAGAAGAAATCGACAATGCCCCTCGCGGGGTCCGTATCAACGTCATCGTTGGAGGAGCTGCATCAGGAGGAGACAGTGGCCGAGGAAGGAAGCGTCATGCTGAGCGGGCGAGTCGAGCCATCGAGCCTCCCAGGGCCCCGCCAAGTGAGTCCCAGGTCATAGTCTTCTCCGACCGAGACCTGGAAGGGCTAACCACCCCGCATGACGACGCCCTAGTCATATCGGCCACGATAAGCCATCGTAACGTAGACATGATTCTAGTTGACAATGGAAGTGCCCCTGATGTATTATTCTATGAATGTTTCCTTAAGATGGGGGAGAATTCGTCTAAACTCCGCCCGATCCGAACCCCCCCTTGCGGGTTCAATGGCCAAGCCACTTATCCCGAGGGAGTCCTAAGCCTGCCGGTTACTCTCGGCACCCCATCCAAAACCATTACGGTCATGGTGGACTTCATAGTGATCAAGGGTATGATAGCATACAATGCAATCTTCGGCCGAGGAATCCTCAGCCGAACGAAAGCGGTGCCTTCTACCTATCACCAAAAGATGAAGTTCCCCACCAAAAATGGGTTGGGGGAAGTCCGAGGTAACCAGGCGACGGCCAGAAGGTGCTATAATATCTCGGTTGAAGTCACAAGGCCGGACGGGAAGAACAAGGGCCCCCGAGAAGTCGAGGAAAAATCCGCATCCGTTGAGCCTGGAGTCGAATTACTAACGGTTTTCCTAAACGACGACCCGACCCTAGGAGTAAAGATTGGAGCCGACCTACCGTCTGAGGTCCAACAGCAATACAAAGAGTTTCTTTCAGCGTACATCCAAGTCTTTGCATGGTCTGATGATCAACTCCCCGGGATACCGGAGGAGACGGTGATGCATAAGCTTAACCTCGATCCGACCGTCAAACCCATATAACAACGGAGAAGGAAGGACGCGCCAGAGAAGCAGGCGATCATCGAGAAGCAAGTCACCAAGGGGCAAAAGACTGGTCTTTTTAGACCGGTCCTGTACCCGACGTGGCTGGCTAACGTCGTCCTGATGCTAAAAGCTTCGAGAAAGTGGCAGATGTGCGTGGACTTCACCGACTTGAATAAGGCCACCCCTAAGGACTGCTATCCGCTGCCGAGCATCGACCAACTGGTTGACTCAACCTCGGGCAACGAGATACTTAGTTTCCTGGACGCCTATTCAAGTTACCATCAGATCAGAATGAACCCAGAAGACATCGAGAAGACCGCCTTTATCACCGACTTCGGCGTATACTGCTACACCCGGATGCCTTTCGGGTTGAAGAACGCTGGAGCCACCTACCAGAGACTGGTCAATCATATGTTCGAGGGTCAGCTCGGCCGAAACATCGAGGTCTATATTGACGAGATGCTCGTGAAGACCCCCAAGGCCGAGAACCACTTCACCGACGTAGCTGAGACCTTCGACGCCCTCCTGAGGTACAATATGAAGCTCAATCCCACCAAGTGCGCCTTCGGAGTGAGATCCGGAAAATTCCTGGGTTTCTTAGTCACCCAGCGTGGGATCGAGGCCAACCCCGACAAGGTCCATGCCATCCTAGACATGCGCCCACCCACCTGCATCAAAGACGTTCAACGCCTTACTGGGCGCATTGCCGCACTCAGCAGGTTCCTGTCCCGTGCGGCCGAACGATGCCTACCCTTCTTTAAACTGTTGAGGGGGCCCAAAATGGCATCTGCCACGTTCGCATGGGACGAGGAATGCCAAAGAGCGTTTACCGAGCTTAAGGAGTTCCTGGCTTCACCCCCGGTGCTGTCCAAGCCTGTCCCCGGTGAAGCCCTGCATCTCTATCTCTCGGCAACCCCATCTACAGTTAGCTCGGTCCTGGTCAGAAAGGACTCGGGAGTCGAGAGACCGGTCTACTACACCAGCAAGGTGCTCAACTAAGCTGAGAGAAGGTACCCCGCAACCGAAAGACTCGTGCTAGCGTTGGTTACCTCGGCCAAGCGCCTCCGACCCTACTTACAAGGGCACTCCATCACCGTGCTGACCGGCGAACCATTGAAGAGGATCCTCGCTCACCCTGAAGCCTCGGGACGCCTCGTCAAGTGGGCCATCATGCTTGGGGCCTACGATATATCGTACCGGCCTCGCTCGGCTATCAAAGGTCAGGCGCTCGCTGACTTCATCGCCGAGAGCACCATCCCGACCGAAAAAAGATCTCCGTCCGCGCCCGGGCCAGCCTGGGAACTGTTCATCGACGGATCCTCCAACTCAGCCGGAAGCGGCGCTGGAATCCTCCTGAAGTCCCCCGAAGGAGCAAAGCTACAATACGCCTTGAAGTTCAACTTCCAGACGTCCAACAACGCTTCCGAGTACGAGGCCCTTATCTCGGGAGCCCGTATGGCCCGACAGCTTGGGGCTGAGCGAGTCAAAATTCACACTGAATCCCAGCTGGTCGCTAGCCAGGTCAACGGCGATTACGAAGCTCGAGAGGCACCGATGGTCAAATACCTCCAGCTGGTCAGAGCCGTGGCGCAGCAGTTCGAGAGATTTGAGGTAGTCCGAATAGCTCGAGAGGAAAACTCCCGAGCGGACGCCCTCTCTCGGCTGGCCTCCTCTCTTGACCCAGAGAGTACTCGATCGGTCCTTCTCGAAGAGCTAGAGCGACCGAGCATCGATTCGGAGCTCCTGGCTATTGACTCGGCCTCCCCAAGTGACTGGCGTACCCCGTACCTGTCGTGGCTCCAAGATTCTCAAGAGCCTCCCGACCCTCGGGAAGCCCGAAGATTGAAGTACCAAGCTCGGCGATTCGTCACTCTGGACGGCACTCTCTACCGGAGATCCTTCTCCGGTCCTCTCCTGAAGTGCCTCAGTACTGATGAAGCCAACCGAGCAATTCAAGAAGTTCACGAAGGTCTGTGCGGAGCGTATTTAGGAGGAAGGTCGCTCGTCAGGATCCTGCTACGGCAAGGTTATTGGTGGCCTACTCTGCAGCGCGACTGCTCGACCTACACACAACACTGTGACCGATGCCAGCGATTTGACCACTTGGTCCATCAGCCAGCAACGGAGCTCGTCACCTTAGCCGAGCCTTATCCTTTCGCTCGCTGGGGAATCGACATCCTCGGGCCATTCCCCACGGCCCCGGCCCAGAAGAAGTTCATCATCGTCGCCATCGACTACTTCACCAAATGGATCGAGGCCGAAGCCACAACAAGGATCACCGAGACAGTCGTCTGGAATTTCGTCTGGAAGTCGATCATCTGTCGTTACGGCATCCCCCGGGTGATAGTAAGCGATAATGGTCGTAATTTGATTCTCGATATTTCCGAGACAGATGCACCGACCTAAACATCTGCAATCACTTCACTTCGGTCTCCCACCCTCAGGCTGACGGACTGGTCAAAAATGCCAACAAGACTATCTTAAAAGGCATCAAGACCAGGCTCGGCAAAGCCAAGGGCAGCTGGCTTGAGGAATTGTCGAACGTACTTTGGTCACACATAACGACTCCCAGAACGGCAACCGGTGAAAGTCCCTATCAGTTGGTGTACGGCACCAAGGCCGTTATCCCATTAGAGATTGCCAATCCCTCCCTCCGAGTCATCTATTTCTCGCACGAGGAAAACGACTAGAAATTGCTCAAAAACCTCGACCTAACAGATGAACTCTGAGAGATTGCCGGCATCCGAGCAACGGAATACCAGTGCCGTCTCACTCGATACTACAACTCCAAAGTGCGAGATAGACACTTTCAACCGGGAGATTTTGTTCTCAGGAAGGCCGAAGCCTCTCGGCCACTTGAGGCGGCGGGCAAGCTATCCCCTAATTGGGAAGGCCCCTACCGAGTGGTCGAGACGCTCGGGAAAGGAGCATACCGGTTATCTACGATGGAAGGAGAGCCCATCCCTCGGACCTGGAACGCGACTACACTACGTAAGTTATACTTCTGAATATCGAACATTGTGTAAGCAACATGGAATAAAACAAAAGTTCCCTTTTCTTTATTCAAACAACTCGCTTGTACATCAGAAAGGCCGAAGCCAAGAGAATACATGTTGAAAAAGCAAAAAATCCATCTGGCACCGCCGTACGAGCCCATTGCTCTGCTGACTCGGTTGACCTTCCTGCGTCCAGCCACTGACTCTGCCTTGTGCAGAAACTGGCTCAGATAAAGGATAATCGACCCCGTTGGCTCGGGTAGCTCGGAACAAAGGTGACAGAGGGATTAGGAAGGAGAAGGCTACCTTCCAAGTTGACAGAGATGGAGGAAGGGGAAGAGGGAACGCATATGAAGGCATTCTCTCCACCAATCTGCCAACTCTTTGGAAGGAAGAGAGTGCAGGCACTCTCCGAAGAGTGAAAGAAATGATGAGAAGAGCAGAAGAGGGAAAAAGAAACCAGCAGAGCTGGACGAGGAGGCAGGGGAAAGCCCGGAAAGGAGGGAGCTTAATTGACTTCCTCCTCCCCTCCGTGGAGCGAGCATGAAGGGACGGGCGGCAGGGATGCCTGATGCCCCCATCCGTCCACCATCTCGCCCCCCCCCCCGCAAGCGCCGCCGGAACTGATAAAAAGAAGACGACGTGCCTCCGCACGTCGAACCTTCTTTAAACCTACCCGCCGGCCGTCGAACCCTCTTTAAAACCGAAGCAGCAAGGACTCTCTGCCCTCCGTAATCGGCAGCCTCATCTTCCAGAGCGTCTTCCATGCTTCAAATATAGCGGCACAACGCTACGTGAAGAAAGAATGAGGAAAGACTGTCAGGGAAAAACCCTAAGCAGTGGAGAGGAAGGGACGCCCTTCAGATCTTTTATAGGCGAAGGGAGACTATTTGCCTTAAATGATTCTCTCCTCGAAAACACGCCAAAAGGATCTCTCCCTACGAATGGTCACCTCAAATTTCTCGTTTCTGCCCCAGCAGGACACACAAAGCGGCAAAGCATTCAAAGCATGAGAGAAAGGAAGGACACCCTGTCAGACGCCCGCCCAACCATCGTGCGAGAGCCACACAGAAAATATCGGCACTTTCCAACTACTGCAGATACGTTGAACAAAATACGGCAATGGCGATACGGAACAGTTAAGTCTTCGTCATAATGCTATTGCCTTACCTTTTTCCCTATACAACAAGGAAAGTTTTCCTTGGAAAAAGGAAAAGACATAAAAAGAGAAAGCAAAGCAGATACATTAGGCCTCTGGCCCACCCTGAAGCTCGGAAGTGGAAGGCTCAGGCGGTCTGCCCCCGGCACCCTCGACGACGGCCGACCCTGGCACTGACCCCACCGGCATGGGAACTGCCTCGGTTGCGCGCCCTCCCGAGACATCTGGAGTTGGCGACCCCTCGGGCGAAAAGCCCTCCTGATCTTCTTCCTCCGACGCCGAAGCAGAGGAGCCGGAGGGTGACAAGTCCGAGTCATAGCATTGCCCGGACGGGAATTCGATTATCTCGGACGCCTGCTCCTCGGCATAAGATACAGCCCGATCGTAGCCCTGCTTGAAACCCTTGCGGATGTCTCGGCGAAGTCCCGACTCGTAGTAAGGGAGGGCAACCTCCTTAAGGTCGACCCGGTAGGCCTCCGACCGTTTGTACTGCTCGAGCGCCTCCGCCCCGGCCGATTCCACCCTACCAGCGAGCTCGGCCTTCTCCCGCTCCGCCTCGGCTAACCTCCGTCCGGCCTCAGCCGTCTACTTCTCGGCCTCCGCCGCCTGCTTCTCCGCCTCAGCCCGATCAGCCTCGGCCTCCCGCCGAAGGCGCTCGGCTTCCTTCGCTCGGTCCACCAGCTCGGCACGCTCGGCCTCCCACCGGCCATCTAGCTCGGTGCGAGCAACGCGCTCCTCTTCAAGAAGCCTACTCTTCCTCTTGAGTGATTCGCGGGCCCTAGCTAGTTGCTCGGTCAATGCCCGAGCCTCCACCTGGCTCACCCGCGCTAGCTCCCTAACGGAGGAAAGCTCGCTCCGGAGCCCATCACACTCCTCGATGAGCTGATCCATCTTCCTGTTAGACACGTGAAGGGTCCAGGCCAGGTTCGCCCGCTCTTACTCCAACCGAGCGTAAGCTTCTGCCAGAGTGGCCCCCATCTGGGCCAGGACCAAGTCGCCCTCCATAACCGTCTCGAGGGCCACAGAAGGGGAGTGCTACTTGTCTCCCCCCTTCACCTTCGCGGCTATGCCGGGACATATTTGATACAGAGGGCCTTGGATGCCGAGCCTCTCCAGGGCCGCCGGAATAGATACCCCCTCTTCGGTTGGCGTCCTGCCGGACGGCCCGGATCGAGCTGCGGCTTCGCTCGCCCCTCGTGCCTCGATCGGTCGGGGCTGCATCACCTTTTCTTGCGACCCCCCAGCCTGGATCGGTTCGACACCTGCACCGCCACCTGGAGCGTCGCTCGCCTCAGTCAACGCCCCAATCTTGGCCGTGGTCCCAGCGTCACCCGCCTCGTCTACGGCCCACTCGGCTCCTACCGAGGGGAGAGCCGGGCTAGCACCGTTGCCAGTCACAGAAGCAGCGCCGGCCCCCTCAGCTCCGGCCGAAGGAAGAGCCGAACCAGCATCGTCGCCGACCGCAGAAGCAGCCCCAACCTCCTCGGCCCCCTCTTGCTCGGCGGGTGGGAGAGCTCGCCCCGTAGGGTTGGCCCCATCATGCTCGGCGGAGGGGTGAGCCGCGGCAAGGTCGCCTTTGACTGCGAGTACGACCCCAGTCTTCTTGGCCCGCTTCCTGGCCTTTACGGCGGCTCGGATCATGCCCTCCACGGGATCCTTGCGCTTGGACCCCCGCGGCCCGGAAGATTCGTCCCGGGCCGCCCTCTTGCCCTTATCTCTGACTCGGGAGCGACCCGTGGGAGCAACCGACTCATCGGCAGCAGAGTCATCGCCGAGATCGATCACCTCTGCGGCCTCCTCCAAGGCCGGCCGCCTGGTGTCTGCACAGAAGAGAGATATAGTCAGAAAAAGAAAAATGGTCTCGACATCCGAAGAAGAGTCTGGTTTGTAGCACCTGAACCTGATGGATGCAGCCGCGAAAGAAGACACTGCTCGATGTTCTCCGGAGTAACCAACTCTTCTGTGGACTGGCGGCGCTTCAGCAAGATGGTCGCATACTCCTCCACGTGTGGAGGGAACTCATCCTGCCTTGGAGGGATATTTGGGTGGAAATTGGGGATTACGGGACACCTCCAAGTCTCCTCCACCGAGAGGATCTCCACCCAGAAGAACTGGGTTTTCCACCCCTTGTGCGAAGAATCCTTCGCGGCCAAGGAGATACAGCTCCTATTCCACCTCGCCTGGATGAAATAGAAGCCCTTCCCGGCCGAGGGATGCACCTTCAACTCGAAAAAATAGTGAAAGAGGTCCAAGGAAGGAGGAACCCCGCATTGACGACAGAGGATGCGAAAGGCGGAAAGGAGGAGATAAGAGTTGGCTACCAACTGTACGGGCGCCAACTGAAAGGAATTGAGAAGTTTGAGAACAAAGGGCTCGAAGGGAAGGCGGAACCCACCCTTCCACGACAGTAGGAAGGTGCAGATGTGGCCCGTACGGGAGTCCAAGCTCGTCTCGTGCGGGGCAGCAGCGGCGAAGAAAAACTTGTAAGGCACACGAAACTGGTTCTCCAGCCGTTTCACCTCTGCCTCCCCCAGTTCGCTGCAGTTTGGAGCCGCCGCCCTCACCGCAGGCTCGCCCTCCCACTCCTCGACATCCGGACCCTGGTCCGCCATGGAATCCGGAGAGGAACTTGAAGAAAGACGCTCCCGGGACCCCGAAGACTCTGGAGGAAGGGGAAGCCGTCGGACCGCCTCTGCAGTTATCTCCGCCAACTCCGCGAACGCCGCTGCGAGTCTCTGCTCTTCTGTCGTGTCCTCACGATGCATCAAAGAGCCCCAAAAGCAAGCACGAAGGCGAGCCGAACCCTAAAGACGGAGGGAGTCTGGAATGACAACAAACGCCCAACGCCTATATCCCCACACGGAAGGCGGCGCGTCGTTCCGACCTCCGAGAAAAAGGGGCCCCTTCATTTCAAATCCGTCAGGATTATCATGGACCCAGGTGACCACGACACGTGGCTTCTTAACACCGTCAGATCTCCACCCACCCGAACCACGCTGGTCCAAAACCCTAACGGCTACTCTTCCAAGCCTACCAGGGCTCGGGAGTAGGAGGGGGACAAGTGGAGAGGGGGATTTCTGTAGCCCATCTAAAGAGCAGCCAAACTAGGTCCATCAGGACCAAACGAGGCCCAGCTCATCTAAGTGACAGCCCCGCGGGGCTCACTTAGGCTAAAAGCCCAATAAGATCACTCGGGGTCACACCCTTCCTCGGCGGCCCTTAGGCTCGGAAGGCCCAAGCGTCGGTCAGGTCAGAGAAAGACCCACGCCCGATCTATCCCCTCGCCGGGATAAAGGCAGGTGCTCAGTGCCCACTCCGACCTATCTTCATCCGAGCCATGCCTATCGCCCGGACAGGGTAGTGTTGCACCCGAAATTATCTCAAGTTATTTTGAGAAATTGTTGCTATGCGATGTTCGACGAGAAGAACGGCGTATCGTCAACATCGTCGAACTACGGAGTTTCTCCGTGATTTAGGGTCCATCGATCCGACAATATTATCATGGTCGGCATCGCAGCGAGAAAGTTAACAAGGAAGAAACATGCGTATACCGGTCAGAGTAGCTGAGCAAATGTATCACATGGCACAGACGGGCGTAAAGCTTCTTCCCTATGCGGTGACGAACGGCCAGACAAACAAACAATATTCCTTCCACCGATGTGATGTTGCTACGCGGCAAAGGAGCGATCTCTCCGGGATATATAGCTCCACCACGGCTCTCCTCTAACCCAGGACGACGAAAACAGAGCGGAACGGCGTTGAGAGGGGTCAAAACGTGCCCAGAGGGGTCAAAAAAAAAAGAAGAAAGTACCCGTATCTGTCTGTGATGAAGCTTGCCAGGTCAGCCTCCCGCAAGAGCACCAGCGGGGTCATGCGCACAGGCTGCCTCCAGCGGGGTCAGGCGTACTGCGAACTACATCACCAGCGGGGTCAGGAGGCAGCGGGAACAACTGGTCACGTCCGGGCGGAATGGGGTCGGAGCCACGTCCGGACGGAACTGCACTGCCAGCGGGGTCAGAGCGGAGCCACGTCCGGACGGAACTGCACTGCCGTCGGGGTCAGGAGGCCAACTGGTCACGTCCGGGTGGAACTGTATTGCCAGCGGGGTCAGAGCGGAGCCACGTCCGGGGTGAGGCCAAAGGCCAAATAACCAACTAGCAGGGAAGTAAATTGTCACCTCCGGGGTGGAGAAGGTTGTGGGGTATGGTCACCTCACTCTTCTCCCCCCCTGGGGGCTCCGATCACCTCCCGGGCCAAGGGTGAGCTTAAGGGAATTGTCACCTCCTTGCACCTCTTCAAGTAATGGAGCTTGGCTCCTGCGGTTGATAACCCTGGTCAGTGGTCAGTGGGGTCATTTGGCCCCTTTGGACATTCAGAGGGGTCAAAGTGATCTTTTGTTATCCCACCTTGACATAATTGGGGCAAATTCATTCGTTTGACCCCTCCGGGCTCTCCCGCCTTCTATAAATAGACCCTAAGGGTCCAAGTGAAAAAAAAAAAGGATCTACAACCTACGAAGCCACCAAGCATCCGGAGGAGTTTGTTTTGTTTGTCTTGGCCTGTGAGGGGTAAGTCCCCGGGTCTTGTACTTATGCCCCTACGGGGTATTTTTGTAATTACGCCCCTCAGTGGGCCATGTTGGCAATTATGCCCATCAGCGGGTCGTGTTTTGTAAGTCTTTACGTCCCGGGACGACTAAGTTATGTGGTTCTGTCCCTATAATGACGGAATTACAAATGGGCCATGTTGGCAATTATGCTCCTCAGTGGGCCGTGTTTTGTAAGTCTTTACGTCCCGGGACGACTAAGTTATGTGGTTCTGTCCCTATAATGACGGAATTACAAAAAAAATGTCCTCCCCGGGACCGTAAGAGACAAAAGTCCTGTAATTTGCAGTTATACCCTGCAATCTTTTGTAATTCGGGCTACGCCCCTACTTCCCGCGTTGGTGCGGATCTTTGTACAGTCGACAATTCGCCGACAATCCTTGTACCCATTTGGGCCATAAATGCAATCTATGACTTCATATGTCTTCTTTATACATTGACCGGGGAAAATTACAAGAAAACCCCCGACTTGTCAAAATCGCATGTATACCCCTCCTTCGGCCAAATTGACAGATGTGTGCCTTCTATGAAGTCTCTTGTCACTCCTTCGGTCCGGAAGTGTTGTCAGCTCAATCCGACACCTGGGTGCCACCTCAAACCTAGGTCTGCATAGGGTGTGGTAAAATTACCGAACTACCCTTTTGACCCAAAAATGGCCTCAGAGCCCTTGAAACCCTCCAGAAACAGCTTCCATTCCTTGGGGAGTCAGGAACCCGATCCCACTTCCGTTCCAGCTCAGAAATTTCATAAATACCCCTGGCCTGGGAAAATTACCAAAATACCCTTGGGTTGGTAAAATTACCAAAATACCCTCGGGGTTTAGAAAACCTCCCGTGACTTCAATTATGCCTATGGCTTCCCCCAAATCATCTTCATATTCTCAAATCCTAGGGTTTTGCCCAAATATGGCCCCAGTTAAAACCCTAACTTAGTCGTTGTTTCTGTTGGTCGGTGGTGAGTGAGTGGACATTGTGAACCCTCCAAGAGAGTTTGCCCCCAACATCAGAACCCCCATAGAAGACTTTTGAGATTTCTTTGACAGTTAAACAAAGGTGTTCGGACGTTAGGCCGATGTAAATCAACACTGACTCCAGTCAGTGGGGAAAGGTCCAGCACTCGAACCCAAATCGTCTGATACGATGCGCACATACGGAATCACCCTCTACTCAGATGGGGGGGATGTTTCTTTTCAAAAAGAACGAAAATCTACCTTTTATCCACGATAAAAGTCGATTCTAGATTTTTTCAGTGTCTCACAGGTAGGCACCTTTCATGCTTGGGTCGACCGACGATTGCTTATCCACGCTGCCGTTGAGAGCCCTTTATAAGCAGGAGTTTATGAGGATAAGGGACCCATGATCCCTCAAGGTTATAAAGATTCCACGATGAGGACGTAAAGAGCCCACGTTGAGGGCGTAACTCCCGCCTGAAACCCCTCAGCTTACGGGACTCATAAGGTCAGTACACTATTTAAACCTGGGACTACCTCCAACGAAAAGGACATATGTCTAAACTCCCTGAGCAGGAACCACTTCATCACCTTAGTGTAGAGGAATCTCGTGCATCTCTTTCCTCCTCCCTTCATAGCTTCCACCATTGCTCTACTGACTTAAGCATCAGAGGGTTTGTCCCAGGGAACCATCCCTGGGCCCCCTGATCCGTTTCCCTTCTTTGCAGTTCACTATCCGGTGATCATCTTCCCAGCTCAGGTCCAGCGCGAGATCACGCCTCTTCAGTTAGTTACTAATGTTTTAATCATGTTTGCTTCTTGATGATGTAAGTGGATGATATGTAGTATTTTTAATCGTCTTTTGTCTAAAAATATGTCTAGAAATTTTCTATGATTTTTCCTAATCTTTTCTATTTTTCTTGAAATTTTTTATTTTATTAATTAGATCGATCTAGAATCAGCCCATAGTTGTCAAGGCAGTCGCTTAGGCGACGCCTAAGTGACCAGGTGCCCCTCTGGGACCAAGGTGACAACCCATTTTTCTGCCCCCTAGAAAGGCGAGCAACGCGCTCTACTAGGCGACCAGGAGGGCCAAGGCACCTAAGCCTATTCGAACAACCCCCCCCCCCCCCCAAAAAAAAAAAAAAAAAAAAAAAGGGCTAGTGGGCTCCGCCTCCCTAGCAACCCCTTGGCAAGGGTGGGTGTTTCCCCCACTTGAGCCCTCGCTACTTGACTGTGCAGGTCGATCTGAGATGTGAGATCGGGTGATAGATAGATCAAGCTTCACACACTCCACCCCCTCTCTCTCTACCCCTCTCCTCTCTCCCTCTGTCTCAAGTTTTAATATTAAAATCTATAATTTTTCATGTATCTATTTTATTCTTAATTTGTATATTGGGGATATGTATGTTTTGGGTTTTTAAAAAGGCACCAAAGTGCTGCTTAGGCAACGTCTAGGTGGACGTAGCAGTGATGGTTCCTAGACAAGCACTTCAGCCTGAATCAACTATCTTAAAGCTATTAAACCGTTATGCCTTGTCACATCACTTTCTCTCTCTAGAAAACTCTAGAGAGAGAAGCTCTAGAATATTCTAGTGGATTTGGGGTAAGGCGATATGGCGGAGAGGGATCTTGGAGGGGTTTGCCAGAGTGAACCAAGCACCTTGGGGGGGTGGGGGACGACCTTGAGGGGGAATTCTACACGCCGGAGATGTTTCTGCTGCGGGGTTATAGGGCACCTTTGGAGGGACTGCAAAAGTCCGACAGGCGGGTGCTAGGCGAACGGGGCTGGTGGGGTGCAGAGGTTCTAGGGGACATATGCATATGGGTAGGGGTTGTACTGACGTGGCACCTCTGTCAACCGGTCTCTTGCAAACATAGCTAGATTGGTTGAATAGGTGTGTTTGAGTGATGTCAATGGATGGCAGGGTGTCAGGGGAGAATTTAAAACAAATGCTGGAGGCAGGAGGGCGCTTTGCAGAGGGTTGGGTGGTCTTAAGGATGCAGTGGGAAGGTCTCCTGGCGGTTGCTCGCAACCTGATGGTGGCGGAGGCGGAGGTAGTTCTGAAGGCGGACTTCATCCTCGCCGACGGCATCCTATTGCGGGTGGCGAGATGGGGAGTGTTTAGGGGCACACGTCTAGATTCCAGGGCCTACTGGCTAAGCATATGCTTGGCTGGAGTACCTCTGGTGCTGTGCGACGAGCTTGGCATTTTGTTGCTCGCCGGGAACCGAGTTCCATCAGGGTATTGTCAGTGGGAGAGGTGAACGTCATAGAGGCGGACGTTTGTGTCAACAACCCCAAGGTTGTACCGGCAATCATCATTGCAGATGTTGGAGGCGAGTAGCTGTCGATCCGGGTTACCTAACGGTCGGCCAGAAGTTGTAGTGTAGTGGCGAGGCAACAAGAGGAAAACGGGTATGGACCTCACCCTGGTCGGGATTTGAATTTCAAATCCATGGAAGACGGATGCCCCTCGGGCAAATAGTCGGGTTGCAGTCTGGGTCCCGCAAGGACCCATCACTTACATTCAGCGGGGGTCTATTGGGCCCGTTAGGAGTATTCATCTCCTCCGCCCGATAGTTGTTACAGAGGGCTCCCCCTTGCATCACCCTTCCACTTCGGGGATCGGTAGTCGACGATGCACCGACGGCACCTCAAGCTTTGGAGGTGAGGCGGTGGAGATGCCAGATGCTGGCGTGGCGGGTGGAGGTTTTGCTCTTGCACTGATGTGGTGAGGAGACCCCGACAACGCCGAAGGTCCTTCTTTGCAGGAGGCAGCATGAGGTAAGCTATAGAAGCCCCCGACTGCCTCCTTGCCGGCAGCTATCGGAGCTCTCCGGGGGGCGTAGAATTCTCCGGGGGACTGGTGTTGTACCAACCTAACCAGTACTAGGTCTTGGTTGTCGCTGCAGGAACGTGACTGAAGCAGGGCAGGCAAGAGCTACAGTCTAATGTCCGGATGCTCCCTGCACCTATTGCAGCGATGCCATCGGACCTGCAGGTAGCTTGCTTTTCAAGGGGGAGAGGTAGAAGATGGAGGCGTCAATGGGGAGCTACAGGGTTCCCTTATGGTGGTGTTGGCAAATCCATCTATAGCTGGGTTCAGGCCAGTAGGTGGCACTCTTCCGGGAGACTGTGATCAGCTCAGGTGTGGTTGACCAGGGCTGTGAAGCACATGAAGAAGGGGATGAGCTATTGTTGGAGGGTGATGAGGTAATCCCGGAGACATCGGGAGGGGGACTAGGGCTGTAATCTGAAGGGGAGGCCAATAGGGGTACTCTGGAGAGGAAGTGAAAGAGTTGGTGGGGGTGGTAGACAAGACGACGGCAGCTCTAGTGAGGGATTTGGTAGACAAGGTGGGTATCTCCTTTGCAGGGGTGGAGAGGGACCTGAAATGGGTGTTCTCTAAAATTCATAAGAGGTGGTGTATGAGTATGGTGAAGGGAGGAAGGTCTCAACAGAGGGGGGATAGGGAGAGTGTTGGCGATAAAGAGGAGAGGGACATCCCACTGTCATTATGAGGATTGTCTCATAGAATGTGAGAGGGATAAGGGGGGAGAAGAAGAGGGTTGTGAGGGAGCTGGTTAGGAGATGTAAGATTGACATCCTGTGCATTCAACAATCCAAGTATGAATGGGATGAGGAGTCCATCACGCTGGAGATTGGTGGAACTAGACTAACTAAGGGGGTGGCTTCTCCGGTGGAGGGGAGGTCCTGGGAGATCATGATCCTTTGGAATCAGTATGAAGTAGAAGACGTGGAACTTGATAGACAGGTCAACAGATGGGCTATCTTCTTATATTTCTGGAATGTAAGGGATGGCTTCTCTTGGGACTTCACTAGGGTGTATGGCACTCAAAGTAGGGAGGTGAAGCGGCTCTTGTGGGAAGACTTGGCATGGCATCATCACACCTCGAGACGACCTTGGTGTGTCGGCGGGGATTTCAATCAGTGGCAACACCTTGGGAAAGGACGGGAGACTATTTCTACACAGGGTAGATGGATGGATGACTTCACTGATTTCATTGAGGAAGCATCTCTAGTTGACATCGTCATGGTGAATGGACAGTACACTTGGTCTAACTTAAGAGCCAATCCCTCCTACTCTAAGTTGGATAGGTGTCTGGTATCCATTGATTCAGAGGGCACTAGCCGCTCTTATGAGAGGAGGAATGGTTTCAGGCTTGAGCCATGTAGTCAGAGGTGTGAGACGACCGAGGAGACCAGGGGGTCACCTCACGTCTCAAACGCCTAGGCGATGGTCGAGGCATTTGAGGGAGTTTGAGACGATATTTCATTAAATATGTATATAATTCAAAAATTAAAGTATATGTCTTTAAGTTTTCTAAATTTCTTAAATTCATATATAAATTCAATAAATATTCTAAATTCATTCATTCAAATTTAAATAAGATTACACAAAAATAAATCAAACAACATATTTTAAAAAATATTTTTACTGACGGTTTATTACTAGAAATTCTCCAAAGTCCAAATAGAACAAAGGCCGTTGCCGTCGTTGACGCCGATTGCCCAGCACAATTGATCGTCGTTGTGAGAGAGAGAGAGAGGGTGAGACAGTGTGAGAGGGGCTCGGCCTTTCTCACTGACTGTGCGTGTGTGTCTATGTGACAGAGAGAAAGGGAGAGGGAGACAGAGAGTGATAAAGTGAGAGAATAGAGTGAGAGAGGGTGAGGCAGAGTGAGAGAGGGCCTCAACCCCTTCTTCTGACTATGCGTGTGTGTCTGTGTGAGAGAGATGGAGAGAGAGGGAGAGGGAGACAAAGAGTGAGAGAGGGCTCGGCCCCTCCGAACGACTGTGCGTGTGTGTGTGACAGAGACAGAGATAGAGTGAGAGGGAGACGGAGAGTGAGAGAACAGAGAGAGATAGATAGAGGGAGAAGGAGACATAGAGGGGTTGACCCCTCCCTCTCACTGTGAGTGTGTGTGTGTCTATGTGTGACAGAAACATAGAGAGAGTGAGAGAGTGAAAGTGAGAGACTGATAGAGCGGGAGAGGGGCCGAGCTCCTCTCTGTGAGTGTGCGTGTATGAGATAGAAAGAGTAAGAGAGGGACAGAAAGATCGGGAGAGAGGGTGCGTGCGTGTGTGTGCCTGTGTGAGAGAGACAGAAAGAGAGGGAGACGAGTGGAGTAGCTGCGAGTGAGAGAGGGGGTGATGCTGTCATTCGCCTCAGGGTCGTCGCTCGATGTCGCCGGACGCCGCTGTCGCCGCTCGCCGGAGGCTGTAGGGCGTGGAGAACTGGAGATTAAGGTTTGCTCGATCGAGCAGGGAGGAACTGGTCGGGGGGGGTGATCGAAACCCTCAGAAGATGTTTTATAGCCCCGGATCCGCCTTATTGGGTTAGTGGGTCTTCTTTGGTTCGCGGAGGCCCGATACGCGAATCCGCTACGGTGCGGGTTGGCTGATTGCGTCGAGGCGTTGGAGGCGGCTCGGGGCCCGCCGAGGCGAGCGAAGCAGGCGTGAGGCGATCGCTTTAGCGAGATTGGACGCGGCGAGGAGCCTCAGCGCCTAGGTGCGATTTTGATAACACAGGGCTTGAGAAGTTTTGGTTTAGAGAGGCAAACTTTGTTGACACAATGAGGGGAACATGGGGTGTACAATGCATGGGCAAGTCCACTATGACTACATTGGTTGAAAAGTTGAGGCAGATGGCTCAGGTTCTCAGGACTTGAGGGACAGAGAAAACCCTTTTAAGTAGGGCAGCTAAGGATAGAATACTCCAGCAGATTGAGGGCCTAGGCTGTTTGGAGGAGGCAAGACTACTGAATGATGTTGATAGGAGACTCAGGGACACTTTGAAGAGAGAGAGTTTGATGAGATTCTCACAAGAGAAGAGATTTATCGGAGGCAGAGATTGAGGGATAGATGAATTAAAGAAGGAGACAAGAATATTGCTTACTTCCAGTGTAGGTCAACACCATCACATGCATGCGTGTGGTTGACCACTTTTTCTCTTGGGAAGAGGATCTCATAAGACAAGCGAGGGCCTTTTTACTCTAGACTATTTATTGAGGATGAGTTTAGTAGATCGAGGATTACAAATGATCTTCTTCCTTATCTTTCTCTTGAGGATAGGGAGGCCATCTCACAGAGCTTCTTGGAGGAGGAGGTCCACCAAGTAGTCTTTTCTCTTACAGGGGACAAAGCTCCAGGACCAGATGGCTTCTCACTGGCCTTCTTCTAGAAGTGTTGGGACATCATTAAGGGGGATCTTTTGGCAGCAGCGAGGGAGTTTCAAGAGAGAAGGGCTCATTTGGGAGGTATCAATAAATCTCTCCTAGTCTTTATCTCTAAAAGACAAGGAGTATAATGTTTTCGGGACTTTGGACCCATTAGTCTATTGAATGGAACTTATAAGATCATCATCAAAGTACTGACAGGGAGATTGGATACACTGATGGACATGATGGTTAGTAGCTTCCAGGGAGCTTTTATCAGGGGGAGACAAAATGTTTTGGTAGTTCATGAATGTCTACTTGTCGTGGAGATCTAAAGGAAGAAAGGGGTGGTATTGAAGTTGGACTTTGAAAAGGCATTGACATGGTCAATTGGCGATCTCTACTTGATGTGTTGGATAGGATGGGCTTAAGGAGAGATGGACAGATTGGGTTCGTGCTTGCATTTCTTCAGCCACTTTTGTTGTTCTCGTCAATGGGATGCTGACTCCACTCTTCCATAGTGGCTGGGGACTCGGCCTGGGAGATCTTATGTCTCTTCTCCTCTTTGTGATGGTAGCTCATATCTTGAGTAGAGTGTGTTTGAGAGCTGAGGCCACATGGTTGATGAGGGGTTTTTAGGTCGGGAGAGGTGGCTTATCTTTTATACATTTGTAGTATGTAGACGATACTATTCTATTCCTTGCAGATGATGAGCATCAACTTTATGTGACCAGGCTATTGTTGGAATTGTTGAAAGAGGTCAGTGGTCTCAAGGTCAACTTTGATAAAAGCTTTATGGTAGGGATGAATATGGAGGATAGGGCTCTTCAGAGGGCAGCTTGCATCTTGGGTTATTAGATAGGAGCTTTGCTAATCTCCTATCTGGGCCTCCCATTGTCCCCAGGTGCTCTACATTGTGTAGATTGGTAGCCTATTGTGCAGAGATATGATTCCAGACTGACAAGATGGAAGTCAAGGTTACTATCCTATGGGGGAAGATTGATTATATGCAAGTCAGTGTTGGACAACCTACTTATTTATTTCCTATCTATGTTTCGGATCCCAAAGACAATGCCGAATAAAGTAGAATCTATCTAGAGGAGATCATTTTGGCATGGCAGTGGGGAGAGGTGCAGGGGTCGGCATGATATCTCTCGGGATAGAGTGGCCAGAAGCATGGAAAAGGGAGGTGTGGGCATCAAGAATATCAGATACTTCAACATTGCTCTCTTGTGCAAGTGGCTGTGGAATTTATGGGCAAGGTTTGCCATGTTGCCTCGGCATGGCCTGTACCGGCCATGCTAGATCGTGTCAGGCTGTGATCGGCACGTGCACGCACGCATTACGCCACACTTTGTCGCCAGTGGTTTGGCGGAGGCGGCGGAGGTGGTGGTGGGGATGGTGATGGCTGGGGGGAGCTGGGGACGGTGGCAGCTCGAGCAGGGGAAGAAGAAGAAGATGGTGAGGTTGCTAGCTCGAACAGGGGATGACAACATAGACGGCTCGAGGCGGGGACGGCGGTGGCGGTAGGGGGGACGACAATGACTGGGGGGAGTCGGGGACGGTGGCGGCTTGAGCAGGGGTAGAGGAAGAAGATGGTGGGGATGTCGGCTCTAACAGAGGACGGTGGTGGAGGCGGTGGCAGCGACGGCTGGGGGAAGCTTAGGTGGGTTTGCCGGGGTGGGGGAGAGGGGGGCCGTCAGGGAGAGGGAGGTGGCTAGGGTTTCCAAAGAGAGGGATCAGGGAGGGGGGAAGGAGGGATGGGTGATTGGGTGTGGGGTTATTTTATAAATAAACCCTTAAAACATGAGTTTCTTTCATTTGGGACTTAAAAAAAAATCTTCTTGGTACGATATGGTACGGTCCTGTATCGTATCGTGCCTTAAAAAACTAGCCTGGGGTGCTGGATCGATTTGTCAAACCTTGGTTGGGGTGGGAGAGGATGGGCTGTGGGTGCAAGTTATCAAGTAAAGGTACTATGGCAGGAGGAGAGATTGGGATCTAGCACCAGCATCACAGTATCACATTTCTCCCATTTGGCATGATATCTTGACTTGCAGGGACATTATCGCTTCCAACATCCGGATCTGACTTGGAAAAAGTGACAAGTGCCTCTTTTCACTTTTGGAAGGAATTTTACACACGTCTTTTTGCAGTTTCAGCAGCCCCTCTTGGGTCGGTTTTTCAGTATTTTGATTCTCAACTAATAGGAGGTACTTGGGCACCGACATTCAGGAGGAATCTTGGGATTGAGGAGATGGAACAGCTACAAGACCTCCTTCACTTCCTTCTAGACTATGCCCTACAACTAGAAGGAGAGGACGAGTGGACATAGAGGTGGGGGAAGGGGGGGGGATCTTTTCAGTCAAGATAGCTTACACTTTTATCTTTGATGGAGCGGTGCGCCACTGCCTTGCCCCTCGATATGGCGGCCCAAGAGTCCACTGAAGGTGAAACTCTTTACTTTGAGGATTTTCCACGGGAGGTTACCCACTCGAGATTGGCTACTTCCGTTTCTTTTGAATATTTCTTCGACTTGTTGCTTGTGTGGAGAAGAGGGTGAGATCTTGGACCACCTGTTCGTAGGCTGCACTTACTCATAGGGGGTGTGGGAGGAGCTTGCTAGGAGGACACAGTGTGCTCTTGGCCACCAGGGAGAGGTTCACCACTTGATTGGGAAATGGGGAAGAAGTTGGATCTTTAGAGGACACATAGTCGCCTGGTGGATGATTTTCCATGCTACCCGTTGGACTTTGTGGAGGGAAAGGAATAACAGGATGTTCAGGAGGGAAGGTAGAGTGGTGGAGATTTGTGATAGAGTGGTCGGAGCCCCTTCGTAATGTGCTCCCATAACTCTTCCCTTTTTGTTTTGTTGGGGGGTTATTGTGAGTCACACTGTCTGTGTGGACCTTTCATGTACAAGAAATTTTTTGTGAACTTACTAACTATACTTATACATCCTTTTTGCATTTAATACAATAGTGGTACGACCTACTTTCATAGAAAAAAATGCCTAGGTGGACGCCTTATTGCCTAAGTGCTTGGGCTCCCCAAGAATGCCCTAGGTCGCCTAGTCACCTTGACAACTATGGATGGGCCTGAGTTCATGTGAATCGGCTGATCCGGTCTGATATGGATTGGGATTGGCCATGAGTGATCCAAGGACCTGATTTGGGTCTGCAATTTTTGGTCAATATATAAAAAGGTTAACTTTCAGTGTGAATGGCCAGAGAGGGTATAGTAGGGTTTGTGCGTGCTTAAGGTTACATAAAGAATAAATCTCTATATACATGTCTGCTTTCTCATTCCTTGTTCCCATTTTTTTCTTATTTTGTTTATTTTTAACTTAACCATTTGTTATTACTTTCCAAAAAACTTAACCATTTGTTATTTCCCCTTCTCTAGTTCCATTTCTTCCTTTTCCTTCCTTTTGTTTGTTACTTATGCAGTATGCGCACATGTACATGTGTTCTCTTGGTCTTTATAAATGCATTAGTCTCATGCCAGCCAACTGCTGTTTGTCATGCTTAAGCTGATAGCAAGGATGGCAGTACCGGTTTCGGCCAGGACCGAAACCGAAACCGAAACGTACTGGTTTCGGCCAGGACCGAAACCGAAACGTACCGGTTTCGGTTTCGGCCGAAACCGGTTCAAAACATTCGAAAAGGCAAAATTTACAGTGAGCAGGTCCGGTTTCGGTTGGTTTTGGTCTGAAACCATTAAGATTTTTTTCTTAGTTTCGGACCTGCTACAGTGAGCAGGTCCGAAACACTTTCGGTATGGGCTGAAACCGATACGTTTCGGTCGAAACGTATCGGTTTCGGCCGATACTGCCATCTATGGCTGACAGACCAACAATGCTGCTCTTGATGTTTGTCACTTCTTTTTATTCCCATGTTTCAGAAGCAATGTATTTTTCTCATTTACAACAGATGATTGCTCCTTAACATCCTGTAGGAAGTATTAAAGTTGTTGCGTGGCTAGTTAATTCCTTTTTCTTTATTTCTCCTCTGTATTTGCTGTGTTTCAGTGTGTCCATGTAGTGTTTAGGTTGGCATCTTAGTACAGGGGCAAAGTTGTATACTCCAATGTTTTTTCTGTTTAGCCTATCAATAAAAGGAGAAGAGGGGAGCCAGCTGTGTGTTAGCCTGGTCATCCTCATTTCTTCTTTTCCCCATGTCTGGTGTTGTGTGCGTGCCCCTTTCATGATTCTTTACAGACTTTGTTTATACAGAAACAACAAATTTATTATGTTTTATTTTATTGGCAAAAGAAGTTAATGATTGATGATAAACATCCCTTAATCTAGGTGCCTATAAATTCTTTCAGTCTGCATACTATTAAGATGTACCCTTCCCCTTACTGATGTTATCATTTTGCAGATAAGTGCAAGGACTTGGAGAATGTACCACCTCTCAAAAATGATAAACCAACTCCAGGAAGCCTTTCATCACTTTCCGGAGAGTACAAAATGCCCCTTGTGTGGATTGATTTGGAAATGACTGGTACTAGCTTTATTTTTAAAATAATTTTTTATTTCTCCCCCATTCTTCCACGACCCAAGATGATGACAGACATAGGAACAAAGAAATTGAGATAGAGATTTTCCAGAGCAAATTGCAAATGCTTGTTTATCAATCAAATCACTTTGATAATTATAATTTTGCATGCTTTTTACCTTCTGTTTCAGATGCATGAATATGCCATTATTGGTGCATATATGACTGACTTTGCATGGTAAATTAATCATAGACATGTTAACTGTTGAACCTATATATTATAGGTGTTCCATACATGTCTACTTTTCTGTTCTTACAGGGGCCCTGCATGAGGGTTTCTGGTTGGCTTGGCCTTTGGCAAGCTTGAATTTTTATATATAGAAATCAATCTGACAGCATTTTTCCCCCGAGTTTATCTATCTTGTTTCATCTTGTGTTGACTAATGCTAACTTATATTTGGTATCTTTTTGTATTTTTTTGATCACGTGATACGTGGTTATGTTTGGGGATTCATCTCATCTTAAGAT
Source organism: Amorphophallus konjac (assembly GCA_022559845.1). Lineage (NCBI taxonomy): Eukaryota > Viridiplantae > Streptophyta > Magnoliopsida > Alismatales > Araceae > Amorphophallus > Amorphophallus konjac. Next base: position 353,542,278 of record CM040119.1, on the reverse strand, counting down.
GCTTTTTGCATGTTATTGGAGGGTACATGCAATGAAAACATGTTTCCATGGCACTTAGGAACCTCAGACATTATTTTTGGTGAAGGATTTGTTCATACGGGTATTTTTCTGATGATCCTAATGTTAATGAACTTAATAGGCATGGATATGCATACATCTTTTGCCATCTAGGTGAGATCTAGAACCTGTGAAGGCTTGTTGGCAATGTCACTGTTGCACCTGTAATTTATCGTGCTAAAGGTTCGGGATTTTGATCTCGCATGTGACAAGGTTTCGGAAGCGGTGTATCATCATCCGATAGGATATTCCTACACGGGGTCCCTTGTTCGGCGTAGTGCCATCCCGTCGGATATTCCTAAGTTTAAGGCTTTATAGCCCACATGCGATGGCAATATAAACCCCTCGGGGGATGGCCACCAGCCAAGCACAAGCCACAATGATTGTCAGGATCATGTGGTTATATTAAAATCCCTAGGGATTAAGTCTCCGCCCTTCGAACGTGTAACCCCAAGCAAGGAACACTTCTACAACAACGAAGGAGATGCTGGAAAAGGTTTACGTACCAAGCACAACGTCCCTCGCACGTGTATCACGAGGCACGGACAACAACTCGTCCTCCCGCAGCGGCCTACGGCACGAGGAAGACGACAAACGAACAAGGAGGCGCTCCCTCTCGCTATTCTCCACGAGGCATGGCGAGAACCCGAAGCTTCAAAGCCCCGGAGGCCTCCTTTTATTGAACTCACGCGAGGAATAGACCCGTCCGGGGGCTGAGGAACCCGTTCGGGGTCACCCTTACCCGGACGGGTCCGCCCGGGGCCAGAAGAGTCCCGCGCGGGACTCTCCCTAGGCGGGCGGACCCGGGCGGGACCCACGACCCCGGGGAGCCCCCCCTCGGGGTGCGTGCGGCCCGGGTGGGGACCACCCGGAGTCCGCGACCCCGGGCAGGCCCTGCCCGGGGGTTCGCGACCCCGGGGAGGTCCCCCGGGGGTCCGCGACCCCTGGCAGGTTCCCCCCGGGGAGCCGCGACCCCGGGGAGGTCCCCTCCGGGGAGCCGCGACCCCGGGCAGGTCCGCCCGGGGGGTTCGCGACCCCGGGAAGGTCCAGGACCGTCCCGGGGACCTCCCACCCCGGGGAGGTTCCATTCCCGCGCACGGACTAAAAAAATTTGAAAGTGGGACCTCCCCGGGGTCATTTTCATCCCGTTGGACCAGTACGGGGTCGAACACTCCCGGGGAGGTTCCCCACTTCTATAAATAGACCCCCGGAGGTCCAAAAAGGAAACGACTACAAGCAACAACCTACGGAGCACACTTGAAGCTTTTTGTTCGTTTGTTTCGGCCCGTGTGGGGTAAGTCCCCGGGTCTTGTACTTATGCCCCTACGGGGTATATTTACGTTTATGCCCCTCAGGGGGCCATGTTTGTAATTATGCCCCTCAGCGGGCCATGTTTGTAAGTCTTTACGCCCCGGGATGACTAAGTCATGTCTTTCTGCCCTTATAATGGCAGAATTACAAGAATGTCCTCCCCGGGATCGTAAAAGACCCAAGTCCTGTAATTTGCAGTTATACCCTGCGACTTTTGTAATTGGGACTACGTCCCTATCTCCCGCTCTTACGCGGACTCTTGTACAGTCGACAACTCGTCGACAACCCTTGTACTCATTTGAACTATAGAAGCACTTAGCATGTTTTATATGTACCCTCGGGTGGAAAAAGTATAAGAAAACCCCCGACTTCGGAAAATTGCATATATACCCCTCCTTCGATCAAATTGACAGATGTGTGTCTTCCATCAAGCCCCCTTGTCACTACTTCGGTCTGGGAGTGTTGTCAGCTCAGTCCGACACTCGAGTATCATTATAAACCTAGGTCTAGGGTATGGTAAAAATTACCAAAATACCCCTACATCCTAAAAAATGGCCCAGTAGCCTCCCAAAACCCTCTAAAAAGAGCCTCAGCGCCTTGGGGAGTCAGGGACCCGATCCTACTTCATTCCAGCCCAGAAATTTCAGAAATACCCTTGGCCTGGGAATATTACCGAAATACCCCTGGGTTGGTAAAATTACCAAAATACCCTCGGGGTCCAGAAAACTTCTCTCTACTTCAAAAATGCCTATGGCTTCCGCACATTTGTGCTTCCATTCCTAAATCTTAGGGTTTTGCTCAGACCTAGCCCTAGTTCAGTTGTTTCTGTTGGTCTGTGGCGAGTGAGTGGACATCATGAGCTCTCCAAGAGAGTTTGCCCTCAACATCAGAACCTTGTAAAAGACTTTAGGGATTTCTTTGACAGTCAAACAAAGGTGTTCGGACGTTAGGCTGATGTAAATCAACACTGACTCCGGTCAGTGGGGAGAGGTCCAGCACTCGAACCCAAATCGTCTGATACTATGCGCACACACGGAATCACCCTCTATACTTAGAGGGGGATGTTTCTTTTCAAAAAGAACAAAATCTATATTTTATCTACGATAAAATATAGATTTAGATTTTTTCCGTGTCTCACAGACTGGCACGCCCGGTGAGACTTTTCCCACCTTTCTTCTTTCTGTCAAAGAAAGTCCCCTAAACCTTCTTCAAGGTTCTAATTGCCCCTCTTCCTCCTACAGGACAGGAAGAGGAGGGCACATCTCACTGTTCATTTGAGAGTTCTTTGTGCATCTGCATGCCACTCCTTTCGTGCTACGCACCACCACCAACATCAGCAACAGCGATGGCTGCCGTTACCTACGGCCCCGAGATCGTCGCCAACCATGCCAGGGTCGGCTACCTGGCAACGCCACTTGTTTTCGGCGACTTCCCAGCGGTCGTCGGCTCGCCCTTCTTCCTGAGCGTTGTGCCCGTGGTTGAGGTCAGCTCAGTCGCGGCTGTGACGACCATCACTGAGGGTGTCAGGCCCTCTATTTCATCAACTGGCCGGGTCCGCCCGTTCAAGAAGACATCTGTCGGAGGCGTCAGGCCTCCAGCCCCAGCAACTGGCCGGGTCAGTCCGGTCAACAAGACCATCACTGGGGGTGTTAGGCCCTCTACTGCAACAACTGGCCGGGTCCGCCCGGTCGACAAGGCAACCATCGAGGGTGTCAGGCCCTCGGTCTCAACAACTTGCCGGGTTAGTCCGGTCAACAAGGTCGTCTCTGAGGGCGTCAGACCCTCGGCTTCGTCGATTGGTCGGGTTCACTTGGCCAAGAAACCAATCGCTGAGGGTGTCAGACCCTCTGCTGCATTATCTGGCCGGGTCCATCCGGTCAACTCCTCAACTGTTAAGGGTGTCAAGTCCTTCATCCCAACAACCAGCCGAGCTTCATTGGCTGCTCCGTCAACGGCCGAAGGTGTCAGGTCTTCTGCCCCAGCTGTTGGCCGAGTCTTCTCGGTCAATCAAATCACTGCTGGCGTCGCTCATGCTCAACGTGGGCAATGCCGCCGCCGCAATGGCGCCAAACCTACTGCGGCCACCCTCAGAGGTGCTGCCCCTGCTTAACGGGGGCAACGCCGCCGCCGTCAGGATGACGCCATGCCTATGGCGGGTGCTAACGCTGCCGCCCCTGCCCAATGGGGGCAATGTCGTAGCCGCAAAGGTGCAAAACCCGATGCGGCTGTCTCTCGCTTCGGCAAGACTGTAATTGTCGGAGATATTTGCATCCGGCTCGATGGAGGTGAGCCGATCCTACCACGGGATTGTCATGTCCCGACTATTTCTACCTCCAACCGCTTCGAGCCCCTCCGGCAAGTCCGGGAGGACGGAGCGAAGAAGAAGAAGTCTGCCGTACCGGCAGCAACCCAGGGCCCGCTGCAACGGCCCAAGCTACGAGCTCCCCGTCCGAGGACAGGGGGCAACCAAGTGGAGGAGCGCCAGCTCCATCTGAAGAAGATTTGGGTCACCAAGGAGGAGGCCCGGATTATAAGGCGTGCTAGGGCGGAGGAGCCCTTCCGCATGTCGGAACTTCAGCGGATGCGGAGTCCGCCGAGCACTGAAGCCTCGGTCTCTCCGGGGTTTACAACCCATTCTCTACGGGGGCAGAAGCGCCGTGGAGCTGGCAAGAAGGTGCGGCCGACTTCTCCGTGGGCCAGTTCCACGCACACGGAAGAGGATCGCTCCCCTCAAGCATCCACATCCCGAGTGTCTGTCTTTGATAGACTTGGGAGGCCGCCCAAGCCGGAGCGACAACCACCCAAGAAAAAGCGGGTGGTCCAGGTGATCGATGACACTGTCAAAGTGTTCACCTGTTACGCCACCTCTGGCGACAAACAACCCGAGAACACCTCGGGAGAGCTTGACCAACCCATCCAATATTTAAGAAGGTCAAGGCCGGTCTCCCGGATTCTGGCACAAACGCAACAGGCGTCGGCCGCCGGTACATCTCAACCCGAGCCGGCACGCCAAGAAGAGCGCCAGGAAGACGTCCACAGTGTTGATGGGGATAGTCGCTCCCGGCACGAAGAAGAGCTGGGGGAAGAGCCACGGGCCCCAACATTGGAAGAGCTTCGACGGGAAAACCAAGAGCTCAAGAACCTCTTACAGTCGCTTTTGCGCGAAAAGGAGGTTCCTTCCCCGCCTCAGGCGGCACCGGCTGGAGCAGATCAGCAGCCTTCTCCCGTTCCAGCAGCAGCCAACGCTTCCGCCACTGCTGCAAGACTCCCGCTGGCAGTGGACTTCGATGTCCCGCCGCATGAAGCCAATGTGCGGTCGTCTGCTACTCCTGTCGCAGAAAGCCTCATGGCGCAGAAGCAGATGATTGAGCGCATCGTGGAAGCGAAGTTCGCTCAACATGGCGAGGGTGTGGCTACCGTTGATTTGTACAGCGTGCCATATCCCCTCCATCATCAATTCAAGAAGCTTCCACCAGTTGCCCGAAGGCCCTGAAACTCCAGAAGTTCAACGGGCAGGGCTCTCCGCGTGAACACCTGGCCTATTACATGACGGCCATGGGTGAATTAGCCCTGGAAGAGGCATATTTGCTGCGGTATTTTGCCACGTCATTGGCTGGCACCGCCTTCCATTGGTATTCAAGGTTAAAGCCCAATTCAGTATCTGATTGGGCTGATATGCAAAAGAAGTTTGTCGACCGCTTCCAAATGGTCGAATGCAAAGTCTCCTTAGCAGAGCTTTGTTCCCTTCGACAGAAGAAGGGTGAGACAGCGTTGGACTTCATCAAGCGATGGAGGGACGTCAGCATGCGCTGCGATAACCCTCCGACGCCTGAAGATGCGATCACCATCTGCCGCAGGGGTCTCTCAGCAGAAGTCAGTGAAAAGCTTCTGGGCTCCAACATCAGAAGCTTTGACCAGTCGAATACAGTGGTGGCGGAGATTGAGATGTTCTTTGCCGACCACCCTACACAAGCTTCTGCCAAGGGCAAATCCTCCAAAGACCGTCGGACTAGCGGCAAGGAGGTAAATGCTGTTGACTTCTCCCCGACGAATGGAGATAAAGGGGAAGGAAAGTCTAAAGGTAATGGCAAGAAGCCTGATGTCAAGGCAAGCGCGTCTCGGTTGGCGGAGAACATGAAGACGCCGTATTCCTTCAAGAAAGAGCATACTAAAATGCTCTTTGATCTATGCATGAAAGAGCAGCTCATTACCTTGCCAGATCCGCGGAAGCCCTCAGAGGTGGACAAGATAGAAGATCCTACCTATTGTGTGTATCACCGAAGGTTGGGTCACACCATTGGCGACTGCTATATTTTCAAGAACATAGCGGAAGAGCTCATTCAAAAGGACTTGGTAAATATGTTGGGCCACGCAGTCGACCCACCTCAGCCTCATCACTGGAGCCGATCGAACCGGTCGGCTAACGTGGTCCATATGGTGGCGATGGCTTCAAGTTCCAATGCCTCCGAAGCCGGGCCCTCAAGTCGACAGCCCAATGGTGGTCCCAGAGCCACTCCTCTTCCATTCCCAGAATGTTTAGCGCTGCGGAGGACCATCCGGAAGATCCGAGGGGAAGTCCGGCAACTGCGACGGGAACAGAGGCGCATGCTACAGTTCCTGGAAAGCATTGATCAGCAGTTCTCCACCTTCCCTTTTGGCCCATTTGCCAGGGGGTTAGCTCCAACCCACATACGGGAGGCAGGTGTATCACCCACCGGCCGGGCTCCGCTCAGGGGCTGGCTTTCTGAAGAGTCCTCGGATTCATTTGAAGACGAGGAGGACTCACTGGAAGACGTGGAGGCTCCACTTCAAGTCGAGCTCTCAGAGAAGTTATACTCCTTCTCTTGCGAGAAGACTCCAAACATCTTCTTCGCATGCCAACGGGCGGGACTGATTACCCCGTCACCCATGGAGCAGACGCCAGGTGCTGCTTTTCATCAGGGCTATTTCCCGTATCACGAAGTTGTTGGCCACATTATCCACAACTGCGAGCCATTCAAGGACCTCGCCGAGGACCTAATCAGGCGAGGGAAGGTCAACATGGGTGAATTCCTGGTCAATCCACCGCAGCCGCATGCACGAAGGAGCCTTCACTTCTCCGTCAACGTCATACATGCCTCGGCAGCCTTCCAATTCCCCGAGCTGCAGGAGGAGGGAGTCAGTTCCCAGGGAGTCAATTCTCAGCCACCTAAATCCACATTGTGGTACCCAGGGTGGCGACTCTCTCATCAGTGTTCTTTTCCTAAGGAAGACACTGAGAAGATTTTTGATAAACTTCTGGAGGATGGCTGGGTGTTGACACATGACCCGCCGTCTTATTACAATGAGACGGCCAAGAGTCACCCCCGCTATTGCAAGTATCATGCAAGGGTGTCTCACCCCACTCGGCAATGCCCAGAGGTTCAAGACTTCATTGAAGCCCTCATCCAGAGAGGGGTTGTCGATACTCAGGGGAACTCCATGACGAGGTTGCGTCTTGCAGAGGCCGCTAGGGAGACTCTCCAACAGGTTCGGCGAGAAACCGAAGCTTTCTCCCGATTAGCCCTGGCAAGTGAGCCCGCGGAAAATGATGAATTCCCATTACTCACTAAAGGCAAGGTCACCTATAAAGGGCCTAAAGTCCATAACCCAGGAAGCCAAGCCGCGGGAGAGAGTTCCAAGGTCCGTCCCAGGTCCAATCAGCCTGGCATCATTATAAGAGAGAACTCTCGGCCAGACAACAAAGGCAAAGCCAAGGCGTCAGAGCCTTCAGCCAAAGCTCCTGCCAAGTCAGCAAGGCCATTAGTCGTGGAGAGAACTCAACCTCTTGAGCCCGCGAAGACCTCAATTAAGGCCTCTGTCAGCCCAGCGAGGCCGCCAATTGTAGAAAGGCCTCAGCAACTCAAGCAAGCCAACCCACCAGCCCAAGCAAAGTCGGTGGAACTACAAAGCTCCCAGAGGCCCTGCTGTGGACTAGCAGAGTTCCAGGAGTTGCCTCCTGAAATAATTGCTCAGGCAATCAATGCCACCTTTCAGCCTCAGCCGGAGGAGGCTAATTGGACCAAGGTTGCCCCCAGAAAAAGTCGCGGCAGTAAGGGCCCTAAGGAGCCTGCCCGGAGCAAGAAGCAAAATTCTGGGGGCAAGCGAGTCCCACTGCCGAAGCAAACTCCTCTCTCTTCTCAAGAGGTGGCACGCCAAAAGAAACAAGAGAAGAACCGCAGGAAGAATTTGAAGAGGAGATTGAAGAAGTAAGCCGAGCAAACCGCTGCTATGGAGGCTCCTAAGGAGCCAAATTCTCTACAAAGACTTCAAAAGCTCATAGATGAGCTGGAGGAGTACACTCCCCCTCGCCCCACCAGGGTCGTCACTCTAGACGAATATATTCCCTGGGACAAGCTTGGGCGCAAAGCCCGTCTTCTGCAATGGCTCCGGGAAATGGCCCACCGCCTTGAAGAGGGTGAAGACTTTCCAATCTCAGAGGAGCTCTCATTATTCTACAAAGATGAGGAGCTCACTGTGGAAATGCTCGAGGAAATGCTGCAAGAGCTCTCCTGCAACATGGTGGCGATCCCGCCGCCCGACAATATTTACTGTCCCATGGCTGATAGCACTGGAGGCAAGGCTCCTATGGCGACATATCAGCGCCGCTCGGCAAGAAATGGCCGGGGACGTGGCCGAGGTCGTGGCCGAGGACGTGGACGTGAAGGTCCCCTGACTCTTGACCGGGTTATAATATTCAGAGGGGAGAAGCCGGGTCCTGTCCCGGAAACTCAAGTGAGGGGGATCCCTTTCATCCTCAGCCCCTCAGAGGGTTCAGGCCCCATCTCAACGGCTAAGCCGGGTGGCGTCCCTTTTACAATCACCTCCTCCGATGAAGAAGAGGAGCCGGCCAAGTCGCCGAAGTGCGAGAATGCGTCAGAGCAGGCCGGCCCCTCCAACATGGTCGAGCCCGCGAGCCAGGCCGGTCCTTCTAATGAAGACCAGTATGATGGGCCTTTGCCACCTCCAGAGGAATCCTTGGCTCCGCTGTTCTAAGAAGATGCGGAAGGCCAGAATGCGGAGGAGCGCCCTTCTAAGCGGGAGAAGCCTCGCCAGGCGCCGAAGACCCTGGCGGAGATCATCCCGCCATTTGACAAGACCCGTGCTCGGGCGGACCGCAAAATCATTCATCATATGAAGCGGTTCCCAACAAATGTCACTATTTGGGAAGCCATTGCCTAGAGCAAAGACCTCAGAGAGGCTCTTGTCAAGATACTTCAAGATCCAGAGGCATATGAAGCCCATGTTGCAGAGTTGCAAGCCCAGGCATATGAAGCACTCACAACCAACATCTCCTTCACGGACAAAGACATGTTGTTGTCCTCTCCGTGTCATAATCGCCTCTTATATATGAGGGGAACGATCAATGGACATGACGTGAATCGCATCCTGGTTGATGCTGGAGCAGCCGTCAACATTATGCCTATAAAGACTTTCAAGTCTCTATACTTGGCACTTTATCTACAAAAGGTGACTGATGTCAAGATCTCGGGATTCAATCAGAGTTCTGAGGAAGCGCTTGGTCAGGTTGTAGTCAAGCTAGCATTGGGCGATTTTGTCACTCAGGCGACATTTTATATCATCAACTTCGACACAACTTACAAGATGTTGCTTGGAAGACCCTAGCTTCATGAGAACTGGGTTGTTCCTTCAACTCTGCATCAGTGCATTAAATATGCCAAGGAAGGGGAGCAACATACGGTCTTCGCAGACCAGGCCCCGTTCCACCCCAATGAGTGCCATCTGGCCGATGCTTCACTATATTTTGGGAAGCCCACTTTAACAATCCCCGAGTCTTTAAAAGACAAAGGGAAGCAAAAGGTGGACCCTGAAGTTGAGGAAGGGCAGCTCTTCACTGTCAACCAAGACATGGTAAAGCTGCACAGGCTGAGCCTCAGTGCCGCCTCCAAGCCGACTTAACCAGAAAGGCGGGATGTTAACTTTGAAGCCAACCTCATCAGCCGGGTCATTAACTGGAGTATCTCTTTATCGCCCAAGTGCCTCCAGCTCTCGTCCCAACGGGAAGAGTATGAGTTGGAGCAGTTGAAGACCTTTACAGTCTCCTAGCAACGGAGAAGGAGACGCAACAAGAGCAAGAGGGACAAGCCGATCATCTTTTACAAAGGTGATTTAGTCCCACCATATCCTCCTGAAGATGGCTTCGGCTGGGATACTCCCACTGATGTGGTGCCAGAGCCAGTCCGGGAGATGGATGATATGCCCAGCTACATCAAGGAGATGTGTAAAAAGCAGCACATTCCGCAAACTCTGGACCCTGCGCGGGCAGCATATTTCCACCAGTTATGGAATCCTCCGCAAGTCCGTGGACAACCTCCCTTCTCCCGCAAAGATACAAGGGGCCTTGGCTATGACCAGGAAACGGACTTCGAGGTCCACTTTGCAGTCAACACCATAGGACTGCTACCTCTCCATCACGGGCAAGCAGAAGCTGAGCCCAAGGTTGATGACTCTATAAGGGAGTCCGGTGATGTGTCCTTGACACCCTCACCTTCATCAGGAGCTGACAATGGTCACCCTTCAGAGGAAAGAGCAGCCCAGCCTGTTAACCGTCGGCAAGATGAGGCCAGTCCTTCGACTTCAAGCCACGAGCAAGAGTGCTTCGAAGAATTTGATGTCTATGAAGCCAACACTGATGATGAGGGAGACTTCGTCGACCTTCAACCAGCTCCACCGGAGCTTGAAGACGGTGGTCAAGCAACTGTGGACGAATTGATTGAAATCAATCTCGGAAGCAAAAGTGACTATCGTCCCACCTTCATAAGTGCTCTCCTCAGCGAGAAAGAAAAGCGGTCGTATCGACAGCTCCTAGAAGAGTTCAGGGATTGTTTCGCCTGGACTTACAAAGAAATGCCCGGGCTCGACCCTTTTGTGGCTGAACATGAGCTGGCAATACTTTCAACAGACAAGCCAGTCAAGCAAGCTCAACGGCGTATGCGCCACGAGCTGGAGCTGAAGGTCAATGCTGAGGTTGACAAAATGCTCAATGTGGACTTCATAGAGCCTTGCATGTATCCTGTGTGGCTCGCCAATATAGTCCTTGTCAAGAAGAAGAACGGCCAAGTCCAAGTCTGCATTGACTTCAGGGATTTGAATAAGGCATGCCCAAAAGACGACTTCCCTGCCCCAATCACTGAGACAATGGTTGATATGACCACCGGTCACGAAGCCTTGTCTTTTATGGACGGGTCGTCGGGCTATAATCAAATCCGCATGGCCATCAAGGACAAAGACCATACGGCTTTCCGTTCTCCTAAGGGGATCTTCAACTACAAAAGGATGCTGTTCGGTCTGAAGAATGCTGGCGCAACCTATCAAAGGGCAATGACCAAGATCTTTGACGAGATGCTGCATGACCTTGTCGAATGCTATGTCGATGATCTGGTTGTCAAGACAAAGAAGCGGGAGGATCACTTAGTTGATCTGCGTCGAGTCTTCGAAAGGCTTCGACAGTACCAGCTCAAGATGAACCCGATGAAGTGTGCCTTTGGCGTCTCCAACGGCAAGTTCCTTGGCTTTATCGTTAGGTATCGGGGCATAGAAATCGACCCTGACAAAATCAAGGCTATAAGAGGACTACCTCCGCCCAAGAACTTGACAGAGCTCAGATCTCTTCAGGGAAGACTCGCCTATATTAGGCGGTTTATTTCTAACCTCTCAGGAAGATGCCTACCTTTCGGCAGACTGATGAAGAAAGGGGCACCCTTCATATGGGACGAAGACTGTCAGAAGACATTCGAGTAAATCAAGGAGTATATGTTGACTCCTCCTGTCTTAGGGGCACCTGTCAGAGGGAAGCCCCTTATCTTATATATTGCTGCCATGGATGCCTCTTTGGGGGCTCTCCTAGCCCAGATTAATGAAGAGGGGAAGGAGCAGCCGCTGTACTACCTCAGTCGAAAGCTGATTGGGCCTGAGCACCGGTATGCCCCTATGGAAAAGGTGTGCCTAGCTCTGGTATTTGCTGTCAAGAAGCTGAGACACTACCTTCTAGCCCACCGGGTGGAGCTGATCTCAAAATGTGACCCACTCAAGTTTCTGCTCAGCCAGCCTGCCCTTTCTGGTAGGCTTGGTAAATGGGCACTTATCCTCATGGAGTTCGACATCACCTTCGTCCCGCGCAAGGCGATCAAGGGACAAGGGATGGCGGAGTTCTTAGCAGCGCACCCTGTGCCGGAAGATTCGCCACTCAACTTCGAGCTCCCCGATGAAGAGGTGTTGGTGCCTTCTCAAGCCATTGGGGAGCATTCTGAAAAAGTCCCACCACAGATGGAGCCAGGCGTCCTCACCCTTGATCTCCCACATTGGGAGTTATATTTTGATGGTGCCTCTCGGACAATCAAAAGGGCTGGTTGCCTTACAGACTATGTCTCAGGCGCGGGGGTAGTCTTTGTATCTCCACAAGGCGGCATCCTCCACAACTCTTGCGCTCTCATGAAGTCGCTGACTAATAACGAAGCAGAGTATGAAGCGTTAATTATCGGGCTTCAGTTGGTACTAGAGATGGACATCAGGTGCATCAAAGTCTACGGGGATTCTCAGCTCGTCATCTGACAAGTATTGGGCGTATATGACGTCCGGAAGAAGGAGCTCATCCCCTACCAAGCAGCCGTCATGAGGCTCAAGGAAAAATGTTACCTATTTGAAATAGGCCATGTCCCCAGAGGTAGCAACTCCCAGGCTGATGCTCTTGCAAATTTGGCAGCAGCCCTAAAACTCCCGCCTGAGGGAGAATTAAATATTACAGTCAGACACCGGAGGCTCATGCCAAGTGTGCTCGACGAAGAATCCGGCCTCACTGTTTATGAGGTCGACAACATTCAAGAGGAGAATGCTCCCGAAGAAGAAGATTGGCGTGAGCCGATCATAAAGATAAAGAACGGCTGGATCCCTCCTGATCGGGCTCAGAGGGTACAAATGCTACGCAGGGCGACATCCTACCAGCTGATTGACAGTCTGCTCTTCAGGCTCGTCCATGAAAAAGACCGATCGGTCCTCCTACGGTGCCTTTCGTCCAAGGAAGCAAAGATCGTCATGCACGAGGTCCACTCCGGGTTGTGCGGCGCGCACCAAGCAGGAGCTAAGATGAAGAACAACATCAAGCTCAAAGGGTTCTACTGGCCCACCATGTACGAAGATTGCAATCAATATGCTCGTACATGTCATCAATGCCAAGCATTTGGTCCAGTCCCTCGGCGGCCGCCCAACTCGCTCCATCCAACAACGCCTACTTGGCCATTTGCAGAGTGGGGTATGGATATTGTGGGACCATTCCCACCATCGTCCCAAGGGTACAAGTTCATACTCGCTGCCACCGATTACTTCTCCAGATGGGCGGAAGCCGTTCCGCTACGGGAGGTTATAGGGGAGATAGTTGCCCGTTTTGTGAGGCACTATATCATATACAGATTCGGCACCCCTAATCGGATTATATCCGATAATGGCACGTCATTCAGGAATAAAACTGTTTATGCTTTGGCGGCCAAATTCCATATCGATTGGAGGACGTCATCAGTCTACAATCCCCAAGCCAACGGATTGGCCGAAACTTTCAACAAGACCCTTTGCAAGCTGTTGTCCAAGATAGTAGGCGGCCGTAAGCGGGATTGGGGTGAGAAGGTCCACGAAGCCCTATGGGCCTATCGTACCATCTACAAAACCCCCACGGGTTGCTCTCCATTCTCCCTAGTCTATGGAGCTGAAGCGGTGGTCCCTGTGGAGATCGAGCTAGCATCTTACCGCGTTGCTGTGCACGCCGGATTGCCAGGCCAAGACCAATCTGAAATTGAAAGAAGGCTCGAGGAATTGTCCAACCTTGAGGGTCAAAGACTCAAAGTCTACAAACACTTACAAGTGTATCAAGCCCGCATGACACGTGCCTATGACAAGCTGGTCAAGCAAAGGGCGTTCAAGAAAGGCGACCTCGTCATGACCAAAGAAAATGAGGTTCTCGCGGGAAGATCTAGTGGCAAACTCCAGCCCAATTGGCGTGGACCTTACGTCATCCAAAAGGTCTATGAAGGAGGGGCCTATACGGTCCTTGACCACAAGGGAGATAATCCCTTCCCTCCTCTCAACGGCAAACATATGAAGCTCTACCATGCGTCACCGCAAGAGTTTCCACAGCAGTCCTCACAGGACAGTACCTCTCTTCAGTGAAGGTTCAAAAAAAAAGGGGGGGGGTTAAAAATACTGATACTCCGGCGGACTCAGTTAGCCTTCAACGGTTGGCTGAGGGCAAAAAGGCCATAGACCCGGCCGAGGTGAAAACTCGAAAGGGTGCATCGGTCAAAAATGGGCAACCCCTCGGTGTGAAAACCCGAAAGGGCGCACCGAAAAAAGCTAAAGGGGGCCAGCCTCGGCGAAAACCCGGAAGGGCGGTGAGATTGGTAATGTGAAAAAAAAAATCATCTCTCTGCTTATTCTATGGGTGGCTCTAAGTCAATGACTTCACCCCATCTCAACCAAAACATCATATTGATGTCATGGCTACGCCTTACATGTTATCCTATGACACCTAGTCCCACCGACATTCTGAGGTTGTCATACTCTGTCCTATCGGGTTCGGTCTATGTATGCCCCTTTCGAGGTACCGACCCATTTTCACCTATCGGCTTCCGGGTTTAGCTCATCTGTCTCTTCCGAGCGGTTAAACCCACTTACTCGTTTGTCCCACTGGGATTGGTCTCAGTATGCCTTCTCAGGCTGCCAACCCATTATGCTTTTCGGCTCATCTTATCTTCTTGGGATTGGTCTATGTCTTCTCAGGCTGCCAACCCATTACGCCTTTCGGCTCATCTTATCTTCTTGGGATTGGTCTCAGTATGCCTTCTCATGCTGTCAACCCATTATGCCTTTCGGCTCATCTTATCTTCTTGGGATTGGTCTCAGTATGCCTTCTCATGCTGCCAACCCATTATGCCTTTCGGCTCATCTTATCTTCTTGGGATTGGTCTTAGTATGCCTTCTCAGGCTGCCAACCCATCATGCCTTTCGACTCATCTTATCTTCTTGGGATCTGGTCTCAGTATGCTCTCTCGGGCTACCAATCCATCGTGTCTTCTGGCACATGTCCCACCGGGTCTGGCCTCAGCATGTCCTCTCGGGCTGCCAACCCACCTACTCGCCTATCGACTTTCGGGTTTGACTTTCACGTCCCACTTGGGTGGTCAAACCCATCTTTGTCCCACCGGGAATGGCCTCAGTATGCTCTCTCGGGCTGCCAACCTATCTCGCCTATCGGCTCTCGGATTTGACTCTCACGTCCCACTAGGGCTGTCAAGTCCACCCTTTTTCTTCTTCTGGGTCTGGCCTCTACATGCCCCTTTCGGGCTGTCAACCCATCTCGCCTCTTGGCTTTAGACTTGACTCATATATCCCACCGGGATCGTCAAGTTTACTCCTTTGTCCCCACGGGCTTGGCCCCAGCATGCCCTCTCAGGCTGCCAACCCTATTTGCCTATCGGCTCACGGATTTGACTTATACGTCCCACCCGGGCTGTCGAATCCCTTCCTGTCATAGTTTCAGGTCTGGCCTATGTATGCTCTTTCGGGCTGCCAACCCATCCCGCCTATCGGCCTCCAGGTTTAACCCGCATGTCCCTCTCGGACTGTTAAACCAACTTTTTTGTTGTTCCAACTGGGCTTGGCATATGCACACCCTTTTAGGGTTGCTAATCCGGTCAACCTTCAGGTATGGATTTGGCTAATTACGTCCCATTAGGGGAGTCGAATTCACGGGCTTGGCTTCAGCATGCTCTCTCGGGCTGCCAACCCATTACACCTTTTGGTCTCACCGGGTTCGGCCTCAGTATGCTCTCTCGGGCTGTCAACCCATTATGCCTTTCGGCTCGTTTTTATCCTCTCGGGTGCGATCTCAGTACGCCCTCTCAGGCTACCAACCCGTTTTGCCTTTCAGCTCACAGATTTGATTTATTCGTCCTACCCGGACAATCAAATTTACCCACTTGTCCCATCTTTGCGGCACACACGTCCCTACGGGAGTGCCACCTTTTCCTCGCCTTTTGGCATTATAGGTTAAAAAAAAACGGGGTTAAAATATTGATGCCCCAGCGGACTTGGTTGTTTCCGTTAGGGGAGCAATCAAGGGCAAAAAGGCTTTAACCCGGCTAAGGTGAAAACCCGAAAGGGCGCCTTAGGCAAAAATGGGTACCCCTTGGTGTGAAAACCCGAAAGGGCGCACCGGAAAAAGCTAAAGGGGGCCAGTCTTGGCGAAAACCCGAAAGGGCGGTAGGGCTGGTAAAATGATAAAAAAAAAGGAGACATACATGCAAGAGGATGGAAGCAGAAACAGCTATGCTAAGCTCTATCCTTTATTCACTAATGTCATCAAGGGAGCCCGAGACAAGCCCTCGGGGGTAACTCAAACAAAAATGGGGCGTAAGAGCCCTATGTACAAGAAAGTGCCAGAGCTCGTCAACCACGGTGCACGTCCCTCTGCAACTCCGCGAGGCGAGTCTCCCCCAGGAAGATCTCCTCCCGAAGCTCATCAGATCGGCGACGGCAGGTCTCCACCTTTGCCTGGACAACGCGATGCTCCTCGGCAGCCTCCTGGAGCTCTCTCTGTAGCTCCTCCACTCGGAGAGAGGTCCTCCGGCTATCCCCCTCGAAGCTCGCAAGGTGGAGGTCGGTCTCAGCCCTGGCTGCTCGAAACTCACGCAGCTGCTCCTCCTGCTCCTGGACCTGTAGCTGGGCTCTCCGTCTCTGCTCCTGTGCAAGATGGAGGCGAGCAAACTCGCTCCATAAGCCCTCCAGTCTCGCGGCCCATGCGTCTCGGGGAAAACTCAGTCCGTGGTAGCTTCTGGTGAACACCTCCAGATCGGCCCTCAAGGCCTCCACGGAAGGCAGTGGGTCAGCCCGGATCAACTGATCAAGACCCTGCAGGAGCTGGTCAGCGATGGCAACATGTAACGCCGTCCCGAGTGCAGGAGCGTCGGGCCACTCAACTCCAAGGGCAGGGAAATCCATATGTGCCACGCCTGCTCCTTCTACGGACCCTGTTAAAAAAAAGAGGGAGAGATTGTGAGTGTATCACCACAATAATGTCATAAGAGTAAGACTCCAAGAGTGCAAACTTCAAGGACTCTTACCTGAAACAGTCTCACTCGCCGGGTTGGGCCCACGAGGAGATCCCTCCATAGGGACTAGGGGGCAACCATCAGCAAGTGCTGGTCCCTGCTCTGTGGATGGTATAGGCGTCGCCGACCTCTCTGCAAAGAAGGCAAGGAACGGAAAGTCTTAGAACTCCGGCCATATCAAAAAGCAGAATGAGCACTTCATAATTAATGAAGACATACCAGCCTGCACGGGTGCCTCCTCTTCAATCACAGTGGGGTCAACCCCTGTAGTTGGCTCCATGGAAGGAGAGACAGCTGAAAGAAGGCATCCACCTGTCAATTGATGATTAATATCACAAATGAAAGGAGTCTTGTTCGATGAATGACAAAATTTCTTAATTTGACAATAATATACCTTTCGCTGCCAAATCAGTGAAGGTCGCGGCCTCGTCGGTGGTGCCTTGCTCTTCAGATGGCATATGAAAGGAGCCTGGTGTCTGGTATATCTCTGTGGACCGAGGGAGGCTGCCCTCCTCTTGATGATCGCCAGCTGTTTCAAAACAGAAGCATCTCAGAATGTCAACATGCAGCAGTATGTGTGGCTGGAATGATGTATAGAGTATCTTTGTGTATACCTAAAGTCTGCACCTGGCTAGACTCTGCAACATCGGTAGTACCCGCCGATGGTCCCATATCTAGGGACGATGCCTCCTTGCCAGGGATTGCAACCTCTGTAGTTGGAATCCCAACCCTTTCATCAAAAGCTGGCAAGTCAGCAGAAGAGCCGACCTCTATGCGTCTAGAAAGCTCATCCAAAGGGAAGGTCGTCTGAGCAGCTATACAACAATGAGCAAGACAAGTTAGATAAGCTCATTATTTCATGTACAGAAAGAAAAGCGGGGATCTTAAGTCACCTGGGCTCATCCTAATTTCACCTTCTTCAGAAGAACTTGAAGAAGAAGAAGAAGAACTCCCGCTGGAGGAGGTGCTGGAAGTCCCTGTCCTTGATAAGGTGCCAGAGCCTCTCTCTCCTGAAGAACCGGACGGCAGAGAAGTCTCCTCGACGCCAGAAGATCCCTTCTCCCCTCCAACGGCAGGGAGAGGGGTCTGAGCTCGAGAGGTCCCTACAACATGCAATGCTATATTAGCTGAAGCACATACTTCATCTATTTGAAAGGGGGAACAAGGGAAGGTTAAACATGCAAGACGCCAACCTGCCTCCGGAGCAACATAGCTCCCGCCTGTATCAAGTGCGGGGGAATCGCCAGTTACAGGCACGTAGTCATCTGCGAGGAAGTCCAATCCGTCAATATCCACGCTGATGTCAGGAATGGACTCGTCCACCTCCAACCCCGCCTCTGTGAACACATCTCCGGGTGAGGAGAAAAGCTCGCGGTAGGCATAGCCTCAGGAGGAGCTGCAGCAATAAGGGGAAACAACAATCAGATTACAACATCTTCAAAACAGGTTGCGATACTGATTGAAAACAAACATTCCCCATTCTTACTCAAGATCTCAGCTGGAGTAGGAGACCCCTCCTCAGGACGCGGGCGAATGGTTGGCCGCGGATCACCCTCCGGGACATCAGTCCGTGGCCTCTTCCCGCGCCCACGAGCCTCTGAGCCAGGAACATGTCCTGCAAGTAAAAAAAAAAGATTGCATGAAATCAGCATCTTAAATTGCAGAGCAAAAAGGAGACAGGGTTAAGTAAGTCAGCAGATACCTGGATCCCCAATAAGCCTCTCAGGCTTCAAAACGACCTGCTCGGTCTTCAAGCCAAGGGCCTTAGCAACCTTGCTCACAATGGTCCATATGGCATTGGGGGTGGTAGCCACCTCCAAATCTGAGATATACTCCAGGGGACCCGCGCAACCTACGGCGTTCATGATGTGGATCCCCCAAGCTGTGAAGGCACTGCCTCCTAATGCCCCCTCTGGAACAGCTTCTGATAGTTGGGACTGGGTCTTCAAACCACAAGAGGTCTTCAGATCCTCCCACCAGGAGTAGAGGGCCAGAGGGTCAGGGTCTATTCTCCGACGGGCAGACCTAGAAGAAGAAGCCGCAGCTGGTGCACTCCGCAAGGGCTTCAAGGCCCCGGTATACTGACTCCTGTCAACAGGAATCGAGAGTCCGTCCGCCCTCCAACGGGTCTCAATCTCATGAATGGCCTTGGCGGCCCCAGAAAAATGAGATCTAATGAACGCCGCATCCAGAAACAGAGGAGGCAAATCCTCCTTCTTCAAGCGCCGTTTCTCTGCAGCTCGAATAACATCAGCTCGCTGTCTAAAAATATTGCTGAGTTTAAACCACCAGCGCGCATAGTGTATATCAAAGAAACCTCTGTGTGTCTGCTCTGGAATGGGGTATTCCTCCTTCACCTCCCGGGAGAGGAAGTCATGTCATGAAGCCGCCACCAGGTGGACGTCCCTCTGCCTGTATTGCCGAACGACAAAGGGAAAATCTGCATGCTGAGGTATCGCCTGGTCGTACCCAAAATTCCTCGCGAATCTATGCGGGTAATATGGCTCAAGCACTGCCATACTGGAACGGCGGTAAACCAGAACGCTCGGCTGAACACAAATAACCCAATCGACCAATGCATGGTCGGAGGGTAGAGCCCAGGAGGATAGCCTGCAAACAACGGTGTCACCCTGCCGCTCTGTGTATGGACGGAACGAGCGAGAGCTGTGGTCAAACTCCAGACTCTCATCCCTCCTAGTATGGAGGAAAGACAAGGTACAGCGAGCACTAGCGAGCTGCAAAACTGAGTCCTGGTCCGGATGACCAGCAAAAGCAAAAAGCAGAGGCGCAGCTGGATTATCCACCGGGGTCCTCTGTGACAACTCTGGCAACAACAGGCCGGCCCATGTACTCAGATAGTGGGTGGGCATCAAGATATGCTTATCTCTAGGAGATGAGTGCGTAGTCAATGCCCCAAGACTATGAAAGATGTTCGCCAACGCGGCTGGAGCAATGGCGAGCCTGCGCCCGCAAGCCAGTAAACAAGCCGGGTAGATCACCTTTGCCCGCAGAATCCCCTCCTCTCCATGAGAGATCACAAAGCTGGCCAGCCAGTAGGCCAGGTAGGCTGTCAGGTAAGTCAGCGGCGGCAGTCCCCTCGAATTCCACCCCCGTGTCGGGGCGGGTAAGTGACGAGGGTGTGAAGCAAAGCGGAGCTCGACCTCGCGGTATTGCTCCCAAGACATCCCCGAGGTAGCAAACTCCTCGTAGAAACAATACGGACCGCTGTAGAAATGTGTGACCCATGCATTCAGAGTCACCCTCGGCGTCCGTGCAGCTTTCTCCTTGCCCACGAGGGCCAAGTCCCTCCAAGTCTTCATCAGATACCTGAAGCAATATGGCATGAAGTATCGGCCTGCTCCATCAGAAGCACTCAGATGCAGATCATCCAGGCATATTTCCTCATATGGCTGTCCGCAGACTGGGAGGCCAGAAATCCTGTGGAAAGCCCACAGGTCTAGTGAAGTCTCCCCCTCAGCAGTCATGAAAGTGTTCCAGCGCCTGTTAAATCTCTCAGCTAGAGCCTGGATCAGTCCGGTGTGGCAAGGATAAGAATACAGAGCTGCCGTCACTGCATGACGTATGCCTGCCCTATCAAGTGCTGTTCTGTAAACTAGCAGCACACCCCACAGCCACTCTGTGGCGCCGCGTCGATAACAATGGGAAGGAACAACGGCCCATTTCCCGTACCAGCTCGGGGTCCTCTGTGCCAAGATCCTCTGTAGCATGCAATCAGCATCGTAATCATCATGTGCGCAGGCTGCGCCGGAGGGAGTCAGAAATATCCCGTCAAGAATAATATCTGCGGCCCTGTGGTGCCCGGCCAGATGCCAAGTGGCTGGTGAAGAAGGTGCCGCCCTCACAGTAAAACTGTCAAACTCCCTGTAGGAGCCAAGACTCCTCTGGTCAGGGTACTGTCGCTGACGCGCAAAACCCTCTAGGAAGCTCGGATAAGAAAAACTGCAGGTGCTATGCATACTATCCCGTCCTAGTAATATGGCCCGCTCCAGACGACGCCTCTCCTCTGGAAGCCTAGGATCGTCAGTCTCTGCTCTAGGCGGTATGAAACTCTGGATGAAAGGGAAAAGGTGACGGTCCATTGGAAAGTGGGGCGGGCAGCCGCCCGACCGGTCATAAGTGTAGCATCCCAGCCCCCGTGTAATCTTGGATACGTCAACAACGCCCCCAGTGATAGTAGTCTCTCCAATTGGGCCTTCAACAACCCAAGTGAATCTGCGGCCCACCGCGTCAAAGTCCTCAGAAGTGATGCTGCGAGGAGGGAATGGTGGCATAGGCCCGTCCGTCCTCCGTACATAATGATCATCACCACCGCTGGCCCTGGACCTCTGGGAAGTCCCTCCGCTTCGTCTGGAACGAGCCATGTCTGCAAGAGCTGCAAAGCCAAGAGCAGAGAAAGCGCTGTCAGTTAAACCAGCATATGGGCAACATCAAGACTACAAAAAGTCACACAAAACTCCGGCATGTCTATGAGCCCGGAGACCGACACAAAAGCCATGGAGCGCACGGGCCATCCGCCCCCACCTTCGGCTTGGACGTATGTCCCGTGGGGGGCATTTGTTGCACCCGTAATTTATCGTGCTAAAGGTTCGGGATTTTGATCTCGCATGTGACAAGGTTTCGGAAGCGGTGTATCATCATCCGATAGGATATTCCTACACGGGGTCCCTTATTCGGCGTAGCGTCATCCCATCGGATATTCCTAAGTTTAAGGCTTTATAGCCCACATGCGATGGCAATATAAACCCCTCGGAGGATGGCCACCAGCCAAGCACAAGCCACAATGATTGTCAGGATCATGTGGTTATATTAAAATCTCTAGGGATTAAGTCTCCGCCCTTCGAACGTGTAACCCCAAGCAAGGAACACTTCTACAACAACGAAGGAGATGCTGGAAAAGGTCTACGTACCAAGCACAACGTCCCTCGCACGTGTATCACGAGGCACGGACAACAACTCGTCCTCCCGCAGCGGCCTACGGCACGAGGAAGACGACAAACGAACAAGGATGCGCTCCCTCTCGCTATTCTCCACGAGACATGGCGAGAACCCGAAGCTTCAAAGCCCCGGAGGCCTCCTTTTATTGAACTCACCCGAGGAATAGACCCGTCCGGGGGCGGAGGAACCCGTCCGGGGTCACCCTTACCCGGACGGGTCCGCCCGGGGCCAGAAGAGTCCCGCGCGGGACTCTCCCTAGGCGGGCAGACCCGCCCGGGGTCGTCCGGACCCGGGCGGGACCCACCCGGGGTCGTCCGGACCCCGGCGGGACCCACCCGGGGTCCGCAACCCCGGGGAGCCCCCCTCGGGGTGCGTGCGGCCCGGGTGGGGACCACCCGGAGTCCGCGACCCCGGGCGGGACCCACCTGGGGTCCGCGACCCCGGGCAGGCCCTGCCCGGGGGTTGTCGACCCCGGGGAGGTCCCCCGGGGGTTGTCGACCCCGGGGAGGTCCTGCCCGGGGGGCTGCAACCCCGAGGAGGTCCCCCGGGGGTCCGCGACCCCTGGCAGGTTCCCCCCGGGGAGCCGCGACCCCGGGGAGGTCCCCTCCGGGGAGCCGCGACCCCGGGGCAGGTCCCCCCGGGGGGTTCGCGACGAGGTTCCATTCCCGCGCATGGACTAAAAAAATTTGAAAGTGGGACCTCCCCGGGGTCATTTTCATCCCGTTGGACCAGTACGGGGTCGAACACTCCCGGGGAGGTTCCCCACTTCTATAAATAGACCCCCGGAGGTCCAAAAAGGAAACGACTACAAGCAACAACCTACGGAGCACACTTGAAGCTTTTTGTTCGTTTGTTTCGGCCCGTGTGGGGTAAGTCCCCGGGTCTTGTACTTATGCCCCTACGGGGTATATTTACGTTTATGCCCTTCAGGGGGCCATGTTTGTAATTATGCCCCTCAGCGGGCCATGTTTGTAAGTCTTTACGCCCCGGGATGACTAAGTCATGTCTTTCTGCCCTTATAATGGCAGAATTACAAGAATTTCTTCCCCGGGATCGTAAAAGATCCAAGTCCTGTAATTTGCAGTTATACCTTGCGACTTTTGTAATTGGGACTACGTCCCTATCTCCCGCTCTTACGCGGACTCTTGTACAGTCGACAACTCGCCGACAACCCTTGTATTCATTTGAACTATAGAAGCACTCAGCATGTTTTATATGTACCCTCGGGTGGAAAAATTATAAGAAAACCCCCGACTTCGGAAAATTACATATATACCCCTCCTTCGATCAAATTGACAGATGTGTGTCTTCCATCAAGCCCCCTTGTCACTATTTCGGTCTGGGAGTGTTGTCAGCTCAGTCCGACACTCAAGTATCATTATAAACCTAGGTCTAAGGTATGGTAAAAATTACCAAAATACCCCTACATCCTAAAAAATGACCCAGCAGCCTCCCAAAACCCTCTAAAAAGAGCCTCAGCGCCATGGGGAGTCAGGGACCCGATCCTACTTCATTCCAGTCCAGAAATTTCAGAAATACCCTTGGCCTGGGAATATTACCGAAATACCCCTGGGTTGGTAAAATTATCAAAATACTCTCGGGGTCCAGAAAACTTCTCTCTACTTCAAAAATGCCTATGGCTTCCGCACATTTGTGCTTCCATTCCTAAATCTTAGGGTTTTGCTCAGACCTAGCCCTAGTTCAGTTGTTTCTGTTGGTCGGTGGCGAGTGAGTGGACATCATGAGCTCTCCAAGAGAGTTTGCTCTCAACATCAGAACCTTGTAAAAGATTTTAGGGATTTCTTTGATAGTCAAACAAAGGTGTTCGGACGTTAGGCCGATGTAAATCAACACTGACTCCGGTCAGTGGGGAGAGGTCCAGCACTTGAACCCAAATCGTCTGATACTATGCGCACACACGGAATCACCCTCTATACTTAGAGGGGGATGTTTCTTTTCAAAAAGAACAAAATCTATATTTTATCTACGATAAAAAGTCGATTAGATTTTTTCCGTGTCTCACAGTCACTAATCATTGGTTGGGTTGTAATTACCATTTATACTCTAGGTTTTACTGTTTCAGAGTGGGCTGAAGCTGTATCCGTGTAAGTGATACTTTAGGATGACTGGAGAGATTATTGATGTTTTCTTCAATGCTCTATTGAATTTGCTGGACAGGCTGGTGGGTTGGGATACTACTACTAATATATATACAGTAGATTGAAGGGGTGCTGGTTTGGGATATTTTGTCTAATACGTATTATATATGTATACTTATTTGTTTGTATATTTCCTTTTTTTTACAGCTACATTCTTTTAGGGCGATTATAAATCTTTGAGATGTTTTCTTTGATTATGATTTCTGGAAAGTTGTGATGAAACAAATGAACTAATCACTTGAATCAACTGTTTCAAAGGCCTATGGGAACCGAACAATGGGCCAATCTATAAGAAATAAGACTTACAGGAACCTACTTCAAATAGATGGCATGAGGCATGCAATGTGTGAACTGTTCTGGTCCTATATGTTCTTGTTTACAATTTTTGTGTTAGTGTCCCTTCCATAGTTGTCAAGACAATCGCCTAGGCGTCGCTTGGGTGACCAGGCTCCCTGATGGGGCCAAGGCACCAGCCGCCTTTCTGCCCCCCAGAATGGCGAGCAAGGCGCCCCAAGGCACCCTGCCTGGGTGCCTTGGGCTGCCTGAACTGGGCATAGCCTATAATACCCCCCAACTTTTTTGGGCTAGGGGGGTCCGTGATGTTAGGCGGGGTCATAGGTAGATCGGGCTCCACACACTCCCCCAACGTCTCTCTCTCTCTCTCTCTCTCTCCTTCCTCTCTCTCTCTCTCAATTTTTAATAGGAAAAATTACCTCTATGCCCCCAACATCTTTTGAAATAACAACTATACCCCTACTTTATGATATTTACCCTAATACCCCCCAAATCTTTATGAGGGTTGCACCATACCCCTACTGTCAATTATCCTTCACAGTCGGTAACTCGGGGTGAGTTAGGAGAGAAATGACTCACCTGCCCTTGTCAACTCTCTCTCTCTCTCTCTCTCTCACACACACACACACACACACACTCTGCTCAACCTTAAGGCTGAGCCTTGACTTCCACCCCCCACCCCGCACAGTCGCCTCTCCTGGTCGCACTCGCCGCCCTTCCCGGACGCCCCTCCCCCTCACGTGTACAGCATCAACCGCGGTTTGTTGGCCGACATCCATTGCTTTCCCACGGCCACCAGCACCCAACCTTCCTTCTTCCTGATGACAACCTCCACATAGGAGATCGATCCCTGGTGACCTAGCACCGTCGCCTCTATCTCCACCTTCTCCCTCTATCTCCACCTTCTCCTGCAGTATGGAGATCAGAAGAAAACACTATAAACAGACACATCGACCAGCACTCCCACCACCGTCTACCCATATGAAGAGCTGAGCAAAAGAAGGGGGTGGGGTGGAGAAAAAAAATGCCCTTTTGCCAACTCTGGTTCCCTCTGCTTCTGGGATCGTCGTGCTATAAATTGGGAATGGGGGAAGTTGGGGAATTGCAGAGGCTTACCTCGGCTTTGGCCGGCGAGAAAAAGGAGATGACGAAGTCGACAGAGACATTCACGACCCTGGAGGAGGAGGCAATGGCCACGGCCTCAATGTCGTCGATCAACGTGGCTATGGCACCCGCCCACCAATTTTCGTTTTTGTCCTGCACGAACCAGGTAGAATCACCAGGATTGTAGGAGTTGTAGCCAAATTGTGCGCGGGACAGGGGGAAGAAAAACCTCAAGATGATGCTTTTAGGAGGAGCCGGTCTCTCTCTCTCTCTCTGTGTCTCGCTGCCATCAGAGAGCACCACCGCTGCCCTCTCTTGCTCTCAACCCCTTCTCTTTGTCGTTCCCCTGCTCTCTCTGTCTCTCCCTCTCCAACGGGCTGGACGTTGGTGGAGCTGGACGCCGGTGCATAGATGGGCCAGCGGGGCACTCACTCCAAGGGGCTTCTGCATAGATTGCCGGCGGTGGTCACGGCACCGCCAGAGGCACACAGGAGCTCCCTCTGCCACATCCCCCTCTCACTCCCCCACCTCCTGTCACTCCACCAAACGCCACCGAGGAATCTTTATGCACGGGAGGTGGAAGCAACGAGGAAGAAGACGAGGAGATGCCCCCAGAGGAGATGAGCAACTTGCTGATCTGATCTGTCCTCACTGTCATCTGCTTGTCCTTGATTGTGCTTAGTGCGCTCCGGTGCAGGTTACAGGTGCCGCGATTCCTCTCTCTCTATGTGTGTGTGTGTGTGCGCATATGCCAGGGGTGCTGGCGCTAGAGGGGGAGACCTCTTCTGGCACCCTCCCTCCTCTCTCACGCTCTCTCTCACTCTGTTCTCCATCTCTCTCTCTCTGCAGGCCATTCTCTCTCTCTCGCTATCCTTCCAAAAAAAGTGCAGGCAAAATGGCAATCTCACGTGAGTTACAATCGTTTAATGGGATGTAACCCCAGGGGCATCACAACTCGGGTTAAGAGATTTGAGGGGTATTAGGGAAAATATCATAAAAGTGGGGGTATAGTGGTTATTTTAAAAGATTTCAGGGACATATAGGTAATTTTCCTTTTTAATATTAAAATCTGTAATTTTTCATGTATCTTATTCATAATTTGTATGTTGGAGAGAGATATTTTTTGGGTTTTAAAATAGGTGCCAAGATGTCGCCTAGGCAACGTCTAAGTGGATGCCGTATCGCCTAAGCGCTTAGGCTCCCCATGAATGTCTTGGGTTGCCTTGTCGCGTTGACAACTATGGTCCCTTTCAGCAACTGTTTACATTGTATATTTGTTCTTTTACAGGTTTGGATATTGCAGTTGATCGGATATTGGAGATTGCTTGTGTAATAACAGATGGTAATCTGACAAAGATGGTGGAGGTGATGTTTTTTATTCACCACAGATTTATTTTATTCTCTTCATTAACTTTTCTGTTGGTTGTGTGATTGTGTCCTATCATTACACTTAACTTTCTTTAATATTCCAGAGTTGCCTTAGGTTTTCTTTTCTCATGCAGTTATACCATTTTGTTTATAGCAGTGCCTAAGCTGGGTGCATTGATGGTACATGGGTATGCAAGTTTGTAACAGTCTGTCTTAATTGTGAGGTTATGAACGGCCTTATGTGATAAATGCATAATAGAGGTTTAACAGCCTCATCCTTTTTGTTATCATGCTCTTCTCATAAGTCTAATGATCTTAAGGCAGGGATTTTAAATTTTGAAAGTTGGAAAATCCTAACTAATTTTATATGTACATGCACTAATTGTGAGGTTATGAACGGCCTTATGTGATAAATGCATAATAGAGGTTTAACAGCCTCATCCTTAGGTTTAACAGCCTCATCCTTTTTGTTATCATGCTCTTCTCATAAGTCTAATGATCTTAAGGCAGGGATTTTAAATTTTGAAAGTTGGAAAAT
This sequence comes from Amorphophallus konjac, assembly GCA_022559845.1. NCBI lineage: Eukaryota > Viridiplantae > Streptophyta > Magnoliopsida > Alismatales > Araceae > Amorphophallus > Amorphophallus konjac. The sequence continues at coordinate 353,515,357 of CM040119.1, read as the reverse complement.
CCTAACTAATTTTATATGTACATGCACTAATAGCTAGAATTCAGTGTAAAAGGCAACAGTTGCAGGTTACCATCAATAGGCAAGAACTCATAGGAAGCAGCACATTACAGTAAAGCTTTTGTTCATTTGATGAAAATAAATGAATAGAAACTCCGGGGTAGGGTATAGCCAGCTTGGTTCAACTTTTCTGTGAACAATGTTAAATAAATATCAGGACTTAGTGAAGTGTTTGTAACTCCTTACACCTTTTCTCTCTCATCCAGTTTTAATGAGAGGACAATTGCTATCTTAAGGAACTAAAATCATCTAGTTCAGCTAATTGTAGTTGGCTTCAGCTGACCAGTCTGACTCTGAACCTGTGTAAGCCAACCCTTGGCCCATAGCAGCTGGATCGGTTAGGATCAGAAGACTAAATTGGCTGATCCTGACCCAATGTCAGGACAAATCAGGTGGAACAGCCCTATCTGTCCCAGCATTCTTAATGGTTCAATCCACCCATTAAGCTTATTTAACCCCACCCCCCCCCCCCCCCCCCAAAAAAAAAAAAAAAAAAAAAAAACCAAATTCCTTCAGATGTTCTCCCTCTTCTCTTCGGCCCCTGAGTTCTCTTCAATCTTCTTTCTCTTCTCTTCAACATGATCCTTATCCGATCTCTCTTGTACCCCTCTTAGGTTGGTCCCAAAGAGGAACATCTTCTTTGTTGACTCTGCTGCTTCTCCATTGGGTCATTGACACCACTTCTGCATTGCGCCATTTCTTAATGGGGAAATGATGCGGTCCATATTGTGTTTTAGTGGTTCGAGCTCTGTGATTTGCACAAGGGAAAAGGAGAATCTAAAACAAGGAAATTGTGTATTCTCTGGTAAAACAGTCATAATTGTGCTTCTGGTTATTAGGATCACAATTACAACTCTAATTCAGAATCATTGCTCAAAGCTGGACATTGTGCTTTACAATCTATATTGTAAAGCATTGTTCTAGGCCCAATTTCTTTTGTTTTTTCCTTAGTTTTGGCTTTGGAAGGGAAACTTTACTAATTTTGTAAATTTTTTAGGCAAATTCATCAGTGTAGATTAGGAGTTAACATTCTTATCTCCTCAGGAAAAGTCTTGGAATATCATTTTCAACATGATCGGGAACTTCATTTTTGAGTCAGAGAATCTTTTCTATTTCCTGCGATTTTATTTTGGCTAGCTCTGTGAGTGCCAAAAGGTGTAAGTTTTATTGTTTTGATTAGTGAATTTCTCTTGTGTTTGATGGCTCTCTCAATGTCTTTATCCATCTTTCTGTTATTCTTCTCCTTTCTTCCTTTGCAACCACATGTGGCTAGTTGTTGAAAACTAGAAAGGATAAAAACAAAGAAATGGGGCACCTCTCTGCTGCCACTGGCATGATGCCTACAGAAAAAAAGCACTACCCTGTTTCCTACTGTGAGTAATGGGCAGGGGACATAACCTTCTTCCAGGTATTGTGACTAATGTGACAGTTTTATGAAACTAAGATTATTGTGATGGATGGATGGATGTGATTGATTGTATCGAGTCATTGTAGGTTGGAAATGCACGGTGTAAGTTTGTCTATGTTTACCACTATCTGTGAGAAGCCTTTGACTTTTTTTGGTCCAAATGTCAGTGACTTATACAGGAGACCATACATATTCTGGGTGCTTTATTTCCTCTACTTCTGGTTGTATTGTCTCTGTTACCTTGTTAAAGTATAAAACAACCTTTCCTGAGAGAATGACTAAAGGGTGGAGAATTAAGTCTGAGCTATTTCTGTAACTGACTTTAAGTCAAGCATCAAATCTCCAATGTTTGCACCCGCCAGGAATTTGAAGGCCTCTCGGTTCTAAAGATTTTAAATGGAATTTAACATATTAATAATGGTTTGTACATCAGTACAGCATAGGTATTATTTACAACTCATGTTGAGTCATGGATGCAGTAAACAGTGCTACAATCTTCCTTCACAAATTTTGGATTCTACAAAGGAGGCTGTAAAAACCTACTAGTGATAAGATTTACTTTATAAACCCTCTTCTATTGCACTAGTTTTATTTTTGGCTCTGTTTTCTTTGGCTTGTGAGAAAGAGTTTCTAGTGACCTTTATTTTACTATCAAGGGAAAATGTTGAATGTTGATGGAAAGAATGCAGCTTATCTACAAAGCAATGACAGGGACAAAATCCACCCTCCTCCTGCTGTCACTATTGTAGATTGAACAATCACATGTTTAGCCAGCATTAAATTACCCTTCAAATTGTATTTAAAGCCAGTTTCTGTCCAGGGCCCTGACTTGGTAATTCATCAAACAAAGGAGTGCTTGGATAACATGGGCGAATGGTGTCAGGATCATCATGCAGCTAGTGGTATGGTTCTTGTCTACTATATTCGAATTTGGGCTTGGATATGGTGGAAATGATTTGGTATTCTACTCTTGTAGGATATGAATGCTATTCATTTCTTTCCTCGAGTATTTCATTTTATCGAGTGTTTTGTATCTCCAATACATTTTAGGTTTGACAAAGAAAGTCCTTGCAAGCACGATTACAGAACTAGATGCAGAGAAACAGGTGTGAATTATTTGTACTCTACTGAATTGTGCCAATTTAGCTGTTTTCTATCATTTTTTCTATAGTTATTGATAAACAGTCTGATAAAAATGTACAAACAAGATATGATGATGATGCATGTTCTAAGACCTGAATAATGTTCCATTATAATTACTGTCAAAAATTACTGTCTTGTTTATAGTCTCTGTTTGACACTTGGCCTCCAAATGTTTGAAGTGGCAAAACAATTGCAATGCAGAACACTGAGCATGGAATGGGCTGGCTTAGCACCTTGAACTTGACTTTCAGATTCAATTGTTCTGACTCTGCCCAAAGCTTAACTTCCAGGCGGAAATATTTATCTTTGGATTGCCCTGTTAATCTTATCTATTGCTGTAGAGCTTAGTCTGTTCATTGACATGCTTATTAATTTGTGGTATCCAGTGAGCAACTTCTTTTGTTTTTTCCTCTTATTTTGAAGGAAATTTAGTCTTTTTTGGCTTACCATGAAGAAATACTAGGGTTAGGAATATGATGATTTCATAAGATAGCTTATATCCGTCATTTTATGACATAAATAACACATCATATTTCATTATTTTTTCCACATTACTTTGATATTTTAAAATGCCTTAAAAGATGTAACGTCATTGTAATCAGAGCCTATTTCACTTATTTGAAGACTCCTGAGGTGTAAACCTAACTCCATGCATGGTTGGAACTTGGAAGTCCTTTTAAAGTCAGTTTCTATAAACAAAATTATTTTATTTAGAAATACCTTATTCTAAACCACCTTCCACTACCCCTCCAGTTGCAATTATCAAGCCTTCTGATGAATGGTTTAATTGAGAATATGTCCTTTTGGATCCCATCTCCTTCATTTAACTCACTTATGCCCTTGACTATGTTCATTGTTGAAAGAGTTTTCATCAATCTCAAAAAATCTTCTCATTTCAGTCTTCAATAAGATTTCTTCTGAGTCTCATCTGCCATCCATCAGCTTCAATATTCTGTTATCCATCACTTTCATTACTCTGTTGACTTTGCTGGACTATGATCTCTTAATCATCTGAGGGATTATAGTCTACCAAACATCACCGCAAAAGTGTACTTTGTGCACTGGTTATCCTCCCAAAGCCTACCTTGATCATTACCCATTTGGAGCTCTGTAGAAACTTCCTAGATGATGCTCAATAATCTTTCTCCAATTCCCTCTCTATCTATATCTCACCTCTGTGCTTCCATAGCTGGTTGTTGCATGGTCTATAAAGATGGCTGCCGCCACCCTCTTCTAGTATGGGAATCTGTTTCCTGGTACGTCTGACAAGATAAAGACTGACTGGGTCATATGGTTTACCATCAGGGATTACAGTGTCGGTTTCGGACTCGATTTCGGCCGAGTCCGAAATCGAAACGACTCGGTTTCGGTTTCGGCCAATTCCAGCCGAAACCCAGTGAAAAGGTTAAAAAAATTCAAAATAAATCTAAAAAATCAGAAACAAATCGAAAAAATATAAATAATCACATAACAATTAGAAAATTCATTAGACATACATTTGACTGTAAAGAAATTGGATTAAGTGTAATAAACATGAAGTAGGCATTGAAGTTCAAGCATGGAACATGTTAAACTAATATTCTTCAGTACATACTAAGCATGAAGTAGGTTCAAGCAGTACAATAAACCTAATTAGACACAATAAATGTTACAGAAATTAAATGATCCTTACCTAAATGATGATGCACTAATATGGATAATAACTAGAAGAACCTTCTCCCTCGTCGTCTGGCTTTTGATGTTGATACCCATAAAAAGGTTGCATGTATTCTGTATATTCACCATAACCAAACAATGAGGTAGCCAAGTACTGCATCCCTCTTTGGATCCCTCTTGGAGTGTAAGGTTGTTGGCTTGATTGGAATCCAGAATCAGCATAAGAATCTTGAGGATGAGAAGAGGAACTGGAATTCTGGTTGATGACCCCACTCATAAATGACTTCTTCCTGTTGGCCACCTCCATAACCTGATAGATGCCCATATTGGCTCTGTGAATCATATCCTCACTCACTATGACTGTATCCTCGACCTGTGTCCGCGTGAAAGGAGAAAGTACCACCATATGTGCCACCGCCAGTAGTAGCACTTGCAGTTGCACTGGGATCATCATCATCATCATCATCAGAACCATAAGAAACCAGTCGCTTTTTAGCCTTTGGGGATGCTTTTTTCTGTTTTGGTGTGATTTTTTCAGTCATCTTTGACATGAGTCCTTTCCCCCCTTGGCGTGTGCCTCACATAAATCTGCTTCAACTGCTCAATTGCCGGGTCCTCTCGAGCAGCAACACTAGTCCTCTCAAACATCCCATGCACTGATGTACTTCTTCTTAAGGATGGAGGTGGCTTGACCATTCTAGGAGTGACTGGCCTGCTATCTGATTATGAGTGTCTAGTTGGCTCAAACTCAGGCTGCTCCTCAGTGTCATGAATAAACAAAGTTGGGTCCCTTCTCTGGTGCGCATGAGTCTCTTTGGCCCTCTTTGTTGCTCTTTTGAATTCTAGATCTCTTGGCTCATCTTCATCTAGTATGCCCTCTGCCCATGTTCTATCATCAACATCAAAAACGGGCTCATCAACCTGCTCTCGTGTCTCCACCCAAGACTGCAAGGGATTGTCATCATCAAATAAAGCGTCCACATCAAGTTCTGGAGTTGCATCCTCTACGACGCGTCTGTCCCTCAGTTGTTGTCTTAGCTTCATGTTCCTTATTCTTAACCTCGTATTGTAGTGGCAGTAAACTAATTTGTCTAACCGTTCAGCCTTTAGCCGATTGCGAACCTTTGAGTGTATAAGGCTGAACGTGCTCCAATTTCTTTCACATTGGCTTGCTGATGTAGTTTGATTGAGCACCCTAATTGCAATGAAAGCCAATGAATTACTGCCCACATCTCGGTTGTTCACCATTATCCACCAGTCAGCTGTTCCACCAACCATAAACAAATAAATGTAAGTTGTAAATAAAGATCAATTCTCCATGATATACTAATACATATTGAGGTTAAGAAAGCACAAAGATAAAGTATACCTGGACTCACTCTTCCCACAGCGTATTACAATTGGGAGTCAGAATACGTCCCACTCCTCATTCTATAGTAGTTCATCTACTAAGATAAAGTAATAGATTAACATAACTAGTTAAGTAAATTCTATACGTCTTATCGATAAAATCAATAATGGCCAACCTCTACTTCGGCCCGAAGTCTCTTTTTTGGTGTCCTCGATAAACGACCAATGACTTTTAAAGTGCCTTGAAGCACCTCGCCATCAACATGTGCATTGGCATCGTACATAAATCGAGGGTTGAGGAAATAACATGTATTTGTGTATAGTTAACTAAATGTTAGATATAAAATAACCTAGGGCGAGTTTGATAAACAATTAAAGTCAACAGGGATGAGATATCCCTGGGTGGGTGACTTTCTCAAATTAAGAGACGGAATGGCTCACTCGAGGTCGACCTATACCCATTACCCAGGGGTGTCGACCTATGCCTGGGCATAGGTCGGGCATAGGTAGGTCGACCTACCCAAGTCCCAGGGCTACTGGGACCTATCCCTGGGACCTGGCTAGGCCGACCTACCGAGGGATAAGTCAACTTACCCAGGTCCCAGGGCTGCTGGGACCTATCCCTGAGACCTGGGTACGTCGACCTATCCCTGGGTAGGTCGACCTACCCAGGTTCCCAGCAGCTTATCAAACTGCCAAGAATAAGTCATCCTACTCAGTTACTATAATCTATCCCTAGGTGGTACCCTACCTGTGCTTATCCTAACTGTGTTACTCTAATCTGTAGTCAAACTCGCCTCTAAAGAACAATGTATCAATACAATTAATCAATCACCAGCTGCATGCAAGTCGTGGTGTAACGTGTTGTCCCATCTATAGTCAATAATTTTCCACCACTTTGCATATTCTCTGGGAAGGGAATCCTGCAACTCTAATTTGGCACGGTCCATGGCCTCGTACAGATATCCCATATCATTCTTCTCATCGCCATCTACCATTCTTAGGACCTTCACGAGAGGTGTGACTACTTTCATGTACCGTGAGACCCTGCCCCAGAATTTGTTGTCTTCCACAATGTTACAGACATCCAAATAATCCATCTGAGCATCAACATTAGACTTGTCTATGTATTCCCGCAGGGCATTGTGGTACATGAAAGCTTTCACCCCATTCTTATACCTATGCAGAGACTCCAAAGAAATGAAATTTGAATCAAATCCGCATCATAACTATAAGGATAAAGTAGAAATAATTGAGCTCAATCTTATACCTGTGCAAAGACTCCAAAGAAATGAAATTCGAAGCAAATCTGGTTGGCTCTGCACGGATGATATCTCGCCCCCCACTCATGCTCTCTAAACATATTCAATATCCTAGGATGGCCATAAATATACTGGGTTATTTTCTGTGCCTTGTCAATTATCTTCTTCACATGATTTTCCTTCCCTATGTCTTCAAGTATCAAATCCAGACAATGTGCTGCACATGGGAGTCAATATAAATGCCTGCGCTTCTGCATCAATTTCTTCCCTGCAGCCTTATAACTGGCTTCATTATCAGTCACTACTTGCACAACATTGTCCTCTTCAATTTGGTCTACCATCTTATCCATCTAATGAAACAAATAATTGACATTTTTTTCATAATTTGATGTGTCTACAGGTTTAACAAATACTGTACCTTCGATGCAATAGACCAAAAAGATAATCATAGACTACTTCGTGGTACCAGTTCAGCCATCACACATAATGGTGCATCCTCTCTCCATCTATATATGTTTGAAGCTTTCAACCCAGTCATAGAACTCCTCAACCTCTCCCTCAAGGCTACGCCCGTATATGTCTCGACGTGACAGGGCCTTCAAGTCAGGGCCAGCATCTGCTATGGCATGTAGCATAGGTTGGAAATATTCGCTTTAAGCTGCATGTGCAGGGACACCTGCATGGAAAAATCATTTGCAGATACTTTTAAATGCATGTCCTGCAACTTCTGCTGATATTTTTACCTCTCTCAATACTTGCTTGATTTTAGGTTGTGTAGCATGGGACCTTCTGTGCAGATAGCTGTCCATGGGGCCTCCTCTCTGCGGGACAGCACCAGTGTCAGGACGTCATGCAACTTTACTGGAGTAGGTCCCTGAACCTATGGGTGCTTTTCCTTTCCTTCGAGCGGCTTGTTCACGCTCCATTGTTTCAGTCAGCTCTGGATCTGAATCTTCAATGCCTTCCTCATCATCATCTCTCCTTCCCCTTCTGCCCGAAATCTCCTCAGCAATTTCAGCCTCATTTTCAGCCCTTTGTTGCATCTTCTCCTTTTTGCCCAGGAGGCACTGGCGCATTTCTTCTCGGACCTCTCGGGGACATCTATCACATTGTCTCACCTCTCCTCTTACCCCTGCCAAATGTTGCTTTCCTCTAGTAATTCCGCCATGTATCTCCTTACCACAATAATTGCATTTCACTTTTCTTCTCCCAGCATCAACTAAGGAGAGGTGGGCTCACCCCGGATCCTCCTGCCCTTGTTGCTCCTGACTTTGTTCACGTCTAGGCATGATGCTGTATTAAGATAGTCAAAGACAAATAGTTGTAAGTACAATGAAAGCCCCAAATCTAAGGGTGTAATTAGGGCTTAATTATCAATTTTATCCTAATCACCCTTCATAAAAATTAATTACTATCATGCTCCCACCCTAAATTATTCAATGAAGCTTAATTGAGTTTCAATTGATTCTAACTAAACCTAATTAGAGGAAAGTCCCAAATTTAAGAGTGTAATTAGGGCTTAATTATCAATTTTACCCTAATCATCATGGTTGGCAGTATCGGCCGAAACCGATACGTTTCGGCCGAAACGTATCGGTTTCGGCCGGTACCGATCCGAAACCGGCCCTTAACACTGTAACAGGTCCGAAACCTATTAAATAATACTTTTTTAATGGTTTCGGACGAAACCGTATTGGTTTCGGCCGAAACTCACCTGTTTCGGTCCAAAACCGGACGGTTTCGGCTGAAACCGGAGAGGTTTTACTAATTTTTTGAGGTTTTTGAATGGTTTCAACCGGTTTCGGCCGAAACCGAAACCGATACCGAAACCGGTATGTATCGGTTTCGGGACCGGCCGAAACCGGTACCGAAACCGATACTGTCATCCTTACTAATCACCATTCATAAAAATTAATTACCAGCATGCTCCCACCTTAAACTATTCAATGAAGCTTAATTGAACTTCAATTGACCATAACTAAACTTAATTAGAGGAAAGTCCCAAATTTAAGGGTGTAATTAGGGCTTCATTATCAATTTTACCCTAATCACCCTCCATGAAAATTAATTACCAGTATGCTCCCACCCTAAATTATTCAATGAAGCTTAATTGAGCTTCAATTGACCCTAACTAAACCTAATTAGAGGAAAGCCCCAAATTTAAGGGTGTAATTAGAGCTTAATTATCAATTTTATCCTAAGCGCTCTTCATAAAAATTAATTACCAACATGCTCCCACCCTAAATTCTTCAATGAAACTTAATTGAGCTTCAATTGACTCTAATTAGAGGACAACCCTAAATTTAAGGGTGTAATTAGGGCTTAATTATCAATTTTACCCTAATCACTCTTCATAAAAATTAATTACCATCATGTTCCCACCCTAAATTCTTCAATGAAGCTTAATTGAGCTTCAATTGACCCTAACTAAACCTAATTAGACAAAACTCGCAAATTTAAGGAACTAATTAGGGTTTAATTTGGAGTCTTAACATATTTCATTCTTTAAAATTAACCTACAACAGAAAAACTAACGTACAACAAAAAAAACTTTCAAACCAACCAAAAAAACAAAAAACAAAACAATTCCCAACCTCTCCCTCAAGAAAACGCAGCTACACACAACACTTCTTTACGGCGGCGGCGACGACAACAAACCCTGCAGTCTCCCTCACCCTGCAGCACAGCAGCAGCCCCTCAACAGCTCCCTCACCCTGGCACTGCAGCAGGACCCTTTCTCCCTCAGATCTGAGGGAGAACAGGAAGTGAACTCCTCTTAAAAGGGGAGTTCACGTGGGTTTCGGTCCTATTTCGGTCCGAAACCTGTAAGTTTCGGGCCAAACCAGTATCGGTTTCGCTCGAAACCATTAAAATTATTTTTTTTAGTTTCGGACCTGCTAATCTGGTTTACCATGATCATCAGATCATGTCATTCTAGGACTTGGACTCTGTGTGCATACAAGTGTTTTACCACTGACTGCCTATTGGTCAATAAAAGGTCTGGGCCTTGGATTCTAGTCCCTATGGTACATGGCAGCCCAGATTCTGACCATGACCTCATAGTGAAAGGGCAACAACAGATCCCTCGATCCGAAGGGACCCGGAATAAAGGGCCCAATAGTGCATGGCATCACTCTGCCCGTGTACTGTTGATAGGCACAATCAACTCAACCACGTGGCAACCTCAACACAACAGAAGGCTCTGGAACTGGGTCAACAGACACCAACCCAGGTTATCTAAATTACCCTTACTCTCGGGACTGAAAGACTGAACCTTTAATCTTAATTCCAATAATTCTTTGAACCAAAGTGCCTAGAACTATGTAAAGCAGTGATCTTTATTCTAATCTATTTCCATTTTTCTTTCTCATTATTCTTACTATTAATTGAGGGTCTTAAATTATTATTAATTTTAATAAACTTTAATCAATAAATATAAGAGGAATTTTCAATAGGGAAGCACAAAAATGGTGAGAATCCATGAAAAAGGCTATTCTTTCTGTGACAGTTCGTAGTTTAGGCCCTCATGCACCAGGGCAAGCTAAGGTCCTATCTTATACCTTGGTGCTTGACTTTCCTTTGTATTTCCTGCATAATTATTTCTTTAGTTGTTTGCTTTTTAGGGCTCTGAGTCCCTGACTTTTTTTAAACCAAAAGAGGCCACAATTCATTAAAATAAACAAGCAAAGGAAGGATACAGAGAAGCTAAAAAAAGGAAAACTCGGACTCTACCAAGATGGTAGAATCTTGACAGGGAACACAAACAGTTCCCTCCTTACATAGGCCAAGGCCTCAGATAGTTAGGAATAGACTACAGGATCAATCTTTTCCACCCTCCCAATTTGTACAATTGATGGACTGTTGTACAGTGGAGTTGAAAAGAGAGAAATGCCATTTCTGGATGTTTTGAATGCAGCTCCTGATAATGGTGGATGGATGTTTGAATTCATCCCTGAAGATTCTATTATTTCTCTCTCCAGATGGCCCATAACATAGCTGGAAGACACATCATTTATAATTCCTTTTCTTCAGTTTTTGGGTAAATAGGATGGACTGTTATACAGTGGAGTTGAAAACAGAGAAATGCCATTCCTGGATGTTTTGAATGCAGCTCTTGGTAATGGTGGATGGATGTTTGAATTCATCCCTGAAGATTCTATTATTTCTGTCTCCAGATGGCCCATAACATAGCGGGAAGACACATCATCTATAATTCCTTTTCTTCAGTCCCTGGGTAAATGTTTCTCCATCTCATAATGAGTTCTTGAACATTTATCTCCCCAGTTCCAGTGCGCAGCCCTATTGTCTTGAAAAGCTGAGACCATACTGCTGTAATGATTCCACAATTCAGGAATGTATGATCGATAGTTTCCTTGAAGTTTCTGCAGAATATACAGCTGTCCCTGACATCTGGCTTGAACTTCTTCACTCTACATTTGTCAAAATTCTGTTCCATGCTATTTGCCACTGAAAAATTCTAATTTTGATAGGTAATTTCCTGTTCCAGACCTGCTTGTGCCAGACTACTTTCCTCCCTCCTTGCCCCAACGTTTTAACTGCTGATTTCATTGAGAATGTACCCAACTTTTCCCATCTCCATACCCTGGTGTCTTGTTTCCTTGGGTTATCTAACAAATCTGAGAGCTCCAGAAATTCATCAAATTCCTTATCCATGAGGTTACAACGAAAACTCAGACTCCAATGAGAGTTATATCCTGGTTCTGACCAGACTGAGCTGATACTTATCCCTGTTGTTCCTGCTATCCCCTAAAGATTAGGATTTTTTTTTTTTTTGCAGAGACATTATTTGCCCATGGATTTTCCCAAAACCTTGTTTTCTGACTATCACCCACTTGTAACATAGCTGAGCACCTGTAGAAGTCCCATTTCTTCATGATGTTCTTCCATACTGGTGATAAGTGAGTGTTCTGAAGTCTGTCTGAAAATCATGTTTCATGATTATGCAAGTATTTCTTTCTCACAATAAGATTCCACAATAGCCCCTCTTCTGTATCATCCCTCCAAATCCATTTCATCAAAAGAGCACTGTTTATTATGTCAATAGGTATCAGGCCAGCTCCTCTCTCTTCCTTTACTCTGCATACATGTTTCCAGACCATGGGGTGGATACCTTTCTCTTCTGGTCCTCTTTTTTTGCTAGAAGAAAGCAGCTCTCATTGATTCAATTTTCCTGCAAACAGACCTTGGAACCTTGAAGATGGATAAGTAATAAAGTGATAAGTTTGTAAGGACGACCTTGGAAAGGATCCATCTTTCCCCTGTTGATAACAATTTACCCTTCCATGAGGCAATTCTATCATCTACTTTTTTATTGTTGTATTGTTGTCCCAATCTGTTGCTTTTTTAATCCCATCAGATAGTGGCAATCCCGGGTACTTGATAGGAAATGATCCCCATCTTCTCTTATGGGACATGTAAGCATAATGTATAAAACAAATGGATGCAAGTGTGTTCCTGTCCTATGCCCTTGAGGTGAGTTTATTTACTATATGTGCATTTGCAATCTCGTATTTTGCTAATCTTTTTCTTGCAGCTCTCGTAAACGATGAAATATTGCATGTGACATTGTGACAGCCTCCGACTCAGTCAGAACTCAGAAGCCAGCAAGGCTGAGCCAAAGTCATAGGTTGCCACAGATGGTATCGAATGGGGCAGCCTATAACTCTGGCCCGAGTCTTGCTGACCTTATACCAACTCAGGAGGCATCACCTCTGGTAATCTTATCAGATTAGGTGAACTGCAAGGAAAAAGTTAGCAGCACAAATAACATTGAACAGATATACAATAGGCAAACTCACCTTGGAAGCATAAGTTAGGAACAACTCATATCCATCATTCATTAAGAGATGGAGCATGAATAGTGGATGGAATTAGTCCCACATCAAAAAGCAAGAAAACACATATATGTAAGCTTGTGAGACACTTTTAGAGAATGTGGATTGGGTTCGAAGTGGAGATTTCTTTTGGTAATCCTTCTTTGTCATGCTTATATAAAAGGATTGGAAAACATCTCTAGCAATTCCTAAAATGATGAAAAGATGGCTTTGTATTATTCCATCATGGATTCCTTGAATTTCTTTCTTGTTACGTTTCATTTTAAGCATGTATACACCTTTGCTATTACAGGTTGTTGACTTTGTTAGGAAACATGTGGGCTCATATACACCTCTTCTGGCTGGGAATTCTGTATACGTGGACCTATCATTTTTGAAGGTTAGTTATTCCTGTCATGCTTACTTTATTTCCTTTTATACTGTCAGAGAATTTTTGGTTCTTGAAAGAAACTAAATTATTTTAGTTTCGCAAATAGCATAGCAATGTCAAAGACATTAGACTAAAAGATTTACGTGCATGGTGACAATGGCATAAATTTACCTTGTGGAAAATATTAGAAGGGATTGGGCATCATTTCACTAGTCAAACCGGGATATTGTAGAAAACATGCAACTATCACTTCTTTTTTTTTTGGGACCATGGATTGTACCACACATTCATTTAGTAAAGGTGAAGTGTACAAGTAAGAGGAAAGGAAAATATCTGTCTTGAAGAACGGCCACTATATACAACCAAAATATTTCCCTCATACAAGATAAAGAAGTCTCCTAAAAGCAGCTAAAGAACAAGAACCACACCAAGGGTAGGAAAGCTATGCTACTGATGGAGACGAGAAACTGCTTGTACTGAAAGAAGCCCCCCCACCCTCCCAACCTACTACTGCTAATATCCATTCTCTAACTTGAACTCAAATGAAAAGAAAAAGTTTTTTTTTCCAGGTAGGTAATGAAGAGAAAAAGCTGCTCCAGAGATCTCGTCTTGCCATGGTCCAATAGTCTCATTCCACCCCCAACCCAAATAGCCCAAATGGTAGCATGAACGACTACTTCATTTGTCTTTTGTATATTATGCCTGTGTCTGTGGTGACCCCTTAATCACTCATATATATACTGGGCATGTGCCTGAATACAGATTAGTGCTTCCATTATTTGCTCTCTCAATTTCTTCTTGGTTTCAACATGATACTGGAGTAAGGCTAGAAATCCTTGATGCTGAGTTCTGCCTGTGACCCTGTGTCCCTTACAGTCTCATGGATCCTTCTGTTGCTGGCTGTGCCTTTCTCACTCGTTTGTTCAGACTAGTGGAAAGTGTGAGGATCATATATTTTAGGAGCTAGACGTTGCCTGTCAGGATTGTTCTGTGTAGTTCTACACTGATTGTCATCGGTGCTGAACTGATCTTGATCCTATGCATGTAGAGGGTGTCACACTTAGTGCATTTTTGGCATAAAACATGCTCTTCGGCAACTTTTCTCTTTGCCATGCTTTACCTTGAGTTCTTGTATCTTCGAACTTGGATATTCCATCGTTCACCCTTGCCTGTTGTCAAACAGGCACTTGCTTAGTTCATTTTGAGAAGACTCATTAGCAAGCCCTTACTCCTTCACCAACCACCTTGGAGAGTGTGCTCACTCGCACCATCCTTGCAGTACCACATAATACTTTTTTATACAGAGGCATATTGACTCTACTGCCTCCCCTCCTCTGGCCTGTTGTTGCTATTTCTGCTAATGAGGCCATTGCCAAAGAGGACTTTTAGGAGCTGCATCATTAGCAAACTTGTGCTTCTCACTCCGCCGTCGTTGTTGTTATTTCAGAGTCAGCACTGCCTTGCTTATCCATAGTCTCGTTTACTCCTTCCTTGGGGCACTAGATCTTTCTTAGTTAGCCAGGCTCAACTTGCCAATTAGATACGACAACTTCAATGGATGTTCCAGTTAGTTGTTTCTCCTTTTGTCCTGCACCTGCTTTACCTGGTTTCTTCTGGAGTATTACCACTACATACTTTTAAAATTCTAGGGCCTTTATACTTATGAAATTAGACAGTTCCTACCCTTTTTTTTTTTTCGAAGAAAGAGGGCCATAGATGGTTTCCTACGTTGTTAGACCTTTGTTCAATTTCCTTTTCAAATTCACACTGTTAGCGACAATCAATCTCATGTCTGCAAGTGTGGATCCATCACTCCTAGTCCGATCCCTCTGCAAGTTTACACTCACAACTATGCTATATTTACCGACTTCCCATAAACTTAGTTTTTTTTTTTGTTGGCTTTTCGACTCTGATTATACTGTCCATTCATTGCTTCCTCTTGTTTTATGTAGGATCCGCATGCAGGGTAGAGAATAGCCATCAGCCATAAAGTAGGTAGACTATACCATCTCTGAGCATCTGCATCTTCCACCTACAGCCATTTTATCTTTTGTGTTATGTGGTATTCTTCTTTGTTGCCGATGTGTCAATCTGGGGCATTTGTTTCTGTTCCATGTTAGGTTTATGTTTCAAATTGGAGTTCTTGGTCTAGGTCTTTTTACTTATTAGCTGATTGTATGGTTGAAGGTTTGCAAAACACTTGGGACTTCGAGTGCATTCTTCTTGATAGTTACTCTGTTCCACCTTGTGATCTGAGTAACTTATATGTTAGGATTTTTTTTTGTATTAGTCTATGTTATCAAAGGCACTTGAGGCGCTTGCCTAGGTGATGAGGCGAGACGAGGCGCCAAGAGTGCCCCTCACCTCAGCCAATTTTGCCTCGGCGATTAGCCAGGGCCAAGGGCGCCTTTGGGCTGAGCCCACTGTTGATAATATAATTATTATCAATATTTTCATCATCATTATTAAAAAATTATTATACTCACGGGTTGCGAGGTCTTCTAAATTCAAGCATAGTCAGAGAAGACAAGTCCAGCCAAAGTCAAGGTCAGCAATGAATAATGTGAAAAGAGTTTGAGGGCGAGAGGACTATATGTAGTGCTCAAGGCGCTCACGGCTTTGATTTGACGAAAACAAGGCGCCCACAGCTTTGATTTGACGAAAGGAGGGCGCCTAGCGCCTTATTCTGACCAGAGAACCACCAGCGCCGCCGGCACGGCCTTTAGTTGGCCAGTTTAAGGCGGTCAGCGCCTTGTTTTGACCAAACAATGCCCTTCAGCACCCTCCCTCACGGCCGCCCTCTTCTGTTGGTCAAATGAGGGCGCTTAGTGCCTCATTCTAACCAAAACATGAGCGCTCCACGCCTTATTTCGACCAAATGTGGTTGCCCAGCGCCCTCTCCATCAAGTGCCCATTCTAGTCAAATGATGGTGTTCAGCGCCTATATCCTGACCAACGTTAAACTCTTGGCGCTCGGTGATATTGCAAGTGCCCAGTGCCTTACTCTGACTGAATTTCATTTACTAGCGCTTTATCTGGACCCAATCAAAGCTGGGAGCGCTCAAGTTGGGACCAATTGAGAATCCTAGCGCTCTCCTTTAGTGAAACTCTTCCTCTTCCTCTTCCTCTTCCTCGCCTATAAATACTCAAGGAAGCCCAACAGTTAGGGGCATCCGGAGAGCTCACTGGCGAACATACTTGGCTTTTTCTTGACTTTGTTCTTCAAGTGAAAGTGTTGTTGCTGCTGATGCTTGGACTTAGACTTTTCCGGGTATATTTGGCTATTTCATCTCGAGAGCTTCAGCCTCTATCGTTATACTTGCCAAGATGTATCCGGACATTTTTTTTTAAAGTTGCTCCAGTTGATATTGCACCTCTAAAGGCATTGTCAATATGTTTAGAATAATTAAGGTGCTCCAGTCCTCTCAGTCCACTCAGTTATTTTATCAGTTTGATCCAATTCACTTAATCCAATTCACTTAGTTGTCTCCAGTTGATCCAGTTGCTCCCAGTCCACTCAGTTATTTTCTCAGTTCACTCAGCCACTCCAATTGATCCAATTCACTTAGCTGTCCCCCAGTTGACCTAGTGCTCTCAATCCACTCAGTTGTCCCAAGTTGATCCAGCTGCTCTCAGTCCACCCAGTTGTCCCTAGTTGATCCAACTGCTCTCAGTTCACCCAGTTGTCCCGTCCAACTGTCTTCAGTTCATCCAGCTGTCTCCAGTTGATCTAGCTGACCTCAGCCCACTCAGTTGCCCCAATTGATCTAATTTTCTCCGGTCTACTCAGTCAATCCAATCTATTCAGTTGCCATACCCTACCCCGTTGTCTCTATTTACACTGTCGTCTCAGCTAATTTAACTATTCCAGTCAACCCAACATCTAGTCATTTCTTGGGCCATAATCCCCCCCGATGTCTATTTTATTCCAGTCATCTCAATCCCTGACCTATCTTCGGCTTTGCCCCATGCCAGTTATGATCCGAACACAAGCTATCCCAACCACCAACTTTGCTCCGGGTCAGTTACATCCCGGTCGCTCCTCTTACAGTTGCAGTCGTATTCTGGTCTTTCCATGTGCTTCAGTCAAAGCGTGGAACTGCGTCCCGATATAGGGGCATATCTGCAGTTCCAGCATGCCGTCGTCCAAGCACACCTATGTCGGCACGCTGGTGTTCTAAAGGAGGGTCGATCCAGGCAGAACCTGGATCCCTGCACAGCCAATTGAACACCAGCCGTGCTGCGTTCAGGGCCGACGCTTCCCAGAATATAATCCCGCTCGGGACAACGTTATGTATACAGTTGAGTTCCTTCCGAAGTAATGACCCGGGGACCGCTATTTATGACGGAGTTGTCCCGTGGCTTGCGTGCGTGATAGAAGAACTTATGTATCTCTGTAATGCCTTTCACGGCTTTTATCAATGAAATGTGGATGGCTATGTTCATTTTATTCCTACTTTCATGATTCCAGTTACTGATGCGTGGGCTGTCTCATCAGAAAATGTATTATCCCCCTCTCACATCGTGGCCTTTTATGGCGTCTCATACCCTTTGCCGATGAAATGAATCAAGGTATTCGGATTTAATCCGATGTAAATAAACATCGATCGCTTGCGGTCGATGGGGATTTCGTCTAGCACCCGATCTCCCACATCGTCTGGCAATCTGCACAAACGAATATCCTCTTTGACCTTACCTATCGAGTAGTTATCTTGTCGGCTAAGGCAGGGTCTCGTTGTGCATCCTCAGTGTCTTCTTTCGAGTATCTAGCGAGAAAAAGATTGAGGAGATGTCATCCTTTTTTTCAACAAAAAAAGTAGAGAAAAGCGGGGAAAAGAAGGGAAAAAATGAAAACAAGAAACACCCACTTAGGCCACCCAGCTCATTCGTATAACCCAGCCCATTCCTATAACACATGTGCATGAATAAATTAAGTATTCTTATAGGTTTTATATGTGTTATTGACATATTTAATGAATTATGTACATATCTGACCAATTGATAGTTTTAACGAAATGCCCCCTCAAAGGCCCTGGGCCATCGCCTAGGCGTTTGAGGCAACCCCTTGGTCGCCTTGGGCGCCTCTCGCCTCTGACTACATAGGTATTAGCCTCATTAATGATTTTTTGAAATACACTTGGGTCTATCTCATGTGTACTAATTCTGCCTTGTATCCATGGTCAATTCTCTACCATAGTTGATTTCAGTTAAAGTTTTTTATATTGATTATGCTTGTGAATACCATTTCTCATTCCTTCTAGGCTGAAGCTATCCTCACTTTGATCAATCTTATTAGTATCTCTCCTTTATCTACTTTATCAGTATGTTCTCCCTTTCAGTGCCTCCATTCCACTACCTTTTTTTATAACATTCTTCATGCCTTTTGTTGTTTTTGCTTTATGCTTCTTTTTCTTCATGAATATACTAAGTTTTCCCTTTGGCTGTGAAGTGCATTCTTTTTGGACATAATTCAGAGCAATATGTTTATTATTATCCTCCACTTGACACCCTCCATCGCACATTTCTTAAGAATACACCTTTTTTTACTGCATCTTCGTCTTGGGATATTTCCTTCATTCATGATCATGCACCCTGTCCCGCCATCTACTTGGTCTTTCTCTATATTTTATCTCTTCATCTGGTTCTTCTTCTTCGGCTGAGCAGGGTCCTCTTATTACTACTTCCTCTCCTATCTCTTGAGGCCAGTCTCACTCAGCTTGCTTGACCCCTGGTTATTAGGGTCTCAAGTCTTTTAGGGCTCCAGGTGTCGATGTTAATGCTCTTCTTACTTCTTACCTTCCTCTAGTGCTACCTTGTCTGATATGGATTGTCCAGTCTTATCCTTTCATGGATCAGAATTCCCCTGATCACTTTAGTTTCATTATGGTTAATCCTTATTCTTTATAGTTTTATACCTTTCTTGCTACCATTTAGACTCATATAAAGCTTCAAATCTAATGACAGGCTTTTTAGTATTTAGAATCTTTGGTAGACTATGCAGGAGGAGCTCTAGGGTCTTCGTTAGACTTAGACTTGGATCTTGTGCCACTTTCCTTTGGTGTTACTCCATCAGCTTTAGGTTCATTTACAAGATGAAGACAAAGTAGGAGAGTTTTGTTGGGTGGTACAACCGTACAAGGCAATACTTGTAGCACGTTGCTTTAATAAAAAATATGATGTTTACTATATGGAGACATTTCCTCGAGTGGCAAAGATGACTTCTGTTCACACTTTCATTACTGTTACTGTTATACATTGTTGCCATTTGTTTTAACTTGATGCAGAGAATGCATTTCTTCACAAGGATCCCCTTGAGGAGCGTCATATGCAGCTTCCTGTTGTCCTTTCAATCTTACATCAACATGTTTATTGTCTCTGTTGTGCATGGACTTAAAACAAACTTTACTAGCCTTGTTCGAGACTTCGAGTATATCTGACATCCTATTTTTTTGACAATAACTTTATTAGAGTCTTCATGACTATTCTCTTTGTTTGCACTTTTCCATGTGGTCATGCTATCTTTATTTTTGTAGATGGCATAGTTCACACTAGTGATCATGCATATACCATTGCTTCTCTGTTTAATGTCAATTTGGGATGGAGGACCTCAGCCATCTTTGCTATTATTCTTAGTTTTTCTTAGTCTAGAGGTTCTCTCTCTCTCTCTCTCTCTCTCTCTCTCATATTGCTGCCAATTGTGAATTGGATCCATGAAAGGCATCTCTCTCTCTTGTTCTCAAATGGTTGACACAGTTGTCAAGTTCTACTTGAACCTTCATCCCTCGCATAGGAAGCCTTTGATGGATACAATTCACCATTGGCAACTTGATAGGATTTTTGTTTATATGACTCTTTCTTGCTTTGATGTCCATGCCATTTGTGTTGAGTCAGCTCATCAGTGCCCCTACTTTTGTCTACCATGCCACTTTGCTCTAGATCCCACACTACATTCGTGGTTCTGTTGGTTGTTCTCTTCATGTCTACCACCTTTTTCTCTGGCGTTGTGCATCCTCTCAGTTGTTGACCGTGCTGGTTATTGGACCAGTCCCTTTCTACTACAGGCTTTTGTATCTTCTTAAGTGTTTCACGTATTCCCTGGATTAGAAAGAACTGAGAAGGCAGGTTATCGATTCTCATTCTAGTGTTGAAGTTGAGTATTGTCCTATGGCTAATGCATCTGTTAAGGTTGTTGGATTACGGTATCTTCTCCTGGATCTTGACATTGCTCTTCTTTACTAAATTGTATTGTAACAATTGGAGTTCTTTATGGATCACTAGCAATCAGGTCTTTCATGAGTGGATGAAGTACATTGAAATCAGCTGCCACTGTCTGTCAACTTTAGCTCTCTGGCATAGTCACACCCTTCGTCATATATCATCCATTGAGTAGGTACTGTAGGCTGATCTCAATAAATCAGGCTTATGCAGTGATAGAGATGGGTGCTTCCATTACTCCCCCCTCCCCCCTCCCAGTCTCCTCATGTTGACAATGCCAATCGAACATATCTGCCTGAGTTGTCATCAATGAGGTCTTAGGAGCATTAGGGCAGTCTGTTCTGTCAGTTCAAGTTGGCAATGCATTGAACCCCTCCCTATTGTTTGATGATATGTTTCAATTTAGGATCTTTTTAGCGGTCAATATCTGCATAATGATTGGCTAAGCTCTTTATTGGCTGGCTTCTAGGTGAGATATTAACACTGTCTACTGTTCATGCAAATTACTCACTGAATGTTGACTGGTCTTCAGTTTTAAGTGTGTCCTGTTATTTACTCCTTGTTGGAGTCCCAGCATGATCTGTATCAAAGGATGTTGTACAAGCTGAATGAGATAATTGTAATTAGTGTTTTTTTGGAAATGGAGATTATTCAAATTAGTGTTTCTTTGTGACAAGGCATTAAGTGTAACTAACTATTTTTCTGTCCCAAGTCCCGTGTCCGAGGGAAATTACATGTTTCTACTTCAATGAGTTTGTGATATCGATGTGGGGCATGGTTTTTATTGATTAGCATCATAGTCGCATAGGACTGTTTGTTGTACCATCCAATTTTAGAAAGAACATCGCAAAGGGCTTAATTAGGAACGTTCATTCTTTCTTTTCTAATTCATCTCATCAGTTCATTCATCGTAAACTCTTTTTTTTTTCAGAAATATATGCCAGAATTGGCAAGCCTTTTCTCTCATGTACTAGTTGATGTTAGCAGCGTGAAGGCGTTATGTGTTCGGTGGTTTCCTAGAGGTAATTGTTCATAATCTCTATACTCATTTATAGCATGTAAGAGGGCCTCTTGTGCTGTTACTCCCAACATTTTTGTCATGTTCAGCAAATGCACAGGTATTTTAATGGAGTGATCTAGAAGTTGTGTTGGAGTAAGATAATGTTTGATTGGATGGTAGTGTGTTTTAAGTTGTACAATAGGAAAATAAAGGTAAAAATGTGGGGAAATTGAAGGGTTTACTGGAGTTCTAACATCTGAGAACAACAATTCCTTGTACAGTTGACACACCTCTAGATACCCTGATAGATAGTATGCATCTGCTGACCCTTCATCAATAGCAACTGAACACACATAAAGTTATTGAATCATAATATGATGAAAGAGACAACAGCAGTGGTATCTTTGTATTATGAACAATAATGATACCTTTGTATTGTGATTTCTAACTTCCAGTCCATAACAAAGGTGCCCAAATGTACACATATACATGTATGCAGAATATAGTAACCCTTCATCATTAGTAACTGAGCGAACACAAAGTACTGAATCATAACGTGATAAAAGAGACTAACAATAGAGACACTTGAATTCACACCTTCCCTCCTACAACAAAAGTGGCTAAATGTAGCCACATACTTGCACATCCCAGTATGGCCACCTACCCACTTTTTCACAAACGGAGAAAGAGCAAGAGTTTTCTGCAACGAGACTTTAAACTTGAAGCCTTTCTGCTGAAAACTACTTATTCCAGTCCACAAGATATCGCATATGATGCATTAGTTGCGGCTCATACTCATCTTTGTCATGTGTCAGCACCAACTAAATCCCAATTAATTAGAGTGGGGAGCATGCGTCCTGCTCCCATTCCTATTATTTGCAACTTAACGTTGATCGAGACTATTCCTAAATCTTCAAGTTCACGACGATTGCATATCTTATCCTCAGTTTTTCAACACCTCCATCCCAGCATCCTTATTTCTTCTTCACACATTTTCTGTATGTGTTCTTTCCTTACTGTGCAGTATTTAGTTCTGTACAACATCGAAGGTCTGACAGTAATTCTGTATAACTTCCCTTTGAGCTTCAAAGATACGCAATGTTTTCAAGGGACTGCAGATGCCTGTGGAAAGGATAATTCTGTATCTGAAAATTCATTTGGTAGAAACAACAATTTACATTTTGGATGGTTTTCCTTTGCAGAAAACAGGAGGGCACCTTCGAAGGAAAACAGACATAGAGCAATGGATGATATCAAAGAAAGCATAAGTGAACTAAAATATTACAAGGAAAATATATTCAAAAGCCCAAAATCTAAAAAGTGATTAATTCAACAAGGACATCTGCCATTTCTTTTGAGGTGAGATTTTGATGGTTTTTGTTCAGACATTGAATACCATGTTCCTGTACAATTCCTAAGAATCTTTAATGTTATTGTTTGGCAAGGTTTATCCCGGACCGGGGGGGGTGCTTTAGCTTTTCGGTAGATCATGTGACATATAGCCTTCAATTTTGGGTGGTAGTTATTTGACATCTACCACCATGCTTTTGTTTTTTCAAGTTTTTTTCCTCCAAAATTGGATCCATTGACTTCATTGTGAAGATTCAAGTGCTGTATATTTGTTAGATTTGTAGTCATTTTGGTTTTCTTGAATGTTTTTGACTGCTTGTAGCACCATTCCTTATCCTCTCATCAGCTCATTGTACATCTGGAGGCAGCCATCTTATGCACTTGAATAGTATGCGAAGATAAACATATTTACCTAAAATCAGTGTCCATCTTTTCAAGGAAAAAGAAAGGGATGCATGATAAAACCATGCATGCACTAGGTGAACATCTGACAACCTACTGCAGTGAGCTCACAAAATATAAGTTGTGCTGTGCTGTTGAGTGGTAGAAAAGTAGTGGTTCTGTAGCCTGGATTAGTGGCCGGAGCAGAAAAAGGAAAAAAAAAAAAGGCCCTGCCCAGGATTAAAGGGGCCCTGTCACAAAATCTGCTGAGCGGGGACGATCCAACTAAAAGAAAAATCAAAATCTGCGAAATTTGAGTATGCGAGCATTGTCTAGAGATGTTCTGTGACATCCTACGTTGTTAATTTCTCTAAATGATATTCTAGTCGCTTATCGTCTCTCTGGACGGCGTCCTCTGTTCTTGACGGTGCACATGGGAACCCCTTCTAACACATTTTGATAGCCCATCAAATGGCTAATGATTCTGGCAGAAGGGCCTGCACTCCGTCATCTCTGTTTTGTTGTTGGTCCGTGATGAAATGAAAATAGGTCATCCAGCATGCATGAAAGGAAAATGATTTGCTAACCAGCACGTCATGTTTCTTGTTTTTCTGAACCTTGACAGTGCTTGTCACCCTGTGAGACCTGATTAATTGGTGAACAGGAGGATGTAGGATGCATGGAAATGAAGACAATTTGCCAACACGAGTTTCTGACAGATTTTAGGACCACTGATGATGAAGTGTCAGTCTCTCTTATTGAAAAAGGTAAATGTGCTGGCCTTGAGGCTCATATGATGTTTCTTTTGTTGTCATGTACTTTGGATCTTGAACATCAGACTTCGATGAAACGCAAGCGGAGATCTTGCAAGCAGATGCACAATGATCTGTTAACACATATATCGGCCCAAATTGATGAAGTAGTCTTCCTTCTAGCACAAGGTCAGTCCCCTGGTTTTGGGTCTTGTTGGTGATAGAAATGTTCTTGATTATAGCGCGTCTCCCCGTTGTTGTATTGTGTTTAAAACAAGTGTGAAGAAACAAAACTTCGTGCCCAAATCCGAGTTGAAGTGGGAAATTTCCTGTCTTAACAGTGAGAATGTTGGTCCTCTTTGCCTAAGTGTTGTTTCACGGAAGATGCTGACAGATAGGATTCGTGTCCGACATTTAAACTTTGTCCCGCGATCTTAAGACATGAGATGCGTTTGTCTTGTTTTAATTCGACTTTACTAAACAGTCTGTAATTTCAGAGCCCTTTGGGGAGATTTTCAGAGTCCTTTGGTGGAGTTGATAGGATGTTAAAAATATCCGTAAATTTGATTACCAGCGTCACCCGATTCGTGATGGGTCAGATATTATTCGAATTAATGGATATGAATTCGTTTTCGAATATATTTGAAATATCCGTTTTATATTCGGATAGGGTATAGATTTAGTGTATTTGAATCTATATCTTATCTGAATCTGTTTTTAATAATTTGTGGTGCATATTAGGCATATGATTTTGATATGAACAACTCAATCCGTTGTCCTCTTTGTTGAATTTGAGTTTAGTGTTTTTGTTAAAATTATAAGGATGTTTTTATAAAACATAAAAATTATTTTAAAAAGGAATGCATTGATCGAAATTTTTATTTTTTATTTTTCATAAATCTCATGATGTGGACGTGGATTCATATTTTATAGATGGATATGAATATTTGTGGGTATATTGATATCTGAGATAGATGTATCCGTATTTATATTCGTAAAAATAATAGAGTATTTATCGGGTGTAATATTTATAGAATTTTTACAAATAAGTTATAGTATTGATCTATTAGAGTTGAGCATGATCCATTCACATCTTACCCATTGACATCCCTAGGAGCTGATATTAAACATAGATCTCAGAGCGGGCATTAAAGCTGACATGATTATGATCGTATTTAAAGTACATGTGTCTGACTCAGTTATCAAAGGAAGTAGGAAATGCTTTGTTATTTTGGGCTTTGGACGTTCAAAAGCTTCTTTCTTCTTCTTTGTTATTCATACGTAAGCGTAACAAGCGTCATAACGGAAGTGTGTTTTGTAAAATTAAAAAAAACCCTTTAATAACGCCGAATGGCTCTCGTTATATCCTTGTGATTTGTGAACTCTGAGGGCATAACATAGCTGCAGTTTTTAATTGCTAAAATGGCAAACCTACCCTCAAGTAAAGTTTGTCTTTATGTGGAAGACTATAATGACTTATTGAGATCATGTGAATCTTAATGATATTTTTTATATTTAGTAATGTTTTTCATGATATCTTTTAATCAAAAGTAATCATTCAGAGTTAATGGCCAGAGAGTTAGGATTGTGAAATTATGATCATTTAGATGTATACAGAAATCATTTATAAAAAACAAGATGTATTCAGAATTTTTTTTGATGATTATTTCGAGTCAAAGGTATGTATAAGTATAACAACAGGTTGGTAGAGTATTTGTAAAAAAATTACTGTTTTATGAGATTTTTACATATATATCCTTGTAAAATTTAATTTTATCAAATATACTCCTCGTCTGAATATATTATCATGAATATCTTTTATTTAGAGAGAAATATTGTGATTACATTTTTTTAATTTATTATCGTCGACGGAGAAGAATATTTCGTGAAATATGTTATCTACGGTCGTTAGATCTAAAATATATTTGACAAAATCAAATTTTATAGAGATATATATGTAAAAATCTTACTCTTTATTTCACACTTAACTCGGATTAAATACACAGACGAGGGTATAATCGTGACATTATTTATATTTTAAAGACATTCATGATAACATGTTTCGATAAAAGATATATTTGATAAAATTAAATTTTATAATGATATATATGTAAAAATCTCTTGTTTTATTCATAACTAATCAGCAAAGACTTGTCAACGACACCGTGGAACGTGTTGGGAACTCACTCCAGACAACCGGAAGTAATTCACAATATTTTAAGGTAGAAGTCATTTTAATTTTTATTTTTAAGTAAAATTATTAAATAAGTACGACCCAAATTAATATTGAACAATGCAATTAGTTGATTTTTTTCCCGACAACTTCATTTTTTTATGTGACTCGGTGATGCGCGGAAAACGCACGTCGTTAATACGCTCTGCTACTAAATTAAAATATCCGGCCCATAAATTAAATAAACAGAATAGTTAAGTGGTGAGACCGAGTCGAATCCACAGGGAGAAGTAGATTTGAGAGTTGACAATCATGAGTTTTTAAGATTTAAAAATCAAGAGAATTGAATTTAAAACTGCCTTAGAAAGATTGGGATGCAATTTAGAAGGGTGGAATCGATAGAAGAACAAATAGACAATTATAATGAAACTAAGGTGAACTAGGAAAAGAAATAACTTTTAAACCAGACACAATTAGAATAAGTGGAAGAAATGAAAGTTGTAGAGAATGAAAAGATGAAAAAGTTTGATGAAGAACACGGAATCAGAGAACAAGAGGAAGACAGTGAAAAATGTGAAACACTCAAGAGCTATCAGTGCGGATGAATAGTAATATGGCAGAAATCAGAACAGTGATAAATTAATTATAACTCTCAAAATAAGAAGAATTTGAAGAAGTGGTAGAAGAAGAAAATTTAGATATACAAGAGAAGAACAACTTTTATGAAGAACTCAGAGTAAAAAGAAGATGAGAAATACTTCAAAACAGAAGAATACTAAAAGATATCACCTCGGATGAACAGTAATCACGTAGAACAGCACTTAAAAAAACGGAAAATAACTTTCAATCTAGAAGGAATTGAGGGAAATGCTAGAAAGAGAAGTTGAAGAACAATTACAGATGGAAAAATTTGTAGAAGATAATAAATTGAAATAAGGATCACACAAGTTTGTAAATTGACTATGAAGAGCCAAAATGGCTAAGATTACAATGAAAATATTCAATACAAACTAACAACAAACTTCAAAACTTAAATACAAAGCTCTCAAAATCTTCTCCTACCAAAGCCACAAAACAAGAACTTCAAGAACACTTACAAATCTTAGCAACCCATAGCTTACAACTCTTTGCTATCCTCTCTCTTCACCTCCCTTTTTATTACAATTGAACCCCTTTATATAGAGTAACACAACAACCCCTTTAACTAATATGAACACTTCTTACTTATTTTGTTGACAATTGCTGCTCTTATTGACTTGGAATTGTGTGTTAGCATGTGTTGCACACTTTTCTAATTTTTCTGATTTTTTTATAATTTTTCTGACCTTTTTCTCTTCCTTTCTCTATCTTTCTCTCTCTTTCTCTCTCCTGCAGCCGCGTGCGCCGCCGCGTGCGCCGACTTCTCCCTCCGCGTGAGACGCCCGCCCGCGTGGACCGTGGTGCGCCGCCCGGCCGCCAGCCCTCCGCGTGGCCGCGTGGGCGCGTTGCGCCCACGGCGCCTGCTTGCTCTGCCCGCCGCGTGGCATGCGCGTTGACGCGCATGGTTGACCGGTCCCTCGTCGCCCGTGCCCACCTGCGAAGGCGGGGCGAAGGGGGGGGGGGGGGGGCGCACCTACCTTCAACCTGCGTTATATATATATATATATATATATATAATGTATATAGCTTCTAAAAATTCTTAAAAATATCGAATAAATTTATTTTTTTATTTTTTTTTCTTTTTGAACAATTCCTTGGGCTTTTGGCCCAATTCAACATATAATTTTATTCTCTTTTTTTTTCTTTATATTTATTTCTTGTAGCTTCCCTCGTACTGAGTGCCTGCATAAATAAGTAAAAATTATTATTAAAATTAGTTAATTCTAAAAAATTAAACATTTGACTCTAAATCAATAGTAAGTGTGATACGTGTATATTTATTATTATTTAAACTCATAAAAATGTGGATAATCATGAATTAATACGTAAAAATACACACTTATCACTCGGGAAGCTTCAAATTAACAGTTTTAGTTAGATGATGCATGGTTAAGTGTGACTCTTAATCCGAAGTTATTTTTTAGCTTCCTATTGACATAAAAAATGTTAAATAAAACTAATTATGACTAGTTTTAGATATTGTATATCCGTCAAACCTTTTTTAGGCACAACCAGGAAAAAAAATCCTAATTCATAATTTTTGATTTCAGGATAAAAATAATTAATAAATTTTTAAAGATTAATTCTGAACTGAAACTTCATAAAGAATTGAGGCTCAACCAGGAAAAAAAATCTTAATTCATAATTTTGATTATGAGATAGAACCAATGTTATCGTAATCATTACTTGAATCGGTCAATTAACTGGTTCGGTTTGAATCGGTTGGACCGTTTAATTGAATCGGTTTAAACCGTGACGTCATCATAATATTGATACATTACTCCGACTCAATTTTATAGCTCAAGATAATAAGAAATAAGATATAATGATTAAAATAAAAAAATATGCACGTATAATTATTAGTCATGATTACGTAACTATATAAGTAAAAAAATAACAATAATATGGTTAAATAAATTGACCTTAAAATTTTGTAATATTTTACTGGTCATTCACTCTTCACAATTGACATATATGTTCCTTTAAAATTTTAAACTTCAAATATATCTAAAATAAAATGATAAATAATAATAAATTAATAATAATAATAATATAATTTTATTCACACATAAATATCATTATAAATATTTAAATTTTTTATGTTTATTTTTTGATTTAAAGGATTAATCGGGTCAGGTCGAATCGGACTAGTTCACTGATCGAACCACAGTTCGTCCGATTTTTTAACATTTGATCAGATTGACTTTAATCTAACCGATTTCTGGACCGATTCACGATCGTAACTGTCCGCCCGACCGATCCGGTTCCGATAACATTGGCTAAAACTAATTAATAAGCTTCTAAAAACTAATTCTGAACTGAAACTTTATGAACATTTGAGGCTCAACCAGGAAAAAAAATGCTAATTCATAATTTTTGATTACAAGCTAAAACTAGTTAATAAGTTTCTACAAACTAATTCTGAACTGAAACTTTATAAAGATATCCAGAAACTTTCAAGTAAAAGTTGCATCACACGATGTTAAGATCTTTTGAATCTTGAACCCCCTATTATGTCTAGGCGACAGAACTATCAATCAAAAAGCCCATGAGATGCAATCCAATGGGACGCTGCGCTGAGCTTGCCCTTCGCGGCGCCCCGCTGCTTCTGGTCGGTTCTTGTACGGTGCCCCCCGTCCTGAGCCCTCCTCTTCTATCCCCACCTGCTGGCTGAGGTAATGATTACTGGGTTGCAAGGGTTTTTGTGGAAGGAAGGAAGCAGGGAATCCCGGAAAAATCCCTGCTTGTTGGAGACCAGGGGAAGAGGATGTTGCCTTGTGCGTCGGTCTGCACTGCCTCCATCCTCGTCTCAGTTCCTCCCCGCCATGCCCACCAGCCACCAGCTCGACCCAGGAGGAAACGTGTAAGATTAATGCTGTTTTCTCGCTCGGTATTTCCTTTTTTGGCCCCTCTTCCCTCCTGCTCCTCTACCTCTTCCCAGATAGGAGAGGCTCGTACGTGAGCAAGTTGTGGCTTTTTGTTAGTCTCTTGCTTCCTACTTGTTCGTCGTCGTCGGCAGTGGGGGCCTGGCTTCATCGTCAGGATGTTTTTGTTGCTTCCCCCCTTTTTTTTCTTCGTTTTTGTGTGACCGTGGGATGAGTGAATGAGTGCTTTCCATATGGATACCATTTGCTTTTCCAACTATGCTGTACTTGGGCAATGTATAGGTCTGGCTCAGGAGCGCGAGTGCTTTTGGGAACTCTGCAACCTGGGCTGTCTGAAAGAGGGAAATGTATGTTCAATGAGGATTGGCTTCAGGATCTACTATATGATGCTAGCCGACCATAATTCCCTTATTTGTACTCTTGTTTCAGTTTTCAATATTCTTCTTTTGTTTTTATTCCTCATTTCTGGCAAACTTCATAAACTTAGTGATAATTTTAAAGATCCTTGTTGCGGCACTTTATAGTTTCAGCTATGCACGATTGTACATTTTCTGAAGGTGATTCAATGGTCACTACCTATTTGCTTCAACTTTGTGCATTCTGGAGGATGATAAATTAATTGCATAGACCAATAACCCGAGGATGCTTCTTTGTCTAAATTAATGACTGGCTTACTGCCTTCTAGTCCACAACTGATGGCTTAGTAATGGCTAGGAATTGATGACCTCTGATTCAATTCCCAACAGTCATGGCCCTGCCTTCCCCACCCAGGAAGTCGGAAGATTTGCGTGCGGCGTTGGAGCTAGTCGAGGAAGCCTATCAAAGGGAGGGGTCAGCAAAGGTGGAGAACCAGAGTCTCAGTAAGGAGGAGGTCAAAGATATTATAGCAAAGGTGGAGAACTATATGGAGACTCAGGCGAGTGAGACTGCTAGGTGGATTGGTGTATCTGATGCGGGTGTGGATAAAGGCTTGAGGTCCACTTTATGCTTGATCAAACAGAGATGACTGACGGATATAGCTAGGAAGGCGAAGGCTGAAGTTGCCAGTAGGAAAGGAGGGACAGAGCAGGCTGAGGAGTAGGTGAAGGGTCGAGGAGGGTGTTTTGTTTTATTTTGGGGCGCTTGCACTTATGTTTGGGAGCGGTTTGGTTGGGTGGTCGGAGGTGGTAGGTGCTGGGCCTTTTGGATCCTCTTGTGTTTGGTTGGGGATTGAGCTTAGTAGGTAGGTGTTTGTTTGCTTCTTTTTTTGCTCTCGAGGCATAGAGTTGTCTGCCGCCGTTTGTATCTGGGAGTCGTGTGGGAGCACTCCCCCCTTGTATACTTTTTTCTCTTCTATATTACC
The DNA here is from genome assembly GCA_022559845.1 of Amorphophallus konjac. Taxonomy (NCBI): domain Eukaryota; kingdom Viridiplantae; phylum Streptophyta; class Magnoliopsida; order Alismatales; family Araceae; genus Amorphophallus; species Amorphophallus konjac. The sequence continues at coordinate 353,484,519 of CM040119.1, read as the reverse complement.
AGTGGTACTACCCACATTATAAAAAAAACAGTCATATCCAATCCTCCGAGGTACCTCCAACACTCTGTTACCAGAGAGTACAGATTGCTTGTTGGTTCATGAGGCAGACTATTAGGAAGCCTTGTATTCATCTTTTAATTTCATTCAGCTAATGACAATAACCATGAAACATCATATAAGGTGTGCTTATTTATTAGGTCTAGTTATGATGTTAGCTTGAATAAAGCAGGTTGTGGCATTTGAATTATTAGCATCTAAATTGTAGAGAAGAGATAAATAAAATGTAATCTTGGTGCATACTTTGTAAACACAGTGCCAGATACTGGGAACATGAGGCTATGCCTTAAAACTGAACTGGCTCTTGACATTATTGTGCCTTGCTTTCTGTTCACTGCAGGATAATACTACAAAGCAAGGCTTTATACGGAGACATGATTTATTATCTAGAGGTTATTAATACTGAGTAGTCTTCCCTATCTCCTGACTCTGTTTGAGGACTGCTTGGTTTCTGTCGTAGGGATAACCATAAATGTTAATCTTTCTTATCCCCCACATTTTTTGGTGACTTAAAGGTTTCTTCACCAGGGGTTATTATAAACAATAACCTTGCTTATACACTGACATTATCTGGTGAACATGTATATTTTGGCATACCCTAAGAAGTACAGCATGTTACTAGAAAAATATAATCGTCATTAAGTATCAGGGTTTTGTCACCTGAATTGTGACAGGTAATAGATCAAAGTATGGCTATGGGCCTATCATTCTTTCATCTGAGCAAATTTAATGAGCATGAATTCTTACAGATGTATTGTTTTCGAGTTATACCTGCATGGTGATTAGCAGTTAATCCCATTAATTATTAGTTTGCACGATGTTTGCTTTCTGCTTCAGGATTTTACTGTTCCTTTCTAAATACTTAGTTTGAACTCTTGTCCAATGGGATGACTCCCACCGATGTGTGATCATTGGGTATATAGAATAGTATTGACACTATATATTTGCAGAGTTGCATATTTGATATTGATGTGAGTTCTATCTCATGCTTGTGTAAGTCATTACAGATATATGGTGCTCCAGATCTGTCACCAAAACATACAGATATCCTTCTAGACTTTTCCTTTCTCCTCACCAATCTATTGGCAGCAGTAATAGCTCTACTAACTCCTCTGATAACAGCAACTGCCATATCCAAATTCCATATCTGACCAACCATTCTTCAATCCTCATTTGCTATCTTTATTCATTTCACGTTCAAAAGCAAAGAGACATTGCATGAGATATTCTTGTTGCCTTTGCCATGTTGGTTTCCTTTATCCTTTCCCTTGCCGCATGGTTATCCTGTATTCTTTCACTACTGAACTCTTTTTTTCTGATGGCCCTAGGTAGAATGATTTGAAAAGTAGCAGCGGCATTGACCATACTTAGTGTTGGGATTTCTCTCACTACATGCAGATGAATCTGAGGACAAATTGGGCAACCATACAAGCACACAAAGAAATTCTAAACAAAAGAACAAAATCACACCACAGAGAAGACACAAGACTTACGTGGAAAACCCCAAAATCGGGAAAAAATCACGGGACAAATCTGATCCACTATGCAGAAATTTGGGAGGAGATTACATTGGTTATGCATAGTAGAACAACTTCGGTGAAAATCAGAGAGAGGAGAGAGGAAATGATGAACTCTCACTCTTATATGTACTGCTGCTACACCTTGGTTCTGTTCCTCCTCCTACAAAAGTGTGTCTGACAACTCATTTTCACCCCCCCTTTTTCATGAGAAGAAACCCACGTAACGTGCTTGAGAAGCCTTTCTACGGCAGCTTTTGTACTTTTCTTGTTTGCCCAACAAAAGACAACTTCGAGCTCCACCCTCTACTGCAAAGTACTGTCCTATCCAGCTCCCTCTCATAATTTCAGTTGCAGCTTCTGAAGGTAGAGACCAAATGCATGACCCAAAAACAGAGTGGTCTAAACTAACCCCACGAGATGCCTTCCTGAGCTATCTTTTCAAGCTATGTCTCTTGATACTGAGCTATGCATCGCTCGATCATCAATCGAGCCGTGAAAACTCGATCCCGAGTGAACAAAAAAATAGATCGAGCCAAGGATATGCGCTGCAAGCCCTGGCATGCGACGTCGAGCCATACATCCATCGAGCTAGCCCTTTTCGAGCTGTGGTGCTTATCACGGGCTATCGAGCTATAGGCCTTCTCGTATGATCTTCCCAATCAAACTTGATTTGAGCATGTCTTCATCGAGCTATGGGGCTGCCGAGCCATGCATCAATCGAGCATGTCTTCATCGAGCTAATACTTGGCCTTTCATGAGGATGGCTCTGAACACTTAGAGATAAGAAAGTGGCTCCTGCTTTCATGCCTGAATTTTTGGGACCTCCTTTGGATTTGATAAGGGAAATGGAGTGCATTGCATTCAAATTCCTTTGGCTTCAAAAAGCTCCAAAATGCATCCTTCATTGGTCCAAGGGGAGAAAATACATCCCTTTATTCCTCCTCTGTTTTGGCTAGTTAGCATAAACTCCACAGCAAGTGTTAGTAAGTGCAGTGGCAGAGTCTGCTTGACAAGCCTCACTTTCACTTTAAGGAAGAGACTCGCTGATGCATAGATGCTCCACTTTGCACTATGTTTTCTTGGCTTGGTAGAAAGATTTATTGAGCTATAAGTAGTATAATTGATACAAGAATTTTAAAGGGCATTCTTTGAATTTAAGAACCTAATAGTCACAACGAGTTGTTTTTAGTTTCACCTCCAAGTAACCTGGGAGTTTTTAGTTTTACCTCTACATAACCTTACCCATCCCTAGCTAGACAGATTTGCCCCTGAAGGGCGCTTGAGATAGCAGTCATGTTGATGTCATGGGCAGCATGAGCTGTTAGTGTTCATCAACATCTCCTATGGACTGAATTTAACCGATAAGTAACGTTTCCCATGGCTTGATGGATAACACAATCTAAGCTGTCTAATTGATGGCACTGAAATCTGCAATATGCAATTTGAGGTTCAGTGAATGAGAGAAACTTATTTATATATCCTGGAACTCTTTGTAAAATAACTACTATAGCTTCTTTCAAGTTTGAACTTTCAAGAGCTTTCTCATGGAATGCTGGATAGTGTCTGGCTGTTCCTTGTAGTATCCAGTTTGAGCGCTTGTGATGGTCAAGGTTTTTGTTTGCAATTGTTTTGTTGGGTTCTAGAATTTTTGGAAGATGTTATTTTTGTGTAAGTTCTTTTGTTTGTACAACACCCTTTTACCGAAAAGGAATATTGCCTCTAGTATGAGGTCAATACGGTATGGTTTCTCAAGGCTTCAACAAAACTTTGAACTTGTTGCTTACTGAACTAATTCTTGACCTTGAAAAAAAATGTATTTTCTGTATTTCACACTGTGAACCACTTATTCTCTATTTGAGTTATTAGATTAGTATCTGCTTTAATTTATTGGCTTCCTGAAACTGTATCTTTCACAACTGAGTGTTCTGTGGGACTCTTTTCTCGGTGGGGGGAATGGGAGATCTCATAATTGATCACCGACTATTGTAAACTGGGTTAATTTCATGTACATACTATCCTTACATGCAAATATGAAAAATATCACTATTACATGCGCAATATTATATATACCATCATTACAAACTGTAGTATCAAAACTGCTGTTTGCTGCTATTTGATTATGCCAAGAATCTTTACAATTTCTAAGTAATAGTGGGAGGATAGTGTGACTAAAATGCCCCTAACATTCATATTTTCCTATTACAAAATGGAAACACTTCTCCCCTTTCTCCCAGCACCCCGTCCCCAGCCATCTGTCCCACCTTGCTGTGAGCCTCTGCTCATTCTGACGATGGCAGGGTTGGGTTGTCCTCATTCTAACACAGTGGCGGTGGCCGCCTTATTCCAATGAAAACCACCACCACCATTCCTGATATGGGTTCTTTAACCAAAGGGTAAAGAATTTTTTTTATACATGGGACGGCTAGTTTGGTTAATGGGACAGAGGGTAAGAATCATGGCAAGTATGAAGGCTTTACTTTATAAGGGCAGTATACATGATACTGTGCATGTAATAGTGGTATTTTGCATGTAGGATATGTTGTGAAATCGACCTTTTAAACTTAACCCGTGCTTTTCTCAAGTCCCATGAGCAGAAAGACTTTGAAAGATGTTGTTTGGGCTATGAGAGCATGTTGTTAAGGGAGAAACTGCAAGTTTTTCCTCCCATTTGTGATATATTTAAAAAGATGAGATTTTGGAACATTGAAGTAGCTTTACCTCTTCAAGATCTATGCCCCCCTTTCGTTGAAGTTTCTTAGTAATTATCAACTGAATCCACCTAGATATCTGTTTCTTTCTTCCCTTTTGACACCCAGATCTGTTTTCCATTTCTTCTGGTGGCTGTATGGTTAAAATGCATCAGCCAATCAACAACTTTGGAATATCATTCTCTTCCAGGTCTCATTTAAATTATCACTGTCTTGGTACCACACATTTGGATTATATTGAGTATTATCCAATTTTTTTTTTTGATACATGTGGAAACCACGAATGCCACCATCTCCATCATAATCTTTTTACTGATGACATGTTGTCATGGAACTATGCAGCTTTTGATGTGGCCCATGAGGCAGATTCTGGGTATAACTTTGAGCCAGGCATCTCCAGTAGGTGTGTCTCTATCTTGGTGATACTTGGTATCGGATGCAATCAGCTTTGGCTAAACGTTCATGGTTTGTGGATGCAGCAGTGAGAAGCCTCAGGCTAAATGGCTGTTCTGGGTTTAAATTCTCCACAGATGCTGGATGTCGAAGTAATGTGCTGATGCATCATGGCCATCTGGATGCTGAAACCGAGAGGTCCACGGCTGTAGTGGGCAGTATTCGTACGGTAATATCCGGTTTTTGGATTGGACCTGATGATGAGGACGGGTGGGGTTATGTAGAGGCCATTGTTGATCAAAGACTTTGAATGAAATGTGACAATTTTTGGGGCCCTTCTACCTCTTATCTTGATGCGTAATTGGTGCTCTCTCGTCCTGTTAGCTCCTCCCCATACATCTTGTGCACGATGTTGAGTGGGTGGTGTGAGCATTAGGAGGGAGTGTGAGTACTTTAGTCAACTAGAGTTACTAGTGACTTTAGTAGTTTCACGTCGGATTCTACATAGAGTTGGATCGAGTTACAAGAAAAATGAATTCTCTATCTCGATGCCTAAGTTTTGTGGAAAGACATAGTTTCTAACAAATAATGTATGAGTCTAATTTTTGTCGGTCTAACGTGACGTATCGGTATACTTTTTATATGCTATGCAAGAACTGGTCTAATCTTGATGAGCACTTTAGCACTGACGTGGGTGTCGATCTTGTAAAGGGCGAGGTATTATTACAAATAAGTGGTGTGAATATCTAGAAGGAATGTGAGTCATTCTCTCGCATTAGATTTTATAAAGAGTTGGATTGATTTATAATAAAAAATCTCCTATCTCAATATTTAGATTTTTGGGGAGGATAAATGATTCCTAACACACTATTATTATCTATAGTCTTGGGGATGGAAATTTGTATTGGGACATGTTTGTTACTTAGTTTTTGTTTTTACCATCCGATGATCTCACACATTTTTTTCTTTTTTTTTTACCTTTTTTTACATCCGATGATCTCACACATTAAAGATCTACCTGTTCAAAAAAAAGAGAGAAAATCTTTAAGATTAAAGATCCGTGTGTGTGCCGGGCAGCTTAATAGTTTCAAATTCACTTAGGGCGTGTTTGTTAATCGGGTGAGGTTAACACATTCAGACTCTGAAAATCTTTAAGATTAAAGATCCGTGGATGTGTCGAGCAACTTAGTAATTTTAAATTCACTTAGGGTGTGTTTGTTAACCGGGTGAGATTAGCACACTCGACCACAAGGGGTCGAGTGCACTAATCGACTCCAGTTAGCGGCGTGTGTGAGGGAGAGTTGGGGCTCACCGCTCTCTCTCTCTCATCTGCTCCCCTATCTTAATCGCGCGTCGAACACGTCCTTATAGATGAAAGTTTTGACACCGTTAGAGATGAAAGTTTTGACACCGGGGAATAGAAGTAAAAGAAAGAATTTCAATGTAGCCCTTGCCATCTGATCAGATGGCTGTAAACGTAGCGAGGTCCTTTGATCAGATGGTTGTAGGGGTAACCCGAACATGGATGGGGCGTGATGTATGCGTGTGGTCTCTTTGTTAATGTGACGGCTGACATGATGGATCCGGCCCGCTGCGCTAAGTATGCTGGATGTATCATGAGATAGAAATATGAACAGTCCATTTGAATTTTATTTTTTTTGAATTTTTTGGATCGTTCTGTCTTTTTGATTTTTTGGATGAGAAGTGGGACTGTGGGAGTCTACCTGAGTAGGTTTATAAAACCTATTTAATCCACATTTGAGACTTAACCAAAAAAAATATGAAAGCTTGTAAGTTATAGGATTTAAAAGTCTATCCGAATATGTTTATAAATATTGTTTAATCCAAATTTCATAACATGGGTTTAAAGGTGATTGTTAGCTTAATTTTTAAATATTTATTTTAAATTTTATTAAAATAAATTTTTATTTTTATATAAATATGAAGATTGGGCAGTGGAGACCAAGGATAGTAAAGAAGATGGCAAAAAAATGTCATGCGCACCCTTCAAACAAAAGCACTTTTGAGTAGACCCTAGAATAGAACTATCAATAGATCGGGTCGGATTTAAGTTGATCTGATTAGAGTTTGACTCATTAATATTAAAATTTAAGTTTGATTTACGTCTGAGTTATGTCGAATCGGACTGAGTCAGATCCGACACTTTTGTAAAAATATAAAATCTAACTAAAGTCCGACTCTATCCAAAAATTTAAATAAAAATAAAAATAAATAAAATCAATATATTGTATAATATAAAATTTATAATATCACTAAATTAATTAAAAATTGATATTAATTGCTTAATTTATTTAAAAATATACTTTTAATTAATTAATTTTTTAAATTTAAGAGAAGAAAAAAAAAGAACGGACCGGACCAGTCCGTGGATCAAACTCAAAACTTAATCTTGACCCGTGAGTTTAGTCGAGTTGAACTTTTAGATTCGATTACTATATAATTTGAGACGTGAGATGACTGAGACGATCAGGGGTCGTCTCGTGTCTCAAACGCCTAGGCGATGGCCCACACGTTTGAGATGTTTTAGGTGAGATTTTATTATATATATATAATTTAAAAAATAAACTATATATCTAAATATTACATAATTATCTATATAAAGTCAATAAATATCTTAAATTCATTCAATCCTATGATACAAATTATTATGACTCACTAAATTCTCAAAGAATTTAACAAACTAAATTACAACTAGGAAGATACCAATAATGAAGAAACTAATAAATTCAGAAAACCGACGTAAAATAAATTCGGATGAGTCAAAAGATAATCTCTCACATTATGAAAGATAAGAAATTTTAAAAAATTAATAAATTCTATAAGCAAAGAGAGTGAGATATACCACCGTCAAAATTCAAATTTTGTGTGTCTACGTGAGATAGAGAGAGAGTGAGACCAACTGTGATTAGAGTGAGACGAGACAGGGTGAGACGAGACGCTCGTCTCGTCTCGTCCTGTCTCGCCTCAGTGCCTAGACGAGCGCCTAGGCACGCTTTTATGTAAACCTAGGCACACTTTTAACTACATAACCCGACTAAATATCCGCAGGCCAAAAAGAGCCTTACGACCCGACCCGAAATTAAGCCAAACTCGTGAGTCTGTCAGGACAGCCTGACCCATTGACCGCCTTACCGATGAGCATTGACATAAAAGTGTGATTACTGGGTGAGAAGGGATGTATATACTAGAAATTCCAATAGAGGTCAGAAATTCTTGTAATAAAGAATTTAAAACTTTATTAGAGACTAAGTGCTACGTTGAAAACTTGTTAAAAAGGAAAATGGTGCACTTGAGATAAAAGGGCGGTTTAAGATGACGAAATAAGCATATCTAATGCATGGGGGGTAGAGGTAGCTAATAGAAAATAAGGTAACACAAGTTCCAAGCAGCAGAACAAACAATGACTAAGACAGCTACTTCTCCTAGTCAAGGACAGCCAACACCATACACCATGAACACACTTTTCCCCCAGTTTCCCTAAAACAATATTATTTGCATTGCAGCCTTCCCCATTTAGGCCTCTCCTAGGCAGCTTTTGTATAGAAACGGACACCAACGGCCACCGCCAGGATTGCCAAGGGAACGAGGAACTGAAGCAGCTTAATCATGAAATCAGAGGTCTTGTCTTGGTTGTAATATGGCTGTTTGGGTGGAGTATATTTTTTCTTAGTGGGGATTGTTGATGTGTCAATCTGTCCAACAAGATATTCATCCATCATTGCTCTTGCTGTGCTACTATGCCCAACATCTTCAAAGTCATCAGTTGCATCTTTTCCTACAAAAGCCATGTTAAGAATTGGAAACACAAAATTATCAATGATTTCCTATATCATGTCGTAAAACAGACTTTAAACATTTGCAACGATGTTGTGGAATGTCTCCACATGTCTGGCAAACTGCAAGTCAAGTGGGGGGCTACCTGTTGATGCCAACAAGACCTCATCTCCACCAGGATGGTCTTCTAGAAACTTTGAAACATTATAGACCTGTCAACATAACAAGGAGACGCACCTGGAGGGTGAAATCGGTGGAAACAAGACAAAGGCCAAAAATGCAACAATAAAACTGACCTCTAAGAAAAATTGAGTGTGTTTATGGTGATATGAGATCCATAAATACGAAAGTAAACCACTGCACGTCAACACACATAGGTCGATCAAACTCCAGTTAGGGTCAAGAAGCCAGGTGGCAGATATACCATTGTGATGCCAGGAGCAATTCAGGGGAGAATGAAACACTTCCTAGAGACCAACTAATAACTAATGTGCTACGGTCTCAGTTACTGACAAATTATGTGAAGCTGAATAAGGTGATCAACAAGGAAGAAGATTCCAGTATGAGCTGAATATGGTCACATGACACATCAATAAGATCTAAATCATACAGCACAAGTCAGGAACAAATATACCTTACCCTGGTTTTAAACCCACTAACTGAGAGAATGCCACCTAACCATTGTGGACGGAGATATATCACCTTTGCAACCTTTACTAATATGTATTTTCATATTCTTGGAGAAGATTATATGTTAAAAATGTAAAACTTGCCCTCTACCCAAAAAGATTATTGTTTTTACTCCCTCCACACACACAACTATAATTTCCTGGTTCAGTCACTGCATGTGGCCTGGATTTATATGATGCCAAATGCAAAAGAGTGAATGCAGGGAACAGGGGGATGTAGTCATAAGGATGTGATGCCCCCAACCCACTCCCAAACAAAGAAAAAAGGAAAGAGAAGGAAAAAGCACACCTACCCACACACACACCAGACCATGTGAAACCTTCCAGGTCTGGAACATTGCATATGGCAAATTGAAGAATCCAGAAAATATTTTATGTTTTAACCTATGTAATGTTTAATAGTTGGGGATTATCCCTCATAGTCCCACCATTTTGTTAGCACTCCCTAAAATCTTTTCCATTTCAAAAACGAACTCATGCTGTGTGTTCTCAAATTCAGGTGTTTACATGAGCTCAACCAAACCACGGTTGTCTAACTTTATTCTAGAAAAAGACCAATCTACCATCATCCTATATGCTCCCCACCTCAACACCCCCCTTCCACGCCTCTCATGCACCTGCAGTAGACATGAAGCTGCCAGAGGGACAATCGGGCCTGGATCTTATGGCAGATTTGGCAGGAAATCATGAGATAAGGACTTGTAAGTGAACATGAGACATTTCTAGAATGAGACGGAATAAGAAAGGCCTTCCCTGGGTTGAAGAAAACTGGCCAACCCTGACAAGGACTTATACATGTACATGAGATGTGCAGTGAACCCAATCTAGCAAGAAGGCCACAGATCCGAGCCTGGTACATCATCAGGCTTCCAAAAGTGGCACATATTAAGTTATACAAGACCATAACTACTTTAGGAAGCATAATACTAGCAATGTGTTCTACAGACGGAGAAATAACAAGAAAGTAGTGCTGAGGTTTTGCATCTGACAAGATCCCCTCTATCCTCAAGAAACTGCTTTCCTTCTCTAAATCATGGGGACATCCTCCTCTCCCATTAGACACATGGAGAATCATGAAAACAGTGAATATGTCAACATACAGAGAATCATGAAAACAACCCCAATGCATCTATCCTGCAGAAAAGGCTTACCTTGAAGGCACATAGGACAGCACTTGATAGAGTTACTCCTCACTTAGAATTTTATAATAAACAAAAGTCCTTTTCTTCCAAAAGGATACTTACAAGCTTAATACTTGGGGAAACAGGAGAAGCACCATACATCGGCATTAAATTGACAGCTAGTGCTTAATGAAATTTGTCACATCCCAGTCACGAGTCCTGATCCAAATTTACTTGCTAATGTTAGGGCATTCCTGGGAAGCAACAGATTACATTGGGCGCCTGGGTGTAATGGCAAGTCCACAAGTGTAGCACTGGATAGATTACAATTGGCAGGACAAGATTCATGTAGCCACCCTCAAAGAAATAGGATAAGGCTTTGATGATGATGAAAAGCACTGTCCATGAGGAAATGAGCTCCAAGCCAAGAAAAAATTCAACTTAGAAACAGCATTTTAGAAATAGGTAAACAGGTTTAGCAAGACAATGGAACACCCACCTTGCCTAGGCAGAGAGCTTCGAAGGATATTGGCTGCACATTCCCAAGACAGTATTTCTCTCAATTCTTTTTCTAACCTTTTTGGAGTTTTATCACCACTTCATCCAAAACATGCTTCTATTTGCTATAAGGGCCATACGTTGAATCATATGCGCACTAATAAAAAAGAAAAATCTATAACAGGCAATGGGAACAAGTAGGATTTACATCAACATCTTTTACTGCATGCAGTGAGAGATGAAGAGGAACTCATCTGGTCCCATGCGCACTATGGCCATGTAAAACTGGAGAAAGACTTTCAGCTATGATTTCTTGTCCTCCAGACATAATATGGCTCAGAAGGGCAAAGGAGGCAAGAAGCTAGGTCCTTGAGTTAAAGATTGGGCAAAGTAAATCAACAGCTAAGTTTGAGTGGCTTTCAAATATTTCAGAATCTGCAGGGTGGGTGATTTTTTATTTTGTAGGTAACTGTAGTCCCCTTTACTTTTCTCTCAACAACATATATTTTCAAAAGTAATTTATAAACTGTAAGTTGTCTGTTCCTACTATATATAAGCTACATCATTTATAGCTGCGGAACAATCTGTGTGTACTTTCTTATAATGACCGTGGTCATTGGTCACCTCTGAACAACTGCCAATAGAATGCAACTGATGCACTTAAACATGCCTAAATCCTACAAAAACAGAAATAAGGTGATAACTAGGAAAAGGATAGAAAGAAAAAAAAGAAGTTTCTGAACTCGCAATGTGCATGTAGAAAAGGAGAAAAATGAATGAGGTGACAGATGACAGGGATTTGAGCACTGTTCTTAGACAGGGTTAAGTAAAGAGGATCCCTATATCAAGAAAAGAAAGGGAAAATAATGTAGCGTATTGAAGGAAAGGGACAGAAGAAAGAAAGAGAGAGAGAGAGAGAGCTTCGGATGTCCCAAGAATCCAGTGAACAGCATCTAAGAGAAAATAAAGATAAAAAAAACACGAGTTACATTTTTCTGTTAACACCTCCTTTAAGGATTCACAGGCTACAAATTCATAAGGCTCTTCCTGGTTAGCATTTATTTTTTTTAATGCACAAACTGGAAGACGGACTTGATAAATGGATGAAGAAGAGCAGGAGAGAAGAAGGAATCCTGATGAATGTCCAATTTCATCAATCTATTGAAGATCCTGACCTTTTAAGGGCTTTTTATATGCTCCGTCAATGGAGTTCCTAAGAAAGCCATAGGTGTCGGCCTCTGGCATTTTAGAAACTAACTAAAGTTAAAAACATTTGCTAAAGACGAGGGATTAATGCTAGATGCTGAGAAAGCAAGCTCCTTCAAGTACCTAGGCAGCCTTATTTTTATGTGTCTTTTAAAACATATATAAAATTTCAATTAACAAGGAACTATAGATTAAATCTCAACTAACAAGGAACAATGTAGGACCTCAAAAAAAGAGGAAGGAACTATGTACCAGCTATTGCAAGGGGGCAGAAGTGATCACTGAAGAATACTTCTGATATTGAATGCCTAAAGCATTCAAAGCTCTTGCATCAGTGAAAAAGGAAAAAAGAGAATGAGAAGGAAACCACAGTGCAACTTGGAAACACATTGGGAATCAGCATTTTTGAGACATGACATGGGTGTCCAGTTTTGACAGCAACATGCATGTTGGACACAACAAGTACTTAAAATTAAGACAAGATGAAATGCAAGTGTTGTCATATACGTATATATCCTTGTGCAGAAGCTTGAATGAAATCGACTAAACCATATCAAAGATTAGTAAAGAATTTGGTTGTTAGTTTCCAGAAAATTTTCAGATCATGCACTCAAAAGTCTCCGATGTGTTCATTGTTGCTAGAGTTACCGAGGAAGGTGTGTCGTGTTCAAAACTTAGAAACAAGCATTGATACATTTGACTCGTTTGCCCAACATGGACATGAGTCAATACAATTGATATCATCATCATCATCATTAGAGCCTTATCCCAATTATTTGGGGTCGGCTAGTCAATACAATTGATATGAAGTTATCATATATTACAGGAAGTTCACTAAGTCACCAAATGACAAAGCAAAGATCCTCACTATGTTCTTACCATGATTTCCCATGCAAGAGTTTATTTCATAAGACAAAGCATGTTAGAAGACAGATGGTTCCCCTTTCTGAACCGGAGTTGGAGGGTGACCCCATGATTCCACAGGAGCAGCTTTGGAGGGGAACTAGGGGAATCATATTAGACCTGCATACCCTGATACTAATTCCAGACATCCTCCCATCATGAAATCTGTTGAACATGCACTAAATAATTTCTCCATCCATTTTACTCAAAAATAACAAGGGGATTTTGCATGTAAACAATTGTTAGAACAAAAGTTACATATTATCACTCTTTCATTTGTATTTGCACACATATCATTAGAAATGCCGACAATGTGCACAAAGACAATCCCGACGATGGAATGGTCTTTTTATGCATGTTCGAGAATGGTCCATTTGACACCATGTTGTAAGTCTTTTTACAAACACTATGGCCGGCATTCTTAATGTGTGTGTGTGTGTGTGTGTGTGTGTGTGTGTGTGTGTATATATATATATGCAGGAATAATAATTAAATCTGTAATTTTCATTTAAGCATGGTTTATATTATGCAAAGACCTCAAATAGCTAATAGCTGCAAAACAAATCTCATCCAGAGAATCTCAAATAAGTTTAATTTCTCTTCCGTTGCGAGGGAAGGAGCGGAGTGGGAGAAGGGGAGCCTCAAAATGACCTTGAGAAGGCGGCCTTATATATACATCCTCACATTCAACAGGCCAAATCCAGCTCTAAACATGGGTGTCTGATACAGCACATCAGTGTCTTTCTTGGACGGCAAAGTACAGGACATGATCAGTATAGCCCATTGATCTCGCACTCCACCAGTTAATCGGAGGCAAAGACAACATTTTGAGCCAAGTGACCCGCTATGACTCATCTCCTCATTTTCCTGTGGCACAGTAACTGACGCAAGCATCCTTGTATAAACAAATGCGCGCACAAGGGTCTCCTGATCTCGTCTCCTTGGACCACACAATCAATTGCCCCCAGACTCCACTCCAAGGCACAACTCAACAGAGCAAATTAAGCACAGAGAGAGAGAGAGAGAGAGAGAGAGAGAGAGAGAGAGAGAGATGACCTTGCCGTCGATGGCGAGCCAGCAGTCATCGCGGGTGTTGTGTTTGGAGACATCCGCCAGCGTGAAGACGACAACCTTGGAGCCACCCATCCTCGCCCTCCACCGTGCGCCGCAAGAGCGAAGAGGAAGACCGACGTCGGGGAAGATGTACGCGGGGGAGCTCGGAGGATGTTGTGAGGGCGAGCTGGGAGCGGGCAAGCGGTGGCGCTGCGAGCAGCAGATGGTACTCGACATATATTAGAAGCGGAGGGTTGGGGGGGTGGGGGGGTTGGGGGTTGGAGAGAGAGAGAGAGAGGTGTTAGGTGTCGTCACAAGGCCGTTGGGGAGAGCGGGCCCCCCCGCCTCCCACCCCCGCGTAATTATTTTGGAGATTTTTACATATTAATCTCCATAAATTTATTAAATTATTAAATAATTTTTTAAATCTGACTATTATTTTAAAAACTGCTACAATCATCAACATTTTATAAAAAAACAGTTTATATAATTAATCTGCCCTGCGTGCGAAAATATTTTCTACACAAAATCGGTGAATGTGTACGTATGCTATCATCCCCTTGATGACCATCGGTTTCTACTCAAAAGCATTCATTCGCGCTCGAGAAATACATATACGTATATTTATACGTACATATATCTTAGAATAAAAACAACACCGTATATATCTCTCTCTCCCTCTACGGCAGCGCAAGGCGCCCACGGTGATCTGCTGGTCAAGGCCCCTTGGCTCCCAAATGAAAGCTCAATGTGTACGGATCTTTTAAGAGGGAGGCATGTCTCGTTGGGGGGGGGGGGGGTAGACTGGCCGGGGATTCTTCTCATGGCGATCTCCTCTTCTTCGCTTTCTCAAATGTCTACGATGCCCGTTCCAGCTTAGAAGTTGAAGCAGTGAAACCTACGCGCTACTTGAAGGTCCGTGGCAAAAATGGGCTGCTTCAACCTTATTTGTTTTTAATTCTTTGAGTGGATCCCATATCTTTAACTTAAATAGTAAAATTGACTCAATTTTATTATTTATGAGATAGAAGTTTTATTTTTATATGGCCTCCCACGTCACGTCATCTGGTGGGGTGAAGCACACCAAGTTAATTAGATACGAGGATCACTCAAAAAAATTTTAAAAAAAAATATTACATGTGTAACATCCCGAGATATAATTACTAGGGTTGTCAATGAGTCGGGCTGGCCCGATACGTCCGCGGGCCTGACCCGATTTCGGGTCGGGTCGCAAGATCTTTTTCGGCACGTGGGCTCTTAGGCGGGCCTAAAAGGCCGATCTGACTAGGCCCACGTGCCAGGTAGTAAGTTCAGCTTACGGGCCGGCTCGACCCTATTCTTTTTTTTCATTCTTTCATATTTTTAAAATTATTTAATTAAAATTAAATTATTTTATTTAATTAAAAAATTTTAAATTCTATTTTCATACAAATTATATAATTAATATCAAAATTTTAATTAATTTAGTGATATTATAAATTTTATATTATTAAATATATTAATTTTTATTTAAGTTGTCGGGTCGGGCCGGGATGGACTTTAGTCAGACTTTACAAATTTTTAATAGTATTGGACCCCGTCCAGTTCGACTCGACATAACTCAGACCTGAATCAAATAAAAATTTTAATATTGATAAATCAGACTCAAGTCAAATAGATCTAATCCTGATTTAAATCTGATCTATTGATAACCCTAGTAATTAGAGTGTTACACGTAACATTACTATTCTGATTTGGTGTGCATGATTTTGAGGAGGGATGATCGTATCTTTTATACATTTATTCCACCTCTTCAGACGAGCAAGCAATGTGCATGGCGCGTTCCAAACCCACCTAATAATCCCACTAACCAAACACGACTACTGTATATCTTTTGACTTTGCTTTCGGTGATCTCAAACGGCAGTTGGGTGGGTGGTCACCAAACACAGCCACGGCGGTATACATATCCCGGGTTGGTTCAAATATTTATTATATATATATATATATATATATAGACATACTTTCATATTTCTTAAATATCCTATTTTTTGTTTGGATAACCAGAAATCTGACGGTTAATATTCTATAACCTTCTATTCTTCCTATCGTTACATATACTCCCACAATGATTGAATTTCATCGTATAGCTAGGCCTCTACTTCCTCATCTACCATTTGTTTTAACATTAGGTAGGTAGATTAAGACAAGGAAAAAAAATAATGCAACTCTATACAGCACGGTTTGTAGATCTGCTTGTACCAATCATCCTGATCTTTCACTGAGACGATATGATACGAGTTGGTACCGTAACGTAACGAGACACAAAAATTATATTATATATATGTTACAGAGTAATATAACTCAAAAATCTTTCTATCTCAATTGACTGTGCGTGGTGGTTTAACTAGATGTCTCTTGTTTGAATCCCAGCTCTGCCATTATTTTAAATATTTTTTCCTTTAAAATAACTGTCAAAAAAATCGGATTGAAACGCATGAGAAGTAGGTTTTGAATCGAGGACCTCATATTTGAACGTGAGATCCCCAACCAACCTACAAAATAAGTTCAACATAGAAAAATTAATATAATATATGAAACGTCTAGATTACGTCTCACATAGGACGGCCGATTCGAACCGTACCGTACCGATTTGTCAAACCATTCTACAATGTACACATAAATAAAATATGTCATGTATGCACTTAGAATCTTTAATATTCTCTCGTATATTCCTCCAACTTCTTATACTACACGTTCAATTGCATACGCTGCTAACATTGATGGTATTAGAATTTAGAACTCAACCAATCTAACTGAAACACTATTATTGCTTAGTATGAGGGTATACATGGCACTACCACGGAGAAATATTGTTTCATTTATATCCCTCGGGAGTTCTACTACTATTAGAGTTAATAGAATATTCTATTAAAAGTATATTACAGAATTTAGGAGAGATACATCAGAAAATATGAAAGATTTTAGGGGATATATGCGATTATTTAATTACATAAGAAAATGAAATAAGAGTAGAATATTGTTTTTCCTATTTTAATCCACACCTAAAAATAAAGATTATATGGGTTGAAAATTAAAAATTCCTTCTTATTTGGCTACATGTATCTTGATATGATTCATTCCTCCTCCCAAAAAGAAAAATAAAGAAAAGAAAATGAGTCATTCCTAACTAGATTATTTGGCTAAAGTTATAAAGAAATGTTCAAGCATGAAGCTTGAGAAAGAGCTAAGTATTAGAATCCAATTAATGAATCCATGCACCAAAAATGTACTCCAAATCCCAGGTGGATTTTTATTTTTAAAAAGAGAAATACTTAATACCCATCTTGAATGGGAAAATTTTTTACTCGTCTAAGATGAGATTAGTGTGTGGGCTCACACAATTAGTGTTCGGTAGATTCCAACACTCACGTGGATCAATCCCATCCATCTTGGAGGGGTAGGAAATCGATCTCCCTGTTCAGAACTGCTGACTAGCATTTATCTTCCAAAAATATAGGGTCAATCTTCTTATTGCACTTGCTTATATAACACACATTAATACATATCAAAGGATTAAGAGGCACAAAACATAAAAGTATATATCCCCATAATAAATATACTCCCCTTAAAAGTTGATTTGTGAAATTGTCACTTTCTATTGTTATATCAATTTTAATAATCTCTTTAAACTAAAATAATACCTTTGATGCTAAAACATCCACCCAATGTTAGATGAGTATTTCTACACATTCCATATGAGGAGTGGGGGGGTGATTTTTTTTACATACTGGCCATATGGGGAGCATTTTTACACGTCCACCCGGAGAAGAGGATGGGAGTTTAATAACCGGTTATATTTTGACAAAATAATTAAGTACAGTGCCACTTAGTTTAAAAGCGCATGATTAAATATCTGATTTTTCTCCGTCTACACTTTTAAATCTTCTCTACTATTAATAAATAATTTAAAATTATATAATTTTGGCATTTATGTGAACATAAAAATAAATAGTGAGGAGACTAAATCTGATTTGGCCCATGGACAGTCCAATAGCGACAGGTCCAAATCGGATCCGTCCTCTTAGCGCGCCCAAGAGGCGCTCGAGGTGAACGGCCCGCCAAGACGCGGCCCAACCCAGCTTCGACATTAGATTCTACAGCACGGGAAAGCGCATTGGTCGTCAGAGGACCCTCCAGCGACCGACCGTTGTCCCTTACCACGTCGGCCTTGACCCCATAACGGGCGAGCACGTCTCATGAGTGCCGTAAGACTCGTCCCGGGACCAGCCGACGTCGGAGTAAGCGCCCTCCAACGGGAAACTCCCGTCACTATAGAGGAAAGAAGTTGCTCCACTACTTACGTCTTCCCTATCAAGGGATAAGGTTTCCCGCTCCAGGACGACCCCTATAAGAAGGGGAACGACAGAGAAGAGACACACGGTAGATAAATCTGTCAAAACCTGCTACACAAGAGAATAGAGCTACTAACCTGACTGGACTACGAGAGGGAAGCTCAACGATCTACGTTGAAAGGGAAGCTCTCTCCTGGCGATCTTACCACTCAGCGAGCACTCACCGAGTAAACACTGGGAGTGGCGAGCACTCGTTCTTAGGATCTACAAGGCCCTTCAGCTCTCGACTACGATTTCCTTCTCTCTCGCTCTCCCTTGCTCTTCTCTGTTCGTCATTAATCCGTTGCTGACTTAAGCATCGGAGGATTGTCCGCTGGGGTAACACACGGGACTCCTTCTGACATTTTTCTAGCTTCTGGTGATTACAGGCCTCCACGGGTGCAATTCGACTTCTCCAACAAATAAATAGAGAAGGTGATACGTGACGTAGGAATCATTTTCCTGTCTCTACACGTACCATAAGTATATAACGTAATTTAATTAAAATATAATGTAATAAGTAAGTTTTGATTTCGGATTTGAATAGCCTTTTGATTTATAATTAAATTTATGATATCAAACAGGATTTAATTGTATTAGGTAAAAAATTTAGAAATTAAATCATGAGATTAATTTTGAAATACTAGGTATTGTTCTTATAATTTTGCCACTTCACGGGTGTCAATGAAACCCTCCTCATGGTAACTATATATTTTGATGAGTGCATGGCAAGCAATTCCATTAAATGATTGCAACTTAAGAGGGGGGAAGACAACATCAACCCATCTAATGACCACACAAATATGAACGCAATCCGCGTCAGCACTCATATATATATATATATATATATATATATATATATTCCATGGACAGATCACCGAGATTGGAATGGAGATAGGGACGGCTCTACCTAACATCCTGACCCGGGATCGATGTCAGGTATGACCGATGAGTCTACATTTGTCAAAGTAGGGGCATTAATATACATATTTTTTTTTGTGACGAAGAATATGACGAATCAGATAACTCAGGTATCGAATTAAAAAATCTGCGCTTACCCCCATTTTCTTCCTTGGGTTAGGATGGAGACCAAAAAAACTTGAGTGACCGATCAAGCAAATTTCTTTTCCTTACCTATATCTTCATGTGCATCATTCAGGATATGTCGACTTGGTGTGTCTCGTATCGACTCGCACGACCCGATCCCGGGCACCGACTCGCACGACCCGATCCGACCCAAGTCGGGATCGGGTCGACCGGGCTGTGAGTCGCCACCGGGTCGACCTATTATTTTAATATTATATTATATTATATTTTATATATAATATATATTTTTCTATTCTATTATATTATTTTATAATATATATATATATATCAATATATATATATATATATAGTGGTGTTTTAGAACGAGTCAAACCGAGACGGGAGCGACCCGACTCAAGCCGAGACCGGGTCGACCGGGCCGACAAACCCTGGCATCGTTATCCTTATCTTTACCCTCTAAAATTATCAAAAATAGATGGATAATCCGTCTCTCTTTTGCGACGAATTTTTCTATCGTAAAAATTCGATCGTCAATAGTGTTTTTTGCTTGCAGTGTTGGCGTTGAATGCTCAGCCAGAGGATATTTCTTTTTTCAAATTTTGGGATATTTATAAATTCTAAGAATCTTCTATCCGTTAGATACATCCCGCTTTCAACGGTCTGATCCTTAGTCGTAACGTTCGGTGTCTCTGATTCATCACTGGAACTCCACCTCTGTTGAAAATGTTGTCATCTGTAAATATATTTAAAGTATTTCCTCCATATATACCTGTTGGAGTGATGAGAGATAAGTCATTAAAATTTAAAACACACACTTTTACATTTGAATACATGAATAAAATAATTTTAGACACGAATAAAATGCATCTCATTGACATAAAGCGATAAAGTATACCGAGCAGACAATATTCTATATCATACTCTATAGATTAGAATACCCTGACGAATACATGACATTTAATGTGAGACGTATATAACTGATCAAGTGGGCAGCGTTATTAATTTTGTCAGGACGCGCATTGTATAAGGTTTTATAACATTTAAGTATTTTATGCGATTTGGATGATAAGAGTATCGTATACGTTGCATGGTGTTATAATGGCTAAGTGTTTGCATATGTGCTTCACTATAGTTATATAAGTCGTTTAGTGAAAACAGATGAAGCACAATAAAAAAAAAAGTATTTTATTTGACCAAATCAAGACATAAGTGTTGCATTGTTTATTTTATCATTTGGACGATGCGGACATTGTCCATGTTTAGACTGGGACGCAATATTGTCTACATTAAGTTATTAGACGAAGGGATTGAGGTTAGGCAATAACTCGTGTCGTTCAGTGATTTTAAGCGATATATCATATAACCTTTCGTTTAGGCATTCTATCATCTACTATTTGAAACTTGGATGATGTATCGTTCAATTTGTTTATATCACCTATTTTTTAAAGTTAAACGGAAGGTTTTATCATTTGGGTGCTGCAGCATCCAACTTTTAAGTCATTTGTAACTTAGACTATTTTTTGTCCAGTTTTGAGCTTAGACGATGGTGGGGACACCGGATTCACTACCGGGCCCACTACTCGGAGCCGACGCCGCACCGCCCCTATTGCACCGAGCTTATGGCTCGGAGACTCGATTGAAGACCCGACATACTGAGTAGATATACTTGTGTGTATTTATATGTCTTTGAGTATTGAGTATTTGTACGTGTGTAAAATACATGTTTTACTACGTGTATTCACTTTTGTTTTATTAGGCAAAGCTGGTCAAAGTTATTTGTATTTTAATTTTGATGGTATTATTGTTATGACATTTTTTCCTATATAAGGAGGCCAATGCTTGTGTGTTGCGTATGATTGTTGCTATATGAATGAAAACTTTGAAACTCAAGGTGCTTTGCCTTTGTGTTTTCTCCCTTCCCTCTTTCTCATTTTGTGAGTTTGAGTGTCGCCCGGTGTGAGACCGTCCGGCGTAAGACCGAGCTGTGTGAGATAGCAGTTATCCGTTCCCGTCCTGTTCGCGTCCCGGAGTGCCGTCGATCTATTCCCACGTCGCCGCCGCGTCAAATTGGTATCAGAGCCTAATACGGCGCCTCCGACGACCCGACGTCTCCGACGTCTCTCTTTCTTTCTCTCTCTAAGTTGCTAGAGTGAAAAAAAAAGAGAGTAGCAGGAAGATCTTGAGAAAAAAAAAGAGAGAGAAAAATTTTTTTTTGAAAAAAAATCTTGTTCTCTGTTTCACTCTCTCTCGTATTCCCTCTCTCTCTCCCTGTTACTCCATCTCTCTCTCTCTTTCTGTTACGGGTGAGAAAACAAAACAGAAAAAAAAAAGAGAGAAGGGGCACGTTCGCAGCATCGTCGAACGTGCCAGGTTCAAAAGGGGCCGCGGCCGCAACGGGCCGCGCCCACCACCGTGCGCGCCCGCCTGTGCACCGGCCGCCTCCGCGCCCGTCCGCCCAAGCCGCCCGACCGAGTCGGGCGTTGCCAGCACGCCCGTGCTCGGCCCTGCGCGCGCCCATCGCGCGCTCACGGTCGGGCCCGCGTGGCCGCCCGCCAGCCCAGGTGCGCCCGCTCCTCGGTGCCCCCGCATGCCTGCGCAGGCCCGAGCACCTCAGCGCCCGCGCCCGCCGCGCGCCCGACCTCCGTGCCCGCGCCCTGCCGCTGCCGCCTGGCGCCCTGCGCCCGTCTGCGCCCGTCGTGCGCCTGCGGCTGCCACCTGGCTGCCCGGCTGCTGCCGCCTCGCCGTTTGCGCCCACAGGCATGGCCGTGCCGGCCCGCGCACGGGCCCGCGCCCTCCAGCGCACGGGCCCGCGCCCGCCCGGCACCCGCACCGAGCCCGCCTGGCCTGGCTGCCGCCGGCTCGCCCCCGCGTGCTGACCAGCGCCCGCCTGCGATGGCTTCTCCCCTTCCCCCGTGTTGACCGCCTCCTTTGGTGACTTTTAGTCACCAGCGAGATACACGCGCAGGAGATTGGGGTAAGGTTTGAAAAGAAAAAAAAAGTGGTTTGAAAAAAAAAAGTTAGAAAAAGACAAAAAAAAATAGAGATAGTTGAAAAAAAATGTTAAAAAAAAAGAAAGTGTTGAAAGTCAAAAAAAAGAGGAAAAAATGGAAAAGAGTGGTTGAAAAAAAGTATTAAATATATATATAAGATATATCTATTTGATATATATATAATCTTATATATATATATATATATATATATATAATACCTATATTATTTGATTAATTTATTGTGGCATTACAAGTCAACAACAACGGCCTGATCGGTGCCAGGGTCACCCGATAATCAACAGAAGGCCCGTGATTTACGGAGTTGAAGTGACCGTGAGTCTCCATGTGCGGAGAAAATTTGTGATTGATTTGTTCCCCTGCGCGGGAAATCTTGAGTGGTCTGTAATAAGTAAATTGACGCGGCGGCGACGTGGGAATGGATCGACGGCACTCCGGGACGCGAACAGGACGGGAACGGATAACTGTTATCTCACACAGCTCGGCCTCACGCCGGATGATCTCACACCGGGCGACACACTCAAATCTCACAAATGGAGAGAAGAGGGAAGGAAGGAATAAGGCAAACACCTTAGGCTCAATCTTTTTCTCATTCATATCATGTCTCGTAACAAGCATTGGCCTCCTATTTATAGGAAAGGCCCATTACATTCATACCTTCCTTATTTTCCTTATTTGCATATCTATCATAACCTAATAAAACAAAGGCCACCAACCCACTATTGACTTAGGGGTTTTAATCAAATAAAATACAAAAATTACACACATGTTATTTTGACTTAGACTAGCCTAATAAGACGAAAGAAAAAAATACATGTAGGGATACATGTATACATACACACAAATACATATACTCAATACGCAATATACTACGTAGGCCGAGTCTTCAGGAAGGATCTCCGAGTCATAAGCTCGGTGTCGGGGTAGTGCGGCGTCGGCTCCGAGTAGTGGGCCCAGTAGTGGACCCAGTGTCCCCACCAACCCTCCCGGGGCGACTGGAACTCGACTCCGTCGAGTAAGGGGGGACACTGCTGTGGTAGTGCTCCAGCAGATCTGGATCGAGGCGCTGGAGATCTTCCCGGCTGATCCAGGAATCATCAGAAGGTGGACGGTCTCGCCAGCGGACAAGGTAGCGCTGGTACACCCTGCTCCGTGTAGTGGTCACCTGTTCATCCAATATCCTCTCAATGTGCTCGCGCGGTACTCTCGAGGCTGTGGGACGCACAGGGGTGGACTCACTCTCAATGGGAGGAGAAGGCTCGAAAGGGTCACTAGGAATCGCTCTGGGTTCCTTATAGGCCACTAGGTCTGCCACATTAAAAGTTGAGCTAATCCCATATTCGGGAGGTAAGTCCACAACATAAGCATTGGAGCCAATCTTCCGCAGAATTGGGAAGGGTCCATCACTACGGGCTTGTAACTTTTTAACGACTCCCGAGGGGAGTCGTTCGAGTCGGACCCGTACCATAACCAAGTCAATTCTTGAAATTCATGGTGACGCCTATGCGAATCAGCCAATTTTTTATAAGTCTCATTACTGAGGTTGATTTGCTTGCTAATTGACTCATGCAGACTTTTGACATGTCGTGCAAACTCCTCAGCTGACTTGGATACCCTAAACTCGAGAGGAAGGGGAATGAGATCCACATGTTTCCTAGGTTTGTAGCCATGCACGACCTCAAATGGACTCATACCTATGGACCTATTGATGGAGCTGTTGTATGCAAATTCGGCTCTGGGCAAAAGAAGATCTCAAGTGCCGGAATGTTCCCCTACAAGACATCTCAACAGACTTCCTAAACTCCTATTGACGACCTCGGTTTGCCCATCAGTTTGGGGATGATAGGCAGTGAAAAATTTTAGTTTGGTGCCAACTAGGTGTCAAAGTGTCTTCCAAAAATAGCTAGTGAACCGAACATCTCGGTCAGACACGATGGTTTAGGGGAGACCATGCAGACGCACGACTTCATCAAAGAATAAATGAGCTACTCTAGATGCATCAGATGTTTTAGAACATGCAATGAAGTTGGCCATCTTAGAGAACCTATCAACGACAACAAAGATGGAATCATGCTTGTGAGCAGTGCGTGGTAACCCAAGGATAAAATACATGCTCACATCAACCCATGGTCGATCAGGAACGGGGAGAGGAGTGTAGAGACCAGTGTTCTGTTTGACCTGCTTGGCCATCGTGCATGTCCTACACTGGGTTACAATCTTGGCCACATCTCTCTTCAGGCCAGGCCAATAGAAGTGCTCCTCCACAGAATGGATGGTCTTGTTGCGGCCAAAGTGACCAGCAAGACCTCCAGCATGTATTTCACAAATCATGAAGTCCCGAACAGAAGTCCTCGGGACACAGAGTTGCTGCCCTCGAAATAAAAAACCATCCTGGAGTAGATAGTCAGAAAAGGCTATCGAGGGTCCAGCAGACAGAGCAGAGTAGGCAGGGCCAAAATCAGGACACTCTCCATAGAGTTCCTTCATGCGGTCAAATCCCGTGACCTTACCCGAACAGTGGAAAGAAGGGAAACCCTTCGACTCAAGGCGTCGGCCACCTTATTTTCCTTTCCAGCCTTATGCCTTAGGACAAATGTGAAAGACTGGAGAAATTCTACCCACCGACCATGCCTAGGGTTTAAACCCTTCTGAGAGCTAAGGAATTTCAAAGCCTCGTGGTCCGAGTATAAAATGAACTCTTATGGCAAGAGATAGTGTCTCCAGTGTTTGAGAGCTTGGACCACGGCATAAAACTCATTATCATAGGTGGAGTATCGAAGCTTTGCATCAGAAAGCTTCTCGATGAAATAAGCCACAGGGTGGCTTTCCTGACTAAGCACTCCACCTATTCCTACGGCAGATGCATCACAAGAAACCTCAAAGACTTTGGAAAAGTCTGGTAGGCGGAGGACAGGGGCTTTGGTCATAAGCTCCTTTATGGCAAGAAAAGCCTGGGAGGCGGCTTTGGTCCACTCAAAATTCCCCTTACAGATGTAATCTGTAATGGGTGCCATAATGGTGCTAAAACCCTTAATGAAGCGTATGTAGAAGGTGGCTAGCCCGTGGAAACTACGAACGTCATGGACATTCTGGGGCTCCGGCTAGCCTACTATAGCTCGGACCTTTGATGGGTCCATAGACACTCCTTGACTAGAAACCAAAAATCTAAGGAAAGTGACCCGGTCTGTCATGAATTCACATTTCTTGAGATTAGCGAACATGGTTTCTCTCCTCAAAGTCTCGCAGACTTCCCTCAAATGATGGATGTGGTCTTGAGGGTTGTGGCTATAGATGAGAATGTCGTCAAAGTAGACGACAACAAAGCGACCAATGAGGGGTCGAAGGATTTCCATCATAAGCCGCATGAATGTGCTGGGGACATTGGATAGCCCAAACGGCATGACGAGCCACTCATACAGACCTTCTTTGGTTTTGAAGCCTGTCTTCCACTCGTCCCCTGGTCGAATCCGGACCTGGTGGTAGCCACTTTTCAAGTCAATCTTGGAAAAGATAGTGGCTCCACTCATCATGTCAAGCATGTCATCAAGACGGGGAATGGGAAACCTATACTTGACAGTGATCTTATTGATGGCGCAGCTGTCAACACACATCTGCCAGGTGCCATCCTTCTTGGGTGTGAGCAAGGCAGGGACCGCACATGGACTCTTGCTTACCGTGAGGAAACCTTTGTGGATAAGGTCCTCGACAATCCTTTGGAGCTCAGCATGCTCCTTGGGGTTCAACCTGTAGTGGGGAAGGTTGGGTAGGGTGGACCCAGGGACAAGATCAATGACGTGTTGAACATCACGCATGGGAGGGAGTGTTGAAGGCAAGTCTTCCGGGAAGATATCTTGGAAGTCCTGCAAGATTACCTGGACTTCAGGTGGGATGGAGACTTGGGACTCCTCAGGGGTAATGGTGACGACAACAGCCCAAACAGGGGCACCCTCGGCAACCTCTCTATTCATCTCACGAACACCTATGAAGTTAAGGCGCCTAATCGGGTCATGGTCAATCTTAGGGGCCTTAGGGATGGATATGACAGGTGTAGGAGAGGAGGGAATTGGAAGCTTCCCTTTGGTGGGGGTTGGGACATTCTCCTGAATTTTGGGGGATGCAGCGGGTGTGGAGGTAGGACTCTTTCCCGTGGCCACCTTTGGGGGTGTTGGGAGCAACTGAATCCTCTTCCCATTGTGGGAGAAGGAACACTCATTGGACCGACCGAATGTAGTAAGGTCTACATCGTAGATCCATGGCCGTCCTATGATGATGCTCCCGACCTTCATAGGCACTACATCGCATAGGATTTGTCCTTGGT
The DNA here is from genome assembly GCA_022559845.1 of Amorphophallus konjac. Taxonomy (NCBI): domain Eukaryota; kingdom Viridiplantae; phylum Streptophyta; class Magnoliopsida; order Alismatales; family Araceae; genus Amorphophallus; species Amorphophallus konjac. The sequence continues at coordinate 353,457,831 of CM040119.1, read as the reverse complement.
AGGACTGGAACTGGATGGGAATGACACATGTAGTGGTGACTGGGATAGACGTGTCGTCAACCCAAGCCACGTTGTATGGCCTCGGATGAGGATGGGTAGGTAGTAGGGCTGTCAATGGGCCGGGCCCGGGCCGGGCTTAGGTCGGCCCGGCCCGGGCCCGACTTCCCAACATTAAGGCCCGAGCCCGGCCCGGGCCCGACTTAAGTCGGGCCGGGCCGGGTCGGGCCCGACATTATGTAAAAATTTCAAAGCCCGACTAAGGCCCGGCCCGGCCCGACAACTTAAATAAAATAATAAAAATAATAATATAAAACATATAATCTCACTAAATTAATTAAAAATTTGATATTAATTACATAATTTATGTAAAAAGAGAGTTTTAAAATTTATCATTAAGTAAAATAACATAGTTTTAACTAAATAGTTTTTAAATTTTGATGTGGGGATAAAAAAAAAGAACGGGTCGGGCCGGCCCGCGGGCCGAACTCAAAGCCCGAGCCCGGCCCGCGGGTCAAGTCGGGCCGGGCTTTTAGGCCCGACTAAAAGCCCGCGGGCCAAAAATGACCTTACGGCCCGGCCCGAAATCGGGCCAAGCCCGCGGGCCTATCGGGCCGGCCCGGCCCATTGACAGCCCTAGTAGGTAGACCTAGACGGGATACAAAGTCTGAAGAGACTGCATTGATACAGCTCCCGTTGTCAAAGATCACCTTGCAGGGTTGAGTTTTGACCATGATGTAGGTTTGGAAGATGGAGGTTCGACGCCAGTCGTCCTCCTGTGGGTGTGCGAGGATGCAGCGAACTACACATAGTCTTCCCTGGTTTGAACTTTCGGCAATTTCCCCCACTTGCATGTACTCGACATGCGTTCCATCATACCCTGCATCTAATTCCTCAAACTGGGCAACGAGATCAGGGTCAGGCTCATATCTCTCAAGGGTTTCTCCTTCCTGAGGTGGAAGCTCCATGGACTGGGGGTCGGTGATGACCAAGGCTCGGGTGGGGCAATTGGTGGCAATATGCCCTAAGTTATGACACCTGAAGCATCGGACTCCCGAGATAGGGGCTGGTTGGGAGGTGCTAGGGATGACCCATTTTCCCTTGTCATCTCTCCTCTCAACTGGTGGAGTATACTCCAATCTAGGCACAGCAGCGGGTGCAGGTAAAGGGTTCCTTGGGAAAGGAGCAGTGGGGGCAACGGCCCTAAGTGGGGTAGCAGTAGGGACGTAGGAGGTGGAGGGGCCAGGCCTCTCAGAGTAGCGGACCATGGGGTTTCGGGACTCGGGTTGGCGGTAGGTGGGGACCCGAGGTGGGACCACCTTTTGAAATCGCTCGACGTCCCGAGCAACCTGATAGGCGTGCTCGAGGGTGTTAACCTCCCGCAAGAATAATTCCCGCTGAATACTCTTGTGTAGGCCCGCCCTAAACCGTGAGAGGGTGACGGAGGCATCCTCCATGACTCGGCTCCGAAGGAAGAAGTCATCAAATTTGGCGATGTACTCGTCCACGGACTTTCCATCTTGGGTGAGTTTCTGCCATTGGTCTAAAAGACGCTGATGGTAGGAAGGTGGCAGATACTTCTCCCTCAATTTCTCCTTCATTTCTTCCCACGTGCCTATAGGCTCCTCTCGTCTCCTTGCTAGGAGATTCTCGATGTTGCACCAGTAGGTCTTGGCTTGACCCAGGAGTTTCATTTTGGCAAACCTCACCCTTGTAGCAGGGGTCATGCGGCGATGCCAATCAAAATATTGGTCCATCCCGATCTCCCGATCAAGATATGTAGCGGGGTTGAGGGACCCATCAAAACTCGGAGCGTCAATCTTGACGTTCCGTAGGATAATATCCTCATCATCGTGGTCCCTCTCTCGAGGCGTACGGGCCTCTTGCTCTCTACCTTGGGGAGCCTGATTCGGGCGGGCTTGCTCTCTCTCCTCCCTAGGATTGGCTACGGGATCGCCATGGCCATTCACTCGTCCTTCCTCTCCCTTCAGTCGATCCTCTAAGTCTCGGATCCTCTCATCTAGCTCGGCTCGAAGTTGGCCTATGGATTCTTCAAAATGGGTTAGAAGATTATGCTCGAGCTGAGCCAACATAGCACTCACGCTCTTCTGATCCATGTGGGATTGTAGAGTTGAAGGGCGCTCTAGACGGCCGGATGAATTCCTAGACCAATGTGGCATGCACGACTTCGGACCTAAATGATGCAGTCTTGGGACCGATAATTAGCAAGCTATAGACCCGAATTTTGTTGGCTAAATAGGCAAAGTGCCAAGTTGAAGGGACCGGTCAGGGAGAGTTGCTTGTCCGTAGGTAAAGTAGTTGTGGAACTACCTCCTGACAATTAGGGTGCCCTAATGTGACAGCCTAGGGCCTTAAAGGATAGGTGCATACAAGCTCTCGCTCTCTGTCCACAGCGATGCACTCGGGAGACTGGCTGCATGGATCGGGCACTCTCTCACTTCGCGCGACAATTGAAAGGATACTAAATGAGTAAGTGAGGGGAGCACGTACCTAGCTAGACTGAAAAGTCTAACTCCGACCGGAGACGAAGGCGAGCGGGGACGTGCGTGCCCGCACGGCGTCGAGGAAGCTTCGTGGTTACAGTGAATTCACTCCGCGCAGGGAGGATTTAATTATTACAAAATCACTTTAAAATTTCCCACGCAGGGGAACAAATCACTCCAGACTTTCTCCGTGCAAGGAGACTTAGGGGCACCCACACTCCGTAAGTTACGGACCGTGTGTCGGTGGCCGGGTGACTTGGGCGCCGATCGAGCCGACGTTGTGGACTTCGGGTGCCACAATCAAGGATATATATATATATATATATATATATATATATATATATAGAGAGAGAGAGAGAGAGAGAGAGAGAGATATATATATATATATATATATATATATATATACATAAGATTTATATATATCTCAGATATATATTATATATATATAAAACTCTCTTTTTGACTTTTCTCTTTTTTTTGACTTTATATATATATAATATTATACTAAATACATCGTCCCTTTGTCAACAAATGTTGGCGAGTCGACAAAACTTGCAGGCGGCCACAAGGAGGGTGGACGCTGGGTCAACCAAGGCTGCTCACACGGGGGGGGGGGGGGGGGGGGGGGGGGCACGGCTGGGTGGCCAGTGGGCGCTGGCGCGGGGCACGGGCCCGCCAGCGTGGTCTGCGAGTGCGACGGCACGCGGGTCTGGCGCCTGCAAGCCCGCAGGCGGGCGCATGGGGAGGGAACCAGCGGAGGCGCGCTCGGGCGCGGTGGGAACAGGCGGAGGCGGGGGCGCGCTCGGGCGCGGGCTGGCGCGCGCTCGGGCTCGTCTGCTGGCGCACAGGTCGGCCAGCGGTGGCAGGCGCAGGCGGGGGCGCGCTCGGGCGCGTCTCCTGGCGCCCAGACGGGCACGGGGCCGGGTGCGGGGCCGGGGGCGCAGGGGCGCGGAGGCGGAGCGCCGCGGAGGCGGTGGCGGGAGGTGGCCCCTGGGCGGCGGCCTGCAGGGCGGAGGCGGCGGTGGGTGGCCGTTACGGCCAAATTGTTTGAATGGGGGTGGCACGGGCGATGAGGCCACCCCCCTGCGAACTCCTTTATAAATTTTTTTTCTCTGTTTTGCGCTAAACAAGATAGAGAACAGAGAGACAAACAGAGAGAGTACAGAGGGGGGTTTTGGTGCTTAAAATTTTTTTTTCTCTCTAATTTTTTTTCTCTTTTCTTTGTCAACCGTGAACTTCTATGTTCTCTCTTTTCTTTCAATTTTTTTTTCAACTTCTTCAACCGAGATTTTGATGCTTCTTTCCTTCTCTTTTTTTTTGTTTTTCTTTCTTTCTTTTTTTTTTCACTCTAGCAACCTAGAGAGAGGAAGAGAGACGACGTCAGGTCGTCGGAGACGTCGTTGTTGGGCTCTGATACCAAATTTGACGCGGCGGCGACGTGAGAATGGATCGACGGCACTCCGGGACTCGAACAAGACGGGAACGGATAACTGCTATCTCACACAGCTCGGCCTCACGCCGGACGGTCTCACACCGGGCGACACACTTAAATCTCACAAATGGAGAGAATAGGGAAGGAAGGAATAAGGCAAACACCTTAGGCTCAATCTTTTTCTCATTCATATCATGTCTCGTAACAAGCATTGGCCTCCTATTTATAGGAAAGGCCCATTACATTCATACCTTCCTTATTTTCCTTATTTGCATATCTATCATAGCCTAATAAAACAAAGGCCACCAACCCACTATTGACTTAGGGGTTTTAATCAAATAAAATATAAAAATTACACACATGTTATTTTGACTTAGACTAGCCTAATAAGACGAAAGAAAAAAATACATGTAGGGATACATGTATACATACACACAAATACATATACTCAATACGCAATATACTACGTAGGCCGAGTCTTCAGGAAGGATCTCCGAGCCATAAGCTCGGTGTCGGGGCAGTGCGACGTCGGCTCCGAGTAGTGGGCCCAGTAGTGGACCCGGTGTCCCCACCATAAATCCTCCCTGCGTGGAGTGAATTCTTTGTAACCGGTCAAGCTTCTTCGACGCCGTGCGGGCACGCACGTCCCCGCTCGCCCTCGTCTCCGATCGGAGCTTGACTTCTCAGTCAGCTAGGTACGTGCTCCGAATCACTTGCTTATTTAGTATCCTTATCATTTGTCGCGCGTCGAAGTGAGCGAGAGCCCGATCTATGCAACCAGTCTCCTGAGTGCATCGCTGTGGACGGCAAGAGAGAGCTTGCTTGAGCCTATCCTTTAGGCCCTAGACTGCCGCATTAGGGCACTCTAATTGTCAGGAGGTAATTCCACGACTACTTCGCCTACGGGCGAGCAACTTTTCCCTGACCGATCCCTTTATATTGACCCTTTGCATATCATCTGGGTCCACACCTTACTAATTATCGGTCCCAAGACTGCATCATTTTGGTCCAAGCTCGTGCATGCCACGTCGGTCTAGGAATTCATCAGGCCGTCTAGAACACATGGAACATGACAGATATATGGCCGATCCTGACCTCATCGCCCAGTTTGAGGAAATGGATGCAATATTTGATGGCACGCGTGTCGAGTACACGCAGGTTGGAGACATTGCCAAGAGTTCTAGCCAGAAAAGATTGGATGTAGTTCGATGTATCTCAACACCCCAGGAGGACGATTGGCGTCGGACCTCCATCTTCCAAACCTACATCATGGTGAACTCTCATCCATGCAAGGTAATCATTGACAACGGGAGTTGTATCAATGCAGTCTCTTCAGCCTTTGTCTCCCGTTTAGGTCTACCTACGCACCCTCATCCAAGGCCATACAATGTGGCTTGGGTCGATGACACTTCTATCCCAGTCACCACCACATGTGTCATTCCCATCCAATTCCAGTCATACCAAGGACAAATATTGTGTGACGTAATGCCTATGAAGGCCGGGAGCGTCATCTTAGGACGACCATGGATCTATGATGTCGACCTCGCTATCTTTGGTCGGTCCAATCAGTGTTCCTTCTCCTACAACGGGAAGAAGATTCAGTTGTACCCGGTACCCCCAAAAGTGACCCCGGGAAAAAGTTCCACCTCCACCCCCACCGGAACTCCCAAAATTCAGGAGAATCCCCAAACTCCCACAGAAGGGAAATCTCCCCTTCCCTCTTCTCATGCATCTATCACACCCGTTTCTGAGGCCCCTAAGGTTAGTCATGACCTAGTTAGGTGCCTTGACTCCATGAATGTCGGTGAGCTAGACATAGAGGTTGCTGAGGGTGCTCCTGTTTTGGCTGTTGACGTCACCATCCCACCCGAGGAGTCTCGAGTCTCAGTCCCAACTGAAGACCCGGCCATACTGCCGGACTTCCAAGGCATCGTCCTCGAGAACTTGCCTTCTCAACTCCCTCCCATGCGTGATGTACAACACGCTATTGAGCTTGCCCCTGGGTCCATCCTACCCAACCTTCCCCTTGAGTCTAGACTATCCAAGTCAGCCGAAGAGTTTGCACATCACATCATTAGTCTGCATGAGTCAGCTGATTCGCATAGGCGTCACCATGAATCTCAAGAAGGTGACTTGGTTATGGTACGGGCCTGACCCGAATGACTCCCCTCGGGAGCTGTTAAAAAGTTACAAGCCCGTAGTGATGGTCCCTTCCCAATCCTGTAGACGATTGGCGCCAATGCCTATGTTGTGGACTTACCTCCCGAAGAGGGGATTAGCTCGACCTTTAATGTGGCAGACCTAGTGGCATACAAGGAACCCACAGCGATTCCTCGTGACCCTTTCGAGCCTTCTCCTTCCCTTGAGAGTGAGCCCACCCCTGTGCGTCTCACATCCTTGAGAGCACCGCGCGAGCATATTAAGAGGATACTGGATGAGCAGGTGACCACTACACGGAGCAGGGAGTACCAGCGCTACCTTGTCCGCTGGCGGGACCGTCCACCATCTGATGATTCCTGGATCAGCCAGGAGGATCTCCAGCGCCTCGATCCAGATCTGTTGGAGCACTACCACAGCAGTGTCCCCCCTTACTCGACGGAGTCGAGTTCCAGCCGTCCCGGGAGGGTTGGTGGGGACACCGGGTCCACTACTCGGAGACGACGCCGCACCGCCCTGACTGCACCGAGCTTATGACTCGGAGACTCGATTGAAGACCCGACATACTGAGTAGATATACTTGTGTGTATTTATATGTCTTTGAGTATTGAGTATTTGTACGTGTGTAAAATACATGTTTTACTACATGTATTCACTTTTGTTTTATTAGGCAAAGCTGGTCAAAGTTATTTGTATTTTAATTTTGATGGTATTATTGTTATGGCCTTTTTTCCTATATAAGGAGGCCAATGCTTGTGTGTTACGTATGATTGTTGTTATATGAATGAAAACTTTGAAACTCAAGGTGCTTTGCCTTTGTGTTTTCCCCCTTCTCCCTTTCTCATTTTGTGAGTTTTAGTGTCGTCCGGTGTGAGATCGTCTGGCGTGAGACCGAGCTGTGTGAGATAGCAATTATCCGTTCCCGTCCTGTTCGCATCCTGGAGTGTCGTCGATCCATTCCCACGTCACCGCCGCGTCAGACGATATTTCGTCTAACTTTTACTATTAGACGTAAGAACTTAGATGGAACGTATTGACATTTAAGAGTAGGCAGAGCATCATCTAATATTTCAAGATAGACGATACTTCATCTATATTTTTTTTAGATGTTAACATTTAGATGGAACCTTTTAACCTTTAAAAAGACAGATGCTTCATTGTCCACCTCCCCATAGTAGACGATGATTCATTTAACATTCGTTCACACATAAAGATTTAGGCACTGTGCAACATCCTATTATATATCTAAGTTTGGTTTGTAGACGAAGTATATCGTCCAACTTTCATGTTAAGTGGAAGATTTAGATGAACAGTAAATGTTGCATCGTCTAATTTCAAAGAGTACACGATGTATCATCTAACATTATTTTGAGATGGAAGATTTTAGATGTAACGACATCTAAGTTTTCCCATATCTATAGTAAACTTGATTTTAGGTGAAGTGTTCGGGGGACCTGAATTACATTTACACTTATAAGTTAACTTAGCTATCCAGGGTATAATAAAAATTGAGATATTTAAAGTGTTTATTTTATCATATATTTATTTTGTCACACATTTATTTTATCATAATATAAAATAGTTAATTTGTGGCAAAAGATACTTTCTCAACACTATCCTCCGGTGCCAACACTCTCACCCAATGGAGAGAGAGAGAGAGAGAGAGAGAGAGAGAGAGAGAGAGAGAGAGAGGTCTCCTCCATCCCATGCCGCTCATGGAAAGAGAGAGAGAGGTGGGGAGGGTAAAATGAAAAAGGAAAAAACTTAATTAATGAGATTAGAGGATAGAATATTCTCCAAAATGTGATGATATATTTCATTATACTGCGATTAATGAGGAGATTTTTACTAAGGATCCGAAGAGTTTAAGAGTTTTTAGTTAAATATGTGAATTAAGATAACCTTTTCCTAATATTGATTTTTTTAAGCGTTAAAAACTAAAAAACCAGAAACAGAGCATCGTTTTCGAGCTCTGAAACCCTGAACTCCTGCCTGCATTCCATCCTCTCGGCGTGCGAGTTTCCCCGCCGAGAGCCGTAAGGCCGAGAACCCTTCCCCTCCTTTCAGCTAAACGACAAAGCCTTTTCTTGTGTGAAAACCCACAGCCCACAGCCTCTCGGCGCTAGGCTCCCGGCGCGGCCATGAGCGCGCCGGGAAGCCTTGTGCCGAGAGCTCCCTCCATCCACCAAATGCCCAGGCCGAGAACCCCCCTTGGCCAGCCAAATGTCCATGCCGAGAGCCCCTTTTGGCCACTTCATAGCGCGCCGAGAGCCCCCCTCCTTCTGCCACTTAGGCCCAGGCCGAGAAGCCCCCCTTTGGCCACTTCATAGCGCACCGAGAAGCCCCCCTTTGTCCACTAAAAGGTCATGCCGAGAGCCCCCTTGGCCAGCCCAAGGACCAGGCCGAGAGCCTCCCTTTGTCCACTAAATGCCCATGCCGAGAACCCTCTCTCTATCTACCAAATGCTCATGCCGAGAACCCCCCCCCCCTTGGCCAGCCAAATGACCGACGCCAGAGACATGGACAGTCTCTTCGAGCCTTAGTGCTCACTCATTTTCCGGCTTTCATCCCGGCACTCCGTGGATGTCAGCCTATACCATTCTCTGGCAAATGCTAAGTCTAGGGGAGGTGCTGTCAAAATTCCCCCAGGATGATGAAAGCCAATATTAAGCTGCCCCCGGGAACCTTTGTGCACTTGCACTGCATTGATGACATACTCAAATGTTGTTACTGAATCTTAAATCCGAATTTTGTTCCGGGGGCTCCGCCCCCGGAAACCCCCGCAAGGGGCGCTGCCCCCTTGACCCCCGCGACCTGACCGCGCAGGTCGATCCGCGTGCGAGGGCGCGACATTGAGCGTTCACTCACTTTCCGTCGTCCCGCATCGGGTTTAGGAATAACCCCTTTAGCTCGGGAGGGCTCTGCCACTGCATGAGTTCCACCGGCTTCTATAGGGAATACCAAGCATTGCCCCATGGCAAATATGCGATTCGGGAAGTTCAACACTTCTCTCTTTCGGCTTTCATCCCGACACTCCGTGGGTGATAGTCTATTTCCCCCTGGGCATGATCCAGAAGAAGGGGAAATGCTGCCGAAATATCGATCGATGTTTTGAACCCCTATCACGGCCACGGCCCAGTCTGCCTGTGACTGAAATTTCCCCTTCCCCCTAAGCTCGATCTCTGAACCGCTGACTTAACGATATCGTCTGTTTCTACAGTTGATGTTATTATTATCTTGCCCGCCTTCCAGGCTCTGGTATGAAATCCAAATTGCGCACACGAATATATTTTTTGCCTCTCGGGGCCTCCTACTTTTAGCGTTTAATCAAGGGTTGTCCTTCCTTGGAAGGACGTAATTAACGTCATAGCGTTCAGGGTATGACGGACTTCGGGTCCTGACTCGGACTTCACAATCGACTGACCATGTCAGATCGAGCGCACAACAAAATTGTCACTTCGGTGACTGGCACGCCAATAAATAATAAAATAAATAAATAAATAAATAAAATAAACCTAATAAGATAAATGTGTTCGAACAGAGGATACTGGATGAGCAGGTGACCACTACACGGAGCAGGGTGTACCAGCGCTACCTTGTCCGCTGGCGGGACCATCCACCTTCTGACGATTCCTGGATCAGCCGGGAAGATCACCAGCGCCTCGATCCAGATCTGCTGGAGCACTACCACAGTAGTGTCCCCCCTTACTCGACGGAGTCGAGTTCCAGCCACCCCGGGAGGGTTGGTGGGGACACCGGGTCTACTACTGGGCCCACTACTCGGAGCCGACGCCGCACCGCACCAACTGCACCGAGCTTATGGCTCGGAGACTCGATTGAAGACTCGGCATTCTGAGTAGTTCTACTTGTGTGTATTTATATCTTTGAGTATTGAGTATTTGTGTATGTATGTATACATGCACTCCTACATGTATTTTTTTCTTTCGTCTTATTAGGCTAGTCTAAGTCAAATAAGCATGTGTGTATTTTATATTTAATTTGATTAAAACCCACAAAGTCTTTAGTGGGTTGGTGGCCTTTGTTTTATTAGGCTAGGATAGATATGCAAATAAGAAAAGTAAGGAAGGTATGGATGTAATAGGCCTTTCCTATAAATAGGAGGCCAATGCTTGTTACGAGGGATATGTTGTTATGAGTGAATGAAAGATATGAAGTGTTGTTTTGTGTAAGAGCATTCCCTCTTGCCTTCCCCTTCTCTCTTCTCTTTTGTGAGGATTGAGCGTCGCCCGGTGTGAGACCGTCCGGCGTGAGGCCGAGCTGTGTGAGATAGCAGTTATCCGTCCCGTCCCGTCCGTGTCCCGGAGTGCCTTCGATCCGTCTTCCACGTGGCCGCCGCGTCACGCCTGGTCTCGTTTAGCGCCGGCCATGGCCGGCCGGAGCCCCCCCCCCCGGGAACGGGGTTCCTCGCGAGCGGGAACGACAGAAGATGTGTCGAGAGCGAGATCAACTCTTCGACTCTAGCGGGTCAACGTTAAGTTATTAGACGAAAGGATTGAGGTTAGATAATAGCTCGTGTCGTTCAGTGATTTTAAGCGATATATCATATAACCTTTCGTTTAGGCATTCTATCATCTACTATTTGAAACTTAGATGATGTATCGTCCAATTTATTTATATCACTTATTTTTTAAAGTTAAACGGAATGTTTTATCATTTGGGTGCTGCATCGTCCAACTTTTAACTCATTTGTAACTTAGACTATTTTTTGTCCACTTTTGAACTTAGACGATATTTCGTCTAACTTTTGCTATTAGACGTAAGAACTTAGATGGAACGTATTGACCTTTAAGAGTAGGCATAGTATCATCTAATATTTCAAGGTAGATGATACTTCATCTATGTTTTTTTAGATGTTAATAGTTAGATGGAACCTTTTAACCTTTTAAAAGACAGATGCTTCGTTGTCCACCTCCCCATCGTAGACGATGATTCATTTAACATTCGTTCACACATAAATATTTAGGCATTGTGCAACATCCTATTATATATCTAAGTTTGGTTTGTAGACGAAGTATATCGTCCAACTTTCGTGTTAAGTGGAAGATTTAGATGAACAGTAGATGTTGCATCGTCTAACTTCATAGAGTACACGATGTATCATCTAACATTATTTTGAGATGGAAGATTTTAGATGTATCGACATCTAAGTTTTCCCATATCTATAGTAAACTTGATTTTAGGTGAAGTGTTCGGGGGACCTGAATTACATTTACACTTATAAGTTAACTTAGCTATCCAGGGTATAATAAAAATTGAGATATTTAAAGTGTTTATTTTATCATATATTTATTTTGTCACACATTTATTTTATCATAATATAAAATAGTTAATTTGTGGCAAAAGATATTTTCTCAACACTATCCTCCGGTGCCAACACTCTCACCCAATGGAGTGAGAGAGAGAGAGAGAGAGAGAGAGAGAGAGAGAGAGAGAGAGAGAGAGAGAGAGAGAGAGGTCTCCTCCATCCCATGCCGCTCATGGAAAGAGAGAGAGAGGTGGAGAGGGTAAAATGAAAAAGAAAAAAAAATTAATTAATGAGATTAGAGGATAGAATATTCTCCAAAATGAGATGGTATATTTCATTATACTGCGATTAATGAGGAGATTTTTACTAAGGATCCGAAGAGTTTAAGAGTTTTTAGTTAAATATGTGAATTAAGATAACCTTTTCCTAATATTGATTCTTTTTAGCGTTAAAAACTAAAAAACGAAAGCCCAATGAATAGTTTCTTGCCCTCAACCAACATCTAGATTAATTTTAATCCTTTTGAATCACTATAATGAAACCTTAAACAATCTGATTTCAAAGTTGATCCCACAATTTGTTTGGGAGGGAGAAGCCAAGTAGCTAGTTCCATCTAGAACAAGGAATACCAGTACTGAAACTACCAATGGGGGTGCCAAGGTCAAGAGTAGTAGTCTCCACCACCTTCTTAATTTAGTTCAAAGAAGTCATTGTACTGCTGTGATCAAATGACTACTGGCTACTGTGCATACGACAACATATGTAAAATAGATGGCTACCTCCTACGAAGAGTTGTCGATGCTTATTATATTCCTAAAAAATTGTCAAAAACTAATTAAGTGTGGTAATAAATAAGGAAAACGTATTCCTTTCTTATAACGCAAAGTCAATTAATTGTTAGACTTAATTATGGATCCTACACCATATTTTCCAAGTTGTTCTAATACGTATGTCACACATGTGTGGTGGCATTTACCCTATGTACAAATCACACGGTTGTCAACTGTCCTCAACTGCAACGAGATTGATCTTGAATGAAGTGCATACATGTAGTAGTTACTAAAGTTTATTTGACCAATACATCTAACTCAAAATTTTAAAGTATTTAATATTAATATGATATTGGAGTCTATGATTATGATATGGGCTGCGCATCTCATATTTATCATGATCCACGTGACAGAGTTAAATAAGTCTATACTTGAGAAGACTTGTTAAAATAATCTCGTATTGAAAATAGACTAAAAGATATTGTGCTTATAATAGTGGATCCCTCCTCACTCAATAATAGGGATAAGTTTTTCACCTCTTAACAATGAACATGTGAACTTACATGCAGCCTTTATTTTATTGAGATCGAGTCGAGTACATATATGTGTAAATAAATTATTATTACAAGTGAATTTATAAAAAAATTCTAAAAATGGATTAATAGATGTATCACTGTGTTAATTTAAATAGTACATAAATATTATTTAAATACTTTTTTGTAAATTTTTGACAAAAAGAAATGTTAAAAAATAATGTTTTTGCCCAATTTAGATGTATACAGTGATATGTTAGTTAAAGCGTTTCTAAAAATATTTTTTTAAAATTATTATCTAACAATAATTCTCATGTAAAAAATCTATTAATATTCATAAACTATTTTTTGGGCAGCAGGTTTTTATTTTTGGGCAACTAAATGGAGGTATATATAGTCACTACAAGAAAAATTGATTTTTCCGACGTCCATATTCGATCGCAAATCTGTCGAAAATTATTCACAAATTTTAATTAATAATAGGAAGGGTAGAAAATTATTTAATCATTTTTCAACAGACAAAAGATTAGTCGAAAATATGTCGAAAAGTTTCGACGTATTTTTGATTCGTCGAAATTTTTTTGATGAATTTTTGAGCATAAATTGATCCGTCGAAAATTGTTCATAAATTTTAACTTGTAATTATTTATTTTCGATGAAACCTCTGTTAGTCAGAAATACGTCAGAAAATTTCGACGTAGTTCCGACATGTATTTTTTCTGTCAAGAATTTCTGATGTATTTACGATAAAATAATTATGCCGAAAAATAGTCAATAATTATCGACAAATTTTTGGCAGAATATATTTTCGTCAGACAGTAGAATCTTTTCGACATATTTTTGAAGAATATTTTTTCGTCAAAAAATATCATCGATATTTTCCATTTTTTTGCAGTGAGTCACTTATTCTGATCCTTTTTCTTGGAGTGGGAAACAATGATAATCATTTACTTCAATTTTGTCAACTCAGGCGCCTAGTCTCACCGCGAGAAGGATCTTACATAATAACCACCTTGAAGTGCGATTTTCTCTTCTTTAGGGCTGCCAAATTTTCTTTCTCCTTTTAAGATTATTCCTAATGCATTGTTCAATTATTAGATCATAGAACTCAAAATCTCATTGGAATGACTGTAGAGATTTAACATTAATGTGCTGGATTATCGTGTCAGCCAATTCAAAGGCCTAATGTAATGAGTTGTTTCTTCTTTTTTTTCTCCGAATATTTTTGATAGTCACAAGCAACTGATCATCTGAAGGTTTTCAGTCGAGGTTTTGGCTAATGCGTATAAAAGAATGTAAAACACTATGAAATAGCAGATCCAGTGTTTTCTCTTTAGATGAGATGCCGTAAATACTAAAATTTAAAAATGTGGTCAAATCATGTTGCATTTTTTCTTCTCCTATTCATGGTTTTATATATATTAAAATTACTAACAAAAAAGATATATATACATATTTTAACTAATCTTCTTAAAAGCATAGGTAATTGAGGGGGGTAAAATCAATATGAGCCACGTGCGGCCCGATAATGTAGTCAAGTCTAAGTCGGCCCAAGATCCACACGGTGCAAGGCAGACCCCTGACAGTTGGCGACCCACGCTAGATGGGCAAAAGATTCGCCAGCCTACAAGGGACATCGACTTAGGCATCCTGGACGTCGGATGACCCTCTGGCGATCGAACGTTACTCCTGCCATCATCGGCCTCTACTCCAGTAAGAGCCAGCATGCACCTAGAGTGCCGTAAGACTCGCCTGAAGATCGCACGGCCCGGATAAATAGGCGCACAACGAAAAACTCCCCACGATCACCGAGAGACATTGCCCTACGACTCTCATTTTTCCCTGTTAAGGGATGTGTCTCCACCACCAAGACAACTGATATAAATAGACCTTCGATCAGATAGTAAGACACACACGCACAGAGGAAGAGACATACAGACACACGGTCACACGATCAGTCCGACATACAGGCACTCACCGAGACATAGAGGAAGAGAGAGCCATCTACAGAGAAGCATCCAAGTCTGTTTTCCGACGCGTTTCAGGCCCTACGAGCACTCGTTAGACACAACGTCGAGCACCTCGAGACTCTCCGTCCCGACTCCAGGCCTGATCATTCTACTCTCAACCTCCTCTCTCCTCTCTCTCCTCTATTGATTCTCACATAGTACAGTTCTTACTTACGCATCGGAGGGTTGTCTCCTGGGATAACACCCAGGGGTCCTTCTGACGCCTTCTTCCTGGTGTTTGCATGCTCTCACGGGTACGTGACTAGACGTCCTTTACCAATAAATAAATCTTAAAAATATGATATGAGATTCGAGAGACCATTTTTTCATCTCTACAGTAATAAATCTTATAGCACACTAAACAACACATAGAGAGAATCAAGAATTTTAGTCATTTATCGTCTCATACTATCTGCATACAAATATGTGAAAGTTTGACTTGATTATAACGATGAGTTCATTCGTGTAGGTTGCTAATTAGGCTACAAGTTAAAATGCTTCATTCAATGGACCAATATCTATGTAACCTTGAGGGAGTTAGAAGCTCTAAAAATGGATATCATTTTCATGCGAAACTATTAACTTAAAAAAGCTTTAGGAACCAAAAAAGAAAATATAAAAGGTGATGATATGTAACTTAAGGGAACTCTATATATATCTCTACCAAAGAATGAGAAGAATACTATTTTATTTTGAAAAAATATAGAAATTAATTAAAATTTACCGCTGCCTATTAACAACCCCAAACAAAAGATATAAATAGAACAAGCATTATGACTTTACTCTAAACAAACTTTTGTTTCTAAATGGGTAGATGTAAACTATTTCTTACTTACTCCTGAGCAAAATAGTGCAATTTGATGGTTAAACAGATCAAATCTGATTCAAACATAGAATAGAAAAACTTGAGAAGTAATTCCAGTCATGTAATTTCGGTAATTTGACAACTTTGCATAGCTTCACTTCTGCACTTATCTTTGATGTAGAAAATAGCTGAATGTTGAACATAAGACACAGTGACATAGTTTGTAGAGCTTTACACCAGATTTCTAAAGCTAAAAACCACATGACAATCTAATTTTTGGTAGATGCCCTCATTTGTGACATTCAAAAGGGATGGAAACCTAAATGCATCAATCTCCTTGGGTTGAAGAAAACTTGCCCCCAACTTCGTTAATGAATGGTTTTCTTGTCTCAAGGACAACAACCAGTATCTTAATTTCTAAGGAAATATATATACAGAAGCAAGTGCATTCCATCACCAAAACTGGAAATCAAGAAGAATCAAATGATGAAGAATGGAAATTGATGACAATAGGATAGAAATTTAACACTGGAAATGCCTTTTGCAATAAAAATTTACACAATTGCACATAAAGATAATTCAATAGGAGTAAGTTAACTCATGATAACCATGAAGTGCAAATAGAAATTTTGAAGTTTCATGTCAAAAGAGTGCACCTAGCTATTTCTTCCAATGTAGATGATGACAAAAGATCCAAGCAACCTTAACAAATAATTTATCATAAGATCACAAACTGCATTTTAACAAGTGGACGTCCCTTAAATATATTTCTCTTGTATTCCTTTGGACTTATAGGGGATTTGGCAATAAAATTCAACACAATAACCGTTTATAAGTTGTCAGAATGTTTTTCCTTGTTAATTTGTAGAATATCTAAACTGACATGCACCAAATTCATGATCTCTTCAACAATCTGGTGGTAAAAGATGTGAGCGAATTGATAGTCTCAATTGATAGTAAAATAAAAGAAAATAGGCTCAGGTGGTTTGGACATGTGTTTCGTCGCCGTAACTCAGAGCTGATTAAAAGATGTGATCGAATCTTAGTGAATGTTAATAAAAGAGCGCGAGAAAGGCTTAAAATAAGATGGTGCGCTGTTATTAGAAATAACATTAGTTTCTTGAGTTTAAATATGAATATTACACTCGATAGAAATCTTTGACGGAACAATATTCACGTAGCCGACCCCAAATAATTGGGATAAGACTTTGATGATTATGATGATGATCTAAACTGATATGCACCAAATTCATGATCTCTTCAACAATCTGGATGGCCAAGTTTAAGGAAATGCCAAAACTCTTTTACATGGCATGAAACAATCATTGATAGCTTCAGACTATTTTATGTTCGTGGACTGTACATGTTTATGAATACTAATTTTGACCACAATGGAATGCATGCGTATGGTGGATAAACATCCATACAATGAGCTGAATTTGGAGAATGGCTTCAGCTAGCAGTTGGAAACATCAAGATATATATGCTTGGTCATTGTTTTTTTTCCCTGAATCATATCGAGATTAGTGCTAACATTAATGCAAGGAAGACTGAGAAATCTTCGCAGAAACAAGGGTTTAGCTGTTTGATGTATGTGCAGGCTGGAAAAGCTCAAGGATCAACAAAAATGGATATTAAGTAGATGAACAATAGATACTAGATATTAAGAAGACAGATGTCCATACTGAATCATGAACTGAAGCTGGTTGCTTTATCCCTATGTTCTATGGAAAAGGGCAAGCTAGATATTGGCACTCCTCACATGCAGCTTACAGTGTATATGGCTGTTGTATCTCTATATATTAATTCTAATTCTGATATTGCTGTCTATAATAGCTACTGTTTTGACTATGTCTCATCAAAACTTGAGATTGGCACATTAATTAGAAGAATTTACTCTGACATTAGATCTAATACAGATTTAAACATAGATTAAAAATGTCGTAATTCATATATTTTGAGAGCAGAAGAACAACTGGTGATCGATCCTCTCCATCCTCCACCCCTCACTCCCTCCTTTATCTGCCGCCGTCCTTCATGCTTACAGATCCATTACAATACTGAAATTTTACACTCTAAAATGTTACTATCAAAGTTCTTATCCTATCAAAACAGGACATGATTAGGTTTTCCGGGTAGGTGGCAATAAACCGTAAGGCTATATATTTGCAGTCATGCCAGACTAATTAATGCTCATGTTAAAGGATATGATCTGCTCAATGGGAGGAGACACATACCAGCGCAAGCTAGTAAGAGAGAGAATAAAAGAGTTATTACATTCTGCTGGTATACTATTTAGATCTGTTCCATGAAAGGAAACAGCTAGCAGCCTTGTAGCTAGTCATGTTTTCTAAGGGTATGTCTACGATCCTTTGGGTGTTGGGATTGTAGTCAGCAAAGCCAACAGGAATCGCCCAGAACCATCTAGTTTTGAATCATGGAAGTGCATGCACATATGCCCTACTTCTGTTTTGAATCATGGTATTCATGTTTAATTTGCTACAAGCCAGCATATAAGCTGAGATGGAATCTGAAGCTAAAGCCAAAAGATTATGTCATCATGAAAGAAAAACTAAGGACCGAGAGATTAAGTGAAATAATGCCAAAGAGATTAATAACAAGTAGTTCAATCTCAGTGTGGATCATGTGGATGCTAATTAGTTTATAGATCAGAGACACAATTCATCAGCCCTAGTTATACCGCTCGCGCCAGATCATGTCACCTCCAGAAACACCACAATCTCCATCCTCGGACACCAATTAAATCTCAGGAATCGAACAGGTTTGGGGGGGGGGGGGGCGCAAAAAAGAAAGAAAGAAAGCAGTACTACTGCCTTAATACGGCCTTGATGTGGAGGAACTATGTACTAATTCCTCTCCATCATATTAAACATCGAGGTTGAAGCTTGATTAGTATTATTATTCCTGACCTGCAGGTCGCCACCGAACAGCGGCAGCTCGTGCTCCCTCGCGACTGCATCGGCGACGGTGGGCCTGCCGTGGCTGCCGGAGGCGGCCGCGGCCCTCTCGCCCTCCGACTCCCTGTACTTGTGCAGGTACCTTTTCATGGCCTCAGCGTAGTCGTCGAAGCCAAGGGTGCCGAGGGCCCAGCAGACGTCGTCCCCGTTCACCGTCTTGCGCTTCTCCTTGTGGCACTTGTCGGAGGCCTCTCCAGTGACGAAGCTGATGAACTCCGAGACGCACTCCTGCATGGTCTCCTTGGCCTCCTTGGAGATCTTGGCGTTTGGGGGCAGGATCTGCTTCATGATCCGCCCCACGTTGGCGATGGGCAGCAGCCTGTCCTGCTCTTTGACGCACCCCTCTCTCCCCGACGCCGCCGCGTTGCCGCCGGAGGCGCCTTCGCCCTTATAGCTTCCTCTGTCGGCTTCTGGGCTGCTCCCTAGGCTGTCGCCCATCTCCAGTGAGTGAGAGAGAGAGAGAGAGGAGGAGGAAGGGGAAGAGAGAGAGAGAGAGAGAGGGGGGGGGGAAGAGAGCAGCCCTGTCAAACGGAGACACGTTACTCTCTTTGGCTTCTTTCCTAGCTCGTACTGCCAGTTCTACATACTTTCTATATATAGATGAGCAGAATGATAGATCGACAGAGAGAGACATACAGATACAGATCTATGCCAGTATTGGTATTTGTATAATCCACAGAGGGGAAAGAGTGTGGCAAAGTATATATGTCTGCGACAGTGCTGCTCGCACGTGGATATGAACACACACCTGCGCGCATGCCGGCGCACGGTGGGGGCCTCCTTTGCGCCTCAAACCTCGATCCCCACTCCTCTACTGGGGAAGAAGGAAAGTTGCATCATCCATCGGAAGAGATGGGTAATTGAGGACGCATTTCAGAAAAAAAAACAAACAACATGTGTTCACCACAGGTGGTGGGGAGATAGAGATAGAGAGAGAGAGAGAGAGAGGTGACCCGGCCGGCCTCATGAGCTCGTGTCATACATCTCCTGGGAAGCGCGCGCCATGTTATCATGTCGCGGAGCTGCCCATGATGGCAGTGGGTTTAGTTGGTGGGTCGCCCTCGATCGATCGACCAGTCAGTGTCCGCTATCTCCCCGGCCCCATCGGTGGGGGAGATCTTAGGATTCCCCAAGCGCCCCCCGGGTCAGACTGTACGTACGTACACCGGTGGTTTCATGTATGGCCCCCCGCCCCCCTGGAGATAAGTCTTCGATGTGGTGCTCCTCCTTCTCTTCCTCCTCCTGTACATGTTCCCGTTATTCTTTCAGCTTCTTCGTCGAGGGTGCCGTCTACCTACCCTGGCTACAGCCGATGTGACGTGCACTCTGCCCCCACCAGACAAGCCGGGTCGGATCGTAGCAAGCCTGCTGGAGCTCATGATCAGGAGCTATATATAGAGAAGGGGGGCCCGGCCACCCGGGGCTCGGCACCGAAGCAAGAGCAGTACTATACTGCTGGCACGCGACGAAGCAGGCCGGTGGATCGAGAGGCCGGGCTGTTCCAAGAGGAAGGCGATCGATCGGCCAGGACCCCCCACTCCGGCCGGGCATCGCCATGTGACACCCAAGATGCATGGTCCCCCTTCCACCCCCCCATCTTTAATTGCTCCGAACTGGGCATTGGCGGAGGGACTTATTCTGCATGTGACCTAGCTAGCTAGCCTGTGGATCCCCCACGGCACTACTGATGCCATCTTTAAGACAGAGGCCCCCAGGCCGGGGCGGCCGCGCGTGCACGACTGCTTCATGTCGGGGGGTACACAGTCGTACCCATGCATGCTTACCCTCGATCGATCTCGATCCGGCTCGCGGGGCGGCCGGCGTTCTCACGGGCTCGCCGGCAGGATCACAGGGCCTGGACCCAGTTGGCAAACGTACGTACACCTGTATATATTTACTTACTGAGTGGTTTCCGCGAGCAGTCTAGCTATACGTACTCATTACTTCATGATCAAAAACATAAGACCCGGCCGGGCAATATCATTATTTTTTCCGAATCTTGCTGAAACGATGGATGAATCTGGGTACATATGAAAGATTATTTAAGTGTCGATTTTCAAAATCTGAATAATAGAGCACTCGACCACACGGAATACGGCCTTGGAACATGATTTTCCCTTCTTCGCACCCATCAGGAAGGAATCCTTTCGTGGTCATTTGCCTGCCCGGGGAATATCATTAATTAATTAAATATACATATCCTTCATGTTTCCGTAAGTTGTGGGTGCTGTTTTAATTGCCGCGATCTAGCTAGGTACATCACGGGATACTGCAGAAACCCAAAGGAAAAAATTAACATAAATAGTTCTGGCTTCTCACCTTGCCGAATCAGTTGTACGATACGTGTGCAGCTACTAGTATATATATGTATGACACCATGCATGCTAGCCAGTTCTAAGTACATGGACGATACGAATAACACAAGGAGCATAGCGCTGTACGTACGTATTCCCCTTTAAAATACACACACCCTAAGATGCTTCCTTAAGTCATACAACGCATACTGATGGTGGTCCATATTCCATCCTTTCACTCCATTCATCAGTGTGATGCATAGGGGAATGCACACACGAGTGACTATCCTAAGAAAGAGAAGTGCAGACCGCGAGATGGTTAATTAGCAAGTCGTCGCTGATGTTGCCTTATCAAATTTAAGGTGAAATTAGGACTTCAAGCTAGAGGTCCGGGGAGGAGAGACCGTATGAGACTATAGGTATTGCTAATATGTTAAATGAAAACTCATGGACAGCTGACCACATTGCGTACATTATTGCTTTTCCATTCTTCTAGCTGTTATGAGACTATAGGTATTGCTTTTTCTAAGCTGCCTCTCTATTGTTCATCCTGCCATAGACTGGGTCATCTCCCTTTTCGTTGCAAGAAACTTGTTGGCCGGTCTAAAGATTGTGTTGCTCCCGATGGTGCTCCTCCGGCGGTGGTGCTCCGGCCAGGCCTGTTGCACAGACGTGGCGTGCCATTCTTGCATCCGTTTCCAAATTTGTTCCCATTCCTCCAAACGATGATCCAGCTGGCACCTCCTTGCAATGTGGTCCGTCTGCTGCTGTCCCTTCGGTGATCCTTGAGGCGTCTGTTGGCAAACAAAACTCCCAACCGATGCCTTCCTTGAATGATCATGTTAATGATCCTGTAATTGATGGTATCACTGTTGGGGCAGTCTACCATGCTCTTAACAGTCTAGACGACGCCCTTGGTGCTGCTGGTGGAGCCCCCTTTGATGGTGGTCATCATGCAATATTTGACTGAGTGGATTCTCCAGTTGCTGTTGGTGGTGCCCCTCAAGCTGCTACTGATGGACGATCTACTTCCCTGAATCATCAAGTTAATGTTGCTCTTAAACCTCCTCTTATTGCTGATATTGATGAAGGTGATCGTGTCCCTGCTGCAGACTCTCAAGTGCTCGATCATATGCATCCTAAGGCCCCTGTCCAACTCCCTTCGGATGGTGTTGGTGGCAATGATTCACCTCCTGTTTGTGATAATATTGGTGTTTCCCAGGCCTATGATCAGGCTGTCGCCCCTCATGTGGCCTCTGTCCACTTTAGTCCGTCGACTCATGCGGTGGTTATGGCTGCCTCTCAGCCTTTGGATGTTGTCCAGCCGGCTGTCTCTCCTGCTAGTGTTGCCGCTCGTGCTGCTCAAGGCGCCACTACTGTTGGTCCTTCTGGCTTTGCGGCGGGCGCCGTCGTCCTCCAAAAGGAGGCGGACCATTTGGCCTGCTTCGCCGCCCTGCGCGCTATGAGAGATGAATTGAACGCTTTGCCTGCTTTCTCTGGATCTGGGCCTCCTAGCCGGGATCGGCCCTCTGCTACTGCTGTCGTCTTGGCTCCGTCTCCTCCAGCGCTGCAGTCCCACGATGTGATGGTCTTGCGCACTAGTCCCTGTGATGAAGTTCCCCCGACCTTTGTTGCTTCTTATCTGGCTGTTGGTGGCACTGTTTGTGGCACCTCCAGTCAACTGTCAATCCTGGTTGTCCCGTTCTCCCAAAGCTCCCCCGCACACGCGTTGCAGCAGGATGGTCATCCTTCAGATTGTGCTCCCAATGAGATTGATGGTTCGGTGGATGAGTAAGACATGGAGTTTGATGTTCCCTTCCAGTCTGCCTATAGGAGCAAAAGGAGGAATCCTCGTAGGCCAAAGCATCTCGAGCTCTATGATGTCAGGGTTTAGCTGTCAGGCTCTTTGCTTTGGCATCCCTGGCCCCGTTTCTGATTCTTTAGACCGTCTTTGGGTTCCAAGGTGACCTACGAATGAACTAGGTTAGGCTACTTGCCATCTGTTTTTTCTTAGCCTCTTTTGGTAGTTAATCTTTAGGCCCTTGTTTTCTTCCTTGCTTTCTTAAGGGCTAACTCTTTTGCCTGCCCTCTTGTTTCCTCAGGGGAATGCCCCGCTGTCTGTGTACTCCTCTCTCAATATTAATAAAATC
Source organism: Amorphophallus konjac (assembly GCA_022559845.1). Lineage (NCBI taxonomy): Eukaryota > Viridiplantae > Streptophyta > Magnoliopsida > Alismatales > Araceae > Amorphophallus > Amorphophallus konjac. The sequence continues at coordinate 353,434,936 of CM040119.1, read as the reverse complement.
TAGGATCACAGGTACAGCCTAGGAGAGTGAGAACATTCTCCCTTTTTGAGGGAGGGTGCACTCGACCAGTTTCTGTCCTGCTTGGTCGGTTCTTGATTAAAAAAAAATTTCTTCTAGCTGTTCAGACTTTGTGTGATTCTAGGTGGAGGATCGAAACTGTTGCAGCAAGTTAGCAGATAAGTAGCAACTACTACGCACTTTTTCTCTTTAGACAGCGCATGTGCCTCCTTAGCCCCGCTTTGATTGGGGGGGTTATATATCCCCCACTTGTCCTGGAGATAACCTTGGGATTTGTCCATTGTCAGATAAAAAAAGTTAACTCACTTAACTTGTTCCATCCCCAGATGTAGAACAGAGTTAACCCTCCTTTTATCTCTCAAGGATATATAACCCATTACTTTCCAAAGTAAATGGGACTAAAATCTAAGACAGATTAATTCACGAGAGATAACCCTCCTTTTATCTATCCCTCTGTCAAAGAGGGGCTTACATCACTAGGATGAGATTGAGAACTCGTGGTACCTTATATGTCGATAAAAAGTTGGAGACCTGAATATGATGAATATGAGAGCATTACTCAAAACCAATTAGCGAAGAATAAGGAAGCAAATTTTATTTCTTATCGATCAACTCCTAATTTGACTATATTTTCGGGTACATTAATAGATGTGAGCATAGTTTAAAAGGTCTTGAGGCGGCTGTGAGGCGCTTTCTGTAAGCCTCATAAGGCGTAAGCCTTAAGGCACAACGAGACGTAAATCTTAATAGAGAAGAAAATGATCTTAAAATCATAAAAAATGCTAAAAATAATAGTGATTTTCATGTGTTAATGTTATATCAACTCAATGATAAATTCATATAATTTCAAAAGTACTAAATTATGAGTCAGTTGTCTAATGCAGTTGGTTTGTCACCCTTCCCCATATGGGGGAAGGCCCGAGTTCGAGTTCGATTATCCCCTCCTTGTTTAAAAAAAAAGTTCCTACCAAGAAAGAAAAATTGAATTATGTTTTAAGGACAACAAAAGAAACGTAAATTTTGGGATTACCCTACAACACTTCATTACGTCATCTTCTCAAGTGATGCACACGTCTCAATTAAATACCTTGAGGCGGTGAATTGACGGTGAGACGTATCACCTCAATCAAAAAAAGGCGTAAGTCTCAAGTAAAAGACATGAGACACATGTCTCAAGGAATTTTTCTAGTACCTCCCCTTGAGACTGAAGTCTTAGTACCTTGAGGCACCGCCTTTTTAAACAATGGATGTGAGACACAATACCCCCTCCCTATCCATAGGAAAAGAATTCACTAATGTCTGGTAGATAAGCAATAGTAGAGTATGGAGAGTCAGAATCGCCAGATAGGAGATGATTATAGAATCAGGTATAGCTAGAATGACTCTGATACCATCTCAAAGCATTTCAAAATCAACGGCTATCAGTGTGTCACATATATATGAAGGAGCCTTATTAGGCAAGGAATTCTAGAAAGGTTAACAGAATGGATATATGTGGGGATGCACAAAGGACTAATGAGAGTACCAATTTAACTGTTTATATTACTAGCTAGTCACCTCCCCACCCCCACCCCCACCCCCACCCCCTAACCAAATACATACATATCCCGTGCAAGATTAAGATGGTGAAATCATAGTTGATTGAGTGAAAGAAACCAAAGTTGATGGTGCTATAAACCTTCTAATTAAAGAAGATTGGTGAGGTTAAATTGCGATGGTCGAATGTGGTGTAATGTGAGAGGGTGCCATGAATAAAGTTGTATGAACAAAGTGACTAGCGATCTCTACATGTTTATTGCATTCATCAAAAGTCTCACTCATCTGACTAATCTAAATGATCCTAATTGGAGAAAAGCGGTGTTCATGATGATAAGTTTATCCCCTGAAGAGGCTAGATCTCGTGCTAAACCTTGAGCTGTCCGATTTAGGACGATCACATGATGCAACCACTCCAACACAGGATTCCGTGAAGAGCGAAGAAAACGATCAAGGGGCCCAGGGTTGTAATCCCAGGAAAAATCCTCCGATGCCTAAGTCACTAAGGGGTAGGAGCAAGATACGAACGGGGCCAGGAGAGAAGAGAGGCACGAGATAGCTCTCCACTAGTTGAAGTGGCTAAGAGTGAGCTTACCTTTTCGGAGGGGTTCGTTGGGTTTATATAGCTGCGGGCTCCCTCCTCAGGATAGAGGAGAAACGGGGCCTAAGAGAGACTACGTCCATAAGTGAAACTCTTCTTGACCAAGGACTCTCACCTCCTCTTGATCCCTTTGGGCTTTCTTCTCTCAGGTGACAGCATAAACTCCGCTTGGATAGGAACCAGCATCGAGGATTTCGCCCTAGCCCGCCCATGAGTCTTGGTATCGAGCTAATCCACAAAGGATAAAGGGGGGCACTTCTATCCCAGGCCGGGGGCCCAAGCACATGGGCATCCGCTGAGGATATTCCTCCGATCTCGGGATGACTCGGTAAGACTATTTGTAGGCATTTCGCGGAAACGGGGAGGCCATCAGTCGGGCGACCGAGCTAAGGCTCGATGGGTTCCATGAGCCTTGGGGGAGCGGGGCCTTAAGGTAAGTGGGCCCAGCAAGGGTTGTCACTTGTTGGGCCTGGTAGGCCTCGATGGGCCATTTGGGCCGCGTACATAGTGGGCCGCAAATCTTCCCCTCTCCACCCCCCATGCCATGCCAAAGTTTACAAAGGCTAAGTAAGTTAATTTGGAGTACTTAATGTTAGTAAGAGCATGACATATATATGTTAAATGCACTGCTTGACTGAATATGATTTGCAGGTCGTTTTTCTTTGTTAAGAGATGAGTAAATGTCCGGAAAATATGTGCATTTAAGTTTGTTGCAAAAAGAAGCCCCCTTAAACATGAGTAATATATAGACAATGAATTAGAGAGTGAGAAGCTGCTACGAATTGACATAATGAAAGTAATATACATATAGACAAACAATTAACCATGGGAACACTAGACCACCAACATGCAGTGTGTACAGTTGTAGATTGAAAAGAGGCTCTCTATCTCTACTAATTAATAGAGCAGAATTTGATTTTGTATTCGAGTAGAGTATCCACAGGTTTAGTATTTCTAGTATTTGTTGTCGACGATAAATCGGATGCGCACTTCACTTGAGAAAGTATACATGTAGCTTATTAATCAATCGAGGAGCAAGTGACCTCAATGCCCAAGTAATTAATATTACAATTTTTCAAGATCTTTTACCCAGGCAGGATATATAGATATTCTTAACATATATGTTGGATTCCTGAATGATCCTCACTAGTGATAATTATCTAATCACATACAGTAACACAAGAATAATCTCTTGATCCATGCAACAAAGAAGTGTGGTGGAGACGTGAACTTGGGATGAGGCCTAGATTGTGAAGTAGCTACAGAGCTGAATTCTGAGATTAGCATGCATGTGCTGCTGGCTTTTGTCCGCAGAGACTACTGACACCATGTTAAATTTAAATTAGTGATTTAAATTGTTAGAGTTAATTCATTTAGATAGAAATTAAGTAAAGAAGGGGAGCACTTTATATTCATAATTTATTTCCAGTTTCATGTTAACGGGTGGCCCCTTAACATCTCCCTGACTTAATTGTAAAGGGAATTGGACTGCACACACACACAACTAATTTAATCATTGACTAAAAATAGAAAGATTCATTTTCTTATGAACTTATAATTATGCAGACAACATATATATATATATATATATATATAGGATCTAACAATGAAATCCTTAATCTATATGGGCCGATTTGTTTCGGGGTTAGGATAGTGAAATCAACGTGAGAGAGAGGTGTGAGCCCCACCGCTCTATCACACACAAAACCGCAAACTGGGGTTGGTTAGCGCACTGACCCCCTAGGGTCGAGTGCGCTAACCCCACCCGATTAGCAAGCAGGGCCTATATGTTTAGAAGTGCTACCTAACATAGAACAAGAAACTGGTTGAGCTCTAGACATGCACTAGTGTTGGAGTTTTATGTGCTGCATTGACTACGGTATAGGGATACCCACCGACATGGATTAATGTGCCTAGCTAGCAATTTTGTGCGTGGTGCCACCCACTCTGTTGCCCTCGCACGGGATTATTAGTCTCATTAAATGTGCCCTGATGTTAGACTAGTACTGTCTACAATATTCAGAGGTCAATGATTTAAAAAAAATTACCCATCTAATTTTTTTAAGCTCGTAATTAAGAGCTAGCAGCTGTACTTGAGAGCTAGTGTCTACACATAACTCTTGAGATCTTGCAGGTGCTCAAATATATTTTATAAAAGAAATTGGCAAATATTTTTGTTTTAAATCTCACAGTACCTCAGTATGCACTTATAAATTAAGCACACTTACTTAAATTCTGAATACAATTAATAGAATCAATCTTAAAGTCAGAATACATTTAATGGAACCAGCAGTCCTCCTATGTATGTACAGGCATATAGCAGCATCAAGGACCTAATTAATCTCCACATGCATGCATAGGTGTTAGTGCAAGGTAATGGATGTAGCAGGTATAATTAAACTCTTGTTTGAGTGTACTTAGGGGATTCCCAAGCGCATGCATTTTAGCTCACAGCATGCATTTTAAAATGGCTGTGTGAGGTCGTACGTATTAATTCAAGGCTTTAAGAAATTTATTGTACATGGCCAAGAGGCCAATTAACGCAGCCCCACCCATTGAATTGTCAAATTGCAAAGCTGTGATCTGTCTCCTCGAAATTAAACTCTTATATATATATATATAATTCCCTGATGAGGTGTACATGTATGCATCACACCTCCGCATATATATATATATATATAGAAAGAGTCGAAGTTGCTCCCTGCATGCATGGTGATCATGTCTAGAGATCGACGCAGTACAGGTAGATTCTGCAATTCTTTATTCACAAAGTGCGCGCAACAGCTGACACCTCAAACAAGGAAGGAAGAATGATTGGCCTCAATTTTGGCATGCCCATGATCGAGTAGGCTTTTTCATTCCCCAGTGGCCAAGAAATATATAGATATATATATTTATATATATATATACACCTTGCCGGCATATTCGCTGTCGACGGAAATATTTAAGTTTATGCATTGGAGTGGCTTCAAGGGGCCTGTCATATGTGTTATATATATATATATGCAGCATGCAGAGGGCTGGGACGTTGTGAACTGTGTATGTGAAGAAATCTTCGTTCAACCTTAATTTTTGTTGCAGCATTCTCGGAAATTAATTAATAAGCAATCGATCGAAGGTACTGTCCCCTTTCCCCACTGGCCGATGCCGCAAGGGCCAGTCATGTATATATAGAACACCATGCATGGTCGACCATGGTTGGGAGAGAAGAGTATATACTGCCTTGGCGGCAGCTAGCTAGCCTGTGCTTGCACATGCATGCATGGATCCTCTCTCTCTCTCTCTCTCTGTGTGTCTGTGGTCCATTCCAATATTGTTGGTCCAAGTAAAGAAATGGAGCTACTTCTCAGAACCCCACGTCTCGATCAGGAAAGAAAACAAAAGAAGGAAATAAAAATGAAAGAAAGCAAGATATAAAGGACAGAAATATCTACTGTTCTTGCGAGCTAGGACAAGAGCCCCAGAAGAAGAACAGCTATGTATGTATATATGTATGTCCTACCTTAAACATAAAGACTGGACAAGAGCCCCAGAAGAACTATAGATGCCTGTCCTAGGCCTTAAATATAAAGACTGGACGAACGTACAAGAATAATAACCATGTATATATGTATGCCCTACTATATATATATATATTATATATATATATATATATATCGATCGAGTGTGTATGTTATTACTATATGTATGTGCAAGCTGGTCATTGACCCATCCCCCACTAATTAGTGTTTCTACATGTGGGGATTCCTCCTTTGCATTAAGCAGCTTAATTAAGATATTGCAGCAAGTGGCGAGGGCACCCAGTTCACGAAAGGGGCCATTGGCAGGGCCAAGGAGGAAAAGCCCTGGATGTTGATGAACTCTTTTCTGGGGATATATCCTTGGTGTTTGTTTACGATGCCCGGCTGCACTTGCTACATAGTTAAAGATTTCCTCTGTCTGCCCCCTTTGAGTGGAATTATATGATGCACATACTGAATCTTGCAAGCGTTTGGCAGCCTAGCTAGGGTTCTTGAGCCAGTGCCTGAAAAAGTCATACACATGATCTTGAGGAACCCTTCCTAGTGCCATGTGTCGCTTACTTTGAGGCTCCCCCACCCCCCACCTCTTGCCTTCCGCACACGCGTAGAGACAGCATAATTTAATGCAAGTTAATTTGCTCGCGTCTTCTCCTCCGAGGGTTTAGTACTCTTACAGATGCCTGTCGAGAACCCCCATGACAGGCTCTTGAGTATATAATCTTATATTTTCGAGACTTCCGTACTGCGATAGTAAAAAATTAACACACACACTCTCTCTCTCTCTCTCTCTCTCTCTCTCTGTGCACTGATAAAGAAATGATGCCGAGAAGCTAAGCAAGATTGATATATGGGAGACAAGTCGATCACATGGATCTCTCTCTCTCTCTCTCTCTCTGTCTCTCTGCACTGACAAAGGAAATGATGCCGAGAAATGGTCAGGAGCCCCACACGTAGTAGTCAAAGTGATTCCTTGGGGATTCCTGTTGTGAGGTAACAATCTGGGGAATCTCCAACACCCAGCTGGGTGGAAAGCACGAACAGATGTATGCATATATAAGCTTTTCAAAAGGACTAACTGACTTGTTGTTGGCAACTTTCTCAAGCTAGCACACATAAATATAACTTAATTGTTCATCCTACAAGCACTTGAGGTTGAGCATGAAGTGTATCTCTGCATTGGTGTACAAGCTAATTAAGTAGAGCATGCATGTATATATACTCTGATCAGAAGCTGATAAATATATTCCCTTCCTAACAGTGGGGTGATGATTAATATCTCAGTTTCCTTTCGGTAAAATTAAGAAACTTCAAAAAGTCCGAGCTAGCGGTGACTTCAAGTTGCTCTTTTGAACGCACGGACGTGTACACTTCCTAGGAAACTCGATGTAAGCTTCGTGTGGAAATATTTTACTACCCATCTCTCTATCTTTTTCATCTCTTTATATGTTGATCAAAGAGTCGTACAGATAAAACAGTAAGAAACTCATTAAATGTGCCCTGCTGCATGCTACTAGTAAGAAAAAAAATATTAGAAGACGCGTACGTACGTACGTACGTACCTCTCCATTATGATGACAAGCTTTACTGGCCTCTAATTTGCTAGTACTACAGGCGACCCATGATCAAATCATATCCTGCTTTTCAATTAGAAATGACGATAGTACGAATTTCGGACAAGCTTCACGTTTGCAGACCACCGTCGATGAGCCCCATCAATTAACTTGAAATGTGCCTCGTTGCAGACTTGTCAACAAGTAGATCTAGGAGCACTCTGTTCAATCAAGAAGATCATCGAGAAGATCGTCTAGAGTCACTCTGATAAGGGTCGATTATAGTGAATTATTTTATCTATTTATCCTTATTCTAGGTTGATATTAAAAATATTATAATTGTGGTCGGTTAAAATTAAAGTTCTTAACCCCATGTCAACTCATTTCACTCTTTCACAAGAATATCTTATTCGACCATAATAAATATAACTTACCAAACTAATAATTACTCCAACCCAAAGATAAGTTAATCCAACCCCACCCCTATGGATCTCCGTGGATACCCATTTAGGCTACACGTAGTTACAACTTCTACTTGATCACGTGTGTTAGAATTTATTAGATTGGGTCATCCAACTTAAAATCTTAAAGTTTTGAGTGAAGATGACACCACAGTTATAATCACATTATATTTTAACCCGTTTTCACACACCTCCTCACGTGCAGACCGATTTTAGGTTCTGTCACGTGGACCATGACAAACACGGGATGCGCGACTCAGATCATAACCATAGGTGCGCGGCCCAGATCATAACCATGGGCTCTGATATCATGTTAAAGTTTATTAGATTAGACCGTCCAACTCAAAATCTTAAGGTGTTGAGTGGAGAGAGCACCACAATTATAATCACATTATATTTTTAGTCCGTTTCTAATACGGACTATTATCTAACATACCCCCTCACGTGTAGACTGTTCTTAGACTCTGTCATATAGACTATGACAAACATGGAATGTGCAGCCCAGATCATAACCATGGGCTCTGATACAATGTTAGAATTTATTGGATTGGACCATCTAACTCAAAATCTTAAAATTTTGAGTTGAATGACCCGATCCAAAAAAATCTAACAGTGTGAAAGCCATTTATCTTTCAAAAGAAATGTGATAATCGAGTTCAAACCAAGGATCTTCCCTGATGGAGAAAGATAACCAAACCAACTGCATTGGACGGTTGGCTCGTGATACCCACTTAGTTTTTAGTTACAAGGGCTATACTCGTGTGGAGGTACCGGAACTTTTGTAAGAAGGATTTCCCCTGCACGAAGAAAACATAGTATTACTAGTTAATTTTTTTTTTTGCATGGAACGCTCTGTAATTCAATTACATAGATATGTACCTATAGAATGTCATCCATCCAATTATAGATGATTCACTTTTTAAAAATATATAAAATTTTTATCATTACGATTCAATGTTCTAAAGTCACTGGAATAAATGAGGATGAAAAACAACTACTTATTCAGCTGGGTAATGGCCCTATATCCTTCTCGTTCAAGCAAAAGATGTATCCTTATCATTATCTTTGCACAGTTGCACTCATCTAACATATATTCTGATTTTTATCCTTTAAAAACTTTGAAAAAAACAAATACATTATTGTTAAACCACCAAATAATATACTAAACGTTATACATACCAGTACAAAATTTTCACTTATTAAATACTTGACTTGTGAAAAAAAGTTTTAAAAAATCCAAAATGAGAAAAAAAGATTAATACGAGAATGACGTGTGGATAACGGGGCAACAGAATGAGATTCTGTTTTTAAGCATATGAGAAATGGGTGACTACAGTCTAGGTTGGATGCATTAGTTTTAACGCCCATGGAACGATTTCCGGAAGGTAAAAAAAATGGCGTCCATTTGATAGACATCACTGCACATTTATTAACTATTTAAATAGCACATGCATTCTTAATTATGTGGGTTTAATTTCTCAGACGATTTAAGGTTCAGATGTAAAATATTTTCTCATTGACCGCAGGCGATGTTTATTTACATCAGACAGAGTTTGAACACCCTTAATTAACTGTCGAAGAAGTCATCAGCTTCCCGTATTGGTTGTGATGCTAAAGATATATTTGAGAAAGTGTTAGCAGACACATTTAGAAACAGATGGGTGCAATTTGGTATTGGCTAAGGTTTGGGGCACAGTTTGGCACTGGGTCTAGTTTGGATCGTAGTTTGGTCATGACGAGGATTCGGCATTGTTTGGCACTAGTGCAAATTTGACACAGTTTGACATTGGCCCAGGTTTGATATAATTTGGCACTGGCGTAGGTTTGATCTTGGTCGTAGAGATTAGACCATGATCTAGTAGGATAGCACAGGTCTTGGCTCCATAGAGACAATTTCACAACTAGTCAAAAACTCATGATATTTTAGTCATCATCGAGGTGATCTTTATGATGACAACTTTGCATGACTTGGTGAAGTCTCGATAAGCTTGATTACACGGGATCAGTGATTCACAAGACATTTTCGCAATTACATAAATCACTGGACTTTCTCAAAACTTTGAGAGTATTTTTGTAATTTTTACCATTACAAGGTTTTCTCCATAAAGGTGTGACCCGAGGGGGCGAGATTTGCCTAAGTGCCATTGTAAGGACGTTTTTGTAACATACCTTTGGCATCGGATCATAAGCCAAGTAACTCCCGGAGTTGAACGTCCGGTGTCTTCTTGTAAGACCCCGATTTTCTGTACAAAATATTAAATTTCGTGAATAGTAAATTTTGAATAGTGTCGTGGCAAATAGTAAATAGTAAAGATTTTGACTATCATATAAAAATTCTAAAAAAATAATAGTTAATTAGTAAACACCATGGTAAACGCTTTGGTCTTCTGTGCCTGACCCTAATAAAATCATTTACATGGCTTAATCAGTGATTTAAGCCTGACTTAAAAATGCGGAAAACACTATTCATACAAAAATACGACTACCCTAGAAAAATCTATAAAAATCATATTTGATAGAGCATATTGTTATTAGCAACTTTGTCATCTTGAGTATTCTTAGTAAAAATCCGTAACTCGATCTATCTACCACACCGATGAAATTACATTAATTAATATTTTCATCCTAAGATTAGTACGATTAAAAATTCAACCTCATGATAAAAAAAAATCCATAAAAATAATAAATGAGTTTCTGATTAATTATGTAACATTTTTGTCTTCTTCAACTAACTCATTAAAAATCATTAGGTAAGACTAATTGGAGGTTCTAGTTTAAACCTGTTTAAGCTAAGTTAAATATTATTAAGCTAATTAAGCTTAATCTTTATCTAAACAAAAACACGTGGAAACGTGTTTAGTCGACTTAAACGTGTCGTCAACATTTCTGGTCACCCGCAGCGCCGTGTCCACCTTGCTTGGAAGGAGTCTCACGTTTCTCCTTTTGTCATCTATAACCTTATGTCATCTATAAATAGGGAGGCTTTGCCTCTTCCTATTTCCTATCTCTGTTAAGTTAGGCTTTGCCTCTTCCTATTTCCTATCTCTGTTAAGTTGTTGCTGGAAGGAAATCGTAGGAAGCTTAAACTTAGGAGGAGTACTGTTCTTCTTCTTCCGTATCTTCCTTATTCTTCGATTTAAGGTAGGTAACCAAGGCCGAACTTCAAGTTTAAATACATAGAATGAGAGAGCACGTTGTTAAATTAGTTTGACATCAAATTATTGAAGATTATGATTCGATTTAGCATGTAATTAGCATAAGTGATTCGATTTAGCATGTAATTAGCATCAGAATCAGATACAATCACGTGTTAAATTAGTGTAAGCAACGTTAATCAGTGTTAAGTGTTAATCAGTAAGAAGATTATAATTTAATTTAGCATGAAATTAGCATCAGAAGTAGATATAAGTAACGTTAATCAGTGTTAATCAGTAACATGATTAACCCATTTAACAAAAAAAATATATATATATATATAGAGTAAATAGATGATTAAATTTCAGTTATATGCAATATTTACTTTTGTTAATTGTTAAATCATGATGATTAATCTTAGTAAATAGCATGTAATTTGGTTAAAAATTTACCGTGGTAAAATTTTGTAAAATCACCGTAGACCATTAACCTATGGCTGACTTATGGCAAGTCTTGGCCGATTAAATTATAATTTGAACCGGACACTCTATCCGGTAAATTCCCATTTTTACCGTGGGATGAATTTTTACCGTGAGATAATTTTATCCATGGTTAAACAGTGGATTACATGATTTAATCGCTGGTTTCACTACTTGAGTATAAATGGGCAATTTTTTGGCTTATATGGTATATTGTATACCGTATGTCTTTTAAATGGCCCGATCGTTATCGTTTTAACTCGATAAATGACCGATTATCCTTGGTTAATCTTCGGTCATATTTGAGCTCGGAATCGACCATTGGACATTGAACCATAATCTGATTGGTTTAATTGTCATTGGTGACCCGGTAGCCATTTTGCACAATTTAGCTTATGATTAGAATTACTATCACTTATACTTAATACGGATTCTCTAGAACCGTATATCTGGAATACGGCCTCGTACGGTCCGTATATTCGTTCTTCGGAACTTACTTCTCTTCTCTCGAACGGCTTACTGTCAACCGTTCATTCTTGACTCCATGACTCGTTACTCGCGTGAGTACGGCCCGGTGTTTTGCCGTAGGACTACCCTCAGTTTTGGGTTTCTCGTCATGTTTATACTCTTGAATCAAAGGAGACAAGTGTCGTCCTTTACATCTTGTACTTGACAGAAATTCTACTGATTATATTGGCCATAAATGACTATGTCTAAATGGGGGATCGTAGATCTAAACGAAATAAATGACAACGCATCATAAGGGCCCGGTCTGGTCCTGGGGAGAGCGCCCGAAAAGATAGTGAGCCCAATGGGATGTTTGTGACAGGGTGAGGCATTGCACCCGAATACTTGACTTGACATGTTACGTCTAGAATAAATTCTTGATACTTGAATCGTGCGTGGTTATTTGGTTACATGTGTAACATACTTGAATACTGGCCAATTCTCTATTATTACTTGCTCTACTTGTTCATTACTTGTGGTAATTGTCATATTTCTTGATCTTGTAAGATATTTCTTTACATTGTTTCATTTATCGTATCGTCATTCTTTATTTACTGCATTCATATAAACTGTAATAATTAGTTAATCACTTATATCTGCTTATGGTTATCTACTGAGCGCGTTAGCTACTGTTGTTTCCCCCTTTCCAGGTGATGATCATATCGGGGATGGACTGGAGTGACTCGAGTGTTAGTTTTAGTTGATTGAGTCAGTTTGTACCCTTAGTATTAGTGAGAGGTTGTTCTAGTATTTTGAATATTATTTGGATATAGTTGTTCTACCCAGTTGTACTCAACTTTATTATCAATAAAACTCTGATGATTATCTTTTCCAACCTTTTGTGCAATGGTTGCAATGGTTCGGAATTATTTATATTCTTGCTCGCTTGTCCCTAACTGTACGTCCCGAGTTTCCGCATCGGGACGTGACAGTTTAGTTGGTATCAGAGCCAAGTCGCATAGACCTAGAGTCTAGTCTCTTCTCTTCTCTCTAAGGTATAGGTTCTATAAGTTCTAGGGCTAAGTTTAAGAAAACTTGACCTTGTGAGAATGGGTAGAAATCTGGGTTAAGTCATTAGCCGTAATCGTAATCTTTTCTCTAGTTCTTCTCTTCTCTTCAAGAAGTTCTGCTCTCATAAATTCTTCTCTCATAAATAATCCGAGTAATTATTTTATAGGTACTTAACTGATAATGGCAGCCAATCGTGCTGAGATGAGGAACTTGCAGCGTACAGTTCAAGGACTTACGCAAGCCTTGAATGCACTGGCTCAGGCAGGAGCTGGAGCGGCACCTCATGGCGCAGCTCATGGCACCGGTGATTTGTACCGGAATTTCCGAGGAATGAACCCGCCTAGATTCGCTGGTTCGACTGATCCCGATGAAGCCGAGAATTGGCTCGACGAGATGGCAAGGATTTTTGAGGTCATGCAATGCACCGACCAAGAGCGTGTTCTTTTGTCCATATTCCAACTGGAGCGTGATGCGCGTGCTTGGTGGGAGTCTGTTAAACCGACTCTCGGTGATCAACAAGTCTCGTGGGAGAATTCGAGGAATATTTCAATGATAAATATTTTTCTGATCGCGTGCAAGAAAAGAAGGCCGCGGAATTCGCAGTCCTGAAGCAGCGAAGTCTATCAGTATCAGAATATGAAGCTCAGTTTTCACGGCTTTCTCGATATGCGAGACATCTCATTTCGACTGAGAGAATGAAGGCGAAGCGTTTTCTCAATGGTCTTCGGCTTCACTATATTAATCAATTGGCACCACTGGAAATAACTACATATTCCGAGATGGTGAGGAAAGCACAAGTATTGGAAGATACCTTGGAAATGACCGAAAGAATTCGTGGTGGTAACAAGAAAGAGCAACCGAAGGCACTCAAGAATGTTAAGCCTGGCACTGACATTAGCAAGAAAAGATCCTTTACTGGTTCTGGTTCTAGTTCTGGATCTGGTTCGTGGAAAGGCAAGATGCCGAGACAAGAAGACAAGAAGCTTATTTCTTCGGTACCTTTCAAGGGTATTTGCAAGTATTATGATCGTCCTGGTCACAAGATGGAAGATTGTTGGCGCAAGCTAGGTGCATGTCTGCGATGTGGAAGTAAAGAGCACCGTATCCCAAACTGTCCTTTATTATCAGAGCAAGCTATCCCAGCAAAACCTCTGAATTTCAAGAAGCCTCAGGGCAGGCTCCAAGCTCTCCATGCTAAGGAAGCAAATATCGCCAAAGATGGTGGACTCGTCGAAGGTACTCTTGTTATATTCGACTTGCCAACTTTCGTTCTATTTGATACTGGTGCAACACATTCTTTTATTTCACGGAGATTTGCTAAGACTTTATCTGTGGAACCTGTTTTGTTGAGATCTCCGTTAGAAATATCAACCCCCATTGGTTCTAGTTCAGCTATTCAGCATTACTATCCTTCTAGTAAGGTTATGGTGAGTGATCAGAATTTCCCGGTTGATTTGATTTGCATGGACATGAAGGATTATGATGTAATCCTAGGAGCTGATTGGTTGGCTCGGTATGAGGCCAATGTTCATTGTAGTTCTTGTTCCGTGTCTTTTTCTAGACACCCCGGATTATCTTTCAAGGGAGTTAAACACCCGAGTTCTATATCTCTTATCTCAACTCTTCGTGCTGATAAATTATTGAGGCGTGGATGTAAAGCTTTTCTGGCTTTTGTTCATACGTCCCCTGAGCAGCAGAGTGAGATTAAGGACATTTCTATTGTCCGAGATTTTCCGGATGTTTTTCCAGAGGAGTTACCAGGACTTCCGCCTCAGCGTGAAGTGACATTCTCTATTGATCTTATTCCTGGATCGTCTCCTATTTCTAAGGCCCCTTATCGTATGTCTCCTGCGGAATTGTGGGAATTAAAGCAGCAATTATTGGAATTGCTCGAGAAGGGTTTTATTCGTCCGAGTGTTTCCCCTTGGGGAGCTCCTGTATTGTTTGTTCGGAAGAAAGATAGTTCGATGAGATTGTGCATCGATTATAGGTAACTTAATCAGTTAACTGTCAAGAACAAATATCCACTGCCGAGGATTGATGAGTTATTTGACCAGATAGCGGGTGCTTCTTATTTTTCTAAGATCGATCTTCGATCTGGATATCATCAGTTGAGGATTAAGGAAGAGGATATTTATAAATCTGCTTTCCGTAGTCGGTATGGTCATTTTGAATTCGTCGTTATGTCTTTTGGGTTAACGAATGCACCGGCAGCCTTCATGCAGTTAATGAACAGTGTGTTCCGACCCTATCTTGATCGGTGGGTTGTGGTATTCATCGATGATATTTTAATATACTCTAAGAGTGAAGAAGAACATGCCGAGCATCTGAGGATGGCTTTGCAAGTATTGAGAGATCACCAGTTATATGCTAAGTTTAGCAAGTGTGATTTCTGGCTACAAGAGGTGTCCTTTTTAGGACATATTATTACCAAAGATGGAATTTCTGTTGATCCCTCTAAGGTGGAAGCAGTAAAGAATTGGGAACAACCAACCAGTGTTACTGAAGTGAGGAGTTTTCTTGGCCTAGCTGGGTATTATCGAAGGTTTATTCAAGATTTCTCTAAGATTGCGGTACCTCTGACAAAGTTAACCCGCAAAGAGATTAAGTTTGTGTGGTCAATTGATTGTCAACGGAGTTTTCAAACTCTAAAGGATCGTTTGACTACTGCACCTGTTTTAACCTTACCTTCTGGTGAGGGTGGTTTCGTGGTATACACGGATGCTTCTGGTATTGGTTTAGGCTGTGTGCTTATGCAGCATGGCAAGGTAATTGCCTATTCTTCTAGGCAGTTAAGGAAGCATGAAGTTAATTATCCAGTTCATGATTTGGAATTGGCAGCAGTGGTATTTGCATTAAAGATTTGGAGGCATTACTTGTATGGTGAATCTTTCACGGTATTTTCGGATCACAAGAGTCTGAAATATTTATTTTCTCTAAGGGAATTGAACATGAGGCAGAGAAGATGGTTGGAGTATATAAAGGATTTCGACTTCTCCATTGAGTATCACCCGGGCAAAGGTAATGTGGTGGCTGATGCTTTAAGTCGGAAGCCTGTGGCTAAGTTATCCAGTCTTATGTTACAAGAATGGAAGTTACTGGAGCAGATGGCTAGTCTGGATATCAATATCGATAATGATCGGATTTTGATTTCCCAGATGCAACTTAAGCCCGAACTTTTGGTGGAAATCAAGTTATTGCAAGATATTGATCCCGAGCTAGTCAAGATTAAGGAAAGCTTGAGTAGCAGACCTGATTTCTCAATAGCCGACGATGGAAGATTATTATTTCAAGGAAGAACTTGTGTACCGGATGAGGCAAACATAAAGAATCGGGTTCTTGAAGAAGCTCATAGATCCCGATATACTATCCATTCGGGAGGCACTAAGATGTTCAAAGATTTGAAAAGATCTTTTTGGTGGCCGAATATGAAAAGAGAAATTGCAGATTTCGTGAGTAGATGCCTGGTTTGTCAACAAGTAAAGGCCGAGCATTTCAGACCGGCAGGTAAATTGAAACCACTTGATATACCACAATGGAAGTGGGAGAGTATTGGCATGGATTTCATCATGGGTCTTCCTAAGACTCGAGGTGGTTTTGACGCAATATGGGTGATTGTTGATCGACTAACTAAGTCTGCTCATTTCCTATCTATTAAGTCCAAGTGGACAGTCGATGTTCTAGCAGCATTATATCTAAAGGAAGTGGTTAGACTTCATGGTATTCCCGTCAGCATTGTGTCTGACCGAGACCCGAGATTTACATCTCATTTCTGGAAAGGATTGCAAGAATCTCTTGGTACCCGTCTGAATTTTAGCACTGCATTTCATCCACAGACAGATGGACAGACCGAGAGAACTAATCAAATAGTGGAAGATATGTTGAGAGCTTGTATGATCGACTTCGGTGGTAGTTGGAGCGATCATTTAGCATTGATAGAATTCGCCTACAACAATAGTTACCAATCCAGCATACAGATGGCACCTTTCGAGGCTTTGTATGGAAGGAGCTGTCGTTCTCCTTTATGTTGGGATGAGGTTGGTGAGAAACAATGGCTTGGACCGGATCTTATCTCAGAATCAACACAGAATATTCGTATTATCCGAGACCGGTTACTTGTGGCTCAATCAAGGCAAAAGAACTATGTTGATAATAGAAGAAGAGATTTGGAATTCCAGATTGGTGAGCATGTATTTTTGAAGGTTTCTCCGTCGAGAGGTATTCGACGATTTGGTATTCATAGCAAGCTAAGCCCGAGGTATATTGATCCATTCGAGATCCTTGATCGAGTGGGTGAAGTCGCTTATAAATTGGTTTTACCTCCTCAATTGTCTGGCATACATAACGTATTCCATGTTTCTATGCTACGGAAGTACGTGTACGACCCTAGTCATATTATTCAACATGTGGATTTTGAATTAAAGAAGGATCTTACTTATGAAGAAATACCAGTGAAGATTCTGGATCGGAAGGAACAACAACTTCGGAATCGTTCCATACCAATGGTCAAGATTCAGTGGAGTCGGCGTGGAACCGAGGAAGCCACCTGGGAACCCGAGGACGCTATGCGGAAGCGGTATCCCGATTTGTTCTAAGGTGAGCTATTTATTCCCTTACTGTTTTTTTGGTTCAGTGAATTTGGAGGATCAAATTCTTTAAGTGGGGGAGGGTGTAAGACCCCGATTTTCTGTACAAAATATTAAATTTCGTGAATAGTAAATTTTGAATAGTGTTGTGGCAAATAGTAAATAGTAAAGATTTTGACTATCATATAAAAATTCTAAAAAAATAGTAGTTAATTAGTAAACACCATGGTAAACGCTTTGGTCTTCTGTGCCTGACTCTAATAAAATCATTTACATGGCTTAATCAGTGATTTAAGCCTGACTTAAAAATGCGGAAAACACTATTCACACGAAAATACGACTACCTTAGAAAAATCTATAAAAATCATATTTGATAGAGCATATTGTTATTAGCAACTTTGTCATCTTGAGTATTCTTAGTAAAAATCTGTAACTCGATCTATCTACCACACCGATGAAATTACATTAATTATTATTTTCATCCTAAGATTAGTACGATTAAAAATTCAACCTCATGATAAAAAAAAAATCCATAAAAATAATAAATAGGTTTCTGATTAATTATGTAACATTTTTATCTTCTTCGACTAACTCATTAAAAATCATTAGGTAAGACTAATTGGAGGTTCTAGTTTAAACCTGTTTAAGCTAAGCTAAATATTATTAAGCTAATTAAGCTTAATCTTTATCTAAACAAAAACACGTGGAAACGTGTTTAGTCGGCTTAAACGCGTCATCAACATTTCTGGCCACCCGCAGCGCCGTGTCCACCTTACTTGGAAGGAGCCTCACGTTTCTCCTTCTGTCATCTATAACCTTCTGTCATCTATAAATAGGGAGGCTTTGCCTCTTCCTATTTCCTATCTCTGTTAAGTTGCTGTTGGAAGGAAATCGCAGGAAGCTTAAGCTTAGGAGGAGTACTGTTCTTCTTCTTCCGTATCTTCCTTATTCTTCGATTTAAGGTAGGTAACCAAGGCCGAACTTCAAGTTTAAATACATAGAATGAGAGAGCACGTTGTTAAATTAGTTTGACATCAAATTATTGAAGATTATGATTCGATTTAGCATGTAATTAGCATAAGTGATTCGATTTAGCATGTAATTAGCATCAGAATCAGATACAATCACGTGTTAAATTAGTGTAAGCAACGTTAATCAGTGTTAAGTGTTAATCAGTAAGAAGATTATAATTCAATTTAGTATGAAATTAGCATCAGAAGTAGATATAAGCAACGTTAATCAGTGTTAATCAGAAAGATGATTAACCCATTTAACAAAATATATATATATATATAGAGTAAATAGATGATTAAATTTCAGTTATATGCAATATTTACTTTTGTTAATTGTTAAATCATGATGATTAATCTTAGTAAATCGCATGTAATTTGGTTAAAAATTTACCATGGTAAAATTTTGTAAAATCACCGTAGACCATTAACCTATGGCTGACTTATGGCAAGTCTTGGCCGATTAAATTATAATTTGAACCGGACACTCTATCCGGTAAATTCCCATTTTTACCGTGGGATGAATTTTTACCGTGAGATAATTTTATCCATGGTTAAACAGTGGATTACATGATTTAATCGCTGGTTTCACTACTTGAGTATAAATGGGCAATTTTTTGGCTTATATGGTATATTGTATACCGTATGTCTTTTAAATGGCCCGATCGTTATCGTTTTAACTCGATAAATGACCGATTATCCTTGGTTAATCTTCGGTCATATTTGAGCCCGGAATCGACCATTGGACATTGAACCATAATCTGATTGGTTTAATTGTCATTGGTGACCCGGTAGCCATTTTGCACAATTTAGCTTATGATTAGAATTACTATCACTTATACTTAATACGGATTCTCTAGAACCGTATATCTGGAATACGGCCTCGTACGGTCCGTATATTCGTTCTTCGGAACTTACTTCTCTTCTCTCGAACGGCTTACTGTCAACCGTTCATTCTTGACTCTGTGACTCGTTACTCGCGTGAGTACGGCCCGGTGTTTTGCCGTACGACTACCCTCAGTTTTGGGTTTCTCGTCGTGTTTATACTCTTGAATCAAAGGAGACAAGTGTCGTCCTTTACATCTTGTACTTGACAGAAATTCTACTGATTATATTGGCCATAAATGACTATGTCTAGACGGGGGATCGTAGATCTAAACGAAATAAATGCCAACGCATCATAAGGGCCCGGTCTGGTCCTGGGGAGAGCGCCCGAAAAGATAGTGAGCCCAATGGGATGTTTGTGACAGGGTGAGGCATTGCACCCGAATACTTGACTTGACATGTTACGTCTAGAACAAATTCTTGATACTTGAATCGTGTGTGGTTATTTGGTTACATGTGTAACATACTTGAATACTGGCCAATTCTCTATTATTACTTGCTCTACTTGTTCATTACTTGTGGTAATTGTCATATTTCTTGACCTTGTAAGATATTTCTTTACATTGTTTCATTTATCGTATCGTCATTCTTTATTTACTGCATTCATATAAACTGTAATAATTGGTTAATCACTTATATCTGCTTATGGTTATCTACTGAGCGCCTTAGCTCACTCCTACTGTTGTTTCCCCCTTTCCAGGTGATGATCATATCGGGGATGGACTGGAGTGACTCGAGTGTTAGTTTTAGTTGATTGAGTCAGTTTGTACCCTTAGTATTAGTGAGAGGTTGTTCTAGTATTTTGAATATTATTTGGATATAGTTGTTCTACCCAATTGTACTCAACTTTATTATCAATAAAACTCTGATGATTATCTTTTCCAACCTTTTGTGCAATGGTTGCAATGGTTCGGAATTATTTATATTCTTGCTCGCTTGTCCCTAACTGTACGTCCCGAGTTTCCGCATCGGGGCGTGACACTTCTTCTTTCCTTTGCACTTTCCTTACTCTTCATTTTGACTTTTTTTTTGGGGGGGGGGGGGGGGGGGGGGGGGGCGTTGATTTTTTTTTATAGAAGTAGGACTGGGGGTCTACTCGGGTTGAGTGGACGTCGGGTGGTATATACCCAGTCCCCATGCATTGAGAGAGAGAGAGAGAGAGAGAGAGAGAGAGAGAGAGAGAGAGAGAGAGAGAGAGAGAGAGAGAGAGAGAGGTGGGGCCTATATAACCCCCCATTTTTTTTATTTTTTGGGTGTTTTATGAGTTTTGGTAGATTTTTTCTGAGTTTTGGCCAGGTGGGGAAGAAAATGATGCTTTGACACTTTTGAGGTCACTTGTGCTCCGTTTCTCGCATCACTTTCACTAGATTGTTTCCGCTCCTTGTGTGACCACTCCATAAATGCCTCGAAATATCTTCGTGACCGCTTGTTTGTTGCGAGACTTCCTTGCTTTATGTTGTTGCTACGGCGGTGTGAGCGACGTCACGCGGTTCGGGGAAGAGCGGAGAAGGGGAAGCGGAGAGCGCGCGGGCTCCTTTTTTTTTGTTTGTTTGCTTGTTTTGCTGCAACACAGAGATGATAGAGAAGAGAGAAGGGGCCACCACGGGAGATTGCTCCGGCGGGGCGAGCGGAACAAGTATAATATAGCAAGATATGGGGTTCAAACGGCCATAGCGGGAAGTGACTCGCCGTGACCTCGGGGGGACGGGAATGGTGCAGAAATTAAATAACAAGAATTGAAACGGCCATTGGGGAAGTGACTCGCCGCGGCCTCGAGAATATGAGCAGAATATAGCAGAATATAAAGGAGAATATAAGAACAGAAATTTAAACGGCCATTGGGGAAGTGACTCGCCGCGGTCTCGAGAATATGAGCAGAATATAACAGAATACAGAGAGAATATAAGAACGGAAATTTAAACGGCCATTGGGGAAATGACTCGCCGCGGCCTCGATGATATGAGCAGAATATAACAGAATATAGAGAGAATATAAGAACGGAAATTTAAACGGCCATTGGGGAAGTGACTCGCCGCGGCCTCGATGATATGAGCAAAATATAACAGGATATAAAGAGAATATGAGAACAGAAATTTAAACGGCCATTGGGGAAGTGACTCGCCGCAGCCTCGATGATATGAGCAAAATATAACATGATATAAAGAGAATATGAGAACAGAAATTTAAACGGCCATTGGGGAAGTGACTCGCCGCGGCCTCGATGAAAAGATGTGATCGCCAGGGGCCGAAAGACCCCAAAATAAGAAAGTGATCGCGCCTACCTCAAGAGCGGGAGATGGCGGGTTGCTTCTTCCTCTCCTTCCGGCCGACCGATGGAGAGGGCTTTCCTCGGGTACCCTTGCAAAACAACGACAAATAAATGACAAGTGGATTAGAAAGATGGAGGTGTAGTATTCAAATCCTTGCGATAAAAATAACGAAATGATGGCAAGACACACACCTGGTTGGTGTTATCTTTTAAACCCCTCTCGGACTCGAGTAGGAGGAAAATGAGATGATGGATGCAAGAAGTATAAGAGAAGAGGCGCCCTTGTGAAGGGGGATAGAGGATGCAATATGATGAATGTAAAGAACTATGGAGAAAAGGGGAAGAAAAGGCTTATTGGATGAGCCGAGGGTGAAATCCGGCGGAGCTCCGGCAGCGTGGGGACGACGTGGAAGCGCGGTGGATGAAGACGACCTTCCTCTCGCGAGCGTGAGCACCCGAGAAGCCGGCAGAACCTCCACCTACAAAAGAACCCACAGGTTAGAAAATGACTCCGTAGCCTCTGGGCTCCGGCAGCCTATCGGATCACTTAGAAGCTCTCCTAGAACTGAGGGGGGGGGCCTCTATTTATAGAGCTCCGGAGGGTGGAGGCGTCCAGGACCCTGGACACCTCCATCAGGGCCGAACTAATATTTTATTCTATTTTTATATATTTTTTTAGAATACTTTTGTGGAGGCGTCCAGGGTCCCGGACGCCTCAAGCAGGTCCACCGAAAGCCGACGATGGCCGCACGCGGTTTGGCACAACGCGTGATTTTCTGAGCGGTGCCTCGTGATTCAGAAATGGGCGCGTCCAGCTGACCGGACGTCTCTATATTTTGGATTTTTTTCACACACGACAAACCGTCGTTCGGTGGCCTGCGCCCGTGAGGGTTTTTATGGGGGCGTCCAGGGGCTTGGACGCCTCCAAAATTATATTATTTTTTATTTTTCTTTTGTCTTTTATGCCAAGGCTGACATTTTTATTTTTTTATTTATTTTTATAGAGGCGTCCAGGGGCCTGGACGCCTCCATTAATATATATATTTATTTATTTATTTTTTTGTTTTTTTATGCCAACTGGCATTTACACTTATTTTTTATTTTTATTTTTATGGAGGCGTCCTGGACGCCTCCATAAATATATATATTTTTTATATTTTTATATTTGGTTTTGGGCCCTGAGAAAAGAATAAAACAAATTAAAATCATGGGGGCGTCCAGGGGCCTGGACGCCCCCATTAAGACCCACCCGGGTCCTTAGATCGGGCGTCGGCGGCCGCCCGGCAGATATCCTTCTTGGTTCCGGAACCTCCTGATGCGTTCGACTGGTGTTGATGCCGTCCGAATGCCGTGACGAGACGATTCCGGATGCCGAAAAGGGCGGAAGAAGACTCAAGAAAAGGAAGCACTCAAGTGATTCAAAATGCGTAAGCCGTCGCGGGGTGTTGTACAGTAATATGAGATTTTCTCAGGAGACGTCAGGAATGGCGTGTCTACGGGCGGGACACCCCGGGATCCTTCTTTGAGTTGTCAACTTCTAGTTGAAGTGAAACAATTCTTTTGTTTAGTTCAAAATTTTCAAGGTTTGCATAATTGAGCTTAGCTTGTAGATAATTATTTTCATTTTTTAAGCTTTCATTTCCAAATTTTACCTCCTTAATATTTTCATTTGTTACCATTTCATTACGTGTCTCTAGCAACTCTTTTTTAAGGTTTTATTTTCAAATTTCAACTTCTTGCATTTGTAGTAAATTAAGCTTATTAAGTGTGTACTGAAGATTTTCAACAGGTACATGGCATGTTTAAAAAATTACCTCTCCATCTTGAACATGTGTTATAAGATAAAGATTTGCTACTCCACCATCTTCTCCCGTCCTACAGTAGGGAGAATCATCTTCCTCGCTCTAAGCTGTAATCATTACTTTCTTCTATTTTCCTTGATCCTTATCTTTTCTAACTTCTCTTCTCATCTCGAGACACACTTCTCATGCAGTCAATCTTCTTACATCTATAGTAAATGATTTTTACCTCATTGGAAATCTCTCCCTTAAAAGGTGCTCTCTTATAATTCTTATATCTTTGTGGTTGGGACTAGTTCCTTTGCATGAATCTTCTTACTTGCCGAGAGATCAAATTCATTTCATCTTCTTCATTTTTGTCTCAGTCACTCTCATCACTAGAACTTGAAGAAGATTGAAGTACCTTCAAAGTTATAATTTTCTTCCTTCTAATTTCATCTTCATGTACTCTTAAAAGTTAATTTCATAACTTATGAGAGAACCCATCAATTCATTTAAAATTAAAGTGGATAAGTCCTTAGCCTCTTCAATGACTGGGACCTTGGGACACCATGCATGACGCTGGTAGAGAGCGAAGAATTTTCATTACTAGATCAACATTAGTATAGGGTTTATCAAGGGATTTCAGACTGTTTACAATGCCATCAAACCTGATAAATATTTCACTAATGATTTCATCGGGATTCATCTTGAAAAGTTTATATTTATGCACAAGAAGATTTATCTTCGTCTCCTTCACTTGAGAGATTACTTCATAAGTAACTTGCAATTTGTCTCAAATCTCTTTAGCATAATTGCACATAGAAATTCAATTGAATTCATGTACATCAAGAGCACAATGTAATATATTCACAGCATTAGCATTCAAATAAAGCTTTCGGAAATCCTCGTCTCCTCACTCTTCTTCTTTCTCTTTTGGAACACGTGGTCCGTTTTCAACCACTCTCCACATCTCATAGTTCATAACTTACATGAAAAATTATATGCGATTTTTCCAATAGCTATAATTGGAGCCGTTGAATAGAGCAAGTCGGTTGGCCAATTGACCTTCACTAAAGAGATAAGAAGTATCAAGATTAGCCATGGATCTCTCTTAGGTGATTAAGTCTTCACCAAAAGATGTGACTCTAATAGCAATTGAACGAAAACCTAGACTTAATAATCCAAGAGGGGAGATCTGAATTGGATTATTGAATCAAAATAAATTAAAGATTCATCACACATAATCTCAAGAAGAATGTGGGTGAGAGACAATGAGCCAATAGTACAAAGAGAACACAACAATTTTATAGTGGTTTGATAGCACCATGCTGACACACGTCCATTACTCAAGAATATCTTGGGATTTTCACTAAGAACCACTAAACAAAAGAGTGCTAGCTAGCTCACTACTACAAATCACTGGACATCAAGGTATAAGTATACATTTCAACTCGCTAGACACAAAGGTGTTAGTTCGTTATAAAACTGCTAGATATGAAGGTACTAATTCATCTTAAAATCACTAGACATGAAGATGCTAGTTTGTCTTAATTAAAATCACTAGACATAAAGGCACTACTTCACCTTAAAATACAACATCAACGAGAAAAGGTTATCCCTCTTACAAAAGGATGATTTAAAGATTCAATTAGAAACTCCACAGATAGAGCACAAGAAATACAACAAAAGACAAATTTCTAGAGAGCAAATCTGATGGATGATGCACGAAAGACACTCTTTAGATCCCCACAAGCAGATCTTGAGAAACCATGGTGTTTATGATGAGATCTCCCTTATTCAAGAAGTTTTCCAGCCGCTGCTACACTTTTATCTTGTTGTCCTTGTTGATGGAGGCTGTATCAACCCTACGAAAGACTCCCAACACGTCTGCCTAACCTTCCCTAGGCCACCTTCCTTATTAGAGTCTAGCACACAAAATATTCTATTTTAGAAATAGAATCTTGGTTCGCATTACGTGGTGTTTGGCGTGATGTACAACCATCTTCAAACACCATGGGCTGTTTGCAGAGTTTCTTAAATTTCTTTAAAATAGCGACTTAGGACTTGCACTTATCAACTCCTAAACATGCTTGACAACCAAGCTAGATTATCAAAAAAGTTAGTTTTAAAATCGTCAAAACAAAATAAGAAAAACTCAACAAAAGTGATAGAAAAATTAACTTCTTTTTGCTTTCATGGCTGATATTTGTTGTTAAGAATGCGTTTGGAAATACATTTGTAGAGGATTCCAATCATTGGAATCCCTTAACAAGGCAAATGAGTTTCCAAACATTGTCACTGACATGCGCTTCCGTGCATAAATGTTTTTGAGAATGGAGACTCATTCCTGAGCGTAGAGAGAGAGAAGAGAGAGAGAGAGAGAGATTTTCATGGGGTATGTAACACCATCTTCCATTTTAACTCTCCACTTGCTCTTTTTTAAGAGGTATGCCACCCCCTTAAAGTGATCTCACATCTCACGAGCCATGTCTTCCCCTTCCCCTTCCCCTAACCTCTAAACCCTAAACTTAAGCCCCTATCTTCGACGGAGCAAAGCTCCTCTAGGGCGAGGAGACGTTGGTCACTGGCACCGCGGGCCCCCTTCGCCATCACAGATCGGCCGGCTGTTGTTGCATCAGACGTCAAGGAGGAGAAGTCACTGCCGACGAGCCGCCACGGGCCTCACTGCCATCACAAGATCGACAGGCTACTGCTACTGTTGTCGGCTCATGTCATCACCGCCGGAGCTACGGCGGCTGCTGAGAAGGGGGCGGAGCAATCTTTTGCCCGTGATCACCTATGAAAGAATGCCACTCGAGATTTCAAAGTGACACCCCCCCCCCCCCCCCTGCCAAATGGGCTTAGATTGGGATTTTCTTAGAAATCCCTCGCATGTCGGATCCGACCCCCACCTGGCAACTCCCCTTGGTGCCCAACTGCCCATGCAACTGTAACTTGCTCCGGACTCACAGCGGGTCTGCTTCATGGGGGGGGTCCTCCCAACGCCCCTCCCAATGCTCCTCCCCTTTTTTGCCTGCAGCTCTGTGGCATTGCACGTGTAACTGCCCTCGGGTCAGGTGTGTGTGTGTGTGTGGAGGTTACACCACCTGCGCACTGTAACCAGCTGGTTAATTAAAGGTAGTGATATATAAATATAAATATATATATATATATATATATGGGACCAGTCCCATGGTTATTTATCATGGTGCTGGCATCTGGGCTTTTGATGGTATGGGATCGGCCACATGCGATCATCGACTTCATGAGATGGAAGGCCTAGATGTTGACACCATGGCAAATAGCCATGGGGCCGACCCCATGTGAACATTTCCATATATATATATATGAAGTGAGCCTTTAATGGGTCCATTAGTTGCAACGGGAGACGTGTTCCATCCTGCGTGTTTTTGATTGTAGCTCAAAAAAAATAGTAGATAATTAAATAGAGTCATGCAAAGTGGGCGTATAAATTATTAAAGCGTAAGGTTCGTTGTTTTTAAATTTTTTAATTTTTTAAAAATAAATTTTAAGATATTCAAACTTAAGATGTAAGTCAAGTCATCGAGCACATTCTTTTAAAAAGGGTCTCGTTTTATTTTAAAATTTTTAAATAATTAAATAATAATGTGACTTATATTTTAAATTAAGAGATTTTAAGAGTCATTTTTAAAAAATAAAATCTTAAAATATTACACGCCTAAAATGTGCAACACATGTGACCTTGCAAGAAGAAGAACTCAAATGGGGGTAAGCATGTGGGCCGGTGTGATGAATCGGACTATGTACGTACGTAAAGGGCAAGAGTCCAGTTTGCACGCGAAGGGACGCCGAGGACTATGTACATTCACTTGGAATGCTTAATTTGGTGCTTTTTAATTATTACTTAAAGTGATCGACTCCTAGAGTCCAAACAAGTGTGTCCCCGCAGTGTGATATCACGTCACGTCACGCGGGGAAGTCATCAAACATATTATATATATATATATATATATATATATATATATATATATATATATATATATATATATATATATATATATATGTCTTTTCGAATGTGGATAATTACATGTATTCCTCTATTCTATATTCTATAGTAACTGTACTCCATCCATGTTTACTTCATAGTACTGTTTGGCTCATCCTGCCCTACTAACTACGTATGTACGTACCCTCGTCACCCTTCAAATTAATAGGCACCAAACTGTTTGTTACCTAGAGTTTCATCGGTGACGTAGCTTAGGGATGTCAATGGTAATCGATAATCTGATAATCGTCCGTTTCGTTAACTTAAAGAACATCAAATAGATAGTAAATTTTTTTTTGATAAATTAACAGAATACGGATATATCCGGTTTCTTAGCGGATACGGATATAGATATACCTCATTCCGAATCCGTATCCGTCCGTTACCGTTAAACAAGTTTGTATTTGACTCAAATAATTTAGTGTCTCGAAGAAAATGATATTGAAGATGAGATATGTGTATAATTTAAGTCATTTCTATTATGATGGTAAAATATTTCTAAATTATAAGATATTTTTATAATTTTTTAAATTATCAAATTAATATATTCTTTATTTTCATGAAAGATATATAAAGAATGAGAATACGACGGAGATTAAAGTCCAAAAGAGTTAGTTTATTTTATTATTTAAATTTTATATGTTTCATATTATCTTTGGGGATATTATAATATTATATATTTGTATACTTTTAATTGCATTATATGTTGGCTCATGAGTAACGATGATACGAGAACTAAATTGAAATATATTTGTTTATCATATGGATTGTTCTTTTCAATTTAAATTTTTTTCTAATTGAGTTAATTTACATCTTAAATTTTAATCTTATATGTACTTTTATGTCTGGTAATTATCCGCTAACCGTCCGTTAACCGTATTTTTCGGATACTCGATAACGGTTTTAAGATACACCACTTTCCGAATACTTAACGAACAGCAAACATATACAATTGTTACTTATTGGATACGGATACGGATAGTCCACTATCCGTACCATATCCGACCCGTTGACATCACTAGTGTAGTCTACTGTAATATATAGGATGCCTCGTGACCCATGTGATGCATATATTGTACCTTCCTATATATATATGTATATGTACTGGGCACCGTGCAACACGGCGTACGTACAGGATCTTTTTCCTAAATATGTTGGGTGGTTTGGCGAGTCGTTGTACGATGAATGCATGTTATCTTTTTGTGAATTGGACATTATATACTCACGTACCGCATGCAAAGGTATACGTGTGTACATATATATATATAGGGAGATATTTCAATGGGCCGGCCCATGATAATTTTTCATCGGTCCCATGCGATGGAGGGCTCAGATGTCGACCCCATGACAAATTATTATGGGGTCGATCTCATTGAAATATTATATATATATATATATATATATATATATATATATATATATATGGAGGCGACGAGATGATGTCAACACTACCTGATACTTGATACCGTCGTCTCCTCTCTCATCCTTTCTCCCCCTCTCACACCCCCTCGTGTGTATATATATATATAGCGGGGGCGATAGCAGGTGATCAAACAGGGCCATGGATCTCAAATCACTAAGGTCGGATTTGATATTAGAATAAGTTAGAATATGATATCTTAATCCATGAAAGAGAAAATACGAGTTCCACTCTCACATCTCACACTTACCCCAGGTAAGCTATATTCGACCCCTGAGCCCGAATACCTTAACCCTACATGTTTTTCAAACAGGTCCTAAAAATAGTAAGAACTGATCAGATCTATATATATAGCCGAGAAGTATTGAGACGCCAACTCCTGCCTCTCTGATCCTCCTCCAAAGGAGATTATTACGTCCCCTGGCCTCTTTTCATAGCTCAAGCCTCTACCCCGACACTTCCTAGATAGCAATGTAGTCAAAGTTCAAGCCTCTCCAACTAATTGATTTCCTCCAGCTACGTACATTAATTACTCATATCTATATATATTGATCAGATAATTTATTCTTACATTATAACTTGATCGATTCATCCTTTTGATTAATGTTACCTAGCTAGCTAGCTATATAGGCTCCCTCAAGATATTCCTCTTAGCCTGTATTTCTTTTATCTTAGCCTTCGGTAGAGGCTCAACCTCCATATCCTCTTCCCTTCCTCTCTATACCTTCTTTTGGGGTGCCTAAGAAGATCATGACAATGTATGGGCTGCCACCAATAGGTAACCCTAGCTCTTGTGGATTGAGGCAACGAAGAAGATGTACGATGGCTTCATGCCACCTCCTACATTTGAAGTTTGAGGATCAAGTTCCACTTAGCCAACTTAATTATTCTCGACAAACCCAATTACACCACAATGAAATACGTGATTAGCGATGGATTGATCTTTTACGATAGAAATTTTCGACGTTGATTAGCGGCGGATTAACGGCAAATAACACATTTGTCGCTCAATTTAGGCGATGAGAAATTTGCAGTGAAATAGCGACGAATTTGCATCTAAATATGTCATCCCCTAACAGCTTGCGACCAACTTATTTTCCACCTAGCTCTAATCCGTCGCAAATTAGTGACATAGTAGTGTCAAAAAATTTTATGCCGCAAATTAACAAAGAAATTATTATATTAGTGTCAGAATAGCATCTGCTTCTAGACTTTGACCTTCCTCTATTTTCTGAGACAAGTGCACGTGAATCACTCTGAGAAGTTGTTGAATTCTTCCTCCTCAACTCCTCATTCAACAAACTGCTAATTATTTGACTCATTGAGACAACACCATCTGGCGCATAATTGTTAAGAGAAACCACCAGTATCTCTCAACTTTCTGACAACGAACTGAGAAGTAACAAATGCCTACAAGTCATCATCAAGAGACATTTTCATAGAGGATATATAACTGGTTAGTGATGCTTTGCATTTCATTCAAGTGCGATAGAAGTGCCTTCTTTATATTTCAAGTTCATAAGTTTTCTAATCAAGAAAACCTTGTTACCAATCATTTTTTTCTCGTAGATATTTTATAACTTTTTCCAAAGAGAGTGTGCATAACTCTAAGTGAAAACATGGTAAAAGACACTATCATCTCATCACTGCTGAATGAAACTGACTGGTTTCTAATCTAACTTCTTCCAATCATCATATGCCGTTGTCGTGGGCTCTGCACTATCCCCTTGCAAAGGTCCATACAGGTCCTTACAATATAAGAGATTCTCCATTCTTAATTTTCATATCATCCAATTGTTTCCGTTCAAACTGACCATGCTAGAAATATTGCCGACCTCCATATTCGCACACAAATAATAAATCTGAGCTAACAAAGTTTTGTTATCGGTTCATGGGAAAAATAATCCGTATACGAACAGATCCCAACAAGCCATATCACACCGTGAAAAAATTGGACATAGTACATAATTACACGAAACATCAAGATTTACATGGAAAATCTCTCCAAAATGAAGGAAAAAAATTACAGGTAAGTCAGATCGAGAAGGAGATCAATTATAAAAATAATGCACGTACAAAAAATTCGGAGTCACTTGTCAAGACTTGAGTTACAATCACAAAAGAATAATAGAAATAAAATAATATTCAAACTCTCCCACGTCATCACAACAATAGCACGCTGCAAATCTAATCATATCCATGGCAAGAACTCTATTCGGATGGTGGAGAACAGTCCCTTATCTTCTTCTCTTGTCTTCTCCCGACTAAATACACCTCTCGCGGCCGACCATCTTGCACAGCCGCAGCGCTCTGCTCCACACGAACTTGGGCACAGCTGCCACCAATTTTCCCAGTTGTGAGAGCCCTCTCCGTGTACCATTTTCTCTTAGCCGCACACACACACACACCGGAAGAGAGAATAAAAAAAATTGCAGCCAGTACCCTTGTGTTCTGCCGTAACCCACAAAAAAAAAAAGAGAGAGATATTCACCACACAAGACAAAGGCCATTTAATGTACTTTGTCTTCCGTCCCTGTCTTTAGGTTTCTACCATCCCTAAGAAGAATCTCCATCGTTGATTAACATAAGGTCAAGGATAATCTCAGTAGATGTGGGTCATCCACCATGGGCTGAAACAAATGGGCCATTGAGCCCAACACTTTAATTTGACTGCCACAAAAGAGATCCTTGATATGATCAAGTTCCCTCCGTGGGGATCAGGCCTCACCTCAGATGTGGGATTTCTACCGAAAACAACATCCTTAACCAGGTGCACAAAAGAATAAGCCCACTAATGCATCACACAATATGTGAAAGTTGATAAGAAGTGCTTTGTTAAGTGCCAACTGTGCTGGTTTTTATTCTGGAATTGCTGTGATTCATAGGTAACAACATGAATTGGTTACCACAAAACCCAATCCTTGAGTCTCAACCATCCTTTTTTTTTAAAAAACCTTTTTCCCCTGTGTGAGCGGGCATCAATTGAATGTGTGACAAGAAGGATCTCGTACGTAGAAATAAGGTTTGTTGACTCGATGATCCGTACCAGATCGAGATCGCTCTGATCTGATACTATATGCCCGAGTTGCATACGACTCGGGCTAACTCGGTCGCCTCCCACCTCACCCGCAAACTTTTCTTCCCCCATACCGACGTCTTCTCACCCTGGTGGTAGTTTCTTCCCCCACCCTGGTGCCCCTCGACCCCGGTATCCCATCCCGGTGCCCCCACCTCACCCTCGAGAGTCTCCCACCATGGCTGACAACGTCCCTTATGACTGGATCATCGTCGCCACTGTCGGATCTCATCTACCACCGCCGAATTCACGTCGAAACACGTCTAGAAGGTCGCAGAGAAGGGTACATAGTGTTTATGGTTGATTTGATGCGATTTCAACTAGTTTTTTTTTATCTTGGTTTATGGTGGATATGGATCGTAAATCAAAACAAAAAAATATTCTTAGTGTGACATGAGATCGACCATATATATAATCTCATTTATATTACTTTATAATAAAAACAACTATAAAATATTGTAAAATAAAATAGTTATGAAATTTTACAATATTTTAACATGAAACAAGGAAGACAAATTAAACAGTACAGAGTGTCGACAGACCGATGCTGCCTACATGTCATGACGTGAAGGAAAGGGTTATCCGGTCGAAATCTGACATCGTCTTTGTGTTGGATTGGATTTCAACCCAACGGAGACAATGGAAAAATATATCAAACAATCCAAGAATGTGTAAAGACACGCTCACCACCTCTCCTTAATTTTTCCTGTGTTCGATTCTCCGTTTCCACACCATCCTGTTATACAAGTTCTACAGAGCTGCAGGATGCATGTGTGTGGTGCAGATTTCCCTCAACTGCCAGATCTGAATCTACCTTCCCCGTTGTGGGTTATTCAGATTTTGATCACACGTACGGTTGATGTGAAATTTTGTAGGAAAGAAGAAAAATTTTTGAGGAGAGGAGAAGAAGAAGAAGAAGAAGAAGAAGAAGCATCCTGTTCTACAAGTTCTACAGAGCTGCAGGATGCATGTGTGTGGTGCAGATTTCCCTCAACTGCCAGATCTGAATCTACCTTCCCCGTTGTGGGTTATTCAGAATTTGATCACACGGTTGATGTGAAAAGTACGTAGGAAAGAAGAAAAACTTTTGAGGAGAGAAGAAGAAGAAGAAGAAGAAGAATTTGGAGATCGATGACGAAAGATCACAGGGAACGGGGCGGCTTCTCCAGCAGAGCGGAGAGATAGACCTCGTCCTTGGACTTGGGGGTGATGACCCACTTGTGCTTCCGGTACCTGAACTGCAGGAACAGGTACATGTAGTCGTCCAGGTCCTTCTTGTCGCAGAAGAACTTGTCGATCCAGAGGAGCCCCCCGGGGCGCAGCACGCGGTCCCAGTCGAACAGCACGAAGTCCAGGAGCTGCAGGTCGATCCACCCGTCGAGGAAGACGGCGGTGTGGATCAGGTCCATGGTGTTGTCGAAGAAGGGGAGCCGCTGGTTGATGGTGGCGTAGAGGGGGATGAGACCCCGCAGGGCGATCATGTCGCTGAACGGGGCGCCCACGTTGAGGGCGGTGGAGACGATGGTGACGTTCCACTCCCGCATCCGCGCCGCGAAGGACCCCGTGCCCACGCTCACGTCGAGGCCGATCCGGATCTCGCCGGGCTTCACGGCCATGACCTCGCCGATGAGGAAGTCGGCGCGGAGGGAGGTGTTGGCCACCCACTTGAGCCGCTCCTTGCCCATCTCGAAGCAGCCCGTGCACTTGGCGAAGCCCCGCTTGGGGTTCCCGCTGGACAGGCAGGCGAAGTTGCGGCACTGGTAGCTGTTCCACCGGACGTTGTGGTCGTCGGGGAGGCGCCAGAGGGACTCGTTGAGGGGGTAGGGGCGCTGGTAGAGGCGGGGCGCCCGGGCGAGGCAGCGGCGGCGGGGGAGGGGGTCGCAGCCGCCCACCATCAGGCGCTGCCCCAGCAGCCAGTCGTCCTTGCAGTAGGAGCCGATGTCGTAGTTCATGTACTCCTCCAGCTCCGCCTTCATCAGCACGCAGGCGTGGCCGATGGTGTTGTAGGTGCGGTTGGCGCCGTGGATGCTCAGCTTGTCCGGGCGGCGGTTCGCCTTTCCCGTCAGGTACTTGCGCGTCTCCTCCACCGTGAAGTAGTTGATAAGGGGGTCCTCCACGGGGGGCTGCTGAGAGGAGCCGCCGCCGCCCTCCGCCCGGGGCAACCGGATCAGGCGGAGCCCGACGTGGGCGGTGTACAGCGGCTGGATGACCTCCTCGTCCAGGAACCGCCGGAACTCCGACCGCGACATGTTCTGAGCCCGGAGGGCCTTGTCCTTGTCAATCCGCTGCACCGTGGACTCCAGCTTCTCTTGTACAGCAGCGAGTTGGTTGAGCACCTCCTCGACCCGGTCCGACAGGGCGCGCATGTCGAAGGCGGCGTAGCCGCCCCGGGCGGCGTGGAATTGGCGGCACACGTCGTCGCCGTCCATGTGGAGGAAGATGCCGATGGAATTGAAGCGGTGGAGGCTGGCGGCGGCGAGGAGCACCACCAAGCAGCCGAACATGATCTGGAGCAGGATCATCCCCCTGGAGAGACGGAGCCGCGGCGCCGACGGCCGGTCCATCTTATCCTCCTCTGGGTCTCTGCTCGCCAGAGTACCCAACCCTGTAACAGAGCATTTACTACGTACGGACATCACGGGAAGTGCTGTAGGGATACTGGTCGCTTCATCGGCCATGAACAAACTGACAACAGGAGATCATTACATGCTGCCAGAACCCAGATTGATGTACGTGTTAGCTGCCTGCTGTTGGAAGCTTAACGGGAGGGGGAGCTAGGAGGAGGATAAGGGAGGAGGAACCCACCAGCGGGGAAGGGTAGGGTGGTCTCCCGTCCCGTGGATCTCGAGAACCGGGGGGAGGAGGAGACCCCGGAGGAAGGTAGAGGGTTGGTGTGGGAGGTTGCGTCTTGTGGATCTCGAGAGCCCGACGCCGTCGAAGCCGCGTGCCGAACGTTACAGAGCGTCTTTCTGATTACTAGGTATATATATATATATATATATATATAGAGAGAGAGAGAGAGAGAGAGAGAGATACAAAGAGCAATAGTTGGGGGGGGGGAAGCGAGTTGGGGTTGCCGGCGGCGCTGGTGGGGGGGGGGGGCGTTGACCACGGAGGAGGACGACGGAGGTTGCGTTCTCGCGGGGATTCCTCCCCCGCCGAAGTTGCGGTGGATCCAGGTTGGGGGCACTGGGCGGGGCCGTAATATTTTGTGGATGAGCGGTGGGGCCCACAGTGGGTCCGCGTTAGGTGAGCAACGCAGTCAAGAACGGTGTTCGGCCGTGTCGGGAAACGAGGATTAATCGTAAAAAGAGCCTTCTTACATGACATAATTATAAAGTGATCGTCTTAACATAACTACTAATATTAATGATTTTGTTACGATGCAATGCTTGCAAAAGAAAAATATCCTCGTTGTCGTCTACTGCTGGTATTTTATTAATAAAATTAGCGTTATGCATGTTATATATATTAAAAATATTAATTTTTGACTTTATCTTAAAAATTGTTAAAATAGCTCTCGTCTCTCTTAAAATTTCTCTCTCTCTCCTCCCTCTCTACACCTATATATCTCTTTATCTATTTTTCTCTCTCTGTGTCATTATGTGTAAATAATAATAATATTTTAAAATAGAAATATTTTCATCCAAAATTTGAATGTTCTTTACATCTGTTAACTTTAACCGACTTCACGGATAATTTTATACTTATCTTCATGTGATCTATTACTATTAATAGCTACGTGAACATGATAATTATATATATATATATATATATGTGTGTGTGTATGTATTTAACATGGTTATTCATGCAATTGACCTGCCTTTTATTTTCATAATTAAAAATATTAATTCAAAATCCTTAGATTTTCATTTGCTCAAATTTTACACTGAAAATAAATTATAGAAAATAAAAGGATGCTTAGATCCGCCATCCTTATTTAAACTCTGGTTCTTTCCAACACCCCAACTATTAGAGAAAAAGGAAAATAATAGGAGTTTAGCAAATATATCCTCATTAGATGTTTATTTATAAAATTGTTACTTTTATTTTCATTTCATTTTTAGTAACCTTACTTCATTGCAAGATTTATGAAAATTCCCCTACCATTACTGCATATCATAATTTCATTAAAGTTTCAATTTAACCATGGTTACTTTAGAACACATTTCAAAAAAATTTAGAATATCCATAATCTTTCTTAAACTTTCCTCTCTCCATCTCTCTCTCTCTCTTCTTCATCTTTTATGGTATAATATCTCAATCCAACATTCATTTCATAAGAATATTCTCATCCAAAAATCTAATTTTATAGATTTGAACATAATATTCGTTGAACACTATATGAAATAAAAAAGCAATTTTACAAATAAACTTCCAAAGAGAATATATTTGCAAATATCCCAAAATAAGATCATACCCTCACACCAAATAACCCTATTCTTCTTGGGTAGAGTTCCTATATATTAAGCTGATGTTGTCAATATCTATGAAACTACCATTTTCAAATTTTCATGAGTTGGATGATCATTCATCTCAATCACCCAAGTCAAAACTACCCTCTCTTTGTTATATAATTAATCATAATACAATACAAGAGAAGTCTTCCAATCTCACATTTCCCATAATTTTATTTCTCTAATTAATTTTCATATATTTTACAATTGTTAGTTGAAAGATATTCTTAGATATCCATTTTTCACTTCTCCCACTATCAGAAAAAAATGCAAACACGAGGGAGATGAAGTTCATGTTAAATTTGAGTTGACTTCATCCATGAGAGTATTCTTTTATACGATTCGGACCATTGTCACCTCCACCTAAGATTGTCAATGGGTCGGGTCCGATCCAAACCTATGTCATAATTTTTGGAGTCAAACCAATATCATGTTAGACCTCTCCACCCCCATCTTCTCCCATCTCCTTCACCTTGACCGTCAACTCTCTATCATCTTATTTTTTTGTCGCTCCAATTTTCTTTTAATAACTACTTGGTGTGCAAGTATTTTTCATTTGGATTACTTGTAAAAATAATTTTCTTAAATGAACAACCGTAAAATTATCATCTTAAAAATGTTTTTTGTTATAAACAAGCTCATTAAGTTACAATATTTGTAAAAATATCCTTATCATCAATTACAGTTAGTATTTTATTAAAATATCTTATTTAATCCTAATTAATCTTTAATTAAATTTTAAAAAAAATTCAAAATACATCTAAGCCCTCCTAAATTTTCTCTCTCTTACGTTCTCCCACTGTCCATCTCTCTCTCTCTCTCTCTCGCGTTGTGATATAATCTGTCAATAAAATGTAATATTTTTATAAGCACACTTTTATTCAAAATTTAGTTTTATGGATGAAAATAGAAGGTGTAAACGCTAACTAAATTTAAACTTAATTTTACACTAATTTTCACACCAGCGGATTATTTATAACAATAACTATTTAAAAATAAGAAAACAACATTTGTTTATTTAAAGGAGTTATGTTTAGAATTAACCGTTTGCCTTTTCAATATGGAGTGAGTCGCTGCAGACTGCTACATGCGCGCACTACAAGAAAACACACTCATAGAGATGGATAATTGAGACGGATTCTAGCCGTCGCAATTTCGTCTCAAAATAGTGACGAATTAATTACGACATATAAAATATATTTTGCTATAATAAAGAGAGAGAAAAATAATCGCGAAGAAAAAATAATTGTCACTATTTCGAGACGTAATGACCACGGACTAAGTTCGATCGCAAAACTGTCATTAATTTTTGACCGCCGCTCTATTAAAAAAAATTGTGACGTAACATACTCCGTCTCAAAATCAAATGCAAAATAATGATATATTTACAACAAGAATCCATCTCAAAATCATATTCATTAACCAAATTTATAAAAAAAATTATTTAATTTTATCTTTATGATGTAATATTTTGTCGTCTCAAATTTGTCACTACTGTGCCCATAAATCGTGTCGATATTGGTAGACGAGATTTAATTAGCGTCTATTCAACTAACCACGATTTAAACAAATGGATTTGAATTGAATCGAGTTGAGTAGGCGTCATTCAAGAAAATGGAGATTATTTATTTCGATTTTGTGTAACAGAAATATTTTTATCATAATTCCACCGTTATTTTATGATAGAAATATTTATGTCACGATTATGTCATAAATGAGCGACAGAACGGCGACGGCTTAGCATGTATAAAGAGATTTAAATTCTATTTTATATAGATCGGGGTAAATCTAACAATTAAAATTTCATCAAATTTAAGTCCAAATATCAGAGATTCAGATCGAGAGTATTGTCGGCACATACGAGTATCTCTGTTCATCTGTCGTAGGAAACATAAACAGTGGCAGAAGTAGTTGCAGAGTGCAACGGTAGAAGGCGGTCGCCAGCGATCGATGGCAGCTCCGCGGGCACGTGTAGGTATTGCAATGTAGGCGAAAATGTTATATATAAACTACTTTGACATCACGATTTTAACGTGTTAAAATCGCGATGAAAAGTTAAATATTTCATCACGGGTTATAATAATCGTGATGATCAAATTAATTGTTCATCATGATTTATATGTTAGATTTAATCTAGCGTGGGCATACATATATATAATAAACTGTATACTATGTATTATCATAAAATTTATCTCTATTAATGTAATTAATTAAAAATTTAGAGATATAAGTATTTAAAGAAAAATATAAATCATATTTTAATTATGTGTAGAGATCGAGATGTTATTTCTATTTTTATGATGAACTAAAATAGAAAATGACATCAAAAGGTGCTTTAACACCCGTACGCGTAACAACGGTCTCATTATTTTAAGAGACCGTTTCCCATATATCCAGATATATTTATGCTGTAATTTTTTCGATATTTTGACATAAAAATCATTGGACAACTCATATTCTAAAATTTTAATCTCCCTCTCAAGAATCTTATCATTTTAACCTCATGATTTATAACCGTACTAATTAACTTTTTCATCACGGTTTAAGATAACTATGATGTTAAAAATTAACTTTTAATCGCGGTTTATGATAACTATGATGTACAAACAAACACGGTTTAACATAATCGTGATGTACATATTAACTATGTAGTTAAACGTGATAAAAAGTTAGATTATCTATCACGATGAGATTTATATAACCGTTATGTTGAAATTAATTTTCTAGCACGGTTGTAATAACCGTGATATACAAATTAACTTTCCATCACTATTTATAATAATTGTGATGTTAAAATTTATAATTTTTCATCATGGTTATAATAACCGTGATGTACAAATTAATTAACTTTCCGTCACGGTTTCTGTTGAACATGATAAAATTTTAAATATTTCATCACGGTTTATGCTAAACATGTTGTAAAATTGTTTCCAGCATGATTTTATTTAGAATTATGATTGTAATATAAACTGTGATGTAAAATAATAATTTTTATCACGGTTATCTTTTAATCTCGATTTATTATAAAATTGTGATTTTTTTTGTAATAGTGTCCTCTAGCACTAGGGCTGTCAATAGGCCGAGCCAGGGCCAAACTTAGGTCGGCTCAGCCCGAGCCTGACTTATCAAGATTAAGGCCCGAGCTCGGCCCGGGTCCAACCTATTTCGGGTCGGGCCGAGTCGGGCCCGACATTATTTAAAAAATACAAAGTCCGACTAAGGTCCGACAACTTAAATAAAAAATAAAAAATAAAAAAAATAATATATTTAATAATATAAAACTTATAATCTCACTAAATTAATTAAAATTTTAATATTAATTTCATAATTTATGTGAAAAGAAAATTTTTTAATTTTTAATTAAGTAAAATAACATAATTTTAACTAAATAATTTTTAAAATTTAAAGTGAGAAAAATACGGGTCGGGCCGGCCCGCGGGCAGAACTCAAAGCTCAAAGCTCAAACTCGGCCCCCGGGTCTAGTCGGGCCACACTTTTAGGCCCGACTAAAAATTCGCAGACGGAAAAAGACCTTGCGACCCGGCCCAAAATCAGGGCAGACCCGTGGACCTGTCAAGTCAGCCCGGCCAATTGACAGCCCTATTTAACACTAGGGGGACGGGGTGGTGGGGCGTAGAGACAGCGACAGTGCTTATGACCAGGTCGAGCCCTACCCAACCAATGCTCGTTGACGTCTTCAC
Organism: Amorphophallus konjac; assembly: GCA_022559845.1. Lineage (NCBI taxonomy): Eukaryota > Viridiplantae > Streptophyta > Magnoliopsida > Alismatales > Araceae > Amorphophallus > Amorphophallus konjac. The sequence goes on along the minus strand of CM040119.1, from coordinate 353,394,905 downwards.
CTCCGACTACGGTGCCCTCCCGACCCCTCCTCCCTCCACAGCTCCCCCGTGACCTCTCCCTCCTCTGCCCGTCCCCCCCATGGCCGCGGCCTCTTCCCTCCGCAAATTAAGAAGCTGCCTGATAATTCTATTTCTTAACCCCCCCTGATAATTTAAATTTTTTGGTTAGAAACCAAAAATAGCCCCAAAAACTACATAGATGACCCTAAAAATTAAGCCTTCAAAATGATCCGAACTTCATACGAGTACAAAAAAATTGCCAAATTAGAAGCTATGCAAGCAAGGGCTAGGCCTGATTCTGTTGAAAGGCATTCACCTCCTAATGCTAATATAGTGGTTACTCTCTCTCTCTCTCTCTCTCTCTCTCTCTCTCTCTCTCTCTCTCTCTCTCTCTCTCTCTCTCTCTCTCTCTCTCTCTCTCTCTCTCTCTCTCTCTCTCTCTCTCTCTCTCTCTCTCTCTCTCTCTCTCTCTCTCTCTGTGTGTGTGTGTGACTACCTACAAATCGTGTTAAAAGTTAGGTGGGTGTTGAGGTCAACCCACGGTCCCTATCCAGCCAACCTAAACAATGTTGGGTCTGCCCAATACAAATCCGTGCAGTGCTGAACATCTGATCCAACCTGCCAAACCAAATGTGCAGGACTGGCTGTCCGATCTGGTGCTCCCAGGGTTTGTTGATAAGCTCATGCCCATTAACCGACATGAGACTATTGTCCGGAAATTATGCCTAAATCTCAAATTAACCGACATGAGTTTATTACCCGGAAACTATGCCTAAATCTATTCTCTAATTTCAACCACTCTCCCTCACGGCCAATTAATCAGGCTCTAATTAATACCATGTAAAAACTCACAAAACCACAATTTTGAATCGCAACTCATTAACCGATATGGAACTATTGCTCGAGAATTATGTCCAAATTCCAACAAATCAGTACCTGAACTTCAAACTTCATTTGATATAACAACGTCGTCCTCCTTTTAATTAAAGAATTTTTCAGTAGAAGCCGGCCTTTTTATTCATTGACCTCCGATTCTAAGCAAAGTTTGCTCCTTGTTTAGCACTAAAATCGATCAAAATCAAGTTAACGAGACCTCCCCCGGCCCGGCCCGGCCCCTACGTTGGCAGTTTGCAGAGAAGATGCTCTTGTATATATATATATGTAGATGCCAAAACCATCTTGACATCATCCTTCTTCCCAGCCTGTTCCCCATTTGATTTGGATGTCTCACTTGATTTTTGACATGGAATACATATTGTAATAAGTACTCTACATACGAGTTCTATATATCTAAGAGGATCGAACACAGACAAGCCCCACATTACCACATAGAGTAGTTCTGTTAACACTACTAGCTAGGTAGGACCGAAGCTGTCTGAATTGAAGTCACTCTCTTGTATATCCTGCCAAACACTGGTCCCATGCATGCATGTTGAGCATCTCTCTTATATATCCTGCCTAACACTGGTCCCATGCATGCATGTTGAGTATATATATATATATATATATATATATATACAGGTATATATTCCCTTTTAAGTCCTAGACTTCACGACGACTATACATGTGAAGAGGAAACCATCGACCTTGGCGGATCTCCGGAAAGCAAGTACCTGCAGTGTTCTTAGTTCCACGTCGATATTCTTTAAGGAAGAGAGACTGCAGTGGTAGTGGTACATTATTAAAGGGTCCGGACTCAAACTGATCAGCTTCACCTCCCGCCTTCCAACCCGTGAAGGCCTTGCGTTAATTTGTGAGTGAGATAGACATGGCTACGGGCGATACCATCCTGTGATCAATGTTCGTATATTAATTAAAAACATCAATTTCTATTCGTTAGAAGACATTGATAGCCACTTAGATAATAAGTTAGGATAAGCTAAGTCAGGTGATTCTAAGGTGGGTTATTTTTGAGTTTTCATATTTTTAATTCGGTATATATCTTATCCGAGGTCGGGTAGAGAATTTTCTGTGAGAGAGGTGAAATGAGTTAACCTTGGGTTAAGGGTCTTAACCCCGTACGACCTCAAGTGGTATATTCTTGCTCTTAAACTTGAATAACTCACCCACCCGTTAATAACTCATCCTAACCCACCTTATTCTATCATCAAAGTGGCACTAAGGGCGCCTTTGACAACCGGTTAAGATAAGGGAGCGCATGAGAGAGAGAGAGTTGGGCCCCGTCTCTCCCTCACACACAATCCCGCTAACCAGGTGAGGTCAGCGCACTCAAAGACGCCCCAAGGCTCACTTTGTTAATGGGATAGGTGAAACCGGGGTGACATGTTCGCCGGTCCCCCCCCCCCCCCCCCCCCGATTTCACCGGCCCCTCCAGGGCTGTTCCGCTTTGATGGCATCTCATTTAAGAGGGCAGAATAAATAAAAGGTGACTTGAAACCCAGGGTTTTCCTATTCTGCCTCCAGCGGTCGAATAAGTTGCCCGAGAGTGACTTATTCTCCCTAAACTTATTCTAATAGAAAGAGGGCCTAAGAGATTGTTGTCCAAAATTAGACAGACGTGGTCACGTGGAAGCCTGGGAGGTCCTGCCCCGCTTGGCGCCACCCATCTGGTGAATGCAAGTATGCGCCGGCGAGGGACGGCCGGCACCTGAAGTTAGGCAGCTGGGTACTGTTCGTTCAACGCAGCCAGGCCAGGCCAGGGGAATCTTCTAGCGCCTGTGAAGGTGATCGGCGGCCAAGGCGCATGCATGTGTATGCGCCGCACGTCGCCGGCCATAAATCCTTTCTTTGCCTTTAACCGGTTTCTTGAGTTTAGTAATCTGGTTTTTAGTAGAGTGGACACGGCAGTCCGTACTTATTTAAGACCCTTTTCATGTGTGAAAGCACAGGTTAATTAATTACCTTCAATATAGACGATCGCCATTACGTATTAATTCTTTAGTGAGAATGAACTGACTTTGGCACGTCTAATTAATAGTTCGGTAGATAATTAATCTAGTATTATAGTACTTTCAATAGTGTAGGAAACTCAAAAATGGAGTTGATGACTTATCACTTAATTATCGGTCACTGAAGTCGTGCGCGCGTGTGTGTGAGAGAGAGGGAGAGAGAGAGAGAGACTTAATAGGGTGTTTGGTTGCCCTTTTTTACTTTTTTTTCTCTCAATTTAAAAAAAAAGAGGAAGAGGTCTTATAATCCCGTTTGGTATGTCTCTCTTAATTTTTAACGAGATACTCTACTCCCATGTAAATCTTTCTCAAAAAAAAAATAATACTGGCCCAATTTTTTTTAAAAAAACACTCACCACGCCTCCCTCTCTCCCACTCGCGACCCCCACCCCCATCCCCCCTCCCCTCCCTCCGACTCCGGCTCCCCCCGTGCGCAGGCCCCCCCTCCCTCCGATTCCCCCCTCTGGCGCTGGCTCCCCCCTGCGCAGCCCTCCCTCCGGTTCCCCCCCTGCCACAGGCCCCCCCTCTCTCCGGTTCCCCCCTCCGGCGCCGGCTCCCCCCCCCCCGTGCGCCCTCCCCTCCCCTTCCCGGCAGCCCCTCCGGTTCCGGCCCCCTGCGCCCTCCCCTCCCCTCCCCGGCAGCCCCCTCCCCCCCCCTCCGGCTTCCCCCCTGCGACCGCAGCCCCCTCCCCTTCCCCCCCTCCGGCTTCGGATCCCCCTGCGCACCCCCTCCCCCTCCCTGCGCAGCCCCCTCCCGCTGCGCAGTCCCCTCCCCCTCCCCTCCCTCCGGCTCCCCCTCTCCGGCTCCGCCCCCTCCCCCTCCCTTTGGTTCCCCTCCGGTTCTCCACCTCCGGCTCCGACTCCCCTTCCTGTGACCCCCGCAGCCCTCCCCTCCCCCCCCTCCGGCTCCCCCTCCCCCCCCCCCTCCCCGACAGCACTCCCCTCCCCTCGCCCGCAACCCCTCCGGCTCCCCCCTGCGCCCTCCCCTCCCCTTCCCGGCAGCCCCTCCGGCTCCGGCCCCCTGCGCCCTCCCCTCCCCGGCACCGAGAACCCGTACGCCTCCGCCATCTTCACCTGCTCCTCGAGCTCACTGGGCCCGTCCTGTTCACCTCCCGCGAGGAAGACGGTGACGAGGAGAACGTGAGATTCCACTCGGTGGAGGAGGGAGACAACCCGTCGATGGCACCAGCAGAACCCTGCGATGAGGCAGAGCCTTCGACGGCGACTGTACTTTGTCTTCCAAACAGGGCTATCTAAAATTTAAAAATTGTGATATTTTTGTCAAACAGTCAGAGTTGATTTTCATCAGTTTTAAAAGTTAATTTAAAAATCAGCATACCATAATTTTTTAGAGAGAAATAGCCTTTAAAATAAAAATACTCCCAAACACCCCATAAGTGAATCGATTAATTTACGTCGACATAATATCCAAACAAATTTGTTTAAGTATTACTAAAGAAATCACCAACATTTCCGACAGTTGTGACATTGAAGACATATTTGCAATTGCAAGAGCAAACACGCTTCGAAGGGATGATAGTATTTATGCCATGTTCGGGTATCAATGTAATTTAGTTTAGGTCACGGTGGATTTGCAAAGATAGGCGTAGGTGTATACTTTAGGTTAGAGTTTGGGTGTTGGTTGAGGAGTATTTCACAGCTTGGCATTGTTCAGGGGTTTGATTGTAACGTGGTATTGATGAGAGTTTATTTACCATTTTATACAGGTTAGAGTTTTTTTACAACTTTTTACTGATAGAAGTTTATTTAGGCCATCTTTGAAAACCTGTTAGGATAGGCTTGTTCGACCAACAAGGTCGAATAAGCTAGGATAAGCCCCCGTGTGTGAGGGAGGGGGGTGGGCCCACCGTGCCTATCCCCGACAGTAACCCAACAGTCCGGTTATCAAACCGCCCCTTATAATTTTGTATGTACTGACAGGCGTTTAGTTGCAGTTGTGACGTTGACTAGGGTTTAGAGGTACTTCAACACTGGTTAGGGTTTGGAGGGTGTAGTTGCAATTTGATATTGACTGAGGTTTGATTGCAATTTGGTATTGACTCTTAGGCTGCATTTGGTTCGGCTTCTCAATGTTTCAAAAAGTTCAAAATCACTGTTATCATACACTCATTAATGAGCCTCAGATTTGTCTGCCGCATTTGAAAAATTTCTTGACTCATTTGGGTGGTCGATGCACTTGAACTGCCACAAGAGGTCATTCACGATATTACCCCTTCATACTTTCCAAAGTTGTTACTTTTTTGCACTGCCCATTTCCGTGAAATGAGAAAAAGTCAGGGGTAAACACCCAACCAATCATTCCGAATCACCTGCAGTTCTCCCAAAAGCAACTCCATATGAGCTTTTGAGAACCGACCGGTGCTGTTCTACTCGTGTCTCTCTCTCTCATCGAGAGAAAATCATGAGTGCACAAAAGTCGATGCCCCTTCGTCACGTTTGGTTCGACTTCAATTCTCTTGGGGATTCCAATGTTTGGAATCCCCTTTAACAGCAAAACCAAACGCAGCCTTAGCTCCGATCAATTAATCAGAGACTTATCTATATCAAACAGTTAGATTGCCATGAGAGAGTTGGTTTCGATCTTCGTCACAACCAAGTCGTTAGAACTCCGAGATAATCACTCACGGACCATTGGACAAATACCTTGAACTTAGCTCCATGAGGCAGGAATATATATATATATATATATATATATATATATATATATATATATATATATATATATATATATATATATATATATATATATAAGACTTCTGCAGATAGAAGGGACATTTGCACAATTTATAAAAAATAGAATATTTTTGTAAACCCTAGACATTTCTATAAAATACATGACATTTCAATCATTATAGAGCTTTTATGTACAGCCAAAAATTTAGGACATCTATACTTTCAGAAAGTTGAAGGATATTTCTAAAATTACATAACATTGCAAGACTTTTCTTGTAAATTCAAGGATATTTTTTATAATTTTTGATTAATTTAAAAAATACATAATTATTTCTCATGTAATTACAAAGGAATTACATAAATGGAGACACAATTACGTATTACAAGGGTATTTTTGTAACATATCCTTGCTTAAAAGCATAAAACAAAACAAAAGTCTCCAAACTTGCTCTAAAGATTTGACGTGAATCATGTATCTTCGTGTCGGTTGAGTGGGACGCCCATAGGGAGTATTTATAAACCCAAGTTGAGAGAAGACCTACCCAAGCCGAGTAGTCCCTTAGAACACTTACCCGGACTGAGTAGGCATGCGGGAGACCTATCCCGACCAGGTAGGCTCCACGAAGAACTACCTAGTTTGGGTAGCTCGGGAGAGGTAGAGGGGTGCGACCCTATAAAAGGGCCTAATTTTTTATCTTTTCCTTATTTTCTATGCCTTGGCCACGTAGAGGAGAGAAAGCGACGTCTTTAAGTGTTTTTGCACTTTGTTTATTTGTTTCATCCCCACCACTTGCCATCAGGGAAGGCTATGCCCTTTAGCCCCACTTTGGTATTGTGTTAGCATTGGTTTAACCGAAAGTTAACTCACGGCTAACCAATTTTATGTTTTGGTTGATAGTTTACGTTAATCGGGTTAATGTCTGGGCTAACCACCGACTATCCTCGGATTACGAAACCCATCTATATAGTTGGCTTTATACTGGGCTAACTTCATTAAATGCGCATTAAATGCGCTTTGTCTCTCTCTATCTCATGCTCTCTGTCTCTCTCTCGTGCTCTCTCTCCCGCACTCTCTCTCCTCTCACGTGCTCTCTCTCCTCTCTCTCGCGCTCTCTCCAGCACGCTCTCTCCATCTCTCTCTCTCACGCTCTCTCTCCCCCACTCTCTCTCCTCTCCCATGCTCTCTCTCCTCTCTCTCCGTCTCTCTCTCTCGCGCTCTCTACGTCTCTCTCTCATTATACTCTCTTATTTATTTGTTAAACTATGTTTAACATAAAATTGTTATACCCGTCATCATCTTTAAATTTTTAGTTTGTAATATTAATGATAGTTTTATCAAAAAAAAAACTATTATTATAATGGTATATTTATCATATATAACTTATTAAAAATATTTTTATGAGTTAAAAATAAAGATATTAAAATAAATAGTAACTTTTAAAAATATTTGTGACTTTTAAATTTTAATTAGTGAGATTAATTATATTTTATCAAAAATTTATTTTCACGATATATTCAATTTATAGAATAGATTAAGAATATTTAAAAATTAAAATAAACTAATTTTTTGAAGACGAATAGTAATCTAAAACCGAAGTAATGTCATTTTTGACTTTTACATTTAATTAATGAGACGATTGATGTTGTTCATCAAAAAAATTATTTCGATGTTATAGTCAATTTATAGAATATAATAAAAATATTTCAAAATTAAAGTAAAATAAAATTATTTTAAGATGATCAGTAACCTAAAGCTATTTAATTAATGTCATTTTTGACTTTTGAATTTTAATTAGTGAGATTATTGTTGTTATTTATCAAAAAAAAATTTATTTTCATTGTATATTCAATTTATAAAATATTTTAAAATATTTTAAAAATTAAAATAAAATAATTATTTAAGATGAATAGTAACCTTGGCCTATAATTAATGACGTTTCTGTGTTTTAAATTTTAATTAGTGAGATTAATTATATTTTATATCAAAAATATTTTTATTTTTATGACATATTCAATTTTTAGAATATATTAAAAATAATTAAAAATAAAAATAAAATAAAAAATATAGATGAATTATACCCTAAATTAGTAATTAATGTGTGCGTGTGAGTGTGAGAGAGAGAGAGGAGATGAGAGAGGTAGAGATAGAGAATGAGAGATATATTAAACAAATCAAAAAATCTATAAATATAATATTTTAATTATCATCGTTACCAGGTTAACCTACTATTTATCAAATCATACTAGATTGAAAGTAGGTTAACCCATATCCTTACTCCGAGATTAATTACCCTCCTACCAAATTAAAAATAGGTTAACTCCGAACTACTTTAATCGAGTTGACTTAGCCCACCTTTAACCTAACTCGATACCAAAGTCACCCTTAAAGATTACTTACGCTTCTAGCTTCTAACTAAGTGCGTCAAAATATTCTTTTGATTCCTAGCTTGCACAAAGTCATATTTTTTTTACGTCGAACACACCACAGGGCTTTTCGCGACTTGTATTTGACACATTACCATGACACGATTGATTTTTTGCCATTTCTTTAGCCCTCATGAGATTAACTTATTTTTTTATTTGTCTCGATTGTTTGAGGAAAACAATGAGTCTAACAAATATCTCCCATGAGACGTCCATCATAACCCGTGGTTACGACAGACGACCCGTGCATCCTGTGATTTTTTGTGTGCTCCCGAGTCTTGTTGACATAGCAGGATATTTTTTTTTATTTGTTTACAGGTATTTCTTGTCAAAATTTTTGTTTTTTCCCCTTTTTGCAATAGACTTCTTACCGTAGCTCGCTTTGGTGGAGACCATCGTACCCGAGACTTTGATAGAACGACATTCTGAGAAAGACCCTTATGTTATTTGGACCCATAAGCCCATGAAGCCACTTAGTCCTCCTACGATCACCCACTTAGACTCGGAGAGATCTCATCAAGATCTCACCGTTCTCCTGTAATCGGGTTTTCATCGCCCCTCTTATAATATCTTACATGATAAAGATTAATAGAGTCTCTCTCGAGAGTATCACCGGTCACTACTTTCGTGCTTATCGGTCGACCCGGTCCATGCTTGGTCTCTACTTTAGCAATGTGAACTTCCACACTCAAGTCAGTGCATGTCATCTCCATACCTGATCCAGTGTCTACTTGCTCTCTAATCATCTCTATTGTCATCTCTGCTCAGCCACGGTGGCGTGAGTCTATACCCTCCCGATATCCCGGCCCCCAAAGTTTTAGGTTCTCTTCGACACTTAAACAAGAGTGTTCTTATTACATCTGATGTAAATTAACACCGACCGTGATCGGAAGACATGATCGATGGAGATTGATCTTGCACTCGAATCTCACAGTCGTCTGGTACACCTTCACTCGCGTGCACGTGTCATGTTCAGGAGGCACATCCCAAACAAATCAAATCCGGCTAATCTTTGTCAAGATTCGACTGATGTACATACAAATCAACCCCAAATTCCGAGTGATGTTGTCACTATTCCCGTCGTCAAACATAATCCCCACCCCCAAATAATATTTTCAAATGTGTCATAGTCACATCATATTTTGAAAAGGAGAGCTTTTGTGAAGGTAGACATGCATAGGGAAAAAAAAAGATGAGAGAAAATTTACAAAACTGCCTCCACTGCTATCTCTTCTCTCTCTAGAGGATTTTAAAAAAATTCTCCGTCATCGGGTTTCCAAATGCAGCCTAAAATGTAAAAGAATAAGAATTTATAGTCCTAGTGAGACTTCAACATTATGGTGTCCCAACGATGTCTAATCCTACTAAGAAACGAACTTAGTATGCTTTCATTCTTATTTGAGTATAATTAGTTATTCAAGAAAACTATAGATTGTACAATTAATTATATTGAGTAAATAGAGATAGCACAATGCAGAGAGGCTCCTCACTCTTGAGGAGAACACATGCAATTAATTGGAAGTGTTCATCAGCTTATTATTTTTGTAGGTAAGCAGTTCATCCGCTTATTCGCTCGTTCTACATTGTTCATGCTTTTCTTCCCCACGTAACACACGGGGGAAAGATTCACATGAATAAGGAAATTATCCTTGTGGCAGCGGAGGGGATGAACAAAACGAAGCGAACAAAATGAGGGAGATAAGTGACGGAATTTGCAAAGAGGTAGATGATCCAAATCACGTTTGTCTTCTATATGCATGAGTATGTTGATATTTTTCATGTTACATGGTAAAATTTTCAAATTTTTACAATCAGATTATAAACTTGCATTAAGAATGTGATTTCTATGGAAAATTGTAGAGAGACTTTGAAAGGATAGAGATGAGACTTGCCATTTTTGACACCAATGGTGTTTTTGTTGCTATGACAGCACCTAGATTAATATTAGGGTTTTTTTGTATGAAAATAATTGTTAGAGATTAATTTGTAAAAAAAATATTCTTGAAAACACATTAAAAAATATTCACTATATAAATCTGAATTGTAAAAAAAAATATCATATTTATTTACTCATATTTTACCGACAACTTACAAAAAAAATCATGTTTAAAAGACATTTATACATTATTTGAATTAACCTAATGACACGTGTGCTAATACATTTTAAATAATAATTTTTTTACAAATTCACCTCTAACAATAATTTCCATGAAAAAATCCCATAATATTATTTTTGCTATTGATGTTGATAGAAGATAGTTGAGCGCTCAGTCAGTTTTAGTAAAATTTAACTTGTACAAAAAATGATACAATTTAACTTAGACTAGGGTTTATTAAATTTAACATAGGCTAATACAATTTAACTTGTACTAAAAAAGATACAATCTAAAAAACAATATCCCACCTCTTAATTTCTCCACTCTTATTTTCATTATTCTCCTCTCATTGCCAACCCTGACACTACTCCTACATCAATGTCCATTTCAATACCATGCTATCCAAAGATCCTAATATCAAAAGCAATACTACATCAAAATTAGCACTCCAATCACAAGTTGCATGCCAAATACCAACAATTTAGTAATTAACTGTTCTCCTAGGGTTCACTATTTTCAGAAGAAATTGTATACCATATGCCAAAGTAATGATAACGCATATGCGTTGTGATTCTCCCATCAGGAAATCTTTTTAAAACCACAGAAAACGGGAACCATACAGACGAGGCGGGGACGATCATCAAATTCGACGAGTACAATAACAGTTCGAAGTCGTTCAAAGGCAATCGGAAAGGAACAACCGCGTGATCATCATCATCAACATCATCATCAGAACGAAATGTTACTCTCATCCACGACCCCATCCATGGACGGGGGCCGTGTAGGAAGGTGTCCTAAGATTTACATTCCTACTCATCATCTGATGATTTGTAATAAATAAACCATTCACGAAGGGAACCGCAACGCGACCGAGGGTGTAGATACGATCGAGTGATGAAAAAGAACGACGAAGAGGGATTCAGAAGAGAATGAATGGCATGCATCACTTGGACGAGTGAATCCTCAGTTCAAGTGTTGGATTCTTTTTTTTTGTTTTCATAAACTTCATCATAAGCCTTGGGAGATCCCCATTCGGACACATCAAACAACTGCAAAACCACAGGCAATATCGAACTCGGTGTAGATAAGCAGGGATTTTTGGCCAAAAGTGTTTAATAATTAGGTGGCATATTTCACGCCTCCACACTCGGAAGAACTCAAACACCAAGAAAAACTATTCCATCCACGGTCTGGATAAGTATGTAATCAGGGATTTAGTAACTGGAAGCTCACGAGGATAAAAAAAAAGAGAGGAGCAACCAGTGTCGCAAGACCTGTTCTGTGAGCACTTCAATTTCTGCCATTTAAACGAGATACCAAGCTATGGAGATAGATACATACAAGTCATGGCATCAGATACCAATGGCAGGCTCTGTTTCTCCGGAAGCACAATAAAATTATTCAACAATATGTATCTGCCAGATGAATCAAGTCGGGAAACGCAGACGGACATACCAAAAATTCTTCGGATGAACGGAGAAGAGAAGGAGGAACCGGAATCGATCTACAAACCCCTGTGGCAATCCATATAATAAAATAAAATTTTAAATAAATGAACAAGAAAGAAAAATGTGTACACAAATTGACGGATGTTCGGATGCGATGCATACAAGTATTGAACCGACCGATCGAGAAGAAAAAAATAAAACAGAAAACAGAAATTAAGAGCGGGCTTGGGAAGACATACATACATACAAATAGGTGGGTTGGGGGGATGATCAGATGGTAGTGCATGATTAGGTTTCGGATTCATCATGAGTTGGAAATGCAGGAGATAAAAGGTCTATGAAGAGAACATCCTCACATCCATCCCCCCACCCCCTCATCTCGTCTTCCAAGCCAACAACAACAATGCTGCGTTTGAAAGGAGGCGGAAAAAAACATGTTAAGATCCAGAGGCGTTTCAGTTAGAGCAGGAAGAAAAGGGCGATGGAGATGAGCCACCAGCGACAGCTTCCGGCCAGATCCCTGCTTAAGAGAAGGGCTCGCCGGAGGAGGAGGAGGAGGTCGCCGGAAGAAGCCAGCAGAGAGAGAGAGGAGTAGTCGCGAAGGACAGACGGCCGGAATGGCACTCACACAAGGTGGCTGTAGGTGTAGGGTTTCTACCACTTTGGGGGGGCGCGCTTAAAAAGGCCCCATATGGAGATTGTAGCCGTCTGATCATCCTAGATTATAGGGTCAGCATCTCGCGATGAATCTAGAACGTTGGAGTCCACTGTTCAGACCCTTCTCCTCGTGAGATAAGGCCCCGGTATTTTTGTTAAGGTTCATGTGAGGGACCTTGACTCATGTGAGGTCATCACTCACATAAAGCCTTAATAATAGTGTGACATCTGTCTCTAGTGGTTAATTATTTTGGGATGGTATTAACTCACTATAAATTTGTGTTTAAGCTCATTTGATCCACATTCACGAGAAAATGTGCATCAACGTTCGGGAGATAGTAACTTGGGGGGTCCAAAGGGCACCTAAACGTAAACCTGTCAACGAGCAGATATAAAATAAATACATGATTATCTGTATCCTCTCCGTTTTAAAATTTGAATATTATCTATCAATATGGACTCGGACTCGAACCGGATTCGGATGTTCTGGATCCGTTGACAGGTCTACCTAAACGTCTCCAGAGTAGGCACTGGGGACTTGTGTGCACTCAGTTAGTCCAACATCGAATAAGCTGAGTGATGAAGGCCTAATAATAGTGTGGTGTGGGTCTCCCAAATGACTAGTCATTTTGAGATGGTACCAACCCATTATAATTTTGTACGGAAATGGGATATGTCTTCACAAAAATAAGAAAAATATAAACTAGAATTTATATTTTAACATTAGTCTTTAAATTTCATATACAATGGTCAAGAATATTTCTAATTCTACTACTTTTGAAGATTTAAAATTTTGTCTAAGTCATATATACATGTTACTATTTGAAGTATGTTTAATAAATGTGTAGAAATTGAGGGTACTTTTTCTACGTTTAGTAATATTTATTTATTAAAATTTTTATATATTAGTCTCTACAAACTTAGTGAATTGTCGATTAGTCTCTCAAATCTGACTATTATCTTAATAATCCCTATAATCATCAACATTTTACAAATAAATCTCTATAATTTGTTGCCATCCAAACAAAAGAATATTATGTAGAATATTCTATCAAGTGTGTGAAAAAAGATCAAAACATCTAGGTTCACCGTGGACTCTCTCTCTTTGTGAGGTGGGTTCCTAAGGGTCGGAGGTCAAGGGGGAGGGGACCAGAGGGGGGGTGGTCCATCGGAGGTGGAGGGGGAGGCAGACGGGGACACTGGAAGGGGAGGGGAGAGACCGCCGGAGGCGGAGGGGAAGGCGAAGTGGGACGCAGGGGGATCGGAGGTGGAGGGGGGCGTCCACCAGAGGTGGAGGAGGAGGGGAGACGGTGGACCAGAGGGGGATCGGAGGGGGCCGAAGGGGAGGGGAGACAGTGGACCAAAGGGGGAAGGGGAGGGGTCCATAGTGGGGTCGAAGGGGGAGGGAGAAGCGGGTGGGAATCGGAGGTGAAGGGGGAGCGACGAGCTAGAGAGATCTGATGAAGTCGCTCCCACACAGAGTGACTTCATCTGGTCTCTCTCTCCACACCGTCTCTCTCTCTCCCTCCCTCTCCCTCTCCCTCTCTCTGTCACCGTCCCTCTCTCTCCCCCTCCCTCCTCCTCCCTCTCTCTCTCCACCGTCTCTCTCCCTCTCTCTCACCATTAGAGGGGGGACGACTCCATGCACTCTCCCTCCCTCATCCTCCCTCTCCCTCTCTCTGCCACCGTCTCTCTCTCTCTCCCTCCCTCATCCTCCCTCTCTTTCTCTCCACCGTCTCTCTCCCTCCCTCTCCCTCCCTTTGTCATGGAGGGGCCGTCTCCCTCCCCCTCCCTACACTCTCCCTCTCTCTCTCTCCACCGTCTTTCTCCTTCCCTCTCCCTCTTTCTCACTATCAGAGGGGGCGTCCCCTATACACTCTCTCTCTCACCCCGTCCTCCCCTCTCTCTCCCTCTCCCTCCCCCTCTCTCTCTCTCTGTCACAGTTTCTCTCTCTCCCTCGTTCTGTCTACCCTTCCCTCTCTCTCCCTCTCCCTCCCCCTCCCCCCTTCTATCACCGTCAGAGAGGAAGACGACTCATGTCTCCCCTCCCTCCACTATCTCTTTCTCTCTCATCTTGTCCCCTCCCTTCCTCTCCCTCCCCCTCCCTCCCTCTATCATCGTTTGAGCGGAAGACACCTCAGACGTCCCCCCTCCAGGAGCGCTATCCACCATCACTATAGTGTTCTTCCTCTCTCTCTCTCTCTCGCACGCACACTCACACTTAACCCATGATAAATTGATATTTTACTCTCCTTGAGTATAAGTTAACTATAATTTATTTAACTTTGGTACGACGTAATGAACAATGGGGACTTATATGTACAACGGCGAAGATTGTAAGGACTATTAAGATAAAAATAAGAATTAATTAATAATTCATTAAGTTTATAGAGATTAATATGTAAAAATCTCTTATTTATTTAGATATGTTAGTCTAGGTTTAAATACGTCTAGTGGTTTGTAAACATGTTTGTTGATTTAAAATGTCTATGGTTGTCATCAGTTACACTTACAAGATTAAATGTTGCATATAACATAAATTTTATTTTAAATATTTAAATAATATTACTTGAATTTGATCATCATTCGGCAGAGATAAATACGTTTTGTGGATTGAAGACTTCCTCTTTCCCGTTCATCTATGTCCGACAGGACATTATCTCTTTCTTTCTTTCGTTTGTTTATTTATTTGAGGGCTTGGAGTTAGTGCTGCAAATCCTCCGTTCACGTGACCACCAATAAGTTCTGTATAAACCCACATGTAACTATATTTATATTATTATAAAATTTTAAAATAATATAATATATTTGACATATTTCAACTGTGTAGAGTGACTTTTCCCAAAATCGTCTACAGAGAGAAAAGGCGTCTTTTGAATAACTTTTGGGGATCGTGAGTTCTTACTTTTTTTTATTATTCTCGTCAAATTTCGAAGAAGAGAGATTTTAGTGGAGAGTGAGAGGTACGGTTGAAACGAAGCCTAAGGGCGTGTTTGACATAAGGGGGGGCGGCTAATCGACCCCGAAGGGTCGATTGAGATACTCGGGGTCGGTTAACCGAGTTGTGTGAGGGGGAGGGCGAGAGGAGGCGGGGCCCACCGGTTAGCCGGTGTCGACTAACCAGGGGACAACCCCTTTGTCAAACTCGTCCTAAATGTTTAGATTTTATATATCCATTCATTTTCTCCCACAATCAATTGAACTCATTTTCCGCACAATTAATTGAAATAAATAACCAAACCCTTTCGTTGGCTAAATCTATAACCTATTATATAAGAGAGAGCTTTTTTTTTTTGTTTCTCGCTCGGTTTAACCAAACTCTCAGTTCCGATCACCATTCGGTCTTTTATTTTAGTCGGCCACCAACATTCGAGTGCCTTGGCCTCTCAACACTTCTGGTTCGATTCATCTTCCAGATTTTTGGTGTCCGGTCTTTTTGTCTACCAACATTAAAGCGCCTCAACGGTTTTTTTTGCTCCATTCATCTTCCAGATTTTTTGGAAAAATTTTAAAAATAATTTTATTTTAATAATTATTTATCCAAATATGTCTAGTCCCAACTTATTTATAAAACTATTCCCCTTCTCTCTCTCTCTCTCTCTCTCTCTCTCTACACCCGGTGTTGGTCTCAGAGGGAGAAACCCCCGTCCCCGCTCCGAGCGCCTTTCTATGTCCCCCATCCTCGTCCCCCTGCCTATTATCGTCCTCATCCCAGGCCTCTATGCTGTAGTCGTTGTTCAACTCCCCACCAGCGCCTCCCTAAGACTCACCTTCTCCAATATCACCCGCCTCCCCGTCCGATTCGCCTAGTCCGGCACCTGAGCAGATCACATATGGCGCAGGGGGGCAGTGAAGAGGAGGAGGCTATGGTTTCTTCTTCTTGTGTGACAGTGTATGCAGCCGCGGAAAGGAGGATTAGGAGCAACAGAAGTGGCAATGATGGCACCATTGGGCGGGGCGAGGAGCAAGAATCAAATGGGGCATTTGCATTCCTCTAGATGGGCTCGAGCTCTAGTGTGGGGAGGAGGAGGAGGAGGGGACGGAGAAAGTGAGAGAGTGAAAGAACTCGGAGAGAGGGAGAGAGATATAAGAGAGAGAGGGTGTCAGAGGGGGGTTTCCCCCTCCAGCACTGGCACCGCCACCCAATGTCTTTCCTCATCCCCCTCCTCATTATCGTCCCCATTTCAGGCGCCTACGCCATGGTCGCCGTTCAACTCCCCACAAGCGCCTCCCCAAGACTCGCCTTCTCTAATATCACCCTCCTCTCTATCACCCACCTCCCCATCTAATTCACACTGCCTAGAACCCGAGCAAATCCACACATTGGCTAATCAAGGATAGTATTTTCAATATGTTCGGAAGAATCACATCTTTGATTTTCTTGCTAGTCTAAATTCTAAGTATGAGTCTTTGAAAGGACAAATGCTCAGCTTCAATCCTCTTCCAACCTTGAAACAAGCTTACTATAAGGTTATTGTTTGGAAAATAAAAGACAATTCAGTTGCAGCAGAACCATTTAGGTCACCTATCTTATAGCTCTCTTAGGATTCTTTTTCCTAATCTCTTTGAATCGGCTAGTCTTGAGCTTTTATGATGTTATATTTGTCAAGTTGCCAAACATTGTAGAACGAATTACCAATATCAATGAATAATAGTTCAACTCTTTTTAACTTGTTTAATGATATTTGGGCCCATCTCTAGTTCCTTTTGTCACCAGCCATTTGATTTCATTAGTTTCGTTGATGATTTCTTCATTACTGTTGGAGCTATCTCATGAGTTCCGATGAGGAGATTCTTCAATTGTCTAGATTTTTTGCAAGATTGTTGAAACCCAAAATAAGAGGCATGTTAAAATTTTCAGATTTCATAATGCCAGAGAATACTTCGAGAGGTCTCTAAACATTTTTTCTAGAAGATGAAAAAATTATTTATAAATCTTCTTGTCAGTACACTTCATATTAAAGTGGAGTGGTAGAAAGAAGAATCGTTATTTATTGGAGATTTCTCAGAGCACTTCTCTTGCAACATAAATTGCCCAGGAAGTTCTAAGTTGATACTATGTTTATTGTCTCCCATATTATTAATTGGACACTGTTGAAAATCGAAGTATCTGTAAAGATGGACAAACAACAAAGGAGGAAGAAGAAAGGGGGAGAAAAAGATCAAGCCACAAAAAGATCAAGATTTACGTGGTTCGGAGACGATGTGCCTTCCTACATGTACGGCCGCAACATGATTTCCACTAGAATAATCACACCAAGATATAATACAAAGAGAGAGTTCGCAGCTCTTTTATACAAAGAGATTAGGGTGCTCAACACAGCATGGTACAAAAGACAACAATGCCCGTGTTATACCGCGCAAGTCGATCCACGTGCGAGGGCGCACGATGACGAGTTCGGACTCCACACTCTAACAAACACCATCTCTCATTCTTAGGCATCGTTTGGGGATCCACCCTAGGGGACTTCCAATCATTGGAAGCCCCCACAAGATTTAAGTATTTTCAAATGTCCCAGTATGTGTAGTAGAGACAAAAAAGCACTCACCTGGCGAATCCGTCGAAACAAGGTCGAATGGAGCTTCTGGGACTTCTCAATGATGAAAAAGCACCCACCTCATCATAGTCTGTATAGTGGAGAGCTTTTTCTGAGAAAGCCAAAGCCAGGTGCATTCTCAAGTGATTCCTTAGGCCGTGTTTGACAACGGGGTTGTCCACCGGTTAGCCGACATCGCTAACCGGTGGGCCCCACCTCCGCCCACCCTCCCCCTCACACACGGGTGTGAACGCGTCACGCGGTGGACTGAGAGAGAGAGATGTGGTTTCTCCCTCTCTGAGTGAAAGAGTAAAAAATGATAAAAATGAAAACGCGTGCGTAAAAAGGATGATGTAGGAAAGAGGGTAGAGAGTATGACCTGAAAGGTCGCTCTGTACGGGGACGTAGAGCCTAGACTTTCCGATCGGTACATGGCGGAGAACGGGATCCGAAGACCCTCTCACTCAAACTGAACCCCTTCCCGGTAGGCGTGACCTACTATTCCGAGGATAGCTTTCTATATACCGAGTGTGAACCTGGGACTCTACGTAGTAGAAGTTGGCGGACACAAAGACATACGTAGACTCAGAATTTAGAACGACATATCACTCCTCACGCAATAACAATAACATGAATATAAACAGTAAACAGACCACCGCAGGATATTGATCTGTGCGGGGTTTTAACAACAATATAATAAAGTACAGAAAGAAAGTGCAGAAAATAAATGACCACGGTGAAATGACTCACCGCGATCGATTATAGTACAAACAGACCCGGGATTTAGCTATCCGCGGGTATTATAGACAGAAATTAAAATTTACTACAAGCACGCGTTTGGTGGTGTGATCGCCAGGGACCGTGGGCCCCGAACTGGTTGATTGATCGCTTGGCCTTTGACGCGGGATTTGCGCGGGTTCCTTCTTCCTCTTTGTTCGACTGGTCGAAGAAGGGGGCTTCTGAATGGTTACCCTGTAAAATAAACAAACACAAAATAAGTCAGGACGATAATATAATATGATGACAATTCATAAGATAAAACACTAATAACTAAATAACAGACTAAAAATATAATAAAATAATAACAGTAAAAAATAGAGCCGCTGATGGGAACACAAGCAGGGGGGAGCGAACGGTGGGACGAAACGGCTTCCCCGTGTATAGGAACACGTGGGAGAGCTAATCAGGCCGAAAGCCTCGCTTTTATTCATGCACCAACAATGAACTAACGTAAATTGATAAAATACTTACATATAAATAAACATACACACGTGTTTAACTATATGCATATATATATATATATATAAGCATACAAAATATATATGTGAATAAATATATTTCTATAAACTGTTACATAGATGTCTTAAATATATTACATAAACATATAACACGCGTAAATATAACTTCAGGCACATGAGTATCTTAGCATATTATATATAATATGTACAGATATATACTCTCTTCTGTATGTTTACAAGTAAAAAATATATATAAGTATATATACGTAGATGCATATAGACAAAGGGAAGAATCACGTGCATGGCTGTGTACGTAAATTTGGAATTGGCTGCATGTGCGTGACTGTGTGTGTTAAACTGTGTGCACGTGAAAAGTGTAACCGGATGTGAGAGGGAGTAATAAAAAGACAGAAAGATCATGTGAGGGGGAAAAGATCAGAGAGTGAAAAATAGAAAGAGAGTTGGAGAGATGGGGAGAGAGAGAAGAGAGCGGATGAGAAAAGGGGAGAGAGGAAAACAATATTAAAATAGAGAGAGAGATCGGGTGAAACAGAGGGGGGGAGTAAATGAAAAAAATATATAAAAGAGAGAGAGAGGGTTGAGAGAGAGAAAAATGGGAGAGAGAGTGCGGCGGGAAGAGAGAGAGGGAGAGAGGGTGAGTGAGAGGAGAAGAGAGAGAGACAGACGAGAGGGAGAGAGAGGGACGGCGGGAGAAAGAGGGAGAAAGAGAGAGAACGGGAGAGAGAGAGAAGACTGGCGGGTTGGAGAGAGACGGCGGGAGAGAGAGCCGCGGAGGGGGGAGAGAAGACAGAGATAGAGAGAGAGGAAGAGAGACGCGGGACACGGCGGGAGGAGAGGAAGACAGAGGGGGGGAAAGAGAGAGAGAGAGAGGGAAAGTGAGAGCGTGAGGGAGAGAGACGAGGCGACGGCGGTCGTGGTGTTACAGGCACGGGCGGGGTATCGTGGACGGCAGCCGGAGGTGGTGGTCGGCGTGGCTGGAGACGACCGGTGCGGCTTCACGGCAGACGAGGGCTCGCATGCGCCGGGGGAGGTGGCCGGTGGTGATGCATGTGGATGGCTTCGTGGCGGTGGAGGTAGCGTCGCGGTGCAGGCGGTGCTGGAGTTGCAAGTGGCCGGTGTAGTGACGGGGGCGAGCGGCGTCGGTGTGGGGGCTCTCGACGGTCGCGGCGGAGGCGGACGGACGGCGGCCGGTGCAGGCGAGGTGGGTGCTCTGGCGGGGTGCAGTTGGCCGGCGTTCACGGCGGCGGCGGTGGAGTTGGCCGGGGTGCATGCACGGGGGGGCTTCACGGGGAGCTGCTGCCGGTGCGGGTTGGAGACGACGACATCGGCGAAGTGGGGAGGTGCAGCGGCAAAGGTGTGCAGGGGGGGTCGTCGGCGTTGGGACGTGCTCACGGCGGTCGGAGGGGTCGTGGCATGGTGGAGGCGGAGCGTTGGCGTGAGGTGACGTCCGAGGGCGAAGGGTCTCGCGTGAACGGTGGTGGTGCAGGTAGCAACGGCGGTGAAAGAGAGGGAGTGGGAGAGGGTGGCGTCCGGTGGCGGAGGTTCTGCAGGAAAAGAGAGGGAGAGAGGAAACGTGGGGGCGTTGCCAAGGAGGAAGATGGGAGATTGTGGAATGAAGGGATGAGAGTTTCGTATCTCTGCTGGCAGTGGGGGGTTGTGTGTGATGATAAGAGGAGAAGAGACCAAAAGAGAATGATGGAGAGACAAGGATAAAAGGAAAGAAAAGGATGGGAGTAAAGGAAGATGCCCGATGCTGGGCGGCTGGGAAAGAAGACAGAGAAGAGGTGGACGTGAGAGAAATGAAGATAAGAGAAGGAAGATGACGTGCGATTAAGAATAATATATAAAGATTAACGCTAACAAAGTGAAGATTAAGATTAACATATATAGATTAATTATAATAAAGTGGAGATTAAGGATGGATACTAGTTATATATATATATATTTTGTGATTTTTTTGTTAATTTCTTATATATATACATATATATATATATTCAAGCTCAAAAAAATAAAAGTATTTATTTTTATATACTAAGATTTGTTTTATTATTTTGTTCAACTATTTTCTCATTATTATTTTAAATCTTTTCTCAATTTTTTCTGGAACTTTTTTTGATTTTTTTGTATTTTCTTATAACCTCTTTTTACTTTTTTTTGAAAATTCTTATAAGCTCTTTTTAATTTTTTTAAATTATTTTTATAAGCTTTTCTCATTTTTTGTATTTTCTCACATTTTCTGATTATTCATTTGAGACATCTTTACTTTGAATGTACAGACTTGCTGAAGATCGAATGTACAGACTTTGAGGATGAGTGTATAGACTTGGTGAAGCCAATGTATAGACTTTGTAACGTAGGTAAAGATAGGAACATATAGACTTGAGGATGCCAATGTACAGACTTTGTGAACCCAATGTATAGACTTTGGGGGGAATGTATAGACTTTGGTTGATTAGGAATGTATAGACTTTGGGATGTATAGACTTTGGTTAGGTGGGAGTGTATAGACTTTGGGATGTATAGACTTTGAATGTATAGACTTGGTTAAGTGGGAGTGTATAGACTTTGGGATGTATAGACTTGGAAGGTATAGACTTTGGTTAGGTGGGAGTGTATAGACTTTGGGATTGGTTGGGTGTGAATGTATAGACTTTGGGATGTATAGACTTTGGTTGGGTGAGAGTGTATAGACTTTGGGATGTATAGACTTTGAATGTATAGACTTTGGTTAAGTGGGAGTGTATAGACTTTGGGATGTATAGACTTTGAATGTATAGACTTGGTTAAGTGGGAGTGTATAGACTTTGGGATGTATAGACTTGGAAGGTATAGACTTTGGTTAGGTGGGAGTGTATAGACTTTGGGGTGTATAGACTTTGGGATGTATAGACTTGAGGAATGTATAGACTTAAGAGATGTATAGACTTGGAGGGATGTGTAGACTTGAGGGATGTATAGACTTGAGGAATGTATAGACTTGAGAAATGTATAGACTTAGAGAATGTATAGACTTGTTGCAACGTATAGACTTGAATGTATAGACTTGTTAAGTCATCAAAGCAAAGATGATTAATCACCCGCATGAATCAAATGCGCAAGTCACTTTGGGGCATCGTAGCATAATATGAAATTTACTCACAGAAATGTTAAAAATGGCGTGTCTACAACGGGCGCTTAACCGAGGGCGGTTACCGTGCTCGGTTACCAAACACGCCCTTAGAGATCTATCTCCTCTAGAGATTTGTATCTTGAGTGCCTCCCTTTTCCTCTTGTTCCATGCGTTTTTGATTCATTCACTGTCTTGTCCAAAGTGCAACTAATTTGGACCATAGAGTTCTTCATGACATCTTTCTACGATAATCTCCTACCCAAAGGGGATAGTTGTTTTGATCCCAAGTTCGCAAGCACTATATGCTCAAAGATGCCACATTTTTTATGAAAATGAGTCTTTTTTTTCATATCATTTTTTTTAAATGAGTCTCATTTTTCATCCACTCATCTCCCTAGGGAAAGTTGTTTCTATCCCTCCATCTCTTTTGGTGTCTATTTCTTTGATTTTGAGTGAGGTTACGACTGATCCTTCATGTGGGTCTGTCTGTCAGGAGTCGCCATGTGTTCTTACTACTAGGATTACCCCATATGTTCTTACTTACTCCCGATGTACTTGACATGAGAAGAGACCTCTCGTGGATCTGCCACCCTAAGAGGCTGCTGTAGTTTCAAGTTCCCCTCTTTCTGACTTCATTTCTCATCCCATCTTGAACTTCGTATTGGTGTTAGGAAAGGATCAAGAGCATATTCTCATCACCCAATTTGTCATTTTGTTTATGTGAAACCTCCTTCCCCAATATCTTGTATCCGAGTCCGGAGACGACCACCTTCATACACAATCATTGTGAACTCGGAAATTCACGGGGCACTAAAGGCCAAACGATCTACATATCTAATAAAACACAACCATATCATTTATCCAACAAAATAGAACACATCATAATTCACATTACTTACACCAATATACATTCTTCTATTCACAATACCAGTCATCCCACTAACAGTAGAGACTATCCCAAAATTCACATTAATAAATACATCATCAAGGATTTAAACCTACTTATGTAGCGGATTTCGAAATACACTAAGGATCGCTCTCTGGTCTATGACCTCACATATATTGAAAAATAGTTAAGCGAAACCTGTGAGTCCCAAGACTTAGTAAGCATTAAAATCAATCGCATGTTTACTATATAATAACTTTTACATAACACATTATGATATTTAACTTATCACAATTCTTTACATATTTTTAACATATATCATAGTTTCAAATGATATAATAATGAAACAGAACTATTATCAAACATATGAGCACTTTTCTCAATCAATCAATTTAACTATCAATCAATGTCATATTCCGATCGACTTGTCAATCAATCCAAAACATATTCATCTAGATTCAACTTGGATTTAATCATATCTATCAGTCAAATATGTAAGCATTGCAATCAATTTCACAGTACGTGCCTTTGCTTATTAAGGCCAATTACAATTCAATCAATTTTGATTATATGCAAGATTATCACAATAGCCATACATAAATTTAAATCATAACATAAAGGGCTCAATCAGTCAATACCGTGACTAGACAAATGGCCTCCCTATAAGGGGCCTATTGGTCTGAATTGCGCAAGATAGAGGATCTCTTTATGCCACCATCCACCATATTCTTATTCAACTTGGTTTCTGGGTTTTCAGTACTGTCCATTTATCCTCGAGCCTAGAGCTTTTCACAGCGGATGTTTGCTATAAATTACCAATAGTCCCCCTTTAAGATGGCACTATCCAGGTGCTAAATTTTAGAAAAATATATTTTCAAATTTTTATCTAATTTTTTTAATTAAATAAAATATATAGATTGGGATTACATTCACTGCGGCTGATGGCCAAACAAATAAACAATTACAAATACTTAGATCACATATATAATAATTTAATATGTAATTCATAAGATCCTAATCATGCATGACTTCTTTTAATAGATGCAATCAATCTTCCGATGGCTTATTTGCTCCTTTGAACACATTCAATATCAAAATAGTATTAAAATAATACGATATATACATAATAACATGTGTTCGGTTCATCACATGCCTATTTTTAAGATGAAGTCCTCAAAGATTCCCTAAGACCTCTGTAAAACTCTTGCTCACTTCCCTGACAAGCTTCAAGTATCAGAGATGTCCTCTATATAAGAAGAATACTTTCTTTTGGTTAAACTCTTCTAATTCTAATCACTAACAATAAAAATCCATATCTTCTTATTCTCTTCTCCTCTCTCTGTAACTCTTACTCTCATATTCTTTCAGAGAACATTTAAGAAATAATGTGTACAACTCATATATATATAATTATAGTTGAAATTGCCCCTATCACTATTATAGAAAATAATTCTCATCCATATCATAAAGTTAATATAATTTCAATTCCCTTTTTCTATAATCAATATAATCTTTTTCTTAGTCACCTCTACCTAAGAAAATAAGAGGTTGATTTTCCTATGTATAATAATTTCAATAAGGCTACTTTTGTAATTTACATAAGTTTCAATGTTAAAAGATAGTATTACGAGCTATTTTACACCATGTTAGATAGTTCCTAGAAACCACAGAAGTCACACATACTCAATAATATTTTACACTAAACTCTTACACGGTCAATGGTAAAACTATAATTTTACTTACTATTTAATTTCGTATTTGTCATTTTTTCTTAGTATATGACATAAATTACAAATAATACTAAATAATTAGATTATCTTTCTTATGAGTCTAACATCGACTCCTTCTGACATTTTTACGGATAATAACATTAATAAAGGTAGTTTTATAATTCACACGAATCTTTAATCTCATTTTGACATGCAGCTAATTATTATTTATCTTTTATTATTTATTTTTTTATTATCAATTTCTTCAATTTATCATCAATATATCATCTATCTCTCTAATATATCGTCTGTCTCTTTCAATTTGTCATCTATATATCATCCATCTCCCAAATGTATCATCTCTATTTGATATATCTTATATCCCTTCATATATCATCTATCTCTCCAATATATTATTTATCTTTCTAATATATCGTCTATCTCTTCAAAATATCATATATCTCCTCAATGTCTCCTTTACGAGGTATTAGATTAGACGAAACCTCATCTATTGCTCCTACGTTAGGCAGCACTCTCATCTATTACTTTGTGTCTACTATAATATATAGTGAGGTCCATTTTTCTCTCTCCTGTTCCGAAATCAAAGAGGACCTTGAAAAATAGATAGCACTTACGGTGAGCCTTTACTAGGCGGCGGCGAACAATTTTGACGTCAAAATGTCGTCACCTGAGATTCTAACAGAACATATCGCCATGTATCTATACGTCTTTGGTTGGTTGGAGAAATGAGTTTATTAATAGGTTAAAAAGGGGATATTGAATCCACCTACGTTTCCACGATGATGTGGTGAAACTGTTAATGGAACATTCGGCTCATGAAAGCTGACGTAGGGATTTTTCGGCCTCTCTGCCCTATTTCCCCTCAAGGGGAGTTGAGTGGGCCGGCCCATGGTCCGATCCAACCCAACTCGACACCAACAGCACCATGAGGTCCACGTGAAAACATTGGGCTGGACTAAACTTGGCTCACCCCATCATGTTCGCACTCTATCTGATCCAACCTGTCAAAACAAAGAGTTTCAATTGCTACACCGTCCGACGGTATATCTGTTTTTATTTTTTTACAGAAAACAAAATATCCTTTGAAGTCTAATCTAAATTATGTGTATGTAAAACCTGGTTATCGATCAAATGGCTAAAAAAATAATGGGATTTTTACGTATGTACCCTTGTAAAGTTCGATTTTATCAAATATATCTATCATGAATATGTTCGAAATATGGGTAATGTCACGATTATGCCCTCGTCGTCACTGCCGTGTGTTTAACCCGAGTGAAGTGAGAGTTAAGAGTAAGATTTTTATATATATACCCCTGTAAAATTTAAATTTGTCAAGTATACTCTACATCTAATGACCGTAGTCCGTAGATGACATATTTTACGAAATATTTTCCTCCCATTGAAAGCAGTAAATTAAAGGGTATAACCGTAATATTTCTCTCATGTTAATATATTCAGATGATAGATATATTTGATAAAATCAAATTGTACGAGAGTATATATGATAAAATTTTCAAAAATAATTAAAAAAACACAATGAGCTTACGAGCTTATCACTTTCAACCTATTAATATAGTATTTTATTTTTTAACTATCATTTTATTTTTTAACTATCGTATCAATGATCGGACTGTACGGACATATAGATATGATAAAGATTGATACGACAATATATTTTTTTAAAAAAAAATAGGTACACCATCGAGTGGCGTAACAAGTTGCAGATGAAATGAAACACCAGACAAATGTACGATGGGCTGTCATATCATTTTTCATTCTTTTCGGGGCTTTTCTTTTCATGAATTATTGTTTGTGGCAAGGTTTGTTGACCCGGTCTACTCGGTCGACTCGGTCTCGGCTTGGGTCGGGTCAGGTCGGTGTCGTCTCGATCCGACTCGGTCTGTCCCGCTCTAAAACACCACTATATATATTAATATATAATATATAAAATAATATAATAAAATAGAAAAAGACACATTATATGTAAAATAAAATATAATATAATATTAAAATAATATGTCGATTCGGTGGCGACTCACGGCTCGGCCGACCCGGTCTCGGCCTGGGTCGGGTCGGGTCGTGCAGGTAGGGGCGACCCGCACTGGGTCGACAAACCATAATATGTGGACCTCGAGAGCTAATTAATAGATGTCCAATATTATATATATAGCCCGCAAACTGATGGGGTGACTCAAAATAAAAATAAAAAAAATAAAGGATTAGGCATCTTCAACGAGCTGAAAGCATGGTTTGTCGACCCGGTGCATCTCGCATCGACCCGCACGATCTAACCCGACCCAGGCCAGGACCGGGTCGGCCGGGCCGTGGGTCGCCACCGGGTCGGTCTATTATTTTAATATTATATTATATGATATTTTATATATAATGTGTGTTTTTCTATTTTATTATATTATTTTATATTATATATATATATATATATATATATATATAGTGGTGTTTTAGAACGAGACGGATCGGGTCGAACCGAGACAAGATCGACCCGACCCGACCCAGACCGAGACCTGGTCGACCGGGTCGACCGGGCCGACAAACCTTGGCTGAAAGTGATCAACCTACTTTTGTTCGTTATCTTTTATATAATTTTTAAAACATTGCATCCCCATAGAGACCATTAGGTAACAATGTTCTTTCAATGGCCCCCGATGTGTCCATATTATTTCTCTTGGGATTTTTGCAACTATAAGCCTATGAAATTCCATATTTGCATAGATCTTTCTTTTTTTGCCTATTGACACGAATGCCCTTCGTATATATGACATTATTACATTTATACCCTTATTATAACTACTATTTCGTTAACTACGAGGGTCGAGGGGCATTTACAAACCTACCCTTAGCAAAGTGACGAGGGCCATTGACACCCTCTTCAAGTGCTCGGGAAAATGGTGGGTCAAAGAGAAGTGGGTATCTATTGTCGGAGGAGTCCGAGATGAGAGAGAGAGAGAGAGAGAGAGAGAGAGAGAGAGAGAGAGAGAGAGAGTATTTATGTTATTTCATTCTTATTAATAATTTTCATGATATATTCTTGAAATATTCATGGATCATTAACGACTCGACAACCATGAGATAATAACGGCAACAATGCGATGCATATCAGGAGTTTATCATTTAATACGTCAAAAGTAAGGGATATATACAAATATAAGATTTTACAAATGTATAATCGTAAAAATCTCATTTCTTGCACGGTTTACCGATCCGGTGTGTCTCGCACCGACTCGCACGACCCCACCCGACTCAGGCAGGGACCGGGTCGGTCGGGCTGTGGGTCGCCACCGGGTCGGCCCATTATTTTAATATTATATTATATTTTATATATAATATGTGTTTTTTTATTTTATTATATTATTTTATATTATATATATATATAAAGTGATATTTTAAAACGGGACGGATCGAGTCGGACCGAGACGGGAGCGACCCGACCCGACCCAAGCCGAGACCGGGTCGACCGGGCCGACAAACCCTGATTTCTTGTTGCCGGTGGCCCGCTGCTGTTCTGGGGAAACACACACCGGCGGGGGCAAAAAACATGCCGTACCGAACTTCAAACTATATCTATTAATCATATCTTCCTTTAAACAACGTTCTATTAGAAGCCAATCTTACATCGACCTTGTTTTTTTCTTCAATACCGACACACTATATCTACAAGTGACCCGGCCGTTAATATTTGCATCGTCGATAATGATCAGAATTGAATGGTGTTAAAGGCCTCTCTCACACTCTAGCAAAGGTGTTTGTACAAATGGGAAGACCAATCTTGACATCGTTCTATACTTCTATATACCCCTATTCTCCATTTCATTTTATAATACTAATTTTGATGTTGGTTTTTTGTAAATAAAGTGTATCAGTACTAAAATCCATGCAGGAGGAGCATGGAGGGTAGCAGCCCAAGGGAGAGGGTACGTGACAATTGGGGTTGGAGGAAGAAGAGGAAGAGTAATTAGACTCTCTCAAAACATGGATTGCAGTCTCTCTACACGTGAACATCGGAAGATGATCGAACATAATCTAGCACCTCAACATCAGTGTTACTATTGATACACGTGTGGGTGAGCACGATCGTATCGTCATTTCTTTCTTACTAATGATTTGATGAACTCTATATTCTAAATTTCACTAAAAAAATATGAGAAGATTGACTTAGAGAGAGAGAGAGAGAGAGAGAGAGAGGGAGAGAGTACCGTCAACTTCAATGCATGAACAGCCAGGGTTGAAAGTGCACCACTGTTATAGTTCTAGCTCTTCAAAACAAACAAAAAAAAGGAAAAACAACGATGGTAAAATAAATTTGTGTAGTATTTACTCTATGTAATGCAAATATGAAGATACGAAGATGATGATGCTCACTGCCCGCGTCTGATTTTTATAACCCTTGTTTAAGAGGAAAAGATTAGGTGGGTAATTATACGCTTGTGGGCAAAATGTGAGTTTACTGAAAATACGACTTTGCATTTGCATTTAATTAGAAACATCATCAAAAAAATTAGTTCCTAATTAATTCACAACCCTCCAAATTGACGAAGATATAAGAATTTGAATGAGATCATGTACAGACAGCATGTCTGTAATCAGTGAAAAGTTTAATATGAAAACAATGATATTTTTCTCCTTTTTATTGTTAAAATGGTTTGAAATGTCATTCAAAGAGTTGGGCTGATCATCTTCAATAACTCAGCTTCATTATTCTGAGCTAAAAGAACTACCAAATAATATCACCATAGTATATATATATATGCTTAGGGTTAATTATACATAGCTTCAATTATGCATGAACCCGGAAAGGGTGGACGATCGATATTATAACAACGCCAACTACAACAAGAACAAATTAAGGCGGGGATCCAGGATTGATGAGAGTACTTAATTAATTAATACCAAGCGGCGCGGATCTTGGACGCATATATAAACACGCGTGGAAATTGTCCCCCCCCAGTACCCCCCCCCCCACGTTAATTAATTAGTTCATACTAATTAATTAGTTAATTAATTATCGGGTTCTCTTGGAAACATCCCCAATATTTAATAAAAGATTATAAATAAATATAACAATAGTATAGAAAGAGGAACTAGATTCTTTCTCTCTGCAGACCAAATTTATGGTGATCATCGATCCAGCTGTTTTAGGACCACCTATACGTATTAATGTGTTTCTTCGTGAATATATATATATATATATATATATATATATATATATATATATATATATATATATATAGAAAGCTGTGAATGTGAAAACTAAGATAGAATATTGAGCAATTAAGTTCTCTGTTAACTTGACACGGTTAATTAGTAGAGAGTTTACCACCAAGTAGATCACACAAACACACATACGAAAAAATTAACACTAGGATGATATATCCCCGACACGCGGGCACGTGTTGCATGCACACTAGTGCACGTGCATGCGCACGCTCGTACGCACCCACTCCGGCACACGTTCCGTACATATATACACGTGCATGCATCCACATATACCCCCCCCCCCCCCCCACCTCCATCGACATCCATTTTCAAACTGCAAGGCCTCTCTACTTAAACATTCATGGCGATCTTCTGGAGGTCGTCCATTGCAGTCTCCTCCCTTCCATCATCCAGTCGTGTTTTTTAAAAGCTGCGAGTCACGTCTAGCTAGCTAGCTAGTGTGATTATATATACATAATTAAAGACTAAACACTAGTGTTAATCTAGGGCTGAGTACAAGTAGGTCACGGAAGCCACCGGCAGTCCTCATTTTTGAATTCAAACAGCTCCAAGCAATTGATGGGTCCCCAGCAATTGATTGGTTAATGCAGCATTTGGGATTATTTTGGTGTCAGAGATGACGACGCATTCAAACGCAGACCCATTTTAAATCGCTAGCTCTCCCTTAATTTGATGGGGTTTTGGCATCGATTGGCGACAAAAAAGTTTCAGAAAGCGAATTCAACGTCGCTGTTCCCCTGATCGCTTCCCCGTCGCCCCCAATGGATCTCCCTGATCACCACCTCGGTTCAGCTCCCTCTCTGTGTGACATTTGTTTATTATTTAAAAAAACCATATATATCCCCTGTGGATTTTATTATAATGCGGTTGTAGTTTAGACGCAGGTGGGATATGATTATTTTACTTTTATGAGGGAGATCTCAGGATTAAGTTGCATATATATATATATATATATATATATATATATATGGGTGCTGCATGGTATGGTGCCGGCGTCACCAGAGTGTAAAAAAATATTATTATTATTTAATAATATTTTTTTTTCACTCTGATGGCGCCGGCACCACCAGATCAGCGCCCTATATATATATATATATATATATATATATATATATATATAGAGAGAGAGAGAGAGAGAGAGAGAGAGTTTCTCACATGTTCGCGAGTGAGTTTGCTTCACCACAAAGTCGATCGTTTAGGGCCTCTTTGTTTGTAAACCCATGTAAGCCGTAGGTCATTATCCCACCGTATTCCACCATTTGGGTGGAATACTTAACTCGAACAAGCCGTCACTTTTATAATGAATAATATATATTTCATGTTATTCCATCCTTAATCCCATGTTATACCAAACTGAAAAGAAGGTGTAACCGGCTAACAAGAGAGCGTGATCGGCGAGCGGCTACCCTGTTCGGCAGTATTCTTTCAAACAAAGAGGGTCTTAAGATTTACATAAGGAGTATATAGAGGTCTCTAAGATAAGTCGATCTTCAAGTTTGAAATATATCTTTTAAAGAAATACAAAATATTTTTTGACGATAGAAAATCTGACACAGTGATATTCGAATCTACATACACGAGGTGCGATAGAGTTAAGTTTAAATCTAGTGACATCTAACTTATGTGTGTCTTTTTTTCTTAAAATTAATAAATTTTATATTCACATCCTCCGACGATTAAATGTGAACTAAATAAAATCTCAGAGTCGAAACTAAGACCTCCCTACCCATCGAATGGTTGGAAGCATGCCAAAGAAAGAGAGAACTACGAACTAGAGAATTCATATTCCATAGATGTCGAGGACGCTGGTCGACGTCCTCTTCAACAAGCAACAGAGACCGAAATTCCCATGGCTGTGAAGAATTATTAGTGGCAGCAGAGGGCGTTGGGCTTGTCGTACGTACAAGAACAATTAGCTGACGTCTGACCTCTGCGATGGCTTCGAATCCATCGAACCCGGCCGTTGTCGATAACACCCAGACCGACCAAGTGTACGTGCTGGGGCGCATGCAGAGGGGAACACATCTTATCATCACTGTACGGTACTGCTTCTTTAATTTGGAGGATAGTACGCAGAAGAGACGTCTGTTAATTAATTATCCGGGTTTTATAGCTGTTTGCCCTCTCTGCTGCCTCACCATCTTCATCGTGATCAGGTTTCTTCTCACAGATCATCTTGTTTCTCGGATCTACATGTGTATAAGATCTGGATTATTCCAGGTTGTACAGTTACAGTGACATCTCCAGTACTAAAGCTTAATTAATTAATTAATTGGAAACCTCCAAAACACAAAAGGCTTCTAGATATATATATATATATATATATATATATGACACGGTCGAGGTAGATGGTGTGTCCTGGTTGTAACTTTTCTCACCGCTGCAGGATTTGATCCAATATATATTTGGAAAGAAAAAGAAACATATATATATAGAGAGAGAGAGAGAGAGAGAAAAAAAAATTATCTCATCTTGTGTTTTGTTAGGACCACTTTGATACAAGAGTAGGTCCGATTATAGGATAGGTTAATCGTTCGTGGGATGAATTATTCTTATTTGACTCTTTTTTTCTTAATTAAAGATGATTAGAAATAAAATTAGATTTTATGAATCTATGAAAAGAGAAATGATAAATCACTTGGAGTCAATTAGGGGTGAATCATCCGGAGTGATGTACCCGTCGTTATCCCATTCCAAAATCAAAGTGACCGTTATGGATCACGAGACATATGAGTTTACTTGGGTCCGCCAAACTGCTCCCAGAAGATGAATGTAATGCACTAATGGATCATGAAAAACATAGTACGGTTACCTTCTTGAACAGTAATTTTTGTTAGAATATTTATGTGACTAAAATATTATATATTTATATTAGTGGAGTATCTTGACTCAAAGTCGGACGACTTTGATAAGGCCCTCTTTGTTAAACGAGCAGGGGTAACATATTTGACTCTAGAGGGTCGAATGCGGTACCTGGGATCGGTTAGGAAGCATGTGTGTGAGAGGAGTGTGTGGGCCCCTCGTTCTGCTCTCTCACCGGATAGCATATTCCTCTTATCCTAACCAATTAACAAAGAGGGTCTAACAGAATAAGAGATGAATATGACGAGTTACTCCGTCTACTAGCTCGTCTTTAACCGAGTTTGATAGCATGATTAAGTTATTTGAAGTTGATTATAGTTAAGACCCTTATTTTAAGAATAACGCATTCTATCATTTCACGTGGAATGAGTTATCCTCAAAATAAGAGTAAATTATCAAATTTAAAAAGAGAAAACTTAAATAATAACTCATTCAGACTCACCTCAGATAATTTACCTTAACCTGTTATTAAAATGGCCCTTAAGATTTAGAGTTAGATGATCTAATTTAGTAAATTTTAATAATGATTATGGTTCGCGTGATAAAATTTAAATCGATATATCTTGTAGTAAAAATTGTTAAAATAATGTTGTATTAGAAATACATATGTCAAAATATAATATAATTATAATAATAGATCTCTATCCACTCGGCACCTCAAGATTTTGAGCAAGTTGAGGCCCAATCCTTTAAACAACTCTAATAATGGTCAAATGCCAGCTCAGACGCTCGTCACATGGCACGCACATGTGCGCACACATGCATGCGAGCTAACGCGTACTTAACCGCGTGCATGTGCAAGCATGTGGCTGTATATGTAGACTGCCAATCTAGCTACCTACCTCGTGTAGGGTCAGCCGCTCTGCCACGTAGGCATGAAGGTGGCTTACGGTACGTGCTCTGTCGTAGGGGTCACTTCGATAAAGAGGTTGAGTTACGGATGAATACGTCATCTTGTCATCTCGTTATCTCATACGAGTCACCCCTAATTAATCTCGAGTAATTTATTTCATCTTTTTAATTAGATTTAAAATTTTTCAATTTACCCCTGATTGACTCGATTAAAACACACCTTTTGAAACGCTCGACAAATATTGATTCTCTTAATAATAATTATGACGTGTGAAGACGTCATATGCATGGGTTTTCTAGAAGATTCGAGAGGGTCGAATAAGAATGACATCGTGGAATGGGCCGCCGGGGCTATGTTTTTATCGCCTCGAATCGAACAAATAGTTAATGGTTCAAAGAGCACCGGTGCATGGTTGAAATGACATAAAATAATCAATTGGTTTTAGAAACCGAGGGAGAGGCCCTCCTAGCTAGTGATCAGGCTAATAATTAATTAAGCATCATAAAGTAATTAATTAAGACTAACTAAGAAAGAAAACAAAGGAGATATTCTAGGCAGCTAAGGGCAATATATCGACCTTATCGATCGCCTCCTTAATCAATCAATCAATCAATTAATTAAGACCACGGGGATCGTCTGGCTAGGATAAACCCAAATTCATATGTGGAGTTCAAAAGGAGATCGATAGATATTTCATGACCCGTACGTCTGATCAACAAATTAACTGTGCTAGTTACAAAGATGTCCAAACGTAATTAATTAACGAGTGATGTTACGTGCATCCAGTGCATTAAGTATATTTATCGATATAATTAATATAATATTTAAAATTTTTAATAATCCTTAATCTAATAAGTTTGATGTGTCGTTCACGTTATCCAATGACGTGTTTAAAAAATATTCTCTCGTGAATAATAAAATTAGTCCAATTTTAATATTCATGTGATTGGAAAAAAAATTAATTAATTTTCACATCACGTCATTTGATAACATGGACAACACACGAAATTAATTAGACATAAAGATTACTTAAAAAATTAAAAAATATTAAATATTACACTAATTATATCGATGGATGTAATTAGTGTATTAAGAGAACATAACAATACTCTTAATTTATTAAGGTATCTCATGTTGGTACTTATCAAACTTGTAACGCGCGCGCGTAGACGCGCGCGCGGGCGGGCGCAAGTCTAAACTTATATGATGAACTTTTAAGTACTCTATATAACACACACACATGCGCGCGCACGTCTAAACTTATATGATGAACTTTTAGATACTCCCTATATAAGTTTGGATGAACTTTTAGGTACTCCTTTAGACCTATAAGTTTATATATATATATATATATATATATATATATATATATATATATATATATATATATATATATATATATATATCTAAATCTAGAGGAGTAGCTAAAAGTTCATCCAAACTTTTATATATATATATATATATATATATATTTATATATATATATATAAAAGTTTGGATGAACTTTTAGCTACTCCTCTAGACTAGCTCCAAACTATATATCATCGGCGAGAGATCACGAGGAGTTAGCGTGCACGAGCAAGTCATAGTTAGAGTCTTTGTTTTCTTGAAAAAAATACATATATAAATAGTTCATTTCCATATATTAGCTAGAGGTAATGTAATTGAGCTCATATATAAGAGCAAGTTACCGATAATTTATAAGTACAAATCATACAGCAATTTAATTGTCTGCAATTCACACTCGAATTGAAAGAAACAGCTTTATAGTTATTTATTAGTTGTATGCAATTGAATTTCATGAAGTCAATTTTGATTGTTTGGTTACATATATAATATAAGAATTGTACTTAAATTCTAAACTTGTTTCAAGAAGTCATCTCGGCTCCATTTGGAGATTCAGTAGCTAGGTTGGTGGATTTCGGTATTAATTGTAAAACTTGTCAAACTAAACCATAGAAATGAGGTGAAATAAGTAGTTCTCCGACTTTTATCCTCACCTAGCTCCAAAGACCAGTTAACATGATCAAAAGAGAGAAGACGACGAAGAAACAGATTAGATTAACATCAGTTGTATATCATAATGGTTTAATGCCTAGTAGAATGCTGCCGCAATTAATAAACTCTCTTGTGATGGAGATATGAATTTTCAATTTGATAAAACAGAATAACGGTCGATTATAGGATGAGTTATTATAATTAACCATCCTTAATAATTCTAGTTTGACAACAGGGTTACCGTACCCGATGTGGATTAGGATTAAGATTATTATTCTCGTGCTAACTCAATATTCTACCCTCTCGTTCACGTCACTTTGATAATAGAATTAGATGAGTTAAGATAAATTATTCGCGGGTCAACGAGTTATTCAAATTTGAGAATCAAAATAGATCACTTGAGATGTGATAAAGTTAAAACTCTTAATCTGGGGTTAACTGTTGAATCCACAAAATCGCGGTGTTGAGATACAAGGGCCCACGGTCATAAGCACATGAACCACGACTCATTTAACCAATACGGGATTATTGCCCGGGGGACTATGCCTAAATATTTCAACACTCCCTCTCACGATCAAGATGGGCCGTGGACATTAATTGGGTGGAGTAACAAGATAACAAATATATATAGTTGGGTTATGACCATGCTCTGATACCACGTGAATCCACAAAATCACGGTATCGAGATACACAGGTCTAGAGTCATAAGCACATGAACCACAACTCATTTAACTAATACGGGACTATTACTCGGGAGACTATGTCCAAATATTCCAACATTAACTTATTCTATCTCTTTCACAATAATCTCTACCTGACCCTAGGTAGAGTATGTCTCAAACTAAATATATAAAAATCTATGAATAAATATTCATCCCGAGTTCACCCGAATTAACTTATCCTAAATCTTTATCAAAACAGTTCACAATAAATATTTTACCCGATCTCAGTTACGATAAATATAAACCTAAAAATATGAAAACTCAAGACCTACATGAGTTAGCTTACCCTGACATGTTATCAAAGTGGGAACTGTCGTGTTTGGAGACGGAATTCCATGGTCCTGTTTCACGTGCTCACCTTCTTCTTCTTCTTCTTCTTCAGTGCTCTTCGACCTGTCAGACAGCGGGCCCGGTGCAGCGGTGGCCAAATGGACGAGATCCTCCCACATAAATTCCGAACCTTTCGACCTCCACGGCCCTTTCCCCTCTGACCAACAGTATCGCCCTCAAAGCTTGTCTGTGGATATATATATATATCTGTCTGTCAGTTTTACCATCACTGCATGCCTTGGCAGCGGATCACAGATATATGGTTCAGCCATTTTCGTGTAACTGTGATATGTATATACTGGACAGTAGCAACTGATGTAGATGATCATGAAGGTTGCCATGTGCCAAATGGCCAAGCATGCTAACTATGCATGTCAGAGAGTCAGCGGAGCTAGCTAGCTAGTAGCTTTGCGAAAATATGAGACACACGTACGTACGCACCTGCATATCACTATTGATTTGTGGGTTCAATAAATAGGTTACTGTTTTTTAAATGGTTATTTCAGCAATAAGTACTAAAAAGGAATTTCGGAGGACTCACACTCTCTCCTCGCACACATAAATATTAACCAGAGTCGGTTAACGCAATCGACTTCAAGAGGTCGATTGTGCTAACCCTGCCGGATTAGCAAATAGGACTTGAGACTATGATTGTTAATCGGGTGAAGTTAGCGCCTTTGTGTGTGAGAGAGCAGTGAGTCCACATTACTCTCTCACATCGATTCTACTATCCTGACCTCAAAACAAATCGACCTTAAAAGGGTGTACACTTTTCGATACAAATGATTAAATTGAAGAGATGCTGGTTTAATTATGATCAGCAACAGGGCAGCAGCATCGTCTATGTCGCCATGCTCCCTGTTCATCACGCTGCAGGCAACAGGGATATATCACAGCTGTTAGCCTCTGTCATGTCCCTCACGGTCTATAGATGAGAGGCGAACCAAGTGACAGATGGGATTGCCAAATGAGCGTGTTTTCGTTCTGATCTTTCTTTTCGACTTTCTTGGACTCGGATCCTTCTCATTGTAAAACGACCTTTCCGTCTTGATAATTTGATAAAACGGGATGCCCTTATGTTAGGTTTTAGCCTTTGAGTTTTGGGGCTCATGTAATTTCCATTTATTGTTCAATAAATTTTGCCCAGTATATTTGGTCCGGCGGAGATAGTTTCACATCTATATACTCCGCTGAAAGTTATCTATTCCTTTTGATTACTCGTACAAGGTATTCTATGGGATAGGCTCTTATCTTAATTTATCCCGAGATAACTTGTTCTACTAAAAGATAGAATAAGGAGAGTTAAATTTTTTCACAATTCTCAGTTTTGATCGGAGAATAGGTTGAGAGAGATATCATAACCCGAGTTAAGGTGTACCAAAAAATAAACAATATTACTTTGATTGTATCCAGGTTAACTTATTCCACCCTTTTACTAGAATATGTTTAACCCACCTTTTTGGCCCTTAACCCACCTTTTTGTCAGAATATCTTGTATGTACAACCAAATCAGTTAGGATGAATAAGGATGGAGTATCCCACCTTATTCTCCAATCAAAGAGGGCCAAGATATGCCAGATTACCTTATCTCCCAATCAAAATATTTTGATGTATTTTATGGAATATCTTATCTACGATTTAACTTATCCACTTAACCTATTCTGCAATCAAATAGGGTCTAAGGGTTATTTTGATAAAAGGGTAAGTCGGGTTAGGGTGGATTACCCGGGATAAAATGCCTTAATCTTGTTTAGCTCCTTTTTTCTTAACATGGGTCGATTAGAGATAAACTTGAGTCACTCGGAGTGAGTTAGGGGTGGGCCAATCGGGATGACTTACCCGCCCCTAACTTATCCCGTTATTAAAGTAACCCTAAGGCCTGTGAGAGAGCGGTGAGGCCCACGTCGCTCTCTCACGTCGATTTCATTATCCTAATCTCAAAATAAATCGGCCCCCAAGGTTATTGTATACTTTTCGATACAAATGATTAAATTTATTTACTGCAAAAAAAAATTTGAAAAGATGCTGGGGTGTAATTAATTATGATCAAGCAACGGGTGGCAGCAGCATCGTCTATGCCGTCATGCGCCCTGTTCATCACACTGCAAGCTTATAAATTGTACGCCTGGAAACTAATTTCCCGTCAATTAAGGGACACCGAGAACAACTTCGCTCTCACACGGTTGGGAACTTCGGCAGCTGGGTTGTCGATGGCCAGCACTGGATCGAGGCCTCCAGGAGGTAGCGAGCGCCATCCCCGGCTACTGCGCGCGTGCCTGCCCGCTGCCGCTCTTCGTCACCGTCGAAGTGTCTCCCCATATACAATATTTTAAGCAAACAGTTGGATGGTGTGCATGTATATCGCAATGGAATGCCAGCAATATCGACTTACAAGAGAAAAACATGTCCCTGCCATCTAAGCACACGTACGGATAATCATCATACAATTAACACACTCGTATTATCTTTTTGCTCTAATACGTTTTTACTTACTGCAAACAAAGGTGTATATACAGGGCCCAAGTCATCCAGTTAGATGTGCAGTGAATTTTATTTTTAAAAAAAAAAAATTAACATAGATCTCAAGTCATGTTACCCTGTCGAGTAAGTCATATTATTATCTGATTATCTTAAAAAATAAAAATAAAATAAAATAATTATTTTTAAAATAAATCTTACACTATTTACTTGATTTGATTTTTTATTTTTTAAATAATCTAATAAAAATGTGACTTGTACGATAAATTGAGATAATTTCTCGGTCGACACCTCTAATAGTTGGTAAAATAGGACCTCGAGTCTTACCGAAAGAAGGACCTGTGGCCGCCGAGAACATGTCAGAAGGAGCCCTCAGAGATATCTCACGAGATAATTCTCCGACGATCAAATCAACTAATTATGGTGTAAATTAAAGGAGAAATGTTAGAAAGAAAAGTGAGAAACTCGAGGAGAGGTGTTTCTCGGTTGTTCCTCTCCTTTCTTTTTTTTCTATTCTTCTTCTTCCTCTTTTTTCTCCTATGTCGTTGCCAGAGTCTTTTTATATCATCGCCAAGAGAGCCGACCATAGAGTTGCTGTGACGGGGGAAGACGTGAGCCGCCCAACTCTCGTGTGTGACGGAGTAGGGGGAGTGAGTGTTGACTTGCCGTTTATGCCGAGGTGGTTACTCCGTCGTCGATATGATAAGGACACCAGTCATTAATGCGACAGAACCTGTAGGAGGGAGAGCGGATTAATGTCGTCAGGAGAGATGGCGCAGGCAACGTCTCAGTATCGTCGCCAGAGTGAGACACCGCTCGCCATCAATGCGCAGCTGTAGCTACTGTCGGAGCGGGACGCGTACGGGTACGGCGCCAGTTCTGACGGGGCAGAGGGCGTAACGGGCAGCCGAGACGGTGGGTCTGGAGAGTTGGGCTCTGGCTACGGGCAGGATCCTCGTTGCTATTGGGCCGACAAGATAGACCCTCCTCAGATAGACATATATATCTTATTCTAACAATAATTTATGTGTAAAGAACTAAAAATCTCAAACATAAAGAAAGAAAAGGAAAAAAATGTACACCGTTCCACCATGGATAGATAAAGATGGAGTCATGTGAACCATCCGATGGGCGAATTAGCACATGGAAAGCATCTACATACATGGGAGGTGGTCCATGTATGGGTATAGCCAGTGGATTTCTTCCACAGCAGGAATTGATAGGAATAAGAAAAGAATTCTCTACATTTTGTCTTCCTCTGATCCCAAAGCATTAAAGAAGAGTAACTGGGTGGGGGAGTAACCAGGCGTACGCTCACCATATAACATATAACAGACAACAAACCATCCATACCATACATCCCCCTCTCCCTCCCGCAGTTCTCTTCTTCGCGTCACCAACAACAGCCGTCGGCGAGCGGAAAGGCCAAGCAAGAGAGAGAGAGAGTGGATTCATAAGGCTGCCCGTTCCACACCATGACGACTGTGCAGAGCATGAGTGATGATGGGCGCTTCTCAGGAAACGCAGGAGATGAAGGGGGTCGAGTCCAGCAGCATCTGCGGCAACGGCAGCCTAACCCTCTGTTCCACGGGCCTGCAGTCTCGAGTAACAGCGACCGCTCAACCTCGCCGTCGCCACCCCCGCCCGTCAAGAGGAAGAAACGCAACCTTCCGGGAACACCAGGCAATTAATCAGAGATTAATTTCTACCCCCCCCCCCCCCAACTTTTTTCCCTCATCATCATCTCGCCATCGCTTAATTAGTCGGCCTTAATTACTGTTCATATTGATCCGAAACTTAAAGAGTAGAGGATAATAGTATATATGCACTGGATTCTTGGGTTATATAATCTTAACCACGGAATAAATTCGAAGCTCTTAATTGTTTTTGTTGAAAGAAGTGAGGATCCGCTCGCCCACGTTTGTCTGTGAGGTCCAATTATTGGCTTCGCAGAGGCAATAATTGAAGCAAGCTAGCTTTTTGTTCGTTTGCCTGTGCTTTCACCTAACTTGTTAATTCAGAAACAATCGTCTCCTAATTATCTTCCTTCTCGATCTGTGATTTGATTTGATTAATATTGATTTCATGCGTCTGTTGACCTCTAGTTGTACTTCCGCTCCTCGTTAATTAAAAGTAGCCACAGTCTTTTTTCTTCTTCTTTCTTTCTTTGCATATCTCCGATCATCGATCAAAGTCAGAGATATTAAGAGATATTAATGTTAGGCTTCATATAAATATAATAATTAAAGCTCTCATTTTGAAGCAAAATAGCTAATTTTACATGATATATATATATATATATATAGCACGGTCCCCATTAGATGGGGTTGTACCTGCTTATGATCGAAATCATGCATATGTTGAAGACCCAGGAAATGAATTAAGGTCGCAGCTGAAATTTTGACCAACCGATCGACCCCGTTGGCAAACTGCATGCAGACCCGACCGCGGAGGTGATCGCCCTGTCGCCGAAAACCCTAATGGCCACGAACCGGTTCATCTGCGAGATCTGCAGCAAAGGGTTCCAGAGGGACCAGAACCTGCAGCTGCACCGGCGGGGTCACAACCTGCCCTGGAAGCTCCGGCAGCGGACGGGCACGGAGATCCGGAAGCGGGTGTACACATGCCCGGAGGCCACCTGCGTCCACCACGACCCCAGCCGGGCGCTCGGCGACCTCACCGGCATCAAGAAGCACTTCTCCCGGAAGCACGGGGAGAAGAAGTGGAAGTGCGACAAGTGCTCCAAGAAGTACGCGGTCAGGTCGGACTTGAAGGCTCACTCCAAGACGTGCGGGACCCGGGAGTACAAGTGCGACTGCGGCACCGTCTTCTCCAGGTTCACTGCCTCCACATCTTCATTCTCCTGTCGTTATATTCTTCCAGCTTCTTCTTTGGGCCCTCGTTAGATCACAAGAATGGTTAATTTCTTCCGGCTAGTTTTAATTTATCGAGCTGGATTTGGCTGGTAGTTCATGTGCAAGACTGTACGCATACTCTTGTGGGTAAGATTCTCCGTGTGATTTTGAAAGCATGTACGCATAAAATGACAAAAAAACGTACGTTGTGAAAAACGTTGTTAGCCCTGCATATATCTTTCTTTATTACAGTAGGGAAGATAGACATGGAGATCCTGAAGAAGAAACCTCTATGTGCTACTGCAGAAGGGACAGCTTCATCACCCACCGAGCTTTCTGTGATGCCCTGGCGGAAGAGAACAACAAGGCGAACCACGGGCTGATAGTCTCCATGGCTGTAAACTCGCAAGGCCAATTAATGGTGCCCCAAGTCCACGATCTCCTGGTGCCGGGGGTCGTCGGCGCCACCGATGCTTTCATCACCGTCCCCGTCTTAGACGACGCCGACGACAAGAACCCGCTCAGGGCTCTCTCCCACGACCTCATGCATTCATCGATGATGGCTCTCAGCACGGCCGGGGGCATGTTCTCTGCAGGCAACCACGGCCTGATGCTCGGCCAGAGGAGCTCGGCCGCAACCCCCTCCCCCTGCATCCAACTGATCAGTGGAAGCCAGTCGTCGGCGGCCCTCGACATGTTCTCCGGCGGCGCCAACCCCAAGCACACGGGCCAGCTGATGGACTCGGCCCACATGTCGGCGACGGCGTTGTTGCAGAAAGCCGCACAGATGGGGGCCACGGCCTGTAGCAACATCAACCCCCCGGTGGCGCAGAAGGGCTTCGTCTCCGGGATGGCGGGACCGGACCAGAGCTCCGGCATGAGGCCGTACACCGGGCTGCAGCTCCACGTGCCCCGCGAGCAGCAGCAGCCACAGGTTGGCCAGACGCAGCTGGCCGGAATCGACGGCGGAGGATTCGACAGCCAGTACTTCAGCTCGCCAGGGGGCTGGGAATTGAACGTCGTGGGCAGGTTCCCCACGGTCTCCGCGGGTCTGCACGGCGGCGGCGAGAACAACTATGGACATGGCTTATTCATGAATGTGGAGCAAGATAGCAGTGGCGGTGCTAGTCCGCTGCAGAGAAGCAACGGGAACACAGCAGCTGGCCTTCCACAAAGCGGGAGGCCACGGCCTCCGGGATTGGCAGGAGGAAAAGGCAGTGGCGACATGACAACTGTGGATTTCTTGGGCGTGGGAGGGGCGAGGTCGCCCGCGGCCAGCTTAGTTCAGGAGCAGCAGGGCCAGCGGCTGCAACAACGTCAAGTGTTGCAGGGTTTTCATCCATTACAGCAGCAGATGGCCGTATATGGCCAGGCCACATTCGAGAAACTCTCGTGGGACGCCTAGCTACATCGACATGAGGGGATCCCGCTCGCTGCATGCCTCCCTGTCCAACCATCATCAACCATTATAAGCTCCTCCTTCCTCCTGCTAGCAGCTGTCTACCTTTGTGGTGCTGTACATGATATAGTCGTACTTTGTCTCGACTCATGAGAGAACGCTGACAGGA
The DNA here is from genome assembly GCA_022559845.1 of Amorphophallus konjac. Lineage (NCBI taxonomy): Eukaryota > Viridiplantae > Streptophyta > Magnoliopsida > Alismatales > Araceae > Amorphophallus > Amorphophallus konjac. Next base: position 353,351,259 of record CM040119.1, on the reverse strand, counting down.
AGAGATTGCGGTTTCCATGGAAGAGAAAAATAATCCGGAGAAAGCCCAGGGATTATTCTGGGAAAGGATTTGTGAGCCCGGGAGTTATTAATCCCGAGGTACAACGCACGTTGAGTTGAGCATTTCCTGGGCTTAAACCCACTTCTCTAGCTAGATTCCCATTTTCCCAAAAGAAAAAATTCCTTCTTCCAGTCGAATTCCTTCTTCCCTTAGAACTAACCCTGTAGAATCTTCCGCATATTCCAAGTAATTAAAGTGGGGTGAGTAGTTAAGAGTACAGTAGAAAGGCTGGATAATTGGAACCATTAGAACTAATTAAGGAAGCGGGAGATCCTGTTGACAACAGCCCAAAGCAGAACAGACCAGTGACAGATCAGTGGTACAAGGATCTCTCCCGATCGAGGAGAGGTCCACTGATAGGGTGCTTAAGCATTTTGGTTAACATCCTTTTTGCTTCACAAAAAGCGAAATTCCGTAAATAATTTTTGGCAGGATCTATCGCGACTTTCAGATAGAGACTGCCTTTTTGATCATCTCTCTGAAAGGATACATTTGAACATCTTTTTTAATTAAGTTGCATGGCAGGCATTCTTATTTGTGTAGAGAGTTGTACCAAACATATGGGCATGACACAACACTGTGTTCAACACTGCATCCTAAGATCAATCCGACTTGCTGCAATTCATGGCAGCACAATTAAGTTTTTTGTCAAAAAATAAAATTTAAGTTCGGTCAAAACCCGATGTGTATGTCCATAGAGTCTAAACAACGAGCAGATAGTTCGAAAAAAATAAAAAATAAATAAAGATTGGACATCCTACTTTGTCCAACATTACCAAAAAAGACGGTGTTTATGACAGGAATTTTTAGATAGATTAATTTCCGTCTGAAAATAGGTTGTAAATTAAGATGGATAATTTATGTCTAAAATTTTATCGATATTTCTGACAGATAAATATATGTCTGAAGATCTGTCACAATTTACGACAAATATTCGGACAATAAATAATCCGTCCGAAAATTTCAGACGAAAATTAATTCCGTTCGAAGTTCGTCTGAAAATTTCATCTCTCCCGCCTCCCGTCGAACCATTTCCCACTCTCTCTCTACCCTTTCTCCATCTCACTCTCTCTACCCTTTCTCTTTCTCTATCCCTCTCACTCTCATTCCGCTGCCGACGACAGCCCGTCGGAGCCATGGAGCCCGTCGTCGCCGCCGGAGCAATACGCCGGAGTCGTCGTCGTCCTCACGAGGGAGAGTGCTCGTCGTCGCCGTCCTCACCGGCACCGGTAAACCCCCTCTCCCTCACTCCCTCTCCCGCTATCTCACTCCCTCTCTATAACACACACACAGACACACGCCATCGGCCGGGGTGCTCGACCCCCTCCCTCTCCCTATCTCCCTCCCCCTCTCCCGATCCTGTCCCCCTCCCTCACTCAATTGCACTCTCCCTCTCCCGATCTCCCTCTCTCCCTCTCCCTCTCCCGCTCCCTCACTCCATCTCAACACATGCACACACACACACACAGAGAATAGGGTCGGCGCCTTGGGTGCTCGACCTTGGACATCTTTTTTAATTAAGTTGGCAGGCATTCTTATTTGTATAGAGAGTTGTACCGAGCATATGGGCATGACACAACAGTGTTCAACACTGTATCCTAAGATCAGTCCGACTTGCTGCAATTCATGGCAGCACAATTAAGTTTTTTTATCAAAAAATAAAATTTAAGTTCGATCCAAACCCGATGTGTATGTCCGTAGAGTCTAAACAACGAGCAGACAGTTCGAAAAATTAAAAAATAAATAAAGATTGGACATCCTACTTTGCCCATGATAACGGCTCGACCTTGGACCCATTTAGGGTGTTTGAACTTTTTAAATAGTTTTAAGCCGTTCGATCACCAACGGGACTGTATAAACATGAAGGCGCTGGATGGCAGAACTCTGGGTTCCATCGTGGTCAGTTAATGGGTCATTAGACTCCTACAGTCCTGCAATGTCTAACACGCAGAGGCACACACAAACTTGATCCATGACCCCTACTGACCTCGTGGCATAGCTCAAAAAATGGCGCACGGGACTCACGTTTAATCATGGATAAGGTTATCAGAATCGAACTGACAATTGAATCAGCTAATAATTTGATTCGATTTGAACTGATTAGACCGTTTAATCGAATCGATTTAAATCGTGATGTCATTATAATATAATTATGATGTCATAAAATTTTGATAATTTTAAAATATATAAATGTTATAATTTTTTGAATAATATAATATATCATATTATGCATGACGTAATGATTCTATAGTCCAAGATAATAAGAAATAAGATATAGTGATTAAAATTAAAAAGTATACATTAATAATTATTATTCATGATTATGTAACTATATAAATAAAAAATAACAATAATATGATTAAATAAACTGACCGTAAAATTTTGTAATACTTCGTTGGTCTTCACTCTTCACAATTGACATCTATGCTCCTTGAAACTTTAAAACTTCAAATATATCTAAAATAAAATGATAAATAACAACAAATCGATAATAGTAAGATAATTTTGTTCACACATAAATATCATTTTGAATATCTAAATATTTTTATATATTTTTTATTATTTTATTTAAAGGGCAATCTGGTCGGACCGATTAATTTACCGGTCGAACCGTGATTCGTCTGGTTCTTCCGATTTTTTAACATTAGACTAGACCGGTCTTAATCGAATTAGTGCCTGAACTGATTGGTGGTCGGACTAGTCGGACCAATCGGTCCAATCTGGTTTTAATAACACTGATCATGGGAACCCATCTATGATACGATCCATGGGATGTCAGTCGGGTCATCCTGACAGCTCTGTTTGTCGTCATTGTGATCGTTGCTATCGGAAGAGGAGCTCTAGCTGTTGAAGCCTATGTTACGCCATTGGTTGCCTAAAAAAATTATTAGGGTTCCGACGATGGCATCGGATGGGTTGTAGGCTTTCCGGACTAGTCTAATCGTGCCTGGGGTAACCTGCAAATTCCACTTACAGGCTAGAAGGTAGCCGGCATTGTCACAGTAACTTTCGATCTAATGTGCATGCTTGCGACACTGCCAGGTGGTTGACAACAACCTACATGTGACCCACCAGTCACACGGTTGAACACTACCGTGATTGCTCACGTAGAAGCAATCATGATGAAGTCAGATGGTACAGATGTAGGCAACTATTGGCGCTCACCGCGCTCGCCTATCCCTATGGCTAGGTCAAGCACCACATCGGCGTCAAGAGCCAGGCTTCCTATCTTGGACACTCTTGTGCTGCCCACAACTATCATCGATGACCCGCCATCATGGGTAATCCTATTAAGCTCCTCTCAGTATACTCATACTATCATTTGACACCATGGGGAGTTATAGTCTCCCCCGGGGTCCGCAGTCTACGTGTTCAGAAAAGAGTCGTTCTCCCATAATGAGGACCACTGTCACTCGTCATCACCATCTCAACTTCCCTTGCAGCATACTTTTGTGCTGCGAGCTCGATGGGCAGACACCCTGTTACGTGTGTCCGCACGTTAACCCAATGATGAGATATCACAAGGCCAACTAACAAACCTACCTTGCAATGGATGATCAAAATAGCAACGAACCTCTATGCTCTGATACGGAGGAGGGTAAAATTTGCTAGGCCAAGTATGACCTAACATCGCCAAGCCCGTTGCGGCTCGAATCGACCCCGTCTATAATGGGACACTCCACTCTCAACCCATCCAGGTCGGCGGCCCAACTAGGGCTCAAGGAAGCTCTGTCAGCCGCCAGGCAGAATTAATGCACGCATCCTGGACGCCATGAAACTCGCCATCGGGCGAACATTACCACTACCATTATGGGGCCTCCCTTGGTGTGGGCTAAGTCAAACCCACGCCACCGAAATCTCTGCAGTGGAGCCTCCCTTCCAATAACAGGCAAGGGAATAATAGACAACTCCTCACAATTAAGGAAATGTCCCTCCATGATCCTCGCCGCTTTTCCGATGGAAGAACGACCGGCACCACTACGCCGCTTTTTTGGCCTATACTTACATCTATATTGCCAGAGATGCCCTTCGGACACTCCTACACAGAGTCATTCACAGAGAGAAGACCTCCTCGTGTAGAAATCAAAAGATTCTCCACCGAGGAGTAGAATCAGAGAGGTTCTATGCATATGGTTCTTCTCTCCCTGCCTCTCCTGTAGACGGCAAAAGAGTGTCGTCTACCCTCGAGGGTGAGAAAAATAATGATATAATAATAATAATAAACAATGACAATGATGAAAGGGTGATCGGCAGAGAAGGTATAGGCGGCGGGAGTCGTCGTCTACCCTTTTCTGTCTTAGGAGATGGGGATAAAGAGATCGAATCAAGGAGAGGGAAAGGGAAGAGGGGTGCGGAACGGACCCCAGTACGTGGCGGAGATAGGGGTCGGAAGACCCTCTCGCGCAAACTGACCCCTTCCCGGTAAGCGTGACTTACCGTTCCACGAGCAATTTTTCATATACCGAAAAATCCGAGAATCTAAGTAACAGAAATGGGGAGGCACGAAGACTCAGAAATTGCAACGGAATATCATTCTCCAGACAATTACAATGACAATACGAACCAAGACGCACCACCACAGGACATTGGTCTTTGTGGGGGTCTAACAGCAATATAATACTATCAGCAATAATAAATGTATATGTACATATTAAGACCACCGCAAGACATTGGCCTTACGGGATTTTTATTACAGCATAAATAATAAATATTATATGTACATACATAAGACCACCGCGAGGTATTACTCTCCGCGGGGTTTCGACAGAAATTAAAGGAATAAAACGACAGAATGAAAAGGCTTCGCGAGGAATTACTTCCGTCACGTGCACCTTCGCGAGGAATTACTTCCGTCGCAGGGTTTAGACAGAAATTGAAAGAATAAAATGACAGCATGAAAAGGCTTCGCGAGGAATTACTTCCGTCACGTGCACCTTCGCGAGGAATTACTTCCGTCGCAGGGTTTAGACAGAAATTAAAGAAATAAAATGACAGAATGAAAAAGCTTCGCGAGGAATTACTTCCGTCACGTGCACCTTCGCGAGGAATTACTTCCGTCGCAGGATTTAGACAGAAATTAAAAGAATAAAATGACAGAATGAAATGGCTTCGCGAGGAATTACTTCCGTCATGTGCACCTTCGCGAGGAATTACTTCCGTCGCAGGGTTTAGACAGAAATTAAAGAAATAAAATGACAGAATAAAAAGGCTTCGCGAGGAATTACTTCCGTCACGTGCACCTTCGCGAGGAATTACTTCCGTCGCAGGGACCTCCGCGAGGAATTACTTCCGTCCACGGGGTTTAAACAAAAGGAGAAAATGACGGAAAAGGAAGGGGGAGGGGATGTGATCGCCATAAGCTGAGAACCCCACAAAAAAAGAACTGTGATCGCGTTCGCCGTCAGGGCGGGAGCAGTGCGGGTTCTCTCTTCCTCTTCTGTCGGCCGGCCGACGAAGAGGGCTTCCTTTGGTTACCCAGATTTTATTATTCTTTTTTTTATGTTTTATTTTTTTGTTATTATATTTTTTTGGGTTTTTGTTGCTTTTATTATTTTTTTTATGTTTTTATGTCTTTTAGAGAGACGTGAGAAGATGAAGAAAGAAACCGAGAGGTAGATGATAGAATAAGATAATACGATATAAAGAAAAAACCACTAAGAAAAATATAGGTAGAGTGAGAGACGTATTCTAGACAAAACAGAAGAGAACGGAAATGAAGATTTAATGATATATGATAACAACAAGAGAGGGGAGATAGACTTCCTTTTAGACAAAATGGAGAGGGATGAGGGTGGAACTTTAACGATAAATAACAATAACATGGGACATAATCAGAATATGATGAGGGAGGCGATAGCCGGGTACCTCAAGATAGGAGTGATGGTCGCATTTTATCCCCGAACTGGGGATCACGTGAATTCCTCCTCCTCTTCTTTCAGTCGACTGAGGAAGCGGGCTTCCGGACTGTTAACCCTCGCAAAACACAACATACAAAAGAAACAGATGATGGATTAGAAGAAAAGTAGTGTAGTACTGGTCCCTTGAAATGACAATGACATGATCATGCTCAAACACACACTTGTTTAGTGTTGTTTAAAACCCCTTTGGAATAGGATGGATGAGCGACATGGTGAATAAATGACTAAAGTTCTCTCAAAGAGAAGAATTTGATGGATATGACAAATGATGCATGCATGCAATTAAATGAATGAAAAGTAGACAGTAAAAGGGGGGAAGAAAGCTTATTCAGATATAGATGATGGGCTCGAGGGTGAGCTTCTTCGGCAAGGTGGGAGTAAAGCAGGCATGTAGCGCAGCAGAACGACTGTCCTAGTACCCTCGAACGCCGAGGAATTCAACCTTCTTTATTTCACGGGCTTCAACATTGATTGGATCGAATTCTATCTTTTTCACTTTGAGTCGACACGTGCGTGCACTCACAGACACGTACGCAACTTTGCCGAACACACATACACATATACATGAACATAAACATATAGATGCTATATATACGTAAATAATATATACATCTAATAGGTACAGAAGAGGGAGGAAAAAAGACAGAAAAGGAGAAAAAGGGGGGAGATGAGCAGAGAGGGAAAGAGAGATATGAGGCAGGGAGTGAGGAGAGAGGGGAGAACAAAGAGAAAAGTAGAGGGAAGAGAGATTAAAAAAAAGAAAAGAAAAAGAAAGGGTGAGAGGAAGTAGAGGGGAAGAGAGAGAGAAGAGTTAAAGAGAGAAAAAATGTGTACAAGAAGAGAAAGAAGGGGTCGGATGGTGAGAGAGAGAAAGAGTGAGAGAAACAGGGAGAAAGGGAAAGAGAGAGAGAGCCAGAGAGACGGTGGTGAGAGGGAATAAAAAAAGAAAAAAAAGTGAGAGAGGGAGATCGAGAGAGAGAGAGGGGGAGAGGGAGAGTGAGAGGAGGGTGGTGAGAAGCAGAGAGATGAGAGGGAGAGAGAGAGAGAGAGAGAGAGAGAGAGACCCGCGGCGGGGGGAAAAATAAAATAAAAAAAAGAGAGAAGAAGAAGTGAGAGAGATCGAGAGGGAGAGAGGGAGAGAGAGAGAGAGAGCGAAAGAGGAGGGAGAGAGAAGACGGGAGAGAGAGAGAGGGAGGAGAGAGAAGAGAGAGAGGGAGGGAGAAACAGAGTGAGAGAGAGAGAGAACGGAGAAAGAGAAGGAGAGAGAGAGAGAGTGGGGGGTGAGAGAGAGAGAGAGAGAGACGGGGAAGTGGAAGAGAGAGAGGGGGGTTCCGGCGGTGAGGCAGGGGTGGCGGCCGGAGCGGAGGGCAGAGCGGCTGGGGGCCGGAGGCGGAGCGGCGGCCGGAGGCGGCGTCGGGCGTGCAGGTGAGCGCCGGGGGCGAGCGGGGCAGAGGCGGCCCGGGGGCGTGCAGGAAGCGGCGTCGGGGCGCTGGGCGCAGGCGGCGGCGTTGGGGCGGCCGGTGCGGAGGAGTTGGAGGCGGGGTCAGAAGCGGGGAGCGGCAGGGGGGCTGGAGCGGCAGGGGCAGCTGGGAGCTCGGGCTCACGGCGGCCGCGGCGTGGGCGTGCGTGCTGGCGGGCTGCGGCGAGCGGTGCAGGGGGGCGACGGAGCAGCGGCCGGAGCAGGGGCCGGAGGCGGGGCGGCGGTGCAGAGGGCCGTTGCGACCCTTGTGGTTCAAAAGGGGGGCACGGGCGACGAGGCCCCCCTGGGAATCAAAAAAAAACTTTTTTTTTTTTTGAAAGCTTCTTCACGCGAGACAGAGAGAGAGAGAGAGGTTGAGGGAGCAAGAGGAAAAACGGAGAGAGGGGAAGGGAGTGAGGGAGAAAGAGGCTGAGGGAGAGAGATGGAGGGGGAAAGAGAAGGTGGGGGTGGCGGTCTCAGGAGGAGGGTGGTTGTTGTGGGGAGAGAAAGAAAGAGGGAGGGGAGACGGTGGAGGTGAGGGTGGTGGCCGCAGAGGGAGAGAAAGAGAAAAGGAAAAGGGAGGTGGAGGTGGCCGGGTGGTGGCTGCGGGTGCGGTGTTTGCAGGGTAGAGCAGGTGAGAGAGAGGGGGGTGGCTGCGTCGGAAGTGGAGAGGGGGTGGCTTCGTGGGTGCATGCAAAAGGGGGGGGTGTGTGTGTGTTGTGAGGGGCTTGCGAACGAGGTGGTGGGTTACGGAGGAGGTGAGAAGGGGAGAGAGAGAGTGTGTAAAAGAGAGGGGGCAAGATCCTAGAGACCCGGGAGGGGAGTGAGGAAATAATTTTATGTAATAAAAGATGGGGCCATGTCCATTAAATTTTATTTATTTTTTAGAACAAAAGTGGGCCAAGCCCATTAGCACACATATATATATATATTTTTATTTTTGAATAGGAATGGGCCAAACCCATTAGCACAAATGTTTTCTTTTGGTATATTTTTTGAATAGGAATGGGCCAAGCCCACACGATTAACCTTCCCCCTTTTTAGGATTAAAAAGATGGACCAAGCCCATTAACATTTTTTTTTATTTTGTGTAGGAATGGTCACAAGCCCATTAACAAGAATTACTATTCAAGAAGCCACAGATTATTAGATTAAATTAGAGATTAATCAACTAGCTTAACCGTGCGAGCTGCTTTGGGGCGTCTTAGTGTAATACAGGATCTGCTCAGCATAATGCTAAAATGTCGTGTCTACAGCTGTCCCGCCTTGGCGTCTGCTTTGCAGGGGAATGACACGGAGTGGAATGACATAACAGTGTAATGAAGTGGAGTGTAGAATGGACTGAAAAGTGGATGCCAAGGCGTGATGAGACACATTTTTAACACTACGTGATTGGAATCTTTCCTGAGTTTCAACAAAATAACCTTGAAGGAGGTCCTCCGAAATCAACGATTGTTTGGCTGGAAATAACAAAAGACTAACAGAAAGAGGGACCAACTTCTCGGCGTGGAAGTACCTGAGTCGTAGACCCGCAGGTTTCACCTTGGGGAGCGGTTACCAGCCAATGTGGAAGTGCTGCGACCAAGGTGGGTCCAATGGAGTAAATAAAAAGGGTAGCTGATAAATCCAAACAAAGGTCTCTTTCGGCCAACAAGCCCAAGATGGTTTCACAGAAACTCAGTACTCGATTCAGAATGGAACATCCCATATTAGTCAAGAATTTAAGCACAGCGGCTCTCACAATCGAGTTAAAAGAATGATCTTCCACAGTGATATGAATGCATGCTGGGTTTAAAGGAAAAAAATTAAAACAAACTAAAAGTAGAAAATAGCCAAGGATAATATTGTTAAGTTGCTTAGGACGGGTCAGGATACCGATTCGATGAGACGATACTGAGCCGGGGCCCGTTTATCCACGCACCGATTCACCGAATGGAACCATCGTTCCCATGCTATCACAAACTAACGGCCTATCCGTATGTCCTGAACTCCTCTAGAGTTATCACTATTTTTGTTAGAGGGGAACTCAAACTCCAGATTCATCCAAGGCATAAGGTCCTTGACGTGCTCTAATAGCATAGATATCATATAGTAGGATGCATGACACAGTGGGGTCAGTCACCGGGGTGACTGATGGTGGGACATGGTAGGGCAATGGCGCCCTCTTGCTTTCTTATTTTATTCTTGGAACCTGCACCGAACAGCAAGCAGTGAAGAAGGATTTATTTCATAAGAAGTAAAATTACATTCAACTGTACAGGACATCCGCACATCAATACAGGAGCAGGAGAAAACACGACACAAATCAGACAAGATTTATTCGGTTAAAATTCACCATGGTAACTTGTCATAAATGCTTTACATTTACCTTTTTTACCCCCCTTTTCACTATAAGTATCCCTTTGCTCCTTAGCAAAAGGTCAACCATTGGTGGTTCGGGGAGTCAAGCTCTTTTTTGAGATGGGAGAGAAATCATGCCCTTTTGAGATAGAAGGTGGGCCTTCCCGCCCTGCCAAGAGGAGCAAGTTCGGCCGCGAATTCAGGAGGTTGACCGACATTGAAGGCCATCTGAGCGAGAGGATTCTCTCACGAGCGGTGAGTTGGCTTTTCATCCTAGTTTCCTTCATAAGTTCTCCCTCGCTTTTTCATTCCTTTCTTTTCCTTCCTTTCAGCCGTATCCTCTTTTTCCGGGCCCGAGAAAATTCTCAAAGCTGCCCTGGCTATTGAAGCTTACGTCCAACATCACTATCGGTATGAGGGTCGTTATTTCAAAATGGCACCTCCAGGGGTTGGTGGTCCATGCCAAGCATTATGACAAGATCTCCATGGATTGGGCGGCCCTGGGTGCATTGGCGGAGGTTTGGCATCCGGAAACCCACACTTTTATCTTCCTTACTTTTGAGGCAACGGTCCTCCTCGAGGAGACAGAACTTCTGCTAGGCTTAAGAAGGTCGATGAAGGATGACAGGATAAAGGTTTCGCGGATGCGGAAGAGGGTATCTACCGAGGAAGTTCTCGGAAGCTTTATGCCATCTGGAACCATAAAGAGCGTTCAGACTCAGAACGGAGTCAACTTGCAAAAGCTCGCAGACTGGACCGTGACTGCCTTAGAAGGGTTGACAGATGATGAACATTTAGAAGGGCTTATGAAAGGGTTCACAATTTATTTGGCCGGAGCTCTCCTCTTTCCTTGCACTGACAACATCGTAGAGGAAGACCAATTGGGAGCGATTTGTGGACTTTGGGAGGGAAGGAGAGTGGGGCCTGCTGTCCTCGCGCATCTTTACAGTGGTCTTACGGCTTCCAACATGGGTAGGCCTCCTCACGGGTGCATGCTTCTCCTCAACTGCTGGATTGATCTTCACTTCAAATTTCATCACTACGAAGGGGTACAGACCGCCTCCAAGATTTTCGAACAAAGCCCCCTCCATTACATGGCCGATGTGTTGGGCTTTAGTGGGAAGGTGGCCAATCGCATGCCCTGTCTGAAGACACGCGGCGACTGGCGTACTCACTTCGGCTCCTTAGCGCGAGAGATGTTCACTTGTGTGCCAGCATGTTTACTTTCACGTGGGCTTCTCACGCGATCTTCTCCTGATGCGGAACTCCATCTTATCGGTGCAACCAAATTTGTTCTTTACAGCTCGCACCGGTGCTGTCTGCAAATTGGCCTTCCTCGGCACTCTCTTCCCATGCCATCCAACCTTCCTCTGATTAAGGAGAGAAAGCTGGGCACGGAGGATGATGCGAAGGATGTGAAGGCGATCAAAGCTTTGTGGAAGGCAAGCATTCCGAGGAAGGTGACGGTATCTGTGAGTGAGGATCGAGAACTATGGGAGACTTATGTAATGGAGCTCAGGAAACTGAGGCCTGAGGTGCCCAAACCCTGATGTATGTTATCTTGTTTTTGAAATAAATGTGAAGCCTTAATGCCATTACATGTTGTTTCAGTCTCTCCCCTCCCCTTTTCTTTGTAACTGGAGTGGCGGACGTCGGGTGATGGTCGGCCGTTACTGGATAGGATCTGGGGGGCTGAAGCAACTACAGTATGCGGAGATGCCCTGAGATGTCATGGAGCTGAGGATTTCTCTTCAGGTGGCGATGAGAGAAGTAAACTGGGAGAGAATGGAAAGAGAGGCATGGATAAAGCTACATCGGGATCGAGAGGAGAGGAGGGCACGTGAAGCCCAAGTGATGAAGCTCCGGAAGACACAGCGCTCGGACACGTCACTCCTTCAGAGTTACTGCTGCTTGGAGGAGAGTTGGAGCTCACGGTGGAGGAGCTCCGGGGGTTGGTGTAGTCTCCATCGCAAAGCAGGGGGCGGCTCAGCCAACAGCCTCGGGTTCAAGAGCTTCGCGGCCGTCGGGGTCGCGAGAGAGGCCAGAGGAGGGCGAGGAGCGCTACCAGAGAGGGTGAGAATGCGCGATATGATGAGACAATCGTAACGTCGCAGAGCTCTAGATGACCTCCCAGGGACCTCCCTCTTAGGAGAGGAGAGAGACGATCAAGGAGGTAGTGCGAGATTTAGCAAGTTGCTCATACACTCGCTCTCTTCTCACGGTGAACACGACAGTTTATATAGACGTATGAATGGAACGACATGCTCTCTTGTGATGGGTTTGCCCTCCATGCGTTCCTTCTCTTCTACGCCTCTTCTTTTCATGCCGTCCTCATGTGACGTGTTTAACAGAACTCTCCTGAGATAACGGATCGTGTCTCAGACTCATTGGGCATTTCTTCCGGGAGAATCCATCACAAATTTTAATGATGTACCACCGAATTCAAAGATGCCAACCGCCCTCTTGTCCTCTTTCCATGTAGACGAGTCCACTCCCAGATTCAAAGATATCGACTCCCATTGTCCTTTCTGCTGTGAATGAGTCCACTCCCGGATTCGAAGAGGTCGACCTGCATTGTCCTTTCTCCATGTAGATGACCTCATCTCGGATTTATTTGAATCACGATGAACACAGGGAACCTAGAGGTGGAGGGTGTGAATCAACCAGCTACGCCCCCCGACCTTGTTCACTTCGAGTGAAAGATGGGTGCTTTGTTACAAGGCCCATTGCAAGAGGAAGTGGGAGAGATCTGGATCATATCCCTTCAATCCTGTAAATACTCCCCCCGCCTGCTTCACTTGAAAGCACGGAGTTGTGGAGACTGGTTAGAAGAGTGAAAAGTCGACAGGAGGGAGTAAGAGTTTCTCATTCTCTGAGATGGAGGGAGAGTCCAGTTTCAGGGTGGAGGGCGAGTCTTCCCGCTCCTCGAAGAGGAGCAGATCCAGTGGTAGTTCCAGGAGACTCTCCGATGTTGAAAGGCCACTCAGTGAGAGGACCCAATCGGAGCTTGTAATCGAGCCAGTTCTTCCCTCTCATTCTTCATGATCCCTTTCTTCCTTTCTCATTCTTTTTCTTTTTTTATTTCAATGATGCACCCGCTTCTTATTTCCTGTGTAATCCACAGAGTATGACGAGGTCACATATCTCATGGGAATTAGTGGTGGCCGCCTATCGAGACTTGCCTGACTTCCAGAAAGCTCGACTAGATGCGATGGGGTTTGGTGCATTCCTCCGGATCGAACCCATTAAGCTCGACCTCGCCCTCATCCAAGCATTGCGCGAGAGATGGGACTCAGAGAGTCGTGCCTTCTTGATGCCCTGGGGGCACATGGTGCCCAGTCTCGAAGATGTGGCCCGAATCACGGGCCTTAGAGTGGATGGTGAGGCGGTGACCGGGGTCACCTACCCCGATTATCGTGAAGTGGCTCAGAAGCTTCTTGGACTGGAATTAAAGGACCAAAAGAATAGGTCAATAGCCAAGGCATCTATCATGGAGGCACTGGGGCTCACTGACACTCGTCACCGTGATAACGAGTCCTTGGAGGAGTTCATGGAGAGAGCGGAAAGAGGGTCCCGCGCTGTGTACTGCGTGGATGCCAGTAGCTGGGAGAGATCAAACATGAACTTGAGGATATTCCTCCTCTTCCTGCTGGGAAAATTACTGCTGGGTTCCAAAGGAGACGACATCCATTGTCGTTTCCTAGAATTTTTGGTGGACCTAGAAAGGGTAGGGCAATATGCCTGGGGAGCCGCCGTGCTGGCGCATCTGTTCGCAAGTCTGTCCCAAGGGACAGATCGAGAGGTGACTGTGAGTGGCTTCATACCATTTCTCCAGGTAATTATTTGTTTATTTATTTATGCAACTAATCTATTTCATGAAATACTGATGACATGTGACAACACAGGTATGGAGTTATTACTACATCCCAATGGGACGAGCTTGACAGTGGCGTGTGGCTGTGGCGCCACTAGCTCGGCGGTGGCAACCCATTATGAGCACAACCTCTCTATCTTACCAACTGATGGTATTAAGGCGTGAGCTGCAAGAGTTCCCCGCAGAGATGGTAGGACTCCATTTTTTTGTCTTTTCTCTTTTTTTGGTTCTTTTGAGTGATTAAGGAGATACACGCATGCCAACGCAGGTGATCTGGAGGCCTTATTCGGGTCTGGTCGATGTCGACCAACCGTGGGTCATCGCAGGTCGCCCTCGATTTGGTCGGGACCTTTGGGTCCACTGCCTGAATGAAATTGAGCCACTCCGGCTACGATTGGTCATGAGGACTCTAGGGCTTGCCCAGGAATGGGTAGATATGACCGCACCACCCCGTGTCGGGAGGAAGACACGTGGGCCGGTAACCTGTGTCGACCGGCGGGTGCGCTTCCCCGAACAATATGAAGATTGGTAGCGGGGTGGCACGCTCGTGGAGTCACACGCCCGGGATAGTGAAGATTATCTACGTCTCTATAGGGCGATGTATGCAGAGCGACTCCATCCTGAGGGACTTGTGGAGGTATATCTCCTTTCTCACTTGTTGATCATTTTTTTCTATTTTTTTGTATCATTTTTCTAAATGTAATGCTGACTCTATGACATGGGTTTAGGATGCCCGTGATACCATGATAGCGAACTTGCGGGCTCGATTGGCGGACACGGAGGGAGAGTTGGGTGACATCCGTGAGGCCTTACATGTCTCGGTGAGTATGTATGCAAATGCATATTCCTAATTATACCCCTAGGTTTTGGTGTTTAGCCACTCACTGTCACTTCTTGCTATCATAGCGCGCTCGGGTCGACGCAACCCTACCAGCAGTAGGGGCAGAGGGTGCTTCTTCCAGTCTATGGATTCCTTCGTCGGAACTAGATTCGCTCCATGAGCAGCTTGCCCGTGTAACACAGCGCGCCACGGAGGCAAAGGGAATGCTTTCCGCGCAGGTGAAGGTTCCTCTTATCCGAGCTTCTCTATTTATGTCTCATCACACCCCTAAAATGACGGATAAGGCAGGCCGAAGAGATGCAAGAGATGTTTGCTCATGCATCACAAGGGAAGGCCAGGATAGCGGAGCTGGAGGAGGAATTGCAGCGTCGCTCAGATGACAATTTTTCTCGTGACGCCATGGAGCTGAGGATCACCCTTCAGCTGGAAAGGGATGACAGAGAGAGAGAACGTGCTGAGAGAGAAAGGGACAAGGAACGAGAAAAGGCCAAGAGATTGGCCGAGAAAGAGGAGAAAAGAGCCCTGGAGGCCCAATTGTTTGAATTGAGGACCAGTCTCGACCTCGCTGAGCAGTGACTGAAGGACGGCGAGGAACGCTACCGAAGAGCACGAGAGCGTGACTTTCGTGTTAGTAGCTTCTTTGCTGGCCCCGCAGATCGACATCGGGGAGTGGAGATAGGAAGAGGACAACAAAGCGGTAGAAGTACCGCTTTTCATGGTTGGGTAGCACCCCCAAGAACGTCTTGCCCGGAGAGTGGCGGGACAAGTAATGTGGAGAGGGAAGGTGAAACCTGATGTAGACTTTTTGTTGTTTGTTTTTGGTTGGGAGTGAAATAAAATATTTTATGTCTGGTTTGCTGCTTCTTTCTTGTCTCTCGAATCCATGCATACACTTAAGCAAACAAGTTAGCGTTTCTGCTCTGACTTGCCCTTTGCCTAATAAGCAAATGTGATTTGAGTTGTTCTTGATAAAGAGTCAAGGGGCAAGCCTTTATTAACAAAGGCAATAATAAAGGATAATGAATGCGACAGACAAGCACACGGATGCAAACGAGAATTTAAAATGGATGGTGCATACAAATGCGATCATACGAAGATGTGATTTTCTTTGTATTCATTTTTTGTATTTTGTTGTTTGTTTATTTTTTTTTGGTCTTTTATATTTCCATTTTTTTGTGCATGTACATTTTTTTGCTTTTTTTTTGGATTTTTGGATTTGTTATTTTTTTGTTTATTTTTGGTTTGTTTTTTTTTTTTTGTTTTTGCCAATGCATGATCACCACTTGATATAACATCTAACCTGCATGAGAACGAGGGTTTCTTGCTAACCTCCCAGGCATCCTAAGTGCACGTCTAGGTTGATTTGGGCCTCTAGACTCCTCGAATGATAATCCCGCCGGCTAAGACTTACCCTGATGACAATACCGTCATACCATGCTTAGGCTCCCTGTTGCTTCTGACCACAGGGATTCACCCAAAAAGTGTTTGAGGTAAATGATTTGCCCGACCCGGGTCTATTTCCTCACAACTCTAGACAATATGTAATGGAACACCCTGGAACCCAAATGACCAACCGCGCGACGCTGACCCGGAATCAGACGCCGTCGCACCCATAGGTGACGCGCTTGCATTGGTCTAAGCCCGAGGTTAGGCTTAGAAGACATTAAGACAGTAGATAAGGGTCTTGACCGGCCAGAAACACGGAGACTCTGACAATGACTTCTACTTTCCAAGATGGACAACCATACGTTTGTGTCGAAAGGTGGTTGCAGACTTTGGTGAGTTTCACCCTTCAGGAACTCCATTGAGCCTTTATCTTCAGGGGAAGAAGGAAGAGTATTAGGGGCAAACCTCCTGAGAGGACCGGCAAAACCGTTAACCCGGCGAGCCAGTAGGGGCACACTTAACTCTCCCTTTCGGACAACTTCAGACCAAATCTCGAGCATTTACATCTTATGGCCCCTCTTGTATAGAATTTGACTTTCAGTCAAAGGGGTTTCATTTGTGGGATCAGGCACGGTTACGACCAGGCTTTTCACTTGACTTTGATTTTGTTCTTCTTTTCTGATTTTTCTTGACAGATTTTTGCGAGGGACATAGTATCTTGACATTATGGAATCCCTCTTGGATGCCTGCGGGGACACTGCCCTCTTCTCGTGCTCTGACCCATGCTCGAAGAATTGGGCCCTACTCTTGCCCTAGGGGTTGTGTTCGTGTTTTCCATGCTCAGCGTTTTAAGGGCGCCGGCTGTCTCATTCGGTCAAAGAGAGAGAGAACGAAGATTTAAGCATTCTGGAGACCTTCTAGGTGAGGCCTCACCATGAGCGATGCTACCGATCTTTCATAGAACACATGTGTACATGTATGTTACCCCTTTTGAGGGGGGCATAAGCCGAACTAGCCGGACAGGGATCCCCGCGGTTCTGGCAAACCAAGACCCGGAACCTACCAAGTCTTAATAGGCCCTATCCCAACACGGAGGTTGAATGCAATGACTTAACTACATGGTGATCTCCGGGCATTAGCATTTTGAATTTTCTATTTTTTTTCTTCTTTTCATTTTCTTCTATTTTTTTGTCCTTCGTTGTTGTATATATACATATTTTTGTTATTTTCATTGTTTTCTATTTTTTTTTGTTGTTTCATCATTTTTTGACACTATGTACACCTATCTAAGGGTAGTATTTCTTAAGATAAAGCCCATTCCAAGGGTGGGATAACTCGATCCCCTCAGCATTGACTAGCCTATAGGCGTTGCCAGGATGCACAGCCTGAATCACGTACGGTCCTTCCCAATTGGGTTGGAGTTTAGAACGCGGCCCACCAGGTTTTACAAACATTCTTTTCACTACCATTTCACCAACTTGAAATTTCCTTTCAATGACCCTCTTTTGATAAAAATGTGTGAGTCTGTTTTGATATACCCGTGCATGCTCGGCAGCGGCCAGCCGTTTCTCATCTAAGAGTTCCAATTGGGCAAGGAGTGAATCACGACGTTCGTCGAGGGGGAGGTCCTTATCCAAGTGTACTCTCAGAGAGGGGACCAGAATTTCGTACGGAACTACCGCCTCCATCCCATAAGTGAGGGCGAACGGGGTTTGCCCAGTGGGAGTACGGATTGAAGTGCGATAGGCCCATAGAGCTTCAATCAACTTTTCTGACCAATCCGAGAACTTGTTAGACTCACATGTCTTTTTTATGATTTTAATCAATATTTTGTTAGTGGCCTCTGCTTGTCCATTACCTTGCGGATAATAAGGTGATGAATGATGCAATGTAATTTTATACCTTTTGTAGAGGTCCTGGAGGTCCTAAGAAATGAATTGCGGTCTATTGTCGGTGATGATCGTGCTTGGAATGCCGAACCTGACGATGATGTTCTTCATGATGAATTTGCAGACTGTTGATGCTTTAACCTCCACGTAAGCTTCGGCTTCGGCCCATTTGGTAAAGTACTCCGTTGCGGTAAGGATGAATGATTTTTACTTAGTGAGGGAGTAAGGATTACCGAGAGGACCAATGACATCGAAAGCCCACATGGAGAAAGGCCATGGGGATGATACTGGATGAAGTGAAGAAGATGGGGAATGAATTTTATCGGCGTGAAGTTGACACTTGACACACCTGCGGACATAGACGGCACAATCTTCTTCCATGGTGGGCCAGTAAAAGCCTTGCCGAAGGATTTTCTTGGCAAACATTTGACTATTCACATGGCCACCGCACACACCAGAGTGTGCTTCCTCGACGCATTTCCAGACTTCCTCTTCATCGAGACATCTTAGAAGAACACCAGTAAGACTTCTCTTGTATAGCACTTCTCCGACCAGCACGTACCTCTGTGCCACCCTCCTTATGGCTTTTCTATCTTCCGATGTGGCTTCTTCAGGGTAGGATTGATCTTTGCAATACTTGGCAATTTCATAAAACCATGGCTTCTCCTCATCAGCCAATTCTTCTTCTAATTCTGTCAACATAATTTCCCTCTTCTCAAGGATTTCTTCCTGTAGGGCCTTTCTTGCTATCCTGTCCTTGATATTTACGTATGAAGCGTCATCGATTGCAGGGGCGTGACGCTTGTAGACGTGAATGGTATCAAACCATCTTGCTAGAGGGAACCTTAGAGATGATGCCAATGAGGCGAGGGCATCGGCCAGAATGTTCTGATGATGAGGGACATGGACAAAGATCAATTTGGCGAACAATTTGGCAAAGGCAGCAGTGAGTTCTTGGTATGGCTTGAGCTTGGGATCGCGAGTGCGATATTTGGTGAGCACCTGACGAAGAATGAGTTGACTATCACCTACGACTCGTAATTCAGTGATACGAAAAGAATGAGCGAGTTCCATGCCAGCTAGAAGAGCTTCATATTCAGCTATATTGTTGGTAACAGGGAATTTGAGCTGATATGCCAGTGGGAATGTAAGGCCTTCAGGCGACAGGAGGGCAATACCGATTCCTTTCCCTTGGGAATTCAGAGCTCCATCAAAATATAACGTCCACATGCAATCATCTGATTGGTTGATGGACATTAGTTCCTCATCTGGAAATTCTGATTGGACAGGATCGAATCTGGGAAGAGGATGGTGAGCGAGATGCTCAGCTATAGCATACCCCTTGATCGCCTTTTGCTGAATGTAGGTGATGTCAAACTGAGAAAGAAAGCTTTGCCATCGTGCTAATCTATCCGTAAGGACAGATTTTTTCAAAAGGAACTTGATAGGGTTCATTCGGGCAATCAGATGGACTTCATGAGCTAGAAAATAATGTTTCAACTTCTGCACTACCCAGACAAGGGCGTCACAAGTTTTCTCCATAGCCGTGTACTTCTGCTCACAGGGGTTGAGGAGTTTGGACAAGTAATAGGTCGCCCTTTCCTTGCCCGCTTCATCGGCTTGTGCTAGGACAGCTCCCACGGAGTCGTCCAGGACTGAGACATAAAGGATTAAAGGTCTGCCTGGCGTGGGTGGAATTAGAACGGGTGAATTGGCCAGATACTCTTTCAATCCTTCAAAAGCTTTTTGGCATTTAGAATTCTAAAGGAATTCTACTCCTGACTTAGTTAACTCGTAGAAAGGTTTGCACCTTTGTGAGTGCTGTGACACAAATCGACGAATGAATTGCAACCTTCCAATCAAACCTCGAACTTCTCTCAGATTTCTCGGAGGTGGCATCTCCCTGATTGCTTTAGCTTTGTTGGGATCTATTTCAATACCCCTTTTACTCACAATGAAACCAAGCAATTTGCCTGACGAAACACCAAATACGCACTTTTTTGGATTCATTTTCAAATTGAACTCTCTGGATCTTTGCAGCACCTTAGCTAGAACTTTCGGGTGTTCTGCCCTAGTCCTAGATTTGACCAATAAATCATCCACGTATACCTCTAAATACACATGCATCATGTCATGGAATATTGCCATCATAGTCCTTTGATAAGTAGCTCCAGCATTCTTTAAACCAAATGGCATGACCAAATAGCAATAAGTTCCCCAAGGTGTGGTGAATGATGTTTTCTCCTGATCTTCTTCCGCCAAACGGATCTGATTATACCCCGAAAATCTATCCATAAACGAGAGAGTTTCATAGCCCGATGTATTATCAACCAACACGTCAATGTGAGGTAAGGGGAAATCATCTTTTGGACACGCGCGGTTAAGGTCCCGAAAATCGATACAGATTCTCACCTTTCCATCCTTTTTCATGACCGGGACAATGTTTGCCACCCATTGAGGATATAGGACGACTCTAATAAACCTGGCTTTGTGGAGCTTATCGACCTCTTCCTTCATTTTTAAAGCCATTTGGGGGTGGAAACGTCTTAACCTTTGCTTTACCGAGACGGACCCTGGTTTTAGCGTTAGGCGATGTTCGACCAGGGTGGAATCTAATCCCGGCATATCCTCGTAGCTCCATGCGAACGTGTCCCTGTACTCCTTTAGAACCTTGATCAATTCCTCCTCTTCAGATGTCGACAAATTATCGCTTATGAGGATGATCCTAGGGTCTTCCTCGGTCCCCAGATTGATCTCTTTGGTGGGTTCTTCTATAGCGGCTGATGGTTCGTCAAACCTCCTCATTCCGCTAGCATATGCATCAGCCGTGTCCTCATATTCTTCGTCCCCTTCTTCAATAGGGTACTCTTCATCTGTGAGCTCATAAACTCCGTATCCCTCATCAATTGTGCAATCCTCCTCACATTCTAACTCCGACAGATGGATGGGATTTTCTAGCAATTGAGGAATGGCTAGCAAGGCTTGACACCTATTGGCTAGATCTAGAAGGAATCGACGAGGAATTTCCCTACCCTTAGATTTTCTTCTAGGTACTACCCTTGACTCGCTATTCCTAACCTGACTGACTTGTTCTACAGACGAAGAAGAAGTTGAAGAATGTACAGGAAGAGACCCCTCGATAGAGGGGTAAAGAAGGTCGCTCAAGGGACCTTGAATGAGTGGCCCGCAAGTCGGGGCACACCCGTGAGAGATGTAGGAGGTCTCCTCAAAGGAGATGCACTGTTGAGGAGATTGAAAATCGACGTTTTTTTTTTATTTTCATTTTCAATTACAAAACAATTGAAAGAAATTAGAGAATGGGAGGAGGGAACTATAGCTAGGGGGTTGCATGGCTCATTGAACAGATCCTGGTTGAAAATTTGGCATGAGCTGAAAGACCCACGCAAGAATGTGAGTAGAGAAGGGGACCTGGGAATATCATCAGATAAACATCGGGTCCAAGAAAGAGTCAGTAACAACGGCTGAGGAGAATGATCAGATAGAATGACGGAAAGCGATCCGTCAGTGGCAACCTCCTCTCGGCGAGGAAAACTTAGAATTTCGGCAATGTCAACGACATCTTTTGGTACCTCATAGATCAAAAGTGGCCCCTCTAAGTCTGGAGACGAGAACATCTGTTGTAGTGCCATGGAAATATCCTGTATATCAATCCACTTATTCCACTCACAATCCGAGTCATCGTGTTTCCCCTTCTTTGCAGCTCTCGAGCAACCCTCAGCCAAGTAGGCAATATGTAATTTCCCGTGTGATTCTTGCGGACAATCCCCCATCTGTATTATTGGCCCCTTTCTGAAATGGGAGTACAAGGTCCACGTGAGAGGTTCCTCATATGCTTCAAGTGGTCCTTCAAAGCCTAGGCCAGCTCTAAGGGTTAGCTTTGTCTTCTTTGGCAACTTCAGTCTCCCTTGTAATTGTGCCCCCAAACCTTTGCCCTGTTGGTAGCCAATATTTCTCATGATCTCCCATCCCTTAGCATGGGAAGGGTGACATGACTTTGGTGTTGGAAGTGGCTTTTGTGTAAAATGGGTGTGACGAGGGTCACACACATCTAGCAGTGAAAGAATTGGCCGGTGAGTTGGCCAAACAGAAGGTAATCAGGTATTAATAGCGTCCACTGTAGAAAAGATGGGCATGCTATTTACCTTGATAATCCAAGCCTTGTACGGAAACTTCAAGCACTGATGATTGGTGGAAGGCACCGCATTCATAACCTCAATGTAAGGGCGGCCCAGTATGGCCTTGAATGTGGGATCCATATCAAGGATATGGAATTCCGTGAAGACTGATGCAGGGCCCAATTCTACATTCAAGATGACCATTCCCATTGGCGGCTTTTTGCTATTATCATAGGCTGTAACCGTGATTGATGAAGGCCTTATCTGTTCCGTGTCAACCCCACATGATTGGAGGGTGATCATAGAGATCACATTTATAGATGCACCAGTGTCCACCAAACATGGGTCTACAGGCACTCCATTGATCTTGACTGCAATACACAAACCATATTTTCGAGCCTCCTTGGGGGCAAGCTCATGGTGGTGAAATATAATGGCCGGTTGTGTATCAGTTGGCGTCAATACTGACGAGATTTTCTCCACCGGGAGATCCTCATTTACCATAACCCTCTGAAGATACTCCATCAAGGCGTCTTGATGGGTTTTCGACCTCTTGATTAGCTCGAGAATGGAGATCCGAGCTGGTGTTTTATCCAAGTGTTTCAACAGGTCATATTGTGTCCCGGGGATAGACTCCTCTGGTTGTTCTTCGATGTCTTTCTCCGACTGAGATTGCTCGGGGACCTGACTGTTTTGGGAAAAAATCCGATGGAACATCCTTCCACTACGGAGCACCATGGCTTGTGGTTTTGGCGGCACCTTTATAGAGTTAGTTATGGGATTTAGCAAGGGTTCGAGGGATAGTGGTGGAGGAACAATTGATGAAGTAGGGGCAATGATAGGTGTAGGGGCTCTGATGAGTGGTTTGTTAGGTGGAGGCATGGTGGGAGTGGATGAAGCCTCAGATGGACGGCGAATGATAAGGGGTTTAAAAGGTGGAGGCATAGTAGAGGTTGATGGTGCCCCGGATAGGTGATGAATAATGAGGGGTTTCGAGGGTAAAGGGGTTGTGGTGGAGGTAGATAGTACCTCGGAAGGGTATTGGGCAATGAGGGGTTTGTTTAGTGGAGGCGGAATGAAGGTGGATGATGAAGTGGAGGCGTGAGAAATGATGAGAGGTTTTGAGGGTAACGGTGTTATGGTGGAAGTGGAGGGTGTTTACTGGAGACTCGAAGGGAGGTCATCAGTAGCGACGCGGATGAGAGGACGTGATAGCAGTGGAAATGAGTGAGGTATCACTGCGGGTTGTGCTCCGGGTGGAGGATAGACAGGTGCGGGACGAATAAGGCGTGGGGATTGGATAGGAACGTGATTGGTGACAAGGACAGAGCCGCTTTCCGTATGCCAATCCTGCCCTCTTCCAACCTCCAAGAAGGAAGAGATGGGGTTGACTTGGTGGTTAGGTTGTTGGTGCGCCGGTAACGGATTCTGGAGGATGCCCATATTTGGCTGTTGTTGTGGTGCCTGCTGAGGCTGTTGTTGCTGTTGTTGTTGCTGTTGTTGTTGTTGTTGTTGTCTAAGAGGAGGTCTCTTGGCCTTCATCATGGTGATGCATCGCCTCATTTCATCCCAATCTATTTGATGTTCATCGTTCATATCATATATATAATCTCTGAAATGAAAACAGTTTTCCACTGTATGACCTGGCTGTCTATGGAAGACACAATATCTGGAAGTGTCGACGTTCGTGAGTCATATGGCTTTTTCCTTAGGCAAGGTGAGGAAATTAGCAGCCATGAGAGCATTAAAGATGTCCGGCAATGACTCCGGCAAAGGTGGGTAATGAGCTCTCCTAGGGCCGATCGGCCTTCTCTGTTGTTGGAGGCCATAATCCCCGGGTGGTGGAACCTGATTATATTGAGGAGGTCGGTGTTGTTGTTGGAGATGGAACGGTTGAGGCATATTGTTCTGGAAGAGATTGTTTTGTGGGGGAGGACGATAGGGTTGCTGACCTTGTTGGTCCTGGTGAAAGGGGAATTGTGGAGCTTGTGGGGGTCTAGGATTAGCTTGCTGGTTGGGATAGCCAACCGCGCCCACTTGTTCATTTGTTACAACCCCTTCTGTTACCCCACCTTGGGCACCCGTGCCCGGCTTCCTAAACACCTTTGGTTTTGGTGGCTCGAACATATGCATGAGGGGATAATCTTTCAGCTGTGTTTGGATATATCGAGCCCTCTCATACAGTTCCTCCATAGTAGTGAGCTTGTTCATTGCCAGAACGTGTCTAAATTGTGGAGTGGCATTAGACACGACCATCTTTACTTGCTCCGATTCTGAAATTGGGTCTCTCACTTTCTCTGCCAAGGATCTCCATCGATCGGCAAATTGGGTGAAATCTTCGTCCGGCTTCATTTTTTCAGCCACTAGGTCGGTAATAGAGAAGGAGGGACTGATCCTATCTCGATATTTCTGTGTGAATTTCTGTTGCACTACGTCGAAGTTCTCAGCCTCACTCGGTTCTAGGGAATAGAACCATTCTAAGGCGGGACCATCCAATGATCTCCTGAAGAGGTATGCCAAGGATCTTTGATCGTTCTGCCAAAACGAGGACTCATACATAAAGTCCTTCAGATAAATGAGGGAGTTGCCTGTGCCGGTGTACCGTCGATACGTTGGCATTTCAGGAGGGAGATGGAATACTGGAAGGATTGGTATAGAGATCTCAGGCGCGGATTTGACATCCACGATCTTTTTGAAATCTCGGAATTGTTCATCCATCTTGTTCATCCTATGAAGGAGAGATTGAGTGACCTCATTGTAAGGAGCAGGTTGTGGTGGCCACTGAGGCCTCGCAGAAGCCTGAGAAGGGAATTCCGGATGAGAGAGACGTTGTGACATATCAGCAAATGGAACTGACTGAAATGTCGTATGAGGAATTGGTGGGACTTGAGATTGGGGAGGTAATTGGAAAGGGGGAGGTTGCAGATGTGGCATATCAGTAAATGGAACTGACTGAAATGTTGGATGAAGAATTGGTGGAACTTGAGACTTGGGAGGTAATTGGAAAGAGGGAGGCTGCAAACTTGTCTGCACAAGAGGGAATGAGGGAGGGATTGCCTGTGCGGGCTCTTGAATAGAGAGAGCAACGGGTGTCGGATTTTGAGGAGTAGGATCAACAGATTTCCCTTTTAAGACGGCCTGAAAGGCTCGGATCTGATCGGAATTGAGCTGTGTGTTCGCGAGAACACCTAGCAAGGAGGAAATATCTTGTGGCGGGGATGCTTCCCCGACGGCGGCTCGCACCTCATATGAGGGCTCACGGGAGGAACCTGCGTTCTCAGCAGGGACATGTGTCCCCTGGTGACTCGGGGTCGGATTCTGACCGTTCCCGGACATTTCTTGATCTTTTTCGGAACGTGAGATTTTGCCGGAATGCAATATCATACACACTCAAACCAAGAGCAAAGATTAACAAACAAGTTGATGTTTAACGCCTTTTGTGTTTTCTTTTTGTTTTCCCTTTTTTTTATTTTTCTTTCTAATTAAAATGTAATAACATACACACTCAAACCATTAGCAAAGATTAACAAACAAGTTGATGTTTAATGCCTTTTTTGTTTTCTTTTGGTTTTCCTTTTTTTTCTTTTTTCTCCTAATCTAATGTTCACACCATAGGAGAGACCTTAGTTGCAATATTGATTTTCGCCGTGTGATCTAAGGACACTCGACTCACCACGAATGTGTTAACTATCTCCAGGGAACTTCAGTAGTACAACCAGCCCAGTGAACGAAGAGGGAATCCTTCGATGTCGGGGACTTACGGAGGTCCCAGTGGAGGAGATCCTAGTCCGTCGAGGGGAATTCCTGACGGAGAGTCCTTCCTTCACCAGGAAAAGGTGATCCTAAAAAATGGAACAAAAGAAATAAAAATAAAAGGGAGATGATATGCAATGCAGTGCTGAATTTAACAGGAGATATATAAACAGACAACAAATATATGCAATAAACGAAATTAAACAAACATCACAACACTCCTTTTCTGCAATGATAAGAATCTCTTCAGACTTCAAGGGGACTCTAGAGTAATGCACGTAGTGCACGAGGGGTGAAATTGGAATGCCAAGAGTGATAGCTGGAACACAAATATAGCGCACGCGGGCGCAATCAGGAGGGGCACACGTGGGTGCCAAGTGGAGGGGGTGCTACTGAGAGCACAAATGTAGCGCACGAGGGCGCAATCAGGAGGGGCACACGTGGGTGCCGAGTGGAGGGACACGCGTGGGTGCCGAATGGAGGGGCACGCGTGGGTGCCGAGTGGAGGGGCACACGTGGGTGCCGAATGGAGGGGCACACGTGGGTGCCGAGTGGAGGGGCACACGTGGGTGCCGACAATATTTGGATAACCAGAGAAAACAAAAGAGGTCCCACCGTGATCGCCAAAAAGGTGTAGACGGCAAAAGAGTGTCGTCCACCCTCGAGGGTGAGAAAAACAATGATATAATAATAATAATAAACAATGACAATGATGAAAGGGTGATCGGCAGAGAAGGTATAGGCGGCGGGAGTCGTCGTCTACCCTTTTCTGTCTTAGGAGATGGGGATAAAGAGATCGAATCAAGGAGAGGGAAAGGGAAGAGGGGTGCGGAACGGACCCCGGTACGTGGCGGAGATAGGGGTCGGAAGACCCTCTCGCGTAAACTGACCCCTTCTCGGTAAGCGTGACTTACTGTTCCACGAGCAGTTTTTCATATACCGGAAAATCTGAGAATCTAAGTAACAGAAATGGGGAGGCACGAAGACTCAGAAATTGCAACGGAATATCATTCTCCAGACAATTACAAGGACAATACGAACCAAGACGCACCACCACAGGACATTGATCTTTGTGGGGGTCTAACAGCAATATAATACTATCAGCAATAATGAATGTATATGTACATATTAAGACCACCGCAAGACATTGGCCTTACGGAATTTTTATTGCAGCATAAATAATAAATATTATATGTACATACATAAGACCACCACGAGGTATTACTCTCCGCGGGGTTTCGACAGAAATTAAAGGAATAAAACGACAGAATGAAACGGCTTCACGAGGAATTACTTCCGTCACGTGCACCTTCGCGAGGAATTACTTCCGTCGCAGGGTTTAGATAGAAATTGAAAGAATAAAATGACAGAATGAAAAGGCTTCGCGAGGAATTACTTCCGTCACGTGCACCTTCGCGAGGAATTACTTCCGTCGCAGGGTTTAGACAGAAATTAAAGAAATAAAATGACAGAATGAAAAGGCTTCGCGAGGAATTACTTCCGTCACGTGCACCTTCGCGAGGAATTACTTCCGTCGCAGCATTTAGACAGAAATTAAAAGAATAAAATGACAGAATGAAAAGGCTTCGCGAGGAATTACTTCCGTCACGTGCACCTTCGCGAGGAATTACTTCCGTCACAGGGTTTAGACAGAAATTAAAGAAATAAAATGATAGAATAAAAAAGGCTTCGCGAGGAATTACTTCCATCACGTGCACCTTCGCGAGGAATTACTTCCGTCGCAGGGACCTCCGCGAGGAATTACTTCCGTCCACGGGGTTTAAACAAAAAGAGAAAATGACGGAAAAGGAAGGGGGAGGGGATGTGATCGCCAGGGGCTGAGAACCCCACAAAAAAAGAACTGTGATCGCGTTCGCCGTCAGGGCGGGAGCAGTGCGGGTTCTCTCTTCCTCTTCTGTCGGCCGGTCGACGAAGAGGGCTTCCTTTGGTTACCCGGATTTTATTATTCTTTTTTTTTATGTTTTATTTTTTTTGTTATTATATTTTTTTGGGTTTTTGTTGCTTTTATTGTTGTTTTTATATTTTTATGTCTTTTAGAGAGACGTGAGAAGATGAAGAAAGAAACCGAGAGGTAGATGATAGAATAAGATAATATGATATAAAGAAAAAACCACTAAGAAAAATATAGGTAGAGTGAGAGACGTATTCTAGACAAAACAGAAGAGAACGGAAATGAAGATTTAATGATATATGATAACAACAAGAGAGGGGAGATAGACTTCCTTTTAGACAAAATGGAGAGGGATGAGGGTAGAACTTTAACGATAAATAACAATAACAGGGGACATAATCAGAATAGGATGAGGGAGGCGATAGCCGGGTACCTCAAGATAGGAGTGATGGTCGCATTTTATCCCCGAACTGGGGATCACGTGAATTCCTCCTCCTCTTCTTTCGGTCGACTGAGGAAGCGGGCTTCCGGACTGTTAACCCTCGCAAAACACAACATACAAAAGAAACAGATGATGGATTAGAAGAAAAGTAGTGTAGTATCGGTCCCTTGAAATGACAATGACATGATCATGCTCAAACACACACCTGTTTAGTGTTGTTTAAAACCCCTTTGGAATAGGATGGATGAGCGACATGGTGAATAAATGACTAAAGTTCTCTCAAAGAGAAGAATTTGATGGATATGGCAAATGATGCATGCATGCAATTAAATGAATGAAAAGTAGACAGTAAAAGGGGGGAATAAAGCTTATTCAGATATAGATGATGGGCTCGAGGGTGAGCTTCTTCGGCAAGGTGGGAGTAAAGCAGGCATGTAGCGCAGCAGAACGACTGTCCTAGTACCCTCGAACGCCGAGGAATTCAACCTTCTTTATTTCACGGGCTTCAACATTGATTGGATCGAATTCTATCTTTTTCACTTTAAGTCGACACGTGCGTGCACTCACAGACACGTACGCAACTTTGCCGAACACACATACACATATACATGAACATAAACATATAGATGCTATATATGCGTAAATAATATATACATCTAATAGGTACAGAAGAGGGAGGAAAAAAGACAGAAAAGGAGAAAAGGGGGGGAGATGAGCAGAGAGGGAAAGAGAGATATGAGGCAGGGAGTGAGGAGAGAGGGGAGAACAGAGAGAAAAGCAGAGGGAAGAGAGATTAAAAAAAAGAAAAGAAAAAGAAAGGGCGAGAGGAAGTAGAGGGGAAGAGAGAGAGAAGAATTAAAGAGAGAAAAAATGTGTACAAGAAGAGAAAGAAGGGGTCGGATGGTGAGAGAGAGAAAGAGTGAGAGAAACAGGGAGAAAGGGAGAGAGAGAGAGAGAGCCAGAGAGACGGTGGTGAGAGGGAATAAAAAAAGAAAAAAAAAGTGAGAGAGGGAGATCGAGAGAGAGAGAGAGGGGGAGAGGGAGAGGGAGAGTGAGAGGAGGGTGGTGAGAAGCAGAGAGATGAGAGGGGGAGAGTGTAGCGACCCGGATTCCGGATACCCGGTGTACCCGGTATAAATACCGAATACACGTGATACCACATGGGACCCGCGAGGCCTCCCAAGCGCGGGAAAGCGCCGAAGGGAAAAAGGATTGTGTGGGAAATACATTGAAGCCAGCAGATATAACAGTAAGCAATTAAATTTCATTAGATTGGATTGCTAAAGTAGCAGAAATAAAATTACCCTTTTATTAAACATTCAAGTTTTCAATTATACACCAGAGTCTAGCCCAAGGAAAGACAACAAGTCTAGCACAGTACAGTACGACAGGAAGAAACGTACACAGAAGTCGGAAGAAGCCCGACCGCAGGTACAGCTGGCAGCTACACAGCAAGCGAGCACTCCGCCAGGAACAGCAGAGGCAGACGGCGAAAACCCACCTGAAAAGCAGCAGGGGTGAGTCTCAACAGAAACTCAGTAGGGGTCACGCGGATCCCCACTGGAAAACCGCACAAAGCGAAGGCAACGGAAGCAGCAACAAACGTAGCAAGGACAGCAGCGTAGCAAAGCAGAAAAGCTACACTACAAAGCTGTAAAGGAACAGACGGGAAGTAGGAGTAGGGAACACGCAGGAGAGGGTGAGAACCCGCACCAAACAAGCGGCTACCGAACTAACCTCGGTATCCCAAACTACTCCAAACAAAGGCAACAGATGGATGACCCTAAACTCACACAGAAGGGTACACCAGTCTGTCAACCAGCCCCAAACGAAGGCGAAGGCGAACGCCGACACCGGGAAACAGACAAAACACGACAGGGAACGTCGTGCACAAAGCCCCGCGCACGATCGGAACATCGCGCGGACGACAAACCACTGACCCCGAGTGCAGCCACGAACGGGCAACTCGCAAAGGTCACAGCGCACAGGGAAAACGCCGAAAGCTACGCGTCACGTGACGGAAGCACCCCCTTAAAAGCCAGCTGCGTCCACTGACGTCTGACGCCGCACCTCAAGTGTCTCGCCTACTGCACTGCTGTAACAACAGCAGAGACAGAGACACAAGCTGAACCAAACAGTAACAGCAAAACAAGTAACTAGTCAGGGTCACGCCCGTCGACGTAAGTCCTAACCCCTGACCACGTGTGCACACACTGGCTATAGTCTAAGCCAGGTCCTCTAGCTAGTATTCTCCCTCGGCAGGACGCTACCGTTGACTAGGAGCCCGCGGAACTAACTAAAAACCGCTCACTGGGAAAAACCCTCCGCCATCCGCTAGCGGGTCGGCCCGCGGCCTTAGGCAAGAACAAGTGGAGGCTTCACACGACACAGAAGCTCAAAACACAAGTGCCGAAGTACAGACAGGCAACCATGCCCATCCACACGCACTTCGAAGCACCAAATGGCAGCACCACCACTGCCGACAACTCAGGACAAGCAACTAGACCTCCTATGTAACGATCCTGAGCCAAACGACTCAAAGGTAAGATCGTCACAACAGCGGAACAAGCCGCCAATCGGTCTAATCCTAAGCCAAAGAAACCACGCTCCGCAGAAAACGACACACGGAGACCGGAGGGAGACATCAAGAACCCTCAGCACACCTGGACACGCAAACCGAGGTAGAACAATACCTCGAAGCATCCAGAAGCAGTGTCTTAGGCAGACAGGACCGCTAAGACACGCGCAAACAAGGTCACATGTCAACCACTGGGTCAGACCAGGTTGACCGAAACCCAAACAAGCACATGCAAAGGTAGGATAAGGAACCCTACCACAAGCAAGAAGACTCCTGGCTACCTTACAACGTAGTCTTAACCCTCATAGGACGTCAAGAGACATCCACGGGACAACGGGCAGACCACAAGGCCAAGCCAAGACACACAGAATCATCGGGCGGAAAACCAAGGCACAAGGAAAGTAACGCACCAGCTCTAGACCGCTACAAGCAAACGACGGTCTAGGTTAGGGCCGTTATTTCCCAAACGACGGACGGACACCAGGCCGTCACTCACACCACCCTGATAACCTACAAACCACGCAAAAGCCAAGTAACGCACGGGAGCAGGGGCGTTACAAGCAAACGACGCACGGGGCACCCACCGTCACATTCAACGGTGCAGCAAACCCAAACCAAAGCGAAGTAACGCGCTAAGCCAGGAGCGTCACTCACGAAACAGCGCGGCAGGGGAGGGCCGTCAGAACCAAACGACGCACGGGGGACCCATCCGTTACTCACAGACGGCATGGCCACCCTCAACCCAACACCACAGCAAACAACGGTCGGAGGCATGCGCGTTACTCACAAACGACGCACGGGGTCCCCACCGTCACACCCAACGGTGCAGTCAACCCAACCTCGACCAAAAGAGAATGTAACGGCCAGGGGCAGGCACGTCACACTCAAACAACGCATAGGGGCACGACCGCTAGAGGCACCGCCTCAACGAGTCAACGTCAGTCAATTGGCAAGTAACGGCCTGGGCAAGGCGCGCCACTTCCATCTAACGCACTGGGTCAAGCGCGTTAGACTAACCGACTCAACCCCAACATAAAACGACGAAGGCGAAGTAACGCACTAACCTAGGCGCGTTACAAGGAAGCGACGCGCCACTCTAGGGCCGTCACTCACCCAGAAGCCAAAGCGCTAAAACGATGCAGACCAAACGACGGTCAGTCGTAGGGCCGCTAAAGACAAGTAACGGTCGCTGGCATGACCGCTACTTCGGTTACGGCGGGAAAACATAGGAATGGCCGGATCGGCCCGTTCCACGCCCCATTCACGCCGAAACGCAGGGGAAACACACCGCAACACCGAATAACAACATTCAAGGGCCAAAATGCCCACATGCAACACCAAAAACGCTCGATCCGGGCGATTTAGACAAATCCACCCTAAGTGGGTCACCGAGGTTCCCGGGCTTCTACCGGCCTCGAATGAACACCGAATCGCACGAAATCAACGTGGATGGGATTCTAACATCCCTGCGGTCATTTAGAAACTAACTGAACCGCAAACGGTCACCGTTTACCGGCCGACCCTAAAAACCACGAAAATCACGGTTTAGGCAAAACAAGCCCAAACACACTCGTTTCCTAGCCGAACGCCGTGCAATGGCAGGGAAAACGAAGGTGAAGAAGCAAGGATCCGTCACCCTACCTCCACCGAAGAAACCGTGCCCCGAAGGGACTAAACCACGCCGAAAACCACTCGCGAACCAATTTCACCGGCTTTGAATCCACCGTTCGGGATCGCGCCAAAATCGATCCGATCCTCGCCTCATTGCGCATCTCGACAGCTCCACGGCCTCGCCACCTCGCCCACCTACGCCTCCGTCTGCAGCCGGGGCCAAAGAGGGGGAGAAACGAGAGAGAACGGGAGAGAGAGAGGAGATCGCACGAATGAGGAGGAGAGAGAGGAAAAGAAAAGAAAAAGGAAAAGAAATTAGGAAATTTTCCTAATTTCCGAAAATTCCGAAAATGCGCCGAAAATACACAAATTCAGAAAAATACACAAAAATAGTCGAAACGACCGGCTCGAAGAGTACATCGACGCTGTAGCATTCACGAGTTCGAGAATTGACAAATAAACTCACCGTAGGGTTCCGTAACTAGTACGTGAGAAAAACCCACACGGCTCGTCAAACTCAACTCGGAAGCCACAAAAGCGAACCGAAACTCAACGAAACCAATCCGAAAGAGATCCGAAAGATCCATTAAAGATCCTACGAGATCCAACGAGATCCAACGAGATCCAGGGCATTACATCCTCCCCTCCTTCAAAGAATTTCGCCCCCGAAATTCAGGACTAGCAAAGGAGAAGCAGGGAAGAATAACCCAACAGCACAAAACTCGGAAAACACAGCTCAGAGGAACACCGTCAGATCACAATTACAGGTACACACTCAGCTTCCAAGACAGCAAGTCTACAGCACGAGTATGGCACCAAAGTGAATACATCTGACACCTCCGAAGCAAGGGCAACGTCGTTTACGTCTCACAGGGCAAGAGACACGACAGCCACAACAATCGAAAACCAACACCGCAAAAAACACAATAACAACACGGCAAGCAGCAGCTCACACAAGGAACGCAGTCCCCACAGCTGACAGCTCGCAACATCATCGGCTCCAGTGCCAAAGGCAACAGGGAACACCTGGCACACAGGACACCAACGACAACAACAACACTGCTGGACCCGAAACACAATCAAGTCAGTACTCACTCAGACATCACATCTGATCAAGTCGCAAGCTAACTCCACCAGGGAAAGAGAGCACAGCAAGCCAACTGACAAGACCATGGTCCAAGGCAGAGACACAAAATCATAAAGAAACAGCGCCAAAACAACACAACGGCAATACCTGCAGAATTCCGGCTCTACTTAACACGCAGAACCACGGAACACAACTGCAAGCAGGGTCACAACAAGGCACAAAAAACAGCTGAACACACGACCACAAGAGACAGGTCACGCATCAGACTGCTCACCAAGAGAAAGACCCACAACAACGAAAAACAACAACAATGATCTCGGGGAATGCAACTCAAGGACTAGCAACACGCCTCAAGAGCACAACACCCAAGAAGAAAATACAGAGTAGAGGGTACTCAATCCGCAAAGATGCCGACAAATTCCCCAACACTCGCACAATGCCGATGCCAACACAAGAAAACCACGAACAACGGCACGGCAACAACCAAAGTCAAGGCACAAGAAGCCAAGACAAAGCCACATCGAGAAAGGAACAAGACCTCTCGACAAATGGGTAGCCAGCCCACACACTCCAGCTGTACTCTCAACAACGTGCACAGGCAACAGAACAACATCGATAATCGCATCTCAGCACACACCCGGCGTCATCGCAATCAACAAAGATCGCAATTAACACGCCACGAGCACTGATCAGGCGAACAACCGATCACAAAGAGCCTAAGTGCAACAAGAGAAGAGCACCAGCTTCAGCGCAAAGCACAAGGAAAGCATCAATCTCAGCTCACCATCACGTCCTGACACAATAAATGAGCCTTCACAACACATCGGCCGTTAGACACAGCACGACAACTACGGTACACAACAGCTCTTAACACCATCATGGGGTCCAAAGCTAAGCAACCGTACCACAAGGAGCAGATCAGACTCAAAACAAAGCTGTCTACACTTAAGCAGACACAGGACAAAGGCACAACCAAGACAGCAATTCCAAGGCAAACCTCGGAAAGCTTCACCAAAGAGGGATGAGAAGCAACAAGCTCAACAACAACAGCTCACCAGGAAGGGAAAATCCAAGGCTCGCTCGAGCAACTTCTCAATCGAGGCAACACGACAATCGAAGCAACCAAAACAACGAAGCATCAGGAGCTACACAAACTCAAGCTGGGACAACCCAAGCAACGTAAGAACGTGCGTGGCCATCACACCAACGCTAAAAGTCATAAGCCACCTGAGCAAAATACAGAAAATAGCTCGAACAAGGCACTGCAGGTTCATGCCAACCGACAAACACTGCAAAGTGCACCACGATCGAGACCAACTTCAAAACCGAACGAAGCACATCGTCTCATCTAGACGAGAGCAAAACCATCTCGCACAGTGCCAACCAAGCACGTACAAGACCACACGCAAAAAGCACCGCGATAAACCATCGCAACACCTACGCCAGCAAGAGACTGTACTGGGCCTAAAGACTCTGGTAACTGTATATCTGGATTTCCATGTATCTCACACGACAATGATCTGATAGCTCAGAAAAGAACTCCGAACATCTCAGAACACTGCTCTGATACCACCTGTAGCGACCCGGATTCCGGATACCCGGTGCACCCGGTATAAATACCGAATACACGTGATACCACATGGGACCCGCGAGGCCTCCCAAGCGCGGGAAAGCGCCGAAGGGAAAAAGGATTGTGTGGGAAATACATTGAAGCCAGCAGATATAACAGTAAGCAATTAAATTTCATTAGATTGGATTGCTAAAGTAGCAGAAATAAAATTACCCTTTTATTAAACATTCAAGTTTTCAATTATACACCAGAGTCTAGCCCAAGGAAAGACAACAAGTCTAGCACAGTACAGTACGACAGGAAGAAACGTACACAGAAGTCGGAAGAAGCCCGACCGCAGGTACAGCTGGCAGCTACACAGCAAGCGAGCACTCCGCCAGGAACAGCAGAGGCAGACGGCGAAAACCCACCTGAAAAGCAGCAGGGGTGAGTCTCAACAGAAACTCAGTAGGGGTCACGCGGATCCCCACTGGAAAACCGCACAAAGCGAAGGCAACGGAAGCAGCAACAAACGTAGCAAGGACAGCAGCGTAGCAAAGCAGAAAAGCTACACTACAAAGCTGTAAAGGAACAGACGGGAAGTAGGAGTAGGGAACACGCAGGAGAGGGTGAGAACCCGCACCAAACAAGCGGCTACCGAACTAACCTCGGTATCCCAAACTACTCCAAACAAAGGCAACAGATGGATGACCCTAAACTCACACAGAAGGGTACACCAGTCTGTCAACCAGCCCCAAACGAAGGCGAAGGCGAACGCCGACACCGGGAAACAGACAAAACACGACAGGGAACGTCGTGCACAAAGCCCCGCGCACGATCGGAACATCGCGCGGACGACAAACCACTGACCCCGAGTGCAGCCACGAACGGGCAACTCGCAAAGGTCACAGCGCACAGGGAAAACGCCGAAAGCTACGCGTCACGTGACGGAAGCACCCCCTTAAAAGCCAGCTGCGTCCACTGACGTCTGACGCCGCACCTCAAGTGTCTCGCCTACTGCACTGCTGTAACAACAGCAGAGACAGAGACACAAGCTGAACCAAACAGTAACAGCAAAACAAGTAACTAGTCAGGGTCACGCCCGTCGACGTAAGTCCTAACCCCTGACCACGTGTGCACACACTGGCTATAGTCTAAGCCAGGTCCTCTAGCTAGTATTCTCCCTCGGCAGGACGCTACCGTTGACTAGGAGCCCGCGGAACTAACTAAAAACCGCTCACTGGGAAAAACCCTCCGCCATCCGCTAGCGGGTCGGCCCGCGGCCTTAGGCAAGAACAAGTGGAGGCTTCACACGACACAGAAGCTCAAAACACAAGTGCCGAAGTACAGACAGGCAACCATGCCCATCCACACGCACTTCGAAGCACCAAATGGCAGCACCACCACTGCCGACAACTCAGGACAAGCAACTAGACCTCCTATGTAACGATCCTGAGCCAAACGACTCAAAGGTAAGATCGTCACAACAGCGGAACAAGCCGCCAATCGGTCTAATCCTAAGCCAAAGAAACCACGCTCCGCAGAAAACGACACACGGAGACCGGAGGGAGACATCAAGAACCCTCAGCACACCTGGACACGCAAACCGAGGTAGAACAATACCTCGAAGCATCCAGAAGCAGTGTCTTAGGCAGAACAGGACCGCTAAGACACGCGCAAACAAGGTCACATGTCAACCACTGGGTCAGACCAGGTTGACCGAAACCCAAACAAGCACATGCAAAGGTAGGATAAGGAACCCTACCACAAGCAAGAAGACTCCTGGCTACCTTACAACGTAGTCTTAACCCTCATAGGACGTCAAGAGACATCCACGGGACAACGGGCAGACCACAAGGCCAAGCCAAGACACACAGAATCATCGGGCGGAAAACCAAGGCACAAGGAAAGTAACGCACCAGCTCTAGACCGCTACAAGCAAACGACGGTCTAGGTTAGGGCCGTTATTTCCCAAACGACGGACGGACACCAGGCCGTCACTCACACCACCCTGATAACCTACAAACCACGCAAAAGCCAAGTAACGCACGGGAGCAGGGGCGTTACAAGCAAACGACGCACGGGGCACCCACCGTCACATTCAATGGTGCAGCAAACCCAAACCAAAGCGAAGTAACGCGCTAAGCCAGGAGCGTCACTCACGAAACAGCGCGGCAGGGGAGGGCCGTCAGAACCAAACGACGCACGGGGGACCCATCCGTTACTCACAGACGGCATGGCCACCCTCAACCCAACACCACAGCAAACAACGGTCGGAGGCATGCGCGTTACTCACAAACGACGCACGGGGTCCCCACCGTCACACCCAACGGTGCAGTCAACCCAACCTCGACCAAAAGAGAATGTAACGGCCAGGGGCAGGCACGTCACACTCAAACAACGCATAGGGGCACGACCGCTAGAGGCACCGCCTCAACGAGTCAACGTCAGTCAATTGGCAAGTAACGGCCTGGGCAAGGCGCGCCACTTCCATCTAACGCACTGGGTCAAGCGCGTTAGACTAACCGACTCAACCCCAACATAAAACGACGAAGGCGAAGTAACGCACTAACCTAGGCGCGTTACAAGGAAGCGACGCGCCACTCTAGGGCCGTCACTCACCCAGAAGCCAAAAGCGCTAAAACGATGCAGACCAAACGACGGTCAGTCGTAGGGCCGCTAAAGACAAGTAACGGTCGCTGGCATGACCGCTACTTCGGTTACGGCGGGAAAACATAGGAATGGCCGGATCGGCCCGTTCCACGCCCCATTCACGCCGAAACGCAGGGGAAACACACCGCAACACCGAATAACAACATTCAAGGGCCAAAATGCCCACATGCAACACCAAAAACGCTCGATCCGGGCGATTTAGACAAATCCACCCTAAGTGGGTCACCGAGGTTCCCGGGCTTCTACCGGCCTCGAATGAACACCGAATCGCACGAAATCAACGTGGATGGGATTCTAACATCCCTGCGGTCATTTAGAAACTAACTGAACCGCAAACGGTCAC
This sequence comes from Amorphophallus konjac, assembly GCA_022559845.1. Taxonomy (NCBI): domain Eukaryota; kingdom Viridiplantae; phylum Streptophyta; class Magnoliopsida; order Alismatales; family Araceae; genus Amorphophallus; species Amorphophallus konjac. Next base: position 353,313,408 of record CM040119.1, on the reverse strand, counting down.
CGTTTACCGGCCGACCCTAAAAACCACGAAAATCACGGTTTAGGCAAAACAAGCCCAAACACACTCGTTTCCTAGCCGAACGCCGTGCAATGGCAGGGAAAACGAAGGTGAAGAAGCAAGGATCCGTCACCCTACCTCCACCGAAGAAACCGTGCCCCGAAGGGACTAAACCACGCCGAAAACCACTCGCGAACCAATTTCACCGGCTTTGAATCCACCGTTCGGGATCGCGCCAAAATCGATCCGATCCTCGCCTCATTGCGCATCTCGACAGCTCCACGGCCTCGCCACCTCGCCCACCTACGCCTCCGTCTGCAGCCGGGGCCAAAGAGGGGGAGAAACGAGAGAGAACGGGAGAGAGAGAGGAGATCGCACGAATGAGGAGGAGAGAGAGGAAAAGAAAAGAAAAAGGAAAAGAAATTAGGAAATTTTCAATTCCTAATTTCCGAAAATTCCGAAAATGCGCCGAAAATACACAAATTCAGAAAAATACACAAAAATAGTCGAAACGACCGGCTCGAAGAGTACATCGACGCTGTAGCATTCACGAGTTCGAGAATTGACAAATAAACTCACCGTAGGGTTCCGTAACTAGTACGTGAGAAAAACCCACACGGCTCGTCAAACTCAACTCGGAAGCCACAAAAGCGAACCGAAACTCAACGAAACCAATCCGAAAGAGATCCGAAAGATCCATTAAAGATCCTACGAGATCCAACGAGATCCAACGAGATCCAGGGCATTACAGAGAGAGAGAGAGAGACCCGCGGCGGGGGGAAAAATAAAATAAAAAAAAAGAGAAGAAGAAGTGGGAGAGATCGAGAGGGAGAGAGAGAGAGAGAGCGAAAGAGGAGGGAGAGAGAAGACGGGAGAGAGAGAGAGGGAGGAGAGAGAAGAGTGAGAGGGAGGGAGAAACAGAGTGAGAGAGAGGGAGAACGGAGAAAGAGAAGGAGAGAGAGGGGTGCGAGAGAGAGAGAGAGAGAGAGAGAGAGTGGGGGGTGAGAGAGAGAGAGAGAGAGAGAGAGAGAGAGAGAGAGAGAGAGAGAGACGGGGAAGTGGAAGAGAGAGAGGGGGGTTCCGGCGGTGAGGCAGGGGTGGCGGCCGGAGCGGGGGGCAGAGCGGCTGGGGGCCGGAGGCGGAGCGGCGGCCGGAGGCAGCGTCGGACGTGCAGGTGAGCGCCGGGGGCGAGCGGGGCAGAGGCGGCCCGGGGGCGTGCAGGGAGCGGCGTCGGGGCGCAGGCGGCGGCGTCGGGGCGGCCGGTGCGGAGGAGTTGGAGGCGGGGCCGGAAGCGGGGAGCGGCAGGGGGGCTGGAGCGGCAGGGGCAGCTGGGAGCTCGGGCTCACGGCGGCTGCGGCGTGGGCGTGCGTGCTGGCGGGCTGCGGCGAGTGGTGCAGGGGGGCGACGGAGCAGCGGCCGGAGCAGGGGCCGGAGCAGGGGCGGCGGTGCAGAGGGCCGTTGCGGCCCTTGTGGTTCAAAAGGGGGGGGGCACGGGCGACGAGGCCCCCCCTGCAAACCAAAAAAAAACTTTTTTTTTGAAAGCTTCTTCACGCGAGACAGAGAGAGAGAGAGGTTGAGGGAGCAAGAGGAAAAACGGAGAGAGGGGAAGGGAGTGAGGGAGAAAGAGGCTGAGGGAGAGAGATGGAGGGGGAAAGAGAAGGTGGGGGTGGTGGTCTCAGGAGGAGGGTGGCTGTTGTGGGGAGAGAAAGAAAGAGGGAGGGGAGACGGTGGAGGTGAGGGTGGTGGCCGCAGAGGGAGAGAAAGAGAAAAGGAAAAGGGAGGTGGCCGGGTGGTGGCTGCGGGTGCGGTGTTTGCAGGGTAGAGTAGGTGAGAGAGAGGGGGGGGTGGCTGCGTCGGAAGTGGAGAGGGGGTGGCTTCGTGGGTGCATGCAAAAGGGGGGGGTGTGTGTGTTGTGAGGGGCTTGCGAACGAGGTGGTGGGTTGCGGAGGAGGTGAGAAGGGGAGAGAGAGAGAGTGTAAAAGAGAGGGGGCAAGATCCTAGAGACCCGGGAGGGGAGTGAGGAAATAATTTTATGTAATAAAAGATGGGGCCATGTCCATTAAATTTTATTTATTTTTTAGAACAAAAGTGGGCCAAGCCCATTAGCACACATCTATATATATATTTTTATTTTTGAATAGGAATGAGCCAAACCCATTAGCACAAATATTTTCTTTTGGTATATTTTTTGAATAGGAATGGGCCAAGCCCACACGATTAACCTTCCCCCTTTTTTAGGATTAAAAAGATGGACCAAGCCCATTAACATTTTTTTTGTTTTGTGTAGGAATGGTCACAAGCCCATTAACAAGAATTACTATTCAAGAAGCCACAGATTATTAGATTAAATTAGAGATTACTCAACTAACTTAACCGTGCGAGCTGCTTTGGGGCGTCTTAGTGTAATACAGGATCTGCTCAGCATAATGCTAAAATGTCGTGTCTACATCTCCGAGCTTCCTCCAAGCCATTGAGCACTCTCCAGAGCTCCACTCTTTTGATCAAGCTCTTTCTCTCCTTACTCCGACTCTCCTCTCTCTCCTTCTTAGCTTATACAAGTATCTCTGATTTAAGTATCAGAGGATTGTCTCCTGAGAGCACTCCCAAGGGTCCTTCTGATGCCTTCTTACAGTGTTTGCAAGTTTCTCCGAGAGGTTTTTTTCCAAACAAACAAATCTTAAAAGTGTGGTACAAGATACATGGAGCACTTTCCTACCTCTACAGATACCATATGTTGGATAACCTCGAGATAATAACAAAATGAATTCAAAGTCAGAAGGAATACGTCGTGACTGAAATAGAATGTACACACACACTAGCAAAAATAGAAGTGGAAAACACGTGCATATTGTTGTACGGATACGAAGTCAGCCACCAGAGTCGACCCCTACATGTGCATCATCGGGGAGTCGCACATATGACTACCAAAGTCAGCTTCATGGGTCCATGCTCCAAATCCAAGGACTATGGTGATGTGCTCTCAGAGACAGCCGAGAACCATCACGAGACTAGGATCAGCTGCGACAATTTCATAGACCATGGTCTACTTATAGATGCACTATTCCTGTCCCATCTGACGGATAGAGTGGAAGGATGAAGAGAGAGAAGACATGAAGAGAGATAGAGAGAGAAAATTATTGTTGCCTTTACTAGCACTGTGCTCTCATACTTCTTCTCTCTCTTACAGGCTTGCACACATGCTCTCGCTTAAACACACCTCCACCGCCCCCTTTCTCACCTCTTGCACATGACACCTATGTGCAAGCCATACACTAAACTAGCCCTCTAACTTTCCCTTTCCCCTCTCCATAGCGTGCACACACACTTGCGGCAACATTTCAAACCCTTCACACACCGAATTAGCGGAGGGCACCTTTCCATCACAAATTCGCCACTAATTAGATGCAAAATAAATATCATTACACATTAGCGACGGATAATATTAATGTCGCTAATCCACCGCTAATTAGCGAGGGATTATTCCGTCATAAAAATTCTGCCGTAGATCTCACATTTTCTTATAGTGGGAGAAGAGGATGAAGTGTTGGGAAAAGGGAGGGCCGTGCCTTTAGGTGCATCAAGGAAGAGGCGCGCGGTGGGCGGTTTGTGGGAGAAGGGAGCCTGCATGTCTCCTGCGTCTGTTGGTAAGGGTAGTCCTCCCTTCCACAACCCACACCCTTCTCTCTCTCTCTCTATATATATATATATGTGTGTGTGTGTGTGTGTGGAATTCACCCTCTTCTCATTAGTTACTATTTTAAATAATAAAAAATGAGGATAAAAAGATATTAACGGCATGTCACTCCACTGTTTAAAAATTTATCAACGAAGACTTATTTTGAATTTATGGTAGATTTTAGGGACTTATTTAATAATATTAAGATTGCATGGATATATTTAGAATTAGGTAAAATTAAAAAAATTGTAAAAATTACCCCCAACCCCCCAAAAAGGGAAATTACTCCATTCCCTTTTAGAATCTTTTGAAATTACTCTTATATCCATCTTTATCATATTTATCATAATACTCTCGAAATCTCTTGATTAATCAGAGTCACGTACAGTGCCCCTGGGGTTACACCTTGTGTAAACAGTGGTAAAGTCACGATGCAACAATATTGCTCTCAATTATAGTAAACATTGCAATGGTTGGGGGAAGAAGAAGAAAAGAGAAGAGGAAAGAACATAAGTTGTCATAGATAGAGAGAGAAGGGGGAGGGGATGAAGAGAGAGAAGGCACTCTTACAAGTTAGCAGCACCTCTTAAACCCTTGCCCTTTTAAATCAGAGGCCAGAATATTTTAGGGTTAAACTTCTTTGCTGCCCCCCTTCCATCACATTTTCACACATTTTCTCCTTCCTTCACCCGTGCCTCCTCCTGCTCACTCTCTCTCTCTCTCGCGCGCGCACCGGCCGAGGGTGCCGGCACCAGAGGGGGAGACCCCTCTCTCGTCTCTCTTTCTCTCTCTTATGTGTCTCATCGGTGCCAAAGGGCAAGAGCGCGCAGGGGGTGGCCGGCCTCATATCTCTCATTTCTCTCTCTCTCTCTCTCTTGTGTCTCATCGGCACCGAAAGGGAAGAGCAAGGGGCCGATCGCATCTCTCTCTCTCTTTGCACACAGTCAGTGGCCCTTTCACCGGCTGGAGGCCATCGGTGCTGTTGACGACTGCCACCACCACCTCCTCCCTTCTCCACCCCCATACCTTGGAAGAGAGAGAATGAGAGAGACTATGGAAAGGGGATTAGTTGGAGAGAGAAAGAGAGAGTTGACTAAAGTTAGGAATAAGTTAGGAATTTCTCTCCCCCTAACTCATCTTGAGTCACAGTTTATGACCGGTGGATAACGACATGGTATAGACTTATAGTGTAATCTTCATGGAGACTTTAGATATATTACAGTAAATATGATAAAGATCAGGATATACGAATAATTTTAAAATATTTTAAGAATTAAGTGTATAAATTTTTTTAAAAAAAAATAAAAAACGTCGATTCTAATTAGTTCGGGTGGCGTACGGGTATGTCGAACTCGGTTTTGGATCGGTACGATTTGAGCCGTTGCTGCTCGAACCCGAATCCTGCTAAACTGAACGGTTGACCCGGGCCCAACGGTGGGGCGGTCGAGTTTTCCAGAGCTCAGAAGCAACCAGAGTGGCTGAAAGGGAATGGGGCAGGCGCTACGGCGAGCCGCGGGGAAGGTGCGGGCCTCCAACGCCCAGCCGCCGGCGCAGCAGCTCAAGCACGCCGAGCGGCGACCCCCAACACCGTCCCCCGAGAGGCCTCACGCACCGCCGGCTGCCCAGGACGGGATCGGCGCCCCCGACACCGGTGCGTCTTCTTCCCACTAATCCATATCCCCTCCCCATTACGAGCTGCATTACCTGTTGTTGTTGGGACTTCTCGTCATTCGTTGGAACATGTTGTTTTTGGGGGGCAAATGCTAGAGCAGGGGTTTCATCTCCCCCTCCCCCCAGACTCCCGGGGAATTTCTAGCCCTTCCCTTCCTTGGTTTTGTGTTTTAAATGGCGTGCATGGTTAGCAGGGCATTGGCTGGGATGCCACTGGAGTAGTTTGCGGCTAGGAAACGGTAGAAATATGTGGAAATTTTGACATTTCCGTTTTTGGTTTTCTTGTAGGGCACCGTTCTTTTTGTAGGGTTATGGCATGAGATAATTTTTTTCCCACTATGTTCACATGTCGGTACAAGCTTTTTATTCCATCAGTTTGTGTGGTTGGTTTCGTAGTGCCCCTTTCCTGGACATGTGGAGTGCAAAATTGTATTTTAGAAACATTCCGGTGACTGTGTATGAAGATGTGTTCATCACGTACTGCGAGCTGATAGGTTTGATAACCCAGGGGTGAGTTTCCGGCAGTGGACTGATGATAGTTCCTTATAATGTAAAGCCAGCAGATTCACTGGTGGAACCACTCTCTTATCCCCGGCTGTTACCCCGCAATCGCTTTTATGAGGTATGTTGACCGGGATTGGATACGATCTTGATTTAGGATCAGCCCAAATTAGAAATTCCTATTAAAAAAATATTTTAAAAAATTGTGAAGGGATTGGATCTGTTGCCTGGAGGGCTGATAGAGTGTGCTAGCTCTAGGCAAACAATCATTTTGACCAAGCCTCTTTATAATGTGGCTACACTTGCCAAAGAAGTTGATTTCGAATCAGCTAGTTACTCAATTTCAATCATGTTGAATCCTATGTTGTTAGAGGCATGAGACAATGAGCTGACCAAGGCATCCCCATACCCTCAAATGCCTAGGCAATAGCCGAGGGAGTTGGTGAGTATTAAATCTCTGGAGATTAGAAAGGTCTCTTTGCACATGCCCGAAGGAAACAGCCTCGTGATTTCTGCAAGGGTGAAAGATCAAGATTTCTTCCACAACATCCTTTTCCTACAGAAGGTGACAAAGGTTGTTATTGATGGATGCTGAATATTTAATGGTGAAATGGTGGGTGGATTTTAATTGTTAACTCAAAAGAGGATCCTTGAAAATGGTGATCAAGACAATCAATTTTCATTTATCATGTTATATGGACAGCATATATAATGTGATCCAGGTGTGTGATAATGATTAAGTATTACTATAGACCTTGTCATGTGGTTGTGGTATCTGATGTGAGCATAACTTTTCAGTTTTCTCTCCCATTTGTTATCATTAAGGTTCAAGAAAGTCCACTAAACATTATATTCTTGTTTTAGGATAAATGGTATATTGCTGAGTCATCTTTAGAAGAGGTGTCTAGGTAGACAAGAAGACCATGGTAAATGTGTGAAATTAATTGCCTGCAATCCATGCCTGTTCCATTTCTGTGCATGCGTGTGGATACATGTGAGTGGTTGATATGCATCCACGTCAGGCTTTTGAGCCTTTGAAGTATATCTTGGACCTATATTAAGTTGTTTCAATGACTTGATGTTAGTTAACTTATCTGTAACAAGTTGGTCTACCCTCTCTCCTTAACTATGTATATATGAACATTATCTATATATGCTTATTCTTCTTGATACTTAGTGAATTGGCTATTAACAAAAGCAAATTCTGATTAATTATTGTCCTTTCTTTGTGATGCTTTCATGGTTGTCCTCTAGAGGATTTCTCAAGGAACACCGATGTCTCTAATGTCCTTGAAGAACGTGACCCCACATACGATGCCATGCTTGGTAAGATGGTAGGAAGAATCACATCAAAACGTGGGGGGAAACCTGAAATGGGTGAGGTGAGTATCTAACTGCTGCTGAACAGATTATTTCTTAATTTAATATTTACCTTTTGAGGGATATATTGATGTTTTAAACTGCTCATGATTCTTATATTCCTATTGTGATCAAGGAATTAAAAACTGGATTTCCAGACTGGATGATCCTTGACGTAGTTAAAGGCACGAAGTGAGCAAGGCAACTAGGGTCTCATCTCAGCCTTAAATGCCTAGGCATTGCTGAGGCGATGTGTTTTCTTTCTCCAATCATAATGAAGGTAGAAAATGATAGCAGGAGAAAAATAAAGAAAACGTCCAAGATAATGATACATAAGACTCTAGAGAACTCTAGTGATTTGCATTATGTAGAAGTCAATTTGTAAGAGTGGATTGCCTTACGAACCACCAAGAATAAGAAAAATGTGGTAGCATGCAAGAGAGAAAGGGCAACAAAGAGGCATTAGCCACGTTAGAATAATTAATGTTGAATGTTAGTCCCAAATCAGATAATTTCTGGGTGCCTTCACTCTTTGTCTGTAAAGGATTCTCTCTACTCAACACCTAGTCTTTGGGTTAGAATTAGGGCTCATTCACTTCACCCCGCCCTGTCATTTCCACCATTTATACTGTAACCATTTAGGCTCAGCGCCATGGGGGTTATCGAGGTTTAGTCCTACATCAGATATTTTGTAGGTGTTTCACTCTTTATCTGTAGAGGAATCCCTCAACTCAACGCCTATGTTTTGTTTTAGAGTTCAGGCCTTTAACAATAAGAATAAGAAAAGCGGTGCCACAAAATTACAAAAATGCAAGCATTTGACAAGACAACATAGGTGAGCACATGGGTGAGTGAGGTGGATATAAAACTATGAATGGCAATTTTTTCTCGCCTCACCTTGCCTCATCACGTTGATGAGCAAGGGAATCACCTCCGATAACATGGGGTACTATTGCATTTCTGCCGATGACCCTAGTTATGACCAGTTCACTAAAAATATAAAAAATGTATGAAAAGGATGAAAAGAAAAAGGCTCCATACTCCAATGTCTTTGTTCAAGTTCACTTTAGACAGTTCTGAGAATAAGCAAAGGGAGATGATGCCATTCCAGTTCCATTGTGGATGCTTTAGTGTTAATTATTTTTGTAGTTTCAGATTCTTTTTCTTTTATATGAAGTTCCTTCATATGCATTTGGCACAAATCTCTTTCCTACAATATCCATGTGACAAAGTTGTCTAATGCATACTGAAGTTATGGATGCAAACTCAGCTCTAATTTATGAGAATCGACTTATTCCTCCTTTTAGATGCAAAAATAGGTCCAGTTGCTAGCATTCAAGGTGAATGTAATTTCTTAAGTATTGTTAATAGTCTTATCCATGTGACAAAGTTGTCTAATGCATGCTGAAGTTACAGATAGGAACCCAGATCATATTTATGAGAATTAACTTATTCATCCTTTTAGATGTAAAAATAGGTTCAGTTGCTGGCATTAAATGTGAATGAAATTTCTTCAAGTATTGTTATTGATGTTTTTCTCACTGACATTTCGTCTGCAAGATAAATGAGAAAAACAACTTATTTTTCTTTAACATTAAACGACTCTCTTCAAATTCAAACAACTTGCTTTTCCCTCAAACTTAAACATGTTAAGATGCATTAAACTCCGTTGTAATTTCAAGTCATATATTTCTAGTGAAATGTTAGTAACATAAGGATAGACTAAGAGAATTTGGTTATGATCAATTGGTCAAGTTATTCCTAAAAGCAATAGCTTCTTCTATTCATGATGTATTTATTCAAGAGAATAGGTCCATGAGGCTGTTGCACGGGATTAATGTAAGTTGGTGCTTGGTAGAAGTGGAGAAGTGCATCTAGCATCTAGATTCATTTGTGATTGGCACATCCCCCTAAAGCTCAAAGGGAAGATTTATAGAAATTCTATGAGATCTACTATTTTGTATGGGATTAGTATTGAGCAATGAGGAAAGGACACATAAAAAACAAGTATAGCAAAGATGAAGAAAGGGGGGAGGGGGATGATCAGGGATGATGGTGGAGGAAGCTTCTATGTGGCTGGAGCAGATACAGAGAGTAGAAGTGGGGGAGGGGCCAATGCCTGGAAACTTGCCACTCCTTCATGTTGCGGGGAAAGGGGAGGGGAGAGACCTAGATTGACTCCCCATTGAAAGGAGGTATTGGCGAGTTTGACAGAAATGTCCAAGGACAAGAAAATAAGTTAGGCTTTCTGTCAATGACCTTTAACTTTCCCCCCTCCCCTTATTTGTAAGTGTACTCATTTATAGAACACTCCCTGGTTCCCATTTACAGAGTGCTCCTTTGTTTCAAAAATTGTACCCATTTCTGTGAAACTGGTTACATGTTAAGGGAATTTCTGAATGTCCTTCCACTGTTATACCAGTCCATCTACTCTGGTATTTCTGCAGACTAAGCATCCAAGTAGGGTATAAGATATCTATACCTATGGGACATGCAAATTACTAGTCAGAATCGGAAGTGGCACACTTGTCTTTTGTCAACTGAACATCCTTGTTCAAGGCTGTCTGATCATATCAGGAAGATAAACATTTTACTGGTTCTAGGAAGAGACAAGGACACATGCATCCTGGTTAAGATTTTAAGAAGTTAGAGATATTTGGTCTGCACACATCGGAGCACTTGATGGCTATGTAAATTGCCAAGAGACTGAAATCTCTAGATTTTTGTCATATCAGAGTTCTACACTCCGCATAATCTGATGGTTGTAGACATCCTAAAATAATGTTCAAAGTCAATAGAGGTTCTGGGTCAATGATTGATAGCATATTCATTCATCTTGCCATCTTGAATATGGAAGTAATAGCCATTACCTGAGGCAAGCTTTTGTTGACCTTTTACATCCATTGTCAATACTCGACATGGTATGACATATCCTATACCTAATTTTCATCGCATGGTTTGATAAGTGATCACTATTAACATCGGAATATTTTGATAGCATGTGCATTGCGTTGGCAGATTCTTGGATTACGTGCCTCCGTAAACATCATAGTAGGTGGTTTGCTTATCTCAGATAGAGATGTTGTGTTTTCATTGACTTTTACTTTTAGGACTATAGTTCCTTTTTTTGGTATTCACCTTCAAAAGAGAAAAAACTGTTTTTTTTAGTGTTTCACAAATTTCTTTGTTTCTGAATCAATCCTAGCCTAGCTTGCACTAGATTTATCTTACAAGTTTAGATAAGTAGTTTTTTGTGGAATGTGTAATACTATTGATTTAAGGTGGTACAGTGGCAGGTTAGAAGCCTATGTCTGTTCATGTCTGTTCCATGGCTAGGGATTGTGAATTGTTCGGCAATGAGACTGTTGTTTGCTTCATGTAATCTTGTTGTTACTTGTGCTTTAATTACAGTGGTCTCTGTTTGTTCCATGTTGTTGACGATACCTTTTGTTCTTTTCTTTTTGGTTGGAAGCCCTACTCTACTAACCTTGTATACAACCCTTCTTCTAAATTCCTTTTAAACCGAACTCCCTTAGGGCCTCTTTGACAACCGGGTGGGGTGGCGTATTCGAGGGGTTGGGCGCGAATATGCCACCCGACCCCGGTTAACTCCGAATGTGTGCGAGGAGAAAAAGGTGGGACCCACATCTTTTCTCTCTCATCGGTTGATTATCCAAGTCCCGTATTCGCGCGTCAAAGCGGCCGCTAGGGTCTGAACCTTGGGTGTACAAGGAGGGCCTTTACAAACTGAGCCACTCCTTGAGTACTGTTGTTGATGAAACCTAGTAATGCTGGTGTTTAACCTGTGGTGGTGTCTCTGACGTACTTTGTGCAGGTAGTCATTGTGGAGAAGTACAACAGACCCTTGCCAAAGTTACGGAGCTCGAAACAGGAACCTGGGCACCATGAAGAGAAACCTGTGCCGGCTGGAACTCTAGACGTCGCTCAACTACGGCAGATCATCCAATTGCGTGAGGGCAAGTCCGACGACCACCGGGGGGCAATGGAGGTCGAAGACATTGCCAAGAAATTCGGAATAGATGTGGCACAGGTGCAGAAGATCCTGCAGTTTGTCTCATTGCCCCCGGAGGACATAAACAAGAAATCCGAACAAGATCAGTAAGGGCGATTGTGCACAGACACTAGTGCTGTCGTTCCCCTTCCCTGTACAAGATAAAATGGTGAGCCTGGAGAGGGATCCTGTGTTTTGCATGGCTGGTGACCAGAAACTCTAAATTAGTCTCTCTCTCTCTCTCCTGGATTGGACAGAAAATTAGAGTTGTTGAAGAGGAATGGACACATGTTAACTTGTTAAGTAGTCGAAGTCAATCGAGGTCACTTATGCAATAATTTTTTATTACTTTACTGAAGAGTGTAAATTAACTAAAATTTTCATCAAGCATGCCCTTGTGGGAGAACTTAGTATTTACCCCCTTCTATTCCTCCCCCTCTTTGTCTGGGGTACCTGGGGGGAGGGTGTTGGTGATTAATTGCTTTGCTTCCCCATAAACAAGTTGGATGTTGTAGAATCAAATGTCATTTTGGAATTTTTACATATATACTCTCATATTTTTAGATTTGTCAAATATATCTCTCATCTTAATATATTATCGTGAATATCTTTCATTTAGATAGAAATGTTACGGTTATATCTTTTAGTTTATTGTCGTCGATGAGAGGAGAATATTTTATGAAATATATCATCTACGGTCGTTAGATATATTTGACAAAAGTGAGTTTTACTGGAGTATATATATATAAATTTTATTCTTTAACTCACATTTAACTCGAGTTAAACACATGGGAGTTGTGGCGAGAGTATAATCGTAATATTATTTATATTTTAAAGATATTTATGATAATATATTCAGATGATAGATATATTTGATAAAATTAAATTTTATGAGGATATATATGTAAAAGTTCCTCTCTTTTTTAAGTAGTATCGGTGATTTATATCGACTCGGTTGTATAATAATATAATGATGCATGACTCATAAGTTAAGGCTTAATTCAAAGAGACTAGTAATCCAGAGATGAGTCGACTCAGTGTGAGTCACACAAACCAAACCACGGATAAGAGTGGCCTCCACCGGTGCGTGTAGTCCATGTGAAATCCCGAGGCAGGAAGGTCACCGGTGAGAGGAACAAAACAACACCCCTCCCTGTTGGGCTCCATCCACTATTACATGGACTAGAGGGATACTGTCCCAGGAACGCACGAATGGTGATGGTGGGAGTGGATGAGATGGCCACCGCCACCGGTGAGAAGAGTCACCGTCGGTCTCTAAGAGAAGGTGAGGCTGAAGGAGTCGGCGATCGTGTAGAAGTCCTCCCTGACGGCCGGCCACGCGGACTCCGGCGCCTGGGCGTTCAGGGTGAACAGCTTGCCTCTGTAGGTGCTGCAGACGGCGACGTTGTGCCGGCGGAACGACGGGCTTTCCACTCGGAACTCCAGCTTGTAGTAGCCCACCTCCTCCCTCTCGAGATCCCGCCGCACCGTTGAGTCCACCAGGGTCGCCGTGACGTCCGCCCCTCGCCCGGACCCGGCGGTGATCGTCCTCAGCACCGCCTCCCCGACCTCCTTTGGACCCCCGAACGCTTCTATCCTGTCGTTGCTAGATTGTTAGAAGAAGAAGAAGAAGAAGGGCTTGCGGCGGATGCATCAGAAGCGTACGAGAAGTCGACGGGAACGGAGGAGACGATGACGCTGACGTTGAGCTCACCGTTGGACCCCGGCGGTCCCAAGGCCACCACGGGCTCGCTGATGCTGCTGCGTCGGCGGCGGGGCTGCTGCCCGGCATCGGCCACGGGCGAGGACGGATACTCCAGTTGCCTCCGGGACTCTGCCCTCTCCGCTGCCCTGTACAGCAGTGTCTGGTCTCCCACCCAGCTGGAGGGGTACATGAACTCTTCAACACCCCCCCCCCCCCCGACCACACCGGTTAATGAAGGGAACAAGCAAAGAGGAAACACCAACCCTGCCTCATGAGGGGGAGTTGCAGAACGGGTGGGGCTCACCGAAACCTTCCGTTGGGTCGAGGCAGCGGCTGTAGCCACCCACCGGGTAGAGGGCGTCCAGCTTCAGGCGGCGGCCGAGGTCGGGGTAGAAGCCGAGGAGGAAGCTGGTGACGCCGGCGAAGTTGGCGCCCAGCGCCACCAGGGAGGCCGTCCCGGCGCCCGCCAGGAGGCGCCTCCGGAAGACGGCCGCGAGCGGGGCGAAGTCCTTCGTCGGCGACTTGTCCCCCACGGAGGACCGGACCGTCGGGCGGGCGTGGCCACGCAGCAGCCCGCGCGCTGCTGCTGCTCGCTGGAGGGCCATCGCGGCGGGGCGTGTGTTTTGTGGATAGGAGGACGCAGCAGCGCTGCGGATGCCGCTTGTTCACTCGTCCCTTGGGTAAATTATATCTCAAACCTCGTAAATCGTCGGATTTTGATAAAAATTAATATGATTATTCTTACACTTTAAGAACATCTTTTAACGGTAATTAGATTTTTAATTCAAATAAAGTAAATTTATCTTAGGGCACATTATGACATCTAACAAAAGGGGCACTTTTTATACACATGTTGACATGGTGAAATTTTATTGATCAATGTATATATGGCATTTCCATATTTATGCACGTAAGAGAGAGAGAGAGAGAGAGAGAGATTAATTGTGTCGAATTTTTTGGCAATAGAGTACTCAAATCAATAACAATGAGTCCATTGAGTTTTTAACTATCTATCTTGTGATATATATATATATATATATATATATTCTCGTAAAGTTTAATTTTATCAAATATACCCCTCATTTGAGTATATTATCGTGAATATCCTTCGTTTAGACAAAAATATTACAGTTATACCCTTTGATTTAATGTCGTCGACAGGAGAAGAATATTTCGTGAAATATGTCATCTACGATCGTTAGATCTAGAGTCTATTTGACAAAATCAAACTTTACATGAGTATATATACAAAAATCTTACTTTTTAACTCGGGTTAAACACACGGGAGTTACGACGATGATATAATCGTGGTATTATTCATATTTCGAAGATATTCACGATAATATGTTCAGATGAGAGATATATTTAACAAAATTAAATTTTACGGGTGTATATATGCAAACATCCCTTGGTTTTAACCATGGTTTGTCGGCCCGGTCGACCTGGTCGACCCGGTCTCGGCCTGGGTCGGATCGGGTGGTCCCGTCTCGGTCTGACCCGATCCGTCTCGTTCTAAAACGCCACTTTATATATATATATATATATATAATATATCAAATAATATAATAAAATAGAAAAATACATATTATATATAAAATATCATATAATATAATATTAAAATAATAGACTGACCTGGTGGTGACCCACGGCCCGGCCGACCCGGTCCCGGCCTGGGTCAGGTCGGGTCGTGCGAGTCGATGCGAGACGCACCGGGGCAAACCATGGTTTTAACTTTCAACACAATTTCTCGCTTCTATGTTTTCATTTCAATCTCGATTGGCATGAACTATAAAAAAATAGGAGGGATCCGACGGTGACAACAGAAGAGCAGTGTCATTGATTTTAAAATCACATACTTAATTAGAATTTCGATATTAAATCTTCTCTACTATTAGTAAATTGCACGTAGAAAAACTACCTGTGCCATCAATTTATGCCCTTCCAAACTAAACCCCCGGCCCTTCACCATCCTTGATTTCCCATCTTCCCTTCAATTATTTTAAAAGTAAAAAGAACAAAAGAAAGAAAAAAAATATCAATTTCTCACATCCATTCTTCACGGTACGTTGCGCAACATTGCTTTGCCATCCATCGTATCTCACTCAACATAATACGTGCAAAATATTAATTGTGTCTAACATGACGTGCATAACAAGAAGTGTTGCTTCCCCCCCCCCCCCCATCCCACTAAAACGTAGGTGGTTGTTGAAGTCGAAGATCTTAGGTCACTTTAGTAATGGGTTAAGTTGGATTAGGGTTGGTTAATTGGGGTCGGGTGGGTTACTCGTTGTTTGATAGTTTTTTTCTTAACCCGGGTCAGATAGAGTTAAAGTGGATTAACTCATTCCTAAGAAATAGGTGGAATGAGTTAATCCACCCGGGTTAGGATTAGGGGTGGAGTGGACTAACCCGAGTAAGCCACCCTCCTCTAATCTAACCCGTTACCAAAGTGGCTCTTAATGTTGTCGGTTGTCTCTACGATGGAAAAAAAGAATATAATGGCCACTATCTCTTCGAGAGTCATTCAATTTCAGATTTTTTACATAAAAATTATTGCCATAGGTTAATTTGTAAAAGACAAAATTTTAAAAATATATTAACGAATATATCACTACGTAAATCTGAATCGTGTAAAAATGTCATTTATTTACACGTACGTCACTTCTTTTTATCAAAAATTTATAAAAAAAAATCACACTTAAATGATGTTTATATATTATTTCAATTAATCTAATGATATGTCTATTAATATATCTCTAAGAATGACTTTTTTTATAAATTCACCTCTAACGATAATTTTCCTATAAAAATCCCTTCGATTTAATAACACACGGTGATACGGCAACCAAGTGAGCAACCGTACGTATTGGCAATCATTTGTTAAGAACTTGAAGCGAGAATGCCCACGAGTTACAAGATCACACCGTGGTATAAACGATGCCTCTCAGACTTAGTACACTTTGGGTTATCATTGATCCCCCTTCGCGTTATGATTTCTCAGACTTCGTCCGCATTGGGTTTCTTGTTCTAATCAACTTCACACTCGTAGGTAGATCTTGCCGAGGAACCCACGGTTTAATTGAATGGTTTAACACCATCTCCTTTCGTGATCTGCTTGTACGTCCAGCTCCGCTTTGTGTGGGACTTATCCCAAGAGTATCCCCATTTTAACCCAAACTTAAGTCATTTTATTTTGACGGGAGAAGATTTAGATAATCTGCTTAAAAGTAATTTTATCTGATTTAAGTCGGATTAATCTATCTCATCTCCACAGATGAGATAATTTAATCCAATGTTATGTCAAAACAAAAAAATATAAAGTGAATAAAATAAATCTACTTAAATTTAATCGAGATATCTTTAATCTCGAAAATAAAGCGGGGCTTGAACGTGTGACTGATCCAATTTTCTATGTTAGGATAAGATGATAGTTGCTGAGCACCGTTTTGGTGAGGGGTTAAAACTCCGGTCGAGCCCAATTTTAATCCGGTGTTAACCCTTTTTGACATTGTAATAGCCCGAATAAGATAATAGGAATAGCGTTGGGGTTAACCCCGGGTTACGGTACCTGCCCCACGAGCTTCATCAGGTTAATCCAGAGTTAACCCACCACTTTCGCCTTCGACTCCAACACTCGCTCTCTCGGAGAGAGCCAAGATCCCCCTCGCATACAAGGGTAGTTTCGCGATTCCCCCCCCCCCCCCGAAATTTCACCGGGCATAAAAAGAAGATTTTTATCCATCCGTACGGCTGACGTGGACTATAGTGAACATCAAAAACTGTAGTAGTAGATGATCCCATGGGAGAAGTATGGGGTTTTAATAACATTTCAGCCATTCATTAATCTATTATTTTCAGAAATGGCCTCGCATTCTTTCTTTTTTTGTGTTCCCTCTTTAAAAAGAAAGTGTGTTAAGAAAATATGTAAAAAAGATATTAATACCGGAAAAGAATCCCCTTCACCAATTTATAGAAGAATTAAAATATCGAAATTGATTAAAATTGTGATACTCTCCCTTCCTCGTCCCCCCCCCCCCACCTCCATCTCTCTCATCCATTTGTCTGCTTCTTGTTGGAGCGGGGTGGCTCTCCACGCCGCCGGCCGACGGCCTACAAAGGCGTCCAATCGAATCAATGGAAAATGTACATATTAGAAGCCGCCAGCCCAAGGAGAGCTCAAGGCCTCCGGTCCCTGTCGCGCCACCGTCTCCCAGACCTGTGGCGATCCCGGTGCCCACCGGCATTGTGGTGGTGGTGCTGGTGCTGCCTTGACCGGTCCGGCCTCTCACCCCGCCCGTACTCCCCGCCCCTCCACTGCTCCGCAAAACCCCGGCCGGATGGGTACTCCTCCGGGCCCCTCGAGGGACTCCTCTCCGGACTCCATGGCTCCAGCTCCGACCGGTCCAGGAGGCCGCCGGAATGCGTCCACCCCGGCGCCGCCGCCGCCGCCGCGAACATGCTTGCGTTACCGTGGTGGTCGTTGGCGTAGTAGCGAGGGTTCTGTGCCGGAGCTTCCAGCAACCCATTCGGCCGGCCGTGCCAAGGAGGGCCCGGGACGGGTTCCTCGGTCCCCCCACGGGCGGCTGCACCAGGCGACCACCGGGGGAGCAGAGGCGACCGCGCTGGACGAGGCTCCCGCTGCCGCTGCTGCTGCACTCTTGGTGGGGTCGAACGCTGAGGCGGGACCGAAGAAAGAGCACTAACCGGCGCAGGCTTGTGGGCCCCGTTCATCCGCTCCACGTTGAAGGCGTCCTGACGTAGCATGGGAGGGGCGCCGGCGTTCCCCGAGGGTGGAACGACGTCAGGTTTGTGGAAACCCTGGACCAGGGGCACGGAGGAGGGCAAAGATGGAGAACCGACGGGTTGGTGGTGGAGCTGGGCAGCTGGAACGCGCGAGGGAATTTCCGGCAACTGGGGTGTCGCAATTGACAAGATGCCCGCCGGAGCCGCAGGTGGTACGCCGGTGGTACTTCGGAGCGGAAGCGTCCCCGACGGAGGGACCGGAGGAGCGGAGGCATTATTTAGAGGGACAGCCACTGGCGTTGGAACAGTGGCAATGCCGATACCAGCTGGAAGGTGATGCTGCTGCAACTGCGGGTTCTTCACCACCGTCGCTGGCTCTGGCTGCCACCCCATCTGCCATTGCAAAAACAAAACAAAAACAAAGGAGACAGAGAATGGCGAGATCAGTCACGAGGGACGACACCACAAGAAGAACCATCACGAAGAGGAGGGGCATGCAACAATTACTCTCGTTCGCTCTGACGGCGGCGTAGGAGATGGAAGTGAAGCTGGTGGCTCTGACGCCTGTGGTGGTGGTGGTGGTGTTGCTACTACTCCCACCGACCCATTCAACAGCATTCCAGGCAAACCACCGCTGCTCCTCTTGAGCACATCCAACAGCGCCACCGTCTCTGCATTGGTCAAACTACTTCCCTGGCCCGAGGTCAAAGCAAACACCAACTCTGGATTCTTGAGCAGCACCGCTAACAGCTCGAGGTCAGGCTCATGTGGTGCCCCCCCAGCGACAGCGGGAGCCGAGGTGGCAGCGGGCTGCCTGCCCTCAGAGCTGTTGTTGTCTTTATCAGCGTCTGTGCCTACGGATGCTTCACCATCCGCCACATCCACGCCGTCGGCATCAGGTGGTGGCTCTGTAGGGATTGCAGGTGTCAAGCTGTCGTCGTAGTCCATCTCTACGTCCCATGGATCCTTTGGGTTGGCCGGGATATCATCAGCAGCCGCATAAAATGTCTCCTCCTCTCGCCGGATTCTTGCAGTTTGGACTTCCATTTCCTTACTATTCTCACCTGAGCCCACTCTCCACAGGCTGTTAATCTTCATCACTGCACAACCCGGGGGGAGGGGGAACCAATGTGAGAGAAATGCTACGCAACCTCAAAGAAGAAATAATTTGATAACTTCATGTTAATGCAGCCAACTCTTCACAAAAAAAAAAAAACGGGCCCAGTTGTCTGTCACTTCATCGTAATCGGATTATTGGATTTCGGATTCTGTACAGTTGTAGCCTGTGTTCATGATAACTCTTCCTGGGCAGAGGCAGAGCAGAGTAATTCACATTAAACTCCACCAGCACTACAACAAACCCGGTTCATTAAAAAGCGAAACGCTCGGAGAGATCAATGAGACTTTTTACCAGTTGGGTGTTTAACTTAGAAAATAAAATATAAAACATTTAACTTTCCATTGATAGAACTAGCATCTTGTCTCCATATGGTAGGCCCTGGAATTTGATAATTTGTTCTGGAAAAAAACATCCCATCAGCAGAATTTGCTTAGACATGGGAATGCCACAGTGTGAATGGCCTCACTTTTACCTTCGCCCACTAAACAGAGATGAGTTCAAGACCATAGCGATATAAAGTTTCCCCCAACTGCACAGCCGTGATCAGCAATCATGCATTGTATCACAATAGTGCCCACAAAATAGTAAATAGGTTTCCAGGATGACTTGGATAGAAGGTAAAAAAAAAACTGAATGAGTTTCATGATCAATATTTCAGATTCTCAGTTTCCAGTTCACCCTAGTAAAGTTATTAAAGAGACCCCTAAAACCATAAGCCAAGCTGTTCAAGAACCATTTGAGACAACAAAACTGCAGCAGCTCACTGTCCTCTCAAAGAATTATTCTGAAATTCTCTGCCACAGTCATTTCCCAGAAAGTCCGGACCAATGTCTTACAAAAGATTGGACTAGAAAGGCCTTCAATTCCAATTTTAAACAGGTAAAAACTGGATGGACCATAAGAAGGATAAAAAAAATGGAAAGTTGACCGATTCTTGTTTTCCCTGATCCAGCCGTCTGGTCAGGTCCTCCTGCCTTTAAAACACTGCGCCAGACAGCACACTTCTCCAATTTTTCATTTTATTCCCGAACTTTTCAAGTGGCATAAGAACATGCATCAACCCTCTGATAACAATAATCAGGGCAAATTTTAATTATCCATAAGTTTTTTTTTAAAGTGATGACATGTCCTCATTATTGCGCCAGTCATATAATTGCAAGGACATAACCGTGATTGCGTTCACACATAAGCAATCTGGAAAGGACCCAAATGCCCAAAGGCACTGTACTGATGTGAACAAAGTTAATTAGCACCTGGCCCCTCTGAAAAGTACTCTTCCGTTTAGTTCAACATCGAAAAATTTTCCTTGCTAGCAGGAGGGAAAGAAACGGAATGATGCACAAGAGCAAGGTGTACATTTGCTTAGTTTGCGGTTATCACAACTGTTCTTAGGGGAAAGCTGTGCAGTGTTTGAAACAAATTTTCTCATTGAAAGTCGTAACACCATTGCCATCCACAGGGATGGGCCTGCAACCCCACCGCATGTATAATATTTCAAAAACCTGAACTGTGAAGTTTGAATTGGCTGCAAGCAGCACCAGTATACTTCATGTCATCTGGCACAAAGGTAACCTAGAGGATATGCTTAAAGTCAGAGGCAACCAAGGTACAGGCGAGAAGGCTTCATTGAATGAGGAAGAGTTATAATGATAGCTGAGCACGTCCTGGATAGAAGTGATGGTTGGTTTCATGTGACAAAATCAATCATCAAGCCTCTTTCACGCTTAGAATGCATGTAATAAGATGTTAAAGATAACTTAATCTTTTCAGATTCCCGGTTTGCTTCAAAGCCATTTAGGAAAAAGCAAAGGGAACATATGAAGGGACCCAAATCAAATTTACCTGCTGGTATCTGCCATCTAACATGACCCTTCTCGGACAATGATTCTTGAGAAGTTAAGCACGGCTTTGAATCATGTGAAGCTAAGCTTGGCTTCAAGTCAACCGAAGTCAAACTTGGCTTTGCATCAACCAACACTTTCTGTGTAGATTCTGAAGCTTCTGTGGCCAATACCGCAAGATTCTTATCTTCATCACTCTCCAACTTGGGTAATTTAGACAACAATTTACCATTTGCCTGAGAGGTAATAGATATTTTCTGATTAATGGCCTTCTGAAAGTGATTTTCATTAGTAGGTGCATCTGTATTCCCATACTTTCTCTGCATAAAAGTTGCACGCATCTTTGCTTTCTGAATATCATCGGCGGACATTGGCCGGCTACTTTTTGCAGGTATTGCCCTTGTAACTTGGCTACTCCTGCCGGTAGGTTTATGGTCAGGTTGCTCCACCAGTAAGACTTTCCTACGTTCTTTTGTTTCTATGGTTCATTAAGGAGGTAATATCATGCAGAGAAATTTTCCAGTCAAACTCAGGATGCTATCAATTGTAAAAGAAATAAATAAAATGTAATGCTGTTGAATGCTGGAAATTTGGACCACAAATAGGACCTTGTAGATCCAAGGTCCAAATCTAATAACATTATTCTACATGTATTATCTGCTAATCATTTAATTTACCATAAAAGTAAAAACACAAAACCATAACACCTTAAAAGCTAAAGCATGTCTAGGGCCAACTAATAATACAACTGAAAACCAAGCTGAAAACCAAGCTGAATACCCACTATCTGCTAATCAGATTTGATGTGGCAGAGGCCACGTCTCTAGCATCCAACTGAAAACCAAGCCAAATACCTATTCTAGTTTAGAATCCAAAGCCTAGACTGATACAATCCAATCGCTAGGTAAGACATTCTTGTGCTCGATCTTGGACATCATAAAAGTTTGGGAACGAAAATAAAGAGAGAGAGAGAGAGAGAGAGATGACTGTATCCAAGAAAGTGCCATCAAATCGAAAGTGATAATGCCATCAAATCGAAAGGTGAAAATGTCCCCAATAGGTAAACCGTAAAGCTATGTAGTCAGAGGCAAGATATGCCCGAGGTGACCACGGGGTCGCCTCAAGCCTGAAATGCCTTGGTGATGGCCTAGGGCGTTTGAGGCAACATTTCATTAAAAAAAAACTATAAACAAGCCAGATATGTAAATATTTCATTAAATATGTCAACAACACATATAAAACCTATAAAAATACTTAATTTATACATGCACGTGTTATAGAAATGGGCTGGGTGGCCCAAGTGAGCTTGGCCCAAAGGCACCCATGGCCCTGGCTACTTGCCTAGACGAGATTGGCTGAGGTGAGGCGAAGTGTTGGCACCTCGCCTTGCCTCATCACCTAGGCGAGCGCCTCAAGCACCTTTGATAACATAGCCGTAAAGAAAGACGGAACAGGATCTACCGATGGGAACGGCTCCACAGAGACTGGATCTTCATCTCATTTTCAGATGAAGATTGCTGCTTTTACATATCCCGAATCATAAAAGAGAAAGGATAATAAATTTAATACAAGAGGGTTCATCCCTTGGGGGTTGAAAAGTTGGATAAACACTTCGTGGGCAAGTGCGAGGTCACGGTATCAGTTCCCACCAGTGGACATAAATGCAGGGCAGGTACCAACCCAAGGTTCACATGGGTTCCAACCTTAGAGATTTCACCGGGCCAAGGGGCTGCTCACTGTCCAAAATATGTTTGGCCTGCCCGCAACTCGGGCTACCGCTGATTTGGGCTTCACCCTAGGTGCGTGAGTTTATTCTTGGTATTCCAACTACACACACACACACACACAAACACGAGGGTTTTGTGGCAAAACATGATGGCCTATGTGATGTAAAGTTTTTGCAGGCATGCAGATTTTGTGATTTAAGATGGCCAATATCTAACATATTTGGTATTACATATGCAAAACTGATATACTATTTATGGACTATAGAATCCTCATTGGAAGAAAAAGGAAGCTGTAGGTGGTGTCCTTCATAACTGGATTGTACTGGAATCATGGTTTAAAGCTGGCCAGTTTGGATTGGAACCGGCCAGGACTAGTCTGGTTCTGGTGGCCAGTTTTGGCCAAAGCAAGCCTGAAAACGGGGACCAGGATCAGAATCAGCCTGCGCTTGTCCAGTTCCTAAAACCGGGTTTTTAAACCTTGTTGACAATATAACAGGTTCACACTAGGTATTTGCAAATCCTGATACACGAGTAACGTTAACTTACCAGTTCACTCAATTATGTAAGTGGTACATCATCTTCATGAAAGCTAACAGCATAATGCATAATGGAGATAGCAATATAGTTATGGTTTCAGCCTATGTCAACTACCTTAATGAACAACAACGAAGGGGGAAGAGCGAGTGAGCGAGCGAGTGAGCGTGTGTCATGGAAGATTACAGCATAATGCATAAGGGGATAGCATTATAGTTATGGCTTCAGTCTATGTCAACTATCTCCATGAACAAAAGAGAGAGAGAGAGAGAGAGAGAGAGAGAGAGAGAGTATAACTTCATCTTGGAAGAACCCTTCCCACACCAACCAAGAAAAGAATGGAACACTAGAGAGGGAAAACTTCCTGGTTCTGTCAATGACTATAAATGATGATAAAGCTAAGTGCCTAGTTCAACTTAATAAGGATACTAGGGCATGAAGCACTTCGACCCTGCCTTTTACTTGAATCATTGCAGGTTGCAGGAAGCAGCTTTAGTGCACTCTTAGAATCCAATTCCCTGAATCAAATTTAGCAATTGTATAACTGGTTCAGTATTTGTTAGAACGAAATCAAACATAAAAGAAACATCCAAAAGACTAGGATGAGTACCTGCTGTTTTCTGAACCTTCATAAGCAAGAGCAAGAACATCTTCCTAAAATGAAAGCATTATTAGCAGTTCAATTGATCAAAAGAGATTCATTGATTATGATTGTTTTCTCACAGTTACATGTAAAACTTACAGGAAGATCAACTTTAGAGAACCATGACTCGTCACTGAGAATCTCACTAATCCTGCACTCAAGAAAAGAGTGAGGACTCGAATATAGAAAACCAAGGACAAAAGTAACAGAAGTTGTATCTGATAAACTAAGTTATACCTCTGCTTCCGAATTATTTCTTTATTGGTATCACTGGAGTAATTCATAGAAAATGGCCTCTTCAAAGCCTGGCTTCTCACAAACATTTTACTCCATCTTGCTAACAAGACTCTCGCTTTGTTTGATATATCTGATCTTTAAACCAAGGAAGTTCCATTAGAACAAGATGACAAAACAAGGATTATAAGTTTAAAAAACATGGCAACAAATGCAGCTCCAAGAAATAACAGATGACCAGAAATACCAACAATAATAAATCCAACGCCGCATACATATTTCAAAAGGCATTAAATGAACTCCACAATACCTAAGAGATTGTTTTGACTTAATTGGCTATGAGACCTCTAAGTAGTGAAAGTTGCCAAAGTAGAAACTATGGAGTTTGCAAACAAGAAAATGTAATAACATCAAAATAAGATGACATGATCATCCGTACAAAACTATGGCATGAAGCAGAACACGGTAATTGGGATAGTGGATGATTACAAAGAACTGGTGTAGAAACATAAATTCGTAATGGAAAGGTAACAAGTGGGGTTGATATCAATTTGACAAACATTTCAACAACCAGAATCTCTTCACAGAAGGACAAGTTTTGTGATGTAGAAGCGATTGTTGAAATTGGATCTGCTTCCAACTTGCTTCACTAACATGTCTGACATCTTTAATTTGCGCAAGAAAGAATCATGGTTTGCTGACTCAGACCACCTCAGTCCGACTCAGGCAACTCATACTACACCTGGCCCAAACCGAGTCCTTGAGACCCCTTTGTGACTCAATCCGTCTCGATGAGACTAGCACAAGTTGCTTGCGAGTCACTGCAAGCCGGCCCAAGTCAGTTCAAGGCGGACCAAGTCAGCAAACCATCGACTCCTTTTCAACAAACCTTCATTAAAATTTGATTATGCATTGAAAACTGCCATGAATCAGGCCATCGAGCCAAGTCAAATGGAGTCAGCCCGATCTGACTCGTACTTGGACCAGACCAAGTCGATCTGGCCCACCAAGACAGCCAACCTTGGCAAGAACAATACACAAAAATCAGAAATAAAAAATCTCTTTCTTTTCCTCAATGATAGATGTACAACCAAAGACTGAACTTATCAACATATACCATAACATGACAGAAGGTGGCCAAAAGTGAACCTGGTGTTCTATAGAAGCGTAATTTGTTCACAGTTTGCAGGATAGCTGACATTTGTGCTGGCAAAGCTTTATGTAATGGTAGGTGACAAAGAACCTGCAGGTGTTACAGTTTCAGCTTGAGCATAACCATGGTTAAAGCATAATAGTGTGATGTGACTTGCTGAAATAGATACCTTAAAAATGACCAAAAGAACAGTTGTCTGTTCTTCAAGAGCTGCCTGGCTCAACCATGTGGCCAGAATCATTACACCCCCTTTTGTCAAAAACCTGAAAAATAGTGTTAAAACTTGTAGGCAACCACCGTAGATATCTGAATATCAGTAGTACATGCGAATAAGACAGAAGTACCATTGTAAAACCGCCGAATTATGCATTTGTAAAATCCATTCCATCAGTTTCACCTGCCCAGAAAAGGTTTCTTCTTTCCTTATTAAATTGAAAATATTCTCCAAAAAGTTTTGTTCATCAGAATCAATGCCAGATATAGTTTCCTCTTGTGTAGAACATGGCACACTCTCTGTCATAGAGTCAATATCGGCAGACCCCTTAGAAGTTTGATTTGATGGTTGAATGGCATTAAGCTGTTGCATACTGTTAACAGGGACTTGTGTGCCTCCGTCAACGTTCTTAAGATCGACAGTGATATCACATGTCTCTCTGCTTACAGGAGTAGCATGATCAGCACCAGAGGAAGAGCAATTGGTTATTTCATTGCTTGCACTAGATTTTATGGCTCTCTCACGTGACAAACGAACAAGCTTTCTGACCCTTGAACGCTGGCTTGCAAAAAAATCCCTAACCTGTACGTTGATGACATGTAGTATGAATGAATAATAAATTGGTTTTGAGAAGAAACATCAACACATTGAACACCCAATAAATTGCAAAAGTGACTTCAAGTTTTTCTTAGGGGCTCAAACAGACAGCTTGCAACAACAGAAACTTTATGGTAGCTTGATTTCCCAAAAATTCCGATCCACAGTTAGAAACGGTAGAATTAAATATATATACAACAAGAGGAGAAACTAATAACCTGAGTAATGGTAACCCCACAGAGAGCACTGATTTCACGAGTTTCTTTCTTACTGATCGTATCCTTGATTGAGAAAATTGATTGCATGTATTTGACTGCTTTAGGATTCAGTAAATTCCTTGGTCTTTTTCCTGTAAAAAATGGAAAAGATGAGGCCACAGATAACTCCATCTGCAAGGCAAGTGGCATCATACAGACCAAAAGAGGAGAGGGGAGGGGGGAGGGGTAAAGGAGGAAGCTCACAGAGAATGCATAAAGAATAACTGGAGATGCACATTTACTCAAGGGTGAGAGGTTTGTTACATATTTAGATGAACTACCATAGACGGTTAATCACATTGAACTTAGAAAAGTTAGGGGCCTTTGATAATTGAACAGGATAAGGTTGGAGAGGAAACGCAGCCGGTTTTGGCCGGTTTTTCTTGTTATTCGTCGGTTTCATCATTTAACAGGTTTGGTGGGAATCTCCTTAACCCGGTTAAGTGAGAGTGGTGGGGGAGCATTAATGAGAATTTATCGGGTTAGCTTGTTCGACTGAAAAGGTCGAACAAGCTATCCCGATGGGCAGGGTGGGATGAGTTGTCCAACTCATGTCCCATCCGTTTAACAAAGGGGCCTACCAAGCTGTCTTCAGCTGGTTCCCAGATATACCAGAAACACTATCTCTCCTCCCTCTCTCTCTCTCTCAGATGTGGTTATAATCCATTATACTTGCGAAGTGAAAAACAGGAAAATACATACAAGGAATCTTACCTCAATGAAACTCTAAGAACAAATAAGAACAAATAGGTTTCAAATGCATTAATTGACTCACCAATCTTTATCGACAATGCTCCAGCAGCCTGGGAAGGAAAAAAATGAAAATATGTAATCAATAATTGGTCCAGAATTAAAAGTTGAAAACTGAAAGTCAACATAGGTAAGCATGTAAACTGATGACATTGGATCAATCATTTACGAGGTAAAAAAATTTTACAGATACATATCACTCTGTAACACTAACTTGAATTCTCTCTCTCTCTCCTCTTTTTTTTGAGGACTGGGAGAAACTCACCCCTGCTACCAACCTTAGCGTGTGGCCGGTTTGGACCTATGGACCCTACCACTTGTGCAGCATGGGGTCTGCCGGCTGGGCAAGAGGCAGGCTTGCTAAAACCTCTGAGAAGTGCTGCTCACCAGGCCAGAGGAACACTAACTGGAATTACAAAATGCTGTTATCAAACATCTAACTAATCTACAGTCACCAGCAAGAACAGCAGTGCAGGTTCACAGTTTGCAAAATCATTTCAGATCCTGTAAGTGAAAGTTGGTCAATATCTGTGCAACAAGAACAAATGAGAGGTGACAACGGGTCTCCCTAGCGGAGCCCTCCGCCACTAAGAAACGATGGGGGCTGCCCATTCACAAGGACCGAAAAGGAGGCTGAAGAAGTACATGCCCAGATCTATCCTATCCATCTCTGATCAAAGCCCATCTTAGCTAAGATCTATAGGAGGCATTGCCAATCTATGTAGTCAGAGATGTGAGGCGACCAAGTTTGAGGCGTTTGAGGCATTTTATTAAAATATATATATAATTCAAAAAAATATAAATATTTATCTAAATATCACAAAAATACATACATACAATCAAGATTTTTAATAAAATTAACAATAATCAAAATTTGTGGCAAAAATACATACATACAATCAAGATTTAAGGCGAAAATACATAGGGTAAGTCAATCAAGATCTCTTGAGATCAGCCCTCCTGGAAGTAAGGCGTTTGAGGCGAAAGCGAGGCGGTTTGGGGCCGCCTCACCTCAAAAACTGCCTAGGCTAGCATCTAGGCGCGCTTTTGATAACATAGTTGCCAATTAACACTATCATATGCCTTTCAAAGTCTAACTTCACTACCGCCCCCCTCTTCCTCTGAGTCTTCATAGCATGCAGGCACTCATGCGCCACTAGGAAGTTCTCTTAGATATATCTCCCCCTGATAAAAGCCCCTTGATGTCCACTAACCACTCTACCAATCACCCTATCCAAACTTCAGGCCAACAGTTAGGTGATGATTTTGTAGGTACTATTTAGTAGACTAATGGGTCTAAAACCCTCAAAGTCCTGTGCACCCTACTTCTTAGGGATGAGGACCAATAGGGTCTGTTGATGCCCCTCAAGTGAGTCCTACCCTCTTGGAACTCCCCTAATGCCTGAATGAGGTCCTCCTTGACAACATCCCAACACTTCTGGAAGAAAATCACAGGGAAGCCACTGGGCTTGGGGCTTCGTCACCTGCAAGTGAGAAAATTGCCTATCTGATCTTCTCCTCTAAGAAAGGGCTAGAGAAGGCCTTACACTCAACCGAAGAGAGGAAGGAGAGTAAATCATCTTCAATGCCAAGCCGGTCCATCTGCTCTTCAATAAAAAGCATGGAGTAAAACTCCTTAGCACACCTGCTAATGTTCTCCTCCCTCTGGAGACTCTATTCACCAATCTTCATGGAAGCAATGTGGTTGGTTCTTCTTCTCCCTGAAGCAATCCTCTGAAAGTACTTTGTGTTTCTGTCATCTTTTTTTATCCACTTCTTCCTCGATCTCTACTTCTAATAAATCTCCTCCCTAGTGAGGATCTCTTCAAATTCTACACTCAGAATTTCCCTGCACAATTTGTCAAAACCATTCATCAACCATGTCTCCTCCAAGCAATCTAACCCTGCCAGTTGTTGAAGGATCATTTCGTTAGCTATCTTGCCATGTAGGATTTTTCCAACACCTCACCTTTTAAGAACTTGTGACAAGTACTTCAATTTTCCAACCAAAGTAGCCATGAAAGAACCTGCATGCCTTTGTATGCTCCAAGCCCTCCCGATAGTGTCCATGAAGTCTTCCTCCTTAAACCAGCATCTTTCAAATCTAAATACATGTCTTCTCACTTGGCTGCGAATGGTCTTCAACAAGATGGGTTTGTGGTTTGAAGTTTGGTTTGGTTAAGTAAGATGTCTGCACATGAGGGAAGTGATCTTCTGAATCCACCAACACCAGATACATGTCTAGTCTGGAACGAGCTGATGAAGACCTTAAATTCGACCAGCTGTACTAAGCATTCACCAGTCCAATGTCGATGAGGGCTACATCCTCTATGAAGTCACAGAAATCGTCTGTCTCCCCGTGTGAGATGTGGCCCATGTCCTCCCCAAAGCCACCATCGCTGCATTGAAGTCACCTCCCACGCACCATGGCCGTCTCGAGCTATGGTGATATAGGAGCAATTCCTCCCAAAGAGTTCTCTTCCCCTCTCTAGAATAGGGGCCATATACTCCAGTGAAATCTCAGGAGAAGCCGTCCTTCACACATCAAAAGTGGAGGGAGATAGTCCCTCGGCCAACGTGCCTGTCCGCCCCCACTTCCTCCACCTCAAACGGATTCCATAAAATCATGATGCCTCCTGCCCTCCACTCTGCTGGAGAGACCACCCCCGTTGAAAGCCTACCACTCCCAATCTCCCTTATGAACCCCTCCCTATCACCTTCACACTTAGTCTCTTGATGACACAATATATCTATCTTGCACCTTCTAACTAACTCCTTCACCGCCCCCCTCTTCTGGCACCATCAAACCCCGTCTCATTGCCAAGATAAAATCCTCAAAAGGATAAGGCTGTGTGTCCCCTCTCCCTCCCCGGCTCTCCACCTCTTCCACCCTCTCCACATTTTACCTTTTTTTTTGGAAGGTGACCAACAGGCCACAATTCATTAAGCATAAAGAAAATTAAAAAATACAAAATAAGATATGAAAATGAAATGGAAGACATAAACAGATTCTACCAAGATGGTAGAAATCAGAGCCCTCCCCCAATGGCTACAAAAGCCAACTCCCTAGAAAAACATATTACAAAAATAACCTAACCCCGTCCATCATCTTTTGAAGGATACTTGACCACTCAATTTCAGACCCATATTCCCCGACATACCAGACAATCATACATT
Organism: Amorphophallus konjac; assembly: GCA_022559845.1. NCBI lineage: Eukaryota > Viridiplantae > Streptophyta > Magnoliopsida > Alismatales > Araceae > Amorphophallus > Amorphophallus konjac. The sequence goes on along the minus strand of CM040119.1, from coordinate 353,283,497 downwards.
TGATGCAGTTGTTTATGATGGAAGATGGATGACCTTATGTGATTTCCTCCCCCTTCTCCTCCCTAAAATAACCTCTCCACATTTTACCTTACCACCCTCTTATGTGATTTCTCCAACTTCACCTCCCTAGCCAAGGCGATGTGCCACCTCTTCTGGACCCTACTGAAAAGTCCCCTGATGTCCTTATCCACCCCCTCAAAAGAGACTCCCATCTTATCCACCAACTCCCTCATGTGTACCTCCCAAAGTAGGAAAACTCGGGGATCAAGATCAGATCGCCCAGCCCAGATCCGATCTGGATCGGCCGGATCGGGGGATCCAATCCCCATCCACAACCGATCCAATAGTTTCTTGATTTTTTTAAAAAAAAGAGGGTTAAAATTATTTTATCAACATGAAGGGGGTGAAATACAAATGTTATCTCTTTTATCAGGGTTTTCCTTCTTCCCGAGGCATCTCCACCCTTTTCTGGAGTGGCAGTGGCAGTGGCAGTGGCGCGGGAGCGGGAGAGGGAGCGGCTTCACCGATAGTGACGGTTCGCGACGGCGGCATCAACTGTAGCGGCGGTTCGCGACGGCGGCTTCAGTGGCAACAACAACCTCTGGTGAGGGTTTTTCTTCTTCTTCTTCTTCCGCTCCTGCCTCTGTTTTTTTTTCTTTTTAAACCCTGGTATTAGTCTAGATCGAGCAGATGTCTTCTTCTCCTTCTTCTTCTTGAGCGGACTATTCCTTCGAGGCTTGTTTTTATTTCAAGGGTGGGATCGGGAACGATGGTATCGAGATCGGGTCAGATCGAATAAAGTCAAATCCGATCAGATCGGCCGATCCAATCTGATTCTGCTTTCTTTGGTGCCTCCATCAACTACTTCACTGCTCCCACCAGCTCCCTCACCTCCTCCTTGGGCAATCTACTGCTGTCCTCCCCCTACTCTTCTTCAGAATCACCCTCCTCCAACCCGATTGTACCAGGACAGCTTCTTCTTCTTCTGTCGGTGAAGACCACTCCTACTCCCGATCCAGCATAGCATGCTTCCGCTAGCTCTACGTGGAAGCGTCAGCCGTAGCAACAGCCTGGTCGGTCTCTCTGTCCCGAGAATGCGCTTCTTCAGTCTACTGGCCCAGGAGAGGAGACCGGGTTGATGCACTCACCTCCAGCAGGAGCATCTGGGGAAGGATACCCTAAGGCAGCAAGGCACACATGGGGTCGGCCCCTTGTTGGCCATGCATAAAGTGGAGAGGGTGTTTCGCAAGCACCCCTTAAAGCTCTCCTACTAGACACACGATCCACCCATCCACCGACGAAGTTGAAATCAGGCTCTTGCGAATGTTTTGGCTCCCCTCACCTTTGTGATCCGCACTTGCTGGGGGTGGACCCCCTCCCCTTTACTCCCTCCTACCAAGAGGTTCCTTCAAGGGAGACAGCTTCTCCTCGCCACAATAGGGTCAATGGAGGGGGGCTTCACCTGTGTTCCGAGGAGACCACCAGCTGCCGGCGTTGGTGGGATAGCCGCCGCTGGGAGCGACTGCACCGGCCGGTCCGTGCCCCCCACTCGCGCCAAACCACACTACATAGAGGAGGAAGTCGGGCGGGGTTTGCAGGGAAGGAGGCCCATATCGGGTCCTGAAGGACCAATACACGAGGCCGTTCCAGGATCGAGTAAGTTCCTAGTCCCCTTCACAGATCCACTCCCCTGACCTGATCACCTTAGAGGGTTTAAGACCGGCCCAGGCCCCACGCTACCTGATCCTCCTATTTGGCCCCAACCCAATGCCAACCCCGACCCATGGCCTATCACCAAACCCGGCCCAAATGGACCCGACTTAGCGGAAAGGGTGGTTGAAGTTGGGTCAACCGAACCGTCTGCATTCACTGAAGCCCAACTGTGGTGCGACCCAAAAAGGCAAGCCCGACCCCTTGTGCGATGCGGCGTGATTCAAATTTGAATCGCCCGCCATCATAGTGCCACGCACCCCTACTTCAATCGTACATCTTCTTCCTCCTGACGCGGACCATGTTGCCCTAATCCTGGTGGTGGCACTCTTTGCAACTCCTTCACCCAGAGCCAGATGGCGAAGGTTTCTCTGGCAATGACGACGGTCATGACGGTAGGTATCTCCGCCATGTTGGACACCAGAACAACCGCTTTGACCATCGTCCGCGAACCCAACAGAATGAAACCAAGGCTTCCACTTTCCACTCTCCTGAAGCACCAGACTAAGGAGGGCAGGCCTTCCTTGTCACAAAGGAACAATGGGATGCCCTCGAGGGTGATGCGAACCCCCCTCATCTCAATATTGGGGAAGGTCCCCCTGGTCGCTGTCCACCGCTGGAGACAAAGAAGAGCGCCTCCCGCCACTATGTAGCCTGTGTTGACCATCACCTCCACCAACTCTTCCTCCTACCCAACTACAGAAGGTCGACGTCGACACCCGTATGAACTTCCAATGGCCACCTACGTTCGCCGCAACTAGGCACCTGACATTGTTAGCGTCTACGCTACCGTCCACCGGTGCCACCCAAAGGCAATGCCTCAACTAGCCAATCCGGGCGTACAAAAGCTCTGCCAGGAACACCCCTGCTTCCAGACACCTCTTATTCCATGTCTCCTCCAATTGCAAGTTACCCCTGACCACTTCGGCGAAGAACCGGTAGCACCCAAAGCTTCCTCAAACCTCTGCGTGAAGCAAACCCCCTTCCCTGCAAAACCTCCTGATATGGCCCCTCTTCCCACATATGAAGCAAGTCGGCATCTGTCCAACAGCCAACCCCAGGGACTATGAGCCCCACCTCCAGCACGAGCGGGCCCCCTAGAGACTGATTGGTCGGAGAAGAACAGACGCACACCCACCCTCGGAGAGGGACTTTGTCCACCCCGGAGACCAACTCCAACAAATGCCCTCCCCGTTGGGCCATGGCCCCGAAACCCTAGAGCTTCTCTCTCTAGGATAGGCTAGAGAGAGAAAGTTTGTGACTACTCTTGTAATTTATCACATATTGATTCGTCGTTTTTCCAATTGGATTGGCCAATCCCAGCCAATGCGATTTAACATTCCTTGGAAGAATCTCGAATAGCTGGTTGTTGCTAGTTTGCCATCTCTTACGAGGTGTCTGAGATCTCTCCAAGATCTTTGCCTCTCCAAAGGCCGCGAGAAATAAAGCCCCCAAGACCAAGATCTTCTCCCCCCTCGATTTCTTTCTTCCTCTCTTGTTGTCTCTCCCTACCTCGGCCCCCTTGAGCTCACTCTTTCCCCAATCTCTCTCTATCTCTCCCTCTCCCCCAGACTCCCTCTATGACACTCTCCCTCGGACTCTCTCACCCTCTCTCTCCCCCTTCTCTCTGTCCAAGAGAGAGAGAGAGGGGGGGAAGATAGAGATACATGTACCATTTTTGATGATTTTTGATGTATTTTTCAATTTGTGATTCATGTACCATTTTATGTATCTCTTTTTTGTGTAACTTTTGATGTACATTGGCATTGATGCATGTGCATGGATTTGTTATTGTTGTCATTACTCTTCATTTTGTAAAATTGAGTTGCCAATTAAAATATATATATTTGTGAAATTGAGTGGTTAGCATAAAAAAATTGCATTTTCTTAGAAATAGGCTATATATGGTTTTTTTTTTTCAAAATCACCGAACCCGATTTCCCAAGATTATTCCAGGATCTTTCTGAGATCTCTTCTTTTCCGCATTTTCGAGACGAAATCAATATTCGAGATAGAAAACCTTAGCTGCTATAGATAAAGAATCATGGTATACAGTACCACCTGGTACGTACCATACCGGGCCACTATGTACCGGTACCAGCCTTGGCTGGTATAGTTCTAGCCATTTGACCCGGTATTGGCTGGTACAGGAATAAAAAAAAAGGAAACCAAAGGCTGCAACAGTCACCTCCTCCGAACTCTCATCTCACTGTTGAGATTGAGAAAGAGAGAGAAGGGGCAAGGGAGAGAGAATAGGAGTCGCCGGACCCGGTGGGTGTGAGACAAAGAGAGAGAGAGAGAGGGGTACTCGCACGCCGCATGCCGCCGTCCACCGTTCACAGTTCACACAAGAGGGGGGAGACAAGAGACGGACCTAGGGCACGTGCCTCGGATGATCAGGGAGAGAGAAGAGAAAGGGGGTTTTTATCGAGCTCGTGGGCCTGGGCCACGGCGTGCCGAGGCGGGCCAGTTGCGGAGCTGGGCTGGGGCGTGCACGTGAGGATACAGGCTGGGCTGGGGCGTGCACGTGAGGATACAGATTGGGAGAGGGAGATCACCTCAAGCGATTCGGGGGGGGGGGGGGGAGTGGTACCAATTCATACCAATACCGGTACCGGCCTTTGCCCAATATCAAAACCGGTACTAGGCTTGAATACCATGCAGAGAACATGCAACTGCATGACCCTTTTTATCCTAGAGCATTTCAAACACAAATTGATATACATCATAGTTATGCATTTTAAGGTTGTTTCTTTTGATGGATTGCATGCCGGATTTTTTGTCCTGGCCTATAATCTGGTATTTTCTTGCTAAGTCAAATGTCAAGGCATCTGTAACCCCCCCACCCCCACAAGGCCGTAAAAGAAATCCCACCACCACCACCAAAAAAAATGAAAAGAAAAAAGGAGCATCTTGTAACTTTGCAAAAAAATTAAAAATATCAACTCACAGATCCAGGCTTCACTAAAAACAATCTAATAATACTGAAAACTCAAATTACTGAAATAGAAATCAGGATCTGGTGGATCGGCCAAGACTTCACTAAAAACAGACCCAGACCTCCCAAAAAATACTGAAACCAAAATTAGCAGTAGATAACAAAAACCTAGATATACTTTGAAAATAGCCTTGCAACCTCAAATCCCCACCTGATAAGAGACAGAAAGAAAGAAAAAGGGCAAGCAAACAGACAGAAAATGTCAATTTCCTAACAGCTTTAGAACAACAAAAACAATTTCTCCGGGAATATAATAATGTCATCTCGGCCTTAAGCAACTCTGTATCAATGACACACTCTTGGCCCAATTAACTATTAACATCTATGGAATCGGATATCACCATCATTTTGCAATCAATAGTTCATCATGCTCCTTTAAGAATCTCAATTTTCTCGTTAACACGCAATCAAAACCACTTTGCATACTAGTCCATGTTCACCTTCTGTACCAACTGATGCGTCTGCACCCAAACAGAAACTATGGCATGTCCTCCATCTATAAGCTACTTAAAAAGGTCAATCTGACTGGGAGGGCACCTTTATGTTTAAACAAGTGTCTGAGAGGCATAGGCAAATTGAAGGTCTCAATGGCACCTTCAAAAACATCAAACAATATTAGATTCCTAGACCACTTTGGAAATAAATTTTTTATGCATAAAGTTGTAATAGAAAATATATCAAGAAAAGGAAAAAAAAGGTATTCTTCTTTTGTGGAGGCAGAGAGTACCATGCGCTCTTTTTTGATGGTGGGACGGATGTCCTGCATGCGTACAAAACCAAGAAAAAGGATGGTGGAGTGTCCCATATGCTTTTTTTGGGGTACCATATGCTTATGAAACCGGAAAAAAAGGCCGTTTGGGAGGGAAATAATTACAAGAAATGAAAAACCCCTTCTCAACCGAATCATTCTGGATCTGATCTGCACAAACACTTTAAGAAAAAGAACTGTCCAGACCCAAGCAGGTTACAACTGACAATCAATCAAAAGTTAACCTCCTTTCTTTGAGTGCCTTTGGAACCCTCACACAAGGGATTCCCAATTACAAAAAATAGCTCTTAGTTCCCAACCCGAGCCCACTGGCACATGGATCTTTGACTCTTCATGAAACACATAAGCCTCCCTTTGTCAATTTGCAACTTCAACTTCTGAGCCCAAACCTTACCCTCCTGCCCAGAACAAATAGAACAAAATGCCCATGTCAGTAAGAGTGAACAAAGATGGTTCCCACCCCGCTCAAGGGTCTAGACTCAAAGTCATACCTTAGCTCCCACTTAAGAAAGAAGTTCACCAATTCCCTGCCTATCAAGAGACTGGAGAGGTCTCTGACCAGTAGTATACACAAATAAGGAAGAGAACTGTCATCCCACACCCATACACACTCAAGCAACACCACCACCATACTCTCTAATGGACCCCATCCGTTGCTTCGTTGTCTGCTTAGCCTGATGACTGCACACTGTAAGTGAGGAAAACTTGGCCTCCATCCCAGATCGAAGGAGCTGACCAGAGTCTACCAAGCACATGCCAAAGAGCAGAAATTGCCAGATAGCTCCACAAGATCGAACCCTCAATGGCCAAACTCATCACCAAAGAAATGATTTATCACAGAAGCTCCTCCCAGTGCTATCAAGGTTGGAGGTAACATCAAAGGAGAATATGATGACCACATTGGTGGAAGAGAATTTTTCCACAATAATTTGCTGGTTTCAACGTGTACATACTACTATACAGCTGTCCACACTACTATACAGCTGTCCACTAAATTGTTTAGTGTTTTATTCTTTGACAGATTTACCATGCACCCGTCCAACAAAACTGCACCTTAATGTAATCAATGGTACCTTTGGTTTTCTTATAAAGGAGGAATGCAACATTCGGTTAGGTAATAACCAAGTCTACTTGTAAAAATTATCTTGACAAGTAATGCTGTCAACCCCCTCTCATATTTATATGCAATCCCATCTAAACATGCTTTGTCTATGCACACAGTGTCAAGTTAATATCTACACAGGTTTTCCTGCTTGGAAGGTTCTTAGCAACCTAGATAACATCCAAAATCAAAGTGCTCAGATCAAGACTGCATCTCAAATTGACAATCAGAGTACAGAGTTAAATTATAAGTTTCTGAAGAGCCGTAGTATACATTTCCGTTACCAGCCGAAACACCAATGCAGAACATGAAAACGAGACGACAGTGGGACCAAGCCACAGACGAGCAGCAATACAAATCCAAATCTGCACATCAAGTTCCGTGCATATTTAAGAACTAGTTCCCCAAAGTTGTATTTCCAAAGCCATCGGACGACTCCCCAAAGTTATTGGATATTTCGTATTCCGTTCAGAGCCCACCAAAAGAAGGGTTTAAAGGCAGGTATGAGTGGGGGGAAAATGAAAGAAAGAAAGAAGCTGAAGCAAAAGACAGGTTCTTCTTCTTCTTCTTCTTCTTCCGATGTGTCTAACGGGAACCTAACAACCAGACGAGTTGCCATAAGAAGCACAAGCGAGTTACAAACACCACCGCCTCCCGCCACAACAAATACACTAGACAGTCGAAGACATTAAGCACAACCGAGAACAAGAAACATAGAGTACAAAATTCTCATCCAGAAAAGAAGGCGCACCATTTCCTGGGAGAGGGGATTCACACCGGTGAGCTTGCACTGGGTGACGACGATCTTCTGCAGCTGGTCGATCTGGCTGTGTAAGAGCGCCCTCTGCGCGTCCAAGACCCGGTCCAGGCATCCCTTCGAGTTCCCAATCTGCAGCCCCCCCTCCAAATGCCCCTGAAGAAGCTCCATCACCGATTCGGGCGCCGCGATTCTCCGATTGACAACGAAGGGTTAAGAACCGGCGCATTAGGGCGCCCGAGAGGAGAAAGCCGCGGCAAGAAAAGTGGGGGGTAAAAAAAAACCCAATTTTAAGGGGAAGGAGGGATTGGCGGCCCTACCGAGGACGGGAGCTAGGCTTGGGGGTCCCCGCCGGAACCCTAACGAAGCAGGAGAAGAAGAGACGGGGACCGAGGAGGATGAGGCGGAGGAAGAAGGCGACCACGGCGGTAGTGGTGACGGCAGCCGGAGCCCGATCCGCCCCCCCACCCGCCGATGGGAAACAGCAGGCGCTGGAAGTGGAGCGTTTCCCGTGGGTACGCGGGATGGACGGTTAGGATCTGCTCTGGAGTTAGCACACGAATCGTGATCGGTGTGTGTGTGACATATAACGAATCATGCATTAATATACATTTATCACACCCCGACTTAAGTATGGTTATTCACTTAATAATGTAATCTTAAAAATATCACTGAGTAATAAATTGTCATATTTTATTTTCAAATTATTTTTTCAAAAATGTGATAGAATTCAAAACTCTAGAATTCACATAATCATGCTGCATATTAGACTGTAATAGTGAATGTTTCTAATCTCATGTTAATATCAACTTTCTCGATCAATTTTTAGCACTTACATTTTGCTCATTTGGAGGTTGGTCATGATAGATTTTCAATCTTATACACTTTTTATTTTTTTGATATTTTTTCTCTTTTTTATTTATTTTATATTTTATATTATTTTTTTAAAATACATAATGTTGTACATCTCTTCGTCGTTTGACGCGAATCTCGTCACTTATCTTAAGTGTAGATAGTTGTTTACTAAGTTCATGAATATTTTTCATATTTTTTTATTTTTTTCTTCTTATGTTTCTCTATTCTTTCTCATTTTACTTGAAATTACTCATGTGGAGAGACCCTATTACTAAGTTAAGGGTTTATTGACATGCACACTCTTTGTTTTCGGGGTGTATAAAATATCAATCAATCAAATTAGGATTTTTTTTATTTCTTAAAGAGATTCTAGACTTCATGATCGGTTTCAACGAACACTTGGATAACGCTAATTCAAAACAACAACCTTCTACTATTTTTCTACACAAATTTCTTCATTATTTGTTATTCTAACACTTTTGGCTCAAAATTCCCTTTCATAAGTTATGGAAGTAGATTATTCAACGGGATAATTAAGATTGCACTAATTGAGGTACTAGACTTATGAAAAAAAATAGTCTTCCCCCCCCCCCAACTTAGATGACATTTTTCTTTTGGTCTCTCTACTTAGATGACATTTTTCTTTTAGTCTCTCTTCCTCCAACTTAGATAACATTGTCCCTAATGGCATGAACAAGATATATAAATAAAAATATGACCTTAAAATGTAAGGGAGGAGAGATACAATATGAGGTACGTCAAAGATGCTTCCACAAAATTGGTTGCTCCGGACTCCTAAGGGCACAGAAACAAATCACTAAGAATTGTAAGAAAAATATTTAAGTACCTCCCAATAAGTGCTAAGTTTAACATTTTCAACTAGACGATCACAACATGAGAGTCTACTCAGGATCCCAATAGAAGTTCTCATCCCTAATTAATGGGTCACGGTATGTAGGGATTTCAGATAAATGCAAGTCAAAACTAGGTCTCATCTTATTATAGCCCAAATCAAGTACAAAACACTCTGTCTTAGCTCGAAAAACATTGATGTGAACTATATGCCCCCTAAATAAAACATCCATGTTTTTAGATTTGCAACTGATACTATTATGGACTGTAATATCTCGGACCTTTCGGATCCTTCTTCGTAGGTCTCGGATCTATTTTCTCGGAGTGTCCGACTCCGTTGTATCTAAAATTTCGTTTCGGACATCTTTCGTGTTCGGATCGGCGCGATCCGGAGTTGTTTCGGAGGCCCGGAGTGCGTCCGCGAGTGTTTTCCGATTCCCGGTGTGTGTTTCGGCAAATCCTTCGGAACCTTGTTGCGGGTGAATCGGGTCATTCACCTAGGCGAGATTGGTACCGTTGCGATCAGTGCGTTCAGATGATCGCGGAAATGTAATTTTTGATTTTTTTTTCGGTATTTTCCAAATTTTTCGGATTTTCTATAAATACCCCTCTATTTTCTCTTTTTCTTTTTCTCTTCTTTCTTCTTCTTCTTCCTCCTTCTTCTTCCTCCCACCGTGAGCACCCCCTCTTCCCCTCTCTCTCCCATTCGACAGCGGCGGGCCTCTCTCCGACTACAGACGGCGGCAGGGCGACGGCGTGACGACGTGGGCGGCGGCGAGGCGATCTCGTGGGCGTGCGGTGTTCGTGGGAATCGTGAAGGGATGAGGGTTCTAAAAGCGTCTTCCTTGATTTCGACAACGATTCGTCGGAGCTTTCGCTCCATTGAGGTAGGGGGACGAATCCCTATGCTCATCCCGTCATCCCCCGCGATTTATAGGCCGAATGGGAGCCGAGATGGGCGTTTTTGAGCGGGTTAGGGCAAAATCATGATTTTGGGAGAGTTCGCCCGATCTATGATTTTAGGCCATGATTCGGTGTTTTAATGGCTTAGATGCATGCTAGGGGTCCTTAGGGGGCTTCCCCCTTGATTTCCCCCTCTCCTATGGAGGCATGGGGGCGTGGTTGATGTTTTTGGGCGTTTCATGCCGTTTTACCGCCGGGTCGGTGTGACGGTCCTTCCAGTGACCGTCACACAATGTGGCGCGTCTGGGTGGGTGCGTCACAGGCATGTTTTAGCCAATTGGGGGTCTGTGGGCTGTGACGGTCCCACGATAGACCCCCAGGCCGCTATGACGCGCCTAGGGAGGACCGTCATGCGACGATCCGACCGTTGGCACGACCGTTGGTTTTTGACCGTTGGGGGTCAAGGCGTGTGACGCACCAGTACTGGTGCGTCACAGACTTGTAACGCGCCTGTGTGGGTGCGTCAGAGATGACGCATCATCACCCTGTAACGCACCAGAGTTGGTCCATTACAGACTGTGACGCACCGAGTGGCACGCGTCACAGTTGGTTTCTTCTTGTCATGTGACGCACCAGGGCTAGCGCATCACAGGCTATGACGCACCAGGGTAGGCGTGTCACACGCAGTTTTGCACCGAGTGTCTGGCGCGCCTATGTTGTGCCGTCAGATGGCTGTGACGGTCCAGCCTTAGACCGTCAGAGCCTGTGGCGCGTCTAGAGTAGACCGCCAGGTTCAGGACTGCACCGGGTGGTTCGCAATCCCGTTTCTTTTCCGACCGTGGTCGCCGTGCGACGGTGCTGGTACGTGGGATGGTCCCCGTACGTCGTCGGATGCGGACGTTGTTTTCCGTTGACTTGAGAGTCTACTCCTTTAGTGACCCTCCACTAGTCGTAGGCTGCTTACACGCGAGTGGTCCCACCAGGGAGTAGTGGAGAGGCTACCCTTAGAGACGGTTTGTGGACCGGTTTTCGTCGGGCCCCACGTCTTGCAACCAGAGTCTGGCTGAGGGGAAAACCGGTCAGAGGGCCATACCAGGGACGTGCGGTCTGTGTGTGCACACATGGTTGGGGGCAGTTGGACCCACGCCGACGGGCGTGACCCCAACTAGTCACTTGTTTGTGGTTACTTGTACAGTGCCCGTGCCTCTGGTAGGCGCTACCACGTCAGACAGTTCACATGCGGTGCGGTGTAAGTCGTCAAGGGACGCTACTGACCGTGCTTCTAGTGGGAGGTACTCCTGTCGAGTCGGGAGTGATAGACTGTCAGTCAGTCTTTGTGACTTCGACCTTCGGGCTTTCGTCGGGTTGACCGATGAGTTCCGGTTGTCTCGCCACAGCACGTGTATCGATTTTCGGGTCGCGAGATCGGTGTTGTAGTTGCAGGGCATTCTCTTTCGAGGTACTCGCTTAACCGCTAGTGTAGTGGTTTCCCGTTTTGCGAGGTAGGGTTCGAGTGATCCCTACTGAGTCTTGTTCCGAGACTCATTCCCTGTGTGTTTTCTCCGTGTTTTCAGGCGAGGCGCGGCTTCAGAGGGGCGCATCTGAGGCTCAGCGTGGTTCAGGTGCCCAGCGTTAGTGCCAGAGGTCAGAGCCGGGGTATGCCCTGTGTAGCTGTACTTTTCTTTCTTGTCTCTGTACTAGTTGTGGACTACTGTTGTTTATTTGGTTATATCTTGTGGACCATGTATCATGTAAACTGTTAATTTATTTTCTTGCTTAATTATATAAATTGTTTAATCTCTGCAATTATTTGTGATACTTGTGTAGTCTCCACACCATCCTTTTAACCCTTCCGAGTCTTCGGACTCGTGGGTGGCGGTGCGAGTCTCGGGTTACCGGGCCTTCCCAGTAATCGGATTCTCGGGTCGTTACAGCTGGTATCAGAGCGCGGTTGTGGGATTATACGAGAATCATAAGTAATTGCAGTGGTCCACTAGTCCACAGCGATGATGTACAGTTGACGCTGGCATCGGGCATCGGGCATCGGGCATCGAGCATCGTGCGTTTTCTTAACTTTGTCATTTCTGTGTTTTCTATCTTTTGCTTCAGGAGCGAGCATGGCGCCGAGGCGGAGCACTCGCACTCAGCAGGGGCAGTCGGCTGGGGTTCATGAGGTTCAGCAGGAGCAGGAGGAGCAGAGTATAGTGCCACCTGCGGCCACCGAGGCAGCGGATGCTGTGAGGTTTCCGGGGCCGAGGATTTCTTCCGTAGCATGTACCAGCTTATGTCGCAGCAGTTCGGCGGAGAGGCTGGTGAGGGCTCGTCGACCAGGGGTGGGCCAGGCCGAGCAGTGAGGGATTTCATGCAGTTTCATCCACCTTACTATGGCGGTCAGCCAGACCCTGATTTGGCTCGAGATTGGCTTGACGAGATGGAGCGGGTGTTCAGTTCCGCGCAGTGTACTACAGAGGACAGGGTGATGTTGGCCAACAACCAGTTGCAGGGTACGGCTCGAGCGTGGTGGTCTTCCGAGTGGAAGACGTTTTTTCAGTCTCGTCCCCTTGAACAGATTGCGTGGAGTGACTTTTCCAGCGCTTTTGAGCGTGCCTACTGTCCAGAGTATATTACTACGCAGCGGATGCATGAGTTTTTGGAGCTGGTCCAGGGTGACATGTCCGTGTTGCAGTACAGGGTCCGATTTATTGAGCTAGGTCGGTATGCACCTCATATCATGGAGCATGAGAGGGTGAAGACCGCACAGTTCATACAGGGCTTGGGGCAGGAGCTGAGGCACCATTTGATCGCGAACGCTGCCACTGATTTGGAGACAGCGTCTCGCGTGGCGGCATCCTTAGAGATGGATATGCAGAGGACTCAAGGATCGATTATCCAGGGGCAGTCCTTGTCAGGTCGCAGCCAACAGTCGGCTACCCAGTAGCAGGGTTATTTCCAGCATGCGTCGGGTGGTTCAAGAGTGTCGGCACTGACAGCGTCGGCGACAGGATCTGTGTCTTTTGGCTTGAAGGTCAAGAAGTTTCTCAAGAAGGGTTTTGGTAAGAAGCGTAAGGATCAGAGGCAGGCATCATCGGGCAGTGTACATCAGTCGGTTCCTTTTCAGCGTCAGGGATCAGTGGGTGGATCGCGAGGACCGTATCAACGGTGTAGCGAGTTCCATCCAGGCAGACAGTGCACGGTGCCGATAGTTTGTTTCAGGTGTGACCAGCCAGGGCATATGGCACGTGACTGTCCTCAGAGGCAGCAGCAGCAGCAGTTTTCTCAGCCACAGCAGGTTCCTCAGCAGCAGAGGCCACAGCAGCAGCCGCAGCAGCAGCAGGGATAGTATCCGCCGCTACCCAGGTCAGCGAGTGTGGGAGGCAGGCAGAGAGCTCGAGGCCAGATCATACACATGACCAGGGCAGAGGCAGTGGCGTCGCAGCCCATGGAAGGTACCGTTCAGATTTTGGGTTGTGCGGCTCGGGTTTTGTTCGATTCTGGCGCGTCTCATTCGTTTATTTCGGAGGATTTCGCGCTGAGTATTGAGGAGCCGGTGACCCAGTTGTCCTGTGATTTGACAGTGGAGTTGCCTTCGGGTGATTTTATGATCACTCTGTATTGCTTCGATGAGGTTCCGGTGTGGGTTGAAGGGCGGAGTTTGCCGGCCAAACTTTATGCGTTGCCGCTTCAGGACTTATGTGATTTTGGGTATGGATTGGCTCGAGGCACATCATGCGTTGGTGGATTGCGGCTCGAAGAGGGTTTATTGTCGGCGACTTCGTGTACCCACCTTCTATTTCCAAGGTATCAGGTCTTCCTCTTCCCGTTTTCTTATTTCTACGATTGGAGCTCGTCGTATGCTTGATGCGGGTTGCCAAGGTTTTCTCGCTTCTGTGGTCTTGGTAGACCAGCCGTGTTCGGATGTCGAGGACATTCCGGTGGTGTGCGAGTTTCCCGATGTTTTTCCAGAGGACTTACCTAGATTGCCTTCCCAGCGGGAGATCGATTTTGTTATCGAGGTTGTGCATGGTACGGGACCTTTGGCGAAGGCTCCCTACCGTATGGCCCCCGCTGAGTTGAGGGAGTTGAGGGCACAGTTGCAAGAGTTGCTGGCCAAGGGGTACATTCGTCCTAGCTTTTCCCCTTGGGGTGCGCCTGTGTTGTTCGTGAAGAAGAAGGATGGTAGCTTGCGGTTGTGCATTGACTACCGACAGCTGAATGAGGTGACCATTAAGAACAAGTATCGGTTGCCGCGGATTGATGATTTGTTCGACCAGCTTCAGTGTGACGGCCCAGAGCTCCGGATATCGATATACCGATAGTATCGATACACCGATACCAAGAACTGGGGACGCACCCAAGAGGCTGATGAGGCCCCCGAAGGGTTAGTGGAGTTTGCTGAGGAGTTGCATAACGAATTGAGATCGCAGGCGCGCAATATTAATTAGAACAGTAATTAATAAATAAGTGTGGAAGTAATTTAAAATATCAGAGTGGTAAAATATATACAATAATCCAGATTCAAAAATAACAAAGGTCCACTTCACAACTACACGGGGCATACCCCGGCTCAAAAGAACAAAAGACAAACCGACGACTGCTGGCACGCTAACGACGGTCGGTACAACCTCAAGAAGAACCGGTAGACGACAGGGGCAGCTCACCTGAAAGAAGGAAGGGTGAGTCACAGCCAGACTCAGTAGGGGTCACGCGGATCCCTACCTCAAACTAAATAAACAAGCATGCAAATATAAAAGCAATTAGAGCATGCATTTAAACAATAACCATGCAAGTGCACAATTTAATAAATAAATGACAACGACAGGAAATAGCGTCAGGAGCTAAATCTACCAACAGAATAAACCATCACTAACCAAGTGAAGTGAGAGACGGAACAACCCACTAGAAGAACAAGACCAGATGCGTCCACCGACGACTTACACTGCGTCTCGGCAACTCGCAAGTCTGGCTCATGACAAGCGAGAGGCGTAACAGGACCAAACCAAGTACTAGTCAGAGCAACACTCGTCAGTGTCAGTCCAAGTCTCCGACCACGTGTGCACTGTGGACGCACTAAAATTCGCTTATTCAGGTGGTTCGTCTATTAAGTGCGTGGGCATGTCAGTCACAAAGTGACAAATTGTTCGGGCTCCGAAGAGCCCATGGTGCGCTCAATCTGACTCGGTCAGAGGGTTGTGTGGTTCGTGTCGGGACAAAAACCCGCCACGGCATAAAGGTCACGGCATCATTTACATCCCCCATACGAGAGAACACCCTTGATTAATCGCCGGGATTCAGGGCCTCATGGCCAAGAAATTAATTGCATGGAAGGTCTATTACGAGGTACTGAAATCCTCGCGCGAGGGCGAGAAGAAAACCATTCGCGATCATGTCGGTCGTGTACTGACCATTTAATGTTCGGACGAATGTCCGGCTCGAGAAAATCGCGGTTGTCACGGGAAAACCGGAACACATGTATGCCGAGGTACGGCAAGTTTATTGTTCGGAAGAGCGGAAAACGTTCGGCTGAGCCTCGGTTGGAGCGGTCAAAAACCAGTAAATCGGTTGGCCCGGTGCAAGAGCAAGCTACGACCATACTGCGGTGGGCCCCCCGCGGTCGAAACAAGACTTGCATGAGCGTCATTAATATTTCCGGTGCCAAGGGGCAACGAGGGAATATCCCTTGAATCGACTGAAAAGCCCTGTGTCTAGGGAAGCGGACGTTCAAAACGTGTCGGTCATTCGGGAGACCGTTTAATATTCGAACGGGAGTCCGGCTTGAGAATATTGTAATCGTCGCGGGAGGACCTGGGACATATGCATGCCGGGATACGGCAAGTTTATGATTCTAAGACACCGAAAACATTCGGTCAAATCTCTGTTAGTGTAGCAGGAAATCGGTAAATCTATTGGCCCGGTGCGAGATCGAGTCAGGACCATACCGGGGGCGCCTCCCGTGGTCCGAACGAGACTTGCGCGGGCATCATTAATATTTCCGGTGCCGGAGGGCAACGGGGGAGAGTCCCAGGACTAGACTCCAAAACCGAAAACGTGTTCGAAGGGAGCGGGCTGTAGACCGAAGATATGAGCCGAACGGCGACCACAATTGGGACGGACTCGAGGTCTAAGCGTGGCCCACGGAGGTCTTATTGATATTCCCATGGAAGGGGTCCAGGGGTGGCGAGGACCGTCTCGTTCTATTCCGATTTTGTCGGTCACTCACGTACCTTTTCATGTTCGGGCAAGGGCCCATGTTGAAAGTACGACGTGCATGGAAATGACCCCGTACAAATGTATGCCGAGTTTATGGCAGTTTCAATGAAAGAACGGGAACGAATCCCATTAGAATGAATCCGATTTAATGGGATATCGGCCCGGAGCAATGCCGGCTCACGACCATGTCGGAGAGGGAGCCGTCGGCCATATTGGTTGCTCACGGGTCTTTTCATGTTCAGACACAGGTCCATAATAGAAACGCGGCGAAAACCGAGGTGAACCCGTTCAAATATCTGCCGATCGTGCAGCAATTTTAGTAGTGGCTCGGAAGAGATCCGGCCTGAGAGATGAGTCCGACTTAATCGGAATGTCAGCCCGAGGCGAGGTCGGGCCATGGTCATTTCGGGATAATTCCCAAGACTCAGGCCCTGCCTGGAAGGGCGACATTGTTGTTCCTTCAGCACCGGGTCACGAGAGAGACGGGGCTGCAAAGTGGATTTCACCATCTTCTTTATCTGAGATTTTTAGTCGTAAGATTTGGCCGTGTTTATTCCCCTTTATATATTTATTCTGGATGATTTTTGTTTTATTTTGTTTTATTTTTTATTATTATGTTCTTCTTTTCTACTATTATTATTACTATTTCACATTTTTTTATTTCTTATGTATATTCAGATTTATTTATTTATCATAATTTTTATTAATTTTTTATTATCATTATCATTATTATTATCATTATATACATTTTTGGAGAGAGAGTGGGCCGCTAGAGGGCTAAAAGGGGTGTACCGCTGAAGGGTTGAGGGAGTGTGCCGCTGAAGGGACAAAAGGGTGTACCGCTAAAGGGCTGAGAGAGTGTGCCGCTAAAGGGCTAAAAGGGTGTACCGCTGAAGGGCTGAGGAGTGTGCCGCTGAAGGGCCAAAATGGTGTACCGCTGAAGGGCTGGGAGCGTGCCGCTGAAGGGCTAAAAGGGTGTACCGTTGAAGGGCTAGGAGTGTGCCGCTGAAGGGCTAAAAGGGTGTACAGCTGAAGGGCTAGGTTGAAAAATACCGATGAGGGCCCACTCTCCCTCTAGTTCTTTTAAGGCTTTTCTTTTCTTCTTTTCTGATTTTTATTAAGTTTGCATGGGTTTCTCATTTTCTTCTCTTGATCAATTTCCATTCTTTCTCCCATGAGGACGAATGTTCAAGTTGTTTAGTTGTCGTTCGATTTGGCTCTCTTTATGTTGATTACGGTTCCCTTGCCTTGGTGAACGCGTTTCACCGTTGTTCTTTTCGTTTGTTTGTTACTTTCTTTTAGTCCTTTTTAAGGTGTGGTTGTTCCATTTGTTTGTTGCTTCCTTTTGTCTTTTAATATGTTATCGTTTCTAATAAAAATTCGGCAGCATCTCCCCTTGACCCGAGCGTAAGGGAGATACAGGGAACGCGCCCACATAGAGTGGCAGAACCCGACAACTGGAGGTGAGCGCCCGAGAGCGGCAACACCTTTATAAACCTCGAAAAACTCAGAGGGAACGGTCAGTGGAAGACTACTCTAGGACTGGCTGGGGGGGGATGCACCGGGCAAGAAGGAAGGGCAAGTGTGCCGGGCAAGGGAGGCACGAGAGGGCGTGCCGGCGAAGGGCCTGGCCGAGGTGTGCCGGGGAAGACCCACGGGGTGTGCCGGCAAAGGGCCTGGCCGGGGCGTACCGGGGAAGGCCCGTAGGGGCGTACCGGCGAAGGGTTCAAAGAAGGGTGCACCGGCGAGGGGCTTAGCCAGGGCGTACCGCTGGGAGCTGGGGAGGTTGCACCGCGGTAGGGGTGCACCGGTGGGTGGCTGAGCAAGGGGATGAAGGCTGAGAGTTGGCCAGGTGGCCTAGAGTTGGAGAAGGGAGGAAGGCCAAGGATGGTGTTGGGCTCGGGTATGCTAAGAAGAAGAAAAGAGCAATGACGAGGGGGACGAAAGCCCACGCCAAGGATCAAACAATCGGGAGGCGGAGGGGGGGAAGCATTCAAACACGCGCACGGATTCAAACCAACGGAGACGGTAAGAAGAAAGAACTCAAAAGAGCGATTTTATTCATAGCCGACAAAGGCCGCAACCGGCCACATACACCTCAGAACGCTGGAACATGAGGCACAACGGAGGAGAAGGAAAGAAAAGCAAAGGGGGAAAGGAAAGGGATGAGCTGGGGTCGAGCAGAGGCGACGGCTCGCTGCTCTTCCCCTTCCCCTCTAGTACATGCTCTCTCTCTCTCTTTCTTAGCTCTCTCCCTTTTGGTGATCGTCGGGGCTTCACGGCGGAGCTCCCTCCTTCTTCTTCTCTTCGTGCGGACGATGGTGGATGGAGCAGCGCGGGGGGGAGTCAAAGCTTCCCCTCCTCTTCTTCTTCTTTTCCTCTTCTTCTCTTTTTCGCACAGACGGCGGTGGTGGGTGGAGTGGCTGGAGGGCAGACGACTCCCTCTTCTTCTTCTCTTCTTCTTTCCCTTCTTCTCTTCTTATCTTCTTCTCTTCTCTTCTTCTCTTCTGCGTGTGTCTGTCTGTGTCTGTATGCCTCTCCCCTCCCCTCTGTTCACTTTTTTTGGCCGAAGAAGGGGGGCGTTTTATACCCCAGCGGCGGGAGCGTTCGGGCGCGAACGACGGTGGCGGGAGGTGACGGGCATTGAATGGGGTTTGACCTCCCCGTCCTTGGTGGCAGAGGAGTAGCATGCGTGGCTCAGCCTCCGATCGACACATCGGACAGCTCACTGCGCGCCAAGGCTCTATAGGGCATGGGCATCACGTCGTCCTGCCGGAGCGTGCCGCTGAAGAGCCTGGACAGCGTGCCGCTGGCAGGCACAACAAGCGTGCCGCTGAGAGGGCCAAAAGGTCTGTCGCTGGAAGACATGGCAAGTGTGCCGCTGAAGAGCCCAAAGGGCGTGTCGCTGAACGGCCGAGAGGGCGTGCCGCTGAAGGGCTGCAGGGGGCTTGCCGCTGAAGGCCAGGAGGGCGTGCCGTTGAACGACTGCCAGGGCGTGTCGCTGAAGGCCAGGAGGGCGTGCCGTTGAATGGCTGCCAGGGCGTGCCGCTGAAGGCCAGGAGGGCGTGCCATTGAACGGCTGCCAGGGCGTGCCGCTGAAGAGCTCGAGGGCCGTGCCGCTGGAGGGGCAAATGGGCGTGCCGCTGAAGGCCAGGAGGGCGTGTGCCGCTGGGGCTCCCTGGGGGTGTGCCGCTGGGGCTCCCCAGGGGGTGTGCCGCTGGGGCTCCCCAGGGGGCGTGCCACTGGAGGCACCCTAGGGGTGTGCCGTTGGGGCTCCCCAGGGGGTGTGCCGCTGGAGACACCCTGGGGGTGTGTGCCGTTGAAGGCCCCCCCCTGGGGGGTGTGCCGTTGAAGGCCCAAACGGAGTATTTCTGAGCCCGTTCTGAGCCCGTTGTAAGCACGAGTCATGGCCCATTTAATTTTCTCCGTGGCCCGTGGTTTGTGAGGCCCTTGGTGGTTGATTTCTCTTCACTGTCGTGACTCTGGAGACAGCCTCACGGCAGTGTGTGAATGTTCGGGGAATCCAGATGACCAGCATCTCCGGGGCTTCTTCCCTTAGTTCTGTTGTTGATGCTGGGTCGAACGGGATATCTGTGCGTGCAATTTTTGGTGTCCACAAATGCCCCCCACCCACGGGTAGCGCAGGCGAAGGATGAGCCGGGCGGTGCCTGCGGGTGTACTGGTCTCTTTTTCTCTTCGTCGGTGCCGACGGGGTGTCGGGAGCTGACATGGTTTATTTGTCTCTTCTTCTCTTCGTCAGTGCCGACAGGGTGTCGGGAACTGACATGGTTTGTCTGTCTCCTCTTCTCTTCGTCAGTGCCGACAGGGTGTCGGGAGCTGATATGGTTTGTCTGTCTCTTCTTCTCTTCGTCAGTGCCGACAGGGTGTCGGGAGCTGACATGGTTTGTCTGTCTCTTCTTCTCTTCGTCAGTACCGACAGGGTGTCGGGAGCTGACATGATTTGTCTGTCTCTTCTTCTCTTCGTCAGTGCCGACAGGGTGTCGGGAGCTGACATGGTTTGTTTGTCTCTTCTTCTCTTCATCAGTGTCGACCGGAGACGGAGAATGATGTGGTATGTTGGTCTCTTCTTCTCTTCGTTAGTGCCGACAGGTTGCCGGGCGCTGACGTGGTATATTAGTCTCTTCTTCTCTTTGTCAGTGCCGACGGGGTGTCGGGGACTGACATGACATGTTGGTCTCTTTGTCTCTTCATCAGTGCCGGTGGGGTGCCGGGAACTGAAGCAGTATGTTGGTCTCTTCATCAGTGCCGATGGGGTGTTGGGAACTGAAGCAGCATATTGGTCTCTTCATCAGTGCCGACGGGATGTCGGGAACTGAAGCAGCATGTTGGTCTCTTCATCAGTGCCGATGGGGTGTCGGGAACTGAAGCAGCATATTGGTCTCTTCATCAGTGCCGACGGGGTGTCGGGAACTGAAGCAGCATATTGGTCTCTTCATCAGTGCCGACGGGATGCCGGGAACTGAAGCAGTATGTTGGTCTCTTTGTCTCTTCGTCAGCGCCGACGGGGCGTCGGGAGCTGACATACTCTGTTGGTCTCTTTGTCTCTTCGTCAGCGCCGACAGGGTGCCGGGAGCTGACATGGTTTGTTTGTCTCTTCTTCTCTTATTTTTCTTCTCTTCTCTTTTCTTCTCTTCTATTTTCTCCTCTTCTATATTCCCTTGCACGTAAACATGGGGTGAGAATTTATTTAGTGTCCTCAAATCAGGGAAGCGGGCTGCGAAAGCCAAAATTTGGGGAGCAGGCTGTCAGAGCCTGACTTGGGAAAGCGGGCCATGGGGGCCGAGGTAAGCAGGCTACAAGAGCCAAAGTTGGGAAGCATGCTATAAAAGCCAAAGGGAAGCAGGCCAAAAGAGCCAAAGTCGGGAAGCGGGCCGCGGAGGCCGAATTGGGGGAGCAGCTTATAAAGCCAAGGATATTGGGAAGCGGGCTGCAAGAGCCGAAATTATGGGAAGTAAGCCGCGAAGGCCGAATTCTGGGGAGCATGCTATGAGAGCCGAATTCCGGGAAGCAGGCTGTAAGAGCCAAAGATGTTGGGAAGCGGGCTGCAAGAGCCGAAATTATGGAAGCTGGCCGTGAAGGCCGAATTCTGGGAAGCAGGCTATGAGAGCCGAATTCTGGGAAGCAGGCTGCAAGAGCCAAAGATGTTGGGAAGCGGGCTGCAAGAGCCAAAATTATGGGAAGCGGGCCGTGAAGACCGAATCGGGGAAGCGGATTACAGAAGCCGGAGTTGGGAAATTAACGAGCCGTGAGGGCAAGAGGTAGGCCATGGGGGGGCCAAGATTGGGCTCTACGAGCCAGAGCTGGAAAAATAGGCTGCGATAGCTGAAATTGATTTTACTGTATACAGACATTATTTTTTATTTATTTTTTGTTATTATTTTTTTATTCAAGCATGCAGGCATTCATTAGCAGACATAACATAAATATACGTATGTGATAGCTCCCTCTATAGGGGATGGGATAGGGACATCGCCCATAATTCGCAGACACGGTGCGGGTCATGAGGCACAATTGAGGGGCGGTGCACCCGTCAAGAGGATATCGCACGTCTTGCATGCATAGCCTTAATTCACGCATTTCACCCGAGGCAATTCTCTGTGGCGTGGCGGTACAAATGTGTGAACAAAGAGCCCTAACCATAGGGATATGCAGGTTTTTTCTAGTGACACTCGAGGATCACTCTAGTGCCTACACATTAGTTCCAGGCTTTCGACTTTCGGTAGCTTCTTACAGCCCCCACTAGTTTATTTTGGTATCGGATTTCACGGTTCGGCACGAGTCTCCTCATGTGTCTCAATGGGGATTCCCGGCTAATGGGTTTCATCCTTATTGTAATTCGCTTCACCATTTCGCGCGAGTCTCCTCATGTGTCTCAATGGGGATTCCCGGCTACTCAGTTTCTCTCTCTTTTTTTTATCTCTCTTTTTTATTTTTTTTTATTTTACAGTGGGGGTAGGCAGCTTTTTCCTCACGATTATCTTTCACGCGAGTGCAGGAATTCAAGTCTCCGTAGAGTGCTAAGACGGAATTCGGGCAATCCCTATGGTTGAAAGCTATTGAACACATTAAGTGCTAAGTGTGGGAGCATTGCCTCAGGTTTATTTTGTGAGTTGGGCTTAGCGATTCAGCCATGACTCTTCCCCTTGACGTGTGCACCTGCCATAATTGGGTTCCCTTCGAGTGCGTGCCGTGACGCCCGTGCATCCGGAATCGGGGCAGCATTATTTAGCAAGGAAATGCGGTCCTAGAAAATTTCAAGGATGTGTATTATTCTATATTAAGCAAACATGCAAGCAGGACAATCATGCATTCTTTTTTTTTTCTTTTTTTTCTTTTTGTGTGTCTGTTTTATTATTATTTTTTGTTATTTTTTGTGTTTATTTTTGCATAAGAAAATATTGTTGTTACGTATAAGTGTAGTGGTAGTAAAGGTATTAGAGAAGCAGACCACGAACGGCTGAAAGGGTATTAGGGCAGCAGGCTATAGAACCCGAGGGACATTAGGGGAGCGGGCCATAAGGGCCGAAATTGGGAAGCGGGCTGCAAGAGCCGAAGTTATGGGAAGCGGGGCGCGAAGGCCGAATCCTGGGAAGCAGGCTACGAGAGCCGGACTTGGGAAGCAGGCCACGAAGGCCAAAGGGAAGCATGCTACGAGAGCCAGAGTTGGCGAGCAGGCCATAAAAACCAAGGGGAAGCAGGCTACGAGAGCCAGAAATGGGAAGCATGCTATAAAAGCCAAAGGGAAGCAGGCTGCAAGAGCCAAGGTTGGGAAGCAGGCCACGAGGGCCAAAGGTAAGCAGGCTGCGAGAACCAAAGTTGGGGAGCATGCCACAAAAGCCAAGGGCAAGCAGGCTACGAGAGCCAGAAGTGGGAAGCAGGCTATAAAAGCCAAAGGGAAGCAGGATGCAAGAGCCAAGGTTGGGAAGCAGGCCACAAGGGCCAAAGGTAAGCAGGCTGCGAGAGCCAAAGTTGGGGAGCAGGCCATAAAAGCCAAGGGGGAGCAAGCTACGAGAGCCAGAATTGGGAAGCAGGCTATAAAAGCCAAAGGGAAGCAGGCTGCAAGAGCCAAGGTTGGGGAAGCAGGTCACGAGGGCCAAATGTAAGCAGGCTGCGAGAGCCAAAGTTGGGGAGCAGGCCACAAAAGCCAAGGGGAAGCAGGCTACGAGAGCCAGAAGCGGGAAGCATGCTATAAAAGCCAAAGGGAAGCAGGATGCAAGAGCCAAGGTTGGGAAGCAGGCCACGAGGGCCAAAGGTAAGCAGGCTGCGAGAGCCAAAGTTGGGGAGCAGGCCACAAAAGCCAAGGGGAAGCAGGCTACGAGAGCCAGAAGCGGGAAGCAGGATATAAAAGCCAAAGGGAAGCATGCTGCAAGAGCCAAGGTTGGGAAGCAGGCCACGAGGGCCAAAGGTAAGCAGGCTGCGAGAGCCAAAGTTGGGGAGCAGGCCATAAAAGCCAATGAGAAGCAGGCTACGAGAGCCAGAATTGGGAAGCATGCTATAAAAGCCAAAGGGAAGCAGGCTGCAAGAGCCAAGGTTGGGGAAGCAGGCCACGAGGGCCAAAGGTAAGCAGGCTGCAAGAGCCAAAGTTGGGGAGCAGGCCACAAAAGCCAAGGGGAAGCAGGCTACGAGAGCCAGAAGCGGGAAGCAGGCTATAAAAGCCAAAGGGAAGCAGGCTGCAAGAGCCAAGGTTGGGAAGCAGGCCACGAGGGCCAAAGGTAAGCAGGCTGCGAGAGCCAAAGTTGGGAAGCAGGCTGCAAGAGCTGAATTCTGGGAAGTAGGCCGTAAAGGCCGAATTCTGAGAAGCAGGCTGCAAGAGCCAAAGATATTGGGAAGCGGGCTGCAAAAGCCGAAATTGTGGGAAGCAGGCTACGGAAGCCAAATCGGGGGAGCATGCTACAAGAGCCAAAATTGGGGAGCGGGCTGCAGGAGCCGTAATTATGGGAAGCGGGCCGTGAAGGCCGAATTCTGGGAAGCATGCCGTAAAGGCCGAATTCTGAGAAGCATGCTGCAAGAGCCAAAGATATTGGGAAGCGGGCTGCAAGAGCCAAAATTGTGGGGAGCAGGCTACGGAAGCCAAATCGGGGGAGCATGCTACAAGAGCCAAAATTGGGGAGCGGGCTGCAGGAGCCGCAATTATGGGAAGCGGGCCGTGAATGCCGAATTCTGGGAAGCATGCCGTAAAGGCCGAATTCTGAGAAGCAGGCTGCAAGAGCCAAAGATATTGGGAAGCGGGCTGCAAGAGCCGAAAAGATATTGGAGAGCGCGGTGGGACGGGTGGATCAATCCTGATAGTGGGCCTTGGCCGACACGGCTGAGCCGAAGGGCGTCGGGTAGCAGGGTACGAGAGCCGAGGAGAAGGATTCGTGAAGCGGCGGGTTCGAAGACCACGTCTGTCTCATGTCCTTTTTTTTTTCTTCTTCTTTTGTGTGAGGCGACGGGTTCGAAGACCACGTCTGCCTCGTGTCTCTTTTTTTTTCTCTTCTTCTTTTGTGGAGAGGCAGGCGCGAAGACCATGTTTGCCTCGTGTCTCTTCTTTCTCTTCTTCTCTTCTTCTTTTATGGAGAGGCAGGTGCAAGGACCATGTTCGCCCCACGACTGCTCTTTTTCATCTTCTCTTCTTCTTTTATGGAGAGGCGGGTGCAAAGACCGCGTCTGCCTCGTGACTCTCCTTTTTTCTTCTTTTGTAGAGAGGCAGGTGCAGAGACCATGTTCGCCTTGTGACTCTTTCTCTTTTCTTTTCTTTTTTTTTTAAAGAGGCGGGTGCACGGACCATGTTCGCCTCGTGACTCTCTTTTTTTTCTTTTTTTCTTCTTTTTTATAGAGAGGCGGGTGCAAATACCGCGTCTGCCTCGTGACTCTCTTTTTCCTTTTCTTCTCTTCTTTTGCGTGATGAGGCGGGCTCGAAGACCACGTCTGCCTCATGTGTCTTCTTTTCCTTTTCTTCTCTTCTTTTGTGTGATGAGGCCGACTTGAAGACCACGTCTACCTCATGTGTCTTCTTTTCTTTTTCTTCTCTTCTTTTGCGTGATGAGGCGGGCTCGAAGACCATGTCTGCCTCATGTGTCTTCTTTTCCTTTTCTTCTCTTCTTTTGTGTGATGAGGCGGGCTCGAAGACCACGTCTGCCTCATGTGTCTTCTTTTCCTTTTCTTCTCTTCTTTTGCATGATGAGGCGGGCTCGAGGACCACGTCTGCCTCATGTGTCTCTTTTTCTTTATTCTGCTCTTCTTCTCTCATTAATGCTTCCATGTTGGAGTGTATTTCTCTTAATGTGCCTCCAGGTTGGGGTGTAGCTTCATTTGGTATGCATCCCCCTGAGGGGGTGTGTTTTGCCTCTTCGCTTCTGTGCCCCCATAGCGGGGTGTATTTTTTGCTTCTATGTCCCCAGACCAGGGTGTGTTTTTTTTAATGCCCCCGAGGCGGGGTGTAGCTCTCTTCAAATGCCCCCATGGTGGGGTATACTCTTCACGGCTTCTATGCCCCCAGGTGGGGTATGCTTCTTCCTCAAATATCCCTAAGACGGGATGTATTTCTCTTCATATGCCCCTGGTACGGGGCGTAGCTCTCTTCAAATGCCCCCAAGTCGAGGTATATCTTTCGCTTCTTATGCCCCCTGAGGCCGGGGTGTATCTCTTGCTTCTTACGCCCCCCTGAGGCGGGGGTGTATCTCTTTACGGCTTCTATGCCCCCCCGAAGCAGGGTATGCTGTTTCTTCAAATGTCGCTTGAGCGGAGTATATCTTTTTTCTTATGCTCCCAGATCGGGATGTATGTCTCTTTGTTTATGTGCCCCGAGTCGGGGTAGATGCTTCTGCTTCTTATGTGCCAAGGGCGGAGTGTATTTTTGCGCCCCCAGGCTGGGGTAGGTGCTTCTGCTTCTTATGCGCCAAGGGCGGAGTGTAATTTTTTGTGCCCCCAGGCTGGGGTAGGTGCTTCTGCTTCTTATGCGCCAAGGGCGGAGTGTGTCTCTTTCTGTGCCCCTAGGCTGGGGTACATTCTTCATGTTTCTTATACCCTTTTCACAGGGCGTATTCTCTTGCTTCTCATGTCCCCGGATCGGGGCGTATGTTTCTTCTTCTGACGCCCCTAGGTCGGGGTATATTCTTTCTTCATGTGCTCCCAAGTCGGGATGTATGTCTCTTTGCTTCTTTACGCCCCCGGGTGGAGGCGTACTCTATCTCTTTGCTTCTGCGTCCCCCAGGCGGGGTATGTTTCTTCTTCAAATGCCCCTGAGCCGGCGCATATTCTGTATGGCTTCTATGCCTCCTGGCGGGGTATATTTCTTCTTCAAATATCCCTAAGGTGGGATGTATTCTTCTCTTTCTTATGCTCCCGAGGCGGGATGTATCTTCTTCAAATACCCCTAAGCCGGGACGTGTTCTTTATGGCTTCTATGCCCCCCCCCCCGGCGGGGTATGTTTCTTCTTCAAATACCCCTAGGTCGGGGTGGACTCCTCTTCATATGCCCCCAAGCCGGGGTATACTCTTCACGGCTCCTATGCCCCTAGGCGGGGTTATGTTTCTTCTTCATATACCCCTAAGACCGAGGTGGACTTCTCTTCATATGCCCCTGAGTCGGGGCGTGCTCTTTATAGCTTCTAGGCCCTCGAGGCGAGGTATGCTTCTTCTTCAAATACCCCTAAGACCGGGGTGGACTTCTCTTCATATGCCCCTGAGTCGGGGCGTGCTCTTTATAGCTTCTAGGCCCTCGAGGCGAGGTATGCTTCTTCTTCAAATACCCCTAAGCCGGGGTGGACTTCTCTTCATATGCCCCCAAGTCGGGGTATACTCTTCACGGCTCCTATGCCCCCAGGCGGGGTATGTTTCTTTTTCATATGCCCCTGGTACGGGGCGTAGCTCTCTTCAAATGCCCCCGGGACGGGGGTGTATCTTTGATTTTCTTTTTTTATATGCCCCCGAGGGGGGATTCTTCTTCTTCTGCCCCGACACGCTGGGGAATGATTGCTTCTTGTGCCCCCAAAGTGGGGTGTATGCTTTTTTCTTCAGACTCCCCTAAGGTGAGGTGTATTCTTTGCTGCTTCATGTACCCCCGAGTCGGGGTGGATTCTCTTCATGTGCCCCTGGGAATGGGGTGTATTTCTTTTTTTTTTGCCTCCTATGCCCCCGTAGCAGGGTATACATCTTCTTATCATCCCCCATGGCGGGGTATGTGCATGCTCTCTTCGGGAGTGGTGGACGTGCTTGGCCTCATTGCTATAAAGCATTCCCCACAGCGGGCAGCAATTCATCAAGCTACAATTGTAGTTTGTTGGATCTTCTAACAGCCACTCGAGGGGCCGTTTTGTGCCGGATGGAGGCAGCAGGAAGGAGGAACGAGCGGAGTCAGTGCATCGCGGACTTGGGTCCTCCTAGAGTCAGGCAGGATGCCGGGTTTCTTCTTGCTCTTTCAGTTGGCGATGCTGGCCAACTTTTCTTCCTTTCTTCTTTATTTCTCCCCTTTTTGTATGATTGACCAGGGTAGAGGTGCAGGAGAGCGCTCACCCCCTCAGTTAGGGGATGAGTGGTTCGCTCCACCCCATCAACCCCACAGTGGTAATCTTTGTTCAGCACGGGTCTCGACGGACGTGGCCGTACAACCCTCTCATGCTAATTCTTTCTCTTCTTTTTTTGCTTCTTTCTTTTCTCTTTTTTTTTTCTTCTCTTCTTCTCTTCTTCTTTTCTTCTTTTCTTCTTTTCTTCTTTTCTTCTCTTTCTTCTTGAGGGAAACGGGGGGCTTGATTTCCCCTCCCTTCTCTTCTCTCTCTCTTCTCTTTTTTTTTTATAACAGCCCCCATGATTCCTGGAAGCTGTATATGCTTCGAAGCAGCGTCCTCGAGGCCGCGAAGGCAGCTGCATCGAGTTTGGCTTTTCTCCCCATAGGACTGGCAAAGACAGCACCTGCCATTCATGAAAGCAGGCAAACATCGTTAATTAGGAGGCCATGAGGCCCTGAATCCCGGCGAAGAGATGAAGGGTAGTTTAAGTCCCACCGGGCGTGCCAGACTTGTGGACGCACTAAAATTCGCTTATTCAGGTGGTTTGTCTATTAAGTGCGTGGGCGTGCCAGTCACAAAGTGACAATTTGTTCGGGCTCCGAAGAGCCCATGGTGCGCTCGATCTGACTCGGTCAGAGGATTGTGTGGTTCGTGTCGGGATAAAAACCCGCTGCGCCATAAAGGTCACGGCGTCATTTACATCCCCCATACGAGGGAACACCCTTGATTAATCGTCGGGATTCAGGGCCTCATGGCCAAGAAATTAATTGCATGGAAGGTCTATTACGACGTACTGAAATCCTCGCGTGAGGGCGAGAAGAAAACCATTCGCGGTCGTGTACTGACCATTTAATGTTCGGACGAATGTCCGGCTCGAGAAAATCACAGTTGTCGCGGGAAAACCGGAACACATGTATGCCGAGGTACGGCAAGTTTATTGTTCGGAAGAGCGGAAAACGTTCGGCTGAGCCTCGGTTGGAGCGGTCAAAAACCAGTAAATCTGTTGGCCCGGTGCAAGAGCAAGCTGCGACCATACTGCGGTGGGCCCCCTGCGGTCGAAACAAGACTTGCATGAGCGTCATTAATATTTCCGGTGCCAAGGGGCAACGAGGGAATATCCATTGAATCGGCTGAAAAGTCCTGTGTCTAGGGAAGCGGACGTTCGAAACGTGTCGGTCATTCGGGAGACCGTTTAATATTCAGACGGGAGTCCGACTTGAGAATAGTATAATCGTCGCGGGAGGACCTGGGACATATGCATGCCGGGATACGGCAAGTTTATGATTCTAAGACACCGAAAACATTCGGTCAAATCTCGGTTAGTGTAGCAGGAAATCGGTAAATCTATTGGCCCAGTGCGAGATCGAGTCAAGACCATACCGGGGGCGCCTCCCGTGGTCCGAACGAGGCTTGCGCGGGCATCATTAATATTTTCGGTGCCGGAGGGCAACGGGGGAGAGTCCCAGGACTAGACTCCAAAACCGAAAACGTGTTCGAAGGGAGCGGGTTGTAGACCGAAGATATGAGCCGAACGGCTACCACAATTGGGACGGACCCGAGGTCTAAGCGTGGCCCACGGAGGTCTTATTGATATTCCCATGGAAGGGGTCCAGGGGTGGCGAGGACCGTCTCTTTCTATTCCGATTTTGTCGGTCACTCACGGACCATTTCATGTTCGGGCAAGGACCCATGTTGAAAGTACGACGTGGATGGAAACGACCCCGTACAAATGTATGCCGAGTTTACGGCAGTTTCAATGAAAGAACGGGAACGAATCCCATTAGAATGAATCCGATTTAACGGGCTATCGGCCCGGAGCAATGCCGGCTCACGACCATGTCGGGGAGGGAGCCGTCGGCCATATTGGTTGCTCACGGGTCTTTTCATGTTTAGACACAGGTCCATAATAGAAACGCGACGAAAACCGAGGTGAACCCGTTCAAATATCTGCCAAGCGTGCGGCAATTTTAGTAGTGGCTCGGAAGGGATCCGGCCTGAGAGATGAGTCCGGCTTAATCGGCGTGTCAGCCTGAGGCGAGGTCGGGCCATGGCCATTTCGGGATAATTCCCAAGACTCAGGCCCAGCCTGGAAGGGCGACATTGTTGTTCCTTCAGCACCGGGTCACGAGAGAGACGGGGCTGCAAAGTGGATTTCACCATCTTCTTTATTTGGGATTTTTAGTCATAAGATTTGGTGTTGTTTATTCCCCTTTATATATTTGTTCTGAATGATTTTTGTTTTATTTTATTTTGTTTTTTATTATTATGTTCTTATTTTCTACTATTATTATTACTATTTCACATTTTTTTGTTTATTTCTTATGTATATTCAGATTTATTTATTTATCATAATTTTTATTAATTTCTTATTATCATTATCATTATTATTATCATTATATACATTTTTGGAGAGAGAGTGGGCCGCTAGAGGGCTAAAAGGGGTGTACCGCTGAAGGGCTGAGGGAGTGTGCCGCTGAAGGGCCAAAAGGGTGTACCGCTGAAGGGCTGAGGGAGTGTGCCGCTAAAGGGCTAAAAGGGTGTACCGCTGAAGGGCTGAGGAGTGTGCCGCTGAAGGGCCAAAAGGGTGTACCGCTGAAGGGCTGGGAGCGTGCCGCTGAAGGGCTAAAAGGGTGTACCGCTGAAGGGCTAGGAGTGTGCCGCTGAAGGGCTAAAAGGGTGTAACGCTGAAGGGCTAGGTTGAAAAATACTGATGAGGGCCCACTCTCCCTCTAGTTCTTTTAAGGCTTTTCTTTTCTTCTTTTCTGATTTTTATTAAGTTTGCATGGGTTTCTCATTTTCTTCTCTTGATCAATTTCCATTCTTTCTCCCATGAGGACGAATGTTCAAGTTGTTTAGTTGTCGTTCGATTTGGCTCTCTTTATGTTGATTACGGTTCCCTTGCCTTGGTGAACGCGTTTCACCGTTGTTCTTTTCGTTTGTTTGTTGCTTTCTTTTAGTCCTTTTTAAGGTGTGGTTGTTCCATTTGTTTGTTGCTTCCTTTTGTCTTTTAATATGTTATCGTTTCTAATAAAAATTCGGCAGCATCTCCCCTTGACCTGAGCGTAAGGGAGATACAGGGAACGCGCCCACATGGAGTGGCGGAACCCGACAACTGGAGGTGGGCGCCCGAGAGCGGCAACACCTTTATAAACCTCGAAAAACTCAGAGGGAACGGCGAGTGGAAGACTACTCTAGGACTGGCTGGGGGGGGGGGATGCACCGGGCAAGAAGGAAGGGCAAGTGTGCCGGGCAAGGGAGGCACGAGAGGGCGTGCCGGCGAAGGGCCTGGCCGAGGTGTGCCGGGGAAGACCCACGGGGTGTGCCGGCAAAGGGCCTGGCCGGGGCGTACCGGGGAAGGCCCGTAGGGGCGTACCGGCGAAGGGTTCAAAGAAGGGTGCACCGGCGAGGGGCTTAGCCAGGGCGTACTGCTGGGAGCTGGGGAGGCTGCACCGCGGTAGGGGTGCACCGGTGGGTGGCTGAGCAAGGGGATGAAGGCTGAGAGTTGGCCAGGTGGCCTAGAGTTGGAGAAGGGAGGAAGGCCAAGGATGGTGTTGGGCTCGGGTATGCTAAGAAGAAGAAAAGAGCAATGACGAGGGGGACGAAAGCCCACGCCAAGGATCAAATGATCGGGAGGCGGAGGGGGGGAAGCGTTCAAACACGCGCACGGATTCAAACCAACGGAGACGGTAAGAAGAAAGAACTCAAAAGAGCGATTTTATTCATAGCCGACAAAGGCTGCAACCGGCCACATACACCTCAGAACGCTGGAACATGAGGCACAGCGGAGGAGAAGGAAAGAAAAGCAAAGGGGGAAAGGAAAGGGATGAGCTGGGGTCGAGCAGGGGCGACGGCTCGCTGCTCTTCCCCTTCCCCTCTAGTACATGCTCTCTCTCTCTCTCTCTCTCTCTCAGCTCTCTCCCTTTTGGTGATCGTCGGGGCTTCACGGCGGAGCTCCCTCCTTCTTCTTCTCTTCTCCTTCTTCTCTTCTCTTCGTGCGGACGATGGTGGATGGAGCAGCGCGGGGGGGGGAGTCAAAGCTTCCCCTCCTCTTCTTCTTCTTTTCCTCTTCTTCTCTTCTTCGCACAGACGGCGGCGGTGGGTGGAGAGGCTGGAGGGCAGACGACTCCCTCTTCTTCTTCTCTTCTTCTTTCCCTTCTTCTCTTCTTATCTTCTTATCTTCTCTTCTTCTCTTCTGCGTGTGTCTATCTGTGTCTGTATGCCTCTCCCCTCCCCTCTGTTCGCTTTTTTTGGCAGAAGAAGGGGGGCGTTTTATACCCCAGCGGCGGGAGCGTTCGGGCGCAAACGATGGTGGCGGGAGGTGACGGGCATTGAATGGGGTTTGACCTCCCCGTCCTTGGTGGCAGAGGAGTAGCATGCGTGGCTCAGCCTCCGATCGACACCTCGGACAGCTCACTGCGCGCCAAGGCTCTATAGGGCATGGGCATCACGTCGTCCTGCCGGAGCGTGCCGCTGAAGAGCCTGGACAGCGTGCCGCTGGCAGGCACAACAAGCGTGCCGCTGAGAGGGCCAAAAGGTCTGTCGCTGGAAGACATGGCAAGTGTGCCGCTGAAGAGCCCAAAGGGCATGTCGCTGAACGGCCGAGAGGGCGTGCCGCTGAAGGGCTGCAGGGGGCTTGCCGCTGAAGGCCAGGAGGGCGTGCCATTGAACGGCTGCCAGGGCGTGTCGCTGAAGGCCAGGAGGGCGTGCCGTTGAATGGCTGCCAGGGCGTGCCGCTGAAGGCCAGGAGGGCGTGCCACTGAAGAGCTTGAGGGTTGTGCCGCTGGAGGGGCAAATGGGGGTGCCGCTGAAGGCCTGGAGGGCGTGTTTCGCTGGGGCTCCCTGGGGGTATGCCGCTGGGGCTCCCTGGGGGGCGTGCCGCTAGGGCTCCCCAGGGGGAGTGCCGCTGGGGCTCCCCAGGGGGTGTGCCGCTGGGGCTCCCCAGGGGGCGTGCCGCTGGAGGCACCCTAGGGGTGTGCCGCTGGGGCTCCCCAGGGGGTGTGCCGCTGGAGACACCCAGGGGGTGTGTGCCGTTGAAGGCCCCCCCCCCCCCCCCCCGGGGGTGTGCCGTTGAAGGCCCCCCCTGGGGGGTGTGCCGTTGAAGGCCCAAACGGGCGTATTTCTGAGCCCGTTGTGAGCAAGAGTCATGGCCCGTTTAATTTTCTCCGTGGCCCGTGGTTTGTGAGGCCCTTGGTGGTTAATTACTCTTCACTGTCGTGACTCTGGAGACAGCCTCACGGCAGTGTGTCCATGTTCGGGGAATCCGGACGACCAGCATCTCCGGGGCTTCTGCCCTTAGTTCCGTTGTTGATGCAGGGTCGAATGGGATATCTGTGCGTGCAATTTTTGGTGTCCACATGCACACACTGACTCCTGCCTAGAGCCAGGTCTCTAGCTAGTTTCCCCCCCGTTAAACGCAACGGTAACCGCAGGGGCCCACGGTAACTAGCTTACAAACCGTGCAATGGGAACACCCCTCCACCTCTCTCGGGTGGGACGACAGCTCAGTCGCTGGGCTACGACTAGTGGTTCCATCACAAGGAAGTGGAAGCAACTCTATTGGAATCTATTAAATACGGCGCATGCATAACTTAGAAAGCATTAAAGAATGAACGGGCAACTTTGAAAACCCCAGGGGATGTAACGGTCTACTGCCGCCGCGTCACAGTGGTGTGACGGTCGAGGGGTAGTGCGTTACACGAACTGTAACGCGCCCCCGCACGGCCGTTACAGCCACCCGTGACAAAAAACACCCACGGTCAAACGGGACGTAACACGCTCGCGCAGGCGCGTTACGGTGCCCTGGCGGCTGCCCGAGAGGCCGTCAGGCCAACCGCATGACCGGGTCAACGGAAACCAACAGGAGTGTAACAGTCAGGGGCCTGACCGTTACACACACTGTGACGCCCCCTCGCAAGGCCGTTACAGTGCTGTAACGCGTCCCGTGAGGGCCGTTACGCGTGTGACGGTTCCTGGTAGGACCGTCACACCGACTGGGTCACGGGTGAGTTAGGTTCAAAACCGAACTCCCTCCCAGTCGAGCCGGATCGACGGGAAAACGTGGAAAAACTATAAAACCTGTCAAACCACGACATTCTACAACTAATCCATGCATCAAAACATAAAAATGATGTCCATGGAGTGATTTTCAAGAATTTAGCCTAAATTACCCTAACATGGAATTTTGCATGGAAATTGAAGAAAATAACGTCGGATGGGCGTGCATGCTATGCCAATGCGATCCTAGCGAGACAAGGATTCCATCCCCCTACCTTAATCATGACGAAAACCGGATTTGGGCCGCATGCCAGCAAAGGGTCGCCGCGGCTCCTCTCACCCCGTCTCACCTCCACGCCCCATGAATCGCGACGAGGTCAGTGTCTACGCGTTCCTCGCGAGGAGCCGGTTCCAACAACACCTCCCGCGCCTCGATCCGCGGCCGTCCGGACCGAAACCGAGAGAGTGGGAGAGGAGGGATCGTGAGAGGGAGAGAGGGTGAGAGAGAACGAATGAGGGAGAGAGAGAATTCGGTGGGAAGAGAGAGAGAGAGAGAGAGAGAGAGAGAGAGAGTGAGAGAGAGAGAGATATATATATATATATATATATATATATATATATATATATAATCCAATAAATCTATAACTAATTCAAATAATTACCAGAAAATAGCCTAAAAATATGCAAAAATAGCCAAAATTCACGGAATAAAATCTAGAACCGAACCACTAAGAATCCGCTTAAGACACGGGTCTTACAGTCCCTCCCCCCTAAAAGGAATTTCATCCATGAAATTAAACTGAAGGACAAGGAGGAAACTGAAAGAAAACTACACCTAACGGCAGGAATAACAAACGAAAGGAACAGAAACAGATACCTTGGAAATAGAAGGCTGGCTTTCCGCGTTGCATAAAATAGACTCGCTTATATCTGCAGTCAACCACGGCACCATACAATTCCAGCCAGTCCATGCCAAGAATAGCGTCATACTTGGCCAATTGTAATGCATAAAGCTTCACAGGCATCGGCCGATTACTGACGACGATAGGAGAATCTTCCAGGCACACCGAAGTGGACATGAAATCTCCAGAGGGCAACTCAACAAGCAATGCACAGGGCACTTCGGTCATCGGCTCCTCAATGCAAGCAAGAAAATCCTCGGACACAAAGGAATGAGTAGCACCAGAATCGAAAAGAACATGAGCTGGACGACCGAAAATCAAAACTGTACCTTCTACCAGATTAGCTGCCACAGCTTCTGCACGAGTGATGTGAGTGACTCTACCTCTCGGAGGGCGACCGGCTGCAGAAGACTGCTGAGAAGGAACTGGAGCAGGTAGATAAGACGGCTGAGGTTGAGGTGGCGGAGGAAGACGAAACTGAGGCTGCTGCGGCTGGGTAAACTGCGAGAACTGCATCGACTTCGGCTTCAGCGGACAGTCTCGAACCACGTGACCCGGCTGATCGCAGCGATAACACACAATCGGCAAGGAACACGGCACGCCTGGATGACTGCCACCACACCTCGGACACGGACGCTGCTGACTACCAGAAAAATCTTGGCGCGGTCGAACAGAAGGAACGGACAGTTGACTCGGATCGGAAGGCGTTGAATGCTCAAACTTCCTCTTAGACTTCTTATTCTTGAATTGCCGGAAGTGGGAGTCAGGAGAAGAAGAAACACCGCTGACAGCAGGAACGGCAGAAGGAACTCCTGGAACAGACGGCTGGTAAGTCGGCTGAAACTGCACAGTCGGCTGCATCATTCTTGCCTGAGAAAGCCCTCGAGTCCTCGCCATTTCCATCTCCACTGCAACAGCTGCCTGGTACGCTGAATCCAACTCAGACACTCGGGTAGCGAACAACGGCAGGCTCAATTCCGCTTTCAGTCCGCACAGAAACTGCTGAGTCTTCATAGCTTCATCGGCAAAAATATGGGGCGCGTACCTGCCCAATTCGGTGAACTTATCTCGGTACTGCACACAGTCATATCACCTTGCGTCAGCTCCAGAAACTGATACATCTTCGCTAACTTGAGACAGGCTGGAGTGTAAGCACGTTCGAAAGCAGCAACGAACTCAGCCTAGGTGATTTGCCGAAGCGGACGGGAACGGAAGGCAACCTCCCACTCTGCAGTCCACCACGTGCGTGCGGTACCTTGAAGCTGATAAGTAGCCAACATAACCCTCTCATCTTCCGCGCACTCCATCGATTGGAACACGCACACAGTGGCATCAAGCCACGACCTAGTTGCCTCCGGATCTAATTGACCCTCGAAAGTCGGTGGGTGGAAAAGCAGGAATTCCTTTAACGCTCTGCCACGATCACCAGGCACTTCTTCACGCGGAGCAGGGTCGACAGAAGCTAGCACAGCTAGGGCAGAGGAAGTGCCACTCTCTTCCCGAGGAGCCCGAGCCTTCTTCCAACCCCGAGGCAACATCTTGAACCTAGGAAACACACAATAACGAAAACCATCAGCAATCACGAGAAACATCCTAAGCCAGCAACAGACGACTCAGTGGACTTGCTCTGGACCAGCGCAAGTTCCAATCCCTAATACAAATCCCCAACACCGCTCTGATACCAACTGTGACGGCCCAGAGCTCCAGATACCGATATACCGATAGTATCGATACACCGATACCAAGAACTGGGGACGCACCCAAGAGGCTGATGAGGCCCCCGAAGGGTTAGTGGAGTTTGCTGAGGAGTTGCATAACGAATTGAGACCGCAGGCGCGCAATATTAATTAGAACAGCAATTAATAAATAAGTGCGGAAGCAATTTAAAATATCGGAGTGGTAAAATATATACAATAGTCCAGATTCAAAAATAACAAAGGTCCACTGCACAACTACACGGGGCATACCCCAGCTCAAAAGAACAAAAGACAAACCAACGACTGCTGGCACTCTAACGACGGTCGGCACAACCTCGAGAAGAACCGGCAGACGACAGGGGCAGCTCACCTGAAAGAAGGAAGGGTGAGTCACAGCCAGACTCAGTAGGGGTCACGCGGATCCCTACTTCAAACTAAACAAACAAGCATGCAAATATAAAAGTAATTAGAGCATGCATTTAAACAATAACCAGGCAAGTACATAATTTAATAAATAAATGATAACGACAGGAAATAGCGTCAGAAGCTAAATCTACCAACAGAATAAACCATCACTAACCAAGTGAAGTGAGAGACGGAACAACCCACTAGAAGAACAAGACCAGATGCGTCCACCGACGACTTACACTGCGTCTCGGCAACTCGCAAGTCTGGCTCACGACAAGCGAGAGGCGTAACAGGACCAAACCAAGTACTAGTCAGAGCAACACTCGTCAGTGTCAGTCCAAGTCTCCGACCACGTGTGCACACACTGACTCCTGCCTAGAGCCAGACCTCTAGCTAGTTCCCCCCCCCCCCGTTGGATGCAACGGTAA
This sequence comes from Amorphophallus konjac, assembly GCA_022559845.1. NCBI lineage: Eukaryota > Viridiplantae > Streptophyta > Magnoliopsida > Alismatales > Araceae > Amorphophallus > Amorphophallus konjac. Next base: position 353,246,405 of record CM040119.1, on the reverse strand, counting down.
CCGCATGGGCCCACGGTAACTAGCTTACAAACCATGCAATGGGAACACCCCTCCACCTCTCCCGGGTGGGACGACAGCTCAGTCGCTGGGCTACGACTAGTGGTTCCATCACAAGGAAGTGGAAGCAACTCTATTGGAATCTATTAAATATGGCGCATGCATAACTTAGAAAGCATTAAAGAATGAAAGGGCAACTTTGAAAACCCCAGGGGATGTAACGGTCTACTGCCGCCGCGTCACAGTGGTGTGACGGCCGAGGGGTAGTGCGTTACACGAACTGTAACGCGCCCCCGCACGGCCGTTACAGCCACCCGTGACGGAAAACACCCACTGTCAAACGAGACGTAACGCGCTCGCGCAGGCGCGTTAGGCGCCCTGGCGGCTGCCCGACAGGCCATTAGGCCAACCGCCTGACCGGGTCAACGGAAACCAACAGGAGTGTAACGGTCAGGGGCCTGACCGTTACACACACTGTGACGCCCCCTCGCAGGGCCGTTACAGTGCTGTAACGCGTCCCGTGAGGGCCGTTACGCGTGTGACGGTTCCTGGTAGGACCGTTACACCGACTGGGTCACGGGTGAGTTAGGTTCAAAAACTGAACTCCCTCCCAGTCGAGCCGGATCGACGGGAAAACGTGGAAAAACTATAAAACCTGTCAAACCACGACATTCTACAACTAATCCATGCATCAAAACATAAAAACGATGCCCATGGAGTGATTTTCAAGAATTTAGCCTAAATTACCCTAACATGGAATTTTGCATGGAAATTGAAGAAAACAACGTCGGATGGGCGTGCATGCTATGCCAATGCGATCCTAGCGAGACAAGGATTCCATCCCCCTACCTTAATCACGACGAAAACTCTGGTGGTGAGGCTTCTTGGGAGCGTGAGGATGAGATGCGTCAGCAGTTCCCTTACTTGTTCAAGTGAGTTTCCTCTTCACCCCCTGAATTTTGTTCTTGAATTTCGAGGATGAAATTCCTTAAGGGGGGAGGGCTGTAATATCCTGGACCTTTCAGATCCTTCTTCGTGGGTCCCAGATTTGCTTTCTCGGAGTGTCCGGCTCCGTTGTGTACGAAATTTCGTTTCGGACATCTTTTGTGTTCGGATCGGCGTGATCAGGAGTTGTTTCGGAGGCCCGGAGTGCGTCCGCGGCTTTTCCGCGTGTGTTTTTCGATTCCCGGTTTGTGTTTCGACAAATCCTTCGGAACCTCGTTGCGGGTGAACCAGGACGTTCACCTGGGCGAGATTGGTACTGTTGCGATCGGTGCGTTCAGAGGATCGCGGAAATGTAATTTTTGATTTTTTTTGGTATTTTCTGAATTTTCTATAAATACCCCCTTATTTTCTCTTTTTCTTTTTCTCTTCTTTCTTCTTCTTCTTCCTCCTTCTTCTTCCTCCCACCGTGAGCACCCCCTCTTCCCCTCTCTCTCCCAATAGACCGCGGCGGGCCTTTCTCCGGCTGCAGACGGCGGCGGGGGCGACATGGGCGGCGGCGAGGCGATCTCGTGGGCGTGCGGTGTTCGTGGGAATCGTGAAGGGACGAGGGTTCTAAAAGCGTCTTCCTTGATTTCGGCAACAATTCGGCGGAGCTTTTGCTCCATTGAGGTAGGGGGACGAATCCCTATGCTCATCCCGTCATCCCCCGTGATTTGTAGGCCGAATGGGAGCCGAGAGGGGCGTTTTTGAGCGGGTTAGGGCAAAATCATGATTTTGGGAGAGTTCGCCCGATCTATGATTTTAGGCCATGATTCGATGTTTTAATGGCTTAGCTGCATGCTAGGGGTCCTTAGGGGGCTTCCCCCTTGATTTCTCCCTCTCCTATGGAGGCATGGGGGCGTGGTTGATGTTTTTGGGCGTTTCACGCCGTTTTGCCACCGGGTCAGTGTGACGGTCCTTCCAGTGACCATCACATAATGTGACGCGCCTGGGTGGGTGCGTCACATGCCTGTTTTAGCCAATTGGGGGTCTGTGGGCTGTGACGGTCCCACGATAGACCGCCAGGGCGCTGTGACGCGCCTAGGGAGGACCGTCATGCGACGATTCGACCGTTGGCATGACCGTTGGTTTTTGACCGTTGGGGGTCAAGGCGTGTGACGCACCAGTACTGGTGCGTCGCAGCCTTGTAACGCGCCTGTGTGGGTGCGTCAGAGATGACATATCCTCACCCTGTAACGCACCAGAGTTGGTCCATTACAGACTGTGACGCACCGAGTGGCACGCGTCATAGTTGGTTTCTTCTTGTCATGTGACGCACCAGGGCTGGCGCGTCACAGGCTGTGACGCACTAGGGTAGGCGCGTCACACATAGTTTTGCACTGAGTGTCTGGCGCGCCTATGTTATGCCGTCAGATGGCTATGACGATTCAGCCTTAGACCGTCAGAGCCTGTGGCGCGTCTAGAGTAGACCGCCATGCTCAGGACTGCACCGGGTGGTTCGCAGGTCCCGTTTCTTTTCCGACTGTGGTCACCGTGCGACGGTGCTGGTACATGGGATGGTCCCCGTACGTCATCGGATGCGGACATTATTTTTCGTTGACTTGAGAGTCTACTCCTTTAGTGACCCTCCACTAGTCGTAGCCTGCTTACACGCGAGTGGTCCCACCAGGGAGTGGTGGAGAGACTACCCTTAGAGACGGTTTGTGGACCGATTTCCGTCGGGCCCAACGTCTTGCAGCCAGAGTCCGGCTGAGGGGAAAACCGGTCAGAGGGCCAGACCAGGGACGCACGGTCCGTGTGTGCACACGTGGTTGGGGGTAGTTGGACACATTCACGTCGACGGGCATGACCCCAGCTAGTCACTTGTTTGTGGTTACTTGTACGGTGCCCGTGCCTCTGGTAGGCGCTACCACATCAGGCAGTTCACCTGCGGTGCGGTGTAAGTCGTCAGGGGACGCTACCGACCGTTCTTCTAGTGGGAGGTACTCCTGTCGAGTCGGGAGTGATAGACTGTCAGTCAGTCTTTGTGACTTTGACCTTCGGGCTTTCGTCGGGTTGACCGATGAGTTCCGGTTGTCTCGCCATAGCGCGTGTATCGGTTTTCGTGTCACGAGACAGGTGTTGTAGTTGCAGGGCATTCTCTTTCGAGGTACTCGCTTAGCCGCTAGCGTAGTGGTTTCCCGTTTTGTGAGGTAGGGTTCGAGTGATCCCTACTGAGTCTTGTTTCGAGACTCATTCCCTACGTGTTTTCATCATGTTTTCAGGAGAGGCGCGGCTTCAGGGGAGCGCATCTGAGGTTCAGCGTGGTTCAGGTGCCCAGCGTTAGTGCCAGAGGTCAGAGCCGGGGTATGTCCCGTGTAGCTGTACTTTTCTTTCTTGTCTCTGTACTAGTTGTGGACTATTGTTGTTTATTTGGTTATATCTTGTGGACCATGTATCATGTAAACTGTTAATTTATTTTCCTGCTTAATTATATAAACTGTTTAATCTCTGTAATTATTTGTGATACTTGTGTAGTCTCCACACCATCCTTTTAACCCTTCTGAGTCTTCGGACTCGTGGGTGGCGGTGCGAGTCTCTGGTTATCGAGCCTTCCCGGTAATCGATTCTCAAGTCATTACATGGACGGTGGCAAAGAATTAATAGCTTAAGATTACGGAGCTAAGGCTCAACTCTTGAGATAATTCTATGCCAAAGATAAGAGAATTGGCAGGGGCATGACATTTGTCCATCTTAACAATGACATTCGCAATCAGCCGACAAGAGTTCAAATAGAATGATCAGATAAGTAGATGCTCACTATGGTTGATCACTAGGGTTTTCAGCAAATGGATTAGGTGGTGGACTTGGCTCTTGCTCTATGATAATTGTAGACACCCGTTTTTGGCCCATAAGTTGAGCCCATTGTCTTATTCTTATTGCTAACGCCCCAAATTGGTCATTGTTTTGATTGATTCTTTGGTCTATTGTGAGACTATTCAATCCATTTTTCACCCCGTTAAGCCTTGGAAGTCCAAATTTCATGAAAGCCACGTTCTGGTCGACTCAGCATGAATGTGGTCTATCACGCAGCCGCGTTATCCCAAGTCGCGATCGTGCGATAGACCGCGTTCATCTAAAGTCACGGTCTATCTAGCAACCGCATTCATGTCAAGTCACAATCGTGCGATAGACAACGTTCTCAGTATTTTAGGCAGACTGCCCAGAACACATCTCTTCCGGTAGTGATCGATCTAGAGTCTTAATTTTGGAGTTCTTTCTCAAAGCCCGATGAAGACTTCACACAATTTGCTAATAGATGGAGGTCAATGGCCGAGAAAATCAAGGTAGAAAGTTTAACATGGTTAATCATAGTTATAATGATTATGAGGATAGTCAACTTGATTCATCATATAATTGTAGACACGTCATTTTTGACATTATATTGAGTAAATCTCATATAACACTACGATACCTCAAAGTGGCTCTCACCTTTGATTTACCTGAGTAATTTTCCTTATTTTTCTAATTTTTTATCTTTTTAAAAAAATTTCGTGGATGACATTAAACGCGACGGAGGGGGTGGACGCCTTCTTAAATACGCGTATCTCTGACTTGACGCATTCATAATTAATTAGAAAATTGTGAAGCGTCTTCACGCCTAGACGCGTGTTTTAAACGTGTCGTGGATAGAAGATGCCCTCTTGAGTCAAAGCTCGGCACCAACCCAACCGTTTTATTTGAAAATTTACAAAGAAGACGTCTTGCTGACAAGAGGTGTCTCTAAAGTCAAGGTTAGGCACCGAAACCCCCCGTTTTCAACACGTGCGTCGTCGTTCAGCGCAGTGTCTGGCGCTGAGAAGAAGGTGGGTGCGTCCACTATGGGGGACGCGTCTAAGGAAGGTGTCCTAGGTCTTGGACGCGTCTAATAAAAAAATGTAAATATATATTATTTTGCAAAATGTAGACGTGTCTGGTCAGAGGGATGCGTTCCCCTAAGACACCTTCGTGGTAATTTTTCCTATAAATAGAGCACCCCCTCCCACGAACAAAGGGCTTCGAAATCCTTTCAAGAGGAGGGGGAGACGCTGGTGAAATCGCTTGCGAGCTCGTGAGAGATCAAGGGGAGGTTCGACCGGATTTTTGAGCACCCACACACATCATCCCCACGTTGCCGAAGCACTCCTCGAAGCCTGCCATTAGCGCCGCAATAAGCTTTTCTTCCCCTTGTTCTTCTTTCATTTTTAGTTATGTTAATTGCATGCATCATCTACATTTTTATTTGTGTTCATTTCTCTTCTTGAGAGAACTCCGTGTTTGTGCATTTCTGCACAGAATCTCATTCCATCATAACATTTTTCTACCATTTGCATCATAAAGGGGTTTAAACAACACCAACAAGGTGTATATTTGTTCATGATTTCATTCATTTCATCACAAGGGATTGATACTACACTACTTTTGTTCTAATCGGTATTTTATCTTTGTTCCAATTTTTTTTGCAATGGTAATCAAAAGAAAACTCTCTTCATCGACCGGTCGAAGGAAGAGAAAGAAGGAACCCACACAAATCTCCTACATCCAAGGTATACTCACGATCACTTGTTCTTTCTATTTTGGGGTCTTCGACCACTGGCGATAACACATCATGCATCACTCACGCGTGATTTCTGATTTCTTTCCGTTATTTTCGTTAGAACCTGCGGAGAGTAACTCTCGTGGTTTCGATTCTCACGCCATATATATTCCTCAATCCCGTGATGTCGTTCACATCTTTTGGTGATGACTGTGGGACCTCTTATTATTTTCTGTTGATTACCCGTGTGTTTTCGGTACCCACGTGTGTCCCTCCTTTTGGCACCCGCGCGTTCCCCTCCTTATTGCGCCTTTGCGCGCTACAGTTGTGCTCCCAGTAGCACTTTTATTTTTATCCCTCGTGCACCACGTGCACTCCCCATAGTCCCTTGTGATTCCTCGAGACGTTTGCGGGTTTCAGGAAGAAAAACGGGTTTTAAAAGAGCATTTCATTATTCAGTTGATTGCCATGTTTGGATGTGTTTGATTTGTGAAAGTTCTTTCCTGTTCTTTCCTTAGTTGGTCCTGTGAAGAGTGGGTCCGGTCTGAGAAAGCGTATGTAACCCAAGACGCGTATATGTATCCGTGTCCCTGTGGACAGGCGCGTCTTTAGCTGCATCGCCCAGAGCATCTCTCATCTCTGTTGAGCATAAAGGCATCTTCCTGAGTGGACACGTGTGTTTGCTTCTGTGATATTTTGTTATGTCCAATTTTATTTTGCATATTTTCTATTTTCCTATTCTGCTAGTTTGTTTTGTGTATTTTTGTTTTGCAGTAGCATTGCATCGTCTACGGGCATTAGAGCATCCTCCCCCTTGCATTTCTAGGAAGTTACCCTCTCTCAGTGAAGTAAGGACTGTAACGTCCGGCTAATTATAGAAACTAAAATAGAAATAATTATCTATAATTTAGAAAAAAAAGAAGAGAGAAAAAAGATAATTACAAGTAGAGTAAGTCCTTATGAAATAAATAAAAGAACAAAGAAAAATAAACTATATTTTATTGTTAAAAATAAATAAGATAAGGTCATGAAAATCAAGAAACCATAGATCAATAAAGAGAATTCAACTTAATGAAAAATCAAGCCAATAAATGAGTTATAAATAAATAAAGATCTATGCGAAAAGATTTAAAAGACAATTGGGTAATAATTATCTCATTTAAATTTTAAATTAAGAAGAAATCTAATTAATCATTAGTGACTTAAATTTAATAAAGCTCTATGAATATTTAAGATTTTAAATAGAGATAAAACTCGGTAATCATCTTTATAATAAAATATGGCGAGCTAATATAATATGTAATCCCTCAAAATACTTAATAATTTCGAGATAATGAGATGACGTTTAATTGATAAAATTGTTAAGGAAATAAGTAAATAAGGTTAACGGTAACAAAAGAATATATATGTATCTAAAATCTAACTTAAATCTGAATGAGTAAATAATTTAATTATAAGAGCCTTTACATGGGTTAAGTCCCTAACGTAAGTGAGTCACAAATAGTTAACTTAAAGAACATTTATACGTTGATGGGCTTGGGCCTTAATAGTAATAATAATAATAAAGTTAATATCTCTTAACATCGTGAAACCCTAATCTCTTAAAAGACTCTAACTAGTTAAAAGAAGGTGGGCGGCAGTTATTTGGGTAAGTTGGAGTCTATCACGTAATAGTAATTATCATATATGGTAATATGAGTTTATCCATGTCAGTGACGCGAATTTTATCGTGCCGTTCACAAGAATTAGCGACCATGTAAGAGGATGCGAATTCTTGGAATTCACGGCATCCTGAGTGGATGCCAATTCTTCCCAAATTTATGCGTTCACAGTGTTACGTGATTTGATTTCCCGTTAATTCCCTTGTGCATGAGTCCTTCCTTGAACTCTTTGGTCCTCTTAGATCTTTCTCAAGTATTCCTACAAAAGCTTAATCCTTGGAATTCTATTGGCTATTAAACAAAGTGGATGTCTAGATATTTACACGGGATCGTTGATTTAATAACTTCAATGCTTGGCGTTAATGGCGCCCGATCTGGTCCTGGGAGGAGCACTCGAAAGTACTTGTGCCCATGGGAGCTATTATTGACCACGATGTGACATTGCACCGAAGTGCATGACTTTCTAGATTAATCTAAGACATTCCACTCTCGACGTGATATTACTTAATGTATTGATGTGCTTGACCCGCAAAGATACTTACTTGCACTTGAATAGCCAATATATTGTTTATGCTATACTAGTGAACTTGTCAATTCTTGCTATCTATTTCATGATTCGCATTTATTCATGTCTAGCTTAAAGCTCATTTATGCATGGTTATAGTTGCATTCATATAACATGTTAATTACTTAAAGCAAGTCTGGTGATAGAGATGTAATTCCTACTGAGCTTTTCGATCATCCAGAGTTATTTCAATATTTTTCAGGTAATCAGGTGACAAGCGAGGCCGTTGTTCTAGCGGGAAGGGAAAAGTGTGAATGAGTGCTCCTGAAATTAGAAGACACATGTCTTTTATTTATTTTTTTGAGTCTAGATTAGAATATCTAAGTCTAGTTAGTGTGTCTTTTCCTTTTCTTGAAGTGGTAATTTGAGTTGAAGGCTATAATAACGAGTTTATATTAATAAAGTTTAATCTTCTTGTGTCTTTAGTTATTGCTCTGATTGTCATGAGTGTTTTGCTGCCACGTTCTGAGCAAGCTTTCATTGTTATCGGTTCAGGGCGTGACAAGGACTCTCCGTTCAGGAATTTCTCTCGACAGACTAGAATCTCCTCCATCGGGACCTCCGTAAGTCCCTGACAGCGAAGGATTCCCTCTTCGTTCACTGGGCCAGTTGTACCACTGAAGTTCCCTGGAGCTAGTTGACCTATTCATGGTGAGGTGAGCGACTTTAGTTGGCACGACAGTGACCAAAATTGTAACTAGGGTCTTACCCTTCTTGTGTGAATTTTAAGATCCACTAAAAGTCACTTTCTTTTGTTTATCTAAGGAAAACTAAAAAAAGAGGCATAAAACATCCACTTGTGTGCTAGTCTTTGCAAATTGTTTGTTCGTGTATGTTATTGTGTTCGGGTAAGCTTTTAAAGATGGCCGGGTACATCTACGATGATTTTGAGACTGGGGCATTTGATTATGATCCCCAGATGTACGACCCGGGTCATGATTCTTATGAGGAGTATCATCCTTGCCATAACTACCAGGGTGAATCACACGTCCATGATGTGGATGCATGTCTGTCTTATGAGCCCTCACATGAGGTGCAAGCCGCTATTGGGGAGGCATCCCTTTCTCAGGACATCTCCTCTATGCTAGGTGTCCTCGCCACCATGCAGCTTAGCCCCGAACAACTCCAGGCCTTTCAGGCCATTTTGAAGGGAAATCCATCTCCCCCTCTCCTCAAGAGCCAACACAAGCCACCAATCCTCCTCAAGAGCCAGCACAGGCTGCTCTTTCTCCTTCACCCCAGGGATAGGTGAGTCAGCAGCCTCCCTCCTTCCAATTCCCTCCTCAGTCCCTAACTCTAGCTATTCCTCACACCCCGGTTCAGCCAGATCAATCCATTGGTAGACCGCAATACCCCTCTCGCCTGAGATTCCCTTATCAGGCCTCCGGCAGGCCCCTTCCTCCTCAATGGCAAGCGCCCCCTTCACCAACTGATCCGCTCACCCAATCCCTCCGCAACAAATTAAATAAAATGGATGAGAAGTGTCGAGATCTGAAGAAGATGGTGGATGTAAAGTCCGCCCCTAAGGTCTCCTTGTCGGTTCTCCCGGTGTTCTATCTCCCTCCTTCCGAGATGCCTACGTACCGAAGGTACAACGGCACAGGAAACCCCTTCATTCACCTCAAAAACTTCATGTATGAGTCCTCCTTCTGGCAAAATGATAAAAGATCCCTGGCATATCTCTTCAGGAGATCATTGGATGGCCCTGCATTGAAATGGTTCTACTCTCTAGAACCAAGCGAGGCTGAAAACTTCGATGTAGTACAGAGAAAATTTCTCCAGAAATATAGGGATCCGGTCGGCCCCTCTCTTTCCATTACCGATCTAGTGGCTGAAAAAATGAGGCCGGATGAAGACTTTGTCCAGTATGCTGATAGGTGGAGATCCTTGGCAGAAAGGGTGAGGGATACCCTTTCAGAGCCGGAACAAGTTAAGATGATTGTGTTTAATGCTACTTCCCAATTCAGACACATCCTGGCTATGAACAAGCTCACCACCATGGAAGAGCTGTATGAAAGAGCTCGGTACATTCAAACACAGTTAAAAGATTCTCCCATCATGCACATGTTTGAACAGCCCAAGCCAAGGATGGTGAGAAAGGCGAACATTAGTGTTCAGGGCGGAGTGACAGAAGGGGTCGTGACAAATGAACAAGTGAGTGCAGTTGGTGGCCCTAACCAGCCAATTAACCATAAACATCTGCCACAACTCCCCTTCCAGTAGAATTAACAGAATCCACAACTTTATCGTCCGCCGCCACAAAATAGCTTCCACCACAACAACAGGCCTCAGCCATTTCATCCCCAGCAACAACGTCAACCACCTCCCCAATACCATCAAGTTCCACCCCCTGGGAACTATGCCCCTCCACAACAACAGAGAAAGCCGTTTTGCCCAAAAAGAGCCCAATACCCACCATTGTCAGAAACCTTGCCAGATGTATTCAATGCTCTTATGGCTGCCAACGCACTCACTTTGCCCAGGGAAAAACCTGTGTGACCCCAAAATATTGATACCTCCAGGTATTGTGTCTTCCATAGACAATCAGGTCACACTGTAGAAAATTATTTTTAATTTAAAGATTGCATTTATGATATTAATGATCAAGGTGGAATAGATTGGGATGAGATGAGGCGATACATTGTCACATTAAAGGCCAGGAGACCTCCTCAACACCAACAACACCAACAACAGCCACAACAACACGGACAACTTGAACAAGCTCAGCAGTAGCAGCCAAACATGGGCATTATCCAGAACTCGCTCCCGGAGCACCACCACCCTGACCAACAAGTTACTCCCATCTCCTCCTTCTAGAAAATTGGAAGAGAACAAGGTTGATATGCGGAAAGCACCTCTGTCTTTGCCACCAACCACGCTTCTAACCACCCCCCTCGCCTCATCCGAGTAACACCTCCCTCTCCCCGACCTATACTGCAACCCGTACCCAAGCCTTCTCCATTCCCGCAACCGTCACACCCTCTCATTCACATGCCTATCACTAATTTTCCACCAACCCATCAGCAAAAATCCTCCATACACCCCCCATGCCCCTCAAAGCCTCTCATCATCCCTCGTCCGTCTGCCTCACCATATATCTCCACCACACCTCCACCCGTACCCTTAAAATCCCTCATCATCCACCATCTGTTTGCAACCCCATCTACTTCCACTCTACTTCCACCAAATAAACCAATCATTAAAATCCCTCTAACCATCGCCACACCTATTCCACCGACTGCTCCTCCGGCACTACCACTTAAATCTCTCCTCAAACCTGCATCCAACCCCACGAAGGTGCAAAAACCGCAAGCCATGGTGCTCCGGAGTAGCACCTAGCCCGCAGCAGCCCGGCCCAGTCGGGATGAAGTAGGCCGCCTGATAGCCTACAATCCAAAAACCCGACGGCCCAATAGAGGCATTCGCCAGCCCACAAGAGGTATCGACGCAGGCATCTCGGGCGTTGCATGACTCTCCAGCCACCGAACGTTGCTCCCACCATTATAGGTCTCTTCTCCGGCAGGGACGAGGTTACACCCACGACGCCAAAATCCCCACTCCGAGGCCACACTTCTCGATTAAGCAGGAGCACAACGGGAAACTCCCCCAACGATCAAGGAGGCGTTACCCCGTGACCTGCACCTTTCACAGTTAGAGAACGGACCTTCACTGCTAGGGGGACCTATATAAATAAGCCTCCGATCAGATGATGAGGGGGACACAGACACACGACAGAAGAAAAGACTCAGACACACGCAGAGAGAAAGAAGAGGGACATGAAGACGAAAGCCAAAGCTCATTCAGGGAAGCTAGTTCCATCGCATCTCGTGACTCTCCGAGCACTCCCAATGCCTGGCGAACATCCTCCGAGCAATCGCTAGATGTGGCGAGCACATTCGAGGACCCGACTCCCACACCTAGGCTTGTTCATTCTACTCTCATGCTCTCTCCCTCTATGTCTCCTGCTATCCTTCCCCCCCAGAGTGACCCTGACTTAAGCATCGAAGGGTTGTTGTAAGGAGTCACGACAAACACGCAGTAGAAACAAGCGATTCCTCGAGATATCAGTGTTGGGATTGAAATCAATGTGAGAGAAACTCGGATATAAGATAGATTCTTCACCTTGGCGGGGTTGCGAATCTCCCGTGCAAATCTGTGGGATGTCAATCGCGTAGGCACACGATCTCTAGATGTATCCACACGAGTACTCAGATCAGACGAGCTCCTCTCTGTGATCTCCATGCACCGACCAGACCTCAATTCTACTATGTAGAACAAGAAAGAGAGAGAGGAGAGGGGGCGCCCCAGGGAGAGAGAACCAGAGAGAGAGAGAGAGTGGCAAGGGCAGACTCTGTTGCTTGGCCCAAGGTTCTACCCCGTCACAATTATTTATAGAAATTTGGCATTTTTCATAAAAACCCAAATATGTTCTATAAATCACAACCCATTTCGTCTAAACAGTACTCTTATGTGTGTGACCCTCTAGGCCCAAATATCAGTCCGATTTTCAGGCCCACTTAAGCCAAGAGCCCAGTCTTGCACTTATTAAATTAATTAATTATATATCATCACATGATATACAATTAATGCACTTTTAACTTGTGGAAAATCATCTAATGATTATCTGGGCCTTTCAGACCATGAACAGCACCAAGCACTACCTCATGATCCCAAAAGATATAAGGGGAACTAATCTCAATAGGACCTTTCTGTTGACAGATACCGGACAACTATAGCCCTTCACTCATCTAATGCCCCAACAATACAAGGGTATGGTAACTCTATCAAACCCTTTAAGTACTATCTGATTGGAACCTAATACTCATGATAATCATAACTAGAAAACCCCTTTTCCAGTTACCACTTGGCTAGGTGTGGGAGATGAAAAAAAAATTATTTGATTTTTTTATTTTAGAATATCTTTATTTGATATTTATTTGGTTATTTTTTGTTTGTTTATTTGGTTTATTAATTAGGCGTGCCAGTCACTAGCATGACAGTTTATTGTGCGCTCGACCTGACTCAGTCTGTCGATTGTGATATTCATGTCAGGACCCGGAGTCCGTCATACCATAAAGGCTATGACGTTAATTACGTCCTTCCAAAGAAGGACAACCCTTGATTAGTTGCCAAGAAAGGATGCCTCGGGGGCAAAACAAGATAAGACTATTACGCTAACTCCGCTAACGGGATGCGAAACATGCATAGAAAACCATGCTACGCGGGACATGATAACAGTGTTATGGCGCAAATCCGGCAGCATATCCCCTTATTTTGGACTATGCCAAAGGGGGAATATAGGTCATCCACCCACGGAATGCCGGGATGGAAGCCAACAGAGAGGCGGGCGTAGCCCTGGATCCAAAAAGGATTTGAGTGTGACGAGACAGTGTCCATTACCACGGTGTTTGTTGATATTCCCTTCAGAGACCATTGGGGGACTTGCAATGGCAGGACTCCCAGGGTCAGTAGGGTTGGAAGAAAACTTGACGGTTAATGGCATACAATATCGGGGTAAGACCCTGTTAATATAGCTCCGTTTAGACATGGATGAAGAACCATGAGACCCTCATGATATGATGGGGGTTAGTATGAAGGTTAACAGGAGTGGGACATTGGGTTTAGACTGGATCTAGGCTCAATGAAGTTGCTGAGACGCCGGATGTTTGAGTGGTAGCTATTGTTAAGATGAAGCAGCATGGATGTGAGCCGGCGTGAAGGCCAAACGGCGCGGTGGGGTCCCGGCGCGATGATGAGCTCACAGGTTATCGGCACGATAAGTGGCCGGCGCGACCAGCGTCTCGGCGCGCCCGTCATCCTGCGCGGAACCCGCGCCGGGAGAGGGCTGCGTCGGGAGGCTATATGGCGTCGAGAAGAGGGGTTTCTTCATGTTTCAAGACTTAGACGGCTTTTTGAGGTTGAGGGGGGCGAGCCCTCTTATGTTAAGTAAGGATCTCACAGGTTTGTCCATGGTGGTAGTTGGGTGAGGTGGAAAGTGAGGGTGGACTCGTCCATGGAAGGTCTAGGGAGACCGTATGACTATGATGGTTATGTTCCCCTGTCCTAGTGGGCAAAGGATCATGAGATGGTCTGCCTCAGATCTCTGCCACACAGCCGGGGGTAGATTCATAGTTTCAGTGAAAGTGTTACACGATGCGATAAAGTAAGGCTTCGTGGATGAATTTCGGCAGCATTTCCCCTTATTTTGGACTGTGCCAAAAGGGGAATATAGGTCATCCATCCACGAAGTGTCGGGATGGAAGCCAAAGGAGAGCCGGATGTAGCCCTGGATCCAAAAAGGATCTCAATCCCATGGGACAATGTCCACTTGTAATGGGATGCATCAATATCCCCTAGATAGCCAACGGAGAACATGCAGTGACAGAACTCCATGACTTAACGGGGTAGCAGAATGTAGGGGGGTTTAATCCGATCAATTTGGCTCCCATGAGGGTCGAGTGAAGGACACTATTTCTCTTCAGAGTGATGGGGTCTTGTGGCTATGGGTCATCGGGCTCAAAACTGGTGATGGCATCGGCACGAGGCTATCGGCTTGGACGGGAGTCGGCATGAAAGAGAAAAAGGATCTCGGCGCGTCGGAAAGAACTCAATCCGGCGCGGGCAGCACTCGGCGCGAGACTTGTGCCGAGGGAGGGTCGCGCCGGGGGGCTTTGGGATCAGGGTTTTCAAAGGTCGGAGCCGAGGGTTTCAGAGGGCTCTTTGAAGGTTTTAACGGGGGTTTATTCAGAGGATCTTGAGATGTTTTACCCAAGGTTCTGGGGGGTTTATTCAAAGGATTTTGAGATGGCCCTAGGGGGAGCGAGGCTATCTCTGAGAGAAGGGGGTCTTCACTCGGGGGCCTCACTGGGAGCAGGGCCATGGGCTGATTCGTACATACCTTGATAAGAGCATGTTCCCAACTACCTCTGCGAGGGAGAAGCCATGAGATAGGCTGTCTCAGGCTCTCACTGCTATCGCGGGGATAAAACTGCGGAGATGATTCGACGGAAATCACTCGGACAATCCGAAGGATGTGCACTCAATGGAGCATAATCTATTCACAGCAGCTACCAAATACATCAGGCTCCGAAGGAACAGAGAGGGAGAAAATGACCTCGCCCTTGACATTTTATTTCACTGCAAATGACTCATACATTCAATGTAGCAGAAAATAAAGATAGAAGCAGACTACGAAGGTCTGAATACAGATGCCGCCCTTTTACAACCGGGCTATGCCAGCATTCGAAGTCATCGAAAACACATTACTCAGGCATAGAGCGGAAGAACAGAAACAAAAAAAAAAGCTAGACTCAAATGAAAGACAGGGATAGGGAAGAATATAGCCCCTCAGGGCATCTTGGAACCGATCCCACCTTGAATCTCTCCTCCGAGCTTCTGAAACTCTTTTCTCTCTTTAGCTCCTGTAGAGGGCTCTCTGTTCTTTTCAGTGGCACCCACGATCTATTATCTCTTCTCTCCTTCTTCTCTTCTATGCTCTGTGTCTTCCTCTTCTGTTGATGTTGATGTTGTTGTTGTTTTGTATTGTTCGAAGGCAGCAGCCTTTATAGAAGGGTGGCCTTCTGTTCCCGGCGTGAGCTTCTCGGCGCGCCTCAGCACGCATCATCTCGACGCGCCTGGCTTCGTATTGGGCTTGGCCCATCTGTTCAGAACCCGACGCCGGAAGAGGCTCATCTAATGGGCTTCTTTTCATTGCTCTGGTGGGCTTCTTGGTATATTCCTCTTGAGGCTTGTTTAGCACCTTGCGTTCATGCCCATGTGTGAGGCAGTGTGAATCCCTTTTCATGAGAATCAGAATTATCTGAGGTTTCTCTTCAGTATGCAGATGGTTGCCTGAATGTTGTTATAATTTTATCAGCCCGACTATCTGAATGACAGCAGTGCTGGATAGCGGCCTAGCCAGAGATGGCTTTAGCCAGACAGAGTGTTAGGGGTAGTGGACCTCTTCTAATCTGATTCTTAGTACTTCCAGGGATGGTACAGGAGCCGCACCATTGGTTGACCTTCAGGGCCCTGAGTCTGCTCTGGTCTCTTCTGGTATATTTTAGGTGTCAACAAATGCCCCCCACCCGCAGGTGGCGTAAGCGAATGATGAGTGACACGGGACATGAGGGTGTACATTGCACCCCACTTTCTAATTTCTTCAGGTTTGCTCCTGTTCATTGTTCATTTTTGTGACTCAGAGTCTTCATTCTGTTTGTATAATCCCAGTATTTGTAAGCATACTCGGACATACATCATCATTCTTGGTTTAATCTTCTGATTGCAGCACCCCTGGGTGAGCCAACTGGCGCTGTTGACAGTCTTGGCACGCCCCTCTGCAGAGCCACATATCTTTTCATTCTTTTCTGCCATCTTGGTGCTTACTAGAATCATGTTCCAGGAGCCTGACGTAGCCAATCACCCTCTGGTATCACCTTCTGATGCTATCGTGGTTTCGTCGGAGGCTTTGGATATGCTACCACTTGCCACCGTGTCTTCTTAAGAGGCAGTTACCATACTTCGCCCTGTGCCAGTAAGAATACACGCAGCTGCCGAAGTATCATCAATGGAGCCGAGCCCGCTGGGAGAGAGTCTCGCCCTGGTGCCGGCAGCAGAATTGAGAGCTGAAGCTGACCCGTCAAGGGGTTCTGCCTTTGTCCCGGCGGCCATAATGACTATTGCGCCTGACCCTACAGCTCCATCCGTGCCAGAAATAGAGTTGGAACCTCCGCCTTTTCCAGCACCTGTAGAAGAGAGTTCTTCAAGGAGCCCGACGGAGCAAGAGCATGCTGCCATGGTACCTGCTACTTCAGCTCTGGTAGCCATTCCATCTTCTTCTTCCGAGCCAGATATTGGCTTATGGGCTTCTATAGACAGGGAGGTGACCTTTGAGGTGGCTCCGACAGCCTCCCTGGGCTTTACTTCATCGGAGGACTTTGTCTGGCAGTATTTAGAGATGTTGCGCCAGGTTGTGGAGTCTCAGTCGACACTATCTTACCCCCAGTTGAAGGAAGTGGTCGGGCGACTGACGATCGGGCTGCAGGCATTAGGCTGTCCTTTGGACACCTGGACCCAGCGGGTGCTGTTCCTGCTATAATTTGTAAACCGCCGGGACTTTCTTGGGAGGGTGATGAACGACCAGCTAGCGGCCCTCAAGCTGCAGAAAGCTGACTGTCAGGCGGAGCTGACGTCTCTGACCTTCGATCTTCAAAAGAGCAAGGCCCATGTTGAAACTTCAGCTGCTCGGACACATATTCTACGTAGCCGACGGGAAGAACTCCGAGTTGAATTGGCTACCATTGAAGCTGAGATACCACGGCTGGAGGCTGCAGAAGTCCAAGGCATCGAGGAGACTTCTTTACTGGAGGGCCGAGTCGCATCCCTAGAGACTGAGGTGACTCACATTCAGGAGGAAGAAATGCAGCTCCGTGAACTGGGAGCGGCTCCACATGTTGGGCTCATTGACTTTGCAGATATTTTTAAGCGGTCTTAGCTGATCTGCCTTTGTAATTCGCCCCCTCCGAAGGGCCCCTTTTGTATTCATTCCCCTCCTTTTTGCAATGAAATACAAGTTTCCTTTACTGTTTTAGGTGTCCACCTTTGCACTTGTATTCTATCATATCTTGTGGCAACTTTGGCGACCTGCTTGGAAGTATACCCATATCTGCGCCGCAGGAGAGCGTCCACCCTTTCAAGGAAAGGATGGGGGCCTCGCTCTACCGCGTGACGGGGTTCCAGAGGTTGCCAGATTGGTGCAGATGTAAGTATTGCCGATAAGAAATGTCAAAAATACGACTGCTGGCTGATGAGAGGTCCATCCGAGATAGGCTTTATTATCGGTGGGACAGCTGATGGGAGTGCCACTCAGAGGCATAGCATATACTTTATAGTAATCACATTACTGACCCAAGCTCCCTTTCGGGTTTTTGCCGGGGCCCGATTTGGGGAAATGCTGGCCGACCTTGTCGATGGTGACAAGGGTCAAAAATGTAGTTGGTCTTGCCAATGGTGACAAAGACCGAAAAGGGTAGCGGCCGATCTTACCGATAGCGACAAGGGTCGAAAAGGTAGACAGTCTTGCCGATGGTGACAAGGACCAGAAAGGGTAGACGGTCTTACCGATGGTGACAAGGACCACAAAGGGTGGCGACCGATCTTGCCGATGGTGACAAGGGTCGAAAAGGTAGACGGTCCTGCCGATGGTGACAAGGACCGCAAAGGGTGGCGATCGATCTTGCCGATGGTGACAAGGGTCGAAGAGGTAGATGGTCCTGCCGATGGTGACAAGGACCGGAAAGGGTAGCGACCGATCTTGCCGATGGTGACAAGGGTCGAAAAGGTAGACAGTCTTGCCGATGGTGACAAGGACCGGAAAGGGTAGCGACCGATCTTGCCGATGGTGACAAGGGTCGACAAGGTAGACGGTCTTGCCGATGGTGACAAGGACTGCAAAGGGTGGCAACCGATCTTGCTGATGGTGACAAGGGTCGAAAAGGTAGACAATCCTGCCGATGGTGACAAGGACCGGAAAGGGTGGCAACCGATCTTGCCGATGGTGACAAGGGTCGAAAAGGTAGACGGTCCTGCCGATGGTGACAAGGACCGAAAAGGGTAGATGGTCTTGCCGATGGTGACAAAGATCGGAAAGGGTAGCGACCGATCTTGCCAATGGTGACAAGGGTCGAAAAGGTAGACGGTCCTGGTGACAAGGACCGGAAAGGGTAGCGACCGATCTTGCCGATGGTGACAAGGGTCGAAAAGGTAGACGCTCCTGTCGATGGTGACAAGGACCGGAAAGGGTAGCGACCGATCTTACCGATGGTGACAAGGGTCGAAAAGGTAGACGGTCTTGCCGATGGTGACAAGGATCGGAAAGGGTAGCGACCGATCTTGCCGACGGTGACAAGGTAGACGGTCTTGCCGATGGTGACAAGGACCGCAAAGGGTGGCGACCGATCTTGCCGATGGTGACAAGGGTCGAAAAGGTAGACGGTCCTGCCGATGGTGACAAGGATCGTAAAGGGTAGCGACCGATTTGCCGATGGTGACAAGGGTCGAAAAGGTAGATGGTCTTGCCGATGGTGACAAGGACCGGAAAGGGTAGACGATCTTGCCGATGGTGACAAGGACTGAAAAGGGTAGACGGTCTTGCCGATGGTGACAAGGACCGGAAAGGGTAGCGACCGATCTTGCCGATAGTGACAAGGGTCGAAAAGGTAGACGGTCTTGCCGATGGTGACAAGGACCGGAAAGGGTAGCGACCGATCTTGCCGATGATGACAATGGTCGAAAAGGTAGTTTGGGATGGAATGACGAACGAGGATAAACCCGTTACTACATCATTTTTTCATTTCATCATCATTTTTATCATCATTTTTTTTCTATTCATTCATTTCATCATTTTTTTTAACCACATTACCGACTCAAGCGCCCTTTCGGGTTTTTGCCGGAGTCAGCCCCCTTTTGCTTTTGCCCACGCGCCCTCTCGGGTTTTCACGTGGCGGGGCACCCGATTTTGCCTGCAACGCCCTTTCGGGTTTTCGCCACAGCCGGGTTATAGCCATTTTTGCCCTTGTCCCCATTTAGGAACAAAGCCGGCGGGGCATCTCTATTTTTAACCCCATTTCTGTTTATTTTCTCTTTTTTTTTCTTTTAATTCCTCGGAGGATCCAGAACACAGGAGAGCTTGTTTGCTAGGACACCGATCGGCCTTGTCGATGATGACAAGGGTCGGATCCTGGTTTGGTTCGTCGACATTGGTTAAATGCCGAAGCAAAGGCTACATGGTTCTTGACCGGGACGAAAGGTCCAGGCCAAGGGACAGAGGTCGACCTACCTCACTGATGATGACGAGGGTCGAACCTGGGTTTGTTCATCGATGTGGGTTACACGCTGAAGCAAAGGGTATATTCATTCACAGGGACGAAATGTCCAAGTTAAGGGTAGAGGTCGACCTATATCGCCGATGATGACGAGGGTCGAATCCTGGGTTTGTTCATCGGCAGGGGTTACATGTCGATGCAAAGGTATGATTATTGACAAGGACGAAAGGTCCGAGTTAAGGGATAGAGGTCGACCGTCTCGCCGATGATGACGAGGTCGAACACGGGTTTGTTCGTTGACATGGGTTACATGTCGAAGCAAAGGATATATTCAATAACAAGGACGGAAGGTCCAAGTTAAAGGAGTAGAGTTCGACCAATCTTGCCGATGATGACGGGGGTCGAACACGGGTTTGTTCGTCGACATGGGTTACATGTCGAAGCAAGGGACATGCTCATTAACGAGGATGAAAGGTCCAAGTTATAGGATGGAGGTCGACCGATCCCGCCGATGATGACGAGGGTCGGACACAGGTTTGTTAGGGGATCTCCGGTGGGACTTCTGATGGTTATCCCTTGGGAATCTCATTGAGAGGAGGATGAAGAGAAACTTTTGGATTACCACTTTACTGACCTAAGCGCCCTTTTTGGTTTTCGCCGAGGCCAGCCCCCTCTTACTTTTACCCACGCGCCCTTTCAGGTTTTCACGTGGCGGGGTATCCGATTTTGCCTGCAGCGCCCTTTCGGGTTTTCGCCACAGCCGGGTTATAGCTATTTTTACACTCGTCCCCGTTTAGGAACAAGGCCGGCGGGGTATCTCTATTTTTAACTCCATTTCTGTTTCTTTCTCTTTCTTTTGAACTCATGTAGCAGAAGGATGCTGAGAAGGTCGGCTAGAACATGAAGTATCGCGTCGAAAAAGGGGTTTATTCGTTAGCAAGCAGATAATGCCAACGCCAAGGGTAGATTTGTGCCGATTCGGGCGTAGGGCCCGCAATGGCAATGATGTATAAAGGTCGGCTGGGACACGAAGTCTTGCGCCAGAAGAAGGGTTTATTCGTCAGCAAGGAGACCATGCTGACGCAAAGGATGGATTTATGCCGATTCGGGCGTAAGGCCCGTAATGGTAAAGATGTATAAAGGTCGGCTAGGACACGGAGTCTTGCACCGAACAAGGGGTTTATTCGTTAGCAAGAAGATAATGTTAACGCAAAGGATAGATTTGTGCCGATTCGGGCGTAGGGCCCGCAATGGCAATGATGTATAAAGGTCGGCTAGGACACGGAGTCTTGCGCCGAACAAAGGGGTTTATTCGTTAGCAAGAAGGTAATGCTAACGCAAAGGATAGATTTGTGTCGATTCGGGCGTAAGGCCCGTAATGGCAAAGTCGTAGGTATTATGTGAGTCTGGCCAGGGCAGAGTGCCACTAGACCGAGATAAGTGTAGCTCGATCAGGACGGAATGCCACTAGACCTAGGTAAGTGTAGCTCGATAAGGGCGGAGTGCCACTAGACCAAGTTTGAGGTAGCTCGGTCAGGGCGGAGTGCCACTAGACCAAGGGTAGAGGTAGCTCGGTCAGGGCGGAGTGCCACTGGACCAAGGGTGGAGGTAGCTTGGTCAGGGCGGAGTGCCACTGGACCAAGGGTGGAGGTAGCTCGGTCAGGGCGAAGCGCCACTGGACCAAGGGTGGAGGTAGCTCGGTCAGGGCGGAGTGCCACTGGACCCAGGGTGGGGGTAGCTCGGTCAGGGCGGAGTGCCACTGGACCAAGTTTGAGGTAGCTCGGTCAGGGCGGAGTGCCACTAGACCGAGTTTGAGGTAAATCATTCGGGGAACGCCGGTTGAACCGTGTGATACAGCCTTAGGTGCTTCCCATTAAGGGGAGAGAATTGGATGACTCCTTTGTGATCCGCAAGGACATACGCACCCCCTTCATATGCTCGGTGGACGACATACGGTCCGACCCAATTTTCAACCAACTTCCCCTTGGGGTTGGAGGCCATCACCTCTCTTCTTTTAACCATCACCAGGTCACCCCTTTTGAACTCCCGTCCTTTGACCAGCTTATCAAAAGCACGGGCCATGCGGGCTTGATAGAGTTGAATATTCTGTTGCGCCCGGAGACGCTTTCCTTCAAGCTCGGCGAGCTCTTCTAGTCTTCTTTCTACGTTGGCCTACTCGTTGCCCACCAATCCATGCTAGATGGCGACCCGTAATGAGGGGACCTCCAGCTCAATTGGCACCACAGCCTCTGACCCATACACGAGGGAGTAGGGTGAGCAGCCGGTAGGGGTCTTGTAGACCGTACGGTAAGCCCACAGTGCCTCGTACATTCTTTCTTCCCAATCTCTTCTGTTAGTCTTGACAATTTTCGCCAGCAGAGTGCACATCGTCTTGTTAAAGGCCTCTGCAAGTCCGTTGGCCTGAGGGTAGTAGGGAGATGATGTTCTCCAATCAATCTTGTATTTGTCAGCTAGCCGATAAACCTTCTGATTTCTGAAGTGGCTGCCGTTGTCGGAGATGATTCGGCTGGGAATCCCGAACCGAAATATTACATTCTGCCGGAAGAATCTCGCAACTAATTCTCCCGTGACTTCTTTTAGTGCTACTGCCTCTGCCCATCTGGAGAAGTAATCTGTAGCTGCTAAGATGTATTTGCACCCTGATGAAGATGCTGGTAGTGGCCCCACCACGTCCGTGCCCCACTGGGCAAACGGCCAGCTTGGTAAGGTAGGATGTAGAGGCACTGGAGGTCTTCTTGACACATTGGCGTGCTCTTGACATTTCTGACAAGCCTTGGCGAACTTGCAGCAATCATCAAATATAGTGGGCCAATAATAACCCAATTTCTTTATTTCGATCTTCATTTTCGGACCGGCCTGGTGCGCCCCGGCTGACCCGGCATGGACTTCTTGCATTACCTGCCTGGCTTCCCCTGGAGATAAGCATCGAAGTAATACCTTCTTTTGGGCATCTGCCATTATTCGGAACAATGTTCCATTCCTCATCTCATAAGAATCTTTGACTCTCAGGAGTCTCATTCTCTGTTCTTTCACCTTCGGGAGCTGTTGGTGTTGGAACCAATGCAGGAGGTATTCCCGCCAGTCGGGCTGCTGGACTGCTTCAGCAACTGCTACTTCATTGGCTTGTTCATCGGCTAAAGCTTCTGTCATACTGGGGACCTGCCGCCGGTTGATGACTGTTATGTTCAGGCTCGTATCAGGCGGGACCGCCAAGGAACTTGCCAGCTTTGCGAGGGCGTCAGCTTGAGCATTCTGTCCTCGTTGACGTGCTTGACGCTGACGAAGTAGAATCTTGCCATTAGGCGCAGGGCCAGATGGTAGTAAGGGACGAGCTCCTGCTTTCGCACCTCGAACTCCCCTTCCAATTGTTTTATAACCAGCATGGAGTCCCCGAACGCTTCTAGCATTTGAATCCCCATGGACAGAGCAATCTGTAGCCCGATTATGAGGGCTTCATATTCTGCTTCATTATTTGTGCAAGGCTTGTTTATTGAGCAGGACGTGTGTATGACTTCCCCTTCAGGAGACTTCAAGACTATGCCTGCTCCTGCGCGGACTCTGGCCGATCCCGTCGCTGAGGTGTCAATTCTGGAGGCACCATCAAAATACAGCTGCCATAGGGAGGGCCGCACCTGGCCGACCTCTAAAGTTTCATCTTCAGGAAGCTCTGGTTCCAGAGGGCAGTCTTCGGGTACTGGATGTTCAGCAAAGAAGTCTGCAATAGCTTGGCCCTTGACGGCCCTCTGCGGTACATAGGAGATGTCATACTCCATAAGAATCACCGCCCATTTGCCCAGGCGGCCTTTGAGGGCCGGTTGGGACATGATGTATCTAAGCGGATCCTCCCTAGAAATCAGCTTAACTTCGTGCGACAGCATGTAGTGCCGCAGCTTCTTGACCGCGAAGACCAATGCCAGGCAAATCTTCTCGATGTAGGTGTACCTTTCCTCAGTTCTGACCATTCTTCGACTGAGATAGTAGAGGGCTTGTTCTTTTCCTTCTTCATTATTCTGGGCTAGCATTGCCCCCAGGGAATTGTGTGTGGCTGCTATGTAGAGGATCAGCGGCCGTCCTTTCACTGGCGCACCCAGCACTGGAGGGGTTTTCAGGTAATCCTTCAGTTTATCGAAGGCTATCTGGCATTCTTCGTCCCAGTAGAAGGGAACATCCTTCATCATCAGCTTGTGAAAGGGGTGGCATCGCCCCGACAAGTTGGATATAAACCGCCGGACGTATGCAAGGCGGCCCTGAAGGGATCTTAGCTCAGAGAGATTCCTTGGCGAGGGTAACTCCTGAATCGCCTTGATCTTGGCGGGGTCTATTTCAATTCCCCGATACCTGACAATGAAACCCAAGAACTTTCCGCTCGAGACTCCGAACGCACACTTCATAGGGTTCATTTTTAATTCATACTGCCTCAGCCTCTGGAAAATGACTCGGAGGTCTTGCAGATGGTCTTCTTTCTTTTTGGTCTTGACTACCAGGTCATCTATGTAGCACTCGACCTTATGGTAAAGCAGCTCATCAAATATTCTAGTCATCACCCGCTGATAAGTTGCGCCGGCGTTCTTTAATCCGAACGGCATTCTTTTGTAGTGATAAATGCCTTTGGGGGTCCGGAAGGCAGTGTGGATCCGGTCATGTTCCGCGATCCATATCTGGTTGTAGCCAGATGACCCATCCATGAATGATAGGGCCTCATGACCAGTTGTTGCATCTATCATGACCTCCGTTATCGGCACTGGGAAGTCATCTTTAGGGCAGGCTTTATTCAGATCCCGGAAGTCAACACATATCCGGATCTGTCCGTTCTTCTTCTTCACGGGCACGATGTTAGCTAACCACGTGGTATATTGATTTTCCTCGACGAAACCCACATCAATGAGCTTGTCGACCTCTTTGCATATTTGAGTGATGAGCTCTGGCCTCATACGCCGAGGGGGCTGTTTCACCGGCTCTACCCCAGGGTTTATGGTCAGCTCATGCTGTGAGACTGAGGGGCTTAGTCCTGGCATCTCTCTGTAGGTCCAGGCAAAGCAGTCCGATATTCTTGTAGCAGCTAGATGTACATCCTCTGTTCTTCGACAGACAGTTGGGCGCTGAGGAAGGTTGGCCTGGGGTCATCCTCGTCTCCCAAGTTGACTTCTATCAGTTCATCGACTGTTGCTTGACCTCCGTCTTCTATCTCAGGGGGTGCAGGCTGGAGGTCGACAAAGTCTGGTATATCATCTTCGAGGTCGAGGACCTCGAACCCTTCGTCTTGCCTTATCTGAGTTCTGCCAGAAATCTCTTGTTCGGCTGATAATGGCTGCATGCACTGTTCTGCCAACAAGTTTACCTTACTAGCAACTTCAAGGGGCGAGTTGATTGCCTCACCCCCTGCTGAGGGGGTTGCAGTCACTAAGGGCTGGTGATTATTTGTCATTAAGTCAGAGTAGCCTTGCAGCTCCTTGGCAAGGGGTGAAGAGATCTCAATCCCTTGAACCACCATGTCCTCAGTGAAGGCAACCATTTCTCTTCTAGCAGCATCTGTCTCTTGATCAGGCTCGGGGGAAGCTTCCCCGACTGGTTCGAGAAGTGCCGACATCATGAACAGAGGAGGGCCACTGGAGGGAGGCAGCTCTGCTTCTTCAACATCTTCAGCTTCACTACTGCTAGCTGTGTCAAATTTGGCTTGAAGAGCTGCATCTTCCGGATAGACTTGTTCCCAGCACCGGCAGGGGAATACAGTCTCGGATTCCGATTCCTTGGCCGGGCTGGCTGAATGCACTCAACTTCTATCAGGTGTTCACCAATAGTTGCCCCCAGTGGGTTATCCTCCATTGGGTAGAAAGCAGAGATGGTATCCACTTCATAGCGTCCGCTATAATAGTATTCTTCGAGGGTGAAGCCCAATCCCGGGTGCTGAGAGACACGCCTCATTTCTTTGTCCAGGCTCGAGGGTACCATAGCTTCTGGAATGCTTCTTTCCTCTTGCGAGGCTGGCCAGAAGGGATGTGCTGCTTCTGGAACATCTTGGCCATTCGATTTGTTATAAATGTCAGCCCCTGTATAGGCATTGAGGGGTTTTCTATATCTTCAGGCAGATGACAATCAGTGTCTTCCTGTGTAGGGTGCTCTTCAGCTGTGTAGAACAGGCTGCTAGGACCATCTATCTGTGTCACCTCCCAAGCTTTGAAAGGCTCGATAGTAGCATTGTCGAGGCTGAGAATTGGCTTGGTAAGACCTTCGGGGATCCCGATGTGGTCGTGCTGCTGGTCAACCCTGACTTTATTAGTTTCGGGGTAGATGGCGGGAGGCGCTATCCGACCTACATCCCCGGTGACAGTGATGTGTGAAACCACCTTGGGATCGATATATCCACGTGGCGGCGGAGGGAACCATTCTGCTTTGGAAGTGCCTTTTGTTGTGCTAGAAGAGGTCTTGGCCGCAGGGGCCTTCTGCGACCATTCTGCATATAGAGGGGCGTCTGCCAAGTGGCATTCGAATACTTCGAATGGGTGGAGATCAGCAAATACTCTTTTCTCTCTCCCATCCATGCTGTATTTGATGCATTGGTGAAGTGTGGAAGGTACCACCATATTCTCATGTAGCCAAGGGCGGCCAAGCAGCACCTTGTATGAGGTGCGAGAATCAATGACATGAAATTGCACCTTCGTGACAAAGTCCGCTAGAGTGAGTGTGAACTCTGCTACTCCTAGCGACACTTCGCACTTCTGATTGAAGCTGGCAATGCGCATATCCCCGACCTTTTGTAGGTGCACGTTGAAGTAGTGCCTCTCATATATCCTGAAGGGCAGGATGTTGACAGCTGCCCCAAGGTCCACCAGGATTCTGTTCAGCTCCCGGCCATTTAGATGTCCCCTCATATACAGAGGTCTATTGTGACTGGTGGTGGGGAGCAACATGTCTTCTTGGGTGAAGGTCATGCTGGCCTCCGGCAGTGCCTCAGCTAGGCAGGCTTCATATTGGGCAGGCGTCTGGAGAGCAGTAATGATCGCATGTCGAGTCTCTTCACTGAGAGAGAGGATTTCCCAGACAGTGAATCTTGCTGGGAGCTTCTTCAATAGTTTGACCACCCGACTTCCAGCTCGGACATTGGATAGCTTCATTTCATCTGCCCACCTGGGCTTGGAAGATCCTTGGACTGTGGCCCCTGATGGACCTGCTTCATCGGACTCGGAGGCTACACCCTTTTGCTTGGGATTACCTCCTGGCTGCTCCTCACTGGCTACTGCCGGGCGAGTTTCTACCACTTCTGACAATTCGGGAGATTACTAGAGTTGTGGGCGACTGCCCCCGGTTACCGGGTCAACCTCCCAGCATGGCTGCTTCCCTTTTGACATCTTTATGAACTCCAGAAATGAAGGAGCGGGAGTGCCGCCCCCACTTTGGTTGTATAAGCCTGACGGAGGAGGGATTTGAACTCCCGGAGGGGGTATTTTGTAGGGTTGCTCCCCTCTGTAGATAATGTTATGGTTGGCGGGCGGCTAACGCCCCCACCTTTGGCCCGACCGGGTTGCATGTGCGGCAGTTGCGGCTTCAGCCTGGCTTTCCTTAGTGGCGGGTGTGAAGCAAATCTCTTCTTCATCCTCCTCACCGGGCAAATTGAACAGAGCAGAGAGGGTGTTGCAAGAAAGGATCACACCCGTTGTAGCCTTGCCTGGCCCTTCTCTTCCTTCTTTGTCTTCTTTTCTTTTCTTTGGCTGGCGCTTGCCCCCAGAACAGGCTGCCATCCCTGTCTGATGCTTTGTCAGCTTCCTCTTCCTGCTTTAGTGAAAGCTGTTCCAGCTCCTGCCACGGGAGATGATCCCGTACCAGCAAAGGTTCTAGCTCGGGCTGTACATACTCATCTAGCCCATTTATGTAGTCCTGTAGCCGCCGGGCTTCTGGACTGATCTTCTTGACTGCCGGCAACGGAGTCTGCCTCCTCCGGTTGCGGGTAGGTATCCGGATAACTGCTGGCGGATTGGTCCACACAGGTGTTGCTACTGGTGAAGGGGGTCGTGGCGTGACGCCACGAATATGTGCCCCCGGTGCCGGGCGAGGCAGGCCCTTTTTCTTGGCTCTTGCAGGGACTTGCTGCCATCCCTCATGTTCTTTTATTGGGGCCAGAAAGCAGGCTTCATATGTACGCTGAGTACTGGCTTCTGCGGTCTCCTCAGGCAAGGCTTGATACAGAGAGACCATGTTGACGGCGGCTCTTCTTACGGGCGCCTCATGTGGTTGTGGAGGGTCGACCTTGTACTCCCCCAATTCTATTTCTTCCTTTCTCACCATGCCTTCGATAATATCCTTGAAAACATAACAGTCTTCAATTGGATGCCCAGCATCTGGTGGTAGGGGCAAAATCTTGGGCTATCTCTTCTCTTCAGGTCCTCGGCCTCCTCGGCTCAGGCAGGGTGACCTTATCATACTGGGTAACCCAGTCAAACAAGATCCTGGTCTTCTCCTTTGGGAAAGAGTAGGCCTTCTTCATTTTATCCCGGAGGGATGGGCCTTCTTCGCCATCTCCGTCTTGGCAGGCTGAGGAGCAGCTGTCTTCTTGCCTTTATCTTTTTGCTGTTCAAATGCCTTGATATCAAGAGCGTTTGCTTCTTTCGGTGCCTGGCGCCGTTCTGCTGCCTTGCCCTTTTGTGCAGTAGGAATATTTGGTGTAGGGGCCGGTTTCGCTAAGAAAGCCTCCACTTCGGCCACAATATTGTTCAGACGGTCGAACGACCGGATTTCCATGCCAATCATCTTCTCCAGCACCTCTCTCCTGAGGTTCTGTTTGCAGATCTGTACAGCGTCCTCCTGGTGCGGGGGCCGCTTGCATCTCATCCGAGGTTCCTCCACCTCTTGATGTAGTCGAGAGCGGTCTCATCTGCCCTCTGTCTTGTTGAATAGAGTTCAGCCACTTTGACTTCCCTCTCTGTGACGTGGAATCTTTCTCTGAACTTCCTCTGCATGTCCGACCAGTCGCTGATCGACCCGGCCGGGAGGCTGGAGTACCATTCAAATGCGAGCCCCGTGAGTGAGGACCCGAAGAACTTCAATAAATATGACTCGTCAGTGGCCAAGTCACCCATGACGGTCATGTAATAGGCAACATGTTCCTTCGGGGATCCCTTCCCGTTGAACTTGTCGAACTTCGGCAGCTTGCTAATCCCGGGAGGGAGCCGCTTGGCAGCATGATGCGGTGGGTATGGAACCCTATATGCATCGAATACAACATAGTCACCTTCAGCCCTTTCAGCGAGCTTCATCTCGATCATCCTTTCTACCATCATCTTGCTCATGATGGTCGGGTCGACCGGTTCCGAGTAGAAATGCGCAGATTGCAAGTAGGGGGTGACCAGGGTGGTCGCCTGTGGAGGAGGACGCAACAGTGGAGGCGTCTGGTGCACCTGTGGCAGCACTGGTGGAGCAGCGGCTGTGATGGGCGCTGTTGAGTTGTCGCCAAGTTTGGTTCCACCTGCAGAGGCGGGGTATAGAGTGGTGGAAGTCGTTCTTGCTGACGGCTCCCCTTGATGATTCGGCCTGCACATCAGGCTGCTTGGAGGCAGAGGACTGCTCTGTCCTTTCCGTCAATTGCTTCTTCAGCTGTTCTATCTCCTGGCGGTACCTCTGGAGCATCATCAGTACGGTCGGGTCCATAGCTGCTGTGCTGGGGATGGCCTCTGTCGTCTCGCCAGATGCACCCTCAGGTAGGATGTCAAGCAAGACATCTTCTTCTTCACCTGCCGGTATCACATTTGCTGTGAGAATAACGGCCTTGTCATGCTATTGGAGGCGAGGCAGGGCTTGCTTTCCTTCTGTCGCCGCCAGCTTCTCTTTTGCAGCCTCCACTCTTCGAGTGCTCGGCCCCGGTCTTCCGGCTAGCCAGGCCAACTCTTGAGGCTCCTCGGGCAATTTTCCATAATGGCCATCTATCCCGGCCATATTGCATGTGAAAATCTGCATCCTTCGTTTCTATCTATGAACCCTCCTCTTGACATTCCTCGAGAAGGTAAGCCTTTCAAACACAGAGATCCTTCTCTTTTCCCCTTGGCGGGGAGCAGTTTCATCGGCTTGAACATCAGAGCCGTCTTCATATCTATTGTCATCAACCGATGACGTCATCCTCCTATCTTCTTCTTCTCCCACTGCCATTAATGGACATCGATCTTCTTCAGCTGCGGCTGCCTGCAACAGCCGTTGTTGGCCCGAAGAGGGGTTGCCTAATCCCCTAAAATAACTTCTGACCATATTGGTCATTTCTTCTTGCCCTCGCCCGGGTGCAGGGTCGGGGACAGTTGTCGACCTCCCATCGGAGGAATGTAAGCAAACCGAGCCCTCTCGGTAGTCTGCTATGATCTTCTTCCCACAACGGGGATGTTGGCTTGTCGGGCGCAGGCCCTAAAGCTTTCTCGGCGTGGCGGATCCACGATTGTCTCTTCCTTCCTCGGGACAGGGTCCCTCTTCTTGCTCTCTTCTACTCTGGTGAACCTGGGGTGGTACTGCACTGGAGCTTCTTGCTGGACAGGCTGGACCTTTTTGGGGACCCAAACCTGTTTGAATCTTCTTGGCTTGGGAGCCAGCCTCTCTGGCCATGGCGGCCGGCTTCTTCTTCTTCGGCTCTTCTTCCAGCAAGAGCCTGATAGGAGTTGTGGACTGGCTACTGTAGGGATCACCCGGTCCGGGCTCACTCGAGCCTTACGTCCATCCAGAAAGACACGGAGGCCACCGACCAGCATAGACTTGCCGGATGCGGAGAGACGTCCGGTCACAGCAGCATCAACCTTCCTTCGGGGGTTCCGGTGTCGGCGCCTCCTAAAGTTCTTGGCAGGGACGGGCGGGCCCCGTGAGCAATATGATGCACCATGCAGCTGGCGACTTGAATCGGGCTGGTAGGCGAGCTAGCACAGTGTCGAGCCTTCGAGGCCTCGACCCTCTCTGCAGCCTTCTCTTCTGCGGGCCTTGAGGACTCCGTCTGTAGCATGTCGGCAAAGGCCAACCCCAAGAAGTTGGGGAAGCCTACAGCTGGTGGGAAGGAGCCGAAAACCATGGGCACCGCCAGGTACCCGTGTTCCGCGTGGTCGGCGACGATTGCGGGGCCGAAGCCAACACCGGTGAGTCCGTATGACGTCATCGTTTGCCTGAGACAAACAGACAAACAATCAGTATTCTTGGGGGAAGCCCCCGAAGGTATCCTCTCTTGGCAAAGAGATGAAGGGAGACTCAAGTCCCACCGGGCGTGCCAGACTTGTGGGAGATGAAAAAAAATTTTATTTGATTTTTTTTATTTTAGAATATCTTTATTTGATATTTATTCGGTTATTTTTTTGTTTGTTTATTTGGTTTATTAATTAGGCGTGCCAGTCACTAGCGTGACAGTTTATTGTGCGCTCGACCTGACTCAGTCAGTCGATTGTGATATTCGTGTCAGGACCCGGAGTCCGTCATACCATAAAGCCTATGACGTTAATTACGTCCTTCCAAAGAAGGACAACCCTTGATTAGTTGCCAAGAAAGGATGCCTCAGGGGCAAAACAAGATAAGACTATTACGCTAACTCCGCTAACGGGATGCGAAACATGCATAGAAAACCATGCTACGCGGGACATGATAACAGTGTTATGGCGCAAATCCGGCAGCATATCCCCTTATTTTGGACTGTGCCAAAGGGGGAATATAGGTCATCCATCCACGGAATGTCGGGATGGAAGCCAAAAGAGAGGCGGGCGTAGCCCTGGATCCAAAAAGGATTTGAGTGTGACGGGACAGTGTCCATTACCACTGTGTTTGTTGATATTCCTTCAGAGACCATTGGGGGACTTGCAATGGCAGGACTCCCAGGGTCAGTAGGGTTGGAAGAAAACTTGACAGTTAATGGCATACAATATCGGGGTAAGACCCCGTTAATATAGCTCCGTTTAGACATGGATGAAGAACCATGAGACCCTCATGATATGATGCGGGTTAGCATGAAGGTTAACACGAGTGGGACATTGGGTTTAGGCTGGATCTAGGCTCAATGAAGTTGCTGAGACGCTAGATGTTTGAGTGGTAGCTATTGTTAAGATGAAATAGCATGGATGGGAGCCGGCGTGAAGGCCAAACGACGCGGTGGGGTCCCGGCGCGATGATGAGCTCACAGGTTATCGGCACGATAAGTGGCCGGCGCGACCAGCGTCTTGGCGTGCCCGTCATCTGGCGCGGAACCCGCTCCATGAGAGGGCGGCGCCGGGAGGCTATATGGCATCGAGAAGAGGGGTTTCTTCATGTTTCAAGACTTAGAAGGCTTTTTGAGGTTGAGGGGGGAGCCCTCTTATGTTAAGTAAGGATCTCACAGGTTTGTCCATGGTGGTAGTTGGGTGAGCTGGAAAGTGAGGGTGGACTCGTCCATGGAAGGTCTAGGGAGACCGTATGACTGTGACGGTTATGTTCCCCTGTCATAGTGGGCAAAGGATCATGAGATGGTCTGCCTCAGATCTCTGCCACACAGCCGGGGGTAGATTCATAGTTTCAGTGAAAGCGTCACACAATGCGATAAAGTAAGGATTCGTGGATGAATTTCGGAAGCATTTCCCCTAATTTTGGACTGTGCCAAAAGGGGAATATAGGTCATCCATGCACGAAGTGCCGGGATGGAAGCCAAAGGAGAGCCGGGCGTAGCCCTGGATCCAAAAAGGATCTCAATCCCATGGGACAATGTCCACTTGTAATGGGATGCATCAATATCCCCTAGATAGCCAACGGAGAACATGCAGTGGCAGAACTCCATGACTTAACGGGGTAGCAGAATGTAGGGGGGTTTAACCCCATCAATTTGGCTCCCATGAGGGTCGAGTGAAGGACACGATTTCTTATCAGAGTGATGGGGTCTTGTGGCTATGGGTCATCGGGCTCAAAATTGGTGATGGCATCGGCACGAGGCTATCGGCTTGGACGGGAGTCGGCATGAAAGAGAAAAAGGATCTTGGCGCGTCGGAAAGAACTCAATCCGGCGTGGGTAGCACTCGGCGCGAGACTTGCGTCGAGGGAGGGTCGCGCCGGGGGGCTTTGGGATTAGGGTTTTCAAAGGTCAGGAGCTGAGGGTTTCAGAGGGCTCTTTGAAGGTTTTAACGGGGGTTTATTCAGAGGATCTTGAGATGTTTTACCCAAGGTTCTGGGGGGTTTATTCAAAGGATTTTGAGACGGCCCTAGGGGGAGCGAGGCTATCTCTGAGAGAAGGGGGTCTTCACTCGGGGGCCTCACTGGGAGCAGGGCCATGGGCTGATTCGTACATACCTTGATAAGAGCATGTTCCCAACTACCTCTGCGAGGGAGAAGCCATGAGATAGGCTATCTCAGGCTCTCACTACTATCGCGGGGATAAAACTACGGAGATGATTCGACGAAAATCACTCGGACAATCCGAAGGATGTGCACTCAATGGAGCATAATCTATTCACAGCAGCTACCAAATACATTAGGCTCCGAAGGAACAGAGAGGGAGAAAATGACCTCGCCCTTGACATTTTATTTCACTGCAAATGACTCATACATTCAATGTAGCAGAGAATAAAGATAGAAGCAGACTACGAAGGTCTGAATACAGATGCCGCCCTTTTACAACCGGGCTATGCCAGCATTCGAAGTCATCGAAAACACATTACTCAGGCATAGAGCGGAAGAACAGAAACAAAAAAAAAGAGCTAGACTCAAATGAAAGACAGGGATGGGGAAGAATATAGCCCCTCAGGGCATCTTGGAACCGATCCCACCTTGAATTCTCTCCGAGCTTCTGAAACTCTTTTCTCTCTTTAGCTCCTGTAGAGGGCTCTCTGTTCTTTTCAGTGGCACCCTCGATCTATTATCTCTTCTCTCCTTCTTCTCTTCTATGCTCTGTGTCTTCTCTTCTGTTGTTGTTGTTGTTTTTTTTTTTGTATTGTTCGAAGGCAGCAGCCTTTATAGAAGGGTGGCCTTCTGTTCCTGGCGTGAGCTTCTCGGCGCGCCTCAGCACGCATCATCTCGGTGCGCCTGGCTTCGTATTGGGCTTGGCCCATCTGTTCAGAACCCGGTGCCGGAAGAGGCTCATCTAATGGGCTTCTTTTCATTGCTCTGGTGGGCTTCTTGGTATATTCCTCTTGAGGCTTGTTTAGCACCTTGCGTTCACGCCCATGTGTGAGGCAGTGTGAATCCCTTTTCATGAGAATCAGAATTATCTGAGGTTTCTCTTCAGCAGGTAGATGGTTGCCTGAATGTTGTTATAATTTTATCAGCCCGACTATCTGAATGACAGCAGTGCTGGACAGCGGCCTAGCCAGAGATGGCTTTAGCCGGACAGAGTGTTAGGGGTAGTGGACCTCTTCTATTCTGATTCTCAGTACTTCCAGGGATGGTACAGGAGCCACACCATTGGTTGACCTTCAGGGCCCTGAGTCTGCTTTGGTCTCTTCTGGTATATTTTAGGTGTCAACACCAGGCATTTCCGAGTATGGTTCCGTAGGACATTCACGCTTTCGTTATATACCAAGAGTGAGTGATTCCTTGTTGTTCACTCAATTACCTTCGCAAGTCTTCCACTGTGTATGAGCAACTAACTATACATGACCTAATGGCTAAGATCCATAAGTCAGTGATCAAGACACAACAGTCTTCATGCAAGACATCCTTGGTGACTCAGGTCTAAAGACCAACTATGCTACTGCAACACAAGAATACCATGGTTGATAGCTAGGTATAATGACCATCCAGGGATTCTCAATCGGACCAGTTCAGTGAACTCATTCCCTAATGAGCACATACAAATTTACCTTAGTGTCCCCACACAAGTGACTATGAGATCAGTCACCCCCATCACATGAGCAGGCATAACTCGTACTGGTCTTATCAGACATTTGATGTCCTTCTCAAATATCCATTGACCAGGAACATTCAAGACATATGTTTAAAGAAGATTGATCTTATTATCATGATATCATCATGATTCAATCTTCATTGCATATGTCTATCAACTTCATTATGTAGTGCAAGCACGCAGCCAGAACATAATGAATAAAATGTCTTTAAAATAAAATGTACCAGAATGTATTATTACATGCATGATTGGCTCATAGGTCACACATTTCTTACATTCTCCCACTTGGACTATACCCAATCACCTACATGTCTAACATGGACCTTAAGTGACGGTCAAACACATTTTGAGACAAAGGTGTAGTCAAGGGATCTGCTATATTATCATCTGAAGAAACCTTTTCTACAACTATATCTCCTGTGGCGATGATCTCCCTGATCAAGTGAAAGCGTCTCAGAATGTGCTTCAACTTCTGATGATACCGTGGCTCTCTAGCTTGAGCAATTGCCCTATTATTGTCACACAGTAATGGGACACGATCTGAAATGCTTGGGACTATTCCAAGCTCTGAGATGAACTTCTTCATCCACACTGCCTCCTTGTGAGCTTTAGCCGCTGCAATGTATTCGGCTTCAGTTGTCGAATATGTAGTAGTTTCTTGCTTAGAACTTTTCCAGCTCACTGCACCCCTATTCAACATGACTACAAAACCTGACATGGATTTGCTGTCATCCTTATCTGATTGGAAGCTTGAGTCAGTATATCCTCGAAGCCTCAAATCATATCCTCCATAAATTAGAAATACATCCATAGTCCTTCTCAAGTATCTAAGGATACATTTCACAACCTTTCAGTGTTCTTCACCTGAATCTGCTTGATATCTACTTGTGACACTCAAGCTAGGCATGTGCCACATCAGGCCTTGTACATAGCATAACATACATGATAGATCATATTGCCGAAGCATAAGGAACTCTACTCATGTATGCTCTCTCATCTGATGTATTGGGAGACATATCCTTAGAGAGATAAATTCCATGCCTCATCGGTATGAGACCTCTTTTGGAATTTTTCATGTCAAACCTTTTTGACAATGGTATCTATGTACATTGATTGGGATAGACCTAGCATCCTCTTGGATCTATCCCTATAGATCCTTATCACTATGACATAAAATGCTTCTCTCAAATCTTTCATGGAGAAGTTCTTGGATAATCATGCTTTTACAATTGATAGCATTCCTACATCATTCTCAATGGGTAGGATGTCATCAACATGAAGCACTAGAAAGGTCACTGCACTCCCACTGACTTAATCCTCGATTAATTCGAGAAAATAAGCCGGTGCCAACAATACACAAGGTCCATCTTCGTTCCTAACAAAGCCATAAGATTTTATCGTCTCATCAAATCTCATATTCTAACTTTGGGAAGCATGCTTCAAACCATAAATGGATTTCTGCTGTTTGCATACTTTATCTGGATGTTCTATGGATGTAAAACCTCCAGGTTGTATCATATACACCTCTTCTTGAAGGTTACCGTTAAGAAACACCGTCTTAACATCCATTTGCCAGATTTCATAGTCATAGTATGCAGCTATGGCAAGAAGAATTCTGATTGATTTCATCATGACAACTGGCAAAAAAAATTCATCATAGTCAACTCCTTGTCTTTGACGATATCCTTTCGCTACAAGTCTTGCCTTATAAATATCAATATGTCCATCTGCACCGATCTTCCTTTTGAAGATCCGTTTGCTACCAATAGGTACTATACTTCTAGCAGATCTACCAAGTTCTAAACTTGGTTAGTATACATGGACTGAATCTCAGAATTCATCGCTTCCTGCCATTTCCCAGAGTCAGGGCCACTAACTGTTTCTTGATAGGTCTGAGGATCATCATCCTCATTATAGTGTACTTTTGCTTACCATCAATGATATGTCTAACATATCTATCAGGCAGCCTTGGTACTCTATCTGACCTTCGAACCTTATGTGTATATGACTGAACAGGTTCCTATGTTGAGGGCTCATCAGTAGTATTAGTGTTGATTTGTGTTTCTAGAACGTCTTCCAAATCTATCTTGCTCCCATTGTCTTCCTTAAGGAGATATTCCCTCTCAAGGAAGACCACCCTCTTAGCGACAAACACATTTTGTTCGCTGGGATGATAGAAATAATACCCAAAAGTATGTTTTAGATATCCCACAAATCTACACTGATTTGTCCATGATTCTAATTTATCTGTATCATGCCTCTTCACATGGGCTGGACAGCCCCAAACTTTAACATGTTTAAAGTTTGGTTTCTTCCCTTTCCATATCTCATACGGAGTAGAAGAGACTGGTTTGTTAGGAACCTTGTTCAACAGATATGCAGCAGTTTCCAATGCATATCCCCACAAAGAAACTGGAAGTTTGGCATAATTCATCATTGATCATACCATATCTAATAGGGTATGATTCCTTCTTTCAGATACACTATTCAATTGTGGTGTATAAGGAGGATTCCATTGAGACAGGATACCATTATCCTTAAGATATTGTGTGAACTCAATACTCAAGTATTCACCACCTCGATCTGATCGAAGTATCTTAAGATTTTTTCCTAATTTATTTTTCAACTTCATTTTTAAACTCTTTAAATTTCTCAAAGGCTTCAGATTCATACTTCATTAAGTATACATAGTTGAGCCTTGAGAAATCATCTATAAATGAAATGAAGTATGAAAAACCTCCCATAGCATGCATGCAAATTGGACCACATACATCGGTATGTATGAGTTCCAACAAGTCCTTGGCTCTTTCCCCATGTCCAGTGAATGGAGCTTTGGTCATTTTACCCATGAGACAAGATTCACAAGTTACAAATGATTCATAATCAAATGGATCAAGGTATCCATTTCTTTGCAACTTAATGATTCTGTTCTCACTAATATGACCCAACCTACAATACTATAGGTATGCATGATTCACACCTTTATCTTTAATTTCAGGAGACCCATTTACAAGACATACACCATATGCAATATCAAGCAAATATAAAACATTGAGCATATATCCTGAAGCAAACAATTTGTCTCCAAGATAAATAGAACAACATTTATTCTCTGATCTCAATGTATATCCATCTCTATTAAGACAAGAAATAGAAATGATATTTCTAATATAGTAGGAACATAGTACCAATCTCTAAGTTCCAGTATGTCTCCTGAAGGTAACTTGAGCCTTGTTATCCCCACAGCTAATGTAGCAACCTTTGCTCTATTTCCAAGCCTCAAGTCCACATCTCCATGGTTCAACCTTCTTCTACTTGTCAGCACCTGCGAGTCATGGCAGATATGAGAAACATATCCAGCATCTAATACCCAAGATGTTGATTCTCTATAAGACAAGTTAAGGTCAATCATGAGAATACCTTTTAATTTCAACAAGCCTTTCTTTTTACTTTTCTGCAAGATAAATCTTGCAATTTCTCTTCCAGTGCCCTTCCTTATGACAGTGGAAACATTGACCTTTGTCACTAGCCTCTGTCTTGTCCTTTTGAGCAACCTACTTAGTCTTCATGGGCTTCTTACCTTTGCCTTTCTTAAAGGCTTGCCCTGCTTTCCTTTTCTTGTTGGTTTTACCAACAATCATGACATTTGGCTTCTCCTTTTGGATGTTGCCTTCCGTTGTCTTCAACATATTGAGCAGCTCAGCAAGTGTAACCTCAATCTTATTCATATTGAAGTTAATAATGAACTGAGAAAATGTCTTAGGAAGAGACTAGAGGATGAGGTCAATGCTTAGATCATTGTCCACAACAAAGCCAAGTGCATTGAGCCTCTCTATCCATTCTATCATTTTAAGCACATGAGTTTGCACAGAAGTGCCCTCAATCATGCGGGTCCTAAACAGTTTCTTCGATATCTCATATCGCTCTGTTCGACTCTGTTGCCCAAACAACTCTTTGAGGTGGATCATAATCTTCTTAGCATCCATATTTTCATGTTGCCTTTGCAGGTCATTGGACATGGATCCAAGCATATAACATTGGACCTTGATAGAATCCTCCTTCCAATTCTCATATGCAAGTAATTCTTCTTCACTAGCATTTGTCCCAGGCTCAACAGGGTCTTCCTCGTCAAGGACATAGGCTAGTTTTTCACACCTAAGGACTATCCTTAGGTTTCGGAGCCAATCTGAATAATTGGGTCTAGTGAGCTTATTAGCATCAAGTATGCCACGAAGAGGATTAGCGGATGACATAACGGCCTACAAGAAAATATAGAGATAATAAGCAGATGGTTCAAAAAATCTGAATAAGGTCTTTAATCTAGACTTTGCTCCCACTACTTTTTGGCGATATGTGCAACCCTCAATTACACAAAACGAGTGAGTATGTCACTCTCTTAGTGGGGATCGGAATCCTAGGGATATCATGCATGTGACCTTGTGGTAGCACAACAAATCACGTCATGTTCCTTAGGCAATCAACTCTTGATACTTGCAACTTTTGCAATATCCGATCAAGTTCAGCCCCTAAATCACCATGACCTTGTGGTAGCACAACAAATCAAGGTGATCTAGTTAAGTTAATCCATCATTACGTAGAAAATATATTAATGTTATACTCTTGTGGTAGCATAACAAAGCTACACCATTTATCTCTCTCTCAAAGGCATCATCATGCCATAGACTTAGATTTATCCTTAAATCAAATGAGCCTTGTGGTAGTACAACAAACTAATTTGAAATAAGGATCTATCTTAAGTCTATAACGATGGTGGGATACGTGGTATATTATTAATAACTCACGTTTACAACTTAAGTTTGCATAGGGTATTTGAGGCTTTCCTTTTGACCTCATTTAAGGAATATATGTGCTACATAAATATATTCCAATTTGGAGTATCATATATATACTCGTATAGAAATGCGTATCTAGTTGCACATACCACATATCACATATATGTAAATATAAAAGATGGATGATCATGGACTTCTAATTATATTGTGGAATCATCGGAGCCAAAACAATCCACATCCTATGGAGAACACAACAAGCTTGGCATCACATGCATTTACTGAAGTCGTCTCCTCCAAAGGGCCCTCCCCGGTGGTCCACTCTCCGTAGCAGGTCCGCTTCCAAAATTACATGATACAAATAAATAAGGCACGCAGGCCCATAAATTGTACATCAAATAATTATAAGAAATCTTGATTTATATCAAGGGGAGTACATAATGGGAGGGAGATAGAATGTACAACCCAGATAAAAGAGAGAGAGGGAGACACGCATGCCCCTAAAATAACCACCATCACATCCAACATGCATCTAGAAATATCTATCACATGATAATCCTAACTCCATGATCATCACATCACACACCAAGACACATCACATGCATCATACAATGATAAACATTAAAATATTATCATAATATATATATTCAATATATATATTTATATACACATTGATAAAA